>OZ008371.1:126082326-127546988 GCA_963931995.1 Phaonia tiefii
TTCCGAGGCTGGACAGATAATTAGAAATGCATTCGAAAGCAGTGGACATTTAATTTATTTTCAACGGAAGTTAGTTTTTATTTATTTCTTAACCAACATTTTCCTAATTATAAATTCAAATCAGTAAAAATATGTGCCAAAAATTATTTCAAATTATTTATTATTTATCCAAATATTATTTCAAAACAATAATTTTCTAGACCGCTGAAAGGAGTCCAATGCCAAGAAACCCCACCTTGTAGAGTCAGTAAATCCATCAAATTTATGACTTGAACCAAAATTAATGCCATTACAACAGACCAAATCTCGCAGGATATCAAGAACCTTTTTATCTAGAACCATTAGGTGTAGCATACAAGACGCTTGTCTGCATGGCGCGAAAAAAAGCTATCAAATCTCAAGCAAAAATATCGCAAAACATTTGAAATTGGCAAAGGAGCAGCTGCAAAAAGTGATTAATTATGGGATATTAATGTGGAATTAGATCTGGCTCTGATCGGACGTGTTTTTCTTTCGCTGCACAAAACCCATTGTTTTCCCAACACAAGTCGCCTGAATAGTGGCCCGAACATCTGGACACGACTTTTGTAGACAATCTTTCATACTCCTAATTGATATTTACATGAATATATTTGAGACGAACGGGATAATCTGAAATTTGCTGGAAATGTTAACGGTGTCTTTTACTGATGTAGTTGTTGTTGGAGACTTTAACTCTAACGTTGTCAGCAACAGTGGGTCTGACGGTGAATGAGGACAAGACAAAATTAATGGTTTCAACGAACAGGGCCTCCACGCGATTAGACCAAAGCGTGAACGTTGATAACCGTTATAACTTCGAGGTAGTGGACGAATTTATATACCTCGGATCTGCCGTGAACGGAGACGACAACGTCAGCCTTGAGATCAAACGGAGAATTGTGCTTGCGAATAGATGTTATTTTGGGCTAAGCAAGCACTTTAAAGATAAAGCCCTCTCTCGAGTAACAAAAGTCCAGCTGTACCAGACTCTCATTCAACCTGTCTTGCTTTATGGCGCAGACTCCTGGGTCCTATCGCAAGCAGACGAAACATCTGTAGGAGTCTTCGAGAGAAAAATACTCCGAAAAATTTATGGCCCTATAGTGCACAACGGCGAGTATCGGCGACGCATGAATCATGAGCTGTATGAGCTTTATCCTTACATTGACATAGTTAAGCGGATCAGGATAACGCGATTGCGCTGGCTAGGTCATGTCAGTAGAATGGATGAAGATGAACCAGCGCGAAGGCTTTTCGAAACCGAACTCGAAGGAAGGCGAATAATAGGAAGACCAAGACTCCGCTGGAGGGATCAGGTTGACGAATCCCTGCGTACACTTGGTATTGCCAACTGGAGAGATAAAGCAAAAGATCGAAATGGTTGGCGAAATATGTTATCTTCGTTTTGTAAGGTCCCTGAACCCCCGGGGTTGTCCGAGACCGGATAAGTAAGTAAGTAAGTTTTAGTAGAATCGTCGCTACTGGACAGTATGTCCTCTGTGGTCCTTTCGGCCATTAACACTTCAGTTCCTACACATTTTACCAATAATTAAAATTCTCTGGTGGATACGTTTTTTTGTCAGTAACAATTGAAGAGTTTTACTATATGATCAAAGTGCTGCACCGCGCTTATCTAAACACGATTTAATTTTTATTTCATATGATTTTCGAATCCAACGTGTGATAACAAATACTCCTACTGTGATTTCAAAAACTTGGATTATCGATTACTTGAGGAAAGATTCGGCTTAGTTAACTGGGATTTAATATATAATTTGACATCTGTTGATGAATTATTAATTTTCCCATTATTAGTCTTTATATCACGACAGTTCCAATTAAAACAAGAATTATTCTGGCTCAGTCGAGGCCTTGATTCTCATCCGATATAAAGTCGGCAATTAAAAGCAGAGACGCTGTCTTTGTGAGATGCAAACGTTTTAAAACTTCCGAACTTTACGATGAACATCGGATGGCAAGAATGGTCGTTAAAGCTAAAATAAGATGTGCGAAGATAGAATATTACTCTAGACACTTTAGTGCTGCCTTGGGATCGGGAAAAACGTGGAGGGTAGTCCGTGATATCGGTATTGGTAAGGGTGAAAAGAACTGTAGTAATTTCATAGCAGTGAATGAGCTCAATGGAAATTTTACAAATTTACCTATAATTGAATTTAATACGGAGTATTATAGTTTTATTACCAACTCACCTTATAACTTCGATATTGATAACTCTTTTGAATTTGCATATGTCACTGATCTAGATGTCCTGAAATAGTTCTCCCTTGTTAAATCTAATGCGACCTGTTACGACGGTATGGACCCTCTATTTATAAGGTTACTCTTGCCCTTTCACCCACCGTACTTCACCCATTTCTTTAATTATATCCTTACTCCTAGCAAATTTCCTAAAATTTGGAAACATTCCAAAATAATACCTTTACCTAAATCTAAGACTGAATACCGATCAATTGCCATGCTTTGTTTCCTTTCAAAAGTTTTTGTAAAAATTTCTGCACATACAAATGACTGAGTATATTGACAATCATTCTATGTTGTCGGAAAGACAGTCTGGGTTTCGTCCTAATCACAGTTGTGTTACTGCTTTGGATGAAGTCTCGGAAAATATTAGAGTAGATCTCGATGACGTTTAGACGGTTATTAGATGAATCCAAGGCCTTTGATTCGGTTAATCATTCTGTTCTTAGTTGAAAGCTTCAGCACTTCTTCAATTTTTCTGCAACGTCTATACGTTTATTTAATTCATACCTCAATGGACGCACACAATCAGTATAATCCAATAACTTTCTCTCAGAAGTTTTGCCGGTCCCTAGAGATGTCCCTCAAGGTTCAATTTTGGGACCTATGCTATTTTCGATATACGCCAACGATTTGCCAAACCAACTGTCATATTGAATTGTGTGCACATGTATGCAGACGATGCGCAGCTTTTATTGAACAGCCCCATAAATTCTCTTAGGGAGCACGTTGATAAATTAAATGCCGATCTGGCGAGATTACATAGTTGGACAATATTTATTGGGATTTGTTTAAATCCCAGGAAATACAAATGTTTAATTATGCGCAAAAGAAGAACAGTACCCACAAATGAATTTAGCATAGTCATAAACCACGAGCGAATTGAAACTGTGCCTTACTCAGAGCTAAGATCACTCTGGCAAACGCAATCATTCACTCCGTTGAAGATCAGGATACTTTTGGCCAAATTGTATATTATATATTATTTGGGCTTATTTTACGGTTGCGAACTTTTCGGCAATTGCGAAGCGTAAATTGACTGTAGTATTTAATAACATTATAAGATATGTGTATGGTTTGAAAAGGTTTGACTCAATATCACAATTTTCAACTCTGCTCTATGGTATTTCACTGGAAAAATTTTTAGACGTAAAAACGTTTGTGTTTCTCCATAGAATAATTTACACGCAGGAAACCCGTTATCTTTACCGAAAACTACAATTCAATAGGTCTAATAGAGGGAATACAATTATACCATTTACAAGATGGAGCCTTGTATCTGAATGACAATTCTTCATGTACGCCGTTCGTCTTTGGAATCCACTCCCACACAACGTTCAAATCATCAGTAACGCCAATAAATTTATGACCAGTCTCCTCGAATATTATTAAGTACTATTAATTTTGGATACTATTAATTTTCATTTATATTTTATTAATTTTTTCTTTAATATTCATTAATTTTCTCTCTCTTAATTGAAATTAATATTGTACTTGTTCCAATTTCATATTTAATGTAGTTTATTATTGTATTGGAAAATTGTATATTATTTGTGATATTATTTAAGATTCATGTACTTAGGTCCAATGGAATTTTGTGTATCATGCATTTCGTTTCTATTTGATTGTTAAATGTTATTCTGTAAAATTCGTAATTCCTGTGCTAGAATTATAGGATTGACTATTGTTGCGCATGATTGACAAATAAATAAATAAATATAAATATAGATATATGTATATAAAATACACTGGAGGGACGAATCAAAGTTTATCTTCTTTGGGTCGGATGCATAAGACGTCCCCTAAACAAATCGTTAGATCCTACATACGGGCGGTCGCAAACCTAGCCGACCTACCAAGGGAGACACAAAAAAGTTGGGCCAAACTTTCTTTATTTTTCAAAATAATCTCCTTTTAGCTCGATGCACTTTTTCCAGCGATAGTCAATAGCTTCGGTGCCTTGTTTATAGTAAGAACTGTCAAACTCCTTAAAATATCCATCAACCGCCGACTGCACCTCTTCATTGTAGGAAAATCATTTACCACCGTGCCATTTTTTCAAGTTTGCACGCTGTTTCTTCTGCACAAGTTTCGTACTTTTAGTGGTTTTCAACAAACAAAACCACATTTGAGTCTCGAGAACATATATTATCGCCTATTATTTATTGTTTCTCAAACATGTTATATTGAATAGCAACCACAATGTGTTTGGGCGCAAGCATAGTATATTTGCGACAAGCTACAAACACAGTATATTTACATTCAAACAACAAAAAAAGAGCAGATTTTTCAGCGTGACGAAAAAGAAAATAGTACGATGGAGCTAAATAGTGAATGCAACTGGAGCATTTTCTTGATGAAACAATACTTTCTGTTTTGCCAAATGCGGCCTTTTTCCACAATTTCCTCACTTAAACGCTGCAATAAATTAGCATAATATTCGCCATTGATGATTTGTCCTTTCTGAAGATAATCAATAAAATTGTTTCATGTGTATCACGATGGAACCGTCCTCGCCTTCCTTGAAGACGATTCTCCCATTCCAGTCCACTACTTTGACTGTTCCTTTGTCTCAAGTGTGAAGTGGTGGATCCATATGTCATCCATGGTTATAAACCGACGAGAAAATTCGGCTGTATTGCGGTGAAACATCGCCAAACACTCTCTCTACTGAATCATTTTCACGACGCTGTTTTTGCTCTATTGAAAGCAAGTGCGGCACCCATCTTGCGTACAGCTTTCTCATCTTGAAATCTTCGATCAATATACGATGTGTATCACTTTTTGAAATGCCTATCATATCAGCGAGCTTACGCACCTTCAGCCGACGAACACCCGATACCATTTTATTGATTTACTTAACCGTGTCTGTTGTGGTCATCTCAATTGGTCGATCACTACGGTGTACGTCTTGGCAGCTCGTACGGCCTCGTTTAATCTCTGCTACCCAATATTTTACAGTCGTAGACGAAGGAGCAGACGCCCCCAGAGTAGAATACAGCTCGGCTATAATATTGCTTGAACTGAGACCTTTCAAATTGAAATATTGTATTACACAACGGTTACCAATTTATTCCATGTTTTCAAATTCACTGAGATCGTTTACTTATGATGGCTCAAATAAAAACACTGAACAACGTGACGCCCTGAAACTTAAATCATATGTTTTATAAGGTTGCCACTTTTCAGAAATTTTTTTTTCAAACTACTGGCGCCATCTATACGTCAAGTCGGCTAGTTTTGGGACCGCCTCGTACACCGTAAAGACCATTAAACGCGAAGGGGAAAATTTTATGGTATGGGATGAATTTAGTTGGTATGAAGTTGGTCCTATATACAGGATAGACAGTCGAATATACCAACACCAATATACAACTATTCTTGAAAGTGCTGCTGAACCATTTTCGTCAGAAAATATGTCAGTTGCAATATATTTTCCTTTAGAACAACGATCCTAGGCATACTCTCGAGTTGTGTAGCAATGGCTTATGGATACGAATACCAATGTTTTCATCTGGCCTCCACAAATATGGGACTTAAATTCAATTGAAAACCAAAACTGCAAGAAATACCGACGAACATTTTCGAAATATATTAAGGCAGTTTAGGGAATCGGTGCAATCCTCGCGAAGCTGGACTTTGGTAGAAAGTTTACCAAAGTATTAAGCGTCTTTTGTATTATTTTATTGTATTTTTCTGTAAAATTGGGAATAAAATATCGTTTTTGTCGTCGTTTCTAAATGCATGAGAGGCGACTTTTAGAGATCTATTAGCTAATTTAGTTTCCACTCTTCACGAAGATAGCTAGATATCGAAATATTTGTAGAAAGTATAGCTACATGTGGGTCTTTAAATACTGTATATTTTCTTTTTGATTTTCGTTTTGTGGAAGTAATTCTGTTATACAATACAAATTCTAAATTGGCGTTTCTAATTGTATGACCACCACTGTAAATAAAGGGGTTTTCAATAAGAGCGCTACAAAATTTTTTTTTAAATAAAACAAAACCGGTTTTAGATACCAATGAAATTCTTTATTCCTGTGAAAGTACGTTCGATGCCATTATGTATGGAACTCGATTTCTTTTGCATGGCCACCGCGGGCACGCTTGCAGAAGTCCAGTCGCTGAACCCAATTTTCCACGGTTTTCAAGCATAAATCGGCCGATATTGCTGCAATTTCACGTTCGATATTCGTACGAAGTTCATCAATCATCGCTGGCTTGTTGGCATAGACCATAGACTTGACGTAGCCCCACAGGAAATAATCTAACGGCGTCAAATCGCACGACCGAAGCGGCCAATAGACTGGGCCATTTCGTGAGATAACACGTTCGCCAAACTTGGTTTCCAATAAATTGATGTGGCATTCGCTGTGTGGCTTGTGTCGCCGTACTGTTGGCACCACATGTCCTCCAAGTCGATATTATCCCATTGGGGCCAAAATTCACGAGCCCAAGTCACGAACATACGACGCTTATGGTGGTCAAACGGCTTCAGTTCTTGCGTCAATTTGATCTTGTAAGGATGTAGGCCAAGATCTTTTCGCAAAATTCGCCACAACGACGTCACAGAGATTCCCAACGCTTGAGAACGATGTGTGAGAGACACATTTGGGCTTTATTGAACTGAAGCCTCAGCGGCAGCAATATTCTCGACACTACGGGCACTTCTTTATCTCAGTGGCACGGGAACATTTTGTGCTGTGCCTGTGGATTAAAATTTTTCCACTAGACGTTCAATTGTTGATCTGGTAGGACGATTATGACGACCATAAATTGGACGTAGCGCTCTTAAAGTTGAGGCCACTGTAACCAAATTTCGGTAGTAAATCTTTCGTATATCTTTCCATGATGAAATGGCAAACTTTACTGAAGAGCAATGTCAAAAGAGCGGGGAAAAAAATGGCGTCGTTTGCTGTCCCTATCGATTTACTTTTGTAACGTCTCTGTTGAAAAACCCTTTATATTACTAAAATTTATTGAATTACATCCATTTTTCACTTTAACGTAAAACAGATTTTTCGGTAATATTTCGCTTGCAAAATTTGTATTTTCAATTAAATTGTTTCCCCTTGTCTGTAAATCTGTATTGCTATTGGAAAATGATGGTGCGGAAAATTATAATAAGCCCAGGGGCGCCACAGACTCTAAATAAGACACTGTTTGCTACAATGACAATCGTGTTTGCTTTCGTCCTTCCATCAGCCTCTTTTGATGTGTTTTGTAATATGTTTTTTGACTGTATCATAGCAACAATAAAATGTCTGATATTCCAGTAATCAGCTTTTGAATAAACATCTAAAATACTTGACAATACAAATAATTACTTACATCGATACATTTAGGAAACATGTCAACAGAAATTCATTATAAATTGCCATTGAGATGAAACGGCTTTCATTGAACTCCGACGGCGCCTTCCGAACCATAATACATAAGCGAACGCCCCATGCCAGGAACACCACCTCCACTGAAAGCAGATGAAGGAAAAGACAAGTGAAATCAATTAAATTGGCATTTTGGGGAAAAAATAAGAATATGAATAATTTAATTAAATTTGCTTCGTCTTTTTTCGTAAGAAAATTACAAGTGAGATTTGTTCTTCTGTATAGTTATTAAACAGTTTTTGTTGTACTTTCGCATTTGATTGTTACTGCCATAAAAAGTCCTCGTAGTTTGTTGAAGTTTGGTATTTACTGTAATTATCAGCAGCACTTGAGCACTACTTGACAAGAGCGGAGTGGCAAGGAGAAGGGTAAGTCCTGCAACAACACTTCAATTCTATTCTTGAAAAGGAGATGTTAAAATTGTACGCACTTTTTCGTTTTGTTGTCTTCTGTCATTGAGAGCTTTTTAGTGAAATGCTTTAGGCTAGACCACACCATTCTCCTCACAAACCTTCACCTATGTATGTACCTGTCTTACAGTTTTAGCAATTCTCAAAAAGCAACAGTTGCAGTTGGGAAGTATCTGGCTTTACTTTATTTTTCGTACTTTGCCACTTTATATAGGCGACCTTCTAAGATGCGACGTAGTTGCTTGCACATTCATTGCTTGACGGCAGCGATGAAGCCCTCATTGTCATTAGGAAGTTAAACATAATGACAAGAGGACTCGACGCACGACAACAAGAGCAACTTGCCAGGAAGTTTTTACTCTATCTGTTGTAAAACATGTTGAACTTCCGGCAAAAACTTCAACTCGTGCAAAAGAATAAAAGGACACTACAAAACTTTATTTACTTCAGTAACAACTACATAACAAAGTGGGATGACAGAGATGTCAAAGTTTCCCTAACATTTTATAAGAAACCATTCTGGTTTTCTTTCAAAGTAGAACGAAGTAAAAACTGTTGCCTTTTTTGAAATAGAAAAATAAAAATTAAAAACTGCTTATTTTTGGTATCCTTTGGCAAAAAGTAAATGGGTTTTGGGTTTCACTGACATAACGTGGTCCGTAATTAAATGTCATGTTTAACTATGACGTGACAGTTGATATTGTGATAGTATTTGCTTTTATGCTGCAGCTGGCGGATGGCTACTTAGACAGGGAAGGAATTGACATATTTGTGGAAGGAGAAAAAAAGAGAAGGATGGCTAGTTTTACGGTTACAATGATGAATGGAAGAAAAGTCTGTCTACACAATGTGTATAGCACACTAGGGTGTACTGAACAACTTGTTTTTGGAGACATCTCAACAGATCCATATTGGAGAACTGATTACGGGAACGTCAAATTGTTTTTTATGCGACGGTACCTACCGGCCGCTGAAGTTTCCATTCCTGGTGTACTTTGCTAAATACTCTAGAACTTAAAAAATTTTACTACCCCCGATGAATCAATTGCCAAACAAACCATTGCCCAAAAGAAACATCAGTTATATCCCATCGCTTCCTCATAGTTAGGTCTTTACTATTCCAATATACGCATTAGAAAACCGCGTGTTTTGCAATTTCATTGGTGTGGGGTCTCAAAGGATACATATTGAAGAGCTGATTAGGGGAACGGCAAACTTTATTTTTATACAAGGGTGCTTGTAGTTTCCTGACAGCCGTTGAAGTTTCGATTTGAAGTGTATGTTGGTAAAAAAAAAAATTATTTGTTGGTCAATGTGGGGTACAAACGACGTGTCATGACGACCATAAACAGAAAAATATATTTTGGCAGAGTATTTTTTTCATGGCTGCATTTTGAAATTTCAATCCTGAGGACTTTTTATCCCCAATGTTTCAATTACATTTTCAATTTCCTTCATTTTACCTTTTACGTGAAAATACTATCAAATATTGTATGTAATAAATATCATAGAGAAATGATGTATAGAGACGCCGTCTCTCTCAGTATTTTGATGGCATTTTGTGTGTTGCATATGAGCGGTTGCATGTTGCTTTAATAATACCAGATACAGGCAATGGCTCAAACCATCCAACAATAAATCAGCAGTGGCATTTCGATTTGTGCGCTAAAATTTTTGTGTAAATACACCACAAACATGTACTAAAAATAAAATATGACAAACAAGTCCAAAATACGTTTAAATTTCAAAGTCTTTCATCAAAAGGACATGAAAAATTTAAGTCAACAATTTTTGTAATTCCACACCTGGTTTAAGTCAATCTACGTCACATAACTCTCTGTCGCACATACCGAATAGTGTGAAAGGAAATGCCAGATGAGAACAATGGTGTCTTTTTACATCATTACACTATGATAAATATAATTACACACTGAAAAGTCTTTATTTTTTTGTTGTTTGAATGAAAATATTAGGTATTTGTCGCAAATATAGCAAAATTGTGTCCAACCACATGATGTTTGTTAATCATTATTACATGTTGGCGACACAAAGATTAATAGGTTATTATATAAGTTTTCGTGACCCAAATGTGGCTTTAGTTGCTGAAAACTGCTGAAACCAAAAAGGTAGGTGACAGACATCAAAGAAACAAAGAGGCAGCAGATTTTCAATTTATGAAGACAATACTTGTAAACATGTACGGTGCCTGCAACATGTTGCCGAGACCATTTTGTTCAGCGTGTTAAAGCTAATTTGTGAACTGCAATGAGAATTACGCGAAAACGCGCGGAAAAGGTGCTTGATCAAGTCTTCCGAACGCTGGCGTAAAAACAATGGTCCCTCAAAATTTTGAAAATATATTTTGCTACTCGTGCTCATTATGGCAAGTCATTTGGGCCCCATATTGATCGAAAAGGTAATTTTTTTAACCAAACACACCAGGAATTGGAACTTCAACGACCGTTAGGGGAGTATTAGTATCCTCGTATAAAAATAAAGCTAGACGTTTCACAATGGGCCGATTGGAAAAACCACGGTAATAATATCACAACTTTAAAGTATTGCTCTAATTATTTTTGGAATGTGCCAAACATTTATAAGCATTTATTGCATTGGATTTTAATTTGCATTAATTTATCTAATGCAAATGCAAAAGAGTTGCCATTGTACGCTATGGCAATTAAAAAATATTGAATTTGCATTTGCTCAGGCAATGCAAATGCAGGTTGTGGAATTCGATGCCAATTGTAGTGAAATATGGGAATGTTTTTAATTATTTTGAATTTGTTTGACTGCTGGCAATTCTGTTTTTAAAGTATTTGATATGAAGAGGTTTGTGACTTCAATAGGTATTGCCTCGTTGTATTTTAGAATTCATAAACCTGTACTGTATAATATATTTGAAAGCCATAACTGCCAGATGTGAAGGAAATGCTTTGAAAATAAGTACAATTGCCAATGGTGTTTAGTTTTGTTCGAATTTGCATTTGTAGAGGTAATTCAAATGAAACTAGAAATTATAATTGCCATATAATTCATTTGCCCCATGTATGTTTATAAGGGAGGAGTCAGGCTTTTATAATTTTGTATTTAGAGGCACCCTGTGTCAACACAATTGTTGCTACAGGGTGTCAAAGCTGACCGCTTTGGTGCTGCTGCAACTTTCAAAGCCTGGTACTTCTACACTTATAGGCCGATTACAAAGAATTTTAACTTTTGAGCATCTACTATGCAAGACAAACCAAAAATATGCAAGGTGTTGTGGAATATATTTTACCGTTATTAAGATATTCTCAATCAAATTTGAAAATTGTCAATTTGTTTATTGAATTTTGTCAGTTTTTTGGTTATAACTCGGCTATTTGAGGGAAAGGATTATTTCTGAAAACCCCGCTACACTAGGCACACTTCAGTAGAGAATACACTGAAAAGTTTGTAAGTTATCTCAAGCCGTTTGGAAATGTGGACTTCTTCAATATGTATTTTTTGTCATGCTGTAAAAGACATAATATATTTCCAAAAAGGTACAAGGTGGCGCAAAAGTAAACTTCCGAAGTTTTTTGGTTGTAATTTAAAAACAAATTAAAAACTTTGATTCTTCTTGTGGATTATTTTTATTTGGTCTTTTAATTTTTTTTACATCAAGTCTGTATGATGTCATGTAAATGACCGCCGCCACAGTTGATTGTCATTTGAGCCCTTGTTATGGCATTTTCCATCACTTTGGCCAAAACTTCCGGCGACACGTTCTCACATTCTTGACGGATATTGTCTTTAAGAGCTGCAAGAGTCTGAGGCTTGTTGACATAAAGCCGCGACTTCAAAAAGCCCCACAAAAAGAAGTCTGGAGTGGTCAAATCAGGCGATCTTGCTGGCCAGTGCAAAGCGCCAAAAAGGGAGATTAGGCACCCGGGAAATGCATCCTTCAGCATATCGATTCTGGACGTGCAGTGTGTGCCGTTGCACCGTCCTGTTGAAACCACATGTTTTCCAATTCCAATTCATCAAGTTGCGGCAAAACGAACTCGTTGATAATTGCTCTGTAGCGTGGCACGTCGTCTGGTCGATGTCGAAGGCGCTTCCATGACATCCTCGGCTACAGCAGCAATATTCTCTGCAGAACGGCTACTCCGGGGTCTGCCACGCCTGGCAGCATCTCGTGTTGTGCCAATCTCTTCGAGGCGAGCGGCTAAACGTCGCAGTGTTTCACCAGTAGGCGTTGGACGGCCAGGAATTCTGCGACGAAATTCACGTTGTGCCAAAGTCACCGACCGATTATTGGTCAAATAAATAGTCAGCAATATTCCGCGTTCTGGAGCAGTGTAGCGTAACATTGTTTATTAACGTGTATTTCGCATGTGTTTACTACACAAATGTCAAAACAGAACTGACATTAGGGGCCAATCGCAAAATTTATAGAATTTTCTGATAGGAGGATTACTTTTGCGCCACCTTGTACCATGATTCCTTCTTTATTTTTTTTAGTTCTTTCCTACAAACATATACATAAAATTTTCTAAAAGGACAAGGCTGTAGTAAATGTATTTAATGTAAAATTAAGACTATTTGGAAATGCAACGTACAGTCAGTATTCTCTGAAAATGTGAAATTTTTGAAAAAATTGTCCAGTTTCGATGTTTGGCAAACATTTTGCTCGGTATTTGTTAAACATTTTTTTATTTTTATTGTAGAAGGAAATGTTCTTAAATACATACCAAAAAAAGAAATAGATCCTACGTATAAATCAGCTCAGAAAAGCTTAATACGTAAGAAGAGTCGAATTTTCATAGAAGATTTGTTTGGCATTAAAAATCTCTAAGTTTTGTTTACTATTTGGAAAAAACCTTCATTGGATTTAATATGCCGTTCATTGGTCTATAATATGTCGAAAAAATAGTGAGATATCAGCAATATTTACTTCCGTACGTTAAGTCAAATTTTTAAAATATTTTTCCAAATTAATTATTTTGATTTTTTTCGTAATTTCTCCAAAATTGTTGTACAAATGATTGAAATATGGATATTTCTGACCACAGTTTTACAGAAAAGCAGTTTACGTTTCCTACCATATACAATATAAATATGTACGGTATTACAACAAGTGTACACGCTGAAAAATAATATTGTGCATTTGAACACTAAAACATATTGCAGGAAGAATGTACATATTTGCAAGCATTGTTTTCGTGAATTAATTTTTGTTTCTTTATTGTGACAGACACCAGTGTTTTCAACAAACAAATCCACATTTGGGTCACAAATACATATATGATTACCAATTAATCATTGTGTCCCAAACATGTTACATTGAATAACAAACACAGTGTATTTGGACACAAGTATACTTTATTTTCGGCAAACTACAAACACGTTATATTTGCATCCAAACAATAAAAAAGACAAATATTTCAGGGTTTTCGTGTCACTCGCAAACCTAACACTTTGACCTTATTTTGCCATTTCTGTACCTTGCCGATTTCATTGTTCAGGAAGACATCTACACTTTGGCATTGGCAAACACTTCATATTTTTACCTGATGTCATTTGTTTTAGGAATCTATTGTTTGGAATCATAAAATATGTGGAACTTGCGTAATTTAGGCGAAGTCCTCTTCAGATTTCACCTGCAAATTTTGTGCTCTTGTTTTAATTGTCCCAAACATATACCAATCTTTCTATGTACTTCACGCTATTGTTCTTAAATACACGCAAACGTAATATTCTGGCTCATCGACTATAAATGTCTAGTACATTCCAAAATGATCATAACATTACTTTAAAAGTTGTGATATTTTAATTCCGTGGTTTTTCCAATCGGCCCCACTGTACGTTCCCGTAATCAAGCTCTTCAATACGCAAGTTTTGAAGTCCCCACGAATGAAATTCAAAAAAAAAAACGAGGATTTCTAATGCGCATATTGTAATAGTAAAGACCCAATCATGGGGAATTACAACTGTTTTTTTCTTGTGGGCAAATGGTTTCAGTTTGGCAACAAAGTCATTGGAGGTGGAGAAATATATGTTTGTTCGAGAGTTTTGTGTATTTGAACCCCCATACTTATTGCTTACATTTAGTTTAGTTGCTTAGTTGGTATTAGAACTTTAGTTGCTTAACCGAAGGTCACATTGCTGAGTGATGCGGACACTTTCTCGATCTTAGCTTAGCAGAACCGATTTCAAACTGTAGGTGCTCTAGACGGGATTTTCTTATTCCGGTGTAATTCCAAATACAACATTGGTCAATGTACTCCTGTGGGTAGTCGTATGTATATCATTTGACTCAGTGGTATCGAACCGTAAAATGGCTGCCGCGTTTGCTCCTTATTAACCACAACTTAAATCGTGTTGCAAATCCGAAGGAGTGTCTTCTTCAGCAGCGTCTAGCTCGTTAAGTCGCCGCAGTGTGTATGCAGACTTATCACTATCCGACGTCTTTTGGCCACTTGAAACCCTATGGCGAAACATTTATCCATCAGGCAAAACAAGAGATCCAGCATCAGTCAAATTTTTGGTTATGACCTGCAGAAACCCCCAAAATTTAACTGCTGCTTCATCTCTTGTTTGTTGTAATTGAAAAATGTTTTGTCATCGACAACGTTCTGAAGCAAAAACTATCCCAGTACGAGTTGCTTCAAGATCAGCCACACAGCGATCCATATTTTTGTATACGTTTGTAATATTATGCCGGAAACATGTATACGTTTGGAAGCCCCATATACATACTTCCATTGCTTTCATGATTTGAAGATCTGCTATTGCTTGTTTTTTTATTGTGCGTCGCCTTTTTATTTTAAGCAGTTTTCAATAAATAACGATACATATTATAACCTAGTAATCATTGTGCCTCCAACATGTAATATTGAGTAACAAACACAATGTGTTTGGACACAAGTATACTATATTTACGAAAAGCTACAAACACGTTATATTTGCATTCAGATATCAAAGAAAAACAGACTTTTCAGCGTGCATAAAGGCCCGTTAGGCTCACTGACTTCTTTAAATAGTGCTATTGGAAACTGCGATTGCTTGATGACTATATTGATGCTGAGGCAGAAATGGCTGAAAATACTATTTTGATGGAACGAAACTACCATTCCTTCCAAAGTAAATAATTAATTCCGTAAATTCATCTGGTAAATAGTGATTTAATCAGGTATACCAAGATGCTATTAGATTTAAAGAGGAAGCTTTCGTAGCTTGGAATTAGAAGAAAAACCCAATTATGTATTCGCAGCGCAAGGTTATAATCAAAATGTGCGTGCTAAAGAATTAATTGAGTTACTGTGCGAACAGCGTCTTCGTGCTAAATTCAGCTCCCATGGGGAGTAAAAGCTTCTGGTGGTTTATAAAGAAGAGAAGAGGATAATTATTCTGCCTCTATGCTGTATGTTACTAATAATAATGGCAACCTGGTGGATGAAATCTGTGGACTTAACTGGAAAAACACTCCCCTTGATTGAGAACTTACTTTACTTTTATTGACTATTTTACAACCTCATGAGGTCAGTCGTCTTACACATATTAATTAACCAAATTTCAACGTATTCTTCCAACTGGCTCTATGCTTCGCCTTTTCTTGCCAGTTGGTAACACCAAGGATACGGAGGGATTCTTCTGCCTGGTCTTTCCAGCGGAGTCTGGGTCGTCCTCTTTTCCTGCTTCTATCGGGTACGTTATCAAAAACCTTTCGCGCTGGCTCATCTTCATCGATTCTGATAACATGATCTAGCCAACGCAATATAGCTCTGCATTCCAGCGACGTCGGTACCCTAACAGGACCATATATTTTACGGAGAATTTTTCTCTCGAAAACTCCCAGGTGTTTTTCATCCGCTTGCGATATGATCCAAGTTTCGGAGCCATATGTCAAGACAGGGAAAATGAGAGTCTGATATAGCTGGACTTTTGTCCGTCGAGTGAGGGCTTTGTTCCTAAACTGCTTGCTGACCCCAAAATAACATCCATTTGCAAGCACAATTCTCCTATCTATCTCCAGGCTGACGCTGTTGCCGTTTTTCACTTCGGATCCAAGGTAGACAAATTCATCTAAAAAAAAAAAAATATGGTTTCCCATTACATCCCATGAAGGAATTGGGGAGAGGTTATCGCAACCAGTGATCAGTGCGCTTTATAGTTTAATACTCACAGATTGGGACCTACAGTTTTTCACCGGTTTCGAACGGTGTTTTGAGAAGTTTTTTCATGGCTAAGTACTCGATAGTGTCGCCGTCAATAAGCGAGGTGACCGTCGTCGATAGAAAAATTTTTAAGGTGGTCGGAGTAGGAATCGAACCCAGGATCTCCTATACAAGAGGCGCGCACACTAACCATTGCACCACCGACATCTACCACTAATTAAATTAAAAATTAAAAATTAAAAAAAAAATCTAAAATTAAATCGGTTGTAAAGTGCGGACCAAGTCGAGAGGTTTCTCTAGTCGTTGACACCATCAACTTTGTCTTGCCCTCATTAACAAGCTGATTCCTTTTCGGTTCTTGAAAATACTGCAGTAGGCTCTCGCAAATTTCGCCCAATGATGTCTATGTCGTCAGCATACGCCAGCAACATATGGCTTTTCATGTTAATGTTCTTGTTCGTATTTACTGCAGCCTTTCTCATTATTATCTCCATTAAGATGTTGAAGAGATTGCGCGAAAGTCTGTCGCCTTGTCTAAGTCCTCGTTTGGTACAGAATGGTTCAGTGAGGTCTTTCCCCACTTTCACTGCTGATTTGGTGTTGGTCAACGTCATTCTACAAAGGCGAATCAGTTTTGCCGGAACACCAAGTTCAGACACAGCTTCGTACAGTTTTCCCCGTTTGGGGCTATCGAAAGCAGCTTTGTAATCGACAAAAAGGTGGTAGGTATCGATTTGCTTTTCGTGGGTCTTTTCCAGGATTTGGCGTAGCGTGAATATTTGGGCAGTTGTGGACTTGCCTGGTATAAAACCACACTGATTAGGTCCACTCAGGTTTTCAATAATTGGCTTTAGTCTTTCACATAATATGCTCGACAAGACCTTATACGCGATGGATAAAAGACTGATACCGCGATAGTTGGAACAGACACACGGATCACTCTTTTTGAATACAGGACATAATACACTGCGACTTCAATCGTCGGGCATAGATTCCCCCAGCCATATACCGCATATCAGTTGATGCATGTGGGCTAGCAGTCCTGCGCCACCTGCCTTAAAAAGTTTAGCGGGTAGGACATCCGCACCAGGGGCTTTATTATTCTTCAGGCGTAGGGGGGTACAATCTACACTATTTTCCACTATCATTACCTCCTGATCTTCAGTGGAAGAATCTGAGTGGAGTAGTGCTGAAAAGTTGTATCTCCACATTTTGAGCACACACGGCTTCTCAGTCACCAGATTACCATTCTCGTCCTTGCATTATTAGGCCCGTTATTCGATCTTCTAACCCTCTGGATAAACTTTCAGGTTTCACTATTCGTCTTGCAGTTTCTGTTCTTTCACTCTCTCTCTATCGTATCTAGTTTAATGCCTGAGCTATTTTTTCAAATATCTGCAGTTAAAAGTTTCTTCGGGAGCTGGACGAAAATAAATCTCGGGGCCGGGATGGAATCAACAACAACTACAAGGGATCTTCAACGCTTGGTCGTCCATTACGCACCATGTCTTTCGACCATGTCATCCCTCAATATCGCACCCCTCTTTTCAAACTATCGTAACTGACTATGTCATCCCTCGGCTTAGTAAGGTGGCCAACATACAGCAGTCCCCTAAACAAAAGGTGAAACTAATACTTAAAACCGAAATTGCCTACAATCTCATAAATTATCTCGAATTCAAAGCTCTACTTACACAGTACAACACATGATTTGGTGACTCAATTCTGAGAATACCACGTGAAAGTTGCCCCAAAAATAAGAAGTTCTGCATCATTGGTTTTGTCAAGTTGGCTGCATTCATAATTTAATGGTCATTTGAATTCTGTTGCTAACACGGCATACCGTACGGAATATCTATTTTGTGCCTCAAGCAAAGTTCCTTAGAAATCGCAAAAATGCAAAATTTTTCATATTTTTTGGTCAATAACTGGATTACAAATCCGCAAATATGATGTTTTTGATGTGTTAACATCTATAGGCGTGGGTAGGGGCTAAACCATAGAGTAATACTTAAGAGTTTCCATAACTCTCTACGACGTCTCTTCATGATTGCTAAGAGTTTTATTTGCTGCTGTATTTTACCAATTTTTCACTTTCGTTGGACATAAAACCGACAGAAATCAAAGGGGATGAGAATTTTCGTTCAATACAAACAA
Source organism: Phaonia tiefii (assembly GCA_963931995.1). NCBI lineage: Eukaryota > Metazoa > Arthropoda > Insecta > Diptera > Muscidae > Phaonia > Phaonia tiefii. Next base: position 126,100,704 of record OZ008371.1, read on the forward strand.
CATGAAACATAATTTAGCAAACAGTATTTAAACTTAGTTCCTGTCGTCTTTGGTCTGTCATTCTCCATCATTTCCCCAGTACGTTTTCGATCAGCTGTGCCATAGAATCTCTCTGACTAAACTCACAAAGTGAACACATCCAAACACAGTTTGTCCGACTGCGATCACAGATTGTGTGGCGTTAAACTCCTACGGAACGGCTGGACCGATTTGTATGAAATTTTGTGTGCATATCGGGTAGGTCTCAGAATCGGCCAACATCTATTTTTCATACCCCTAAATGATAAAGTTGACCCACCCCTATATAGAACACAGATTTGTCCGACTGCGAAACACAGACTGTCAGACTGCGAAAAAACACACACACTGTTGTAGCGGCAGCGAATAGTTGCCTTGAGTGGGTGCGGAGCACTCTCAGAGCAAAGAGAATAATGACGTGGTTATACGTATAGAGAGAGAGCAACGAAAATTGTGTGAACTTGTGTAGCATATATACGAACATAACAATGTATGTATGTACATGTGTCTGTTGCTTTGCTTCTCTTTGTTTTTCGTGGGTATAAAACAAAAACTATTACGCAAGAAAATAATGACACATTTACTAATGTGTTCATAGAAAGAGAACAGATACAGTGTAACAAAAAGGTGTTAGCACATCGCCCGTGAGTTGGAACACTCATTGGATTTTTTTGGAAGTAAGTGCCTATTTCAATACCGTAGGGACCAGCAAATGTATACACAAGTGAATATTACGTAACTGTAAAAGAAAATTAACATAGGTAATTTTTTCGAGCAAAATAATTAAAATAATAAATTTTGTACCAGCAACAAATATAATTGTTACCTAAATGCAGACTACCATTTACTTAATATTAAATAGTATAATATCTTTTCGAACATTCAATTGTTAGTTTGTTTCCAGTATATTCTATGTATCGCTTTTGAAGCGTAAACAACTCATACAGCAAAATGTCAGCGCGACATCATGCTGACAACGACAAGCTGATTTTCAGAAATTTTATTCCGTTGATGAAGCAAATACTTTCACTTACTGCCATGATATCCCAGGTTTAGTGAAAAAAGTGGGAATGGATTATATCGCTGGCGACTTTCATCGATGGTTCAGTTTCAAGTTTGAAGGCTGTGCTGTTGCACAAACCAAACAAAAAATCCGTCCATTCCATAGGGATTCAGCACAACTATGAAGGAAGCGAAATTTTTTAGAAAATCAAATAAAATGTACACAAATGGAAAATTTGTTGTGACCTAAAAGTTGTCAACATAATACAAGGCATTATAATATACAAGGCATTATATTAAATTATTAATACAAGCCATTATATAAAATACAATATTACATTAATGCAAGGCATTATATTAAAGGGCAGTTTTCCAAAATACTTCTGTTTCTTTTGTATATTGTATGAATAAATATAAATGTAAATATTGGAAAGCAAGAACTCCCGAGCTCGAAAATCAAGTGCAATTACGTAATGAACCTTTGATAAAGCATGTTGATGTTATTTTGTTGCCATCGCTCCACATGAAATTAGGAATAGCTGGGAAATTCATTGAAGTTATAGTCAAGGATAATGAGGACGTCTATGACTGTTTGAAATCCGTCTTTCCAAAACTCAGTAAAGCGGAAATTAGAAACGGTACGTAACGTTCCCTGTATTTAAATATTGTCGTATCTAAGTTTGTTCACTTCGATATATTCGCATTACCAATATTGTTTTCGCAAATGTTTTTTTTTTTGGAACAAAGTTCCTTATCGAACGTTGCGGGATGGGGGCTAAATGAAAAAATTTTAATGAACTTTTTTTAACTACTTTATTACAACCCATTATTATCAACTATATTGGGTACTTTTGGTTTGATTTGTTTTAAAGGGAAGTTTTCTAGGTGGAGCCCGTGTATTACATATTGTAGTTTTGAACCCAATAAAAGGTAAAAATAGAAAAGCCAAAGTGCAAGACTGGCAAATCCATGAAACACACCCTCAGCACGGAATTATATTTTGCAGCGCTTCAACACTCGTACTTTTGGTTTGTGTCCAGACTAACATATTTCTTGTTTAATAGAAAATTTTCTAGGTGGAGCCAGGTTATTACATATTGTAGTTTGAACCGAATAGAAAGTAAATTTAGAAAAGCCAAAGTGAAAGAACCTTTGCTTAAAATAGTAAATTTTCTTACAAAAAGTACCTTTTCTTAAAAAAAGTAATTTTTTAAGTAAGTACCTTCTCTTAAAAAAGTACATTATCTTACAACAAATTGCTGTTTCTTAAAAACCTAAACTTTCTTTAGAGAATATCTCTTTTGTAAAACAAAATAAGTTTTCTTGAGATAACTACCTACTCTTAAAATTGTATCTGTTCTTTGGTACAAAAAAAGCTTTTCTTAAAAAAAAAAACCTTCTCTTACAAAAAATACTTTTACTTACAAAATTCCTTTTTTTAAAAGTACCATTTCTTTAAAATAAAGTACCACCTTTTCATTCGTTTTCTTGAGGTGAGTAGCCTTCCTGAAAATAAGTAAATTTTCTTAAAAAATAACCTTATCCTAAAAAGAGTACCACTTCTTTAAAAAGTACCTGTTCTTAAAAAAGTTTTTTTTTGTAAAAAAAAATGCATACTCTTAGGCATTTTCTTAGCTTAGTGACGGCGACACTATCGAGTATTCAGCCATGAAAAAGCTTCTCAAAATACCGTTCGGAACCGGTGTAAAACTGTAGGACCCAATCAGTGAGTGTAAAACTAGAACGCGCACAGCTTACTGGTTTGTGAGAAGCTCTCCCTATCCTCTCACGGGATGTAACGGGAAACCATTTTTTTTATTTTAATAAAAGAAGTACCTCTCATCAAAGAACGGACCTTTTCTTGAAAATATAATACATATTCTTACAAAAGGGGCCTAAAAATATACTTTTTTTTTTAAATACATTCAATAAATAAAAAATTTCTTAACAAAAGTTTATCATTTTACAAGATCCATTTAAATTATAGTATTTTTCAACAGGCGCCTTAGGTGTGTTGGAATTATCTAGTACATAATATATAGCGAAAGGAACTTTGTTCCAACCGGGTGTCCCCTGACACCTCATGTAATTTTTTTTTTATTTCAAACAGGTACTCTCAATGGACCGGATACACGAAAATTAATGAAAAGCGAATCTTTCAGAAATATGCTTTCGAACCATTATAACCACCTACGTGCATGGGACGCATTGAATCAAGTCATATAGGAAAGAACCGTGTACAGCGAGATGACATATAGCCACGAGTGGAAGGTTTTTGGAGGACTTCTAAAATTATGCAATTTGAAGACGAAATCACCGAAAATGAAGATAACACTGAAATTGGTGGACACACTGAACAAAACATGCCCTTGAATATTATGCCCAACTCGGATAATGATGCAGACTCAGACCATGAATATGAACAACCTACGAAGAAAACAAGATCATCAGAATCACAAGCGTCAACTTCAAAGAGGATGGATATTGACAATAATTGAAAATGTTCTAAATTTTGTTTCCATGCATAGATAACATATAAAAATAGCCCACGTGCTATATAAGTGCTAAACAGCAAAATCACAAAATTCATTATTATTCCTTAGAAGGCAGATAGTTTTTGCTTATTATCTAGCAGTTGGGCTAAGATTTGTGTTTTGGAGTGTTCAGGCACATATAGTGAAATTTCATGACGATAATTTCTGTGGAACATTTTGACCACGCCCCCCGTCATTTTGGATCAGTTTTTTACGAGTTTTCAGAAAAAAGTAAAAATTATGGTTATACGTGACAGTTAGAGGGTTAATTTGTTCCACAAAAATGTTTATCTGAATCTTTTCTATAAAACTTCTGAACATACTTTGTACCTCAAAAGTAAGGAACACACAATTTTGCATGATCAGATCTGGCAAAACGCCGATACACGTATATTTTTAGATGTGTTAACATCTATAGCGGCGTATAGGGACTAAATCTATCAAAGTCAAGATTTTATGCTGCTGCTAAAACCGGATTTTATGCTGCTGCTAAAACCAGATTTTCTGCGTCTGCGAAAGAGAATAATGACGTGTTAAACAAAAATGATCGAGCAAGAGAGCAATGAAAGAGTGGTGTGGCAGGGGTGAGGCAAACGAAATTGTGTCTATAGCGTATGTATCAACATAATAATGTATGTATGTACATGTGTCTGTTGCTGTTGTTGAACGTCGGCTTGCGCAGTCGACGTTATGGTGGCACACTAATACGTCAGCTACTTCGTACAAAGTATGTGTGATGTTGAGTGTTTGGCTGTTTCGTTGCTGTTGATATGGCAAACATGTGGTTATGTGACACACGTATACGTCAGCTACTTCGTTGACTACATATCTGTAGTAGTAGTTGTTGTTGTTGTTGGTGTTGTTGTTTTTATTTCTATTTATAATTGTTTTCTTACACTTTTCGATCTTTGCATTCTCTTAACAGTGTTTCTTTTAGGTACACACCGACCCCTCACACAAGTACTCATCGACTCCATAAGCAATGGAGTATATTTTAATATGTGTGGTTGTGATTTTTATTTAAATGTAACGTCATCATATGATTGAACGCTGTTTTTTATTTTCCAATGTAACATTTCCTAATGTGTTCATAGAAATCGTACAGGTACCGTGTAACAAAAAGTTGTTAACACATCGCCCGTGAGTTCGAACACTCATTGGATTTTTTTAGACTTTTCTACCAGAATCCGTTCACAGAACCCCACCATTTTTTTTGGTGTCGTACAGTGTTATTAATGCAGCCAACTTTACGAAACGAATGATGCAGACCATCATATTTTTGGTGCAACTTTCACGTGCAATTCTCAGAATTGAGTCCCATATCAATGAACTGAAAAATGTTGTACTGTGTCAGTGATTGACAGTGTGGCTTCCGCAGAAACCGCTCGAGAGATGATCAGATGCGGTTCCTCTCGAAACAGTGTAGTCGGTCCATACATAGACTGGATGAAAGTAAGGTAGTGGGTTTCAAGGAGTTTGACATAGGCTGGCACGGCGCTCTCATAAAAAAAATAAATAAATGGTTTCCCATTACATCCCATGAAGGGACCGGGGAGAACTTCTCACAATCACTGAGCTGTGCGCTTTCCAGTTTTCACTCACTGATTGGGACCTACAGTTTTACACCGATTCCGAACGGTATTTTGAGAAGCTTTTTCATGGCTATATACTCGATAGTGTCGCCGTCACTAAGGCGCTCTCATATTAAAGGTTAATGCTTTTGTCTGGGGTAGGAACCTCTCTCCCTTTGTTATCGGCTTTATCAGGGGTCATTCTATATTCTTGTATATACATATACGTCGGTGCATCCGTGCTGTATAATGCACATGTGGTCTTCCCACAAGGTAATCCCTGTCCTCTCGCCTTCTCTTCCAAATGTTCCTCTAAAGTTGACAGGAAATACGAGTTTGAATTTTATGTTTCGGGATTATAGACCAAAATCAAATACTAATCATCGAAAATCACTTTATTGTTTTTCAAAATTTTCCCCTTGAAAATTTATACATTTTTGCATGCGTTTGAACCGATTGTCGAAACACTTTTGCCACTCTGATTGAGGTATCTCCAAAACATGCATTTTGAATGCAGCAACCGCTTCTTCAGGTGTCAAAAAACGTTGCCCTCTCAGTTTGTTTTTTACGTACGGGAAATGAAAGAAGTCACTCGGTGCCAAGTCCGGACTATACGGTGGATGACCCATCAAATCGATGTTTTGGGTGCTCAAAAATTCAGTTGTTTCAGCCGATGTGTGAGAGCTCGCATTGTCGTGGTGAAGAGTGATCCGTTTTCGGTGATTGGTTTTCCTGATTTCTTGGAAGACAACTGGCAAAAAAATGGTTGTGTACCACTCAGAATTCACTGTTCAGCGTTGTTCTAGTGGTACGGTAGCGACATGCCCGGTGTTTCCGAAAAACAGGCGACCATTTGCTTGGAAGTGCTTCGGGCGCGAACAACTTTTGTTGGATTTGGCTCATCTTGAAACACCCATACAGTTGACTGCTGTTTACTTTCGGGCTTATGCTGGTCCCACTAATACCTAAGGTTGTCTCAATCACACGATAGGTCATATGACGATCTTGTAGAATCAGTTCGCGCACAGCATCAATGGTTTTCGGAACAACAGCTGATTTTGGACAACCTTCACGAAATTCGTCTTGGAGTGAACTACGACCACGATTGAATTCACCATACCATCGATAAACACTGGTCCTTGATGGGGCTTCTTCGCCAAAAATTGAATTAAGTTCATCCATGCACTGTTGCTGAGTTAATCCACGTCGAAAGTTGTAAAAAATAATCGTTCACGATTTAATTCCATTTGTGGGCCGAGATGAATCTTTTCAGTTACTGTAAACAACACAAATAGCGCTCGTATGTCAAAACGTTCTGAGTACGCATAACCTCAAAAATGTCCAACTTTACTATAGAGCTGTCAGATGCCAGATTGCAAAACTAGGGTTGCCAAACATAAAATTCTACCTCGTATATGAAATTCGTAATCATTTGATTTTCGCCCTAGTCTCTGGGTGGTGCACGGAAGCAATCGGGTGATAATTGAGCACCTCAAATGTGGAATACATGTAATTACCGAGTGAGGTTCTGTGAATTGAGTAGAGTTTAATTCACGTAAGACCAAGTATTGCATACTGTAGTACAAGCTCACAATTGACTCGTCCCTGTCAATGCTTTCTATACGTGGTGTGCATATTGATGAATCGGAAGCACTTAACGTTCTTGCACTAAAGTACAGCGTGATAACCGGTGGATTATAAATGCATTTAATGTGCCGAAGAAAGCATTCATGTGGTTGGTATTCTTAAAGCGGCGCTGGGGATTCGTCGCTCTATCTGAGCTTTCGAAATCTATATCTTGTACATTCGGCCGAAGATGAAATATATCTCTCACATTTGGCATGAAGTCCCTAAATCCACCTTGGAGATTCTAAACGATGTGTAAACGAGGGTGATGATGTTAATAGGTAAAATCCTGGCATCCAACGCTGTTATCTGCTTGGAGCTTCTTCGAAAATAAAATTTACAAGGTGTTTCAAAAGAAGTCATCCGATGTTGTTTGGCTCTCATTTTTTTTCTAAATGAAAAATTTCGATTCTGTTTTTTGATTATGTTTACTTGAACCTTTGAAATGTTATTGCTTAAGTTGAGAAGATGATATCCGTTAAATGGGCGCCGTCACAATTGATTACCATACGGGCTTGTTTTATGGCAATTTTCATCACTTCGGCGAGAACTTCGGGCGACAGATTCTCGCACTCGTGTCGAATGTTGACCTTGAGGGGTTCCAGGGTCTCGAGCGTGTTCCCTTAAACGCGGGACTTCAAAAAACCCCACAAAAAATGTCTGGAACGGTTAAATCGGGCGATCTTGCGGGCCAGTGCAAATCGCCAAAACGAGAGATGAGGCGACCCGGGAACACCGCCTTCAGAATGTCGGTTGTGGTTCGCGCAGTGTGTGCCGTTGCTCCGTCCTGTTGGAACCACATGTCCTTCAGTCCTAATTCGTCGAATTGCGGCAGAAAAAACTCGGTTAACATGGCCCTATAGCGCGCACCGTTCACTGTTGTCGTTTGACCAGCGGCGTTCTCGAACAAAATGGCCCGATGACTCCTCCAGCGCGAACAGCGCACCATGCAGTAACTCTGAGCGGGTGTAATGGCTCCTCGTGCATCACTCGTGGATTTTCGGTGCCGCAGAAGCGATAGTTTTGCTTGTTCACGCACCCGCTGAGGTGGAAATGAGCCTCATCGCTCATTATGATTTTGGTGGAAAAATCGTCCACTTCGTCCACGAGATTGAGGATGGCTTGGACGTAGGTTACACGCGTTTGGCGGTCGACAGGCAGTAGCTGATACACGGACTAGACTTTGTGTAGGAACATGCGCAGGTCTTTAACCAAAATTCGCCATAGGGACGACCGGCTGATGGCTAATTGCGAGGCACGGCGTCTGGTCGATGTTTCCGGCGACAGCTCGACATCCTCGGCAACAGCGGCGATATTCCCGGTAGAAAGGGCGCTCTGGGGCCGGCCATTCCTGGTCCCATACTCTTCAAAGTTAATTGCCAAACGGCGCAGTGTTTGCGCAGTCGGTGTCGGACGGCCGGGGAATCGGCGACAGCATTCGCGCTGCGCCAACACCACAGACGAATTATTACGATTATTACACGATTATTCCGCGTTCTTGGGGAGTGTATCACTCCATGGCTTGTTTACTTGTATTCTACATCTGTCTAGTCCACAAATGTCAAAACATATTTGACATTGGCGGCCATTGGCAAAAATAAGACCATCTTCCAATAGGGTTGTCACTTTTGAAACACCCTGTATAAGCAACGTAAGGAAATCCATAGACCGGTGGCGCAAAATATCAGCGTTTGGAATCGAATATTTCAGGAACGACTTAGCTTAGAGAATAAAAATATATATGTATTTGAAAGTGCTTTAGTTATAGTGAATATTATAAATTAGTCAAAATACAACAAGGAGTTGATAATTTCCTGCATTAATTCCAATTTGGAGACTCAGATCATTGTCGGTAATTTATTAAAATGTATCTCGCACCCTTAGAAATTATTTTGAGTGATGCTGTTGTCGCGATAGGAGACAAATAAAACGAATGCAGCTTCTTCTTTAAAAATATTTTTAAAAACATGTAGACATTTGTGGGAATTATGAAAGTGCACCAAAACAGTACGGACGTACTCTAATAATGGGTTTCTCACACCAATATGTCTCTTACACTTTGTAGTGAAATATACAATAATAATGTACACATGGTCCTGTATCATAGACTGTATGGGACGTATAACATTGATGATCTGGTGGGTAAAACAAGTCCATTGCCCTTCATTAGAGAAGATGACTTGATTTGAAAACTTGCCATTGACTTTACATTGCTCCATTACCCATTGAACGAATTGCCGGCGCTTTCCTTGGTCTGCTGGTCTAAGCACCTGATTTTTAATGAATGGAGGAGGTGAACGAACGATGCAGCAATGGTTTCCAGATACCCACCGGTTCATTGACGCACAGGAACTTCCTACCCATAACCGATGCAGTTTCTTAAAAATTGTTCACCATTATTCGAATGGTTGACACATTAGGTACAATTTCTCGACTGTAAATTCTTCGAAACAGTCTCAGCATAACTTTCCAAAATGTTGTAATAAGTTTTCAAAATTATAACGTTTTGTTTTTTCGTAAAGCGCTCCATTTTTAATAATCGCAATAAACATACGTGACAGCTGCCAAATTTCAGAGTTACCACTTGCAAAAAAAATTGCACTGAATTTAAGAAGTGCAATCTCACTGAGACACCCTTTGTTACTCACAAAAACAAAATTGAGTTTTTACACGAAACCTTTGCTTTACTTTCAAATCAATATTCAATGTTCGAATTGTCAACTACATTAAATAGGAGCAAATTCACGTAGTTGATACTGCGACTCTTAAATACAAATTCCTAAGATAAATTTCCTCTAGTATTCTTCCAGATATTGAAAACACTCATTTGCTTGTAGCCGAAGTCCTTGGAATTCAGAAGATGATTAGCGAAGCTTTGTAAGAAGGAAATCATATTAGAAGTTTTCCAAAAAAATACTGTGGTTAATATATGAGAAGAAAATCGAAATTTAACGAAATCAACTATTCGGAAATATGAGTGCCTGACGTGATAATAGTACTCACGCGAAGATTGTATTCACGCACGAAGATTTTTTCACTAACCACTTTCATGTATACTGACGTGATCAAATTTTGATACTACTCACACTCGCGCGTAAATGACGCGTAATTCACGGCAATTGCGTGACCCGCACCCACCTCTAACCTGTAGTGGAACAGTTTGATTTACATTTTAAGTTATTGCACAAATAATTCTTGGCAATGGAATATTTCACTGGATATGACCCCTGAGGATTAGTAGTGAAGTTAACAGAAATATTAGGAAAGTAACTTCGAAAAATACTTATATCACTACTAGCTGACCCGGCAGACATCGCCCTGCCGACAAAAAGTATTCAATGATGTCATGGCCACAAATGAATTCATACATTTTATATAGGAAAATACATCATCACAAAAGTGTGCGTAAAACGGAAATGCGCAGATATTTTTCGATTTTTTTTTGGAACGAAGTTATGGGTTAAATGAAAAAAATTAAACATCTTTTTTTTATCAACTATATTGGGTACTTTTGCTTTGGTTTGTGTCTAGACTAACATATGGAGGGAAAATTCTTGTTTAATGGGAAGTTTCTACGAGGCCTGTAATCAATATACATATATCTATATATCCATACATATATAAGTATTGCTGGACCCGGCAAATTTCGTTTTGCCTTCAAAGTTTTTGTAATGCCCAAGGGTGAACAAAATTATTTTATTCCATTATGTTTGCAGTAAATGAATATATCTTATCTGCTGGCGTTCCGACACGGGATAATGCCACGTTTAGTTTACAATGGGCAAATAAACCTGTAAACCTGTAAAATAACTATTTGTTAGAAGTATTTGTTTAGATTTCGATCGTGTGCTGATTTATCTAAAAAGCTTCTCATTATACTATAATTGCTGAACCCGTTGCGCTTCGCTACCCCTGAATTGTGTTTTTAATGAAACACAATTTTGTTATTTTTTTTTCTAATTATTCCAGTGCTCTAGGATATACAATATGTCTAGTTTTGCTATCTGGTGCAAATGTATAAGCGACTCATAAGTTAGCAACTTTACCCTACTACCCTCCGACCACCAATCCGAAAATGTTGAACCCGCTGCCATTTCGCACTCTTGCATTTTCGGACATGGTCCTAGTAGACTCTTCTTCATGAAATGAGCCAAGGAATACGCTGGAGAAATTTGTCCGGAACTTCCTGAATCACCCTGTATATACAGATAATTTTTGAGGAAACCGAGTCGATTTGTATATTCGGTATCTTGGGAGAATTGATTTTAGAGTCGGAATCCTTGTCACACAAAAGGTCGGATGTAAACCAGTTGGTTCTCCTAACTATTCTTAATTAAGTTTTATATACGATAAAAATTGTGTTTTTTAAAATACAAAAAGAGGTTCAATATGCGCTAAAAGAATGCGTTCAGGCGGGCTTGAGGACACTCGTTGATGTTTTTCTGCAAACCAGTAGAACATACATCCAAGTCGTTGAAGTTAAGGGATACACTGTCGTCAGGGTAGCAGAGATATTTTTCTGGGTAGTAGATATCCTGCAGTGAATATTCCCTCAATCTCCTTATGAGCACACAGTTCCCTGGCACCTTGCTGAAAAAGGAGACCACTGTAAGTGCACATACTCATCATAGATCAGAAAGTGCCCTTAAAATTGTTTCGAAATCTGGAATTAAATGGAGTACAACAAACTCTTTAAGTCTGTCGGGCTCCCAATGCGGGAATGCCTCTCACACAGTTTCTTAAGAATTTAGCCTATAAGCGTGTCATCCATCATTTATATTGAAAACTTTGGACCGGCAGATAGATGGACACTTGTGGGCGAGTGTTGATGTTAGAGATGGGCACGTGAGTAAGTTTTGACTCACGCTCTCGCACGCTCACGGAAGGAATACGGCCACTCACGCATGATCAGGCACGAAGATTTTTTCGGTACTCACGTTCACGCACGCTCACGTGAGCAGAATTTGATCCTACTCACATTCACGCGCGATTCACGACAATCACGCAAAAATTAGTCACAAATATAAAACAGGAATTTGACATGAACCACTTGCTTTATATTGAAACCAATATTAACAACTGTACAAAACAGTTTTCATAAAAAGTAAATTGTTACAACAACATTTTATCACTTTTATCTTAAAGAAGTTTGTCTTGTCATGGAACCAATTGCAAAAAAGTGGTGTTAATATCAGAAATTCTAAATTAATGGTCAGATTATTTTAGTATTTAATAGGTATTTATAGGGGAGAAGTTAGGCCTTAAGAATGTATCTAAATGCACCCTATTTTAGAGCACGATTTTTTGTTTTTGAGATTCCACTAAGCAGCACAAACAAAAAATACTCGAATATATTTTCCAAAGTTTAACATTTACATTTTTACACTGGCATTGTTTAGGTTTTTTGTAATAACTTTGTAATTTTGAGTCAAAATGCTACATTGACTATACTTCAAACAGTAGTAGGTTGAACAAATTGTTAAACTCTTTCAAATCGGTCGACAATCTCTCAAAGATTAAATTTTTTTAAACCTGAAAAAAGGAATATGTTAAAAATAGTACCTACCAATACCAAAGATAAAATATTAATCTTAAATAAGTTTGTGTTTTGTTTGAAAACTGAAGTAAATAAAATAAATAGTTTCTACCCCAACAATTTTGTATAGGAAATTTTAAATTTGGAGTCAGAGTCGTGAAAATTTTTACGACACAAATTCCGACTCCAGGCACGTATCCCAGACTCCGACTCCACAGCACTGCAAGGAAAAATTACGAAAAAAATTAAAAAAGATATATTTTTTTAAATTCTGTGCAAATTGGATTTGAATTACAACGTAATACCGCAATCTTCTGTTATATCCCAATATAAGTTTAAATTAATTCAATTAATATTACTTCAGAAATAGGGACACAAGTGTGGGATTTTTACTCCCAAAAAAGTCTGTTATGAATATTCGAGTTTTTTTTTTACATTCAGCTTTGCTGATCAAGACTATGCGTACGTTAAATTTTTTTTTAATTCTCTGCCTTGTAGTTAACCTCATTTCGGTCTAGAATTTGGTGTAAAAAATATGAAAATCAACAAGCGAGACTTTTCCCAAACTCAAATATTGAAAATTTTGTTCAAAAATTATTAATTTTCTGCCAAGGCTGGTTGTAGGGTGAATGCCAAAAAAAAATTTAAATTACATATAGCACTTTTGGGAAGTCCCGTGCGTAAAAACGCCTACAACATCTTATGTCTTTCTTACAAAAATTTGAGAAATTATTGAAAGAATTATGGTACCTTTCCTAACAAATTTCGCATTTTTTTCAGTTTGAAAACATTTTAAATTTGAGAATTTGTCGTTACCATCTGGTTTTAAACAATATAAAAAGGTTTTTATCTTACGTTTGGTTGCAGTCTTGCCAATGTAGCTGTGATTTAGAACTACATTTTGGCTTAAAATGACCAGTTATTTCCCAAAAACTAAAGGCAGTCGGTGAGAATTTTTACATTTAAAACATTTGATTCCAAATATCTGTGCAACTGTTAGGGAGACGACACACGACTCTAAAATGTTTTTGATTTCTGCAGCTCAGTAGAATCTCGAAAACAAAGTTCATTTAAATCAGACCACAAGTTAAGAAGTTACATGCCATGAAAGTTTTGTCTCCCTGACACCCTGTAGCGAAACGTACATTGAATCAAGGTGCCTCTAAGTAACAGATTCTGACAGCCTGACTCCTCCGCTACAAATCCTTGGTGCATTCTTATACAATCGGACCTATAGTTTAGAATTTCGGATATTATTACCACTTTGTTGCAAACGGTCCCACTGTAAAGCGTATAAAAACTCCTTCGCTTGTAGCAGAGTTCCTTGAAATAGAGAAGATGATTAACGACGCTTCGTTAGAGCGAAATGTTATTAGAAGCCTTCCAAAATTGCTTTGTGTAACAAAGTAGAAAGAAAATCGAAACTAAATGACATCAACCATTCGGAAATATGTGTGACTCACGCGAAAATAGTGCTCACGCACGCTCGCGCACGAAGATTTTTTCAATACTCACGTTCACGCACGCCCACATGAGCAACATTTGGTAGCGCTCACGTTCACGCGTGATTCACTTGAATCACACCAATCACGTAACTCGTGCCCATCTCTAGTTGATGTATGAGTGCTATCTGATGTGCAGCATAGTAGAGTATCCCAGCGGCGGAAGTCATGCCTTGGAAGGCCTGAAATCATGACCAATCAGACATTATTTAAAATGCGGAAGGCCCTCCCTACACATTGCCTGCTCCTTTCTTTTTAACATTGCGTGAGATTGGGAGGCAAGGCCTTCCTCACCCATGAATGCATACAGAAAGGAAGGCTTTAGAATGCATACAGAAAGGAAGGCCATAGAAGGCATGCAAAGATAAAGGCCTTGGAAGGCATTTACTTTACTTTATTTTTTGTTAAACAAAAATAAAATTAAAATAATTTTTTATGTTTTTAATAATTGTTCGATTCAAGATCAATATCTATTAAAAAGTACTTATTCTTACTTATTAATAAAAATATTTTAATAGAACTATTAAAAAAGAGAAATGTGAATTTTTTTAACACCAAATCATTATCCACTTCTACGTATTTATTTATATGTATGTATTTATATATCTTAGAAAGTTTTACCACGCCCAACTTCAAATTGAAAGTTGGATTCCTCTAAGCTTTTTAAAATATCCTGCAAAATATTAAATAAAAAATATAATTTTAAAATTTGTATGATATTTTCCATCAAATTACGGTTAGAATGAATCGGAAAAGAGATGTCTCAATATTTTAAAAATCTTCATCTTGGTTATATCTGACGAAAAAATGCACGCATTCCGCAGGCCTTATTTTGGGAATGCATTACAAAAGAAGCATTATACATTCCTTATTTGTGGAAGGCCTTGCGAATTCCGCCACTGGGATATAGATAAAACGTTGGCTGATAAGGGGTATACGTTGATAACCTTGCTTGACATTGGCATTGCATCCAACAATATCACACCAACAGCGATAAAGTAGGCGCTACCGTTCGTTAATATGGATGCTGGTCCAATCAGGATTGTGTTTGAAAGGGTTACCAGGAGACATATCATATCAAGGAGAGGTCTTGTCTCCACTGGTATGGAACCCTGCGTTAAATAAAATGTGGATCTGAACACGCCCACTGAAAAATTTTGGCTTTTACGGAGTACGTGGCAATAGCAGTAAGGATCAGGTATCCCAGAAACCTAGCACGCCTTTTCCAAGGTAGCTTATGCAATTGAGGTAGATACAACAACAACAACAAACAATGGTTTCCCATTACATTCCATGAAGAAATTGGAGAGAGCTTCTCACAACCAGTGATCTGTGCGCTTTCTAGTTTTACACTCACTGATTTGGACCTATAATTATACGCCGGTTCCGAACAGTATTTTGAGAAACTTTTGCATTTCTATGTACTTGATAGTGTCGGCATCACTAAGCGAGGTGACCGTCGTCGAATGAAGGGTAAGGTGGTTTGAGTAGGGATCGAACCGACGTCTCATGTACAAGAGGCGCGCACACTCACCATTACACCACCGACGGCCATACTTGAGGTAGAGGGTCGGGTGTTAACACCCCCCAATAGCGAGCTCGCCCTTTTTCGCCAAGGTAGAAAATGCCTACCTCGAAACGTGTCAAGTTCTATGGGTGTTAAATACAGCTTCTAGCGGCCGTCAAATACATGGCTGTTATTTCGGAAATATTGTTTTGGAAAAATCAAGAAGCAGCAGCAATAGCCCTAAACACCTACAAGGCTGATATAGGTTTAAAATGGGGGCATTCAATGAGGGTTGTTTACCGGATCTATAGAGCGGTGTTAAGGCCAATAATACTCTATGGTTTTAGCATGTGGTGGCAGTTGCTGGAGAAGCCCACCTATTGTGCACTACTGAATAGGGTGCAGGGAATAAAAGCAATGTGCCTCACGGATGCTCTGCGCGCCTCTCATTCATTGAGTGTCGTCATAGTTTTTCCGGAGAACAGTGTAGGGAGGCCGCTTAATTCTACGTTTGCCATTAGGTTACAACCACTCTCAAAATGGTGCGTGATCCGAGTCGGCCATTGAACAGTGTTCGACGAATATTCCTGTTTTGATCGACAATTCGAAACTCGAACCACAACTCGAGAGGAACTATGACACCCTCTACAGGGACGAAATTTTTGGAAGGAATGTGTTCCTAGTGTAGAGGTTCGAAAATTAATGATCAGTTATATAGGATATGGGGTCTTCTCTACGGAACTTGGGCTATCCCTTTCTCGCGGACTACCTGATCATTGTAGAATGCCACAGCCGGAAACTTTGGTTATTAGGGTAGAGACCGGTTGGCTAAAGGATAATGGTGCAGCAGTCTTTGGAGGCAATGTCGTCGCAGAAAGGCAGGCGGTTGTCCGATTACTGGAATCAAAATTCTTATGCTCAACCTCTGCGCAGGACTGCCGCAGATCTTGTAACGAGATATTCCAGCAGCACGATATTTTCATCACGTGGGTGCTTTGGCACAGGGACATTCCAGAGAACTGCACTGTGGATGAGATGGTTAGACGAGACACTATCTTGTAGGGCCTACAGGAATTCAAACGTATTGGTATTCGCCTGGCGACCTATAAACATATCCCGCAAGAGCCCTCCCGTGTGCTGATGCTGGAGAGATGATCAAGGGATACAGTTTGTGTATGTTCAAGACAAAGCTGGCCCAAGAAATCAATGCTTTGTTTCAGTTTTGACGGGCCGGGACCCATGTATAAACTTGAGGCGAGACTGAAAGTCATGGTTCCGTTGAGCATCTGACCACGACCTTGTCGCGATATGGGGGCTGGAAGCGTGGGCACTCTGGTAAAGATTAGCTGCGCGAACTAAGATTCCCTCGGATATCTAGTAATTTATGCAGCTACCTAAGAACTGATCACCATATATTCCTCTTTTGGTCTCAGAAGGCGGGTGTGTGCAGGGGTAAAGGAATCCCGGTCTAAAAAACTTATTGAGAGCTTCACCCTGTACAGTGTCTGACAAAAAGTGGGCGGCTGTCAATACATTCCGACTATAGGTAAAATGCAGAACCATGGTGCGCTTGCCTTCCGCCAACGTTTTTTAATGGCAATGAAAATTCAAAATGAGACCTAGTTGTTGTTTACCCCCGCAAACGTTATACGGAATACGATTTACGGACATGCACTGGGAATGTTAGAACGCTATACAGATCCGGTGCCAGTATCCAACGGGCAAAAATCGAGAAGAAATCGGCAAAAGTGGGTTTGACAGTAAATCCGGACATGACAAAATTAATTGTTTCATGATGATTGGATCAAAACGAGTACGTTGATAACCATTATAAATCGAGCGAGTGGACGATTTCACTTACCTTGGATCTGCTGCAAGCAAAAACAATAACGTCAGCCTAGAAATCAAACGGTAAATTGTGCTTGCAAACAGCTGTTATTTCCGGCTACGCAACCAAATAAGGGATAAGACCCCCTGTCGAGAAATGATGATCAAACTCTATCACACACTTAGAATCCTGGGTAATATCGAAGGCTAAAGCATTATCATTGACAGCCTTCAAGAGGAAAATACTCCAAAATATTTATATGGTACATTAATCGAGAACGGCGACTATTAACGACGGATGTCCCAGGTGCTGTATAAACTTTATCTCGATATTTATCCAGAGACATATGCGAATTTCCTCCAAAACATATTAATATTTAGAAACAAATTATTCTTTCATTCCAATGTATATGTATTATTTATTATAATTTATTTTATTAATATTAATAATACTGCGTGTAATTTTATATATATATAATTTTATATATTTTGTATATATTATGAAAATATAACCATATACGGACACCACTACGTGATAAAAGAAGAAAAATAAAGACCCATGTCTCCCAGTTTTGCCCAAAGTCATGCACTTCTTTTTATATTTCCAAAAAAGTGATCATTTTGTCAGGCTCATATCTTGCCAACCGTTCGGAATTTTCATTTAATTTCGGAGGAAAAGTTGTAGCTCTTGTCATAAAAAAAAATAATTGTGATTGTATAAAATCAAAATAACTTCCTATTCAAGGTCAAAACCGCAAAAACTTTAAAAAATTCGATTTTTTTACCTTTTTTTACCAAAATTCTAGGAAACAATCAAGTATAGAAATGTACCTAAGATCTCAATAAACAACTTTCTAGAACATATAAACTTCCTCCGATTTTGACCATGAAGATGAAGTTTTTTGATTTTATATGTTCACAATTTTTGTTCTTTATGACAAGGGCTATAACTTTCCCTAAGAAAGTAAATCAAAATTCCAAACGGTTTGCAAGATATGAGCCTGACAAAATTACCACTTTTTTGCAAAAAAGACACCGAGGCCCCAAATCTTTGGGGGCCCATAAAAAAAGTGCATGAATTTGGGCAAAACTGGGAGACACGGGCCTTTTTTTTTTTGTGTTTTATCACGTAGTGATGTCCGTATATGGTTATAGTTTTTCGTGTTGCACTGTGTAAAATAACATAAATAATTAATTATAAATAATTAGTGCAATAAATTTAAAGACTTAAAACGGTATTTTTACATTTACTTGCATTGAGTGCATTATTTGTTTTTTTTTTCAGTAAAATACAATCTGCTGCTCTTTTGCTCCTACTTTCTTCTTTGTCTCTCACGTTTTTGGTTTCAGAAGGTTTCAACTATGAGATGGTTATCACTATGCGTTGGTATACAAACAATATACTTATATACAAATTTTGTCAAGAGTGTATTAATTACTTGTGTTTTGGTATTATATTTCACAAATGGTCCGCCATTCTGACTCGGACAGACTGTTTCTTTCCTCAAAATCGTTTCTCACTTTGGCAGCACGCATACATTAACACGAAACACATACAAAGAAACAAAGCAACATCACAAAACATTTAACCGCCCGAGCCTCTGTTTATTCTTTGTTCACTGATCCAGCGCTTGCGATTAACTATTGACGACTGAATAAATAAGAATAAAACGCAATACGTCAGCCAAAGTACGAACCACTGACACCATCTACTTATACAATTTACGCGCGACTACAGGAATATTTATGTATAACTGGCTTAGAGAATAATGCAAAAATACAGACACACACTCTCGGTGTCCCTCTTTTATTCTCTTAAATTCGAGAGAGCATAAATAATGCAACAAATACAGCTGTATTTGTATCACAAACAGATATAAATTTGGGTCGCAAACACATATGTTATAAAATAATAATCATTGTGTCTTAAACATGTAATACTAACTAGACGTTATATTTACATCCAAACAACAAAAAATTGCAGATTTTTCAGCGTGTATGTAAGTAGGATCTTCAGCGTCTTAGATCAAACTGATTGTTTCTTGGGTGGGTTTGCCTCTTAATATCGTTAGCCCGTAGTATTACAACTGGCTAAAAACTCTAAGTGAGTCGTTCGAAAAGTGCTACCAACACCAACCCTGACCTTCTCTATAAGGATCCGGAAATGTTCTTCGCAATTATAGTTTAAACGATTTTTATTTCATATTTATGGTTGTGGCATTGAATGCTATTGAATCGGCAATTTTTGTATTAGTTAAAGGCATCTAATAGTTACTGTGTACCATGCTTGTAATACTGGAGTACAACTCATTCCCCCTCTTCAAAATCTACAAAATTTATAGTTTTTCTATCAATACCACACTCAACATTCCAATTGTAATCTCAATTCTTAAAAACATTCCACTTGAATTAGAGTAAAACTGTTAATCTAATCCAATACAAAATACATTATCGACTTTTATGTTTATTTCTCTATTCGCCAGCTTTCCGTTTAGCAATAAAATCCAAAAGCTTTATAACATTTAACTTGTGCTGTTTATTTTTTTGTGCTTGAAAAGGTCATTCGAAAACGAATAATCGTTTGACCTGGCTAACACTATTATCGTAAAAGTGTAAAATTTATAGGCCAATATCTTAAAGCATATTGTTTTAGCAGGAACTATTTAAAGTTTTTATGATTTGTTTTCTGTTTTATTTTCATTTTGTTGGATTTTGCCTTTTATATTTGTGGCCGTTGTACTTACTTGATGTAAATGTGTAATCCCACCAATCGGTTTTGCATAAAAATGCCTTCAAATCATCAGCCGTACGACCGACTACCACGTCGGGTGGTGAGACTAGGGTACGCACCAAGAGACATGTTCCAATGGCGCCGCATATACAGCCCAAACGCTTAAGTAGAGCAGCATCCGTTATTTTAACAGCTTTTGCAGAGCGAACACGGAAAATCACCGATATCCTACAGATGTATAGAAATATACAAGTGTGTGAATACATATGTGTGTGTGTGTGTGTGGTGAAAGAGAAGAAGAAAAACAAGAAAATACAATTTAATTTCTTTTCACCATCATTTGGTCACAATAAATTTACGGAATGTGGTAGTGTAGCATACTGTTCAAACGAAACTAATGCTGCACAGTGGTTTGAAAGTATTTATGTTTTATAGACGATAACATAATAAATAATGAAGTAAAATTATGTTTTGGAACGAAGTTCCTTTACGTACACTGCAGGATGGGGGCTAAATGAAGAAAAAAAATTAAACAATTTTTGTTTTAACACTATTATGCCAATACCCACTATTTTCAACAATTTTGGGTACTTTTGCTTTGGTTTGTGTCTGGACTAACTAGATGTCTCACATATGTTGGGAAATTTCTTGGTTAATGGGAAGTTTTCTAGGTGGAGGCTGTAACCAATAGTTAGTACTTATAAATATTGCAGTTTTAAACCCCTTTTTATTGGAAAAGCCAAAGTGAAAGAAGTTTAAAAAAATAAAATTTTCTTAAATAAGTACCTTTTCTTAAAAAAGTAAATTTTCTCAAAAAAATACCTATTTACATTCTTAAACAAAGTGAATTTTCCTAAAAAATACTTTTGCTTCAACAAAAGTAAATTTCTTGCATAAAGTAAATTTTCTTAAAAAAAGTAATTTTTTTTAAATAAGTACCTTTTCTTAAAAAAGTACATTTTCTCTCAACGAATAGCCTTTTCTTAAAAAATTACATTTGTTTTAAAGAGTACCTTTTTTGTGAAACACAATAACAAAATAAGACACGTACCTGCTCTTAAAAATTTACATATTCTTGAAAAAAGGCCCATTTCTAGAAAAATTCCCAACAAAGATACATTTTCTTGAAAAAAATACCTTCTCTTAAAAAAAAAATATTTTTTTTACAATTTTTTTTTAAACATTTATTTGAATTTGAATTTTTCTGACTTACAAGTCATGAACATTTTTCTAATTGAAAATTGGTTGGTTTTTGTTGGAAATAATAGACAATTCAGTTGAACACACATTCACTGGCATGACTAGTTTCGAACTCCGTGGCAAGTTCATCATCAGATGCCTAACTACTGTGCCTGAATTAATACCATCGGTTGATCATCAATCGTATATACATATACATAAATACAAACTAAACTCTGCAATTTTACATGTGCGAATTAGTATCGATCGAAGATCCCTAAGTACTCGTATCAACATCACTGAAATGCCTATAATTCCAACAACAAGAACAGACAGAATTTTCCACCATGTTCTTCTTTTCCTCATGCGTTCTCGCATTGTTCCATTGCCTTGAGGTGAGTTTTAATCTATATCACAGAGTTAAATTTTTCGTGCAATAGCATTTTTGATGACCGGGCTAGTATCAGTTACGTTTATTTGAATTTGAATTTTTATGACCGATTTTTGTTAGTTTTTGGTTAATGTATGAGAAATTCATACTACGAGCTTGTTCATGACTTGTAAGCTTGTAGTATGAATTTCTCATACACTAACCACAAAAAATCGGTCATAAATATTTTCTTAAAACAGTTGTAAAGTGGTATAAGGGTGAGTGCGTCTCCTGTACCTGTGCATGTGGGTTCGATCGCCGGTTTGACCACCTTACACTTCTTTCGACAATGGCTACCTGGCTTAGTGACGGTGACACAATCGAGTACTTAGCCATGAACAATTTTCTCAAAATACCGCTGGGAAAGTCGTCGGCAATCAGGCAATGTCAAACTAAAGGGTGTCTCAGTAAGAAAGCACTTCTTCGTTTTAAAAAAAAGCACTTATTTTGTAAATAGTTCAGATTTTTTACTGGTTTGTAAGGAAAACACGTTCCGCTTAAGTATGGAAAAAATATCTGCCAAATGCCTCCCACGGCTTTGATGACAGACCATTACTCTTTTCATGAAACTTTCCAAGACTTTTTCACAGATATGTGGGTGTATATCACTGATGACGCGTTGAATCTCGGATTTGAGCATAGGAATTGTTTCTGGTTTATTCGCATAAACCCGAGATTTCGCAAAACCCCAAAGAAAGAAATAGCACGGAGTTAAATCGCATGATCTTGGTGGCCAGTTGACGTAAGAATTTCGTGCGATATTTTTTTTCTGGAAATCGTTGCTGCAATAAATCGATTGTTTCAGGTGCGGTGTGGCACGTGGCGTCGTATTGCTGAAACCACATGTCGTCTATATCCGTGTCGTCCAGTTGAGACTACAGTAACTCCGTTATCATGTTCCTGTAACGAATGCCGTTCACAGTCAGTGCAATTTCGGCCTCATCTTCAAACAAGTAATGCCCAATCATGCCGCCTGATCAAAATCCGCACCACAAAATTGGTCGTTGTGGATGCATTTGTTTGGATTACAAAATAATTTTTTGAGCCCAATTTTGATGGAAAGATGGAAATTCGCTTCGTCGGAGAAGATGACTTTTTTGATGTCATTTAATTGACTTTGAATTGGTATTGACTTCACTTTACTCCATTACCCATTGAACGTATTGCCGACGCTTTCCATGGTCTGCTGGTTTGAGTTCCTGAGTAAGCTGAATTTTATGCGGATAACGGTTGAGGTCTTTCGTCAAAATTAGCTGCATAGTGCGTTCGTGAAATTTGCAGTTTTTAAGAACAATGCCGAATTGATGTTTTCGGGTTTTTGCTCTCGCTCTCTCGCTGACAGCAGCAATGTTGTCAAGAACCCGGCCACCATGTGGACGCGAAGAAGTCCTACTGTCCATAACCGTACCAGTTTCTTCAAATTTGTGGACCAATTGTCACTTTTTCGTCAACAAATTTGAAGAAACTGGGACGGTTTTTCAGTGTGAGACTCCTGTGTGTCTACGTAGTGGACGGTATCTTGAAAACATTGCTGAAAGTTTAAAAAGTACAATCTTACTGCGAAGACCTTTACAAAGCTCTCTCTTATCCCTTCATGGGATGTAATGGGATTATATATACATATATATCCTACATTTATTTTGATATTTTTTATAATGCTCAACGAGTATTTAACTAGAATGTTTTTTTTTTTGGCTTAACCAGTCGTTAGTCAAGAGTTGATTAATAAAGTTTTCTATCTTCTCTCTAACTCTAATAAGAACATGTCTGTTTTAACAAAATTCTACCCTGATAGGCTTTATTGTTCTTACTAAATCTGCAGCTGGTCGTCAATAGTATTCGTCCACTGCGTAGCCACTCGATGGACACAGTTTAGTTCAAGTTGTATGAGATGATAACGAAGTTGTGTGGGCAGATGATGTTGACGAAAGTTATCAATATTCGTCGTAAAGGGAAAATATTTTAAGCATGATTGTAGACGATTAGATTGTTGCAACCCCCACTTCGTATTTCTAAAAAGGTCAAAGTGCTTTTTTGAAGGAGAAGCCACTGCCACAAGCTGCTAAATGCTGATAACCATGTATATGTTTGCAAGCCTTGTTTTCGTTACTTTGTTGTCTGTCACGTTTTTGTTTTCATCAGTTTTCAACAAATAAAGCCACATTTGGGTCACAAAAATATATACTATAAGCTGTTAATAATTGTGTCCCCAACTTGTAATATTGAATAGCAAACACAATTTGTTTGAACACAAGTATTCTATATTTACGGCAAGCTACAAACACCTTATATTTCCATCCAAATAACAAAAAAATACAGATTTTTCATCGTTGATTTCGATGTTCAAACATTATTTGGTCTTCTTAGCTGCAACTGAGATGTGAAAGAGATCGAGCAGCAACAAGATGCCTTTAACAAGGTGGGGCAAAATTAATGTGTAAATGTGAATTCGCTGTCATTTTGTTCGAAATTAAAGAAATTGGGCTCTGTTGTCACGAGAAGTTTAGTCGAAGGTGTACAATTGTTTACATTAAGTTAAAAAAATTGCATCAATCAAAGGACCACCTCTGGAGTTGAGGCACATTTGTGCCCGATTTATTGCCTTTTGAAATTTAATAAGGCATCCGAAGTTTGGGGTTTATTGCGGTAAATGCGAAATTTCAAAACCCTAAAGGAGGAAGGTTGGCATTATCGGATCAAATGACCCGAAAATTTCTGATGCAATAACTTCATCATTGTCCAAGCTGTGTGACCGGTGTTTCCATCCTGCAGGAACCAACATTGCTCGAGACCCAGTAAAATAACTTGTGCGGAGAACAAAATTGTTCAATATATGAATGTAGCCCTCGATATTTGAGACTGGCGTCCGAAAAAATAAAGGCCAAACACTTTCTCACTGTTGCACCAAACAAACACTTTGAAGGAATGAAAACGACGTTCGGGCACTTCGTCACTTCGCCACTAATAATAATTTTGGATACGAAATACTACTCTCCGTACACCAGTTTTCCCAGATTACAAAGCATATACAATACAAAGAATATAAAGAATGTTTGCCAGAGTAGAGGTTGATTTTCCAGGCTGTGTTGAAGTTTTGCGTCAAGCAAAGGGCCACTTCTCGGATTGCCATGACCTCTGCCTGAAAACTATACAATGATTTGGTAGCATTTTTGCAAGGAACTGACATTCCCCTTTTGAATAGACTGCGAATTCTTCGTTCCATATAGCTTGGAAGGAGGCATGTCAGAATGCCCAGGGACTTAATACCCATGGACTTAATGACACCACAAAGTGTGACAGACGATCCATGGACGTTACGGCATTTTCGATAGTGTTGCAGCGTCCATGGATATTGTGACCCTTTACGGTAGAAAAAACGTACATCGGTATTAAAATAATGGTATTTGACACCTCAGTTGGCTTTTGAAATATTGTACATATTATGACACTTTAAAAAGTGTCATTATATCCACGGACGCAGTGACACCGATTTTATGGACATTTTGATACTTTGGAAAATGTCGTAATATTCATGGATCTTGCGACACTTTTTGTGGTGGCATAATGTTCACGCACATTCTGTGCTTCAACTAAATGGCAGTCCACCGTTTGGAGCCATCAATATAGAAACCTAAATAAATTCCTTAATATGGTATACGTCCCTTCCAATCCTGCGGGTTAGGGATATGAGAGGCGAAATTTCTATCAAAGGTTGTGCACCCTATAGTGTGGTAGTGCACACTAAATAATCCAAATATGAATAATCTATTTTGTAGTTCCCAAGATATTGGAAAAGATTTATTAGCAAATCTCGATCAATCACTACATTACAAATTAAATTTGAACCCTTAAAAAGCTCTTCTAAAAAGTTGCAAAAATAGACATATGCTGTTATGCCTTGTGACCACAGATATGTTGCAGATCCATCGTGAGGTATGTCTTAGCGGATTGCCGATGTCGGAGTCATTTGACCTCTCAAGAAATCTAGTGGTAACAGATGAGTCGTAACACCCAAACTTTAGGTAAGGGTTGTATGAGGGGCATCCGTGGTGCACACCATTTTCATATTCTGGAAACTGAATTTTCCAAGGCCGGCCACAAACGACGCTGTTGTAGGTTAATATCGGGCGTACAAGAGCTGATTAAATTCAGTAAACTATTTTCGGGAATAGGTTCCATTATCGTCAGCTCGTTACTATGCACGAATATAGGGTCGATACTAGATATAATGTTTGAATGGCTATCGAGAATCACACCATGATATCTTTAACTATCCCTTCGGCAAATTTCTCTACGACCTGGATACAGTGACCGAATATTTTGAACCATCCGGTTCCTTGTAAAGAGTACGGTCCTAAATTTCTCTAGATTTACGCCCAGCCAATTCTCCGTGGCCCACTTAGAGAGTCTCCTGATTAAGTCCGGTTAAAGCCGATAGTCGATAAGAAGAGCCACCCAAATTTAAAGTTTAGAATTTCTAGAACGCAATTAAGGAATACTCCTTAGAGGACATCGACATGTTTAACTCAAGGAAATAATTTTTTTCTGCGCAATAAAAAAATATATAGTTTCCCATTACATCCCATGAAGGAATTGGGGAGAGCTTCTCACAAACATTGAGCTGTACACTTTCTAGTTTTATACTCACTGAGTGGGACCTACAGTTTGTACACCGATTCCGAACTGTATTTTGAGAAGATTTTGCGTGGCTAAATACTCGATAGTGTCGCCGTCACTATGCGAGATGGCCAACGCCGAAAGAAATTTAAGGTGTTCAGAGCAGGAATCGTACCCACGATATCATGTGTAAGAGGCGCGCACGCTATCCATTGCACCACCGACGGCCATGTTTCTGTGCTATATTGTACAATATTCAAAAATATTTTGTATTTACGAAACAAAAATATAATAGACTGCGTTACCCAAAGTGAAATTTAAATAAATTCCAAATTAATATTAAATTCGGGATGTGTTGTGATATAGACGATCAGGGATTTTGACCTTTGGTCCATATCACTAAATATAAGTAAAATTCCTGAAGTTGTTGTTGTTTCAATTTCAAAATTGAAAATTTCAGAAATTTTGTATTTTCCAGAATGTTTCAAAATTTTCTGTCGCAAAACCGACTCGAGATAGTTGAAAAATGCTTTTTTTTTTTAATTTTTTAACCAAAATTATGGAAAAAATAAAAAAAATCAGGAAATAGCAACACTGAAATTTTTGTTGGAATTGTAGTTTAAAGAAAACAATCGCATTTGAAATAAAGTTGCTCCGGCTGAGCAAGAAAAATAACGCGGTGCGACAGTCCAAAATACCCGGGAAGTGATAGTATTTTTCTTGTAGTTGCTGTCGAGTGAAACATGAATCTGCTTGTGAAATTTCCCAAACACCCCCAAAATCTTGAAAACGGGTTACAAAAAAAACCCGGTTTTCCGTACAGTTGTGCACTGTTAAGTAAGTTAATTAATTATCAACCGATTTTCATTTTAACACCGGATTTAAAAAGAAGTATTGAGTTATTGAAGATTTTATTAAAACAAAAATTAATTTGTTTTGTTTTTATAAATTTTTACCAGCATCAGGAAGCTTTATAAGTAGTAAAGAAAAAGTCCTCAAAACGAACACGAAAAACATTGTGCAGGCATTTTTACAAAATTTTTGTTTTAATAAAAACTTCAATAACTCAGTCAATTAATACCCGATATTTAAAACCAAAATTTCGTTTTACTCATTACGAAACGTCCCTTTTTTGAATAAATTCAAGTGTATTATTGTTTCTCTATAAAATAATGTGAAAAATCATCGCCGAAATTGAACAATGGCGAATAAAAATAAATAAGTATCTGGTTGCTTGACAAATACACACAGACTTCTCATATTTTCTTAAATAACGTATATGGGCTATTTCAATAATTTTCAACATTTGTTGAAACTGGGTTCAGATGCTTATTATTTCTCCAGTTTTTCGAATTGACCAAAACGGTAAAAAGGGAATGGTAGGGCACACTAGACAACTCGGAAATTCAAAATTTCAGACCATCAGTTCTTTATCTCTAAAACTTATGGGCACTCAAATATGGAAAAACACAAAAAAAGGCTTGAAATTTACAAGAGTTTTTTCATATTTCATCACTTTTCTACTTTTAGTTTTAATCTTCCGATGCCCGTTGATATAAAATAAAGTCACTAGACTTAGTAGAGATTTATACTATAGAAGTTATGCCCATACTACTATTTGGAACAAAATTTGTACAGCGGTTCATTTTTGAAACCAAAATTTACCTTTTTTTCAATTTTCGCAGTTTTTTCTATTGCGTTTTTGCGCCGTTCAAGAAAATTGCATTTCGTCAACAATATTTAATAGACGGTGTAATTTGCTAAAATTTGCGCCATATCACGTCGATGTCAGGCTGCTAGTTGCTGAGAACGATGACCTCAAACTTTTATAGAACTGGCGTAAATTTATCAAAAATGACCGATTTTCGCGCCTGACATTTGCAATATTATTTAAAACTGGTTTATGTATTGCGTGATCTAAATTTCTTAGTAAATGGCACCTCAACGTCAAGAAGGCGTTAAAATATTTTGAAACGCAAAAATTTTATAAAGAAAATAAAAATTTTGCGAAATTTCATGATTTTGTTTCGCGTTTTTTTTTAATTAATTAATCCGTGGTTTGAAATCAATGTAAAGTATTGGAAATGAAGTGCCGCGGTAAACTAAAGATCATATATATAAATATGGTTCAAGTCGGTCCATATTTAGCGGGTACAGCGGCATTTTTCTTCAAACACATTTTGCTTTGTGACATCTGCAGTTATGTATAGATTCCGCCGCAATTGACACCAACTGAAAGGGTTTTTTAAGCTTGATAATAAAACCGAATAGGCATTAATTTTAATGATTTTAAATTTTACAGATAAAAAAAAATCCTAACCTCAAAAATAAACTTTAAACCTCCATAACTTTCGCGCCGTTTGCAATAAATGATTAACGCGAACTGTTTTGGTATGCTAAAATATTACCCTTCACTTGATCAAAGCGACATTCGTGTCATCCAAAAAAAAATTTGGAAAAGAAAAATAGCAAAATGTCGATAATTTTTGAAAAAGCCCATATATCGTTTGAAAGGTCAAAGTTTCTTCTTTTTAAATCCGGTTTGATAATGAACTAACTCAGAAGCC
The DNA here is from genome assembly GCA_963931995.1 of Phaonia tiefii. Classification (NCBI taxonomy): domain Eukaryota; kingdom Metazoa; phylum Arthropoda; class Insecta; order Diptera; family Muscidae; genus Phaonia; species Phaonia tiefii. The sequence continues at coordinate 126,129,351 of OZ008371.1, forward strand.
TTATAAGTGCGCAACCGTACGCAGAACCGGGTTTTTAACCGGTTTTCAAGATTTTGGGGGTGTTTGGTAAATTTCTTGTTTCACTCGACAATACCTACAAGAAAAATATTATCACTTTCCAGGTATTTCTACTTTAGTCTTTTTTGTCTCACTGTGTACTCAATCATTCAAGAGAATTTTGGAAATGTAATTATGTTTTCGAAACAGGGGGAAAAAATTGGTATTTTGCACTAGTTTCTGACATACACCAATTTTTGTCGGACGAGCGAAAATGCAATGGTTACAACTGCTTCTCTTTATAGTTCTTCTTTAGTTACGCATTAAACAATAAACCATAACAAACATTGAACAGTTGTAAACATTGCATTTTCGCATTTTAGGCGTAAAGGTCGTCCCATAAAAAATGTTGTATCTCAGAAACTACTTGAAAATACCAATTTTTCCTCCTGTACCTGAAAGATAAATAAGTTTACTAAATTCCTGTAAATGATTGATTTTATTACTTTCTCTGGCTCTTTATTTAAAATGCGATAGTTTTCTATAAACTACGTTTGCAAAAAAGAATGTCAGCAAATTAAAAAAATATTTAAATATCTCAAGTCGTTTTTGAGATATAAAATTTTGAATAATTCAGAAAAAGACAAAATTTTTGAAATTTCCAATTTTTAATTTTGAATTTTCAATTTCTATATATATGGCCTGACCCATATCAATGTTCTTTATCTCGTCTTTGATTGTTTCAATACAAAATCAATATTGTTGTAATTTTTCCGTACAGTAAATACTTTTACGAACTCTTCGAAGTCCAGAACAGCGCTCTACTAAGTAAATTGGTTTGTGTCTGTGCTACTTTAAATAAGAATTTATCTGCGCACACAATAACATATTTACACCCTGTAAGTCGCTTTTACTGTTAAAGTTTCGTGTTTCTTTCAAACCTGTAGAACACATATGTATATTTGCAATCTATTTAAATCTTGCAAACCACTGTGCTTACCCAATTCTTATCGAGTTTGTTTTATTTCGTTTTGGTTTTTGTCCTGTGATTGCTAGGACACAAAAGTAATACTCAATATAGGCTCAATATATCTGCGAATGCTGCTAACAAACAAGCGAATGTTAGTATGGAATGTAAAATAGGATGTGCTGAAAACTTTGGTTTGCAAATTCCGAAAGGAAAATTGTTTTCAAACAAGGCGTATTAAACATATGATTACGGGACTGAAATACTTTTCGACGGTACTTTTGGTGATCTACAAACAAAATTTGGGCGAAAAATGTTGGTTGACTGAAAATCATATAATAGGTAAAAAAAAATTAAAAATTGGATATTTCTTTCACGGTGGGCTTTTGATGTATTCGATAAGCTTATTTTGCCTCAAGATTTTATTGAATTGTTATAAACTTGTCCTTAATAAGGTTGTTTTATGCCCCATTAACAAAACATGGGTTCGTTTAAATTACGATAGTGAAAATTTTAAAATAAGTCTATACTCAATAGCAATATTACTGGACGATGTAGACTTGTCGTATTTGATATCACATTAAATAAACATTGGGAACGCATTTATATTAGTTACACTTTGGCCCAACGCCATTTCGAAGTTTCCTGATGTTTCTCCAAGCATCTCTTTCTTGAAAGTTCTTGGCGACATCATCAATAATTCGTGGCGAATTGGTATGTGTCTCAGTCTCAGTCTCAGTGGTGACATTGTCTTCAAAGCAGCGGTCGGCAAAAATAAAAATTAGTGTGTGTTGGTGAGAGAAAATATTGTGCACTGAAAAAAACATACGAGTTCTTGTTTTTTGCCGCACGCAAGACAAACAAATACACAACCAGCGCACATGATGTTGTTTCATCGCTGTCTTGCGGACGACTAAACGAAAGAAAAATTTTGTTCTGTGCACATTCAAAAAAACGAAGCAAAAGAGCGTGGTTTTCTAAAGAGCGTAAGTGTCGGTGTGAATTCAATGTCCACACAAGTGGTATGGAGTGCCGATGGCTGCTTCAAAGACACATCAAAGAATTTCTTTCTATTTGTATGTAAACACGACATTATGGGCGACGATGTCTGAAACTTAGTCGTCGATAAAACTTGTTTGACTAGTTGGTTCTCTTGCAAACAAATTACAGTTGTGGGACTCAGAAAAAAGAAAAACAGTCATAGTATTGTGTGCAGTGACAAACAAACAAAATAATACCAAATGGAAACAAAACAATTCAGTTGCATGTAAACCTTAGACCGAGATGGACGATCTTTAATTATTTTACTATTTGAATTTAATTATAATTTTAGTTTAATTATTTTTTGTCTATTCATTCATTTGTAAATATTGAGTTAGTAGTTTTATTTATTTACTTTTTACTTTTATTTACTTTTTAAATAGTGAAATACTTTAAAATATAAAACAAATTATTATTTGAATTTATTGAATTGAATGAAGCAGCAGAATTATTTAACAAAACTAAAAATATTTTATTTGAATTTATTGATGCAATGAAGCTGCTGAATTATTTAAAGAAACTGCAGTTAAAATGCAAAAGTAGTACACAAAAAGACGATATAGCAGAAATGTTCAGTTACATTGTCGTCAACGTTGTAGCCATTCACAATGTCTTGTACTTCATCGTGAACTACAAAATCATTCGCAGTGTCGCTTGCTTCGTCATCAACGACAAGATCATTCACAATGTCGCTTGCTTCATCCTCAACGGTTTTTGCGACACTTGTGTGAAAATGTCTGACGATTTGTTAGGAATATCCTCAGCATGTCTTTCAAAACTTAACATTGTTGTCCACAATTATATGATCTTGTATTCAAGACACGGACTATTGGGTACGATTCAAGCTCCTATACAATCAAAATGCATTACACACCACATACTGTACGTTGAAATTTCGAATGTTATTCCAAATTTTGCTTTGAGATGCTGCAGGTTCCCATTGATTCAAATGTCAATTAAGCTAAAAATTTTAGTTAAGCTTGAAATTTTTTCGCAACATTATTATTTAAAGGAGAATTCGTGAAATGTAGATTATTTATTTTGTTGTTCAATTTGCGAAGCGTTTTCATCAATCCGGCTCCTTATTCTGCAATAGAACTCGTATACGTAACCGTTTAGCATGGTCTGTGGAAAATATTGCCGCTATAGGTGAATCTGTGTTCGAAAGACCATCAACATCAACTCGCCACCGTTTGCAGCAATGGAACATTTCTCACAGTTCTTTGCGCAGAATTTTCCATAAAGACTTCGGTATAAAGGCTTCTAAAGTCAACATTTTTTTCAAAAACTGAAACCTCGTGACCAACCTATGCGTTTTCGCTTCTCCGTACGGCCTAAAGACTATGACTAAACACATTATTTGACAACCTTTTCGACTTGGGTCAGACAACGAGAAGTGTGACAGAGTGGGTCAGCTATTTAGACTTTTGGTTCATATATCGAAAGGTTATGCCAATAGCGGGCGGATCTATATGTCCGTGATTTTTCGAACATCCCTCATAGCTATATGAAATGCAACACGGCTCTCATCAAGTGCCACCTGTTAATAGACTACTGTCAAATTTTTAGCGAGTTCCGTCCTTTACTTTGCGTTTAACAGATGTTCAAAACATACAACCTCGTACATTTTCTACAAATGGAAAAAGTGAATTTCGAGAGGTCATTAAAAATTATATTTTGGGAAAAAAAGTCAATCAAACCAAGGAAAAGCTTGACAAATACTATGGGGACTCTGAACCATCGATTTCAATGGTAAGAAACAGTGGTTTACTGACTTTCGTTGTGGTCGAACAAGTACAAATGACGCTGAACGTTCTGGACGGCTAATTGAAGTCAATACCCCCGAAAATGTCGAAAAAATCAACGATATGGTGTTGACCGATCGAAGAGTAAAAGTGCGTGAGATTGTTGATGCAATAGGTATTTCATGTGGCAGTGTGGTTTCGATTTGAAATGATCAGTTGGGTTTTAGAAAGATGGGTGCCGCGCTTGCTCTCAATTGACCATAAACGTAATCGTGTGACAACTTCAAAGGATTGTTTGGAATTCTTTAACCGCAATTCGAAGGACTTTTTGCGGCGTTTTGTAACTGTGGATGAAACATGGATCCATTACAGCTCTCCGGAGAACAAGCAGCAGTCTAAACAATGGGTTTCTCCGTGTGAACCGGCTCCGAGGAAGGTCGAGGAAAGTTTATCGGCCAATAAGGTGATGGCAACAGTTTTTTGGGATGCACGCAGGATAATCCACATCGATTACATTCAAAAGGGAAAAACAATAAACGGCGAATATTATGCCAACTTATTGGACCAATTTAACAGGATTTAAAGAAAAACGACCCAATATGGCCAAGAAAAAAGTTTTTTTTTCATCAAGATGATGCACGAGTTCACACGTGTGTAGTATCAATTGCAAAATTCCATGAACTGGGCTACGAATTGGTACCTTATCTACCATGTTCTTCGGATTTAGCCCTTAGTGACTATTTCCTATTTCCAAACCTAAAGAAATGGCTCGTTGGAAAGAGATTCAGCTCCAACGATGAAATTATTGATCAAATAAATGCCTAGGGTTACAACATTTGGAGAAACGTTGAAATAAGTGTATTTAGCTAAAAGGAGATTCTGTTGAAAAATAATTTTTTTTTTGCAAAAAAAATGTGTTTCATTCAAAAAGTCACGGACTTATTGATCCGCACTCTATATTAACCTCCACAAAATATAATAGTAAAATTCCTGAAGTTGTTGTTGTTGCAATTTCAAAATTGAAAATGTCAGAAATTTTTAATTTTTCTGAATTATTAAAAATTGTGTATCTCGAAAACGACTTGAGATATTTGAAAATATTTTTTTTAGTTTTTTAAGGAAAATTAGAAATCAGAAAATAGCCAACACTGAACAAAATTTTCGGGAATGTAATTTAAAGAAAACAATCACATTTTAAATAAAGAGCTGGAGCAACACAAATAATCAATCATTCATGAGAATTTAGGAAATTTAATTAATTTTTGGGAACAGAAAATAAAAATTTGTTTTTGTTAGTAGTTTCTGAGATACACCATTTTTTCTAGGACGAACTTTACGCTTAAAAAGCGAAATGCAATGTTTACAACTGTTTCTCTTTATTGTTCCTTCTTAGTTACACATTAAACTTTGACTCACTGAACATTTAGGTGCATACGAGTATGTACTGAAACATACGAGTGCATACGAATATATACTGAAATCGAATCCGATGAGCAAGGAGAACGGGTTCACCAAACCACAGTGCCCATGGACAAACGGTACAAACGCGAAAAAACTCGACGCATTGCTTGCAGAGGTAATATCAATTTTATTGATGCATTGTTTTGCATTCGTTTTTCTATTTCTTTTCTAATTCATTTCACGTATCTTGGTGGAGTCACAAGATCACCCTGTGTGATGTTAATGAAGTATTTGAAGAAGAAAAAGCTGATGATGGAGGGCAGTTTGGAATCAACGTGCCTGTGGACACCATAAGTTCAGAATCAGAGTCAGATTCGGACGACGATTTGGATCCACAAGATAGTGCGATTTGCACGTCCAGGGCCATCAACATTATAAACATATTATGAATATTTTTTTATTATTTTTGTAATATGTAGCATAGTATCTCAATTTTTAAGTAAAGAAAAAACAAATGAAATTAAAAAATTTTCGGGCAATTTTTCACTTTTGCGGCCGCCTAAACGCTACCTAAGCGCTACCTAAACGGTGTTAAGAATCATTTCTAGGAAGTTCATATGTTCTAGAAAGTTGTTCATTGAGGTCTTAAGTAGTTGATTGCTTCCTTGAATTTTGAAGGGTTTGCTACATATGGACCTGAACAGGTAGAAAAAAGGTAAACAAAATCGTATTTCTAAAGTTTTCTTTTTTGCGATTTTGACCTTGAAGATGTAGTTTTTTTGATTTTATATGTTAACAATTATCACAAGAGCTACACCTTTCCCTCAGCGAGTAAATCAAAATTTCGAACAGTTTGCAAGATATGAGCCTGACAAAATGATCACTTTTTTGCGAAAATGATCATTTGGGAGCCCATAAAAAATTCATTACTTTGGGCAAACCTGATAGACACGGATCTTTTTATTTGGTCTTTTATCAGGTAGTGGTGGTGTACATATATGGTAATATTTCCATGACTTCAAAAATTATTTTTATGTTTTATTTATTTCTCTTGCTCCGACTCCTTATTTAAAATACGATTGTTTCCTTTAAACTACATTTCGAAAAATTTTTTCAGTGTAGGTTATTTTCTGATTTTTTATTTTTTTTCCTCAGTTTTGCGGAAAAAATTAAAAAAAAATATTTTCAAATATCTCAAGTTGTTTGCAAGATATAAAATTTTGAATAATTAAGAAAAATACAAACTGTGTGATATTTTCAGTTTTGAAATTACAACAAATTCAGGAATTTTGATATTGGGTTTCTGGAGTTTTATATATTGATATACATATATACGCTTTCGATATATCGAACATTTTAGACTTCTAAGTTCCAAAATATTGATTTGGTAGATGAAATAAATAAAGTTTTCATAAATCAAAGTAGTTCCCTCTTCACCATAAGTCAGTGTAGTGCGTAGAAAATTTAAATTGACTTAACTAAATATTCTCTACGTTCAATAGTGACAAAAATATAGCACAATTTTTTGCCCCTCCCAGAAAATGAAAAAAATATAGTCATAGAGGTGAATTTTAGGTTACGGTTTGTATATTTCGAAAGAAACTGAGCGAAATACTATAAAATTGTTTTAATTAACTGCAAGAGTGATATGAGTTAAGCTAACATATGAAACACAGCGAACATCTGCGGAATGTTACAGCAACATTGAAATGTTAATGAGTAATTGCGATGAGTATAGCAAGATGGTTGTTCTGGCTGTTATCAATTTAGTAAAGCTTAAGGTTAATTAAATGCGGGTAACCAAATCTGGACTGTAATGTAGAAGCTATCGCTTACGATTTCTCCACGAACGGTTGAGGAATTTGCTAAATAGCTTTCTGGAAAAATTGGAAAACTACTATATGGCAGGATAGACGGCGAAGTATGACTACTATGAGTAAAGTTGTATGACTGCTATAAACTGCCGATCGTCGGCGCAGCTGACACCAAGCGCACAAAAGTATACATCATCAAATTGAACATCAAATAATTGTAAAGGTTTTGGCTGTGTGCTGTACAAATAAAAAATAATATTTTCCTTATCGTAATTCGTTTTATTAACTAAACAATGCTTAAAAATAAATACAAATACATTTTGTCAAAATACACTAAAACTCGAATCTTTAACCGCCTCTAGGGGGCCAAAGGTACCATCGCAAAAAAAATGCAATACCCAGTCAAAAAAAAAAAAAAAGTTTTTCTGCTCACCCTAGTGTACATCTATCTCTGTATCATTGTACTTACCGCCATGTTTTCAGCATTAATGCTCCATATGTTAGTGAAAAACCAATTTCTCTTAGCCATATACGTGCTGTGCACGTATATAAATTTGGATTCGGGTACATAACAATGTTCTGGTATTACAAGCAAAGGCAAGGCGGGAACAGCAGCAGCATCATCATTCCGGAGTGTAGAAAGGACGAGAATATGAAACGAGATGTAAAAGAACAAACAGTAAAGTAATCTTAGAAAATTAAATAAAAACAATGAAATTTAATATTGTGTTCACAAAGCTATGGAAAAGGACCACGAGGCGTCATATGGTTCTGGAATTCGATTTATCGTTTAGCGCATAAATACCAATGTATTTGTACACGTATACGTATTGGTGTTCATGTGTGTGTTTGCATTAAGCCCAGGGCCTCAATTTACAATTTACAACTGTTACCGAGCAAAGAGATCCAAGGGACTATTTAATGCCGATACTGTTAAATTGTCTTTAAATGGTTTATTGAATATATTAATGAGTTTCAATGGAATTAAAAAGATACAATATCGAAGTTAACACTTAATTATAACCATTCACAGGAGTTAATGGGGAAACAAAGTCAGGAAACAGAGGAGTTCAACAGTAAAGTGAGGGCATCTAACAATATTCTTTAACTTCACGGTAGCTAGGGATTTCAAAACTAAAGCCTTAAACCAGGTGCAGCATAATGACAGTTTTTTAATTAGTATATAAATTGAAAACAAATTGTATGAAATAATGTACAGAGTATTGTGTTTAATTTAAACGAGGTTTTACTTAATTGGTGTTAAGAATTGCACAAAATTTGTAATGTATCATTTGTTTTTCTTTAACATTTATTAAATCACGAATTTCGAAAAGGGCTCAGTATAAGTTTCAATTCTACAAAGCTTGAATATAGTTATAATCGGGCGTATCTCTGATTTTTTTGTATATACACGCTGAAAAATCTCTACTTTTTTAATGTTTGGATGCAAATATAACATGTTTGTAGCTTTACGCAAATATAATATACTTGTGTCCAACCACATTGTGTTTGCTATTCAATATTACACGTTTGTGACACAAACCAAGAACGATACAGACAACAATGTCACAAAAAGGCAACTAATTATATATTCATGAAAACATATACAAGGTGGCGCAAAAGTAAATTTCCGATGTTTTTTGGCTGTAATTTAAAAAAAATTAAAAACTTTGATTCTTCTTGTGGATTATTTTTATTTGGTCTTTTACGTGCAGTGTGTGCCTTTGCACCGACCTGTTGGAACCACATGTTTTCCAATCCCAATTCATCAAGTTGCGGCAAAAAGAACTCGCTGATCATTGCTCTGTAGCGTGGCACATCGTCTGGTCGATGTCGACGGCGCTTCCATGGCATCCTCGGCTACAGCAGCAATATTCTCTGCAGAACGGCTACTCCGGGGTCTGCCACGCCTGGCAGCATCTCGTGTTGTGCCAGCCTCTTCGAGGTGAGCGGCTAAACGTCGCAGTATTTCACCAGTAGGCGTTGGACGGCCAGGATATCTGCGACGAAATTCACGTTGTGCCAAAGTCACCGACCGATTTTTGGTCAAATAAATAGTCAGCAATATTCCGCGTTCTGGAGCAGTGTAGCGTAACATTGTTTATTAACGTGTATTTCGCATGTGTTTACTACACAAATGTCAAAACAGAACTGACATTAGGGGCCAATCGCAAAATTTATAGCATTTTCTGATAGGAGGATTACTTTTGCGCCACCTTGTATATGAAAACATATATTCGAACGAAGTTCATCAATCGTCGCTGGCTTGTTGCCATAGACCATTGACTTGACGTAGCCCCACAGGAAATAATCTAACGGCGTCAATTCGCACGACCGAGGCGGCCAATCGACTGGGCCATTTCGTGAGATAACACGTTCACCAAACTTGGTTTCCAATAAATTGAGTGTGGCATCCGCTGTGTGGCGCCGTCCTGTTGGAACCACATGTCCTCCAAGTCCATATTATCCAACAGGGGCCAAAAATATTCGGTTATCATTGAACGGTAGCGATTCTCATTCACAATAATGTGCCGGTCTTGATCATCACGGAAGAAGTACGGTCCAATGACGCCGCCGGCCCATAAACCGCACGAAACCGTAATTTTTTCGGGATGCAATGATGACTCATGGATTACCTGTGGATTTCTGTCTGACCAATAACGCATATTTTGCTTATTGACGAATCCATTCCGCCAGAAATGAGCCTCATCGCTGAAGACGATTTTCCGATGAAAATCCGAATGATTTTCAAGTTGTTGCTCAGCCCAATTCACGAACATACGACGCTTATGGTGGTCAAGCGGCTTCAGTTCTTGCGTCAATTTGATCTTGTAAGGATGTAGGCCAAGATCTTTTCGCAAAATTCGCCATAAGAGAGGCGTGTGAGAGATGTGTGAGAGACACATTTGGGCTTTCTTGAACTGAAGCCTCAGCGGCAGCAATATTCTTGACACTACGGGCAGTTCTTTGTCTCAGTGGCACGGGAAGATTTTTTACTGTGCCTGTGGATTTACATTTTTCCACTAGACGCTCAATTGTTGATCTGGTAGGACGATTATGACGACCATAAATTGGACGTAGCGCTCTTAAAGTTGAGGCCCCTGACTCCAAATTTCGGTAGTAAATTTTAATGTTTTCGACTCGTTGTTGGCTCGTATATGTTTCCATGATAAAATGCCAAACCTTACTGAAGAGAAATGTCAAAAGAGCGGGAAAAATATGGCGTCGTTTGCTGTCCCTATCGATTTACTTTTGTAGCGTCTCTGTTGAAAAACCCGTTACAATAAAAGTTTGAAAGTTTTGCTTTAAAAATGTCGACCTACAAACTAAGAAAATCGTGGTTATTGAGCGAGTTTTAATTAAAATTCTGAAAACGTCCGGAATACCCGATTTTTGGGAGAAATTAAACCTCTTCCGCAAAATCTGAAAAAATTTCAATAATACTTTACCCCATAAGTTTTCCAATCAAGCCTGAGCAATCGTGAAAATCGAAAAAGAAAAATTTTTTGGGACACCCTTTTTTACATACATATTTGTAAACAGAGACTTCGAGAATTGAAGATCTGGTGCTTTTTTCCTGTATTATCTGTCACGTTTTTGTTTTCAATAGTTTTCTACAAACAAATCTACATTTGGGTCACAAATACATAAGTTATAACCTATTAATATTGTGTCCCAAACGTGTTATATTGAATGGCAAACGCAATGCGATTGGACACAAGTGTACTATATTTGCGATGACCTACATATACATTACATTTGCATCCAAACAATAAAAAAAGAAAAAATTTTCAGCGTGTACGAATATTCGTTTTTATTTCAGTGAACTGATACTAATATTTTACACAAATACATGAATTTAAAACATATAGGATAACCTAGTGCGAGACGAGCTTGCTAAATTATACTATTTTGGTAAAATATTCTATTGCAGTCTTTTGGAAATTTCCCGAATAAAATTTCCGGGAAAGCGGAAATTGAAAATGGACGGGATAAATTCTCTACCTGTAACACAAATCTCTTTAATAGTTCGTGAAAAAATTTGATCGAAGAAGCGTGATTCATTTGATTTTTTTGATTCAACATTCAATTTCATGAGAGCCCTAACTACAGATCGACGTGAGTTACGTTATTGCAGTGAATGTGAGTAGGATCAAAATTTGCTCGAGTGAGTGGGCATGAATTTGAGTAGCGAAAAAATCTTCATGCGTGGGTCCAATCTTTGTACTATTCTCGTGTGAGTCACCCATACTTCCGAATGGGGGATTTCATTTAATTCGTTAACAACGAATTTTGAGAAACATGAATATTTGTTTTTTTTTTTAAATCTGAACTCAGCCAGCCAAACTCGGAGCGCTCCAAAAATGAACAGTACCATACCATACCGCCCATCAAAGGAGAGATTTCGGAGTGCACTTATAAAAGGCGTCCGAAAGAGCTCCGCATGGGATTATTTTAGGAGCGTTGAGTCATGAGAAACTCCTCCAACATAACCAGAAGAAATTTCAAAAAAATTATGTAAAAACAAAACAATCATAGAATTGATACATACTCGTATATGTACAGGGTGTCCCAAAAAAAGTTCACGAGTTTTGCTATTATTTTTTCTCTTGAAGTACCAGCTCTGAAATTTGACAGCTGTTGTCTGCGATTGTTCCGATTATTAAAAATGGAGCGCTACACAAAAGAAGAACACGGTATCACAACCTGTTACAAAAATGGGGCAAGTTACACTGAGACCGCACGCAAACTTCGCTGAATTTTCGGTCGAGGAAGTGCAACTAGTGTGGCAACAAATCGAAGAGTTATCAAAAAATTTAAAGAAGCTGGGTCAATTCTGACTAGTAGGTCTCATGTGCGCCAACGTACCGTCGGTCTCTCGAAAATATTGCTGTTGTAAACGAGAGTGTCGTCGAAAACCCGGCAACATAAATTTGGGATCGATCAAAATAACCTCCATTTCGCGATGCAAGGGCACGTGATTAGAGTCGCGGGTGCACTAGCCAGATACGTTTTTCCATACTTAATCGGAACATGTCCACCTTGCGGTGCAAGAAAAAAATCACCACTGGGTCATAAAATATATGTGTTTCATTCTTAAAATAAATAAATAAATCGTGAACGTTTGTTGGGACACACTTTACTTCACTTTGTAAAAAATTAATTTTAACGAACAACAGATTGCATGGGAGACGCTATAACTTAGGAGAATTTTAAAATTTGGGGCATTTGGGAAATGGACTTTGTGGGAAAAGATGACTTTTTTGAAAAATTGGCATTAACTTCACTTTGCTCCATTACCCATTGGTCTGCTGGTTTGAGCTCCTGATTAAGCTGAATTTTGTACGCATGAAGGTGGAGGCCCTTTGTCAAAATTCCCAGCGTAGTGCTTCGTGTAATTTCAAGTTAATGAAAACGATGCCCAATTGATATTTTTGGGTTTTTGGCGGCACTTTCGTTTACAGCAGCAATGTTTTCAAAAGACGGCCCGGGACGTTGATACCGCGGAGTGTTACTGCCCATAACCGACTTAGTTACTCCAAATTTGTTGACCACCCTTCGAATGGTTGACACATTAGGTGCACTTTCTCAACTGAAAATTCTTAGAAGTTTGCGAGCTGTCTCAGCATAACTTTCCAAATTTTTGTAATAAGTTTTTACAATTATAACGCTTTGTTCTTTCGTAAAGCGCTCTATTTTTAATAATCGGAATAAACATAAGTGATAGCGGCCAAATTCCAGAGTTGCCACCTGCACAAAAAATTACACTAAATTTAAAAAGTGCAATCTTCCTAAGACACTCTTGCTATTTAAAATTAATTTACATCTAGTTGCTTATCCCTCATTCTCCAATCCATTCTGTTTTCTATCAAACCATAACTACCAATTGTATCAGCTGTGGCATGGATGCCACCTGATTGAATCGATTTAGTCATGTCCGCCTGTATCATTGTTTCACGGAGTTAGTTGGCAACATTTATCCTTGTATGAACACACATAAGTAATCTTCTCCGTATGAAAATTCAATTTTGTTAGGTAGTTTATGTCACTTTGTGCCTCGCCAGATTTGTAAGGCTCTTTTTGAATTAATTATCAATGACAAAATAATTCTCTGATTCTTTGTTTTCTTTTATTCTCGCAAACGTACATCTAGCGATTCTTGATTCGTGATATAGACGGAGATCTTAAGGAGAAATATCTCCTTAATGCTACATTAGCAACATGGTAAGCGTCTCCACAAAAGCTCCATAAGCCTTCAAACCAGAACGCCCAGCAATTAATCGTCGTCTTTGTACTTTTATATGCCATCACAAAGTACTGCAATAATTTGTGTTCATCAAAAAAGCAATAGACGTAAACCACTAACTGCAAAATATTTTATGGCTAATTTCGCTTTACCACATGGCTGGCCAGCGAAGACAAATTGGTGAAATCTTACAGTTTATGGGTACACACTTCCTCCACAGCACTGGGACTACAATCATAAATTCTAAGGCTATAAACGGAAAAGCACATCGACAAAACAAAAAACAGAACTTCAAGACTAATGTTTCGCATTTAAGTGTTTTGCCCAACCCATATGCAGGAAAAGGGAGGCGAGAGTGCCAATCAGAAAATAACAACGAAAGGAACATGAGCAGCGACTGCATTCGTCCTTAAGACACATATAACACAATTGACCATTTAAATCAATTTCGAGTCAATTAAATTTGATTTATTTGCAAATGTTTACCCTGCAAATACATAAAGCAACGAGTAGCCGAGGACACACCCCCACATCAGGGTGTGTGTTTATTCCTGGCTATCATTATTGAGCAGACATCAATCGTCCTTCAAAGAGTCGAAAGCCATTTATCTACCCCCCAATCAAAGTGATGATATGTGAACAAATTAGTACGCTTAGGGCATAAAGGAAAAAAGGAGGGAAATGAGAAAAACAGAGGAAGCTAATATTTTAAAAATGTCATTCATTCATATCACTTTGCTAGTGGATTTAACGGCATCTCTTTGAAATGCGTTTAAACTGGTGGATAGTTTTAACGGATATTTATGTGTGTGATACGTTGTAATCACCAACAATTACAATGGAGATCTTAATAGTTATAGAAAAGTTTAAATTTCTAAAGTTCATACAGGATGTGGCAAAAACGATCATTGGAATTTCTTCCGCTTTAACTTTTGTTTAAAGTGAGATATCATTTCGTTTTTACGGATTATATTTATTGACACTTCTAAGTGCTGTTTCAGTTAATTGTCTGATATGATGTCCAACAAATGGCCGCCGCCGGCCTTGGTGAAAATTAGTGAATTTCTGCCCGAATTTTGTGCGATAACACCTTCAAGATGAGTGACTTATTCGAGTATATCTACGAGTTCAAATGCCCCTAGAGAAAGAAGTCCTCGACAGTTAAATCAGGAGATCTGCACACAGGGAAAAGATTAGTTCGAAATCAATTTATACATTGGAAATTCCATGATACAGTCTATATTTTGATTACAATTCAGAATTATCATACATCAGGGGTGTAGTTACCGCTTACGCTATCGATTGAACTATCGAACAATTGCTATCGAATCGAGTTTTCATATTAATTGTAAAAGATTTTATTAAATTTGTAAAAGAGTCGCAACACATGTTAACATAAAATATAAACGAAACAAAATACAACTAATGGAAGAGAAACAAATTTTTTTTTAATTTTAAATAAAAACTTTGTATTTTATAGAAAATCGATCAACAAATATTAATGCTTTCATATTTATCTTCATCGGAGTCAGAAGATGAACATGGTTTGGTGCGTATTAGGAAACAAATGCGGGATAAGAGCGACGTTCTATCCTTGCCAATATAAGTGTAAGTAGGGAATTTTGCATTTTCAATCAAATAAATTATAGAATATATATTTTTGATGTGTTAACATCTATAGCGGCTATCAAAGTCAAAATCTGCTAAAACCAGATTTTATGCTGCTGCTAAAACCATCGCAGTCGACGTTATGGTGACATACTAATACGTCAGCTACTTCGTACAAAGTATGTGTGATGTTGTGTGTTTGGCTGTTTCGTTGCTGTTGATATGGCAAACATGTGGTTATGTGACACACGTATACGTCAGCTACTTCGGACAAAGTATGTGTGATGTTGTGTGTTTGGTTGTTTTTATTTTAGGTATCCCCCCCCCTACATCCCACCATCCACACAAACACTCCACCACACAGCAAGCACAAATAAATCACCAACATATCAGTAGTAGTAGTAGTAGTAGTTGTTGTTGTTGGTGTTGTTGTTTTTTTTATTATTGTTAAAGGTAAGTCCAATAAAATGTGGGTGCGGAGCACTCTCAGAGCAAAGAGAGTAATGACGTATTATACGTATATAAAAATGAGATAGCAAGAGAGCAACGACAATTTTGTGAACTTGCGTAGCGTATGCAGTGTTGCCAACTCGTCGGAGGCAAAAAACACCACGCCGAAAGATGTGTAAAAAACACCAAAAACCACCACCGTATGGTATGAAAAAACACCACATAAATATTACAAACACTGACTAAAAATCCAATAAGTAAAAATTAATAACACAAAAATATTTATATATTATTCAATTCATTTATTAGACACATAATTAACGTGTGCATTTAAAGACTTATGTATTATGAAACGATTTCAACTGCAAAAACAAACATAAACAAAACAAACTAAAAGTAAACATAAACATAAAAGGGAAATAAGTAGTAATATCTAAAAATTTGTATTACTTATAAGAAAATTTCTTCATCAAGTGAAATGTTCTCTTCATCCGGCCATAATAAAGATTTAATATAAAATTTTGATTTCTTATAAACTTCATTCAAATTTATTTTTAAACAAATATCGGTTGGTATTTTGTAGTTAGAACAGCAAGTATTTTCTAAGTTCAGGCCATATTTTACATGAAGTAATCCATTTATTGTATTCAAAGACATTCGATTTCTAACTTTGTTTTTATAAAAGTTCATAACGCTAAAAACTCTTTCAACTTCGGCATTTGAATAAAGAAATGTTAATAAATTAATTACAAAATTCGTTAATTTCCGAAATGGATATTGGCTTGCAGAATCCTTAAAATTGTGAATTTCGATCCAGAACTCATCAGTTCTATCGTGGTGATTCCATTTGCAGAGTTTCACGTGCTTTAAACATTTTTCTATTTCGTCTAATACATCTTCGTTTGAACCAAATTCTTTAATAAATGTAACGACATCTTGTTCTTTGGTAGTTAAAATAGTATCCATGCTAAATAGAGTCATTTTTTTAAGTATTTCCATATTTGACGGTAATTTGATTCTTATTTGGTTTATGACGGCTTTCGTAAATTTAATACATTCTAATTTTATTATATTTTTATCGACCTCAGAAATATTATTCTCAGTGCACGATTTTTCAAAACTGTATCCAAGATAGCAATAATTATTCAATACAAGATCAATATTTCCAGACATATAGTCAAACTCAACGTCGGGTATGATAATACTATTTGTAAGGCCTTGAAGTAGTCTATACAAATCATTAAATAACTTCATGTGATCAGCAGT
Organism: Phaonia tiefii; assembly: GCA_963931995.1. Taxonomy (NCBI): domain Eukaryota; kingdom Metazoa; phylum Arthropoda; class Insecta; order Diptera; family Muscidae; genus Phaonia; species Phaonia tiefii. The sequence continues at coordinate 126,145,887 of OZ008371.1, forward strand.
TCTAGATTCAAAAGCAAGATTTACTTTTTGAATTTCTGATAAAACGGATGCCAGGTATGTCAAATATACATGATTCTTCGGATCATTGTACATGCTTCTTAATGTTGATGCTTCAAACGATTTGTCATTTACGACGTTGAAATGAGTTTTTAGTTCAAGCCACATTCCCAAAATTGATTTGACGGCCCTTTCGATAGAAAGCCATCTGGTTGCCGCCACCATCGGAATTTTATTTGGCATAGCTTCATCGGTGTTAATTACTTTATAAATTTTGGTATATAGTTTTTTTCTAATTGCTGAATAGGAAAACCAATTATGAGTTTCTTTTACCAAATAGTTTAAATGCGATGGAAACGCTTCCGCAGATGCTTCTGACACCGCCAATTGTAGGGAATGGCATGCACATCTAATAAGAACTAGATTTTCTAGGCCATATATAGTTTTAATTTGTTTGAAGAGTCCATTATTTACCCCGGTCATTGTAGCAGCATTATCTGTTCCAATCGCTACCAGCTTTCGTATATCCAAATCAAACAATTTTAAAAGCCTCTCCAAGCCTTCCAACAGATTTTCTGACTTCCCCCCATTTAAATCTATAAGTCCTAAAAAGGTCGTAACAAATTCTTGCTTTTTTTGGCTGTAGTATCTTACTACAACGCCCAAAAGTTTTTCTACCGATATATCGGTTCCTTAAATAGAAAATATAAAATAAGTTCAAATTGAAAATTTTTTATATAATTTATTTTAGTTTAATTAGTTGCTTTTGTACCTTCGTCCAAAATAAGGCTAAAGTTTGCATCCTTTAAATCAGCTAACAAATTTTGAATAAAATGAGGCGCCAAGACATTTGTAATTATATTTGCACATTTTGTGCGATGAAGTGTAAAGTTTGCTGCTTTGCTGTCGTTAAATGCGCTATTACATATTTCCCCAAGGTGGTCCATCGAAGAAAATGAACTATGAACAGCTGTATAAAGGGCTAACATCGCCTGACTAACTTGTTGCTCTGTTGGTGTTATTTCGAAGGAAAGTTGTCGTTGAATGTAACAAACGTCTTTAAAAGGTTGAGTTGTTTTTTGATGTTTTGAAGTCTTGGAATGACGAATAAGGTCCCCATACTTTGCCTTCATTTCAGATTTGCAATACATACAAATCGCTTTCGTTTCATCTTTTGATGGTTTTATCCACTTCGACAGCAAAGGATCCGATTCCCACGCCTTCCTATATTTTTGGGAACGAGTATCCATCTTTACGAAAAAACTTGCAGCAGCACCTTCCACCGAATATTTTACGAAATATAAAGAAAACTTCAAAATACTCATAAATGCGAATTGCGAATGAAGAAAGAAAACAAAACTAACAATGACTGCTTACACAAAGTAAATGTAAGAAAGAGCAAAGATCAAAAACAACTGAACATACACTAAAAAGTGATGTCAATAGCCCAAAAAATTTATGAGTGAAAAACACTACAAAGCGCTACGCGAAACTGATGAAAAACAACAACCGTAGCGCCTTTTTTGAAAAAAACACTACTTTTCAAAAACGGTGTTTTCTGAAGATGAAAAAACACCACAAGTAGTGGAAAAAAACTACAATTGGCAACACTGAGCGTATGTACGAATATAACAATGTATGCATGTATATGGATGAAAATAAACAATGTTGCACTCAACGGTCACAGCTATATAATTTTATACGTAAATGAAAAATCTATAATATGATATTTTATTTTCTGTTTCATATAAATTATCAAGCATTTCCATACATTCGCAAACCCAACGGTGACCATTTTTGAAAGTAAATTGCTTTTAAACATGTAAAATGTAAACTCCGTCCGCTGTCACCCGGTATAGGCATAGTTTTTCCATTAATATTACGTTATTTTCAAACAAACCAACAACCCTATCCCATAAAGTAACTCAAAATCTTCACATTCCCGGAAAATTGAAACAATTGAGAAACGTTTAACAACGATAAAAAGAAATTTACCATTGTCCCTTGATTTAGACTAAATATTGTGCTCCTAAAGTTTGCTTCAAGTTTGAAATAAAAAAGCTTCGTCGATCCTGTTCAACTATACTAGGTAAATGCTAAAATACCACATAATTATTCACAAACTTTAGAAAGTTAATTTTGAACACTCTCAAAGAACTGTGCTCGTTTAAATATGAAATATCAGTTGAGGTTAAAAAAAAATGTAAACTCCGTCCGCGTTTTCCTAGCGACACAAATTGACGATTCGAAATTGCTCTTTTTTGAAACAAATGTGTAATAGAATTCTCTAAAATTTCCCTATTTTTTTATTATTTTTGGGCAAATCGTTTGCTAATTACATATAAAAATGTGACAGTTTGTAAACTCCGTCCGCGTAAACTCCGTCCCTATGATTCGGTATTGTGGCAGCCGGTGCCTAGAGACGCACACACACATACACAACCATGCCAACAAAGAGACATCGGCGTTCATGAGAATGAGAGTTTAGTTTAGTAAGAACTGTCAACCAGTGTGCAACAATTGTCGGTGCAAAATAATAAACTAAAATAAATAAATCATTGAATTAAAGTAATACTTTCGAGTGAGCTTATTGGTGGGAAATTCCTGGGTTATTACAGGTATATTCAATATAAAAGGAAAATTCGGTTCTAGGGTTGCGTAAAATGATATTTATATGTGTTTATAAAATGGTTGATAAGATTTTGACATTTGAATGATTTGAATGATGAACTGATTTACATTCATGTAAACTCTGTCCCTATACAATTGATTAAAATTAACTTAAAATTTTTTTAACGAAACTTGTAGTTGCAATATTTATAATTTATACTTATTCTGGTCCCATCCCTCGATTCTGATCGAAAAATAACTTAAAAAACCATATTTGAAATTGCCGAGTTTGAGAATCAAAAAGTGCAACATTTTTTATTTTCACCCATATACAAGTGTCTGTTGCTTTGCATTCTTTGACTTTTGTGGGAATAAAACAAAAAGTATTGAGCAAGAAAATAATGACACATGTGCCTGCACTGGGTCTTTAAATAATTTTAAGTATTAATATTATTTAACTGTAACGTCATCATATGATTGAACGCTGTTTTTTATTTTCCAATGTAACATTTACGAATGTGTTCATAGAAATCGAACAGGTACCGTGTAGCAAAAAGGTGTTAACACATCGCCCGTGAGTTCGAACACTCATTGGATTTTTGTTTTTAGATTTAAACAGCGGTTCAGATTGTCAAAGGAGGCATTCAGCTATGTATGTCTTATCTCAATTAAATTTTTCTGGACACATGTCAATGGCAGTGCCACCAACGTTGCAGTTAGCCGCAGCACTTTCGCTTCTTGCTGCTGGCTCCTTTGAACATGCATTTGGTAATGATTACTTCATTGGCATGTTCCAAAGCACGATTAGCAAAATTGTCACAAAGGTGACCAAGGAAATGGAGTTAAGGCTATGCCCAAATTTTTTTAAACTTTCATCCAGTAAAATCCATTGAATGCATGGAAACTTTTATGAGGACATATAAGATGACTGGAGGTTTGTGTTTAAGATTGATTATTTTTTTATTTAACCTTTCATTTCTCTTTTTTCAGTTATAGGCTGCATAGATGGCACCCACATAGGGCTTCAAAAACCTTCCGATAACGAACTCATGTTTTTTAATAGAAAATGTGTTCACAGCCTAAACTCTATGGTGGTAAGTTTCTGTAAAATATGTTGAAACGAAAACGTACATATTTATTAGATTTGTGAAGATGAATACAAGCTTTTGGTTATAAATTCCAAGTATGGTGGTGCGGCACACGACTCATTTGTATGGAAATATTCGGATGAAAGGGATTTGTTGGAAGACCTTTACAACAATAAAACATTTAAAAATGCTTGGCTTTTGGGTAATTTAAATGCAAATATTTATGTGCCTGTTACAGTACTACATATTCCTTTGCTTATTTCAGGGGACTCCGGCTACCCTTTAGAGCCATGGTGTATAACACCATATAGGAATGCCGCTGAAGGGTCAATGGAATCTCATTTTAATGAGGTTCACTCAAAGGCTAGGTGCATTGTTGAGAGATCAATTGGAATTTTCAAAGCCCGTTGGAAAGTTCTTTCAAACGATAAAAGAAGTCGCTACTGCCCAAAAAAAATTGCACTTTTGGGAAATGTGTGTGCAGAACTGCATAAAGTTTGCATAAAAAATGCAGCAGACAGTTGTCCGAGGCCTTCGGCCACGGACTGTTCCTGCAGGCTGTGTCAGAGACACGGCCATTAAGTTTAACGTAGAATACGCCATCCGATAAGACAGAAAACATATATAACAATAAATTCATTTGCTTATATTATTTATCATTTATTGTTATATATGTTTTCTGTCTTATCGGATGGCGTATTCTACGTTAGACTTAATGGCCGTGTCTCTGACACAGCCTGCAGGGACAGTCCGTGGCCGAAGGCCTCGGACAACTGTCTGCTGTAATTTTTATATTTACCAACGGCATTTGATTCAAGTCCGTTTAAAAAAAAATATTATGTTCAATTTTTTTAAACTTAATTTAATTTATGTATTTTAATTAATATTTTTATTGAAATAAGTTTTGCGAATGTTGAGAGGGCCGCCCTAATATTAAAAAAGGTTTACCTTATCGAGTCTTCGCATTAGCATTCGAGCGTTGTGTGAAAGCTTTACGCTTTACAATTCAAAATTAATGTTACAACAGCTATACTGAAGCTTTCGCAAAAAAGCTTTATTACGTTAGCTTACTGTTTGTTTCACTTTTTACTAGATACATGTTGCCAAGCAACATTAGCTTGCTGTTCGTTTTACTTTTTACTAGATACGTGTTCCTAAGCAATGTTGAGCTACCAAAAACACTCAACCAAACACCACACATATGTTTGAGTGTATGTGTTTAAACAATTTTCATTTGAGAAATTAAAATACTAGAAATATATCAACCAATATGAAATGTATATCTTCATTTACCTACAAAAAAAATTTTAAAAAAATGCATCTAGCCGTTTCCTCAAATTCAATGAAATAAAGATTACAACAATAAAAACCTGACATGACTCCTCATACCGTAAGGTAAGACGTAGTCTACGTCAAAATTCAAAGTGGACCAGTACACTGAAATTACTGTTACTGAATCAGCCCAAATTGAGAAGTAGGAGCTGAAACAAATGTAACGAGAATTGGCAGTAAAATTAGAGATCATCAAAAACTTTCATTACTGAGCAATTTATAAGTACGCTCTCCCCAGTCCCTTCATGGGATGTATTGGGAAACCATTTATTTATTTATTTCTAAACAGAAAACTATAATTTAATTATTTAACATAAATTGAATTGTTTATTAAAAATAAGTAAAAATTAACACAACCTTTTTATTCATTTAATTTGACTGTTAAATATAACGTAAACATAAATAGACTCCTTGTCTTAAATAATATACTCAAAGGCACTACTACACCGTATAAAGTTATACTTTTTACATCTGATTTTTCAATGGTTTTTATTTCATACTTTATCTTTTTGATTTTCATATTTTCAGCATGCTTGTTTTCTTCAATTTCGAGGGAACGTTCCTTTATTGCAATTAAACGATCAAGTTAGCTCATTTGAAATGCTCATTTGATGCTCTTCAACTTTCGCAATGTTGGATTTTAAAAGTTCCAATTTCGTTGCTACTGTCGTAGACGATTCAGTTGGCCTTGTTGTTAATTTGGATGTGTTGTCTTCTTGATTTTCCTGTTCACTATCAACTTCCGATGCTAACGCTTTCACCGCTTTCAACGATTCACCTGCGTCATTACAAGTTCCTTTTGTGTTATTAGCTGCTCCGGAAGTTTTTACCGTTGACAAACCTTTAACGGCTACACCAATGCCGGCAGCCTCTAGGATTTGTTCCTCAGTGGAAGACAATGGAATTTCCTCGTAGGGTGCCCCTCCAGTTTTCTTTTTCGGTGCTTTGTTCAGCGATCATTTCTTCTTTACACTGAATTTATGATCCGTGTAAACCTTTATTATAAAACACATGTTTAAAATCTTTAAGTAACGAAGCATACATATATGTATATATAGACTGACATGATACATACCTTACGCCACAACTTTGCAGTTTTAATTGGTGGACCAAACGTATTCAAGCGCACAGTAAGTGTTTCCCATAGCCTATTTGCCACGAGTCTCCCTTGACCGCAATTTGGCAAAAGGTTTTGTGCTAAATTGGGGTGTTCGGCCATAAACTCTGCCAATATTTCTTTTTGTTTAAAATTTATATTTTTCACACTTGTCCTGAAATTTTAACAATAATTACACTTGTTTTAACTTAGAAAATTAGTAAAATTTTAATTTTTCTCAAATTTTTGTTTGCCGTTATAATGAAAAAACCATTTGTTTTGTTTAAGCCACATTCATAATGCGAGCATCAACTTCGTTGTTCGTGCTTTCTCGTTCTTACTCACACCATATCACAAAAGTTCCTCTCACTTTTTTCTCCAAAATCTCGCTGCGAATTGTCGTTGGAGTTGGTCTATTTCTACTCCAGCAACAATTTTGTTTGCATGTAAACCGTTGTATTGACAGCTAGATGGAGCCTGTTTTCGAATTGCGTTTTAAAACAAAGATTTTTGAATGAAAAGTAAAAAAAATTGGTAAAAAATTAAAACTTGTAATGTAAAATGATCTGAACAATATTTAAGTTATGGAACTCTTTAATATTTTAACATTTTATTTACATCTAAAACATGTTGCTTGCATTGTGAATCTTGCTTTTCGATTGGCATTTTGGTATCGAACAATGTTTGCGAAGATAACACTCGATCGATGACTCGCTATCGGAAGCCATCACCTCAAATTTTATTTACTTTTGGTCGGTATCGAATTCCGTAATCCAAAAATTATCGATCCAATTAGCTCGATATCGAAAGCCGTAATTAGACCCCAGTATTATTTGTCGATGTCATTGACAAATTAAAAATAGCTCTTAGTAAATAGAAGTTGTGATTACCGAAATTAAATGGTATTAACCAATTTGAGTATTTCTAATACCTCATTCATCTGAAATGGAAGATTCAACTCATAAAAAGTACAATATTAGAATTCGCGTTCAAATATTAGTCACTGTAACTATAAGTTAGTTTGTGTAACAAAAACACTTGTTACAAAGTTATGTATTCGACTTTGCATAAGAGGCTTTTTTGTAAAAGATAAACTACATATAATTGAATGTTTCGCGAGGACTTCACAGAAAACTATAATTTTAAGCAGAAAGTAAGACCCAAAATTTGAAATGCTTTGGACAAAAACAACGGTTGACATATATTTTTCTATACTAAATCAAAGGAGGGATATTAAAGTCCGTGTATATTTTACTGTTATGGACATGACGAATAAGCCCAGTTGATATCTCTCGCCACACTAGTTTCTGAATCGCATCGAGTACATATCTTTTTTATTGGAACGAAGTTAAACAACTTTTTTTAACACTATTATGCTACAACCCAGTTACAACCCTATTGGAAGATGTTCTTATTTTTGCAAATGACCGCCAGTGTCAAATCTGTTTTGACATTTGTGGACTAGACAGATGTAGAATACAAGTAAACAAGCCATGGAGCGATACACTCCCCAAAAACGCGGAATAATCGTGTCTATTTTTTTGCGTAGCAATTCGTCTGTGGTGTTGGCGCTGCGCGAATACCTTCGCCGATTCCCCGGCCGCCCGACATCGACTGCGCAAACACTGCGCCATTTGTCCACTAACCTTGAAGAGTATGGGACCTAACGAGACATAGCCAGCAGTGGCCGGCCTCGGAGCGCCCGTTCTGCCGAGAATATCGCCGCTGTTGCCGAGGATCTCGAACTGTCGCCGGAAACATCGACCAGACGCCATGCCTCGCAATTAGCCATCAGCCAGTCATCCCTATGGCGAATTTTGGTCAAAGGCCTGCGCATGTTCCCATACAAAGTCCAGTCCGTGCATCAGCTGCTGCCTGTCGACCGCCAAACGCGTGTAACATACGCCCAAGCCATCCTGAATCTCGTGGACGAAGTGGACGATTTTTCCACCAAAATCATAATGAGCGATGATTCTCATTTCCACCTCAGCGGGTGCGTGAACAAGCAAAACTATCGCTTCTGGGGCACCGAAAATCCACTAGTGATGCACGAGGAGCCATTACACCCGCTCAAAGTGACTGCATGGTGCGCTGTTCACGCTGGAGGAGTCATCGGGCCATTTTTTTCGAGAACACCGCTGGTCAAACGACAACAGTGGACGGTGTGCGCTATAGGGCCATGTTAGCCGAGTTTTTTCTGCCGCAATTCAACAAATTAGGACTGGAGGACATGTGGTTCCAATAGGACCGAGCAACGGCACACACTGAAGGAGGCGTTTTCGGGTCGCCTCATCTCTCGTTTTGGCGATTTGCACTGGCCCGCAAGATCGCCCGATTTAACCGTTCCAGACTTTTTTTGTGGGGTTTTTTGAAGTCCCGTGTTTACGTGAACAAGCCCGAGACCCTGGAAGCCCTCAGGGTCAATATTTGACACGAGTGCGAGAATCTGTCTCCCGAAGTTCTCGCCGAAGTGATGAAAAATGCCATAAAACGAGCCCGTATGGTAATCAATTGTGACGGCGCCCATTTAACCGACATCATCTTCCCAACTTATTCTAAAGGTTCAAATAAACATAATCAAAAAACAGAATCGAAGTTTTTTATTTAGAAAAAAAATGAGAGCCAAACAACATCGGAAGACTTCTTTTGCAATACCTTGTGTATTGGGTACCTTTGCTTTGGTTTGTGTCTAGACTAACATACATATATTGGAAAATTTCTTGATTAATGGGAAGTTTTCTAGCTGGAGCCTGTTATCAATATTTAGTATATATTGTAGTTTTGAACCCAATAAAAACTAAATTTAGAAAAGCCAAACTGAAAGAAGTTTAAGAAACTATCATTTTCTTAAATAAGTGACTTTTCTTAAAAAAAAAGTAAATTTTCTCAAAGAAAAACCTATTCATATTCTTAAACAAAGTACATTTTCTTAAAAAATACCTTATATTAAAGAAGTATATTTGCTTAAAAAAAGTCACTTTTTTTATAAAAAGTACCTTTTCTTAAAAAATTTTTTTTTTTTTAAATTTCCTTTTCTTAGAAAACTACCTATTCTTTAAAGAGTACCTTTCTTGTGAAACAAAATAACTTTTCTTGAGATAAGTAAATACTCCCAAAATTGTACCTATTCTTGAGAAAGGGCCAATTCAAAAACAAATTCCATCTCTTAACACACATTTTCTTCAAAAAAAAATACGTTCTCTTAAAAAAATGCCTTCTCTTAAAAAAAATACATTTTCTTACAAAACTTCCTTTTCTGAAAAATAAAATAGTACCTTTTATCTTTTCTTTTCTTGAGATAAGTGGCCTTTCTAAAAATATATGAATTTTCTTAAGAAAATAACCTTTTCCTTAAAAGAGTACCACTTCTTTAACAAGTACCTGTTCTTAAAAAATTGACTTCTTTGTAACAAAAAATCGTACTCTTATGGCTTTTTCTTACAGAAAGTACTTCTACTTAAAAATCGTACCGTTTCTTAAAAAAACATTAGCTTTTAATAAAAGAAGTACCTGAAGAAGAAGAGGACCTAAAAATAGTCTTTTTTATAAAAAATACTCTAAAAAATACTCTCTATAAAAAAAAAAAATTTAAAAAAAGTTTACCATTTTATAAAAAGTATCTCTTCGTAAAGTTCCATTTAAATAACGGGCGACTTAGGCGTGTTGGAACTAACTAGTACATACTATATAGCGAAAGGAACTTCGTTCCAACCGGGTGTCCCCTGACACCTCATGTGGGGGTTTTTTTTACTAGTATTCCCATAAATTGAGGTGAAGTGACACTTTTAAACACAATCGTTGAATTTGACGCCATCACAAACGTTTGCAAAAAATTGTGGACACTTGTCTGAAGGAACTATTTTTCTGGATGACAAATGAAATTAAACATGCGTATGATATTTTTAAATTATAACTGTTTGCATATGGTTACAAATAGGGTTCGTATTTACCCCCCCATATGTAACCCATACACATCTCCGTAGTTAATGAGTAATGAACTTGTACTCATTACCCACAGGGTATGGGGAAAATAATGGTAGCTACCCACGAACATGTGAAATTACTCTGCACGACTTATTACAAATGGGGAATGGGTAAGCCATCTTTACCAGCGTAACTCATCCCCATTTCTGATTGAAAATGTGAACAATTTAGAAAAAAAGTTCTATATCTCAGAACGTCCAAACAAAAAATTAACTGATTTAAAATTTTTTAATAGGTTTTAATGTGGTGGTCGTCCAATTCGTATGGAAGTATTTTTTTTTAAAAATTGCCAAAATAAAAAAATTCCTAAAAAAAAATGGCGATAACTCGCAAACGGTGCATCCAATAGGAAAAATAATAATTTTTTTTACCTCCATAGGAGGCTTTAACCAATAAGTGGCGAGAATACGGCATCACTTCATAGTTGTATATAATTGTATCTTTGGTCGAAATTCGTTTCGGGACTGTTTAAGACCATTGATCAACGCGATAGTTGCCGTAAATCTTTATCGATCACAGCGAAATTTTGTCAGTGACTATTATTTGTCCAAGGATTGTTTAAGATTGAGAATGGGCAATCGAATTGCAAAGTCATAACAACACCGACTAAGTCCTAATAAATTGGTTCTTCCTCCGGTTCAGCTACTATGCCTTGTTGAGACTCCTCAGACACTCTAACAGATTTGGTATCTGCGACCACAGAAGTTTATACAGTCTCTGCGCGGGGAAGTTTTGAGATTAAAAAGGTATTCCGGTATGTTCATCTTTGGGCGGTGTTACGTGTTTCCTCTCATAGATATACCAACACCGGCCTCATGGCTTTGAAATTGATTTTTATATAAGAAAAAAATGCTATTCTATGAAGTCATTTAAATTTTGTCATACTTCCTTGTTTAAATTACTTGAAGAAAAATTTCCCACAATTTTGATTAAACGTCAATGAGAATTATGGGAAACTTAATTGAAAGTGACACTAGTACAGGACAGCACCTAGTGAACAAAGTTGACAATGGGCGCGCTATATCTATTATTTCCTTTATCTATGGTTTGAACCGAATAACAAGTAAATTTTGAAAAGCGAAAGTAAAAGAAGTTTAAAAAATGGCATCTTAAAGAAGTACCTTTGCTTAAAAAAGTAAATTTTCTTACAAAACTTAAATTTTCTTCAAAAAAGTAATTTTTTAAATAAGTACCCTTCTCTTAAAAAAGTGCATTATCTTACAACAAATTGCCTTTTCTTAAAAAACTAAATTTTCTTTAAACAATGCCTTTTTTGTAAAACAAAATAACTTTTCTTGAGATAAGTATCTACTCTTAAAATTTTATTTTTTCTTCCGTAAAAAACAGCTTTTCTTCAAAAAAAAAAATACCTTCTCTTACAAAAAATACCTTTTCTTACAAAAATTCCTTTTCTTAAAAGTACCATTTCTTAAAAATAACGTACCACCTTTACTTTTGTTGTCTTGAGATAAGTAGCCTTCCTGAAAATAAGTAAATTTTCTTAAAAAATAACCATATCCTAAATAGAGTACTACTTCTTTAAAAAGTACCTGTTCTTAAAAAAGTTTTTTTTTTTTGTAAAAAAATTCAAACTCTTAGGCTTTTTCTTAGCTTAGTGACGGCGACACTATCGAGTATTCAGCCATGAAAGAGCTTCTCAAAATACCGTTCGGAACCGGGGTAAAACTGAAGGACCCAATCAGTGAGTGTAAAACTAAAACGCGCACAGCTTACTGGTTTGTGAGAAGCTCTCCCTAATCCTTTCACGGGATGTAACGGGAAAACATTTTTTGTTTATTTTAATAAAAGAAGTACCTCTCATCAAAGAAAGGACCTTTTCGGGAAAATATAATACATATTCTTACAAAAGGTGCCTAAAAATATATTTTTTTTATTTAAAAAATACATTCAATAAATAAAAAATTTCTTAACAAAAGTTTATCATTTTACAAGATCCATTTAAATTATAGTATTTTTCAACAGGCGCCTTACAAATATTCATGTTTCTAAAAATTCATTGTTAATGAATTAAATGAAATCCACCATTCGGAAATATAGGTGACTCACACGAGAATAGTACAAAGATTGGACCCACGCATGAAGATTTTTTCGCTACTCAAATTCATGCCCACTCACTCGAGCAAATTTTGATCACGTCGATCTCTAGTTAGGGCTCTCATGAAATTGAATGTTGAATCAAAAAAATCAAATGAATCACGCTTCTTCGATCAAATTTTTTCACGAACTATTAAAGAGATTTGTGTTACAGGCAGAGAATTTATCCCGTCCATTTTCAATTTCCGCTTTCCCGGAAATTTTATTCGGGAAATTTCCAAAAGACTGCAATAGAATATTTTACCAAAATAGTATAATTTAGCAAGCTCGTCTCGCACTAGGTTATCCTATATGTTTTAAATTCATGTATTTGTGTAAAATATTAGTATCAGTTCACTGAAATAAAAACGAATATTCGTACACGCTGAAATTTTTTTCTTTTTTTATTGTTTGGATGCAAATGTAATGTATATGTAGGTCATCGCAAATATAGTACACTTGTGTCCAATCGCATTGCGTTTGCCATTCAATATAACACGTTTGGGACACAATATTAATAGGTTATAACTTATGTATTTGTGACCCAAATGTGGATTTGTTTGTAGAAAACTACTGAAAACAAAAACGTGACAGATAATACAGAAAAAAAGCACCAGATCTTCAATTCTCGAAGTCTCTGTTTGCAAATATGTAAAATACGGTGTCCCAAAAAATGTTTCTTTTTCGATTTTCACGATTGCTCAGGCTTGATTGGAAAACTTATGGGGTAAAGAATTTTTGAAATTTTTTCAGATTTTGCGGAAGAGGTTTAGTTAGTGGTCGCACAAGTCGAATTTCCCCCAAAAATCGGGTATTCCGGACGTTTTCAGAATTTTAATTAAAACTCGCTCAATAACCACGATTTTCTTAGTTTATAGGTCGACATTTTTAAAGCAAAACTTTCAAACTTTTATTATAACGGGTTTTTCAACAGAGACGCTACAAACGTAAATCGATAGGGACAGCAAACGCTGCCATATTTTTCCCCGCTCTTTTGATATTTCTCTTCAGTAAGGTTTGCCATTTCATCATGGAAAGATATACGAGCCAACAACGAGTCGAAATTATTAAAATTTACTACCGAAATATGGAGTCAGTGGCCTCAACTTTAAGATCGCTACGTCCAATTTATGGTCGTCATAATCGTCCTACCTGATTAACAATTGAGCGTCTAGTGGAAAAATTTTAATCCACAGCCACAGCACAAAATGTTCCCGTGCCACTGAGACAAACAACTGCCCGTAGTGTCGAGAATATTGCTGCCGCTGAGGCTTCAGTTCAAGAAAGCCCAAATGTGTCCCTCACATGTCGTTCTCAAGCGTTGGGCATCTCTGTGACGTCGTTGTGGCGAATTTTGCGAAAAGATCTTGGCCTACATTATTACAAGATCAAATTAACGCAAGAACTGAAGCCGCTTGACCACCGTAAGCGTCATATGTTCGTAAATTGGGCTGCGCAACAACTTGAAAATGATTCGGATTTTCATCGGAAAATCATCTTCAGCGATGAGGCTCATTTCTGCCTGAATGGCTTCGTCAATAAGCAAAATATGCGTTATTGGTCAGACAAAAATCTACACGTAATCCATGAGTCATCAGTGCATCCTGAAACAATTATGGTTTGGTACGTTTTATGGGCCGGCGACGTCATTGGGCCGTACTTCTTCCATGATGATCAAGACTGGCACATTACTGTGAATGCGAATCGCTACCGTTCAATGATAACCGAATATGGTTCAAGTCTATGGTGTATGGTAACATGCCAGCGACGATTGCAGCAGTATCGACCGATTTATGCTTGAAAACCGTCGAAAATTGGGTTCAGCGACTGGACTTCTGCAAGCGTGCCCGTGGTGGCCATGCAAAAGATATCGAGTTCCATACATAATGGAATCGAACGTACTTTCACAGGAATAAAGAATTTCATTGGTATCTAAAACCGGTTTTGTTTTATTTAAAAAAACTTTTGTAGCGCTCTTATTGAAAAACCCGATAGTTGTGACAACGAGTCTCTTCTCTGTGTGTGGCTGGCCGACCCAAACCACTGAAAAGCGAGATTATATGCGCCGGGAAATTATCCTTCACAATACGCATTGTGTTGCGTGCAGTATGACAAGTGGACCCATCCTGTTGGAACCAGATATTCTCCAAACCCAGATCGTGTACTTCCGGTACGAAAAATTCAGTCAGCATAGTTCTATAGCGGTCGCCATTCACGGTAGTTGCATTCCGTCGGGGTCCACTCACCTTTTCCGACGAAACTGCACACATGCGTGTACTGAAGAAAAAATGTCGGTGGAGGGGGTCTCAAAAGATACGTATTAAAGAGCTGATTACGGCAAGGTCAAAACTTTTTTATACGAGGGTACTTATAGTCCCCTACCGGCTATCGCAGTTTCAATTAATTGTATATTTGGGAAAAAAAACTTGAATTTTTTGTCAATACGGGACTTAAACGACTTGTCATGATGAGCATTAAAAGAAAAATATATGTCCCAAATTTCGCTACGGTATTTTTCCACGCAGAATTTTGAATCTTCGTTCATTCGTAAGTTTTAATTTACTTAATTTTGTAATTGGCAGAAAATACTGTCAAATAAAGGATGGGCAATTTAAAATTTGGAATTTAATTTCGCTTTAAAAAAATACTACTAGACGGTTTATCAAATTTATGATTGGATTGATAAGGCCCATCATTCCCATTTGTAAAAGAAACACAACATCATTCAAGTGGCTTCCATGATTTGCGTTGCAGTGCCTCATTCTATCTGCCCAAATTTTGAGTACATTTTCTTTTGTTTGGGCATTTAACGAGTGTCTCAGCAAGAATGCACTTTTTAATTCTGAAATAAAAACATGTATTTTCTGAGATAGTTGTGATTTTTTTATCGGATTGTAAAGAAGACATACGTCAAATAGCCCTCACGGCTCTGACGAAAGCCCATTAATATTTTCATGAAGTTTTGCATGATTTTTCACTGAGATGTGGTTGTATCGCACCGATGATCCGTTGGATCTCGGATTTGAGCTCAGGAATTGTTTCCGGTTTATTCGCATATACCTAAAATTTCACAAAACACCAAATAAAGAAATGTCACCGCTTTATGACGCATGATGTTGGGGGCCAGTTAACATCAGAATTTCTAGAGATAATTTGTTCTTGAAATCGTTGCTGCAATAAATCGATTGTTTCATGCACGGTGTGGCAGGTGGCACCGCCTTGCTGAAACCATGCAGTCCAGTGGAAGCTACAAGAACTCCGTTATCATGTTCCTGTAACGAATGCCGTTCACAGTTACTGCAATTTCGGCCCCATCTTCAAAAAAAGTAAAGTTCTCATGGATTGCATGGGGATTTTCTGAAGCCCACATCCGACAATTTTGTTTATTCACGAAGCCATTCAGATGGAAATGCGCTTCATCATAACCGATCCAGGTCCTTCAAAATTTGTTGACTCCTCTTCTTGATACATTGCGTGCGTTTTCTCGATTGAAAATTCTTCAAAGTTTGTAAGCGGTCGGTGGTGCAATGGTTAGAGTGCGCCTCTTGTACATGAAATCCTGGGTTCGATCCCTGTTCTGACCACCTTAAATTTCTTTCGGCGGCGGTCGCCTCGCATAGTGACGGCGACACTATCGAGTATTTAGCCATGAAAAAGCTTCTCAAAACAACCGTTCGGAACCGGTGTTGAACTGTAGGTCCCAATCAGTGAGTATAAAACTACAAAGCGCATAGCTCACTGGTTGTGAGAAGCTCTGCCCAATTCCTTCATGGGATGTAATGGGAAATCATTTATTTATTTATTTGTAAGCGGTCTCAGCATAGTTTTCCAAATTTTTGTATTAAGTTTTCACGATTCTAACGCGGTGTTGTTTCGTAAAGCGCTCCATTTTTAATAATCGGTATGAACATATGTGACAGCTGCCAAAAAATTGCACTAAATTTAGAAAGTGAAATCTTACTGAGACACCCTATCGTGAAAGACATCTTTGATTTAGTGGTTTGAGGCCTCAATGGATTCGGGATTGCTGGCGTAATATTTATATTTCACGCAGCCCCAGAGGTAATAGTCTAACGGGTCAAATCGTAGCTATGAAGAAGCCAATGGACTTCCCAGTTCCGGCTTATTGTGGTAGTTTCGAACACAGTGCGCAAAGGATCGATTGTAACGTTGGATGTGTGCCAGGTAACGCCTTCTTGTTGAAACTAAAATAAAATAAATCCTTGAGCATGGCACGGTAACGCTCAGCATTGGCGGTAACGGCGGCTCCTTGTTAGTTTTCGAAGAAGAATTGGCATATGATACCGCCATGTTAAAAACCGCGACAAATAATTACTCGCTGTGGATGCGTCGGCTCTCCTCGACAACGTGTGGATTTCCCGAGCCCCAAATGACACAATATTGTTTGTTAACGTAGCCCCCGAGGTTAGAATGTCCATCTTCAGCCAAACGATCTTCAGCCCATTCAGCAAAGCGAAAACGCATCGGATGGTCACGAGACGTCAGTTCTTGGCCTAGTTAGACTATAGATGCCTTCATACTGAGGTCTTTATGCTAAATTCTGCTCAAAGAAGTCCGAGAAAAGTGAGAGAACGGCGGCGATGTGATGTTGATGGCTGTTCCAGCACACTTTCAGCTACAGCGGCGAAATTTTCCAGTGAACGCACTGGACGAGCACGTACAAGAGATCTTTGTCCAATAAGGACACAGACTGACGGACTCCCTTCATAAATTGATTCATAAATATATTTCTATCGAAATTATTTCTTTAATTTTGGAAGAAAGATTTTGTATTTCTCAATTTTATTCAAGCGCAGAGCAACGTATTTCGTAAATGTCTAACCTGTAACTAATAATATGTCACGTCATAAATATCACTCTGATCATCGGTTTCAAAATAACGGGAGATAATATTCCATTTGCACATGGCTCTCCCTCTACTATGGTTACTATGCGCCGTCAATTTCAATAGTTAGAACGTGGATAACTAAATTCCGTTATGGTCGTAACAGCACAAGTGTCGCCGAATGTTCATATCGCAAATAATGGGTGTCATGCCAGACTGATAGTGGACGAAAGTCGACTGAGTGGGTGCATCACACTTTAAATGGAAAATCTATTCACGCTATGGGCGCCGCTATAACTCCCACTCGACCAAAAGCTCAACCGTGTGATCGTAGGAGATTTTCTGCCGTGTCATTACCGTAGGCGAAACATGGATCCATAACAGCACATCAGGTACCAAGAAGTAGTCGATGCAACTGAACGTGTACCAGAGAAGGTAATGATGGGTCTATCGGCAAACAAGGTAATGGCAAAAGATTTTGATTTCCTTGGCAAGGGTAAAATGATCAACGGCGAATATTATTCACAGCTTTGAGGCAAAAGAGATAATTAGCAAAGAAAAAGTGCGCTACACATTATGGCAAACATCTTAAAATCGGACTACGATATGCTACCTTATCCGATATATTCTCCGGGTTTGGTCCCCAGTGACTACATTTTATTTCCTCTACTGAAGAAATGGCTAGGACTGCTTTAATACAACTATATGATCAAGACTTCATACACAACTTTAAATTATATTACCGATAAACACCACTGTGCAACAGTGGTTTTATAGCTTAAACCAAGCCAACAAATTATGAAAGTACTTGGACGTGGTAAAAAACACCTAAACACCTTGAAATATTCCAATACAAAAAATAAATAAATGGTTTCCCATTACATCCCATGAAGGGACCGGGGAGAACAGTCACTGAGCTGTGCGCTTTCCAGTTTTCACTCACTGATTGGGACCTACAGTTTTACACCGATTCCGAACGGTATTTTGAGAAGCTTTATCATGGCTATATACTCGATGGTGCCGCCGTCACTATGCGAGGTGACCGCCGCCGAAAGAAATTTTTTTTTGAAGGTGGTCAGAGCAGGGTTCGAACCCAGGATCTCATGTACAAGAGCCGCGCACACTAACCATTGCACCACCAACGGGCACAATACAACCTTCGACAATATTGTTGCAATTTTCATATTTCACAATTCCCGCCTCCAACCGTAACTAGTTGTATACATATTCTATAATATATATGTACATTGTTTACTTTTAGTTTTAGGCCAGATTCCAGGTTATCTTGAAATTGTTAATCGCCGTGTGGAAAATATAGAGCATGTTTCAATTGCTATGGAGATTATACAAACTTGAAATTATTGGGACTATGATGGAAAACCAGCCGTTGGATGAAGAACACGAAATAGATGTTGAAAAGTAGGTATGATCCATTCGGAGGCCCCAACTCTCGCTGACGCGAGACGCGAATCGTAGCCTTTGATGCCGCCGGTACATTTTTCAGTGCATTTTTCAGGGTGAATTGGCAGCTCTTCGGAAATCTGTTTATTGATGTACCTATGATGTCGTACGTCAGCGACATCTACAGGACAAATGTAGTACTCGTCAAGACCTATACAACGATGTCTTGCATATTACGAGCGAGCCACAAACAAAAAGCTACGATAAAAAACCATGGTGGCTGTTTTTCACATGCTTGGAAAGGAACACAAATATTGTTTGAAATTGTCTCGTGGTGATCTTTAATATTTGCCCTCAACTTTGGGATTTTTTTCATCTAGAGACCGACCCGGTCTATTGTTCATTTTTGTTTTACATTTTAATACAATACTTGTCCGTAGAATTTGAATGTCAGGTTTGACATATATTGAATTATGTTGTGGAAACCGAAATGAGAATAACTTTGATTGTACAAAAAGAATTATGAGAAATTCGTTTGAAGCAACATATTTTTTAACCGAATTACCGCCAAAATCGGTTGCTGCAACCGATTTGATACAAAAATCGGTTGATGATACCAATTACGTATCAAATTCAGTTGTTGCAATGTAAATGTGGAAAATCTAGTTGATGGAAACAATATTTGTAGAAGAGTGATTGCAGAACCCATATTAGACAATTTTTTTTGAAATGGTTTTTATGCTGTTTCCGAATTCTAAAGGCGTACCTTCACACTGTGTGGAGAAGTGGCATTAGCCTGGATTTAGAAATATCACACTACAGCGTGGAAGAACTACAAGTAGTTTAGAAGCCGCATGAATCAGTGACTCAAGTTGTTCCTACCCTTAATAGTAGCACTGATTAATTGGTGGCACATGTGGATTCTGCAGTCAGCGATTCAATTGGACATTCAGATGTCACAACCGAATCAATTTTAAAACGAGGTTGTTTCAACCACAACCTCAATTCGGTTGCGGTAACCACAATTCGGCAGCAACAGCCCAATTTGCGTTTACTACAACCTCTCATCGAACAATTTGTTCTGTGACTGTAAACAGGAACCAGGTTACTGACATCTGCATTGGTTTAGAAATTAGGAAGACCAGGGTCAAATAATTTTTTTTTAAATTTTCCTGAACTGTTGGTATACATCACATAAACTTCATTGAAAATATACTATAAGTTATTCAATTGAATGCAAATGAAAAATTAATGAAAATAATATTCCAATTATTTCTGACCTCAGATTTACAGTAGAAAACAAACTAAAGGAAACAATCTGTACGGAAATCACACACAATTTGTATTACCTGGCCATTGCAGATTCATCTAATTTCTTATGTTTAATGGAAACTTGTGTTCATTGCAAAAATTAGAGCTTCGCTTTTTTGAAAGCTGTGTAGTAGCTGTGTCTGTGTAGTAGTGGTTAATAATACCCGCCCATTACCTTGCTCATCTCATAATTAATAATATGTATTCAAATTGTTTCATTAACTCAAGCTGTGTTTATTTTTTCTCCATCTTTATCGCTATTTCTATTATTACGAGAATAATTTCCTCTATATTGCTCTTTTATTTCATTTCCTACAATGTATTCTCTTGTGTTTGTTATGAGTTTTGCTTAAAGGGTTTCTGGTCATAGTAAGGAGGTATATCGGGGGAAATAGGAGGAGGTAGCAAGGACTTACTTACCGTACAATAAATGAAGAAGGCACCCAATGCAATAACTCGTAGCAGAGCAGGACTCGCAGCACGAACAACCTGTAATAAGACAATAAGAGATCCTTTAACATTTTCAAACAAAGGTGTTATGTTGGGTAGTTTTATATTAAATTAAAATAAGGAGGATTTCCTGTTGTTCAAGGATAATTGTGTGAATTCGGAGAATTTTTGTTATTCGTAGGCAGATTAAACTCAAAAAAATAAGTAAACTATTAACAGGAAACAAAGTTGAGAGATATCCCCAGTATATTTGTCTACTATTACAGTAAATGTACTGTCATAACAACAAACGGGTTGCCTGCCTCCTTTCTAAAATATCTGGCAAAATATTTGACAAAACAAACAAGATATCTTTAATGATGCATCCCGGTTTTGAGCAGCATTTTCATTTTGAGTCTATTTATTTTTAATGCCAAATCTTTCTGAAAAATCTGATTATAGTGTTTTGATATAATGCGTACACGTGCATACATGTGCACACTATGGAAGTTTTCATATTCACTTTAATCCAGTATAAGTAGGTAGATGCTAAAGGAAATTTCTTGGAAAATTGTGCATTATGACGAGTAGATTTCAGTTGAAAACTTAACAAAGTAAATTTGAAAAAAAAAAAAAAAAATTGACTGCTAAACGACAACACTAATTTCTCAATCAAGGAGATAGTGAGTATTGTATAGGCGAACAGTTTTTGAAAGACGAATCTTAGTACGGGCGGTTCAATAAATCCGTGACTTTTTGAATGAAACACAGTTTTTTTTGCAAAAAAAAATTATTTTTCAACATAATCTCCTTTTAGCTCAATACACTTAGTCCAACGTTTCTCCAATTTTTGTATTCCTTCCAAAAAAAATAGGATTTTTCGAGATTCATAAAGCAGTCATTTGGTTGATCGATAATTTCATCGTTGGAGCTAAATCGCTTTCCACCGAGCCATTTCTTTAGGTTTGGAAATATGAAATAGTCACTGGAGGCTAAATCCGGAGAATATGGCGGATGAGGTACCAATTCGTAGCCCAATTAAACAACTCCAAACAATCCTTTGAAGTTGTTACACAATTACGTTTATGGCCAATTGAGAGCAAACGCGGCACCCATCTAACAGACAGCTTTCTTAAACCCAACTGATCGTTTAAAATCGAAACGACACTGCCATATGAAATGCCTATGGCATCAACAATCTCACGCAATTTTACTCTTCGACCGGCCAATACCATATCGCGGATTTTTTCGACAATTTCGGGTGTATTGACCCCAATTTGCCGCTCAGAACGTTCAGCGTCATTTGTACTTGTGCGAACACAACGAAAGTCAGTAAACCACTTTTTTATCATTGAAATCGGTGGTGCAGAGTCCACGTAGTATTAATCAATCTTTTCCATGGTTTGATTGACGGTTTTTTTTTCGCAAAAAATTATGTTTAATGAGCACTCGAAATTCACTTTTTCCCATTTTTGAAAACATTTATGAGGTTGTATGTTTTGAACAGCTGTTAAACCCAAAGAAAATGACGGAACTTGCTCAAAGTTTGACAGTAGTATATTAACAGACGTTGCAGTGTTGCATTTCATAGAACTACGACGGAAGTTCGAAAAGTTATGCCCTCTTATGCTTGATCAAAAAATAGAGTACGATGGGGGTATTGTAAAGCTTTCTAGTTTTACACCCACTGATTGGAACTTACAGTTTTACACTGGTACCGAATGGTATTTTGAAAAGTTTTTTCATGACTAAGTACACAATAGTGTGGCCACCGACCACCGTCGAAAGAAATGAAATATGATCGGAGCAGTGATAGATCCCACGTTGTCCAGTACAAGAGCTGCGCACACTATCACTAAACCACCGAGGGCCACAATCACTTCTGAACCGATTTTAGTTAAATTGAAACTGGACAAAAGTTCATTGAATGGTCTCTACATTAAAAAAATTTACGAAATACACTGTATAACATCGGATCAAAAAAATTGTATACCAGTCAATAGAAATTCCACCAGAACAACGCGGTAAGAGTTAGTGCAAATTTGGTTGCTGCACTGTCGCTTTTTACATTTTGTTGGCATTAGAGGGCAGTGCTCCTAATTTGGGCACTTTTGAGTAGAATAATAGCTTCTCGTTTGCGTACGTGTCAGCACAAAAGTTAGCACGATTCAAGCATGTGCGACTAGAAAACGGAAACTGATGAAGTCGTGGGTTCGAATCAAAAAATTTTTTAAAGTTTTTTTATTTTATATTTCTTGTTGTGTTTTTTGTTTTGGCGTTTGGCGGTGTTTTTGATTAAATTTGTACATATTTAAGAAAACAAATTATAAATGTGGCAAGATACAACGAAATGATTGCTAGGGCGACATCTACATTTAGTTGCCAAAATTTGTGGAATTAAATTGTATTCGCCTGAAAGTAAACCGTGCAAATTACATGGTGGGCTTAGTGAAGGGGTTTTATTATTACATTTCACGGACCCGGGATTAAAACCACATATAAATAAAAACCATAGATGACTCATTTGCTTAATGATCATTTTCACCAGAGGGCACATGCTGTTTTCGTACGACCATTTTTCTCTCGCATGCGATGAAAATGCACACAGAAACAAATTTTATTTTAATTCTGTTCTTTAAAAATGAAAATAGAATATAAATATTAGAAAAGCATACCGCGTTTGATATTTGTTGACAATACAAAATGCCAGAAAGCATGGGTATATAGTTTTTTCAATGGTTTTTGTTTCCAGGGAATATATGCCATATCTACCACTCCGGCGCCATCTAGAATATTTCCCTTAACTATCAAATCCACCACCATAGATAAAGGAATTAAGTAGATATCCCACAGGCGTTGTCAAGTACTGTCACTAGGTGCTGTGTTGTCGTTTTGTAACCTTTATTGACGTTTCTCATAACATTCACTGACGTTTATTCAACAGTGTGGGACATTTTTTCAATACAAAAATAGAATCATTTTCTAGGTTGTGCTATTCAAACAACTAATTTAGGTGTTTTCATGTCGTTGTGTTCCCCACTTTCAAGTTAAAATTTTGTTGTTCTGTTTTTTGGTGTTCGTTTGTGTTGGATTTGAGAGCAACGGACCACAAAACCAAAACAAAATCGATGTTGATGTTGCCTACCATACCTATTGTTAGCACCTGTTCTCAATACATCTTACAAAATATATTTTGTTTGGGATCAAATGTTGTAATTATTGCATCCAGCTCCATCTAGAAAATATCCCATTGAACACGACATTTCCCAAGGCATGTGCGATATCTAGTTAATTCCTTTATCTATGTCCACCACTTATCTTTCACCATCTATGGTTTCAGCCACGCGTCTCACCTTTGATCTATAACAACCAGTGCGCTTAGGCGAACAACAACACCACTAGTAAAAAAAATACTATCCTTTGTAATACAATTATGGATTCCTGTATGCAGAAAATACGCACACACTACTTCGTGGGACGTACTGAAAGGGGTAGTGCCATTGGTAATACTATATTATATATTTGCTGGGAAAAAAATGGAAATCAAATTTTTCCGATTTTATAAATTCAAAAAAATCGAATATCTGTAATACAAAAAAATTTAAATTATTTGGGACGCATTGTGAACAATTATTTTAGAATATGTTAAAAAGATAACGGGTCCGCCAAATAACTTTTTTTTTTGAAAATGCTATAAAAAAAATACTGAATATTTTCTCAAATTTCTTTTTTTATTTGAAAGTACAATCCTTCGGGTTAATAATGGAAAATAATTGCATGAAATACAGCTGCACACAATCGATAATGTGCTTAAAAATTGGACCGATCGTGTAGGCTACTGCATGGCCAGCTGAGGCAGCCATTTGAATGAAATTATTTTCCATTACTAACCGGAAGGATTGTACTTTCAAATAAAAAAAGAAATTTGAGAAAATATTCAGTAGTTTTTTTTTATAGCATTTGCAAAGAACAAAAGTTATTTGGCGGAAAAGAAACACCAAAACTTATGTTTAAGTGAAACTCGGAACATTTTACATATTATATTTTTAATATGTCCAAATAATGTTTGACGATATACCAACAATCGTATTTTTCCACAACTTACAAATTTTAGTATAAGTAGATCAAAAGTTACAGACTTTTGGCCACCGGAGAGGGATTACGAGCCACTGCGTGACATTGCAAATGTTGAAGGGCAAATACTCCACCAATCTAAGGGTCATTCTCCAAGGTACCTTACGGACTTTGGACAGATCTATAGGTGAAAATGGGTTAGGTGTAAACCCGGCCAAGACCGAGATGGTCTTTTTACTCGAAGCTACCTTGTGCTTATACAATTAAGCCACTTAAAGCAACCCAGAAAAACATAAAGATATTATATATTTTTTTGATAAAATAAACTCAAATTTATTTCTAAAATAAAAACGGAAGTCAAATTAAAAAAAAATTACACACATATAAGGTTATATATATTTTAAATTCTTTTAGCTCTATAGAAAAAATGTACATAGGTAAGTTTTGTGCTGCTCACATAATTAAACCACCTGAAAAGAAAATATTTTACTATAACAAGTTGTTACTTTTTTGAAAATATTTTATTTCTTAGGTTTAGTACTTGGTTGGAAATCCTTTATGACGAATGACTTCTTCACATCTCTTTCCCATTGATCGAACTAAAGCAGCACATTGTTCTGGCGTAATTTTGTACCATTCATCCTTATTATTTCCCACAGTGTTGCTTTGTTAAGAGGTTTTCTGACGGCAACGGCTCGTTTTATAATTCCTCAGAGGTTCTCTATTGGGTTCAGGTCGGGACTTTGTGCAGGCCACTCAAGAATTTTCATATGGTTAGCACTCATCCAGTCCTTCATGACCCGTGAGCAGTGCTTCGGGTCATTGTCCTGGTGAAATATCCAAGCTAAAGGTAGATCATCTGCATAATCTCCTAGTTGATTTTCTTCCAGTATATTCTTGTACATTGTGCCTGTCATTTTACCTTCAATTTGGATAATTGGACCAACGCCGGATGCCACCATGTTTAACCGTTTTTTTGGTATAACGTGGGTTTAATTCTTGAAGTGGCGGACGTCTACCATAAGGTTTTCCATCATTTCCAAACACGATGAATTTTGATTCATCGCTCCAAACAACCAAATTCCAGAACTCCCAGTCTTTATGAAGGTGCTGCTTAGCACATGTCAATCTTCTCTTCAAATTTTTTTTTGACACGTTGGGTTTTCGTCTCACTATTCTCCCATTTAAAGTTTGTGCCGATATTTGTACACCATGATATTCATCCGTTTGTGCCCTGATTTCTGTGGAAGTCAGAAACGGATCGGACTTGCTCATCCTAACTAATCGCCTGTCATCGGATGGTGTAGTTTTTCTTGGCTTTTTACGAGGTAAATTTTCGAAAGTTCCATTTTTCTTGTAATATTGTATTGCGTCCTTCACTCTTCCTCTAGAAAAATTTAAAAGCTCAGCGATCTTAGGAATAGTTTGGTATTTTTCGAAACATTGCCATATTATTTTTTTTCCGCTGGCGTTGAACTTTTTTGCTTGTCCATTGTTAAAATTTTTTTTACCAATTAGAGTAAAAAACACTTTTTTGGTATTATACAAGCAATTAAGAAAGAGGTTCGATTTAATACGGACGTTTACAGATGATGTGTTCTGTTTTCAAACTGAATGGCTTAATTATATGAGCGCTTGCATGTGAAGTTTGGCAATTACAAAACGATCCTCAACACAAAACATTCAATATAACTGTAAATTTGTATTGTAACTAGCATCAATATAAATATCATACAAAAGAAAACCTGGGAAAATCCACCGTTATAAATTTGTGTCCCTTTTTATATTCCATTTATATGTGGCTTAATTGTATGAGCACAAGTGTATATAATCCTTAGCTTGGTACCTATCACATTGAATGGATTTGAAATTAAGCTTACAGAGAAAATCATTTAAGCTTATCGCGATGTCGTTTCTGAGAAAAAAATTACATGAGGTGTCATGGGACACCCGGTTGGAACGAAGTTTTTTTCGGTATATATTATGTACTAGTTAGTTCCAACTAGAGATGGGCACGTGAGTAAGTTTTGAATCACGCTCACGCTTTTTTCGGCACTCACGTTCACGCCCGCTGATTAACGACGCGTTGTTAAAGGGAAATGCTAGTAATAAAATCTAAATTAAATGATATCAACCATTTGGAAATATGCATCACTCACGCAAAAATAGTGCTCACGCACACTGACTCACGCAAATATTGAGCTCACACACGCTCACGCACGAAGATTTTTTCGCTACTGACGCTCACGCGAGCAGAATTTGGTCCTGCTCACGTCTACGCGTGATGCACGTGAATCACGCCAATCTCGTGACTCGTGCCCATCTCTAGTTCCAGCACGCCTGAGGCGCCCGTTGAAAAATATGGTAATTTAAATGGATCTTTAAGAAAATATACTTTTTGTAAAATGAAAAACTTTTTTTAAGAAATTTTTATTTATTGAATGTATTTTTTTAAAAAAACAAAGTACATTTTTAGGTCCCTTTTGTAATAATATGTATTATATTTTCCCGAAAAGGTCCTGTCTTTAATGAGAGGTACTTCTTTTATTAAAAGCTAATGTTTTTTTTAAGAAAAGCTACAATTTTTAATAAGAAGTGTTTTCTGTAAGAAAAAGCCAAAGAGTATGATTTTTTTTACAAACAATTACTTTTTTTTAGAACAGGTACTTTCTAAAGAAGTGGTACACTTTTCGGGAAAAGGTTATTTTTGTAAGACTTACTTATTTTCAGAAAGGCCACTTATCTCAAGAAAAGAAAAGCTATTATTTTATTTTAAAGAAAATTTACTTTTAAGAAACGGAATTTTTGTAAGAAAAGGTATTTTTTTAAGAGAAGGTATTTTTTTTTGAAGAAAAGCTTTTAATTTACGAAAGAACATGTACATTTTTAAGAGAATGTGCTTATATCAAGAAAAGTTATTTTGTTTTACAAAAAGGGTACTCTTTAAAGAAAGGTAGATTTTTAAGAAAAGACAATTTGTCGTATGATAATGTACTTTTTTAAGAAAATGTACTCATTAAAAAAAATTAATTTTTTAAGAAAAGGTACTGTTTGTAAGAAAATTTACCTTTTTTAAGCAGAGGTACTTCATTAATATAAGGTATTTTTAAGAAAAGGTACTCTTTTTAAGAATATAAGTACAGTGGTGGTCCAGTATAACGAATGATATAATGTCCAGGGTCGTTCGGTATAACGAAAATTCGTTATATCGAAATATATATTTCTTTTCATAAATATTAGCATAGTAGCAAGTTAACTCTATTCATATTATATTAATTCATTTATTAAAAAAAAAGGAAAAAATTTACATACATGAGCAAAATTATTTATTTTTAGAAAAAAAAATCTCCAATATGTGTTTGTTTTTTTTAATTGTTGTACTGAAGTCAATAGCTTGTTCTTGCAATCTCCTTAAAATAACGCAACCAGTGGTCAACAAACCTCACAGTAAATAAACGGGGACTTCCCTTTTTAAAAGTTAGACAAATGGAATGTTTTCTATGTGTAAGTGCACAATGCAAACAAACAAAAATAACAAAGAATAAAGCAAAGCATAGAAAAAGAGAGCATTCGTTATATAGAATACTTAATTTTTCAACCGTTGGTTATTTACAGTCATCAATGGACTAGAAAAACGCGTTCGCTATACTGGTCATTCGTTATATCGGAGGTCGTTATACTGGACCACCACTGTATATAGTTTTTTTTTGACAAAATTTACTTTTTTTTAAGAAAATGCGCTTATTTAAGAAAATGTTATTTTTTTAAAGTTCTTTCACTTTGGCTTTTTTGAGTTTACTTTTTATTCGGTTCAAAACCGCAATATGTAATAACCAGGCTCCACGTAGAAAGTGTCCCATTAAACAAAAATATGTTAGTCCAGACACAAACCAAACCAAAAGTACGAGCGTAATAGCTCATTCGCACCACAAAATATTTTCCCGATTTCGTATCAAATGTCCTAACAAAATCCGAAATGTTCGCATTAGGATTTTTCCTGATTTGAGTGAAAGTCAAGGCGCATTGACGAGGTAGTATTACTACGACAATAAACACACCAAGCCGACAACAATAGGCATTTTGCTTTATCTGGTATTTTTCCACTATCAAATTCAGCACAAATGTATTCCAGGAGTAGAAGTAAACCAAACAGTTTACAAAATATGTTTGAGAAACAATAAATACCTAAGTAATGCGATAAATAAATGAGACGGCTATTCTAGTGGTACCACCGCATCGATGCGCCGTTTTTGAAATGGTTGTAAAAAAACGTACTATTCGTTCGTAGTGTGAGATAAAACAGCGTTGCATAAAGCAAATCAAGCATTTTTTTATTTTTTTCCTGATTCCTGTGCAAATAAGAAAAAATACCCAATATGTCGTCTGTCAAATCGTATGGGAAATCAAGCAAAATTTTTCTTGATCTCTGCTTGAAATCAACAAAAGTGCCAAAATCAAGAAAATCGATGCCAGTGCGAATGCTGTATAAGAGTAAGTGTGCTGCCAAATCTAATTCGATGCTTAGTGTTGTATTTCATGGATTTGCCAGTCGTGCACTTTGGGTTTTCTAAATTTACTTACTTTTTATTGGGTTCAAATGTACAATATGTAATAAACAGGCTCCACCTAGAAAACTTCCCTTTAAACCAAACCAAACCAAAAGTACCCAATATAGTTGACGATAATGGGTTGTAATAAAGTATGTAGTTAAAAAAATGGATGTTTTAAATTAGTTCATTTAGCACCTATCCCGCAACGTGCGATAAGGAACTTCGTTCCAAAATGCAACTTGTTTTCTGACCTTTGCTTGTGAAACGTGTGTAAGGTTTTTGTGTTTTCTTTTAAGAATGTTGTTTTCAAAAAGCAAAAAAACGTTTCATTTTCTGTCCCTCAACGAGTCACTGGGGATAATATATCCCGATAAAACTGATTTTAAATGAAGTGGCATGTGGTTTGATACAATTCTAAGTTCACGAATTTCTTGATCTGACCTAGCAGTTCCATTTAGTCCCTGCAAAATAGTAAAACCCTATTAACTGACAGTGGATGCCATATAGTTTATCGTTTGGAAACTACTAAAATCATTGTGTCATCTAAAGTCAGTTTATTGGAAAGTAAAGTCTTACTATGACTAAATGCAACTGTTCAAGACAGTTTTGCATTTAGGTCAGATCAAGGAATTTTTGGGATTATAAAATCTGTGTCGCGATTTGGTACGTGTAGCTTGTTTCCACTAACCTACTTTGGTTACTTTTTTGTGTGGGATTTTAAGGATTTTAAGTGAGTGTTGAAATATTAGTGAAAATCCGCTTAAAGACAAACTATGGTATGATGCAGAGTGTAGCATGGCAAGTGTTCAAAAGAACCCTGCACCGATGGCTATGTGTCGATGGCACGATGGCTTTATGTATGTATATCAAGAGAAGTGGAGAAGAAGAAAGTCGTTTGAACGGTTGTGGAGAACGTTTAAACGGTTGTGGAGAAAGCGCGCAAATCGAGTGCTACAGATGGAAGAATTAGGCCCGTAAAATATCGAAGTAGACGTAGAGATATCGACGGGAATCTTGCCCCAGATTTGCAGATTATGTTGAGAATAGGGTGTGGATCGCATACAGGACGATGGTTGTCGACGCCCCTCCCCTGGCAAATGCGATGATGTGACTGCAATTTCACGGCTTAAGAACAACAAGGCTGCAGGTGCTGGAGTCTTAGCGTACTGTGTTCTCTTTTCAAAACCAGCCGACCCGAGTATGTTTACCGACTAACGCGGAACATGCCTTTTTTTATCTATTGCATACAAGGTCCCCGAAGAATTGTACTTGCGAAGGATGTTATTTGTAACAAAAGTCCAGCTATACCATAACCTGTCTCGCTTTATGGCGCAGAATCCTGGCTCCTATCGCAAGCAGTTGAAACATTTGAGGGATTCTTCGAGAGAAAAATACTCCGAAAAGTGTATGGCACTATAGTGCACAACGGCGAGCATCTGCCACACAGGAACTACGAGCTATACCCCGACATTAACATAGTTGAGCGGATCAAAATAACGCGATCGCGCTGGCAAGGCAATGCCAGTATAATGGATGGAGACGAACCAGCACGAAAAATGGGAAGACCAAGACTGCGCTGGAGGGATCAGGTTTGCCAACTGGAGAAATAAGGCAAAAAAACGAAATGGTTGGCGCAATATCGTATCTTCGTTTTGTAAGAACACTGACTCCCCAGGGTTGTTCGATACCGTGTAAGTAAAAATCGTTAGTTAAATTGCCAAAACTCATAAATTTTCAATACAAAATTTCCGAAGTTTGTAAATTTTACTACCAATTTCTATTGTACAATTTTAAAGAATTCCGGTGTAGGTCTGGCTGTTTTGCTTTTAAAATATTTTATATGTTCAGGTTTATGTATTTAAAAGTACTACGTAGCAAGACCAACTTTATCCAGAAACCTCTGTATATAAGATTCTTTAAAATTAGAATTGCCAGTAGTCAAACAAATTCCAAATAGTTAAAAGCATTCCCATATTGCATTACAGTTGGCATCCGATTTCTGATCAAATAAAAATTAAAAATTTTTGAATTCCTATTGAGAACAATGGTAATTCTTTTCAATTTGCATTAGGTAAAGGAATGCAAAGTAAAAAATTCCTACAGCGGGCTTCAAGCGTTTTATGGTGGAAATTTGATACATATCGGATAACTTTTAGTTTGGTGCTATTTTGTATAGACTAGAAAATCTTAAGTTTTCAGTCGATTAGGGAGAAATTGTGAAATTTAATTTGGTTTGAGTTTGATATGAAATGGTGAAAGTTTGAGAAGAATCTAATATTTCTAAACGCGAAAATATTTCAGAATTATTGAAAGTTCAGTGTTTTTGTGATTTTTTCCAAAACTTACAACTAAATGTAACAAATTTTGAGCTAGGGCTCAAACGCCTTTTAGCGGAAGTCAGTGCGCTTTCAACAAGGCATAACTAGCTGCATTCTTTTAATGGCTTCATCTTATTTTGCCGGGTCAAATTTTGCCTACTCGAGGACAAATCGCCAAGATAAAAAATTCAAATAATGTGTTTAACCCCAATGGAATGTGCTCAGGCCGACTCAATGAATATAGATTTAATATTTAATTACAGTATCCAGTTTTAGCAGCCAGCTTAAGTTCACGATTTAAAAACCAGTACCCAGTTGGCAAAAACCTAAAACTGAGTTATCAATGCCACCTTAATATGCATGAGTGTCATCTTTATATTGGATTATTGCACTCATCTAAATACAAGGTGTTTCAGAAGAAGTCATCCGATGTTGTTTGGCTCTAATTTTTTTTTCTAAATGAAAACCTTCGATTCTGTTTTTTGATTATGTTTATTTGAACCTTTAAAATTTTATTGGTTAAGTTGGGAAGATGATGTCGGTTAAATGGGCGCCGTCACAATTGATTACCATACGGACTCGTTTTATGGCATTTTTCATCACTTCGGCGAGAACTTCGGGCGACAGATTCTCGCACTCGTGTCGAATGTTGACCTTGAGTGCGTCCAGGGTCTCTGGCTGGTTCACGTAAACACGGGACTTCAAAAAACGCCACAAAAAGTGTGGAACGTTTAAATCGGACGATCTTGCGGGCCAGTGCAAATCACCAAAACGAGAGATGAGGCGACCCGGGAACGCCGCCTTCAGAATATCGGTTGTGGTTCGCACAGTGTGTGCCGTTGCTCCATCCTGTTGGTACCACATGCCCTCCGGTCCTAATTCGTCGAATTGCGGAAGAAAAAACTCGGTTAACATGACCCTCGAAAAAAATGGCTCGATGACTCCTCCAGCGTGAACACCGCTCCATGCAGTCACTTTGAGCGGGTGTAATGGCTCCTCGTGCATCAATCGTGGATTTTCGGTGCCCCAGAAGCGATAGTTTTGCTTCTTTACGTACCCGCTGTGGTGGAAATGCGCCTCATCGCTCATTATGATTTTCAAATCATTATGAACAAAAAATGCCATAAAACGAGCCCGTATGGTAATCAATTGTGACGGCGCCAATTTAACCGATATCATCTTCCCAACTTAACCAATAAAATTCTAAAGGTTCAAATAAACATAATCAAAAACACCTTGTATAAGCAACACGCTTGTAATTGAAGCATATTCATCACACATGAAACATATTGATAGCAGCAATGGAACGTCTTCATCGCAACCTTTCCGTTACTTTAATGAATATGTACGTTAGCTGTCTTTTGATATAAATATTCGTTAAAACAAGGAACACTTTCACTCGTGTTACGGAGATTTTCCATCCAGTGTAAAATTGGGAACTTCAACTTTCGGCAGGTGGTCAAAAGCAGCCCCGCAGTACCGTAAGGCGTAAGGTTAACATTTGGAAATTTTTGAAATGTGAAATGCCAAAAAAGGATTTTCCGAAACAACCTATTGCGTATTTATTGTATATTATATTGCCAATTCAACTTAATGTTTAAATTTACAGTCAAACAATTCAAGTTTACATGAACATTTCCGTTTTACTTTTTTATTTGCCCTTACACTATAAACTGCTTAACTTGGTCTTTATCTTGCTCCTACCTCAACATTCGTTGTGGTAGCCCAAATGGTCACGTTGTCGTAATTTCCGCTTTAAAGGCATCACATTCTAAAGTTACATTCTGTCTCACCACACAAAAACATCCGACTTACATGCGATTATTTTCTCGGCGAAAGGGCTTGTCCGAGCATCCGTGGAATGAATTGGGTAGGTGGGTATTTGGTTGGTTGGTTGGTTGTGGTAACTTACCTTAACTTGTTGATAACGGAATGTAAACCAAGCAGCCGGTGGCAGTAATCCAATGACAATGCACGCCAACACTAAAATACTCGTACGCATTGGCCAGTTCAGGGCAGCTATGCACGGTGAACTATCTTCACAGGAATCACAGCCCTCAGCGCAGGGCAAGCATTCATATTCTTTTATCGTATTGTAGGTGGAGTTTTTACCCTGGAATTAATGTAAATACGGCGAAATTAATGTTGCGTACACAAGTAGGTAAATCACAATAAAAAGTGGACAGTAGAGTCCGGATTTTATAATAAACAAAACAAAAATATTGTTATATGATAATTATGTCTTCTAATACACTTGTGGACGAAAACAAATCGAAGCCTGTACTTTACACATCACACTCTTTCTTTCACCACTAATTATAATAACTAGAATAAAGAAAGACTGATAAATTTATAGCGAATTTGATAGAAACTCCACGACTACCCACTGACAATTGTTCGACACTTTAATGTCAAAAAGGGCCATATTTTACACAGCCGCATATGATCAATAACATGTCAAGTATTATTTTATTATATACAATATCCCCTTTCCAGATACCTGACACTGTGACAAACAACTGCATCGCCAAAAGCCTGTGGCAGAGCATCAGTGCCAAAGGCAGTACTTGTGACAAAAGTATAAATGCATAATCTGAACCAACAAACACGGAACAACGAGCAGCTACCGACCAAAAATGTGTGGTCATTTGAGTATATTTTTATAATACACCACATTTATACTTATATACGAGTATTAGTGTGACCCGTAATATACAAAATTTGAATTTTATTTAAACTCGAATTATGCAAACTATATATTTGTTAAATATCACAGTGCAACACGAACAAATATAACCATATACGGACACCACTACGTATAAAAAACCAAAAAAAAAAGACCCGTGTCTCCCAATTTTACCCAAAGTCATGCACATTTTTATGGGCCCCCAAAGAGTTGGGGCCTCGGTGTCTTTTTTGTTAAAATGTGATCATTTTGTCAGGCTCATATCTTGCAATTCCTTCGGAATTTTGATTTACTCTCTGAGGGAAAGTTGTAGCTATTGTCATAACAATAAAATTAAACATATGAAATCAAACAAACTTCATCTTAAAGGTCAAGATCGCACAAAACTTTCGATTTTTTTAATCTTTTTTCCTCTGTTCAGGTCCATAGGTAGCAAACCGTTCAAGATTCAATGAAACAATCTACTACAGAAATGTACCTAAGATCTCAGTAAACAACTTTCAAAAAAATCTGCACTTCCTAGGAATAATTCTTATATTGTGTGCTGCGTCCCTTGTGGCGTGTGCTGAGCTTACTGCTTTGCCTGTGCTGCTGCGGTCGGTGAGATAGCATAGTATCTCAATGTTGAAGTCAACGGTGTCAAGAATTATTCCTAGGAAGTTCACATGTTCCAGAAAGTTGTTTATTGAGATCTTAGGTACATTTTTTCTGTTGATAATTTCCCTGAATTTTGAATGGTTTTTTGATGCATGATGCATGCACCTTATCAGCTGATCGCCTCCGGTAATCCATCGGCTCCTGCTTTGTTGTTCTTAAGCCGGGAAATAGCTGTTCTGACCTCGTCTTGGTTAGGAGGGGGGCAATCGACGTCGTCGTCCATATTGTGATCGATTGTCCCATCGTCCATTGGATATCTCAGGTGCGCGGAGAAATGCTCTCTCCATATTCCCAACATGCACATCTGCGACGGGATTTCCGTCCTTGTCTTTAGAGAAGGGGGGCCCAGAACCATGTCCATTAGTTCCGTTTTTAACTGTTTGGTAGAATTTTCGGGCTTCGTCCTTTCTTCTGTATGTCTCAATTTTCTCACTCTCGCGCTTTCTCCACTGCCGTTTCTTACGCCTAAAGAGACGGTTGACCGCCTTTCGTTTCTCCATATACCGCTCAGTTGCAGCTCGCGTTGCAATTGACTGAAGCATTACCATACGTGCGGCGCTCTCTTCGTCATTTGTAATGCGACACTCTTCATCGTACCACGGTTTATTGCGAAGCAGTTTTTCGACCGTCAGTGGTGCAATGGTTAGTGTGCGCGGCTCTTGTACATGAGATCCTGGGTTCGAACCCGGCTCTGACCACCTTAAAAAAATATAAAAAAAATTTCTTTCGGCGGCGGTCACCTCGCATAGTGACGGCGACACTATCGAGTATATAGCCATGAAAAAGCTTCTCAAATTACCGTTCGGAATCGGTGTAAAACTGTAGGTCCCAATCAGTGAGTGAAAACTGGAAAGCGCACAGCTCAGTGATTGTGAGAAGTTCTCCCCAGTCCCTTCATGGGATGTAATGGGAAACCATTTATTTTATTTTTTATAGTTTTCGAAACCCAGTACGCTTGTTGCGGCAGTTTTTATAGAGTCGGAAATGGATTTCCACTGCGCATCAGGATCGTCATCGGGAGGGGGTGGGTTCTGTGCCAAAATTTGCGAGAGCGTCCTTGAGTAGGCTGTGGCTACCTCTGGTAATTGCAGCTTTCCGATGTCCAGCTTCCTCTGCGTCTGGTTTCGAACAATTTTCGCTCTACTTAATCTTGTGCGAACCTTTGCTGCTACCAGGTAGTGATCAGAATCGATGTTAGCTCCTCTGATCACTCGTACGTCCATTACACTGGATGAGTGCCTTCCATCAATTACCACGTAATCAATTTGGTTCTTAGTTCTTTGATCAGGGGATACCCAAGTAGCCTTGTGGATGTCTTTATGCTGGAATCTTTTACCACTTATTAACACTGTTTTTTCCGCGGCAAAGTCAATCAGTCTCATACCGTTGTCGGAACTGTCAGCATATAGACTGAAATTGCCAATAGTTGGATTAAACACATTCTCCCTTCCTACGTTGGCATTAAAATCTAAAATCTCCTAGTACAATCTTAATGTCATGGCCAGGTCAGCCGTCATACGTTTCCTCTAGGAGCTCATAGAATATGTCTTTGGCATCATCATCTTTCTCCTCTGTCGGGTGCATACACACAAATTAGGGAAATATAAAAATATTTCGCTTTTATGCGGATTGTGGCTATACGTTCACTCACAGGATTGAACCTAGAGACTAGATGTCGCAGTCTTTTGCCAACTACAAATCCGCAACCAAATTCATGTGTTTTTTCATGGCAACTGTAGTATATAACGCAGTTGCTTTTTCTTGTGCAGCCATGTCCAGTCCATCGCATTTCCCGGATAGCGGTAATGTCAGCCTTATAACTTTCGAGGAGATCTGCCAGTTAGATACTTGCACCGGATCTATATAGAGTTCTTACATTCCAAGTGCATACCCGTAAATCGTGGTCCTTATAACGTTTGCGGGGTTCGTCAACAAATAGGGATTGTTTATGTTTTCTTGTTCGTTTACGTATTTTCACTGCGATTATGAATGGTGGCGGGAGGCAAACTCAGCCCACCGTATTTTTGCATTTTACCTACTGCCAGGATATTTGATTGCAGCCGCCCATTCCGATTAAGTATGGAATAAAATATACGACAACTGGGTCCCACGGCACTGACGACAACTCATTACTCTTCTCATGAAGCCTTCCATGACTTTTTCACAGAGATGTGGCTGTATTTCGCCGATGACACGTTGGATATCGGATTTGAGCTCAGGAAGTTTTTCTGCTTTATTTGCATAATCCCGAGATTTCACAAAATCCCAAAGAAAGAAATCGCAATTTGATATCAGAATTTCTGGAGATAATTTGTGTTGGAAATCGTTGCTGAAATAAATCGACTATTTCGTGCGCAGTGTGACAGCCGTCTTTCTGAAACCACATGTCGTTTAGATTCGTGCCATCAAGTTGAGGTCACAAGAACCTCGTTATTATATTCCTGTAATGAATGCCGTTCACGGTCTATGCCATTTCGGCATAATCTTCAAAAAAGTAAGGCCCAGTTAAAATCCAAAATCCATACCAGACAGTTGCTCGTTGTGGGTGCATTTGTTTCTCGTGAATTGCATGAGGATTTTCTGAGGCAGACATTCACAAATTTTGCGTATTCGTGAAGCCATTCAGATGGAAATGCCCTTCATCGGAGATGATGACAATTTTTGAAAAATTGGCATTGACTTCACTTTGCTCCAGTACTCATTGAACGAATTGACAGCGCTTTCAACGGTCTGCCGGTTTGAGCTACTGAGCAAGCTGCGTAGTGCTTTGTGAAATTTGAAGTTTTTGAGATGTTTGTTTGATGTGTTCAGGTTTTCGGTAACACTCTCGTTTACAGCAGCAATGTTTCAATGGGTTTCATAACTGACCCAGTTTCTTCAAATTTGTTGCCCACTCTTCGAATGGTTGACACATTACCTGCACTTTCTCGACTGAAAATTCTTCGAAGTTTGTGAACGGTCCCAGCATAACTTTCGAAATTTTTGTAATAAGTTTTCATAATAATAACGCGTTGTTCTTTCTTTATCCGTTCTATTTTTAATAATCGGAATAAAATATGTGACCGCTGCCAAATATCAGAGTTGCCACTTGCACAAAAAAAAATACGTTAAATGTAGAAAAGTGCAACCTTACTGAGACTTAACATCGATCTCAAAATTTAAAAAGACTGAATTAAGAATATAAAATTTTAATAAATCGTATAGATTTTCGTTGCGTCATAAAACACCAAACCGGGTTTTAACCGGTTTCAACTCCAAACCGTTTTTTAACCGGTTTCAAACCGAAACCGTCGGTGGTGCAATGGTTAGTGTGCGCGGCTCTTGTACATGAGATCCTGGGTTCGAACCCGGCTTTGACCACCTTCAAATTTTCGGTGGCGGTCACCTCGCATAGTGACGGCGACACTATCGAGTATCTAGCCATGAAAAAGCTTCTCAAATTACCGTTCGGAATCGGTGTAAAACTGTAGGTCCCAATCAGTGAGTGAAAACTGGAAAGCGCACAGCACAGTGATTGTGAGAAGTTCTCCCCAGTCCCTTCATGGGATGTAATGGGAAACCATTTATTTTATTTTAAACCGAAAACCGGTTGCGGCAAGATTGGAATATTCGAAGAAACCCAAAATCGACATTTTTGAAAAACCGGGTTTTTAATACATTAAGTGGATTCTATGCGATTTGTTTAAATATTTTTTCCCGTAACAATAATCTCGTGATGGCACTTTTGAGATACACACATATTGACAAAAATAATCTGCAATTTATTTATGTCAATGAATAATATTCAAAACATAGACTAATACTTATAGTAGACGTAATAGTTCTCTCACCAAATTTGCGACATTTGGCCTGGTGTGATATTTACGTTCGATGTTGAAAACAATTGCTTTACTAATACCAGATAGAGGCAATGGTTGGAAATAACTAAATAACAACAACGGCATTTCCTTTTTTGTGTTAAAATTATTGTGTTAAATACAACACAAATGTATGCTAACAATAACAGTCAATAAAAAAGTTTAAAATGCATTTAAATTTTACAGTTTTTCACCAAAACGACAAGAAAAATTAAAGCAAGAAGTTATTGTAATTCCACCTGGTGTATGCCACTTTTCGTCAAAGGTCTCTCTATCACACATCAGATGAGCCAAATATTTTCTCTAGTAAGATTTACTCTATGATTCAAACGGTCGATGGGTTCGATTTTCAACTTTTTTACTGTCATTCTCCAATAATCGACTAATTTTTACGAGTCGCTGTGAGTCGAGTGCTTAGCTCAATTTTGTTTACAACGGGTCACCCTTAAGCGTATATATTTTAAGTAGGATACACAAGGATAATTATGCAGATGTGCACAATTCACATACTAATATCTGAGTGCGGAAATGAGACATTCTTTAGCAGTGGAAAACCGCAACAGCAGTCATGCGATGCATAAGAGAGCAAGATGGGAGATAGGCAGATAGAGAGATTTCAGCTTAACGATAAAAGCTTGTGTTGCAGGTTAATTAAAATATATTTTTTATTAAATGAACAAACTAAAGCCAGCTAAAGGAAGAAATTCGACTTGTCTGGTTATTATAAAGCTAAGTTATTGTTTTTATGACGCCACAGGCTTTTCCAGCATTAACGTAAAACGATGAAGGCAGCGAACATCTTGACCACATATCGCTGTCGCTTGCTGCATGAGAAGCGGAGAAGAGTGCAAATTTGAGTCAAGAATACAAATTATACATGCAGAAGATAAATAAATTAATTAAGACACATCGACAAAGGCACAAGTAAAAAACAAAACGCAGCAATGTGGTAATAAGTTATTCGCAATGGCTAAGTTTTAAGATCATGTTAACTGAATGACAGTAATTTTTCGCCAAGTTGTGTTTTCTTAACCGCATGACGAAACTGTTTTTTCTTTATTTTTACTTTCAATATTTGTGACCTAATACCACTTATGCTTTAGAAAACGGGCCAAATATATGCAAGGGGAAAAACGTTAAGGAGCCTTAAACTTACAGCAAAAATATTTCTTTTGTCCCAAAACTATTTCGTACAAATTGAGCAAAGACAATTGCAGATAGACAAGGTCAGAATCACTGAACATCTACGTCATCTCGTACGTTGCAGGAAAGATTGTGACAAAAGAACACTATACTGGGAAATAGGAAGTTTTAGGCCCTACAAATTACCTTGGGCCAGATGATGTCATCAGAGGAATTATAAAGTGGACTACATAGTTTGGCTTCCTGATTACTGAAACTTTATGCGCTCTACATCAAGCTAATCTATATGCCAGTTAGATGGTAAGAATCCTATGTGCTGTTCATTCCCAAAGCGGGGAAATCATCGCATATTAACGGAAACCGATCAACACGCTCTATTGAGCTTGATAGAGAAATATTTTCACATAAAGGAATACACTCTTGTCGCATTAGTCGAGATATAGGACGCATTTAAAATCGTCTTATCAGGATCAATAACAACGACTCTATCGGCAGTTTACGAATTATGAATTGCTTACGAGAAGACGCATAACCTCGTCTTCTGAATCACACGGTTTTTTCGGACCACTCCATTTACCCGAAATTTAGCACTGAATAGAATTTTTGTAGAGCTGGAGGGACCAGGATGCACAGTCGTAGAATTTGCTGAGAACCTGGCAAATGCACTGAAGGGAAAATACCACGCCCCCTTTTGCTGACATGTGGTTCGGAACTTAAGAAGCATCATATCTAAGTGGGTTATGAAGAATGGACTGGGTGTATATCCAGATCAAACCGAGCTCTCACTCTTCACCAGGAAACAGAAGGTTCCATTTATATAGCCCTAGACGGTATGTGATAGAGATCATTGCCAAATAGATAGTGGACGGTATCTAGGCATCATTTTCGGCAGTAAGCTTCGCTTCAAGTCAAACACTATGGTTAGGATCTGAAGAGCCTCGGTAGCCTTATATTCGTATAAAACGTCCGTAACAGAATGATGGGGCCTATACTCGGAAATAGTTTACAAGATATACATTGCTGTTAGGCTTCCGAAATTGCGATGAGGTATTGCTTTTTGATTTAATGTCGGTGACCCGCGTAGAATATTCCTGATAATGGTTCATCGGCGCATATGGTCCTAGATCAGTTTTAAGGGATTTGTGGTAATCACAATAAAACCCACTAAATGACAACCTCTCTCAGCCTTGAGAGAAACTCCTCCACTTATATACATGGCATGGTTCAAGACCTTGCACTAAGGCTGCTAGATCCTTGTCGTGACTTTGAGGCAGAAGTTATAGCAATCGGAGAATTTATCCTTTGGCCTTGAAGAACTTGCCCTTGGTTTTAAACATCTTCTCTGACAGACAGGCTGCTATAAAATCTATGCAGTCTGTATTCCTGACTTCAAGACCAACCTACAACTGCCGCGCACCTCTAAATGAGATGGCCATGCTGTTCAATATTCACCCTGTATAGGTGCCGGTGCACAGGAACATGCCGGGAACCATAAAGCCTGTCAAGTACCTTACCTGTTCAACTGGATATGGATCAGGTGGGTATGCCCATTTTTGCATGCAAGCTCATGCTTAAAACCGAAGCTCTCATGAGCTGATAAATGGTGTGGTGTGGTGGCACACAATGCAGGATCAAGTATGGCCAAGATATGACGGGAAGCCTAGACTAAACTTGATATCCGTTGATTGACAACAAACCTCGTCTAAACTTGGAATCACACCTCATTCCCTACTGCAGAAGCTGTGGCGATAAAGAGGAAGAAAAGAGCGTCCAATATCTTGCTTGCAACTGACCGGTGTTTTCTATGAGTAGAACATTATGGGGTTTAGGCTGACTAAATTAACGAACTGTCTGCAGAAAACTTATTAGTAATACTCTATGAAAAATTTATTCAGTTTGAATATTGTGCGTTTCTTCACTATTATCAGCTTCATTGAATTGATGATATTTTTTACATCAATCTTCGTCATTGGACTTTAGAAATAATTTGTGGGATCATGTCAAGATTTGCACGTAGTATTTAAAAAGTAAAGAGTAAAGAAAAAAGTAGTAGAAAATTGAAAATAAATACATAATGTAAAATAGTGCAATGGATAGAGAACGATATCCACACTATAAGCATTTAGCTACATATTAACAAACAATTTGCATCAAAATGAAGAGCAATTTACATAAAATCGATGACAAATCGACATTGATTTAATCGATGACAAATTCACAAAAATGATCAGCAAAAATAGTGAAAAATTTACTTTAACTTGATGAGAAACTTAAATCAAATTGATGAAAAATTTACAGCAACTTGATGTAACGTTGTCGTTGAATTAACATAAACTATTGATGAAATATGGATGGAAGATTGATGAAATGTTCTTCATCAATTCAATGAAATCTGTCGTAGGTTGGAAAATGAGGAAATGTTGAATGAATGTGAAATATGAATGTGAAATGAAATGAATTCCTTCATCAATTTGATGTAGCTTTTTCTTTCAATGTAGCTTTGATAATTTCTGATGACCTTTTGGCATATTGAAGAAATATCAGATAGCACTAATAAACTGATGATGACAATTCTCAGACATAAAGAAACAAAAGAAACCATAAACATATCCGCATCCGCAATAGTTGTGTCACTTGTAGAATTTTTGTTTGTTTTGTCAGCGCTTTGACCGTATGATCCATCACACTGCTGATCAATATGAGTCTTTCTTGAAGTAATTATTCTTCTTAATCAGCAAACTTTGAGTAACAATTTGAGCCATAAAGTCTCGAAGTTTTACCTCCATCTATACCTCAGTTGCCTTTAAATGAGACCGTACTGCTTCCTGTATGACAGACCAAGTTTTGTTGTATTGAGGAAGAATATTCACAGCTCTGTAAAATGGATAATCCCAAGTCCAAATCTCCGACCCCATTCATGGGATGTAATTGCAAACTGTTTATTTTATTTAGTTTTGCTCCCAGATCCATAAGCAACGATAAAGCCTCTTCAAGGTATACGATCGCGGTGCCAAAACTAGCCGACCTAAGAAAGAAGACACAAAAACGTAGGGGAAAATTTTCCAGATTGTTCAACATATTTTCTTTTTAGCTCGATACAATTTTTCTAGCGATATTCTGTTGCTTCGATAACCTGTTTATAATAAGAACTGTCCAACTCCTTAAAATAACCATCAACCGCATACCGCACCCCGTCATTGTTGGACAGTCATTTAGCTCCGAACCATTTTTCCAAGTTGGGAAATAAAAAATAGTCAGAGGGGGTTAAATCTGGAGAATAATTTGCGTGTGAAACAAATCCAAAGTATAGCTCATTAATTTTGGCCACCGCAATAGTGGATGTGTGAACTGGAGCATTGTCTTGATGAATCAACACTTTCTTTTTCGCCAAATGCGGCCTGTTCCAAAACGCTCCAATAAAGTAGCATAATATTCGCCGTTGATGGTTTTTCCTTTCTGAATATAATCAATAACCAGTACAGAAATATCAGGCGGGTGAACCGACTTTAACATACCCTCACCCGAAGCCATCCATTGCGAACGAGTTCTATTGAATATTGGTAAATGTCCCAATATTCAATACCAGAGTCGGATTGCGTTAAATATTATTCAATACCATACTTAATTACGATACTAAGTGATTATGGGGAGATATCGTGACTGCCAGTCAACTGTCCGCCCAGTATTTATATTGGAGGTACAAAAATGGGCATGGCGAAGTTGTTGATTTGTTTTACACAGTATTACAGAAAATATTGATCAGTACCAAATTTTGTTAAAATCGGTTGTTGTATACGGGAAATGTCGACTCGACCAGCCGAAAACTTTTAGAAGAAACATGATTCTGTACTAAATGACGAAGAAAAAACCACCCATTTTCAATCCAAACCTAAGTTTAGACAAATAATGATCACAATCTAAATATCATTGTGATCTGCAAAGATTTACGGAAGTTATATAGCCGAACAGCAAGCTGGCCGAAGAACTTTTGTATGGGAGGAACCAAAATGGGAGGGACAAAACTACCTTTGTCTTAATCGCTGACTGGCGTTTATTGACATGAAGCCTAATACTCAATTTCATTAAGATCGGTAGTGTGTCACGCGACTTATCGCATTAACAACACGGAC
The DNA here is from genome assembly GCA_963931995.1 of Phaonia tiefii. NCBI lineage: Eukaryota > Metazoa > Arthropoda > Insecta > Diptera > Muscidae > Phaonia > Phaonia tiefii. The sequence continues at coordinate 126,189,490 of OZ008371.1, forward strand.
GACCCAAGCTGTTGCATGGGAGGCACCAGAATGGGCGTGGCGACTTCGCCCATTTTCTCCAAATAGGTAGATATTTACAGATTATTAACCAATGTTTGAGTTGAAGTTAATCACATCTACCAGAAAATGGTTTTAGAAGAAACATGATTTCGTACCAGAAGGGGCGTGGCCAAAACGCACATCTTCAATCGTAAACTACCCTTGGAGAGATAATCGCCACCGACAAAATTTCGCAGTGATCGATAATGATTTATGGAAGTTATCGTGTTGACCAGCCAGCCAGCCAGACACACAGACAGGCAGATGGACAAGGCTCCTTCTATGCGTTACTTTTTCTTCCGAATGAAATGATATATACCCCCATCCTATGGGTTAGGGTATACAAATTATCCCATGCGAATTCCAAAAAACAGACGCCATGCCCTTGCCTGCTGATGGAGCCGTCTTCGCATACGACGTATAACACTTTTTGAAATGCCTATCATTTCAGGTAGCTCACGCACCTTTTTTGTTAATTTTCTTAACCATGTCTGGCGTGGACACCTCAGTTGGTCGACCACTACGGTGTGGTCGTCTTTCACAGCTCGTACGGCCTAGTTTAAGCTCTGCTACGTAATATTTTACAGTCGTAAGCACAGGAGCAGACTTCTCCAGGATAGAATGCAGCTCGGCTTTAATTTTGCCTGGACTGAGACCTTTCAAATGGATATATTGAATTTTTGAAATTTGAAATTGAATTGAAATATTGAAAATTTATTCCAAGTTTACAAATTCACTGTCATCGTTTACGTTTGATGGCTCAAATGAAAATCCTAAACAACGTGGCTCCTTGAAACTTAAAAAATATCTTTTATAAGTTTCCCACATTTCACCAAAATATTTTTTTTTGAAACTACTGGCACCATCTATACGTCAGGTCGGCTAGTTTTCGGACCGCCCTCGTACTGTGTAAGTAAAGCATTTTCATGTTTCGGAAGTCTTTATTTTATCCTCTGCAGTCGCAATCGGCTTGTGATCGTCGCTTAATGACCAATCTTAAATTTCCTTGGTCTTTCATATATTTGCTAGATAACGCTTTCGAAAGATGTGATACAGATATCGTATCGTTTCAATAGCATCCTGAAGACGCCTTTATGATTCCATAGATTTTTAAAGTCTTCCACTGATTCCGTCAGTAGATGTGTGCGTTTTTCCTGTAAGGTTTCAAAGATTGTAGACTCAATTATTCAGGCTGAACTATTTTTCACGAAATTGTCCTTCTTACGATTGGACATTTGTCATTTTCTCTAAATAATCTCTTTAAAATTTTCTGGAGAAATTTGTAGTTTGATTATTACTGCTAATACAATTCCATATTTGGTTCCGTAGTTTCTGAACATCGCAAATAATTTTGAAATTTGTAAAGACAGTTTTCTATTTCACTATTTTACCTGGCTTGAAAAAATGCTATGGAATTAGTGTATTCAAAACCGAAACCGGATACCCGAATATTGGCCGATTAACCGTACGTGGATTTTTGAAAAATTTCCGGAAATTTCAAGTCAATTAACCAGTTTTTTGGCTTTTACACAACTGATATAACAAGGCAGAATTACAGACCCATGTAAATACTTTTCATACCCCACTATGCTAACTGACCTCACCAGACATGCACAAAAGACTTTGCCAACTAATTAGTTCGCCAATAGTTTTGCGACATAAGATGTCCAACTCCGAACTAATGACCGAAACTAATGACAATACAGGTAGTACGTTAGCAGTAATGCATAAAACAATAAACAGTATTCACATTCCAAAAAGAAGTACAAACGTCCAATAGAGTATTTGCTCAAAGATGATTTTCCCTAATTGGGGAAAGGTGGGTCATGTAACATTTGGAATTTGAACTCCGTTTTTCGAAGCATATGGTCAATTTGACATTTATGCAGTGACATATTATTAGATAAAGGTTAGAAATTTACGAAATAGGTCGACCTACGCTTAAAGACAATTTGGAAATATTAAAAATTTTCATCCAAAATTCTGAGCCTTCAACTCAAACTATAAGAAATTTACGAAATAAATTCGATAGTAATAGAATTCCATCAACGCCGGTTGTGGATCAATTTGTGAAGCAAGTTTGTCATCCCGGGTACGTATGCAACAGCGCAACCCGTCTGCGTGCTCGTCCAGTGGGAAATATTGCCGCTGTAGCTGAAAGTGTACTCGAACAGCTATCAACATGTACTCGCCAGCGTTCGCAGCAATTGAACATTTCTCGCACTTCTTTGTGCAGAACTTTGCATAAAGACCGCAGTGCGAAGGTTTATAAAGTCCAAATAGTCCAATAACCGAAGCTTATTTATTTGCACTGAATTTCTGCAACTACATCCTTCACTCCAATTAAAATTAATTAAATTGAATTGAAATTGAACAAGGCTTATGGCGTTCTTTCTGAACTTTATTGAACGTTGGACAAAAGAATTTCCAGGTCCCTACGTTACGAATCTATGTACTTTACTAGTCCGCCCAATTCTCGAATATGGATCTATTATATGGGACCCTCAGTACAATTTGAATATTAATATGATTGAATCGGTCCAGAAACAGTCTCTAAATTTCCAACCTTCAATGGAACCCGAACCATAATCTTCCTTCGTATAGCAGTAGACTAGCATCTTAGTAGTAGACGTACCATGATAAACTCTATAACAGTTTTGAAGATAATTGATGGATGTATATATTCTGAATTTCTGTTATCTAAAATTTTCATAAATGTCCCATTGAGACCCACGAGGCACTATAAACACATTCACATCGACTTTCAGCGTTCGACTTATGCGTTCTCTGATCCAGTTAGGAGAATGTATTGTGACTTTAATGAGCCATATCAGTTTATTGATTTCAGTGGTAGTTGTGAAACTACAAAGTCTAGGATAATTTGTCATCTGAACCGATTGCATTAGTGTTGAAAAATCTGCCTTTTTCTACAGTTTGGGTGCAAACATAACGTATCGGAAGCTTGTCGCATATATACTATACTTGCGCGCAAACACAATTTATTTTTTATTCAATATAACATGTTTGAGACACAATGATTTATATTTATTTATTTATAACGGGTCCGCCAAATAACTTTTCCTTTGAAAATGCTATAAAAAAAACTACTGAATATTTTCTCAAATTTCTTTTTTTAATTGAAAGTACAATCCTTCCGGTTAATAATGGAAAATAATTTCATTCAAATGGCTGCCTCGGCTTGCCATGCAGTAGCCTACACGATCGGCCCAATTTTTAAGCACATTATCGATTGTATGCAGCTGTATTTCACCAATGGCTTCACGAATATTGTCCTTTAAAGCGTCAATGGTCTCTGGCTTGTGTGCGTAACATTTATCTTTGAGGTCACCCCACAAATAATAGTTCAACGATCGACTATCGACGAGGATGCTAGTTTCTTTCACTTTTTTCACAAGATAACGAACATACGAACATTCTTCCAAAATCCGTGCGCAATTTTCGCATACATTCTGCAACATTACCATGATTGTCAAAGTAATGTCGCAATATTTCCCAGCGTTGTTCAAGCGTATACACAACCATATTCGTTCAGCGGAAGGATAAAACTAATTATCTGTCAAATCAGACATGAGCTAAGTGTTACCATTCACGGAATAAGCACTAGTTGAAAAGAAACGTTAGATGGCGGACCCTTTATATGTTTTTGAGTCCCGAATGTGGGTTTCTTTTTTCGAGACAGACAACAAAGAAACAAAAAGCATCAGAACTTCAATTCGTGAAAACAGTGCTTGCAAACATGGACATGTTTCCTGCAATATGTTGCTTGGGCCGATAGTACGGAGCAGTGTTCAATTTTCACAAACTTGCCGATACCACCAATGACTTCACCACGAAGCATTTATCGGAAGCGCTGTCTCTTAAATATGCAAAGGATAATGAACAAGTTAGGTCGCAATCTGTTGCCGATACAAGCCCACTGCGACTAAAAAGGATTAAGGAAAACATTCCCACGGCCCAAAAAGCACACATTAAAAAGTGTAGTTCCGAAGAAGTCTTGGTCTAGTTTATGGACATATAACTTTTCAAAGAGAAATATTAGATACTATAGGCATCTTATGCGATAAAATAAATACGGAGTTTACGGAAGTCTCTGTGAAAGCCAATCTGCAGGACCTTATGGGTCGTACAGCAAAACGGCTGTTGGAGACTCTTCCTGAACATGAGATGGAAATTCGTCCTAAGAAACTCACATTGATCAGTAAATGGGGCTGCGATGGATCATCCGGACAAAGCGAGATATCTTCCGATCACGCTACAATATCGGACGGAAATATGTTTATGGCATCTGTTGTTCCTTTGGGGCTAAAACTAAAGTTTTATCAGTGCATTATTGCCGACCAATAATGGTCAGTGCAATGGAATCCGCAGAACTCTTAAGGACCACGGTGAAGGACATTGAAGAAAAATAAGCAAGACTAAGCCCACAAAGCTGAAAATTAGAGAAGGAAAATATAACGAATGTGGTTACGAGTTTCACCTGACCATGGTTGGCGGAAAAGTCGTAAACGAACTGATAGGAACAACCAGAACATTGTCATGTCCGATTTTCGGTAGTTTGAACGATTCTACACACGAGCAGAATTACGAATATGGAATGTCACCATTTCACGCAAGGATCAGGATAATGGAGTCCGTTCTAAAACTGACGTATTGGTAGGATAGAGCAGGAAAACTTCGATAAAAAAAAACATCAATTAAGGACAAGGAAAATATCAGAAAGAAGCAAATACTGGATGTTTTTTTTAAAGAAGTTGGACTAAAAGTAGAAAGTACGATACGGAAACGCAAAAGATTGAAACACTTCTAGCAGATTTTTTGAAAATGATGCGGCAGTAATTGGAATCATTCGAATTGGTAATCAAATCGTGAAAAGATTGAAAACGATCTTGAATGTTTTAAACTGCAAAGTAAACGTCAATTCTACACAATGTGGAGAATATGCGTCGAAAATGTCCACTGTAGAAGTTGACCCCGACAGTCCAGAAAATACTGGAGCATGGCAAAGCTATAACTGAATACCAGTCTTTGCCAATTTGAGAGCTTTCTGAAGATGCACAGGAGTCTCTAAACAAACTGCATAAAAATATAGATTGCAAAACACGTTCAAAGCGTCAAGGGTGAAGCAAAATTAGGACCTCTTCAACATGTTGGCAACATCTTCCTATCCACTTATTTCTTCCGTGCGGCATGCGAAGTCACCAATAAATAAATAAAATGGTTCCCATTACATCCCATGGAGGAACCGCGGAGAGTTTCTCACAACCAGTGAGCTGTGTGCTTTCTTGTTTTATACTCACTGATTGGGACGTACAGTTTTACATCGGTTCCGAACGTTATTTTTGAGAAACATTTTCATGGCTAAATACTCGATAGTGTCGCCGTCACTATACGAGGTGACCGCCGTCGAAAGTAATTTTAAGGTGATCAGAGCAGGAATCAAACCCAGGATCTCAAGCACATGAGGCGCGCACACTACCCATTGCACCACCGACGGCCCGACGTCACCAATAGAGTTTGAAAATAATTCTAGTTTAGAAATTATTAGTATTTTAGATATAACTTACGAGTTGTGATGAATATTTTACAGAAATTTGAAAAACTTAAGTGAAAAAATTAATTTCAATTTGTTGTTTGTTCAATTCAAAAATCTAAAATTTGCAAATGTATTTTTGTTAGTTACCACAAAATTGATTTTCCACAAATTTTAGCTTTGATAACCCATAAGTAAGCACATACATGACCCCCCTTTCCAAATTCTTATTTCATGCATAGGCTGAACAGTTATCTGTTATATACCATCTAAATTATTCGATTATTCGATTACACAGTGCAACACGAAAAAAAATAACCATATACGGACACCACTACGTGATAAAAGACTAAAAAAAAAGACCCGTGTCTCCCAATTTTTCCCAAAATCATGCATTTTTTTTATGGGCCGCCAAAGATTTGGGGCCTCGGTATCATTTTCGTAAAAATGAGATCATTTTCTCAGGCTCATATCTTGCAAACCGTTCAGAATTTCGATTTACTCTCTGAGGCAAAGTTGTAGCTCTTGTCATAAAGAACAAACATATAAAATCAAAAAAACTTCACCTTCCAGATCAAAATCGCAAAAAACTTAAAAAAATTCGATTTTTTTTTACCTTTTTTCCCGTTTTCAGGTCCATAGGTAGCAAACCGTTCAAAATTCAAGGAACCAATCAACTACAAAAATTTACCTAAGATCTAAATAAACAAATTTCTAGAACATATAAACTTCCTAGACATGATTCTTAACACTGTTTCGGTAGCACGCAAAAGTGAAAAATTTGCCGAAAATTTTTTAATTTCATTTTTTTTACCTTTTTCTCCTGTTCAGGTCCATAGGTAGCAAAAAATTAAATATGCCTGGCCAGAACCATGTGTTTGTCCAAGGGTTAACACCGTTTAGGTAGCGCTTAGGTATCACGCGATCATGCACCGACAGCAGCAGCACAGGCAATGCAGTAAGCTCAGCACACGCAACAAGGGACGCAGCACACAATATAAAAGCGACACGACGCTCACATCGAGGCATTACACAGCGCGACGTCAACGAGAGCTCAGCGGTGAAAGTTATAAAGTGAAAGTGAAAGTAAAAAAAGTGAAAGTGCTACAGTATAATTCGCACACAACATTGGCAACTGAAAATTTCAATATGCAGTGTGAAAATATTGATTTATTTTGCTACGTTTGCGGTCATCAAACCAGAAAAAAAACATCTACAAGATTTCAGAAGGAAAAGAATCTTTTAACTAGTGAATTCAAAAGAAGATATACATTGTTTTTCGACGAAGTGGACTTGACCGGTGAAAATTACACACCTAATACAGTGTGTCGCCAATGTTATAACAATCTCATGGAATGGTTGAGTGGCGGCAGAGGTACTATGAAGTATTGTAAGCCGGTAAACTGGATTAATCGCCCAGGTGATCATGATGCAACCAGTTGCTATGCATGCGTAAATTACACATGTCGTCTAAATCGACATTCTGAGAAGAACAAAATTTATAAAGCAACTGCAACAGCCACACTACCAGTGCTTGCACCTGAAAATTTTGTATCACCAAGGCCGCCAACTCCAGATCGTACTACAGAATTTACAGCAATGAGTACAGCAAGTGGTGTTACTTATGAAGATCCATTTGATACCGATTATGAGCCCCAACAGGGAAGAGATGGACCACAACTAATAACACAAATGCAAATGGATTTCATTGTGGCCATATTGGGATTATCGCAGCGACTTGCAATATTTTTGACAGCTTTTTTAAAGCAAAGAAAACTCACACATGCTAATGTTAACTCTACGGCGTACCGCAAACGACAAGCTGAATTTCAGATGCTCTACACTCTAAATGATGACAATTCGTTCGCTCACTGCAACGATATAAAAGCTTTGGTGGTAAAAATGGGAATGAACTACATCGCTAGTGAGTGGAGACTATTTATTGATGGTTCTGTTTCAAGCTTGAAAGCAGTGTTGTTGCATGTGTCGAACCGAAAACCTTCCATTCCGCTAGCAATGGGTATCAACATGAAAGAAAGCTATGAAACATGAAAGAGCTGATGATGGAGGGCAGTCTGGAAGCAACGTGCCTGTGGACACCATAATTGCTGACTCAGAGACAGATTCGGACGACTCGGACGACGATTTGGATCCACAACTTAAGAGAGCGCGATTTGCAAGTCCAGGGCCATCAACATTATAAACATAATACGATTACTTTTTTTTAATATTTTTGTAATAGATAGCATAGTATCTCAATGTTGAAGTAAATAAAAAACAAATGAAATTAAAAAACGGTGTTAAGAATAATTCCCAGGAAGTTTATATGTTCTAGAGATTTGTTTATTGAGATCTTAGGTAAATTTTTGTAGTTGATTGTGTCCTTGAATTTTGAACGGTTTGCTACCTATGGACCTGAACACGGGAAAAAAGGTAAAAAAAATCGAATTTTTTTAAGTTTTTTGCGATTTTGATCTGGAAGGTGAAGTTTTTTTGAATGTTCGCAATTTTTGTTCTTTATGACAAGAGCTACAACTTTGCCTCAGAGAGTAAATCGAAATTCTGAACGGTTTGCAAGATATGAGCCTGAGAAAATGATCACATTTTTACGAAAATGATACCGAGGCCCCAAATCTTTGGCGGCCCATAAAAAAAAGTGCATGACTTTGGGAAAAATTGGGAAACACGGGTCTTTTTTTTTAGTCTTTTATCACGTAGTGGTGTCCGTATATGGTTATTTTGCCATGACTTAAAAAATTACACACAGTGTTATCTTATTCGGTTTAAAAGATATGATTTTTGCAGCGAAAACACTCAAATGGCGCCACTGTGCGAATTTAAATTCTCAAAAAAATTTGTGTTTGTGTAACGTTTAAAATTATACTGAAATATTATACTGAATGTATTCTTATAAATATGTTGTTGAATTGTATTATAATTTGGCTATGACGACATAAAGTTATATTGAAACCGGAGCAGCTAATAAGAAATTACTAAATTATATACATTCCTTTTGTGATATCACCCACTGTGTGATGTGGGATGTATTCATTCATACAAAGAGCATGACGCCATTATCAGTTTGATTAATTTTCCCATATTGTATACATACATACTTATTTATATATGCAATGAATTTCCTAAATTGCCCCAGCCAGACGTATGAGTGTTATTTGTTTGCCAATGTTTAGTACTTATACGCACCGTTGACCTCAACATTTAACAAAATGAATAGGTAATATAAATTAGAAATTCTCTACAAATGGGTAAATTAATAGCTACGAATGCAATACAACTAACAACACCTCCAATCCATAACAAATTATGGAGGGTGGCATGGGTCATTTATTACTTAACTTACCAACATTAGCTTTTCATATTCCTCCTCCAAAAGGCTGCCATTAAAATATTTGTGATGACTTGTTGTATCCGGGAAGTAGTAACCTTTCCGGCACAAGCACTTGTAGGAGCCACGACGAAAGCCTAAGCCCTGAATGGCCTCACACTTGGAATACAATGGAAAAGTGGAAAAAAAGAAAAGAAACGACAAAGCATAAAACCAGAAAAAAAATTGTTAGTTTCACAACAAAAGCAATACTGTAAGTAGCATTCCTTAAAGATTCCAGCTATTTGTGATTTTTTTTGTTGCCAAATGCTTAACAAATATTTGAATGATAAGCGTTTTTCTTTTGGTTTTGTTTGGTTTTTAACAATTTTCCTGTATTGTTGTGCTATTTTGCCATTGTTTATTGTATCTTCTTATTCCAGAGTTTGGTGAATGATTCTGGGAAAAGGTACTTTTGCCACTTACCATTGTTGTTCGCTGTTTGCACTTATCTGTGCCGGCAAAAATGTTAAGTGGCTTCGTTGATCCGGGGATATTGCGCTGAGGGCATTGATCAATGTCCACGCGCCGCAAATCGATGTCAATGCCAGATGTTCCTCTGCAAGTAGAAAATTGAAAAATCAATTGTAAATATTAACAAAGTTTTGTTATAACAAAATGGATTTGGTAAATATTTGTTGTCATTTTAGTTGAAGATTTAATAAAATATTTAAATTAATTCCACAAGTATTTTGTCATTTTGATGTAGCAAAATTTAGGGGAAGTATGTCACATTTTAAAGGTGAACGACAGTTTCTTTCTATTGTGGTGCAGTATTACAGGCCAATATATTAAAATGTTGTACTGCGAGACATAAGTGGTTACTTGTCACTCAATAGGGCATTTGATGGAGTTTTTAAAGCAACTTATTGTATTTGGCGTAATTTTATATATTCCAGCTTCCTTTTAAGGAATATCCTCAGAGTATTGTTTCCTCCACCCACCACTTTCAAAACTGATTATATTGATTTAAACAGAACACACATCAAACGGCATAGATGTTTGATTAGCGCCATTCAAATTTTCGTGGAACGTCTTTCGGACATTCCAAAGTTTCTTACAATAGCATGGAACTTATAATGAAAAGTGTTCGATGTATTTCAGTGGTTTGCTAGTGGAGTGCTACCCGACTAAATGCTCAGGGAATCTAGAAGATACCACAAATAATCCCAAGAGAACTCAATATAACCCCCGATTACTGCACCCCCTCATAGACGTTCGTTAAACTATTCGATGTCAGGCTTCCCAGGAGAATAGAGTGGGATGAACAGGGGCCACTGCTGGGTTTTGACACCAAACTATTTACGGACGGATCGAATATAAAACGTGAAACCGGCTCGGGTGTCTTCTCCGAAGAGGCAAGCCTCAATTTGTCATTCAAACACCCAGACAAGTGTGGCGTTACTGGCCATCTAGGAAGCCAGTGCCGTACTTATTCTACAACGGAGTATAGAGCGCATTAGAATATTTGTTGATAGTCAGGCGGCTCTGCTATCACTTAAATCTAGCAACACTTCATCTAAACTCGTTTCTGAATGTAGGAAAAAACTCGTTTCTGAATGTAGGAAAAAGCTTGCCGAGCTAGGTCGGCTGGTCAATATAGTTCTTACTTGAATACCAGGCCACAAGGGTCTAATAGGGAACGAAAGGCCAGATGAACTATCCAGGGCAGGATCCTCTTCTACCGAACTCCATATGGTGTCAGTCGCAACGTCTATAGGGTCGGTCAAAAGAGGTATTTTCCTGTATTACCAAGAACGAGGAAATACCAGATGGGATAGAACAGAAACGTGCTGCATATACATAAACACATGGCCAGAATATAAGACCCACCGGACTAACTCCCTGATTAGCCATAATCGGGGGAACATATCAAGGCTAATTATCATGCTGATCGGGCACTGGCCAATCGTCAATCACACAAGACGGTTGAAACTTCCACATTATGACCATTGCAGTGCCTGCAAGACGCAGAAGTGGAGGAGACGGTGGAACATCTCCTCTATAGTTGTCCGGCTCTAATTATTAGACGCCTAAAGACTATAGGTCGTCCCTTCCTAAACAACCTCACTGAGATACACGAGATACATGTAGGGGATCTACTGACGTATCTCCGATTAACACAATGGATATAGACATGGTACATTCGTGTGTTCGGAGTGAGGTGGCATACAAAACGATGTCTCAAGACACTGCTTGATGCTAAATAGTAGGGTTTTTCAACAGAGACGCTACGAAAGTAAATCGCTAGGTACAGCAAACGACGACGCCATATTCATATGTTCCCGCTCTTTTGACATTTCTCTTCAGTAAGGTTTGCCATTTCATCATGGAAAGATATACGAGCCAACAACGAGTCGAAATTATTAAAATTTACTACCGAAATTTGGAGTCAGTGGCCTCGACTTTAAGAGCGCTACGTCCAATTTATGGTCTTCAGCGATGAGGCTCATTTCTGGCTGAATGGCTTCGTCAATAAGCAAAATATGCGTTAGTGGTCAGACAGCAATCCACACGTAATCCATGAGTCATCATTGCATCCCGAAAAAATTACGGTGTGGTGCGGTTCATGGGTCGGCGGCATCATTGGGCCGTACTTCTTCCGTGATGATCAAGACCGGCACATTACTGTGAATGCGAATCGCTACCGCTCAATGATAACCGAATATTTTTGGCCCCAATTGGATAATATGGACTTGGAGGACATGTGGTTCCAACAGGACGGCGCCACAAGCCACACAGCGAATGCCACAATCAATTTGTTGGAAACCAAGTTTGGTGTACGTGTTATCTCACGAAATGGCCCAGTCGATTGGCCGCCTCGGTCGTGCGATTTGACGCCGTTAGATTATATCCTGTGGGGCTACGTCAAGTGTATGGTCTATGCCAACAAGCCAGCGACGAACGTACGAATATCGAACGTGAAATTCCAGCAGTATCGGCCTATTTATGCTTGAAAACCGTCGAAAATTGGGTTCAGCGTCTGGGCTTCTGCAAGCGTGTCCGTGGTGTGTACCCTACTCAAAAGAAACCGAGTTCCATACATAATGGCATCGAACGTACTTTCACAGGAATAAAGAATTTCATTGGTATCAAAAACCGGTTTTGTTCTATTTAAAAAAACTTTTGTAGCGTTCTTATTGAAAAACCCGGAATTTCCAGCAGCCACTTGGACAAGCCAACCAACCGTTTCTGTGGTATTGAATGTTTAGATATATTATCGATTTATTTCACCTCTGAGTTAGAACCCCATAAGATCAAATAGTATTATAAACTGCTTCAAATCTCGGTAACAATAGTTGTACTGGAAGCCATCAATATGTGACCGATTTACATGTAATTACTGGTCAGAATTGAGTCAGGCACATGTAAGATAGGTATTGCATCAGAAATGGACAAACCGTTACACTATTTTTTTAGCACTCGTTGCAAAAGTGGGCTTCACTGTTAAAATAGTTGATTGTTTCCAAAGCTCTGATAACAATTTCTACAAGATTACTGCTATATTCATCTTGTGTGACCATCGGTAATGGAATGGTTAGAAATCACGAGAACGAGTTTGATTCCTGCTCCAACTCCTTACATTTCTACCCGTCTCGTATAGGACGGCGGCATTATGAGGTATATAGCCGTGAAAAAGCTTCTCAAAAAACAGTTCGGAACGGGAGTCAGATTATAAGTACCAGTCTGTGACTCCAAAAATAGAAAACGCACAGCTCGCCGATTGTGAGAAGCTCTTCAATATGGCTCCAAGAGATGTAATGTGAAAATATTTTGTTTTCAGCTTGAAACTGTCGCTCAATAATAGAACCGATTTTAGACATACATTTCACTACCTTAATTGGAAAATCTAAATGGTTATATGGCGATATATGATGAGTTGTCAATTATTCGACCACTGGAAGTTTTACTGTCGTTTTCGGTAATAACAATTTTCTACATATTTTAAAATTATATTAGATTAGATCGAAGTAGCTGCCACTGTAGAACATTCCGTCTAACAACGGTCGTTCTAATGCCACCGTACATCATATTCCATCCCAATCGTTGAAACTGCAAATTATTATTTATGATTTAGGGGTGTACAATCCATAAAATATTCTCTCCCGTCAGTACATGCCGAACCATTTCGTATTCGACATAAAGTGCGTAACTCTCTGAATCTCTGTTATATACAACTTGAAGGAAGATCCTATATATTGTCTCCTACTCACACAAAGCCAGTCAGTAGTAGTATAAGAAATGCTCGATACACTCATCTTCCTCTTTATCCCCTCAGCTGTTGCAGTAATCATGAGCTGAGACGCAAAGTCAAAACGTGTGTCGCCCCATAACACAGTGTTGAGTGATCACAGCAACTAGCATAGGACTTTCCTGTCCAGGACTGAATATCAAACTTAGCTTACGATTCAGGTCGTAACTGCCTAGTAAGCCATCATTTTGCTTCGAGTTTAAGCACATGTATCATATCATTTAGAGATGTGTGGCGATTATTGAGGTCAGAAGTTCAAAGATTTTAAAGCAGCCCAACTGTCCAAACAGGCAGTGATAACAGTTCGACCCAGTCAAAAGCCAACTTATTCGATTGACTTCTGTCTAGGATCCACCTGAATGGTCTGGTAGCCTTTGTGCAAGTTCTAAACCCACCACTTTAGACTAGACTCATATGCTTACTTTTCCTTCTAGTTTGGAACCATAAGTGCAGTAGCCTAAATACCTTATATAAGCTGATATATATCCGTTCCGCGTCCGGGATATGAGCAGAAAATTGTCTTTCAAAGGTAAATATGTCATTAAAATCAACTCATGGCCATTTGGGCTGGTGACGCGTCGCGAAGATTACGAATTGTCGACTTGGATTCCACCTGCCTGTGCAACAACTCTCGTGGTTACAGGTTAAGGCAATAAGCCAAATCCCTGGTAGGGAGTTTTGAGTTGGGTACACATATTACATACCATTGCCAATCTCTAGACTTTGCTCAACAGACTATTCTAATACCGGCCTCGAAATGAATATGTCGTAGAGCTAGATATCAACCGCAGAACAGATGCATGTCGTCCAGGATACTTCTCTTGGGAATATAGTGTTACAATTTCTCTATATATCCTGCCCATAGTGAGTGGGTTAAATCTACTCTTTCTGTTCAAAACCGCATCAAGATATTAACAAAACTCTCTACCATCTAGAGACAGAGGCCGAAATGTCATCAGGACCCTGGCAAAGAGCATAACCTTGCAGTTCTCCAGATCTACATCCACCAATTCTCCTTGCCCCATATAGAGAGTCTGCTAAATATTTTCGCTGTCCTGCAGTTCGCAGTTCATCACAGAACACCTGAATGTTGTCTCGTAAACTTCTTTTGGGAATGTAGTGCTACAATTTCTCTATTTATCCTGCACACAGTGTTTGGATTGAATCTACTCTTTCTGTTCTGAATCATAGCAAGAAATTGACAAATTTCTCTACCACCTAGATTCGTAACCTTCTGAATCCTGGTAACCTTCAGATGGGTTTCGCTACTCACATTTGTGGTTAAAGTCGGGTGATGCAGGGGCGAGGTTTTGCGCCTTCGGGTAAGTTGACAATGTAGGCCACAGATCAGAGTTATGCTTACCAGGTTAACACATATTAACGATTGAACCGATTTTATTGATCCCTGTAAGAAGCTGTAAGAGGCAACGACTATTCGTTTGATACAAGAGTCTATTGCTTCAGATGAACACATTTCTCTGTTAACTCACACGCGACTGACGGTCAGCAGGTATTAACTGATGCACGGTTTGCACTTTCTACGGGTACATGTGTAAGTCTTTCACTAAAATCCGCTCTAGGGTTCGTCTGGTGATGCCCAATTGCGTGGCCTGCCCTCTGGTTCATGTTTCATCGTTCTCAGGACATCGGCAGTCACAGCCGCGATATTCTCGGCCAAACATGTGGCGGTTATGCCTTCCAAGGTCTCGTGTGGTTCCAGAGCAGCTAAGCGCCTTATTGATTGCCCAGTTGGCGCGCCACGATTAGGAAATCGACGTCGAGTTTCGCGCTGCGCCAACACCACCAACACAATTATTCCACGCTCTTGCGGAGTCTAGCGCTCCATTGCTTGTCCCTGTGTTGACTGCACCTGTCTAGTTCACAAATATTAAATATGATTGACGCCGTTTGTAAAATTATAACTTCTTCCGATATGGTGATTAACTTTACGCCACGTTGTATATGAAATATTCGATTAACAATGGTGTTGTAAGAATAACATGTGCAACTTAATTTAAAACAAGAAACCGCAAACACAAAAAAATTAAAAACCGGAAGCCTGTTTAATGGAAAAATTAATTTTTCGAACAAACTGAAAACCGGTTTCTTGACAAATTGATTTTTCGAACAAACTGAAACCCGGTTTCTCGACAAATTGATTTTTCGAACAAACTGAAAACCGGTATTTTGAAAATTGGATTTTTCGAACAAACCGAAAACCGGTTTTTTGAAAAATTGATTTTTCGAACAAACCGAAAACCGGTTTCTTGAAAAACTTCGGTTTTTTGGACCCTCCGCCTATAACCCATATTTTTCGTGTGGAATTATACGACTCGAATATCGCGATATGATTTCAATTCTACTTGGGATCCGCCCTCTCTGTGTGGAAACTCAATATTAATTTTTCTTAAACCAGTATCAATTTCTGACCAACATTCCTTAATTCCTTAATATCAAATTCCACTTTCTAATACAAATTTGTACTTTCCACTATAAATATATATTTTTTCAAATTAAATTAGTATTTACTAAATTCACATTAACAATATTAAATTTTAGTTTTCATCCCTCATTTAACAAGTGTTAACAGATATGTCGTCAACACATTTGTATTCTATAAGACACGTGATATCCTTTATAAACCTGCAAAGCCTTGTGACAAGCGACACATATCCTTTTGCCAAGGCCAACAAGCCTGGGAAATACCAATTAGGTAATAAATTTAAGTTTTTGCTTTAATAAAGCCACAAATACACAATGGAAGATGAATGACATATTTAATACAATGATTTACGTTGGGGTTTAAGTATATTCCTAGACCTTCATCACCAATGCCGTCATCATCGTCCTCCACTTCATCATCAGCATCATGAACATCATCAGCATCGTCATTGCCATCATCAGGAGCATTATCATCATCACTATTAACATCCTCATCGTTCTGGTCATCATCATCATCATCATCATCAGCATAACCAACATCATCATCATAATCAACATCATCAGCAGCATTATCATCATCGTCATCCTACACGTCATAGACATCGTCATCCACCGCCATCGTCATCATCGTCCTCCACTTCATCATCATCGTCATCATCATCACCATCATCATCACCGTCACCGTCATCATCATCTCGTCATCGTCACCATCATCATCACCATCACCATCCTCATCATGGTTGTCATCGTCACTACCCTCGTCGTCATCAATATCATTCATCATTTACCCAAATCAAATTAAATAATATTTGTTTAAATGTGTGGAAACATAGAAATATGAGCATACATCCCCGACACGTATCCCTAAGACAATATTTATTGTTGTCTTTGTCTTACAATAAAAACAAAAGACAAACGACCAAAAGAAAACACAAGAAGGATCAACATAAATAAAATTATCACAGGCATTATCGCTGAATGTACGAATAAGAATGAATGAGTTTTATGAACATTTTCGCATTTGTTACTAATATCCTGGTTTATGTTTATGTCCAGGATTCAATCCTTTTGCAAACTGGGCTCCTTCTTGTCAAACATATCCTTTCCTAACCCTAGCATTCATTTGCACTGTTTATTATTATTTCTCTTAGTTACGACTCCAGAGAAAGAGCAGCATAACAATAACACACTTACATTCGGACATGCAAACAAATTGTCCTTTTTATATACAATATGCATGTTTGTTGTGTGAAATAAAGGATGCTTAGGATTGAATTCATGTAGGCTACATCCTTTATATCGTGCAGCTTAATTCTAAGGATTCTTAGTAAGAGACTCTCATTTGTGTTCTGTTAATAAACAAAATGTCAAAAACAATCAAAATCACCTAATGTACGATATGAGCTTAATGCTTACATACACATATGCGACTTGGGCTGCCAGTGAAAAGAACATCAGAGCTCTGGATTAGCCGGCATTAAATAACAGCCAACGGCAGAAAAGGGTGAATAATAATAAGGAAGCAAAAAACAACCTTCATACAGGGTACGTATTATTGGTTTCAACTGTATTTGGGTAAATATAGCGAAGAATAGTAGCTTATGTCGGGTTAGGCTGCGAAGGAGAAATTGAATAAATCCTGCCGCGTTTCATGTCTAATTTCTGGGCATAGACCGAAGTTAGTAGGTTAGTCATCTGTGTGCTTTTAGTTGGGCCGGTATAGGAGATTCGTCCTGCATATAAATTTCTTTAAATAAAAATAAATAAATGGTTTCCCATAAGTTACCATGGAGGTTCATGGGAGAGCATATCACAATCAGTGAGCTATAAGTATTCTAATATTACACTCAATGATGGACATTCACTGAAGTGGCAGGCCATGCGCAATGATACTGTGCGCGGCTCTTGTACTTGAGAACGTGGGTTCGGTCCCTATTCTAAACAACTTAAATTTCTTTCAGCGGCGGCCACGTCGCTTAGTGACGACTGCATTATCGAGTATTTTACCATGAAAAAGCTTTTCAAAATTCCATGCACCGAACATTCATAACTAAAAGGCCGCTCAACCGATATATTCCTGCACGAAGTCGTCAGAACTATTGAGAGGTCCTTAGAATATAGAGGGCGCACTCAATAATGTGACTTCAGTGGATATAGAAGAATCACTTTAAGATCTAGGCGTGGAAATATTCCTCAAAAGTTGAATAGTGACAATGCTACAGAGCAGAATTACCCAGCGCCTCTGTGGGCAACAGCGAGTCATCAAACCGAGTGAATAGGGCAACTTCTCAGGGTGGAGTCATCTCTCCCCTATTTCGGTTACTTGTGATCAACAAAATACTACCTACTAAAACTGGACAATATGAGGATCAAAACCGTGGAGTATGCGGATAACGTGGTAATAATGGTGTGCGGCTGGTTCCCATCAGTGTTGAGCGAAATCATAAATGTAGCCATGAAAAAAACACTTAACGACTTGACCACTGGGAGTGGTCTTGAAGTGAATCCAGAGAAAACTGAGTTCATATTTTTTACCACGAAGACCAAGATACCAAAGTTTAATCCTCCTCGATTAAGTGGAATAGAGATTCCACTGTCAACTTACGCCAAGTACTTGAGCGAGATTCTAGACCCTAAACTATCCTGGAAGCGTAACAAAGAGCACCGCGCAGAGAAAGCAATTGTTGCGTGCTACGATTGTCAGAAAACTTCGTAAGCCGATGGGATCTCCGACCGGAAATGGTACAATGGATGTACGCTAGTATAAACAGACCTATAATCTCCTTATAGAGCAATGGTATGGTGACCTGTCGCAAGGAAGACGTCCACCATGAAACTGCTGTATAGAGTTCAGAGATCAGCTTGCATCGGCGTAACAGGGGCAATGTGGACGTGCCCAGCTGAAGCCCTTAATGCAATGCTTCATATTATACTGATTGACCTACAAATAAGAGCTAGGGCGGCCTGGAGCACCACCCGGCTAAATGCTCTTGGAATCTGGTAGAGCAACGCATATGGACATGCGTGAATACTACAAACAATTCCAAGAGAACTCAATATAATCAGCGATTACTGCACCCCTCATTGACGTTCGATAACCTATTCGATGTCAGGTTTTCCAGGATATTAGAGTGGGATAAAGGGGAACCACTGGCAGATTTTGACATCAAAGTATTTACGGATGGATCGAGAATGGAATGTGGAACTGGCGCGGGTAGTTTGTCCGAAGAGGCAAGCCTCAATTTGTCATTCAAACTCCCAAACAAGTGCAGCATTTTCCAAGTGGAAGTATTAGTCATCAAGGCAGCCTACGCTGAACTTATACTACAACGGAGAACAGAGCGCATTGGACTATATATATGTAGATAGTCAAGTGGCTCTCCTATCACTTAAATCTAACGATATTTCATCTAAAATCGTTAGTGGATGCAGGGAAAAACTTGTCGAGCTAGGTCGGCTGGCCAATGTGACACTTACTTCGATACCAGGCCACAAAGGGAACGAAAAGGCTGACGAACTAGCCAGGGCTGGATCCTCAGCCACCGAACTCCATATGGTGTCAGTGGCAGCGCTTATAAGGTCGGTCAAAAGACGTATTTTCCCGCATTACCTTGAACAGGCAAAGGCCAGATGGTATAGAACGGAAACGTGAAGCATATCCAGTAACACATGGTCAGAATACAACATTCACCGGATTAGCTTCCTGATTAGCCAAAATCGAGGGAACATATCAAGGCTAACTGACGAGCTGACTAGGCACTGGCCAATCGGTAAGCACGCAAGACGTCTGAATCTTCCGCATAAGGACCACTGCCGTGCCTGCGAAGACGCAGAGGAGGAGGAGACCGTGGAAGATCTCCTCTAAAGTTGTCCGGCTCTAATGACTAGATGGCTAAAGACTATAGGTCGTCTCTTCCTACACAACCTCACTGAGATACACGAGATAGATCTAGCGGATCTAATGAGGTATATCCGATTAACAGTTTGGATATAGTCACTGTATATTAGACTGTCCGGATTGATGTGGTATGCCAAAGGGTATCTCAAGACACTAATTGATGCTAAATGTTATCTTTAGTAACCACGTGAACCAACCAACCACCAGGCTATTTGTTATGTTCCAGGCTGATGCTTTTTTTATTAAATCATAAACGGTAGAATATTTTTCAATAATATTATATTGCATGAATATTTAGTTTATAACAGTAATATATGAAATGTAATATCCGTTAAACGGCCGCCTCTAGCCGCTGCGCAAATTTGTGCTCTTTTAACCACATTTTGCATATTACTGGAGTTATTGCTCCAATTTCTTCAATAATGTTGTTCTTTAGCATCTCAATTGTAGTAGGCTTGTTGCCGCAGACCTTTGCCTACAAGTACCCCCAAGGAAGTAGTTGGGGTAGTCAAATAAGGAGATCAAGGGTCCAATCGTAATCTTTTTTGGACAGAATTTTTCACAACCGAATTGATTTTGTCACGACAGAATTTGACTCCAGAATTGAAATTCAGTTGAAGCAACCTTGTTTCAAAATTGTTTCGATTGTGCAAACTGGATCTCAAATTGCATTCGTTACGTACATTTTTAGTAATTTCGGTTGCAACAATCGAATTTTGAATTAATTCGGATGCGTCAACCGCAGTTGGTACTAAATTCGGTTGTAGAGCAGAATGTGGCATCAGTTTACATGCCACAAGCGAATTTGGCATTCGGTAGCAATAACCAAACTTGGTTTTAAGTCGGTTGCACTGATCGAATTTGGCGTCAATTCTGTATCCGAATTTATCTTGCATTATTTTGGGAATTCATTTTCAATTCGGTTAGCACAACATAATTCTATATACTTCAAACCTGACGTTTAAAACTCCAAAAGCATATATTTTATTATAAAAACTACAAATAATTTACGATTCTTGCGGTCGCGGTGGTATCAAGATGTGTTTCTGGTTAAGTAAAGATATCGTCTTTATTGTTCTGGATTAGAACGTCATAGTTCCTACAAAATTTTCACAAGTATCAGCGTGCAGTACAAGCAGATGTCAACAGTTGTGTAGTTCAAGGTCGGTCGTTTGAGATGTGCTACGATCGTCCTTTTAAATTCTTTATATTAACTTCACCTGTCTGCATGCCGAACAAATTTTGGCTTGATTTTTAGCCCTTTTCCCGTCATCCAATCGAGCTGAAAATTGGCAGGCAAACTAAAGGCGACGGCAAAAATATGGGAGGGATTGAACAAAGGGGCGTGGTACTTCCCATACAATCAAAAATTTAAAATCGATTATTTCTGCTCCCGTAAACGGTATTTGAGCAGAATTGGGAATGTTGGTTAGGTGTAAAAATTCTAAGATCAGCTGCAAATATGGGCGGGATTGGACAAAGGGGTGTGGTTATATATAAAGAATTTATAGTCAAAAACTATGTTTTACGGGCTGTTTTTTTTTGTAGAATGGATTAGGACCTAAATTGGCAGACACAACACATTCGAATCGGTGCGGTGATGTCGACGGCCGGTACTTCAAAAACGGTCGGAAATTGATGTAAAATCAATTTCTTCGCCAAATTTCTCGTGCACTTCGTCCATTGTATGGTCCATATTATCGCCTATCAGAGCGGCTAATTCGAATAATTATGACTCCTTTTAGCACCACGTTTACTCTTAATGATAAAGGGTTTTTCAACAGAGACGCTACAAAATTAAATCGATAGGGACAGCAAACGACGCCATATTTTTGCCCGCTCTTTTGACACTTCTCTTCACTAAGGTTTGCCATTTCATCATGGAAAGATATACGAGCCAACAACGAGTCGAAATTATTAAAATTTACTACCGAAATTTGGAGTCAGTGGCCTCAACTTTAAGACGCCAACTTTAAGAGGCCTCAACAATCAGCGATGAGGCTCATTTCTGGCTGAATGGCTTCGTCAATAAGCAAAATATGCGTTATTGGTCCGACAGCAATCCTCACGTAATCCATGAGTCATCATTGCATCCCGATAAAATTACGGTTTGGTGCGGTTTATGGCCCGACGGCGTCATTGGGCCGTACTTCTTCTATGATGATTACGACCGACACATTACTGTGAATGCGAATCGCTACCATTCAATGATAACCGAATATTTTTGGTCCCAATTGGATAATATAGACTTGGAGGATATAAGGTTCCAACAGGACGGCGCCACAAACCACACAGCGAATGCCATAATCAATTTAGTGGAAACCAAGTTTGGTGAACGTGTTATCTCACGAAATGGCCCAGTCATTTTGCCGCCTCGGACGTGCGATTATTTCCTGTGGGGCTACGTCAAGTCTATGATCTATGCCAACAAGCAAGCGACGATTGATGAACTTCGTACGAATATCGAACGTGAAATTGCAGCAGTATCGGCCGATTTATGCGTGAAAACCGTCGAAAATTGGGTTCAGCGTCTGGACTTCTGCAAGCGTGCCCATGGTGGCCATGCAAAAGAAATCGAGTTCCATACATAATGGCATCGAACTTACTTCACAGGAATAAAGAATTTCATTGGTATCGAAAACCGGTTTTGTTTTATTTAAAAACACTTTTGTAGCGCTCTTATTGACGGTATGAGGTATAGCTGATGTGCAGCAAAGCATTGAAGAAGACCCACAACAATAAAATCGGCGCCGTTCTCAGCAAATCCACTTTGTGCAAGATTATACTAAAGGATCTTGATTTACGAGCTTTTGAGGTTCAACTTGTGTAAGAATTACAGCCAACCGAACATCGTATGCGAGAGCGAGCAGCATTCCATTCAGCCTAAGATTCCATAGACGTGATTACAAGACCCGTCACGTGAATTTGAAGTCTATATACGCAATGCGCAACTTTTTCAGCATCACTCTGGAGCCTCCCCACCCTTTAGGTGTCTACTCTTTACGTCTCTATCATCACTCTGGAGTTTCTGCACCCTTTAGGTCTCTATCTAAAGTATATTCACGCTATCGTTAACCCATGGAATCAGAATATCGACCACAGCCCGAACTTGCGTTGGGGATACCATGCCGACCCAGCAAAACTTAAAGGGTTTGCCGATAGCCCATATAATCCTGCATTTCCGACCAATGGTAAGGATGTTTGCTCGCAGCAGTCTCCGAGTTGAGCGGGATATGAGAGAAATGTGCAATTATATGAAGATTGACCGAAACCCATGTGCATGTACACCAGTTCCCAGGAGAGTCCTTCATGTGGCTTATCGTCATGATGCGTATCGCCAGATTTTTCCTTAGCATCGATGCCTCGGTTGTATTTGCTATTGCACAAAAGCATCATAGGGTAGATAACCTCGCCCGCCTGCCTGCATTCTTCTACGGCCTTACCTCAACTTTGTAACTACTCCAAACCTCATTGACCCTCGAAGAATTGGCCTTATTGAATAGTCGCCGGCATAACTTCTTTATTTACGTAAGTTCTCCACATCTTCAACAAGACTCCTTCTTCCCAATGGATTTCGTTTTTGCACCTGATTACGAAATCTTAATACCTTAAATGCTGAATAAATAAATAAATATTTTCCTATTAAATCCAAAAAGGTCCAGCGTTTTCGAACTCTTTTTGTTTTGACAAGGTTTCGAAGGCTTACCGCCGACGCTAAGAGAGTTGACCGTCGTTTGAAAGAAGCGAAAGGTAGTCAGACGTTCAATACAACATGATTTTCATTTACATATATGTCCTTTATTCATTTAAACAAAATACTATACAATTATACAATTAAAATACAATATTTAAATAAAAGGTTCACGATGAACATAGGGTGTCAATAAATTCTCTCAATCGATTTCTGTTTCTAGCAAGTGATTTAATTTGATTGCAGGATAGTCGATTCCTTTTCCAGGCACCGCTTCCACGTATTTGGTGGTCGTCCTGGCCTTCGATACCCCTGGGGGTTCCATTCTAGTGCCGCTCTAGCAATTCCCGATGTTAGACGTCTAAGTATGTGACCGAACCAGGTCCATTTTCTTCTACTTGCGCAAAATTTGCTCCACCACTGGTGAGATCCGCTGTAGTATAAGGGTCGCAATTACTTTGCCAATTGCATTGAGCAATGTGATAACCCTCCAGTTCTCGCACAGCGTTAGGTTTCCGGGAGAGTGATAACCACTCCCTCTTTCCACTCCGTAGGGATTACACCGTCTATGCATGCACTTCTGATGACCGGCGTAATGACATCTGCTAACACTGATGCACCATATTTCAACAGCTCCGCTGGAATTTTATCTGGGCCAGAAGAGTTGTAATCCTTAAGTTTACCCAGAACGGCCTCCACTTCCGTTCGCGTTGGGGGTTCCGTTGGAATATCCCTTCTCGGGTTGCGACGTGAGTATGTTGCCGAAGTGGTACTGTGATCTTTATCATTTGGAGGACTAGACTGTGCCGTAAAGTGATCGCGCCATCTTTCCACTTGTTGGTCTGGTGATATTCTATTCCATCCATCGCTTTTAAAGACGCAGTACTTCTGATGTTGTTGCCGCTTAGCAGTTTTATTGAAGTATACACTTTACGTAGATTGCCCGTGTTTGCAGCTCTTTCGGTTTGTTCCGCTATGTTGTCCAGATAGTTGTCGTAATCGCAGCGAACCATGTGTCCCACTCTTCGCGCCGATTGCCGATAGTCTGCTCTTAACTGCCTTTTCACTGTTGGTGTCTTGGATCTGGCGTTCACGATTTTGAACCTCGGCCCAGGATTCTGCACTAATTCCAGGTTTATTCTCACGTCTTTTCCCACCAAAGACATCCTTGGCAGTTTAATTCAGCACTCGAACAATGCCCGGCCAGGTATTCTGACTGTTCTGTGTCAATTTAGTCTGTAGAGTTTGATCATACATCCTTGCTGTGGTATGAGTCATGCAGACGGTCTGTGTTATATTGAACGATTTTGTTATTAATGCCGTGACAGCCACTGGACGTAGACGGAAGGTGCCCACTAAGAGTTGGTGGTCGCTATCAATATCAGCACCACGCCCTGACTGGACGTCCAGCAGGGAACCCAAAAACATTTTGCCGACTAGTATATGAGCAATTTGATTGAATGTTTGACCATCGGGTGATTCTCATGTGTACTTGTGTATATTCTAATGGGGGATTTTCATTTACATTTCCGAAAATTGTACAGGAACTAATGCAAGTCTTAAATTCTTTTAAAGCCACTGTTAATAAAGTATGAATCAATTTAATTTGTCAATGAAAAGAAAACTATCTCAAAATTAAGGCGGCACTGAAAACAGATTAGACAAAAACACAGAATAACCAAAACCATTAAAACCAAACCGGCTTTAATTCCGTGGAAGCCAGAACATATTTGTTTGGATCCATGAAACCAAGGAAGAACAAAAAAACAATTTACGAGAAATGATGGTAAAAACACAAAGAAACACAACACAAAGCCACGTGAAAAGGAAGAATTTAATTTCTTCCGAAACGTTGTGTGATGCATGTTAAAACTTTCCACGGAATTTTCTCCTAAGCTTTAGGCCTTAAGAAATTTCTGCTAACTCTTTTTCCCAATGTAAGGGATTATAAACACACAAAAACTTAAGGGATATCATAGTATACACATTTAGGTTCATATGGTCATTTCCAGAATTATGGACGGCACGGATTTTTTGGTTTTGTTTCCATTCCTTCCATAATATTGACTCTGGGACTCTTGTAGTGTTTACCAAGTACTATGATATGGCTTAATGGATTTTTTGCTAGTTTGTGGACATCAATGAAAGAAAGAGATGCACAGTAGCAAAATCACCAATTTCAGTAAAACTTCTAATGCCAAAAAAAAATATATTTTATTATTCCGTAGTATAAAGAATCCATTCGAGGGATCTAATGGGGAATCCTTCTTTTTTAATAGAATCCCAAGGCTGCGAGGTACATCGAGAACTTGACTAAATACAAATTTAAGCTAAGACCGTATATGAATGCGAAATTTCTAGATGCACTTCAGTAAATCAATAGTAGATGCATCGGAGGCATCAAGACTACGGGAAACACTGTCGGCAGGCAAAACTATAGGCAACCTGTATTATTACTGTGCAACATGGAGTAGATATTCACCCCAACCGATGCAGGTGAATACACTTGTCATTGATCAAAAGTTTCCAGCGAATTTGTTATTCAATTTAGGAATCCAATTTTGTATCGTCAGCGGAACTTCAGTCTGTGTCAGATGCACTATTTCCCTATCTGATAGGGTTTACATTGCGTGTATAAACTTTAGATACGCACCTAAAGGATGAAGGGAAACCCGAGTGATGTTTATCCTCAATATGGGAATATCCTCACATAAAGTTTTCAAAGACCACGGTATTGGGCGGTCTTAACCACAAAGATCGATTTGGGTATTATGTCCAGGCACCGCAGCCCTGCATGACATAGTGAGATTACGCTGTCAAGGGGTACAAGATGATTTCCTTTCTTCACACAGTCAGTCCGTTAGTCCAGCCAGAGCTTGCCGCGATATCGACCATTGGGGTGGATGTAGATCTTAAAGACTTAGTATACGAAATTCTCACCAGAATACGAGTCACGGCTGAATGGGGCTCTTCGATCACTACCCTGTATATCTCAGAGGAACATCTCAAGGAAAGGTTTCTGTTCACTTCCGTGAAATGCTGGTGTAAAAGTTATTGCTTACTCGGACTCGGTGCTCTGTTCTAAAATACAGGGTGGTTTAATCGAGACTGGACAAATTTCCTTGGCTCATGTCCATTTACGACCATCCCCGAATATGCAAGGCACGACATGGCAGCGGTTTGAAAATTTTCGGATTGGTGGTCGAAGGGTACGGATTGGTGGTCGAAGATACAAGGGTTCGGATTGGTGGTCGAAGAGTACAAAATTGCTAAGTTCTGAACCAGCGGTCGAATTTTTTGTTTTGGCGCTTGTTGGAAAGGTCCACTGGTTTCAGAATTTTACCATAGTACCCTTCTTTGCATTTTCGGGGATGGTCGAAGATGGACATATTTTCACGAATTGAACCACGTGACTGAACCACCCTGTATATCCTGCATGGTAATCGAAACCAAGCGTCGGTAGCTCT
The DNA here is from genome assembly GCA_963931995.1 of Phaonia tiefii. Lineage (NCBI taxonomy): Eukaryota > Metazoa > Arthropoda > Insecta > Diptera > Muscidae > Phaonia > Phaonia tiefii. Next base: position 126,216,215 of record OZ008371.1, read on the forward strand.
CTACACATGCAAGACGGTTATAGCTTTGAAATCGGGGTTCTTCTTGCGGAATGTTTGTTGTACCTATACAAGTGCACAAATATAAATAATTTTGTATGGGTTTATCATGTAGAGAAAGTTCTTGAGGAGCCCAGCTGCGCGATGTTCATCACATGTAGTCTGAATGTACTGGCGCACTGAATGTAATGTTACATTTGCTGCAAGTGGGCATTATAGGAAAGCAGGTTCAGGCAACTCTCCTCTCACAATTCGGATAGTCACAGAATGTTGTTGTTGGACATTCCAGAGTATGCCGACCACGCGAATTAGGATCGAATATTCGATTGGAAGTATCACACTCTTAGACCTTACAATCCTGCAACAAATTTGTTTCTGGAGTAGAAGAATGTTTGAATTTAAACACGGCTGGTTAGAATCTGAGTGATCTTATAAGACGTGGTATATATTGAACGGAACTATGGTTATCTCTCTCACGTAGACTACCTGTGAAGTGAGGCGTTTATTAGGCCGTAGTATAAGGGCTGGTGTCTTCACCGACAATCACACAGCTTTTAAGTCCCTGGAATCAACATTCCTAAACTCAACAACTTTATAGAACTCCCGCAGACCTCCTAACGATATACCTCATTACGGTATTTACCTGATGTGGCTACCAGGGTACAGGAATCATACCAACTCTAACTAAAAAATACCATATATTTGCAGTCCCCGTTGATAGTGATATACCGATTGCTGAAATCCTTGCAAATAACTCTTCTGTATCCGAAAACTGTCAACCAATCCGATTGGAAGCGTGCCTTGTTCAAGGCCGCGGCAAAAACCACTGTCATTAGTGGTACAAGATTCCAATATAAAGACATCCACAAGGCTACTTGGGTATGCCCTGATCAAAGAACGAAGAACCAAAACCAGTATAATGGACGTACGAGTGATCAGAGGAGCTAACATCGATTCTGATCAATATCTGGTTGCAGCAAAGGTTCACACATGATTAAGTAGAGCGAAAATCGTACGAAGCCAGACACAGAGGAAGCTGTACATCGGAAAGCTGCGATTACCAAAGGTAACCACAGCCTACTCAAGGAAACTCTCGCAATTTTTGGCACAGAACCCACCCCCTACCGTTGACGACCCTGAAGCCCAGTGGAAGCCCATTTCCGACTCTATATAAACTGGCGCAACAACCGTACTTGGTTTTGGAAAACCGCTTCGCAACTAACCATGGTACGATGAAGGGAAATGCAAATGATAAAAGAACGCTGCACATATGGCAATGCTTTAGCAGAATAGGGAAAAAAGAAATGAGGTAAACTATCCCTTTAGGCGTAAGAAATCGCGAGAGCGAGCAAATTGAGACATACAGAAGGAAGAACGAAGCCAGAAAATTCGACCAAAAATTCAAAAACGGGACTAATGGACATGGTTCAGGGCCCCCATTCAGTAAACACAAGGACGGAAATGTCATCGGAGATGTTCAGAGCATGTTGGGAATATGGATAGATCATTTCCCCACCCTACTGATAGCCGATGAATTACCGGCGGAGCTGTTTAAGGCTGGCGGCTATGAGCTGATAAGGTGCATGCATCAGCTCATTAGCAAAAAGATTGTACTATGTCCCATATCTAAAAAATGAGACCCGAGTCTCGGTGCCAACTACCGTCGAATAAGCCTTTTATCCATAGTATATAAGGTTCTTTCAAGCATAATGTGCGAAAGACTAAAAACCATATTGGACCACGCCAGTGTGGCTAAAGGCGTGGAAAATCGACAAGTGACCAGCTTTTCACACTACGCCATATCCTGGAGAAGACGCACCAAAAACAAATCGACACCTATCATATATTTGTCGATTATAAGGTGGCCTTCGATATCCCGATACGGGGGAAGCTCTACGAAGCAATGTCTCAGCTTGAATGACCTTGACTAACAGCAAATCCGCAGTGAAAGTTGGTAAGGATCTCAGGCATGGTGACACCCTATCGTGTGATCTGTTTAACATCTTAATGGAAGATTATTATGAGAAAAGCTGCAGTCAACATAAATATAACCATAAGCAGCAAAAGCCACATGCTCCTCGCGTTTGCTGATGATATATATATCATTGGGTGCATAATTAGAGAAGTTACTGCGGTTTTTTCTAGAATTGAGAAGGAGCCAGAAAAAGTGGGTCTGACGGTAAATGACGACAGGACAAAATTAATGGTTCTAACGAACAGGGCCTCTAGGCGATTATGCCAAAATATGAACATTGATAACCGTTAAAATTTCGCGGTGCTGGACAAATTTATATCACTCGGAACTGCCGTAAATAAAACCAGCAACACCAGCCTTGAGATCAAGCAGAGAATTGTTTAAATAAATAAAGGACCTATGAATACATAAAGGACGTCTAAATGCATAAATACATATATTCATCTACTTAAACTTTAGAAGCAAAAGTACAACAATTTACAACAATTTAAATTACGATGTTCTAATATACGAAAACTATTAGAATTTTGTACGGAAATGCCCATATACATATACTGTGTATATTTGTGAATATGCCTATGTGTTGGGAATCTTTCACATAATAGTATACATGTATGGCTTAGTCTATGTATCGTATCTTCCAAAAGAATTTTGAATATATAATCTATAAACTTTTGGATGATTGCCATGTATGCGTGTAAATGAAATTTAATATATTGATGTGTTTCCTTGGCACAAAGGATTACAACCTTCATACGAAATTAGCACAATCATTGATAAAATATGGAATAAAAGCTTATAAAATTAAACTGGCATAAACGGTATGAAAACCAACTGGTTCATGCCGCACAAGAAGGAAAAACTGTGGGATCTTTTCAGGATACGTTTCACCGACCCTTTTATGATTACATATCAATATTCAAGTCTTCAGTTGGGTTAGGTAGACGTGGCTGTCACTATCAACCGTTTGTGATACCACGAGACCTAATATTCCCTCCCCATCACTAATCCTGTAAATTGACCTGGTACGGCTATGGGGCGTTCAGGCCATGTGAAACCTCATCCTAATATTCTAGGATATGAATGGAGAAAATACGAGTACGTACATTTGTCCCTTGCGAACCAAGTAGTACTCTACAGAAAAGTCCTAAGATTATTCAAGTTATGTTCTTGAATGTCTGTTTGATGCAACATGAAATAAGATCTTGATATTTCCCCTTTTCAAACAAAAGGCCGGGCAGTAGCATATCAGATGATCCACACTATCATCCTCCACTTCAATTCCACATCCTTTGTAGTACTCATGAGCTCAAAGCCGAGACACCTGTCGTCCTATTAAACAGTGTCATACATACATATCTTGCCTAGAAATAGGTATCAGGATTAACGTACGGTTCAGGTCATTTCTTGGCCCTACTTTCCTGGTGATACTACATTTTTTTCCTACAGACCATTTATCATTCGCTTGGCTGAGAGCTTCGGTTTAAAGCATGAGCTTCCATGCAAAAAGGGGCATACCCACATACTCCATATCCAGTGCAACAAGAAAGTGGTTTCCCATTACATCCAAGGGATTGGGGAGAGCTTCTCACAACCAGTGAGCTATGCGCTTTCTAGTTTTTCACTAACTGATTGGGCTTACAACCGATATTTTGAGAAGTCTATTTCATGGCTAAGTACTTGATAATGTCACCCTTACTAAGCGAGGTGAGCGACAAAATGTAAGGTGGTCAGAGCAGATATTGAACCCACGTTCCCATGTACAAGAGACGCGCACCCTAAACATTACACCACCGATATTATAACAGGTAAGGTAGTTTCTAATGTTTCAACCTCATCTGCTCTATATTTTCCTGGAATGAGCAGTTGTTGAAGTTTGGAATACAGACTGCAGAGATTTTGTAGCAGGCTGTCGGTCAGAGTAGTTGTTAATACCCCAGGCGGTGATGGCGTTTCGTTCAAAGGGCAACTTTTCCGATTGCCATAACTTCTTCCTGAAAGACACTACAATAGTCTGGTAGCCTTTATGCAAGTTTTACACTCAGCTTTTAAGAATAGACTCCAAGTCATCTAATTTGGAGCCATCAGTGTAGAAGCCTAAAAAATTTGTAAAACCTGGTGCGCGTTCCTCCTGGTCCTACCTAGGCGGGATATGAGTATATCTGTGGCCGCGAGGAAAAACCAGGTAACTCAATTTTTTTGCAAAATGGAAAAACCATGAAAAATGGAATGTTTTTTGATTTACTATCATTCTATCAGAGCGAAATATTGATAATGCATATCATTTCCAAGTTTCCAAGTCTCAAAGGTTGAACTGGGTGTTATGTAGTCGAATTTTAATATCGATAGCCCCAGACCCATCAAAATCGACACATGATCATATGGGCTAGTGATTCAATGCGAGGAATGTCCGAAGCGAATTGCTGGCATTGCAGCAATTTTCCTTACCAACAAATCTAGTGGTAACGGGTTGAGGATATTCCCCAATCCCGCCGTCCAGATTGAGCGCTGGTCATCCATGATACACACCATTGCCTATGGAATTTGGTCACCAAACTTTAGTAAGTGGATTTTTTCAGAACCGGCCACCAAACAGCAAATGCCGTAGAGCACTATCGGTCAGATAATTCAAGTCTTATTAATACATAAATTTTTTTTGCCCCTGTTGTTACATGATAGTGTAGACCAATCTTATCTATTCTTATCAGGTATTTTCTATATTTACACGCTGAAAAAATTGTTCTTTCTTTTAGTGCGGATGCAAATATAACGAGTTTGCAGCTTGTCGCAAATACAGTACACTAGTGCACAAACACACTGTGTTTCCTACACAATGTAACATGTTTGAGACACAATGATTAATAGGCCATAATATACATATGTGTTTGAGGCCCAAATGTGGCTTTGTTTGTTGAAAACCACTATATAAAAAACGAGAGAGACAACAAAAAAACAAACCGGCTGAAGAACTTCAGTTTATGAAAACAGTGCTTACAAACTTGTACATGTTTCCCGCGAAATGTTGCTGGGGCCGATATTTTTCAGCGTGTATAGTATATACTTAAATATCTTACCACTTGAATGCAAAAGTGCTGTCACAGTCAGTGCATACACTGAATGAAAGAAAAGCTCTTCGTCACAAGTCACTTCATCACACTTCGTTACAGGCAACATACTCGTTTGTGATTTCATTGCTACAATGCTTACACTGCTACAATGGAAAGTTTCGTAAAGTTATCATTATTGCAATGAATTTGTATATTATTGCGGAAAATGTATACGTTAACTCACGTCTGATTAAAGTTTTCGCTGAGGTGACGAAGTTCTTACTTTTAGTGCATAGAAATACGGCGTTAAGTATGTCGTTCTCGAAGAACCGGAATTATGAAACCATTTCATTATGTGGGTTGACTAGTTGCATGTTAACAAGGAAGATCTCGGCGGCGGTGCCAAAACTTCGTATCAGCAAAGTTTGTTTTCTGCTGGAAATGATGCGATTGATCTGTCTTTATTAACGTATTAGGTATCTACCAATAGAATATAGGATCAATGGACTAGTTGGGCAAACTATTTATATTTAATTAACAATGTGGGATAAGATGTCGTATCTGTTGGTTGTTTCCTGATTGATGGCTACAAACAATGGCTTGATTGATCAGTCTTCAATGAAATTCGAAATACTAAAAAACGGCCCCAGCAACACACTGTCGGAGCCAAGTCTGCGTTTGCCAGCATTGTTTACATTGAATGAAGATCCGCTTCTGTTTGTTTCTTTGTTGTCTCTCATGTTTTTCTTTTCAGCAGTTTTTAACAAACACACCCTTATTTATGCCACAAAAACATATTTTGTAACATACTCACCATTGTGTCTCCAAAATGTAATATCGAATAGAAAAACACAATGTGTTTGGGCACACGCTGAAAATTCTGTAGTTTTTTGTTGTTTGGATACAATTATAACATGTGCTTGGAGCTTGTCGCAAACATAATATATTTGTGCCCAAACGCATTGTGGTTGCAATTCAATATTACATGTTTGAGACACAATGATTAATATGTTCTAACATATGTGTTTGCGACCCAAATATATTTATGTTTGTGATACAAACTTGTTGATCTGTTTATGCTCTCTCGAGAGCAAGAGAATAAAAGAGGGGCTAGGAGTGTGTATATCTCGTAATTGTTTATCTGTATATTTACATTATTCTCTCAGTGAGTGATTCACAAATATTCCTGAATGTGCATGTAAATTGCAGATGAAGTCAGTGTTTCATATTTTGGTTGATGTATTGCGTTTTAGTTTCATGTGGACTGAGGAAATAAAAGCGCTTCATCAGTGGAAAAAAGAATAAACAAACGCTCGTACGGTCAAATGGATGTTGCTTTGGTTTTTGTGTATGTGTTTCGCATATAAAGGGTTTTTCAACAGAGACGCTACAAAAGTAAATCGATAGGGACAGCAAACGACGCCATATTTTTTCCGCTCTTTTGACATTTCTCTTTAGTAAGGTTTGCCATTTCACCATGGAAAGATATAAGTACGAGCCAACAACGTGTCGAAATCATTAAAATTTACTACCGAAATTTGGAGTTAGTGGCCTCAACTTTAAGAGCGCTACGTCCAATTTCATCATCTTCAGCGATGAGGCTCATTTCTGGCTGAATGGCTTCGCCAATAAGCAAAATATGCGTTATTCGTCAGACAGAAATCCACACGTAATTCATGAGCCAGCATTGCATCCCGAAAAAATTACGGTTTGGTGCGGTTTATGGGCCGGCGGCGTCATTGGGCCGTACTTCTTCCGTGATGATCAAGACCGGCACTTTACTGTGAATGCGAATCGCTACCGTTCAATGATAACCGAATATTTTTGGCCCCAATTGCATAATATGGACTTGGAGGACATGTGGCTCCAACAGGACGGCGCCACAAGCCACACAGCGAATGCCACAATCAATTTATTGGAAACCAAGTTTGGTGACCGTGATATCTCACGAAATGGCCCAGTCGATTGGCCGTCTCGGTCGTGCTATTTGACGCCGTTAGATTATTTCCTGTGGGGCAACGTCAAGTCTATGATCTATGCCAACAAGCCAGCGACGATTGATGAACTTCGTACGAATATCGAACGTGAAATTGCAGCAGTATCGGCCGATTTATGCTTGAAAACCGTCGAAAATTGGGTTCAGCGTCTGGACTTCTGCAAGCGTGCCCGTGGTGGCCATGCAAAAGAAATCGAGTTCCATACATCATGGCACCGAACGTACTTTCACAGGAATAAAGAATTTTATTGGTATCTATAACCGGTTTTGTTTTATTTAAAAAAAACTTTTGTAGCGCTCTTATAGAAAAACCCGATATTCATGTGTGCTACCAAAGTGAGAGATGATTTTGAGGAGAGAAACTAGAAAGGGCAACAACGAGAATGCCTTTTTCTGCCCGAGTCTCTACTCAAATATGGGAATGGCGGACCATTTGCGAAATATAATAAAAAAAAAACAGTAATTAATACACGCTTGTCTTGCATGAACTAGAGTTGTATATAAGTATATTGTTTGTGTACCAACGCATAAGTGATAACCAAGGCATAGTTGAAATACGCTGGAAGCAAACCGTGAGAGACAACAAAGAAAGGAAAAGCAAAAGAGCAGCGGATTCTCATTTCATAAAAAAAAGTAATGGATTCAATGAAAGTAAATGTAAAAACGGTAATTTTAAATGTTTTAATTTTTTTGTATTAATTAGTTATTTTAATTATAATAAATAAAGAAAGAAAGAATAATACGTTTGTAAATATTATTATGTTTAAGAGAAAAAAACCCATATATTTCCACGCAAGTATATGGAGGTTTGGGGGAAAGACGCGAATGCTTCCACATAAGTATATGAATGTTTGGGCTGACGCACGCATATGTTTCCATGTAAAAGCATACATATTTGTCAGTAAACATGCTAATGTTTGCATTTAAATACACCTCAGTTTGGGGCTTGAAAACATATAAATGTTTGAAGTGTGTTCCAAACATATACATGGTTCCTGCAGAATATGTTTGGGAGAATATGTTACAGAGACATTTTTTTCCCAGCGTGCATAAGTATACTATATTTGTGACAAGCTACAAACACGTTTTATTTGCAAAAGGACCGATTTTTCAGTGGGTAGGTATCCACTATAAGAACATGGGACCAATGCCTTCATGGCATAAACTATTTCTAAGAATTCATATAAAATTTCAAAATGACTAACAGAAAATAATATGAGGAAAATAGACAGGGGTTTCTTAGCCATTTGATCGGTATTCGTCTGCATTATATTCCAAGTAGTCCAACTCGTTTCACCCAGTTCAGTATGGGTGATATTTTTCCAAAATTCAAATAAGGGTTTGTCTCGTTTCGGATCAGCCGTTTCTACTTATATAACAGCAATACACACGTCTCTTGTACAGGAAAACGTGGGTTTTGTACCTTCTCTGACCACCTTATAGTTTTGTCGAGGGCGTTTCCTCTTTTATTAATGACGACAGTATGGAGCAATTAGGCATGATAAAGCTTCTCAGAAAACCGCGCGGAATTGGTGTGATGCTGTTGGTACAAATCAGTGAGTTTAAAACCAGAAAGCACACAGCTCTCTTAAGAAATTAATGTTTCATATCCCTTCAAAGTATGTAATGGGAGACTATTTAATTGTATGTCGCTATATTCCCAACCATCCACCACCTTCTTGTAAAAACTAATTTCCATTAAAAACTGTTTTTAATAGGAAAAAATATCTTGAACCGAATTATGATTATAAAACTATTTAATTTTATTTATAAGTTTATTGTATAATTTGTTTATAAATATATATTTTTATTATATGGATATTCCAATTGAAACCTTAAACTCTCAGTTAGTTGGAAGAATCCCACGCACAGGCAAACGAGAAACACTCACATACATTTATAAGGACACATACGTTAATTGAAACCTAAAAGGAAATGACATTAAAAGGATTATATTCATTATCCACAAGATACAATTTAAAGAATTTAAGATGAATGTGAACACATTCAACACATAAACACACTCATATAATCCCCCTCTCTCGCACACATCCAAATGCACAAACACATACATAACTAATTGAAAAGAGAGACAGACAAATATTGTTCAATTTCTAAAGCTGTGAATGTTCCAAGGATCTAATTGAATTTAATATTAAAATATTCTCATCTTTCGTAGCAGCCTAAAGATGTCACACAAAACTATTTCTGAATATTCAAAGGATTACTACGATAAAAGGACAGAAGTAATAGAAGAGGAAGCAGAGTTTTGATATTCAAAAGGCCTAAAGGTCTTAAAAATTATCATGGAAATTGAATATGTAAATTTATCTTCATATGGAAATATACAAATCTTGGCCAAAGTCAAGTAACTACTAAATTAAGTTATTAAGTTCTTGAGAATATTAAGTTAAAATTTTGTATATAACGCTATCAATCACACGCACTCAGAGAGAAAAATACTGCCACGAATTTTTAGGAAATTTTTTTATTTGTAAAAAGTTTTTCAATTTTTTTTGGAAAAGTTTTAACTTCTAAATTTGCAGAAACAGTAAATGCTCGTAATAATAAAAGGAAGAAAGATGCACTAGTGAATGATATCACACAAATTACAAAACAGTTTAAGAATTGAATAGTCCTGAATGTCTTATTTCTCATATGGGTTATGTGCAAATGGAATTGTGTCGAATGTGCAGTAGACTAGATAGAATTGTATTTAAACGTTAGATTGCAATTAAACTCCCGCAGAGACAATACACATTTTTAATATGCTTCCCGGCAAATATTGTAAACTTTGTGTAAATGTATTTCATTATATTAATATAACCATTATGTATTTACAATCTAAATCAACCACAATTAAAGCTGTTGTATCCAATAGATCATATGTTTGTATACGTTCACTCTTGCGTGAAATAAATATTTTGTTTATACCCGCGGAGTAAGCCTACACGTATTAGCTACTACAGGCGTAGTAGTTTGCGTCCGTCCTAATATTAACTTTAGTTCGTTCCAAACTATTCCAGAATATGGTTGATCGCATCGTATATGAAAGGTATCACGAACGTATGTCCCAAAGTAAAAATATCCGTAGTTATCAGTGACATTTAGACGGTTTATAACTGAAAATGTTAGGTACCATGGTGATTGGGGGCGCGGATGCCAGGGCACACCTCTCTCTATGGCCGCTTGCTGGCACCAAAAACGAGAACGAATTTCTTGTTGAATGTACTTATATACTGGCAGTGCAAAAGGTGGGGGGGGGGGGGGGGTGGGTAGGGTCAATATATGTGTATGGAAGTTGTGATTACAGGAACCGCAAACGACGGTACTTACATTTTCCTACCGGTCGTTTTGATTTCTAGTGTACTATGGTAAATTTTTGGTCAATATGGGAATCAAGCGACGTGTGATGACCAGCATAATTAGAGAAAAAAATTTATAAAATTATGACGCCCCATTTGATGTCTTGATCAAGCCCGACTTTCGTCTATGTTTTCCGCATTTCTCATTGCATTTGGCGAAGATGATTTAAGTAATTTATCCCATAAATTTATTTATCGAAGACACAAACCACACATAAAAAATTTCTAAAATCTGACTTGCAGCAAAAAAACGGACTCCTACGGAAACCCTTTTAAGCCATATGTGTTTTAAATACAGCATAAAAACTGTTTTATATAAGCAAACATATTTTTTACTTCTTATAAAAAACTTGACATATTTCAAAGGGTAACCTAGGTCGCTCATGACATCCAATCTGTACCCGCCTAACACCGTAGAAGCTCATAAAAGCCATGCCATTGACAGAAATAATGATTTCGAGTGCCAATATTGAACACTCCTGATAAAAGTGAATGGACTACCTATCTATTCCAAATTAGCCCCATGACAGAACATAACATCCCCATTACAAATATATGCTGATTTCAGATCGGAGATATAGTTAACTTTGTGAAGCGACCCATGTCATTGACAGAAATAATGATTTCGAGTCTCAATATTGGACACTCCTGATAAAACTGAATGGACTAGCTCTATACTAAAAATTAGCCCCATGGGAGCAGAAAATATTCCCGTCCGAAATATATCCAGATTACAATTCAGATAAGAGATATAATCAAATTTATGAGGCGGTATCCTGATTCCATTTCAGGTCGGAGATATAGTCAAGTTTATGAAGCATCCCATGGCATTGATAGAAATAATGACTTCGAATACCAATATTGAGTACTCCTGAAAAAAGTGAATGAAGTACCTGTGTACACGAAATTAGGCCCATGGTAGCACATAGTCTCCCCATCCAAAATAGTTATATCGTCATTTCATTTCGGATCAGAGATATAGTCAACTTTATAAAGCGACTCATGTCAATGATGGAAATAATGATTTCGAGAGGCAATATTGGGTACTGCTGATAAAAGTGAATGAATTTCCTGCATCCGGTGCTGGGCCGGTACTTACAAATACCGAATACCAGTTCCAAAGGAACCGAAAGCGGTTTCAAACGAACCGAATAATTGTGTCTACAACATGTTATAATGAATTGAACATAAGCTACAAACACATTGTATTTCCATCAAAACAACAAAATAAGACAGATTTTTCAGGGTGCAGGGTAGCTAATCTACTTTATATAAAAGGACGGATAGAAATGGACTCTCATACCTTATGACGTAAAACCGACCTTTACCAAACGTACTGGAAGGACACGGAAAAATAGGACCACAAACTCGTCGTTAGAAAGATAGGGTGGAAAATTTGAGGGCAGAAGCTGAAGATCGAGCTGTTGGGAGAAACATGTTATCCCCATTTTGAAAGGCTTTTGACCCCTCTTGGTTGTTTAAGGCCACCTAAGTAAGTATACGAATACATTTGATATTTTGTAGTTATTTTCAAAAGATTTTAAATAAAACAATTTTGATTTTGGTTCTACCAACATAATTAGTTTGAAACATTTCCTCAATATTATTGTTAGTGTGAAAATATTTCGATTTTATAAAACTATATGCTATTTATATCTATTATAACCTATTTCCGATTCTCGAAGTGTAGGTATATAGAAAATTGGTAGACTTGCTAACATTTCCCAAAAAACACTTTTTTAATCTAAACAATTAACTAAATAATAAGCCCTTATTAATTCTGTATGCAAATCAAATGAACATACATGGCATTTAACTTGATACCACCTCCGTTATATTTATTTGGGGTCCCTCCCTTGTACTCCGAAAACATATGTTCAATAATGGCAATGACTTGTTATCACCTTGACAGACGAAAGAGCACAAAAGACAACCCATGACGATTGGGAACTTTGGAGGAACAACAAACACTGTTTACTTCAACAAAAGCAACACAGCAACAATGTCATTTCTCACCGATATTCCTCTTGAGAATTTTACTAACAAGTGGTGTAATTTTTACGAAAGGTTCTGTTGCATGTGTGTACTCACACATTCATATGTAAGGAGGCGGTTACTGTGCATGTTCAGCAAAGCATCCTTTCAGCAGGTATTGATAAAGGCTTTTGTTGGTTCATTGTGTATTCTTTGTATGTTTGTTGTGAAGTACAAATTTAACAACATCATAAAGTTAAGAAAGTACCAAACTGTGTATAGGGAATGAGAGAATGGTGTGCAATGCTAAAGAGTGTTATTTTAAGAGAGTGGTAATTTAAAAAAAACTGAATGGGGCAACATTCGAGAGTTTTTAATGAAATTTATTATAATAAATTAAGAATGCACATTGGACCAGACCAAAAAAAAAAAATTGAAGTTACAGGATATATTCCATACTTTAAAGATTTTGTTTACATCTTTTTGAGCACACTTATAACTACCTACCATATGGTACATTTGAATATGTCACAAAGTTATATTTAAATTTTCCAAAATGTGTATTCGCATCTCGTTTGTACTTCAAATACATTGCGGGAGGTTAAGGGGTAAATTAATTTTTTTTTTTTTTGAAATTTTTGGTACGAAGTTCCTTTTCGCCCGTTGCGGGATGGGGGCTAAATGAAAAAAAATTAAACAGCTTTTTAACACTATTATTCTACAACCCAGTATTATTATCAACTATATCGGATACTTTTGGTTTGGTTTGTGTCTAGACTAACATAAGTTGCAAAATTTCTAGGTTTTTAGGTGGAGCCTGTAACCAATATTTAGTATATATTGTAGTTTTAAACCCAATAAAAAGTACATTTAGAAAAGCTAAAGTGAAGGAAGTTTAAAAAATCAAATTTTCTTAAATGAGTGCCATTTCTTAAAAAAGTTAATTTTCTAAAAAAAAACTTATTCATATTCTTAAACAGGGTACCTTTTCTTAAAAAATACCTCATCTTCGTCAATAAGTAAAATATACGTTATTGGTCAGAGAGCAATCCACACGTAATCCATGAGTCATCATTGCGTCCCGAAAAGATTACGGTTTGGTGCGGTTTATGGGCCGGCGGCGTCATTGGGCCGTACTTCTTCCGTGATGATCAATACCGGCACATTACTTTGAATGCGAATCGCTACCGTTCAATGATAACCGAATATGTTTGGCCCCAATTGGATAATATGGACTCGGATGACATGTGGTTCGAACAGGACGGTGCTATAAGCCACACAGCGAATACCACAATCAATTTATTGGAAACCAAGTGTGGTGAACGTGTTATCTCACGAAATGGCCCAATCGATTGGCCGCCTCGGTCGTGCGATTTGACGCCGTTAGATTATTTCCTGTGGGGCTACGTCAAGTCTATGGTCCATGCCAACAAGCCATCGACGATTGATGAACTTCGTACGAATATCGAACGAGAAATTGCAGCACCATCGCCCGATTTATGCTTGAAAACCGTCGAAAATTGGGTTCAGCGTCTGGACTTCTGCAGGCGTGCCCGTGGTGGCCATGCAAAAGAAATCGAGCTCCATACATAATGGCATCGAACGTACTTTCACGAGAATAAAGAATTTCATTGGTATCTAAAACAAGTTTTGTTTTATTTAAAAAAACTTTTGAAGCGCTCTTATTGAAAAACCCGTTACTTAAAAAAAATACATTCTAAAAAAACAAAAGTTAATTATTTTACAAAAAGTATATTTTCTTAAAGATCCATTCGTATATTTATTTCAATTATTTTTCAACGGGCGTGTCGGAACTAACTAGTACATAATATATAGCGAAAGGAACTTCGTTTCAACCGGGTGTCCCCTGACACCTCATGTGATTTTCTATTCATATATTTATTATATGTACATATATTTGCCGCAAAATATTGTAATGTTTAAGTATATTTTATTGCTGTTCGCCTAATTATAATGTATATGCAATTTTAATTTTAAAACAAAAACGTGACAGGCAACAAGAAATCAAAACAGCAGCAGATGTTCAATTCATGAAAATAATGTATGCACGTGAGAATATGGATGTTCGAAATATACATATGGTTTCTTCATAAGGTTACAGGGCGACACAAGAGCACGAGCGAAGTTGATCCTATGGCTCTACCCATGCTCTTTTTTCGGATAACTCGACCACCTCAGTATCATGAGTATCACGCAAGACGTAGAGAATTACGTCTGAAAATTAGCAAATAATAAATATTGATAGGTGTTCTCATTTAATCAGCAGCATTTTTTAAAAAAATATGCGTACAATTCGCCACAAAGTATAATTACGTACATAGAATGAACCAGAAAATAAAAATAGCGTTAATTTATTTACCAGCAAGTAGGATTTCTCAGTAATATTGCACTTTCTAAATGTAGTGTAATTTTTTTGTGCAAGTTGCAACTCTGAAAATGTTATGAAAACGTATTACAAAAGAATGGAAGAATTTTCTGTCGAGAACGTCCACCTAATCTGTCAATCATTCGAAGAGTGTTCAAAAAATTTTAAGAAACTGGGTGGGTTATGGACAGTAGGACTCCTGTGGGTCAACGTACCAGTCGGACTCATGAAAATGAAAGAGTGTCGCCGAAATCCCGAAAACATCAATCCAATATCGTTCTCAAAAACTTAAAAACGAATTTTGACAAAAAAAAACTTCACCTTCATGCGTACAAAATTCAACTTACTCAGGAGCTCAAACCAGCAGAACATGGAAAGCGCTGGCAATACGTTCCATGTGTAATGGAGCAAAGTCAAGTCAGTGCCAATTTTACAAAAAAAAAGTCATCTTCTCATCATCATCATCTGAATGGCTTCGTGAATACACAAAATTAACGAATAGAGGGCTCAGAAATCCTCATGCAATCCATGAGAAACAAATGCACCCAAAGGGAGCAACTCTCTGATGTGGAGTTTGTTTAGGCGGCGTGATTGGGCCTTACTTTTTTGAAGATGATGTCGAAATTGCAGTGACTTGTGGCCATAACTGGACGGGATGGATATGGATTACATGAGATTTGAGGAAGACGGCGCCTCCTGCTACGCCGCGGATGATACAATCGATTCATTGGAGAAACGATTTCCAGAATAAATTATCTCAAAAAATTCAGATGTCAACTGGTCACCAAGATCATACGATTTAACAGCGTGCGATTTATTTCTTTGGGGTTTTGTGAAATCTCGGGTTTATGCGTATAAACCAGAAACAATTTCTGAGCTCTGAGATACAGCCACATCTCAGTGAAAAGTAATGGAAAATTTCATGAAATAATTAATGACCTGTCATCAGGGCCGTGGTGGCCATTTGACGGATATTCTATTTCATACTTAATCGGAACAGGATTCAATAACAAAATCACAACTATCTCAAAAAATACGTGCTTTTATTTTAAAATGAAAAAGTGCTTCTTACTGAGACACCGTTACAAACAAGTTACCAGACTGTACATAGCATGTTCCACAAATTAAATCAACTATACCAGAGTGTACATAAAGTGCATCAAAATGTACAAAGATGCTTAAAAAGTATATAATGGTTCCCAAAAATTTACAAGTGTGATAAAAATGATTTAAAGTGTATCATAAACTACAAAATTATAGAAAGAGTACAAAAATGTGCACCAAAAAAATGTTCCAAGTAGCGCTTTACATAAGCTGAGACAAAAAATGCATAACGTACATGAAAACCGAAGTTTTTGGTAAACTTTATGTTCTAATTTTTTGGCACTCTTCGAACTTTTTGGTACATGGATATACACTTTATGTACTTTTTGGTACTCTCTGTAAACTGTATACACAGTTACACATTTTGGTCTCTCTTATGAAACTTTTGGTATATTATTTACTTTTTGGCACACTTTATGACTTTTTGTGCACTTTAGGTACTGGACACTGTATGTATGTACATTTGGCTGTACATTGCGGTACACGTCATGTACTCGTTGGATACACTTTATGTACATTTCGTTAAAATTTTGGAACTTTTGATACTCTTTATACACTTTTTAGTACAGTTTGTTGCTCTGTATGTACTGGACACTATATGTACAATTTGCTGTACTTTATGTACTTTTTTCGATTCCTTACATACGCATAATATACATTGTGGTACACGTCATATACTCTTTGGGTACAATTTATGTCCCTTTCGGTGAACTTTGGAACTTTTGGTACTCTTTATGTACTTTTAAGTACAAATTTAGTATACCTTAGGGCCATTGGTGGAACGCAAAATATACCTATTTACCCTCTATGTATACAGTATGTAATTTTTTGTTGTTTTTGGTAAACTTTATGTTTCCTTTGTACATTTTATGCAATTTTTGCAACTAGTGAAGTGTTTTTTGGTATGATTTTGATTTGGTTTCATAGCAGCCAGCAGCGTCTACATTTTACAGCAAAAAACTTAATCATGAGCTGCTTTACTGCCCGATTTTCATACCTACTGAAGAGCGACTGCGTTTAACATTTTAAATTTTTAAACTACTCCTGCTGCCTACAACTAAAGACTAATTAACCGCAGTTGGTGTGCGACTGGAATCTCTCGAGATGTATTTTGAGTAGTCCGTTTGGACTGCCTCCATATAAAATCGATGCTATCAATTTCATTTGAACTAGTTTTATATCAAATTTCTCAGAATTACTTGCGTACATGAGGAAAATTAACTACACGCTGAAAAATAACGGTCCCAGAAACATACTGCAGGAAACATGTATATGTTTGCAAGCTTTGTTTTTATAAATTGAAGATCTGGTGCCTTGTTTTTTATTGTTGTCCATCATGTGTTTGTTTTCCGTCGTTTTCAACAAACATAGCCACATTTTGGTCACAAAGACAGATTTTATAACCTATTCATTATTTTTTGTCAAACATGTTAAATTTAATAGCAAACGCAATGTGTTTGCACACAAGGATGCTGTATTTGCGACAAGCTACAAACACATTATATTTGCATCAAAAGGAAAAGTATACAGATTTTTCAGCGTGATTATGATAATAATAATTCGTAGTTTAATTTGAATTACGTCTACAAATCCAAATTTAAAAAAATATGAAATACAATATTTTAAAAGCAGACCCTTCATATCTGGCAGTTTTGGTTTTCAAATATTTTATACGTACAGGTTAATGAATTTTGAAAGTACTATGAGGCAACACCAATCGAAACCACGAACCTCCATATATAGAATACTTTACGACCAGAATTGCCATCAGTCAAACAAAATTCAAAATAATTAGAAGCATTCCCATATATCATTACAACTGGCATTATTTAAACCAATGGAATATGCAACTTTTGTAATTGCCACTCCGAACAAGGGTAATTGCATTTCCATTTGACAAAGAAATGCACATTAAAATCAAATGCAAATTAAATAACCCCAATGCTGCTAATTTGCAATGAAAAATACTATACTCATGTTGGGTGTTACTACATTGAAATGGTAACTTTTAATTCGATTGTAATTTCCCAAAATTAAAATGGAAATTCTTAATTTAATTTGCAATTTTCACGATTTTTTTTTATCAAATTCTTTAAATCTTTAGCAGTTGAAGTTAAAAATCTTCATGTCATTTAATGTACTTCTTCAGGCAATTGGTAATTCTTAATTAAAGTTGAAATGGCTGGATATGGCCGATGTAAAAATGACTGACCCCTCATATCAATTTTAAATGACAGTGATTAAAACACTGCAGTAGGATTGTTGATAACAAAAAAGGGGAACCTTACCACAAGACCCTTTATGATGAGGTTGAGAATATAAAAGCAAGACTTGCTACAATACATGGGTTAAATACATGTGCAAGTTAATATAACAATGTATATAAATACATTGTAAAGTGGCTAACAAGGAAGACGTATATTTTTAAATATATGAAATACGTGTCAGAGAAAAGGCGCGTAAAATAGAACTTATAAAATAAGATTCGAAACCAAAGAAATATAACGTTTAAGTAGAGACGAACTACTTTGACGCTTCATACGATTTCTACACCGCATTATATGGGGAGTTTGTGAAAACGATTTCGATGGTTTTTTGCTAGCATCTTTAACTTGTAGTACTTTAATTTGTTCTCTATATTTTACGATACTTATTAGATTTGTCTGAACATTACATTATTCAAAATGACGGAAGCGGTTAATAGTAAATTTTTACACCCTTTGCAGTCTATACGAGGGCGGATCAATAAGTCCGTGACTTTATTATGTTTGTCTGAACACTACATTATTCAAAATGACGGCAGAGCGGTTAATAGTAGATTTTTACGGTCTTTGCAGTCTATACGAGGGCGGATCAATAAGTCCGTGAGTTTTCGAACTTCCCTCGTAGTTATATGAAATCCAAAACTGCTCCCATGAAGCACCACCTGTTAGTAGACTACTGTCGAATTTTGAGCAAGCTCCGTCGTTTACTGTGCGTTTAACAGCTGTTCAAAACATACAACCTCGTGCAATGGAAAAAAGTGAATTTCGAGTACACAGAAAAAAGCGAATGCTCAAATCAATTACAATATTTGTCAATTCAATTATTTTTATACTTGGATTTCCGCCAATGACGATTTTTGTAAATTCAATTACTCGAATTGTAAGATCGTAATTGAAAAGTTTTCAATTAAAGCAAATATTTATTTGAGCACAGATTTAATCAAAATTTCTTAATATTGTTGATTAAATTAGTAATTGAGTTAAGCATGACTTTAATCAATTTTTTATGGAAAATTTCAATTACGCGTGTAATCAAGTTGAGTGAGTGCTTAATCAAAATTACATAATGTTTTGATTACGCTCGTAATCAAGTTGAGTGAGCGTTTAATCGAAATTATATAATGTTTTGATTACTAGCGTACTCAACTTGAGTATTCTGGTAATCAAAAGTCGGTGTTCGCTTTCAATCGAAATCGGTAATTTTTTATGATTAACATTAACACCCAAAATAAGAAAAACGAACATCTCATATTTTTTGAACATTTTATTTTTATAATTAATTTGAGTTTGATTAAATAATAATTAAGAAAATCATTTACAGGGATTCAAAAATAAAAATTAAAAAATTTCAATTATACTTTTTACTTATGAAGTATGTTTTATTTTTATAATTAATTTCCGTATGTCTTTTTTTCGTTTGAACATTTATTTGTAAATTCTCAAAGATGTGTTTTGATTTCGCAATAATTTTGTAGCACATGTTTTGTTGCTGTCATTGTGTTGACGAGTGCCGATTGCAATAACAAAACACCGTTTGTAACGGATTTTTGGTGATGCGCATCTTCCACTTGTTCTCCCTGACAACAACAAAAATTCGCCTTAAAAATCGAACAAAAAAACCTCAAATAACATATAAAGAATGTTGTAATTTCAAGTACACAAGTACTTGATTCCTGTGAAATTTTAATTGATCTTCTTCGCTTTATAAAATGTAAAATTGTTGAACCAAGTATTCAAATGATTGAGTCAAATAATGAAATAATTGAATTTTATCTCTGTTTTCAAGCAAATCAGTAATTGAAATTAATTCGGGAATATTTTTTTCTGTGTACTCATTAAACATAATTTTTTGGGGAAAAAAAACCGTCGATCAAACTAAGGAAAGGCTTAATAAATACTGACTTTCGTTATGGTCGCACAAGTACAAAAGTCAATTCACCCGAAAAAAAGAAAAAATCGACGATATGGTGTTGGCCGATCGAAGAGTAAAAGTGCGTGAGATTATTGATGCCATAGACATTTCATATGGCAGTGTGGTTTGGATTTTAAATGATCAGTAGGGTTTAAGAAAGCTGTCTGCAAGATGGGTGTCGTGTGACAATTTCAAAGGATTGTTTGGAGCTGTTCATAACCAATTTTGCGGCGTTTAATAACTGTTGATGAAACATGGATCCATTACAGCACTCCGGACACTATGCAGCAGTCGAAGCAATGGGTTTCTCTGGGTGAACCGGCTCTGGAGAAGCCAAGGTAAGTCTGTCGGCCAATAAGGTGATGGCAACAGTTTTTTGGTATGCACGCGGGATAATCCAGATCTATTATCTTCAAAAGGGAAAAACAATAAATGGGGAATATTATGCCAACTGACTGGACCGATTTAACGAGGATTAAAACAACGACCCCATATGGCCAAGAAAAAGGTTGTTTTTCATCAAGATAATGTACGGGTGCACACGTGTGTAGTCGCAATGGCAATACTCAATGAATTGGGCCACGAATTTGTACCTCATCCATCATATTCTCCGGATTTAGCCCCTAGTGACTATTTCCAATTTCCAAACCTAAAGAAATGGCTCGGCGGAAAGAGATTTAGCTCCGACGATGAAATTATTGACCAAAGAAATGCTTATTTTATGGACCTCGAAAAAACCAATTTTTTTTGGAAGGGATACAAAATTTGGAGAAATGTTGAAAAATAATATACCGGCCGCCATAAATGTCTCCCTTCTAAAATTGTATTCGAGCATATCTAGCCCTATCACCACGCATTAAGGGGGAACCCATATCAAAATGAAATTTATACAAAATTTTCTCCCACCATTCCAACTCAACTGCCTCAACGGTACCCTTAGAGGTGTTAAATGTACTACCGACCTCAAATACACTTTCAACTCCCATAGGTGTTTTAAACATATGTATATACTCTCTATCATTAACCCTCAAGGGGGCCCACACAAATTTCCTATTTTCCATAATTTTTGGAACGAAGTTCCTTATCGCACGTTGCGGGCTAAATGAAAAAAATTAAATAACTTCTGTTTTAACACTATTATGCTACAACCCAGTATTATCAACTGTATTGTTTACTTTTGCTTTGGTTTGTGTCAAGATTATCTCGATATCTCACATATGTTGGCTAATTTATTGTTTAATGGGAAGTTTTCCAAGTGGAGCCAGTAACCAATATTTAGTATATATCGTAGTTTTGAACCCAATAAAGAGTAAATTAGAAAAGCCAAAGTGAGAGGAGTTAAAAAGAGAACATTTTTTTAACTAAGTCCCTCTTCTTAAAAAAAGTAAATTTTCTTAAAACAATACCTATTCATATTCGCAAACAAAGTACATTTTCTTGAAAAGAAATAACTTATTTTAAAGAAGAAAGTAAATTTTCTTACAAAAAGTACCTTTTCTTAAAAAAAAAGTATTTTTTGATGTGTTAACATC
Source organism: Phaonia tiefii (assembly GCA_963931995.1). Classification (NCBI taxonomy): domain Eukaryota; kingdom Metazoa; phylum Arthropoda; class Insecta; order Diptera; family Muscidae; genus Phaonia; species Phaonia tiefii. The sequence goes on from OZ008371.1 coordinate 126,237,767, forward strand.
TGTAGCGGCGTATAGGGACTAAATTTATCAAAGTCAACACATGCAAACAACAAACAGACAGGTTTTCTGCTGCTGCTAAAACCAGATTTTATGCTGCTGCTAAAACCAGAATTTATGCTGCTGCTAAAACCAGATTTGCTGCGACTGCGAAAGAGAAAAATGACGTGTTAAACAAAAATTAGCGAGCAAGAGAGCAATGAAAGAGTGGTGTGGCAGGGGTGAGACAAACGAAATTGTGTCTATAGCGTTTGTATTAACATAATAATGTATGTATGTACATGTGTCTGTTGCTGTTGTTGAACGAAGATATAAAGCATAGCCGCGCAAAATTTCATTTGCGCAGTCGACCTTACGGTGACACACTAATACGTCAGCTACTTCGGACAAATTATGTGTGATGTTGTGTGTTTGGTTGTTTCGTTGTTGTTGCTATGGCCAAACAAAGCGAGTCATTTCATGTTCAGCATTGCCCGGTGTATACAAAAACAAGTAGAAACGGTGTTAAGTGCGGTTATATACCCTCCACCATGACAATTTACACTACATCTCTCCACTCTTTGCATTCCCTTAACAGTTTTTGATGCGTTAACATCTATATGCGCGGTTACGGCCTAAATTCACAAAGTGAATACATCCAAACACAATTTGTCCGACTGCGCTCACACAGATTGTCCGACTGCGATCACACATTGTGTGCCGTTAAACTCCTCCGAGACGGCTGGACCGATTTGTATGAAATTTTGTGTGCATTTCGGGTAGTTCTCACAATCGGCCAACATCTATTTTTCATACCCCTAAATGATAAGGGTGACCCACTCCTATATAGAACACAGATTTGTCCGACTGCGAAACACAGATTGTCAGACTGCAAAAAAACACACACACTGATATAGCGGCAGCCAATTGTTGTATTCTGTGGGTGCGAGGCACTCTCAGTGCAAAGAGAGTAATGACGTGGTTATACGTATATAAAAATGAGATAGAAAGAGAGCAACGAAATTTGCGGACTTGTGTAGCGTATGTACGAACATAACCATGTCTGTATGGACATGTGTCTGTTGCTTTGCATTCTCTTTGCTTTTTGTGGGTATAAAATAAAAGGAATTAAGCAAGAAAATAATGGCACTTGTCTTTAAATATGTTTAAGTGTTATTTAGTATTAATATTACTTAAATCAAACGTCATCATATGACTGAACGCTGGTTTTTATTTTCCAATGGAACATTAAGCTTGTTTTGGTTACATATTCGCTTGTTTTGTATGAAGCACTTAGCGAAGACTTCGCAAGAACTTAGCGACGAGATTCATTTTCGCTAAGTTTAAAACAACAAAATTTGGACATCTTTTACCGTATTTAACCATTTTTCATATTTTTGAACAAAATGACTTCTCGCTAAAAAGCCGTTTTCTTTGCAACTTAGCGAGCGATAATCGCTTGCTTGTATTCAAAACACGACTATTTACAAATGTGTTCATAGAAATCGAACAGGTACCGTGTAACAAAAAGGTGTTAACACATCGCCCGTGAGTTCGAACACTCATTGGATTTTTTTAAATAAGTACCTTTCCTTAAAAAAATAACATTTTCTTACAACAAATTTCCTTTATTTATTTTCGTTTCTTTAACGAGTACTTTTATTGTGAAACAAAATAAATTTTCTTAAAATAAGTACCTACTCTTAAAAATTTACCTTTTCTTGAAAAAGGACCAATTGTAAAAAGAAATACCCATTTCTTAAAGAAAACCCTTTCCTTCAAAAACATATTTTCTCTTATAAAAATACATTTTCTTACTAAATGCCGTTTCTTAAAAGTTCCTTTTCTTAAAAATAAAATAAAAAGAAAATTTTCTTAATAAACTAACTATTTCCGAAAAAGAGTACAACTTCTCTAAAAAGTACCTGTTCTAAAAAAAAATATTTTTTGTAAAAAAAATGTATTACTCTTATGGTTTTTTCTTACAGAAAGTACTTCTTCTTAAAAACAGTACCTTTTCTTAAAAAAACATTAGCATTTAATAAAAGTAGTACCTCTCTTTAAAAAAGTTCCTTTTCGGGAAAATATAATACATATTCTGACAAAAGGGACCTAAAAACATAGATTTTTTTTAAATGCAATTTGTAAAACATAAATTTTTGCTAAAAAATTGTGCAAAAAGTATATTTTCTTAAAGATCCATTAAATTATCGTACTTTTCAACGGGCGCCTTAGGCGTGTTGGAACTAACTAGTACATCATATATAGCGAAACGAACTTCGTTCCACCCGGGTGTCATGTTATTTTTTTATGAAATCAGCTCCTACCGCTCCAGCTACTAAATATAGAAATTTGTTTTTATCTCAAAAAAATCAAAAACGGCTGTAATTGTTCACCTTAACTACGTTATATTCAGAAACATATCTTATAAATAAAATTAGACATGGATCAGGGAAATCGATGAATTTTTCTCGATTTCGTTCAAAATTGTAAACGGTAAAAAGTTGCGGCTGTTATCGTGCCTCGCAGCCAGACAATCGATTCTAGCGCAATCGTCTTAAAAAGTGTCAAAACGAGTTTGGTCCAAACATACCTAGGGTCTACGAGGCGGTCTCAAAACTAGCCGACCTAACTTATAGATGTTGCCATTAGTTTGGAAAAAAATATTTCGGTGAAAATTGGCAACCTTACAAAACGTATGTTTTACGTTTCAATGCGCAACGTAGTTTAGTGTTTTTATTTGAGCTATCAAAAGTATCAAATTTGTAAACATGGAAAAATTTGGTCATCGTTGTGTAATTCAATATTTTCATTTGAAGGTCTCAGTACAGGCAACAATAAAGGCGAGGTGGATTTTACTCTGGAGGAGTCTGCTTCTTCGTTAACTACAGTAAAATAATGGGTAGTAAAGCTTAAACGAGGCCGTACGAGTTGTCAAGACGAACACCAGTAAAATAATGGGTAGTAAAGCTTAAACGAGGCCGTACGAGTTGTCAAGACGAACACCATAGGGGTCAACACATTGAGGTGTCCTCGCCAGACACTGTTAAGAAAATCCACAAAATGGTATTGGATGATTGTCGCCTGAAGGTGTGTGAGCTAACTGAAATGATAGGCATTTCAAAAAGTCCTATACATCGTATATTGACCGAAGATTTGAAGATGAGAAAGCTGCGCGAAAGATGGGTGCCGCGTTTGCTTTCAATAGAGCTAAACCAGCTTCGTGAAGATGTTTCAGTAGAGTGTTTGGCGATGTTTCACCGCTCTAAGGCGAATTTTTGCGTCCATTGATAACCATGGATGAGACATGGGTCCACCACGACACACCTGAGACAAAGGAACAGTAAAAGTAAAGGACCGGAATGGGAGAATGGTGTCCAAAGAAAGCGAAGACGGTGTAATCTGCAGGCACGGTCATGGTGTCTGTTTTTTGGGATGCGCATGGGATAATTTTTATTGATTCTCTCAGAGAGGAAAAACCTTCCACGGCGAATATTCTGTCAATTCATTGCAGCGTTTAAGTGATGACATTGTCGAAAGAGGCGAAAAAGAAGGTGTTGTTTCATCAAGACAATGCTCCAGTTCACACATCCACTATTTTGGTGGCCAAAATTAATGAATTAAATTCCGAATTGCTTCATCATGCACCTTATTCGCCAGATTTAGCTCCCTCAAACGATTTTGTATCTCCAAACTTGAAAAAATGGCTGGGTTAATAAAAGATTTACCAACAATGAAGAGGGGGAGTCTGCGGCTGATTGTTATTTTAGGGAGTTTCATAGTTCTATCTGTTAACAGGGTATCGAAGCTATTGAATATCGCTGGGAAAAATGTATCCAGCTAAAAGGAGATTATGTTGAAAAATAAAGAACATTTTTCCCAACTTTGGAGTTTTCTTTGTTAGGTTGGCTAGTTTAGGGACCACCCTCGTAGCACGTCTCTTTCTATGAACGCAAAAAAAATAAATGAATTTGCCGCAACCGAATTTAGAGGTTGACACAACCTTATTAGACGACATCGCATCCGAACTAACGACTGCAACGACCGCGATAGAGGCTCTCACAACCAATTGGAGACTGCTTCAAATAAATTTCCGTTGTGGGAACTAAGTTCAGTCGTGACAATCTCAATTCGGTTCTGGCAACTGCAAGCAACCGCATTTGTGATGGCTACAACTTTTCACTTTTTCCCGTATCCAATAATAAAGAGTGGAGCGCGGTAATTTGCTTATGTGGGTATGAAATAAAAAAATTATGAACCTTAGAAAATTGGAACCATGTATCCTCTAATTGCATTGCCTCAAGAGCCGGTTGAAAAAAATTCTGTATCATAGTCAAGTACCGTTCGGAGTTCACAGTTACGGCATGACGGGGTTATCCTGGAAAAGTAAGGGCCAATGATGCCTACTCGTGATAATGCGCACCACACAGTGACGAGGTCCTAATGCAGAGGTCTCTGGTGAAGTTATCTGCGGTTTGTTTCACTCCAGTACCGCATATTTTTTTGTTTACACACCCGCTGTTACACACACGCTGCACTGCAATGATCGAGTGGGCATTTGAAAAATACGCTTTAACACAAAATGACCTCTCCTCACGTGTCCAATGCATGATGGCAACTGAAAGGCAGACGAATACAAATCTCCCGTCAGCCACTATAAGCCACGTACACTCTCCACTCTCTTCGACCAATAGTGCCGCCACTATTAGCAAATACATATACCCCTGCCGCTATACCCCTGCCGCTATGGGTGGGGGTAAAAAGAGACTGTTTAATGGGTTTAACAAATTGTTGTTGTATTTTTACGGATACCCTATTATACGCAATGCGCGGGAGTGAAGACTTCTCCCATCGCTGATCGCAATATATCCTTCGCCTCTATAAACAGATTGTTTTCATCGAAATCCGTAAACTGTTGCGGCCGTTATCGTGGCGAGAAGCCATACATTCGAACCTGGCGCAGTCTTATTTAAAAGTCATAAAACGGATTTTGTACAAAGATTCTTAGGGTCTAACACCGCTCTTTCTACAAGCGTAGGAAAAATGAGTGCATTTGCTGCAACCGAATTTAGAGATTGTCACAATTATATTAGACAATTTGATATCCAAATAAGAGGTTGAAACAATCGCTTTAAATGCTGTCACACCCAATTAAAGGCGGCTTCAACTAAATTTCCATTGTGGGAACTCAATTCTGCGATGACAATCTCAATTCAGTTGTGGCAACGGTAATTTCGTAGCAACAACCGAATATACGGTGGCTACAACCTTTTCAAATAATATATCTGTAACCCTGTCCCTATGAGTACGAAAAATGATTTTCATATAAGAAAGTTAAGTGGATTTAAATTATGTTTACTGTTGTATGTAGTTTTGCGCAGCCCATTTATTCGCAATGCCCGGGAGTGAATGCTTCTCCCATCACTGATCGCAATATATCCCTCGCCTCTATAAACAGATTATTTTCATTGAAATCGGTAAAATATTGCGGCCGTTATCGTGACGAGAAACCAGACGCAATCTTCTTTAAAAGTGCTAAAACGAATTTGGTCCGGTGATTCTTAGGGTCTAAACCCGATCTTTCTACAAGCATAGCAAAAATTATTGCATTCGTTGTGGGAACTCAATTCTGTGGTGACAACCTCAATTCGGTTGTGGCAACTGTAATTCGGTAGCAATAACCGAATATACGGTGGCTACAACCTTTTCAATTTTGTAACCCTGTCCCTATGGGTGGGAGTAAAACAATGATTTTCATATAAGAAACTTTCGTTTCTGCTTCAACTTAATTTCCTCTCTGGGTACTCAATTCTGTGACGACAATCTCAATTGGGTTGTGGCAATTGTAATTCGGTCTCAACAACCGAGTATACGGTGGCTACAACCTTTTCACTTATTTTGTATCAAATAATATAGGGGTAAGCGTGTCCCTATGGGTGGGGTAAGAAAATTAATTCTCCTATAAGCAAGTTTAGTTTCTGCTTCAACTAAATCTCAGTTGTGGGAACTCAATTCTGTGATGATAATCTCTAGGTTGTGGCAACTGTAATTTCGTAGCAACAACCGAATATACGGTGGCTACAACCTGTTCCCTTATTTTGTATCAAATAATATAGGGGTAAGCGTATCCCTATGGGTGGGGTAAGAAAATTGATTCTCCTATAAGCAAGTTTAGTTTCTGCTTCAACTAAATTTCAGTTATTGGAACTCAATTCTGTGACGACAATCTCAATTCGGTTGAGGCAATTGTAATTCGGTGGCAACACCCGAATAAAAGGTGGCTACAACCTTTTCACTTTTTCCATATCAAATAATATAGGTGTAGCCCTGTCCCTACGGGTTGGGGTAAGAAAATTGATTTTCCCATAAGAAAGTTAAGTTTCTGCTTCAACTAAACTTCCGTTGTGGGAACTCAATTCTGTGACGACAATCTCAATTCGGTTGTGGCAATTGTAATTCGGTAGCAACAACCGAATATACGGTGGCTACAACCCTTTGACTTTTTGCGTATCAAGTAATATAGGTCTAGCCCTGTCCCTATGGGTGGGAGTAAAAGAATGATTTTCATAGAAGAAACTTTAGTTTCTGCTTCAACTAAATTTCCGGTGGGGGAACTTAATTATGTGACGACAATCTCAATTTGGTTGTGGCAACTGTAATTTGGTAGCAACAACCAAATATACGGTGGCTACAACCTTTTCAGTTTTTGCGTATAAAATAATATAGGTATAGCCCTGTCCCTATGGGTGGGGGTAGGAAATTTGATTTTCCTTCCCCCGTCCCTGATCACAAAATATATCCGTCGCTTCTGGAAACAGCTCAAATTTATTAAATTGAATGCATATTACACTAAAAAATACCATTTACACGTTGTTGATGGCTGTTGCTGCCTGCTATCGTGGGAAACCCTGCTGCTTTTTACATTGTCTGCCATCATTTTCGGAAAAGGAAGCACGAATTTATTTTATCGCTCTTGAGGGTTTCTCTCACACCCACGAGATGTGTTTTGAATTCATGTCAGTTTTTTTCCTTTTGAGTTCATAGGATGCTACAGCAGATTGCTATGGATTTTTGTAGCAAATGGCGGATTATAAATCGCAAGTTTGGTTGCTGCCACATAGGCGTTGCTAACTGCGTGATGTGCTACATGTCAATTAAATTAAATTGTTTTCCTCTCGACAGGTACGAAGTTATCTCAATGTCAAAAAGACAACTTATCAAAGAAGTGAACTTCCCAACAAGATGTTTAACGAATTATTTAAGATGTTGCAACAGGTGTCTGTTTCATAAGTGGCTTTAAATGTTCACACCTCTGTACAAGTTAACAAATGTGAACATTATAGCCCTAGAGTTTTATTGAAGGCAATATTGAATCATCACATCACATCACATCGTCATCACCATAATTTCCCTAATAAATTTAATATGGAAGATAATATTACAGATTATGTTTGAAATTTGTAAACATGTTGTTAAGGATCTAGTGGTTTCCGATTTCTAACTGTTATGACTGACAACCTTCACTGTATTGAGTTGTATTCCAAGGGACTCTTTCGTTCTTACCATCCGGCGTTTAGTTTTACGACTACCTCAGATACACATCTTCCTAAATGGAAAATTCATAACATTTATCTGCCTGTACCGTTTAACACTTTTTATTATTTTTGCATGAACATTACAAGTATTTCTTCATTACACTGGCAGCATTGAGAATCCTTGTAAAGGCATAAGAACAACGAAAACAGACAAACACTTTTGCGCACATTTACAACAACCCTCATTGAAATGTCCTTTGGACTGTGTAACTGGGTAGAAGATAACAACGCGGAAAATGAATGTGTGTTGGCGTGAGCATCGGTGTAAGTGGCAGGCAGTCGCTGCAAACATTTAACTGGAGTTTATTGTTATGTCTGAATATGAAATTTCGTTATAAAAATATGAAAGTGATAGTGTTAATTTGTTTTACAGCCTCATAATCTTCCGGCAAATGATGTTTATGCGCCTGTCACTACTACGAGTATATCTGCTTGTATAAAGATCCTGTCAAACAACATAATTGTGTTTGTAATAGCTTTGAATACATATTTTCCATGATTGGTAAAGGGTTTATATGCTACAAAATGGAGTGGCTCATTGTGCACAGCTTTGCTTTTGGGAGCAAAGAAGAATATGATGTAGAAAATTAACGACGTTCGGTAGCTATTACAGATTTTGAAAATAAAAGCCTTTAAAGACTTTACAATTTAACACCTACATGAGACTTAAGCTCGCGTTACAATTTACCCTCAAGAGGCGCTCTGAGATTTTATAAAACAGTCCATAGATAGGGTCATAGGATATATACAGGAATGGTGTACCAAGAGCTAGACATCGCTGAAAAACTAAGCAGAGAGACTTGGAAGTTTTTACTGCTGCATGACAACAGGCACACATTTGTCATGATATTTTTAGCTGATTTAGATCCTGTTACAATACGATGAAACATACAGTGTTTGGAATAATTTAAATTTTGGAGCGAAGTTCCTTATCGCACGTTGCGGGATGGGGGCTAAATGAAAAAAAATTAAAACACTTTTGTTTTAACACTTTTATGCTACAACCCAGTATTATCAACTTCCCAAACCCCCTATTATCAACTACAGTGTTTACTTTTGCTTTGGTTTGTGTCTAGACTAACGGCTTGGATCATAGAGATATAAATTAAGTAGATTTTTCGTATGCGTTGAGAAATTCCTTGTTTAATGGAAAGTTTTCTAGATGGAGCCTGAAACGAATATTTAGTATATATTGTAGTTTTGAACCCAATAAAAAGTAAATTTTGTAAAGCCAAAGTGCAAGACTTGCAAAAAAAGTATCCATTGGATTAAAACCTATTCATGAAATACAACCCTGAGCATGGAATAACATTTTACAGCACAATTTTTAACACCAACATCTGTGAAAAGTTTTTTGGAACAATAAAATCTTTGCAATGGCATTCGATGAAAGCATGTATAGGAAAGAAATGTTGTGAACGTTGATGGTTATGGCAAAGTATTTATTGTGGATGATGTCGCACAAGTTGGAGCGTTGAAACAATTGTCGATAAGATGAGTTTCATTTATCCCTATAATGTGTGATGACATACCAAAATACTTGTGTAGAAGGGAGCTGATGGTATGCCTTGTTAGGCATTGAAATAGCTACATTCCCAACCATCCACATACATATTTCGTTTTATAATATTTTCCTTTAAAATTTACATTTTCATAGAATAGTACTTTTAATAGTGATTGATCTTGAACCGAACAATTCTTAAAGAACATTATATTAATATTTTGCCAGCAGCCATATGTGCTCCCCAAACTTAGCCAACAAAAAAAAAGTTTTTGCCCACTCATTGACCTAAAACACACACAACATCGGTGCAATAAACTGGTCCCATAGCTGCAATGCGACTCCAAATACGGGTTATTCTTGGGACAGCCGCATGTCATCAATGAAATTTTATTACATCAAAGTTATTGGCCACCCATTAACATAAAACACACAAAACATCGGTGCAATAAACTGGTATCATAGCTGACAGCATTTTCATCCTGCTGTTGCGCAGCGTCTCCAGAGACGGGTAGACTTCAGACAGAAAACGTATATTTTCTTAAAGATCCATTTAAATTATCCTATATTTCAACGGGCGCCTTAGGCGTATTGGAACTAACTACCACATAATATTTAGCGAAAGGAACTTCGTTCCAATCGGGTGTCCCCTGACTCCTCATGTGATTCTTTTTACATTTATAGGTACGGGTAGGGCAATCTATCACAGTGAACACATGCCAACAACACAGCGTTAGCATCAAATGAGTGTTTGTTGTACAATAATAGTCTCTGCCTGAAAATATGTATGATGGTAATAATGTAGCGACAGCGAACAAATCAGCAGGTCGTCGTCGCAAAGAGAATTGAATAGTATAGAGAGCTCATGAAAGGAATTGTATGCCTCAAAAGCACTAGCGACGTCTGGCGAATGATTCAAATCGTATTACACTCTTTTTGTCATAACTTGATCCATTCATAATTTTGATGTGAAACATTGATGCCTTTTGAAACATTTATGCTTTTTGTATTGTTTTATGTAATAACATTTTCGAAATGGTGCATTTATATTGAAATGTTGTAGAAAGAGAAGAACACACGTTTGGCTATTTCACTCAGACTCTCTACATGAGAGCGGAGAAAGAGTGTAAAACGTTCTCTATAATATTCAATACTTTTTGTAGTCGCTCTCTTTATGACAAAACGAAAACAATCATTTCAGTGAGATAAATATTTATTTTTATTCAGTTGTATGCCAGCATTCAAACAAGCAGGTCATCGTCGTTCTATTTAAGACAAAACAAAGACAATTATTTCAGTGAGCTAAATACTACTATATTTATTTTTCACAGTATTAATTTTAGTGTTAAAGCAGATGTTTAGAAAAAAGAAAGTGCAAAATATCCTACAGCACAAAATTTTTTTTTTATTTTCCGATGTAACATTTAGTAATGTGTTCATAGAAATCGAACCATGTAACAAAAAGGTGTTAACACATCGCCCGTGAGTTGGAACACTCATTGATTTTTTTTATTTTATATTTCTATTTTTAATGCCACAATTTAAATTTGAAATTGAATATCGAAATTTGAATAAAAAATATAAAATGTGTATTCTTTGTTATAACGTCAGCAGCTAATATACGAACTAAATACTAATTCCCCTGCTGACTATAGAAAGGAGTGATATACTTTCGAATCTTTGCTCAAAAATTAGATTCATGTTCACAGTATTTAGATCCTGTCAGGCTATTCATTGAGAAGTACGCTGTACCATAGCATTATGAATTGAAGATGTCCTGCTCTTTGTGTTCTTTGCTCTCTGTCACATAGGAAATGGGACTGACCGTGTAGGTGGAAAGTTTATGATAGCCACTAATATGGGAGTGATCAGAAATGATTCCATCATAGGACAGGCCAAGCAGCTCACAACTAATTGTACGAAAATAGGTTGTAGCAACCGTAAATTCGGTTGTTGCCACCGAATTGAGGTTACCACAACCGAATTGATGTTGTTACGACCGAATTTAGTTCCCACAACCGAAATTCGGTTGATGGAACCTCGTTTCATATTTGATTCGGTTGTGACCACTAAGCCTGCAAGTATATTCGTTATGTCAACTAAAATTTCTGAAACTACGCTTGGAGTAACCGAATTTTGGATGAAGACAAAATGGTACCATATTCGGTTGGAGTAACGAAATGTGGCATCAGTTCAGTTCGGTTGTATCTAGCGAATTTGGCATCAATTCGGTTGCTGTAACTTAAATTCCGACTTGAGCAATGAAAATAAGCGTGTTTTTTTACCCCGCTAAAGTTAGTTATAGCTTAAGCGATATTAAGTGGCATTTCAATTTCCCACTTAAATTCCCACTTGAGCAATGACAATGTTGCCACATGTTAAATTTCAAGAAATGACAACAAAAATGTATCTTAGATAAATTTTGTTATCATTTTTTGCGAATGAAAATGTTATCAAGGAGAGACTCAAAAGCAGAATTTTGCAAAATGGCTTACACATGGTCAGTTCATTTAAATTATTTTATTTAATGGAAGACTACGTATACTTTTATATCTCTAAATTTGAAGGATAGATTTTTATTTCCGATTGAAAACAAAATTTGAATTAAATTGTTCACAAAAACGAGCGGTGAATGTTATACGTATTGATCATGGTATAATTATCTATCAGGTATAGTCGTTTAAACATGTGATTACGTTTTTTCCATGTCATTTTTCGTTTTACTTGTTAAAATCATATGTATTTTGTTTTCATACTTTTTTGTATTCCTGTATTGTTGGTATATATTTGTGTAGACAAATAAAAATGTCTGTTGTTGCTGCTTACAAATACAACAAAATTTGCTGCTACCATGTATTTGTTGGCACTTATTACAACCGTGTTGCCGTATCGCATTTTTTTCACCCATTACAGCAAATGTTGCGACATTACGTAGTATTAAGTGTGAATCGTTTTATTTCGAAAGCCGTAAGTGGCGATGGCTTAATGGAATAGAAAAACAGCCTTAAATGTGTAGTAAAAGGAACTGCGTTCCAACTGGGTCTACCCTGACTCCTCATGTGATTTTTTCTTTGCTGTATTAACATCTAAAGGCACGGGTAGGGAAATCTATCACAGTGAACACATGCAAACAACACACAGCGTTAGCATCACATGAGTGGTTGTTTTCAAACAATAGTCTCTGCCTGAAAATATGTATGTTGGTACTGGCATAGCGGCAGCGAACACCAGGTCGTCGTCGCCGAAGACTATTGAATAATATAGAGATCTCATGGAACGAATTGTATGTATGACTCAAAAGCACTGGCGACATCTGGCGAATGATTCAAACGTACTACACTCTTTTCGTCGTAACTTGATCCATTCATAATTTTGATGTGAAACAGTGATGCCTTTTGAAACATTTATGGTTTTTGTATTGTTTTATGTAATAACATTGTCGAAATGGTGCATTTATATTGAAATATTCTATAACTCTCGTTTGTGTTCCTTTACTCAGACTGTTATCGACATTCTGTGATTTACGTCCGCGAGTATTATGAAATGCCACCTCATGACAATTTCGGATTCTATTTTGAATTCTTTTAACCCACATACATATTAAAATTTCTGTTACAAATTTTAAGTTTTGATTCTGAAACATATTTCAAATTATGATTTTGCAATTAATGCGTATGAAATTAAATTTTAAATTTAAAGGAGTTTAACAAAAAAAAAAAAAAACAAATAGTTATTGATTTACAGGGTGGCGCAAAAGTAACGTCATGATTTCCGTGCTGAATACATTTTTGTTTCGGTACTTTTTCAGAATTAACTCAGAAAATCTTAGACCATTTATGAGGGAAGATAGAACAATGCACCACAGTTGTTCAATTTTATTTTGAAAGCCAGCATTCGATTTTTTAGACACCAAGATTATATAGAAATTTCTTTTACGGTCGAAATCCACCTGGCGCTCCAACAATTTAACTATTCATTCAGCGTTTTGGTCAAGAAGGGGCTGTCGGTGATGTTCCGGATACTTGAAGACCTCGTATAGTACGACACAATGTGGAGATTGCTCGGATGCTAGCAAGTATTGAAGAATCTCTCGACAATTTCATCAGGCGACATTCTCGACAGTTTTTGATCTATAGGAAGTCTTTGCAAAGAATTTGACATAAGTTACACCCACTCCATGTAAGATTCAATTGGTTGACGACTGGAAACCATATGCTGCACAAATACGCCTTCAATATAGTCTCCGATTTTAAGAATTGTCCCTAGAAACCAACGAGTTTATTTATTCACAAACTGCTAATGAACGATGCTGCCCATTTTCAAATCAATGGTCAAGTGTAAAAATTCAACAATAATTGTTGAACATCATACACACCCACTTAAATGCACCGTATTGGATGGAATAACCAATTTTTTTCGAAAACGACGAACAAGTTGCGGGTTAATGTGGTTGGCATTCAATACAGGGCACGGATTGAAAATTCATTCAGGCCAGAGGTAGGGAACAATCCACAATTGTGGTTCCAATAAGATGGAGCAACAGTTCGTCCAGCTATGGCTAATATCGCGCTTTTCTAATTTTAACTGGCCACCGCATTCGCCCGATTTCACGGCTCCAAGTTGTTTTCTTTGGTGCAACCTAAAAGGTAAGGTGTGTGGCAATATGCCAAGAACCATCCAACAGCTTAAGGCCAATACTGGAAAAAAAAAGTGACGGCTCTGGATCCTGAAATTCTATGAAAAGTTATGGGAAATACTCGTACTCTGGATAGAGCCCGTCAGGTCGAAGCAAACAACAGGCACCATTTGAAATATATTATCTTCAAAACATAATGTGAACATATTTGTAATCTAAATCTATAATCTAAATTGTAATAAATGTCAACTTTAAATAAAATCAGAATGGACAATATAAATATATAAAAATATATAAATCATAACGTTAATTACGGGTCACGCATACACTTTCGATATTTTTCTAGCAAGTTAGCCAAAATTTGGTACTACTGAGTCTGTTTAAATGTTGGAACTACGAAATTCACTAAATAGGTCATTCCTTTTTCCTATCCCCCCCCCCCATTTAAAGAGTATATGACGCTTTAAAAGTCATCTAGCTATGCTCTTTCATTATTCGATTGAAAGCCCTTCATTTTTGTTGTTTTGTTGACAAAAGCAAACACTGAATAGAACTTGCTTTTTCGTTTATTATTTCACATCTAATATCGAATTTATATTCCTGGCTCCATTTCCAAATGAAAGTGGAATGTGTTAGGTATTGCTTTTGTGTTCCGTTTGTTTGCCATCAATCGTATAATGTAAATTATATTCAAGCGCTTTCATTTCAATCTCATTTCATTCACAAAACAAATGAATCTCAACAATATTGAAGTCAAATTTCAATGTTATGATTGTAATATTTGCTTTTATATAAATGTGACTATGAGTGTTGAAATTTTATTTGGGTGAATCCTCGCACACAATTCCTCAGCCTAGGAATTCTAACTGTAATTTAAATGTTTATGCAAGAGACCAAGGTGTTCTGATGAGGCACATAAAATTTAACGAAAGCTAATTAAGATATTACCTGAATAATTGTGTATTCCAACAAGTGAGTGGTATGATTAACAATAATTTGAAAGGATATAACGTAACAGTATGATCCGTCAGTACATATTTAAAAGTACACTCTCATACCCTTTGACCATCCCTACATTTCCAAATGATTATATATACGACCACTATTACGGGCAAACGTACAAACAGTAACTCTCTTTGAGGCCACCTTCGCGAACAACCACACTCACTGACAAGCACACACAAGATCTGTCAACGTTGTATACCTAGCAGCAACTCACTTGATTCACTGGTTAGAAAATAATGGGTTCTGTGATATAATTCTCATTCGTGTCAATACAGCTATATTATTTAATGATAAGCTTGACTAGCCCACAGGCCAATAGAAAAGAGCTTCTATGCCTCTCTCGTGTTCTCTTAATGACGACGAGGTACACCCCGCGAAATAAATATAAAGGCAACACCATTTTTTATTTTTTCCAAATGTTGTGAGGTATTTTCAAGTTTTTATTTTATATTGTATTACTCCTTTCAAAATTAAATACTTTGTGTATGACTTCTTGAAGGTGAAACAACACAAATAAACTAATTACTAGTGCGAAATATTTATAAAGGCAAAAGGTTTATTTAGATATTCTAAAAAGTTTCGTAAGAGGTTTGGTCTCCATTATCGCTGATAACTTCTACTAAGCATCTTGGCATTGAGTTTATCATCGAATTAGTATGCGCAGGATCAGTTATCTTCCACTTTCTTGTATTGATACTCTTCGATCCTTGACATTCTTCAACTGGCGTCGTGTGTGGTAAACATGGGTAGGTAAAACAGACGAGAGGTGCTCGATTGGAGTCGAGAGTTTATATTATTTCTAGACTTCAGAAACTTTGGAGTTTTCTTAGACCGTTTTACTGTTGTATTGTCCTGCTGGATGATTAATTCTGGGACACAAATTTCCTCATCAGAATTAACTACGACGACATCCAATAGTCGAATATAATACTCGGAGTCCATTTTTTGTGGAAACGGGACATATTGCAGTGGTTTCTCTATAACTCATACCTGCCCAAACCATAAGGGAGCCACCATCAAAATTTCGCCGCTAACGCTTAATTTTGGAAAAACCTCTAGAGCGACAATATTTTCCCGGGCCATCAGGTCCATCGAAATTTAATTTTTTCCAACGAACAATATTACCCCTCATCCAAAAATATGTATATTTCAGCGAATTTAAATCTGGCTAATTCGTGTCTTGACATGAGCCCAAGTTTTGCATACTTTTTTCCATATGACAGTTTTAAGTCACGTTTCATTATTTGTTGAACACGACGCAACCCTGCACCCAAGCTCAATTCAGCAAGAAATTCCTTATCGGCGAAGTTTTCTTTAACAGCAACAGTGTAACAGTGTAGTAGGCCATTTCATCGAGTTCGAGTTGCTTTGGTAATTTACTCTTTGGTTGGCATAATACGGACAGAAATTAAACGCAATGCGTATTTTCGTTCGATCTAAACATAATTTCGTTTCTCAAACGCTTTTAAACTTAGTTTGCTGCATGGTCTATAATCTGTATGTCTTCTTTGGGCTCCCATTCTACATCATTTCCCTAGTGGCTTTCGATCAGCTGTGCCATAGAAACCCTCTGATTGTATATTGGGCTTTGTTTTGCATAAGACAAGAGCGACTTTTGAAAAATTACTTTTCCCAGTCGGCTTAAATAAATTTACCGACTATGGGGGCTTCGGCTGACTATTCCCCATAGTGGAGCTCTTACCGAATATTCGTCTGTACTATTCCTACACAATCGATTCAATGATGACCGATCCCAAACCATCATCACCGGATATGTAAAGTACATACAAAGTACGGCATTCCGGTTCCCGATCTACACCGCGGATAGAGAGTAGAGAATTGTTAATTGTTAGTACAAGTGCACCCAAAGAAGTGTTGTCAACCCAAACGAATGTTCTCAAACTAAGAGGAGTGTTCTCAAGGAGTGAATCAGTTATTGTTATTTCTGCAAATCAAATTACTTGGTAAATTTAAGACTAATAAAGAATCTGAATTCGAACCCCCAAAAATGCTAAACTATTCTGTTCATAATTCCAAAGGTTTGGTGAATCCTAACGCAAAACTGTGCAAATGACTCATCTTACCTCAGCCCGCGACAATACCATGTTACAAGGATGTTCAGAACGTAAATAAAGTGGATTGTCGTAGACTTTTTGAGAAAGGTTAGGATTAGGAGCAAACAGGGAATAGTGTTTGTTCATATTTGGCTTACACATTGAAAAAAAATGGTTTCCCGTAAAATCCGATGAATGGATTAGGGAGACCTTCTCACAAAATAAGCGAGGTGGCCGCCGTCGAAAGAAATTTGAGGTGGTCAGAGCAGGGATTGAACCAACGTTATCATGCAGAAGAGCCGCGCACACTACCATTGCACCGCCGCCGCTTACACGTTAGTACCATAAATAATATGAAGTACATTCGTCGGAAGTTTATCCCACATACCAACTTTTCTGCCAAAGACACCATTCTCTCCGTAATGTTCAGTTCTACTTTCAAAGTGGCACTAAACGGCTGTGGAACGCGGGACAGTCGTGCTTACCGATAAAATTATTTTACCTCCGACATTCAGTACCTAAAAAATCGACTATGTATCTAAAAAAATCACATACCATGAAAATATTGATACAACAGTGAAGCACTTACAGAACTTAACGACTTAGGCGGCCCCAAACAACCCAGACGGGTCAAGGGCCTTACAAACTTAGGATAACATATTTCGCCAACGGGCTCTACCTTCAGTTTCTCCAACGGGCTCTACCTTCACCAAGCTTCCGCAGGCAATCTTCTACCTGGTCTTTCGTCATATTTTGCGATATCCTTCGAGTACGACTTCGAATGCCATTCGCACTGGTTCATTAAGATGCATTCTAATGCCATGGAATAGTCAGCGTAAACGCACTAATTTGATACGCATAATTATGTCGATGTTGGGATATTGATTATACAGTTCGATGCTGATGCGTCGTCGACACACGCCGGTTTCTATTATAGGACCATATATAATCCGGAGCATTTTGCTCTCGAAGGATCCCAGTGATGTTTCATCAGCAAGCGATATGACCCAGGATTTTGCGCCATAAAGCCAGACTGGATGTGTGAGAGTCTGACAGAGTTTGATCTTTGTTTCCCGAGAGAGGGTCTCATCTCTGAAGCGCTTCTTAAGCCCAAACTAAAACCTGTTTGCAAGCACAATTCTCCATTTGATTTCTAGGCTGCTGTTATTGCTTCCATTCACGGCAGATTAGAGTTAAATGAATTCATCCACTACCTCGAAGTTATAACGCTCATTAACGTACAGACATTCCTCCAAATGGGTGAATGTTCTGGTCGTTGAAACCATTAATTTTGTCTTGTCTGCAGTTTCTGCCAAACCCTTTTTTGCTGATTCCTGCTCAATTCTGGAAAATACTGCAGTAACTTCTCGTAGATTTCGCCCAATGGTAACTAAACCATCCGCATACGCGAGCAGCATGTGACTTTTTCCCCTGAAAGTTTTATTCGTGTTGACTGCAACTTTTCTCACGATGATCTCAATAATATATTGAAGAGATCACATGACAAGGTGTCGCCCTGACCGTCGCATGGCAAGGTGTCGCCTCGCCTTGTACTAAAGAGTTTGGTGAGGTCTTTTCCAATTTTTAAAGAGGACTTCGTGTCGGTCAGTGTCATTCCACAAAGGCGTGTCTGCTTAGCAGGAATAATAATCTTTGACATAGCTTAGTACAAATCTCCCCGCATCGGGCTATCGAAAGCAGGCTAATAACACTATGCAACAAAATTTAGGTTTTTGCTTTGGGAGTCGACGATTCCTGCGAAAAGTGATCATCCTAATGATGACATGATGTCACAGGAATTCGCTCAATTCAATATTTATACTCGATTTTTAAATCTATATCGGACAGTATCGGATAAAAAAATGCAAACTTACCACGCCCATAAAAAAACGTGTAGCTACACAGCGGTCTAAATTTTTGGGGTTTGACTATACTCACCTAGTGTGATAATTGGGCGCAGGAATCGTCCACCCCCAAAATTGGTGTTGCACAGTGTAATCTGTGTCGATTTGATTTTCGTGGGCTTTCTCCAGTTTTTGTGTTAAGATTAACATCTGGTCGTTATATGATTTTTCAGGCTTAAAGCCACACTGAAAAGATCCGATCAGTTCTGCAACAAACGTCGTTAGTCTTCTTCATATTGCGCTCGGGAAGACCTTCCATGTGATGGATAAAAGGCTTGTTCCACGATTGTTGGTACATATACTCGGGTCTCCATCTTTGAAAACAGGCATAGTATTCTAAGACCTCAATTGTGGGGTTCGCATTCGTCTGGCCAGATTTTGCCTATGATCTGATGCGCCGGTAGTCCATCATCGTGCTGTTCTTAAGCCGGGAAATTTCCGTTCTAATTTCGCTTTGGCTATGAGGGGAACTATCAAAGCAATCGCACTGCCTTAGCTCAACACTCTAATTTATATTGATGTTGCCTGGGACAAGTAAAGCAGATAAGCGATCTCTCCAATACAGTCGACCCACAAGATTCCCGTTTTTGTCTCTCCAAAAGGGGGAGCCTGATGCATTATCGTTGGTTTGGCTTTGTATTTCCCAGTAGAATTTACGGGCCTCATTCTTAGTTCAGTACGATTTTATTTGCTTACTATCGCGCTTTCTCCATAATCGTTTTTTCTTCCTAAATAAGATAAACAGGTTTCCTCGTCTCCGTTGCGGCTCGCGCTGCTACTGACTGAAGCATTGCCGTACGTGCAACTTACTTTTCATCACTTGCCAATTTTTTTTCTTGGATTTTCTCCAGGATTTGTCGCAATGTGAATATCTGGTCGATGGTTGACTTTCCAGGTCTAAAGCCACACTTACATATACACGGTGAAAAATCTGTGTTTTGTTAATGTTTGGATGCAAATATAACGTGTTTGTAGATTGTTGCAAATATACTATACTTGAGCCCAAACATATTGTGTTTGTTACTCAATATAATATGTTTGAGACACAATGATGAATTGGCTAACATATATGTTTTTGAGACCCAAATGTGGTTTTGATTGTTGAAAATTCCTAAAACCAAAACGAGGCAGACAACAGAGAAACAAAATGGCAGCAGGTTTAAAATTCGTAAAAGCAATGCCTGCAAATATGTACATGTTTCCTGCAATATGTTGCTGGGGAGCATATTTTTCAGCGTGTACGGTCCAATCAGGTCTGCAGCAATCGGTTTTAGTCTTTTGCACGTTACGCACGATAGGTCCTTGCATGCAATGGATAAAAGGCTTATTCCACGATACTTTAGCTAGATACTTTGCATATCAGCTGAAGCATACACCTTCCCAACTCATAGCCACCAGCCTTAAATAAGCACTAGCCACTTTGGACAATTAAATCAGAGAACATATCGGTCTATTTTCCCAAATTACTGTGCACATCTGCGACTATATTCCCGCCCTTATCTCCACAAAAGTGGTTTAGGATCTATGGTCGTTTGTTTGACTTTGTACTTTTTGGTAGAGTTTACCGGCCTCATACTTCCTTCTGTAAGATTAAATTTGCTCACTCGCGTGTTCTTCCCAAAATTGTTTTCTTTCTAAACGCAGCTCGCGTTTCAAAATATAAAGCTCTGATCTATTTTCAATTCAGCCATTGTTCAATCAAAAATTGTAGATTTAACAATGTTTTTGTTGTGTCAAACAAATAGTTTATCACACCAATGAGCATGAGAACCAGAAAATAATTGCATTCTCTCGGTCTCTCAGTGACGATATACATGGTTACTAACGCTAATGAGATTTCGTCTTTGGGTACGCAAAGCAAAGAGAATTAATAAGTAGAGAACAAAATTTACTCTCTTATTTGCTGTTGAAAATTTAGTTTTTTCAAGTTGTTTTGGGAATGGTTTCCATTTCATACTCTTCACCGTCTCTTGAATAGTATTTACAGTTAAAAGTATTGTCTAAACTAGAATAAAGCATAGTCTAGGTTACTAATGCAATTTATCCACATAACTCGGAACTTTTTCTTTAATGGAACTTTTCACGAGTTCACGAGTTACGGGCCATAGTTCACGAGTTACGGGCACCAACATTTTGGAAAATTTTCTCCCCTACTAAAATTCACGACGAAGTCTGCCAGGTTTCCTAGTGTTTAATATTTTCATTTCAAATGTTTCGAAAACTAGGCGAAATATAAAAATTTTTTTTATTTACTACTATTGCGCCCATTTTTGAATTTGAATACTATGATATTTGTAGTTCAAACAAAATACAACAATTTTGATTTTATATCTAAATTAGTACAGTCGGGCTACTGTCTTAAGTCCTAGATTTTATTGATTAAATATTTCATTTGTGCAACTGTGCAATTATTTCAAGTTCTTGTACGTATGTATGTATGTAAGTAAAAGGTGTCTCAGTCAAAAGGCACTGTTTCATTTTAAAATTGGTTTGGACATAATGACATGTTCCAATTAAGTATGGAATAAAATATCCGTCAAATGGCCCCACGTCGCTAATGACAGACCATTACACTTTTGATGAAATTTTCCGTGACTGTTTCATACAGATGTTGCGATTGGATCTTAGATTTCAGCTCAGGAGTTGTTTCGGAATTATTCGCATAAACCCGAAATTTCACAAAACCCCAAAAAAAAAATAAATTGCAAGGCTTTAAATCCCATGATCTTGGTGGCCAGTTGACATCAGACTTTCGTGAGATAATTCGTTCTGGAAATCGTTGCTGCAATAAATCGATTGTTTTATGGGCGGTGTGGAAGGTGGCCCCGTCTAGCAGAAACCACATATCGAACAGATCCATGCCGTCCAGCTGAGGGCACAAGAACTCCGTTATCGTGTTCCTGTAACGCATGCCGTTCACAGTCACTGCCATTTCGGCTTCATCTATAGAAAAGTAAGTCCCAATCACGCCGGCTGACCAAAATCCGCAGCAGACAGTTTCTCGTTGTGGGTGTATTTGTTTCCCATGGATTGTCATTTCCCATGGATTGTCATTGACTGAACTTTGCTCCATTACTCTTTGAACGAATTGCCGGATCTGGTTTGAGCTCCTGGGTAAAGAGAATTTTGTACGCATGAAGGTGGACGTCGTTTGTCAAAATTCGCTGCGTGAAATTTGAAGTTGTTGAGAACCATGCCGAATTGATGTTTTCGGCGACACTCTCATTTACTGGAGCAATGTTTTCAAGAGTCGTAGTGGTACGTTAACGCACAGGAGTCTTTCTGTCCATAACCGACCCAGGTTTTTCAAATCTGTTGACCACCCTTCGAATGGTTGACACATTCGGTGCACTTTCTGGACTGCAAATTCGTCGAAATTAGCGAGCGGTCTCAGCATAACTTTCCAAATTTTTGTAATAAGTGTTCACAATTATAGCGCGTTGTTCTCGCGGAAACCGCTCCACTTCTACTGATCGGAATAAACATTTGTGACAGCTGTCAAATTTTATAGTTGCATCTTGAAGAATTCGAAAATGACACTAAATTTAAAAAGTGCGATCTTAATGAGACACCATTTACAATATAGTCACCTAAAATTCGTTTATGAGTTGCTTAAATATTTGACAAGCTTTTCGTTCAGTTTCAGCTTGAGCAGCATAATATAGTTAGCCTTTTAGGTTTCTCTGCACTCTGTCTTACTGTCTTCGATCAGTTTTGGGATAATGGTATTATAAATAACTATACAAATTCCAACCATGCTTAAGTAAAATTACATACAGTACTCGTGTGTAAAAAGTATGACATAATCAAGTTATGATACGAGAGAGAAATTCGGTTGCGTGAATCGTGTCAAATTGTTG
The DNA here is from genome assembly GCA_963931995.1 of Phaonia tiefii. Classification (NCBI taxonomy): domain Eukaryota; kingdom Metazoa; phylum Arthropoda; class Insecta; order Diptera; family Muscidae; genus Phaonia; species Phaonia tiefii. The sequence continues at coordinate 126,260,298 of OZ008371.1, forward strand.
GTTCTCTTTTACGAGGGTTGGCAAGTTGCGCACTAATATTTCCCGTGTACTTAGTCAATGGGTTTTGTGTATATAATGGAATCTGAAAGACAAAGTCATAGAGTAATGTCATATAGACCTGCCATTATTCTCATCTAACATTTGCTTTCACACTATTCGTGGTGCGGACGCTACGATAGAGAGTTGTTTGACGTTAATGGACTTATATCAGGTGAAATTAAAAAGTTTGTTCATGTTTTGTGGTTTTTTATTGTTATTAAATATTTGAGGTGTAATTACACAAATATTTTAAGGCACAAAACGAAATGCCGGTGCTGTTTTGTTGTTGGCTGGTTTTAGCCGTTGCCTCTATCTGGTATTATTATAGCAAAATTTTCCATCATCAAAGAAACCACCTGCAACACAGCAACTATCATCAATTTACGGAGATAGTTGGCTACCCTATACGTCATTATTCTATGGACAAAGCAATGAACATACGTGATCTACCTATCTATATCTATGTGTCGGTATTTTATTATTCAAAATAGTAAACACGTCTGCTGATGAATATTTTGGCAATATCTGAAATAGCTATACAGACATCCCAGGTATCATTGTTGTATACATTATATTATATTCGCCCTATTGTTTATTACTAACTATCCAATCTTTCAAATATCATACTGCAATCCTCCCTTTAGCTTGAGGTTATAGAAAATTGTGAAATTTTCATTAAGTGTTGCTAAGCTACCACTCATTTTCACATTTCCATATTACCACATAATGAAGGCTAATGATATTGTTAGACATGCAAAAGTCATCGGAGCGCCTGCAACGAAACAACGTTTACATTTGCACTTTTCCCTTTACACATATTTAGTCAGATTTGCATTTGCTGCGTTTGCATCCGCATCCGCATTTGCATTCACAGTAACATGAACAAAGTTCATATGCCGAGTAGAAAGATAATGCTCAGTGCACTCAATTAAACAGCCATGAACTGTGTAAATATCTCGCATACGCTCGAAACTAGAAATAGAAGCGTGTGGGTGTTTGGACGTTGGATTTTAAGGGCATAATAGCCAGTTAGAAACATAATCACAGCCGTTGTGGAGCAAGTGCTCTTGGCTGCATGCATATACAGGGTGGTCCCAGTATAGGTATTGTCTTAAGTTTATTTACCATTTTCTTTTGGTATGTTATGGCTTTATTGGAATGAACAAACATTTCTTGTGGAACAAGATTTAATGTAGGTGGTTGCCCCGGCCTGAAACGCAGTAAAGCATCCTATTAAACTAATTTCTCAACAATCTTTTGCCAGTTTCTGGCTGTGTCTCCCAAATGACTCTAACAATATTTTCCTTAAGAGCAAGGATCATTTCTGGAATATCCGCATCGATGTCTCAAGATGTCTTTTTGAACTTCCCTCGTAGTTATATAAAATGCAACACCGCTCCCATCAAGTACCACCTGTTAATAGACTACTGTCAACTTTTTAGCAAGTTCCGTCATTTACTTTGCGTTTAACAGCTATTCAAAACATACAACCTCGTGCATTTTTTAAAAAATGGAAAAAAGTGAATCTCGAGTGCTCATCAAACATTATTTTTTGCGAAAAAAAAACATCAATCAAACCTAGGAAAAGCTTGGTAAATACTAGGTGGACTCTGCACCATCGATTTCTAAAAAAGTGGTTTACTGACTTTCCATGTGGTCGCACAAGTACAAATGACTCTGAACTTTCTGGATGGCCAATTAAGGTCGATACACCCGAAAATGTCGAAAAAATCCACGATATCGTGTTGGCCGATCGAAGAGTAAAAGTGCGTGAGATAGTTAATGCCATAGGCATTTCATATGGGAGTGTGGTTTAGATTTTATATGATCAGTTGGGTTTAAGAAAGCTATCTGCAAGATGGGTGCCGCGTTTGCTCTCAATTGAACATAAACATACGGGTGCACACGTGTGTAATCTCAATGGCAAAATTCAATGAATTGTGCTACGAATTGGAAGCTCATCCGTCATATTCTCCGGATTGAGCCACCAGTGACCATTTTCTATTTCCAAAACTAAAGAAATGTCTCGGTGGAAAGAGATTTAGCTCCAATGATAAAAATATTGACAAACAGCCTGTGTTTAATTTAAAAAGTGACGGACTTATTGATCCGCCCTTTCCCTACGGAGTCTAACCACAACTACGAGACGGCTGCTAACACTAGTCCCGCAAGCTCCAAAAAACCGCGTCTGTAACATACTCTGCAGGAACCATGTATATGTTTCGCACACAGTTCAAACATTCATATGGTTGCAAATCCCAAATGAGTCCCAAATCTCGCAAATGCCTTCAACAATATTCTCCTTAAGGGCCGGGAACATTTCTGGATTATACGCATCAATGTTTCAAGATACCCTACGGAGTCTAACCAGAACTACAAGACGGCTGCTAACTCTAGCTCCGCACGGTCAAAAAAACGGCCTCTGTAACATATTCCATGTATATTCCACACTTCAAACATTCACATGTTTGCAAATTACAAACTCACTTGTATTTAAATGCAAACAGTAGCATATTTACTGGCGAACGTTTAAGCTTTTCTGCGCACACATATGCGTTCTTCATCCCAAACAGCCATATGCTTACGTGGAAGCATTCGTGTGTTTCCCCCAAAGCTCCATATACTTATGTGGAAACATATGCATATTTCCTCCCAAAAATAATAATATTTAGAAACGAATTATTCTTTCAATGCAATATATATGTAGTATTTATTAAAATTACTCTTATCAATATATATCCATATTTATAAATAATTTATAAAAAAATTAAAAATTAAAGTCCCCTTTTACATTCACTTGAATTGAATGCTTTATTTGTTTTTTCTTTCATGAAATGAGAATCTTCTGCTCTTTTGAATCTCCTTTCTTTGTTGTTTGTCACGTTTTGTTTCCAGAAGGTTTCAACTATGCGTTGGTGTATAAACAATATACCTATATACAAATCTAGTTCATGCAAGCCAAGCGTGTATTAATAACTCGCGTTTTTTGTTATACTTAACAAACGGTCCGCCGTTCCGATTTTCTCAGTAACGACCCGGACAGACAAAGGGCTTCACGTTGTTGCCTTTCCAGTTTCTTTCCTCAGAATCGTTTCTCACTTTGGTAGCACGCATAAGTATAAGTATATACGCAACACATACAGAAAAACCACTTAACCGTCCGAGCCTTTGTTTATTCATTTTTCACTAGTCAAGAGCTTGTGATATCCTCTATCCGATGAACCATAGACGACTGAATACATGAAACTAAAACACAATACATCAGGCAAAATAAGAAACGCTTCATCTGGAACATGAGGAATAATGCAAAAATACCGAAACACACTTGCAAGAACGACTCTCTCCTTGTTCCTCTTTCATTCTCTTGCCCTCGAGAGAGCATAAACAGTGCAACAAACACAGCTGTATTTATATCACAAACACATATATATTAGAGTCGCAAACACATATATTATAACAAATACATCACGGTGTCTCAAAAATGAAACATTGAATAGCAAACACAAGGTGTTTGCACACAAGTATATTATATTTGCGACAAGCTCCAAACACACGATATATTTGCATCCAAACAACAAGAAACGACAGATTTGTCAGCATGCTGGGTTGAGTGGCATGGTGCACCATTTTGATGAAACCTAAAATTGTCCAAGATCATATCTTGAATTTCTGCCCACACAAATTCGCAAATCATTGCACTGTAACACTTATTGTCAACCGAAATTTTATTCCTAGCAGTATTTTTAAAAACAGAGCCAGTGATGCCATCAATCCAAAATCCAAACCAAACTGTCAGTGCATCGCGACGAGGCAGTGAGTATAACACTAACATATCACACGCCAGTCGCACGAATTTGGATCTCATTTGGGCCAAAACTCACTTTAAAATATTTCTCAAATTTGGTCAATCGTAAAGCGACACATATCATTCCGAGGAGGAATCATACTGACTGACCGTCAAGATTTTGAGCGGCAACAGCTGTCTGTCAAAATAAATAAAATTAATTAACAGTTGCATTGTACAAACCATGGCGGGGGGAGACTTCTCCAATCAGTGAGCAGTGAAGAAAACCGGCTGAAGAAATACGGCCACAGTAACATAATGCAGGAACCATGAATATATTTGCAAGCATTGTTTTCATGAATTGAAAATGTGCAACTTTTTTGTATCTCTGTTGTTTGTCACGTTTTTGTTTTCATCAGTTTTCAAAAAAAAAGCCACATTTGGTTCACATAAGCATAAACTAACACCTATTAATCATTGTGTCTACATCACGATATGTTAGGTTTGTTCCCGTACTTTTTTAAAAGTAAAACCAGTGAAGAAGAGTCCAAACAAAAATATTGAGCAGTTTTCTCCGAGAGACCAAGTTTAAAAAATATCAATGAGTGTTCGAACTGGAGGGCGAGGTGTTAACACCTTTTTGTTACACGGTAACTGTTCGATTTCTATGAACACAATAGTCAATGTTACATTGGAAAATAAAAAAAGAATAGTTTTTGTGCTGAAGGCTCTTTTGCTATTGCACTTTCATTTTCTTACATCTGCTTTAACATTCGATGTAATATTGTTAAAATAAATAAAGCTATATTTAGCTCACTGAAATAATGGTTTTCGTTTTGTCATAAACAAAGCGACGACAAATAGTATTGAATAGTATAGAGAACTTATTGCACTCTGTTTTGGTACTCGTGTAGTTATGTCAAAAAGAGAGTAATACGTTTTGAATCATTCGCCAGATGACGCCAGTGCCTTTGAGTCATACAATTCGTTCCATGAGTTCTCTATACTATTCAATACTCTCTGGCGACGACGACCTGCTTGTTTGTTCGCTGCCGCTACATCAATATGTGATAGTATTCTATTGTTCTACAACAACAGCGTATGTGATGCTAACGCTGTATGTTGTTTGCATGTGTTCACTTTGATACGGGAGCGAAACAATGGTAAATGTAGTAAATTTTATGGCAAAAATGTGTACAACATGCTTTTGTTTGCAATAAAACAATTTATTTCCAAATATTAAATTACTTTTCCAATTTATTGTTAAAATTCAGTGCCGTATGACAGCTTACTACTTTTGCTCAATAAACTCTTCGAGGTAAAACTAGTAAAATGCGATATTTTTCTGTTCTCTCTTAAATTTGCTTACTACTTTTACTATTTTCTTGAGTACGAGAACGTTTTTCGAGTCAAAATCGTAAATTTAGTAAAACTAGTAAGTTGTAGTACTTACGTGAACAGAACTATTGAACAGCAAACACAATGTGTTTGAACACAAGTATACTATATTTGCGACACGCTACACAGAGTCATATTTGCATCCCAACAACCAGAATAGACAGAATTTTCAGCGAGTAGGTTCATACCAGTTCCGAACAGGGTTTTTTATCATGGGAAGTCTTATCATGGCTAATAACTCGACAGTGCCGCTGTCGCTAACCTGGCGTTTACACGGGACAGTGTGGCTCCGACAGTAGCAATACCTTCACACATTTTTACTACCACACTTACACTTCTCTCACTTGCCTCGCCACTGTCTCTGATTTTTCAACGACAGTAACTTTGGCAAGAGATTTGACATAAACGGCCAGATCATGGCTGAACTAGTAAAGGTTGGCGCAATAGAACAACTGATTTTACTTTCTTATGACTTCATCTGTTAAATTCAGTGTATTTTGTTGTTGTACTTTTTTGTTTACTGTGTTTGTTCATGTGGACCTGTGTTGAATTTGACGTTAGAGTCATGAAACAAAAACTAAATGCCTGTTGTTGGTTCACACAATTACAATAAATCCTACTGCGTCAATCTCTACTAGTTCAGCCATCGGCCATATCGGTGACGTTTCGTAGTAATTTGAGAAAAAAGCAAAACATCTCAAACGACTTTACAAATTGGGAAATATATTTGTATTTCAAAAATTTGCTAATTTTTATTGAAATATTGTTTGACAATACAAACATATAAACATGAATACATGTCTAATTTAGCAGAGTACATCAGTTCCATTGTAATTTGGACAAGTAAGACAAAACACAATGGCAAAACAGCCAAGAAACGAAAAATCAGAGCACGAAATTTAACGAAACGACACTGTCGGCGGTTGCTTAAAACTGTACTGTCTTCATAACTGGCTGGACGCGTACGTCACACAAACAATTTTTTTCTTTGTGACAACTAATACATATTCTCAACTATCTTGTCTCAAACTGTCCCGTGTAAACGCACCGTAAGAGAAGTAACCATTGTCATAAGAAGTATTAGGTGGTCACAACAGTGACCGAACCCTCCTCCTCATGTACTAGAACCGCGCACTGCAGTGCCGACTGCTACCAGCGTCATATGATTCCAAAATATACTTCAATTTGCGCCACCCTGTATAAAATCTACGGCGTTCAAACTCATGTGGGATTTTTGCATATTGTATGCCTTTTGTTCTACAAGTCTGTATCGTTGTTGTGTTCCAGGACCATGCATATATGCATTGTTTTTTATGAGAATTACTTGACGTTTAGAGGTTCCTCAATAGGGTGTGGGTTTCAACGCATTTCTCTACAAATTACTCCACCAATACACATAAGGGTATACTGAACAATTTTTTTATGAATCGAAGCTTTAATTGCCGGTAGGGGAGTATAAGTATCCTCTTATAAAAACCAAAGATTGATGATTGGGGTGCACCCCAATATACATTTAGTTTTCTTTTGTTTACGTTTTGAAAAAGTTGTACATGCGCCTTATTGATATTGAATCCATAAATGTGATTTAAATCTATAAAATATATAGATTGTAGATTGTAGACTAGACGCAGACTAGTCTATAAATTTCTGAACTTTTTAAATGAAATCGAACCTCGAGCACACGCGGAAGAACACTAATCCCATTATTCATAGAAAGTTGTGAGAGGTTTGAGCGACGTTTTTTGTGTGGAAAATCGTCTCTCAAACCTCTCATAACTTTTTACGAATACGGCTGTAAGTATGTGAAGATAAATTTGTCGAGGACACCACGAACTGTACAATCTGTATCCCGGCATCGAAGAAGTTATGCGTATGAAAATTGCGCGTTTACTCTGGCTAGGAAACGTTAGTACAATGGGTCAGAATGAACCAGTGCGAAAGGTATTGGACTTCACTGGACAGACCAGGGGGAAGATTGCCTCCGAGAGCTTGGTGTTACCAACTGGTAGAGAAAAGCTGAAGATCAAGCCGGTTGGAGAAATAAGTTATCGTATCCTTAGTTTCTAAAAACCTTGACCCCTCTGGGTTGTTTGAGGTCACCTAAGTAAGTAAGAAAGATTTTCTTATCACTGTGCAGGCAGATGTTTTTACATTCACCCCGGGGTTATCGATGTCACAGGTAATCGAACTGGTAGTTGACATTTGTAACTAAGGTTGAATGAAATTTGATTTATACGAACGACAGCTAAATTATGTTTGATACTAAATTATGTTTGATGCTCGAAAATTTATACATAAATTTATACATAAATTTGTCAACTCGCTCATCGGTTAAATGATTGAAGGTAAGCGAACTCGGGGGTTGAATATAAAGATAATAATTCTGTCGCTGAAGTTTCACTAACACCGGTGAAATTGTTACTGTGAATGTTCAAAATATGTAAATACAGGGTGATTCGGGAAGTTCCTGATAAATTTCTCCAGCGAATTCCTTGGCTCATTTCATGAAGAAAAGTCCACTACGACCATGTCCGAAAATGCAAGGGTGCGAAATGGCAGCGGGTTCAAAATTTTCGGATTGCTGGTAGGAGGGTAGTAGGGTAAAGTTGCTAACTTCTGAGCCAGTGGTCGGATTTTTTTGTTTTTGGGCTTGTTGGAAAGGTCTTTAAGAGGCCTTTAAGAATCAATAAAAAAATTAGAAAAAAGTCAAATCGCCGAGATACAGAGCTTTCGGAAAAAAATGGAAAAACAAATTCACATACCTCAATTTGTTTAGGTTTTAGTACCTTTCCAAAATGACCTAAACGAAGCCCAGAGGTCTTACCGTTCCAAAGTTATGACCATTTTGCTGAAATGCAAAAATGATTGTTTTTGTTTTTGGAAGCGAAATAACAGCACACATTTATTTGTTTTTGTAAATTAACACGTTTAAGATTTTATTTTATTGAAATTTTTGGCTGAAGAATCAAACACATAAGGAAAAAAAAAACATTTGATATTAAAGGAAGATTTCAATGTGGTTCCCATTTTCTACTAAACACAATTGCAGTCGTTTGCGAACCACATCCGCTACGTTGAGTTCACTCATTTTTTCACGAACTTTCACCGCAGCTTCCTCAATGCGTGCAAGTAACTGCTCACGATTGTGGATCTGCCCAGAATACACACAATCTTTCATGTAGCCCCACAAAAAGAAATCAAGTGGTGTGAGATCTGGAGATCGTGGCGACCAGGCGATTGGCGATATATTAGTCTATTACTCTACGATTAAATACGTCATTTACTTTTCTGTTGCTATTTCGTTTTCAGTGTAGAATTTTTGACAGCTCCTCTGTGATTTGTGACTTGTTTTAAAATTAAGCTTACTGGATTAACAGTACCATTTCTACATGGACAGATGATAAACCAAGAGCAATACAAATGCTGGATACTGAATTGCAGTTTATCAGATCGCGGAATCGCTCCGTATATCTTTATATTTAACACTAACCACAACGTTATAGTCAATGGCACCGTTTTCGTTTGATGATTCCAAGCATTTCCCATTAAAAATAAATAAAAAATCGGAAACGTATGAGCCACCCTCCCACCCCAATTCCTTCATGGGATGTAATCGGAAACCATTTATTTATATTTTAATCGTATGTGTTAACTTACATAACAATAGTTTAAATCTCAAGCACTTACTATTTTGTTTATTATTTAACAAAACTTGCAACTAATATTTTAATTGCAGCAGCGAAAATTAAGTTATTGTATCAGCAAAACGGCAAATAGTCACACAATAACGGTTGCAAATTTTCGTTACAGCAACGTTAACACAGTGACGAATATATTGAATTCCGGCGACGAAGGGTATTGCTTTCAGTGTACTTTATTGTTACGAGTATTATTTACAAAATTTTCAATCGCATTAGTATTCATTCACAATCGAAAACAAAAGAAATTTTCTAATATCAATAAAGTAAAATTGAATATTTTCCATTCAAATATTTGATTTTACAATTTTTTTCTCACTAACCTGTTACAAAGTGAATATGAATATTAATAAAAAAGGGATATTTGTATGCTACGATTTATGAGTGTGACTATTTATTTCTATGAACATTTGTTTCAATATTTATATTCCATTAAGTTGTAGTTATTTATTTTTTAGGACAGTATTTTTTTTTCAATCTTTATTTTTTTATTATTCCACAATCAATATTTCGGAAATTGACAAAAATCGCATAAAGTTAGAATAGAAACTTTGTTCGTTATCCACTGTTTTATTGAGTGTTGCCGTACGTCAAGTTGATTGCAACTAAATAAACAATTTCAAATGGAAACTTGTTTTTTGTTTAAACTATTCACTTGATGATGATGATGGTATTGCAAGAACAAAAATTGCAGGAGTTTGTGCTATTTTGTTTAGGCGATTTTAATTGTTGTGCTACATTGAACCAAGTCAATTGCAATAGAAATAATGGTCTAACCTAAACACAACAAAGTGATATGAGTCCGCGTATAGAAGAAAATAAGTTACAGTCAATATTACTAATACATTGACGTATTGGGATACGGACAACCCAGATGGGTAGGGGAACGAAGCTAAGATATTTTTATAACCGCTCGGTCATTGACTTTCCTTGAAGGTACCATTTGGTAACACTAGGCTCTCGCACAAATTCTACAACATGGTCTTTTCGTGGTCAAGTCTGGATCGTCCTATTTTTCTATGTCCTTCGAAAGTTAAAAAAATGTTCGGGTGAATGAAAATTGAAAGTTTGCTTACAACTAAACAAATGAAATTTGCGATAAACGTTGCAAGTGATGTGGTCAACGTTATATGTGCAAGATATAGAAAGAAGTATTTGGTCAGTTTTTCGTGAATCGCTGACAGAAGTCTTAATACTGAAAGCCAAGAAAAAAAATATTGCAAACAGGTTAGAATACGACGCAAAGAGAAAGGACTGTGACGAGGTGCGACGAGACGAGCCCAGACGAGAAGAGTCGTGGCGAGACGAGACAAGACAGAACGAAACGGGATGAGACGAGACGAGTTGAGACGAGACGAGTTGAGAAGGGACGAAAACTTCTTAAAAGTTAAACTAATCCATTAATTATTCTTTCTATGGATTTCAAAGAACATTAGGTCGTGTCCATCATCAGGGCATGGTAACATTCCTATTCATGTCTTTAAAAATCGTATACTGCTAATTTTTCTTTGAAATTACCAATTAATACGAGACGAGACGACATGAGACGACACGAGACGAGACGAGACGAGACGAGACGAGACGAGACGAGACGAGATGAGACGAGACGAGACGAGACGAGACGAGACGAGACGAGACGAGATGAGACGAGACGAGACGAGACGAGACGAGACGAGACGAGACGAGACGAGACGAGACGAGACGAGACGAGACGAGACGAGACGAGACGAGACGAGACGAGACGAGACGAGACGAGACGAGACGAGACGAGACGAGACGAGACGAGACGAGACGAGACGAGACGAGACGAGACGAGACGAGACGAGACGAGACGAGACGAGACGAGACGAGACGAGACGAGACGAGACGAGACGAGACGAGACGAGACGAGACGAGACGAGACGAGACGAGACGAGACGAGACGAGACGAGACGAGACGAGACGAGACGAGACGAGACGAGACGAGACGAGACGAGACGAGACGAGACGAGACGAGACGAGACGAGACGAGACGAGACGAGACGAGACGAGACGAGACGAGACGAGACGAGACGAGACGTGACGAGACGAGACGAGACGCGACGAGACGTGACGTGACAAGACGAGACGAAACGAGACGAGACGAGACGAGACGAGACGAGACGAGGCGAGACGAGACGAGACGAGACGAGACGAGGCGAGACGAGACGAGACGAGACGAGACGAGACGAGACGAGACGAGACGAGACGAGACGAGACGAGACGAGACGAGACGAGACGAGACGAGACGAGACGAGACGAGACGAGACGAGACGAGACGAGACGAGACGAGACGAGACGAGACGAGACGAGACGAGACGAGACGAGACGAGACGAGACGAGACGAGACGAGACGAGACGAGACGAGACGAGACGAGACGAGACGAGACGAGACGAGACGAGACGAGACGAGACGAGACGAGACGAGACGAGACGAGACGAGACGAGACGAGACGAGACGAGACGAGACGAGACGAGACGAGACGAGACGAGACGAGACGAGACGAGACGAGACGAGACGAGACGAGACGAGACGAGACGAGACGAGACGAGACGAGACGAGACGAGACGAGACGAGACGAGACGAGACGAGACGAGACGAGACGAGACGAGACGAGACGAGACGAGACGAGACGAGACGAGACGAGACGAGACGAGACGAGACGAGACGAGACGAGACGAGACAAGACGAGAAGGGGCAAAACGAGCCGAGACGAGACATGTGTTTATTATACTAACTACGAATATTCGAAACTTCTTAAAATGAAACTAATCCCTTAATCTTATCGTATAGATTTCACACAATATAAGGTCGAGTCTGATGGACATGGTAACATTACTATTCATATTCTAAAAAATTTTCTTTAAAATTACCGCTTAAAAGCTTAAAGTCATTCAACTGAATACTATTTTAAAGCATTTTTGTCTGTTAAATTTCATATTGACTACCAACAGTAACCTCAAGAAATTTGCAGAATTTTTCAAACATCAACGAAAAATCTTAACATCCTTTGTTCCACTGAACTAAGTAAGAGACTAGACTGAAGGACGTATGTCCTTTCCATTGTAACATGCTCCTATGAACCATGTACTCACGAACAACTCATGTTATTTATATAAGTACACATGTAATAAAAGATGGAAGGAAAAATACATACTACATCAATAGTTGGATAGATTGTAGTAGATTGCCAAAAACATCATGAGATTCACAGTGAAAAGTCAATGTTTGTTCACAAAGCAGAATAATAATGGTTATTTCGCCTGTACAGGGAAACAAGGAAAACAGTTTACAGCGAAAGGAGGAAAAAATTGTATTTTAGCACGAATACTGCCATTGTGGTGGTGGTGATAGTGGTGTGCCATGGCATCATTACCACTATCACGAACTGCCACTATCACATAAAATACTTCACTACAGTCAGTAGCCCCTATCTGTTGGAAGAATGGCAATACAATTATCCTTGCAACTACAACTCGCAGTTGCTTCGTTTGAAAATCTTTGCTGTACACAGACTTATTTCTAACACACACATATATACAGCCAATCAGCTAGAGTTTCTTATACTGTAATATATTGACTCAACTGCAGTTGTACTCGTATATTTGAGCGCCGTCATGGCTTAACAACTCAACACAATCACATTAGGGATAATGTTTACGTGAGTTTCATTAAATGTGTCTGTAAATTTTTTTCCAGTTCTTCTGTATAGATTCTGCTGTTGGTAGCACATGCAGTTACTTTTACTTGAGTCTTTTGTCAGATAGAAATGATAGTGGCACTATTGGCATTACTATTGCCAAGACACAGCTAAAACTGCTAAAATAAATACGTGGTTTGTATACAAACAGACGTGAGAGAGATTTCTGTAACTCCTGCACGAATCCTTGCATTATAAATTCTTACACTTCGACTTCGAATATGATTTGCTTTACCGTCACAAGGTAAGAAGGTGATTTATGCGCTGAAAAAATATGAAGTTCACGAAAAAGAACATACAGTATTTTGGGACTTTAAGAGGCATCGTAATAGAAATTGCAGAGCCAACTCTTGTGAATAATTATTCTATTAGTAAGAAATATCATTTACCATATTCCTTTATTTGATAACTCTCTTTAATGACCCCAAAAACATCTACTTTCAGTGGTTGAACTTTGAAATCCAAATTCAACACGCCCTGTATGTCATGGAGAGTGTTAGCCTATGAACTCTTTGTTTCGAGTGTCCGAAATGGAAGTTGATCAGTTATCTAACTCCCGCAGTTTTTGAATTTAACTCCATCTCAATAAAAAATATTGGAATTGTGTTGATTTCTTAAATACAAGGCCAAATCCACAAAATGGAGATGAAGACTCGCAGAAACGGGACCAATAGCACTGGACTATGGATATATTACACAGTGCAACACGAAAAAAAATAACCATATACGGACACCACTACGTGATAAAAGACTTAAAAAAAAGACCCGTGTCTCCCAATTTTTCCCAAAGTCATGCACTTTTTTTTTATGGGCCGCAACAGATTTGGGGCCTCGGTATCATTTTCGTAAAAATGTGATCATTTTCTCAGGCTCATATCTTGCAAACCGTTCAGAATTTCGATTTACTCTCTGAGGCAAAGTTGTAGCTCTTGTCATAAAGAACAAAAATTGCGAACATATAAAATCATCGAAGTGGGCGTTGTAAATTGTCCAAACGCATTCGACTATTTGAAAAGCGTTTTCCCAAAGCGTAGCGATGACAAAGTTAAAAAAGGTATTGTAGTAAATTTTTTTTTTTTTTTGTTACATCTTTATTTACAATCTATCTATTACAGACAATAAGCAAATGTGATTACTTAAATACTAAGTACAGGCATTATGCAGTTCCAGTGAACTGCATAATTTTAAAGAAAATATATTTTTTTCTACATATTTACAATATTTAGGACAATGAAAGATTTGACAATAATTATTAATGTTACAATGGTAAATCTAGAACATGTCTTCTCTTGAGTCTTCTTGTTTCATTACTGCAGTCTAGGAGTGAGACAGCTAAAGGGTTTGGGTGGTTGTGTAGTCGTTGTAAGTAGCTTTCGCTAAGTTTTCTAATTTCTTGTTTGACGGTCAGCATAATTATATCTTTGCAAATGTTCTTGTTGGTGACAAACCATGGCGCATTAGTAATTAATCGTAGTGTTTTGGATTGATACCTTTCGAGGATATCAATGTTGGAGTTTTTTGCTGTGCCCCATAGTTGGATGCCATAAGTCCAGATTGGTTTAAGAATTGCTTTGTAAATTCTAAGCTTATTGTTTAAGTTTAATTGAGATCTTGGTCCTAATAACCAGTATAATTTTCGACTTTTAATTTTTAGTTGCTTTTGTTTTGCCTTGATGTGTGGTTTCCACGTGAGTCGCCTGTCTAACGTCATGCCCAGGTATTTGACGGTTTTCTGCTGTGGAACAGTTGTACCATGTATGCTTACTGGAGGACAATCTTTTCTTCTTGTTGAAAATGTTGTGTGACTAGATTTGTCAGAATTCACTTTAATATTCCATTTTAGTAGCCATTTCTCGAGATGCTGGATTTGTTTTTGTATGGATGCGGATGCTTTTGTTGGACAGTCGCTAGTTGCAAATAATGCTGTATCATCAGCATATGTTGCTACAGCTACATTGTCAGTAGTTGGCATATCTGATGTAAATATTGTGTACAATATAGGCCCTAGCACACTCCCCTGCGGAATACCAGCTTTTATTTCGAAAATGTCTGATGTTTCATTTTTAACTTTGACATAGAAGTGCCGTTGAGAGAGATAACTTTTGAAGAAAAGGTAGAATTGTGATGGTAGGACCTTTTTTATCTTAAAAAGTAAGCCGTCGTGCCAGACTCTGTCAAAAGCTTGTTGAATATCCAAAAATATCGCTGAGCAGTATCGCTTTTTCTCTAAAGTATCAGTTATGATGTTGAATATTCTATGGCATTGTTCAGGGGTGCCATGTTTGTGTCTGAACCCAAACTGATACTCAGGAATGATATTTTGCTTCTCCATTATGGGCAATAATCTCGTCAGAAATATTTTTTCAAATATTTTAGAGAATACTGATAAAAGGCTTATTGGTCTAAACGATGATAGCAAATTTTCCGGTTTGTTCGGCTTTGGCACCATGATGACTTCTGCGCATTTCCACTGTGTGGGAAAATGATCAAGTCTCAATATGGAGTTAAAAATTAATGTTAAGAAAGTAACACTCTTTCGAGTTATACTTTTAACCACTTTAGCAGTAATTTGGTCGTATCCAGGAGATTTACCATTCGACAATTTTCTGATTTCATTTTGCACTTCATTGGGTGAGAAGTGTCTGAGGGGTAAATCCATTTGACACGGCGAGTCTAAAAAGCTAGATATTTCATGTTTTTCTACATCAAACGGCTGAAATATATTTTGCAAGTATTGAGCATACGCATTTGAGGTGCTTTTGTCTGTTCTACACCATGAACCATCTGGCTTACGTATTAGAACCTTTCTTTTTATTGGCCGCTTTAAGTATTTCGTTGCTTTCCACAAAAGATATTCATCATACTTGGAATTATTTATTTTTTCTATGAACTTCGCTGTTGAATTGTTTTTGAATTCCTTTAACATCTTTTTTAGATACCTACATGCCCTATTGAATATTTTTCTGTCATGTGGATTTCGGGTAGTCTGCCATCTTTTCCTAAGTTTTCGCTTATTTCTTATGAGATTTCTTATTTCGGCAGATGCCTGTAGGTTACCGTTCTGTGTCGCGGGAGATGTGGGGGTAGATAAGGCGGCAGCTTCGTGTATTAGATTCGTAAAGTATTCTACGGCATCATCCAACTCCTGTCCATTCTGTATCCGTCTATTTAGGTTCAAATTGGTATCAAGGTAATATTTAAAGAATTGGATGTCAGTTTTAGATGTAAACATATATTGAGTTTTAGACTCAGTGATGACAGAAGTACGATAGTCAATCAGTATTGGTGTATGATCGGAGCTTAAGTCATTACAACTTCGTATGTCCAATTGATGATTCGCAATACCATTGTATACTGCAAAGTCTAAAAGATCTGGTGTTTTCAATGGATCTGTAGGCCAATAAGTTGCACTACCAGTGGATAAAATAGAATATTTTTTATTCAAAATGCATTTATGCAGCTCTCTTCCCTTGGGGTTTATGAGTCTGGAGCCCCACCAAGGGTGTTTCGCGTTAAAATCGCCGCCAACTATGAATCGATTACCCATTGTTGCAAATAATTCAGTGTAGTCTTGGCATTGAACGCTGTGGCGAGGTGGAAAATAAACAGAAGAAATGGTAAGGTCGCCGTCTGTCTTCTTCACTTTTATGCAAGTTGCCTGTACATAAGCTTCTTGAATTCCATCTAAAATTTCGTATTTTATGGTATCTTTTATTAAGATGCAGGAACCTGCGTGTGCGCGATTACTCGGATGATTGGTGCTGATTAAGTCATATCCTTTAATACTAAAATAAGTTCTGCTTGTGAAATGCGTTTCCGAAACAAGAAGTACGTCAATAAAGTTTGTGTTG
This sequence comes from Phaonia tiefii, assembly GCA_963931995.1. NCBI lineage: Eukaryota > Metazoa > Arthropoda > Insecta > Diptera > Muscidae > Phaonia > Phaonia tiefii. Next base: position 126,276,787 of record OZ008371.1, read on the forward strand.
AGAAAACTTTCAATTTCATTTTTATGATTTGGAAGCCCGTTTGCATTCCATATAGCTATTTTTAGGTTTACTTGCAGAATTTAGATACAAGTAATGACATCATGTTGATTAAATTGTTTGTTAACTCGATTTGCTTATTTAATAAAGCTTCAATTTTATCGAAGGGGTTAGTTTGGCTATTGCTGGAGTTTAAAACTTCAGCAAAGGAAAATTGTTTTGAATTATTGTGTGTGGCATTGTTTCTGCAGATACTTGGGAAGTTATGAGCGTTTATATCAAACGCAGTCTGATTGTCTTCATTATTTTGTCTTTTATTGAACTGCTTCTTTTGAACAAGTTCTTTGTATATTCTGCAGCCTCTATAACTGGCAGTATGATTTTCCAGACAATTACTACATTGTGGCGGGACATTACAATCGTTTGTGCACTGAGAGGATGGATGATTTAATCCGCATTTAACACACCTATATATTTTTCTGCAGTAGGTTTTACTGTGACCAAATTGTTGGCATCTATGACACTGTACAACATCTTCCACTTTCTTTGGGGGTTCAATTTTAATCACTGCGTTGTAAATATATCGTATGTTGAATACGTTCTTGTTATTAGAGCCTGGCTCGAGATCAACAAAGAACATGGAAAGTGGTTCTTTTGTGAATCTGCTTTTAATATTTACAATATTTCTCACTTTATGTCCTTCTTTTTCAATAGTATCTTTAATAACATCGATTGGAGTTGTAAAGTGCAAATTTTTTACTACGATACGATATGCCCTTTCCTGTTTCAACTGATATGTGTGGAATCTGATTTGTTTTTCATCAAGATATTTAACGATGGTTCTATATGAACTGATTGATTTGGTCATTAATCGTACTTGACCATCTCTAAATGATTTATACGTAAATTCACTGGCATTGATTACCTTAGAAATATTGGACGTCATTGTTTTAATGTCTGAAACGTCGGGCATTATAATTGGTGGTGGTTTGGGTTCAGCAGTATCGTTGTTGTTGACGATTTCACTGTCCTCTATGTCGTCGCTTTGCAGCTCCGCGAACATATTTCGGCTTGTGCTGGGCCTTTCTTGCGTTACTGCTCGTTTGCGTTGATGTATATTTGGTGATTCTGGATTTTGCCGTTTACTTGCAGCTCTCACTAACTGCCAAGAGGTTTCATTGCAATCGCTAGTGTCGACAGAGTTAACACCATCGGTGCCGCTGGCCTCGCCACCGTCCATACTGCTGCGCTAGCAGTGAACTAGCGGATGGGTATTGTTGTAATTCTACGTCTGTTTTCTTACAAACAAACAAAGGGTTTAGAGTTGTTGTCGTTTTCAGCACACAGTGTATGCACAACTTCACTAACAAATGTATTAGCGATTTGTCGTTGTTCTGAAGCAAAGATTTTACAGTTTCCTAATTATACTACACTATGTTAATGTTTTCTTTTCTGTCTTTATTTTTTGTTTTCATTTAACAGGCGTACTTAATGGCCCTGACATTAGATAGCTATTCAAGAGCAACTTTGATTCATCGCTTGATGAAAATCATTCAATGGCATGGATTTACCTTCAGCGTGTATGCACCAGAGCCTTGGGAGGGGATCGAGACGCGGAACCGGAAGCAAGAGAATGGGTGAAACAAATGCTGCATTATTTTGAGATAATCGGCGCATCGATGACATTAAAGCTGCATTTTCTTCATTTTCATTTTGACGATTTTATCAAACAACTCCCTACCGAATCCGATGAGCAAGGAGAACGGTTTCACCAAACCACAATGCCCATGGAAAAACGGTACAAAGGCAAAAACCTCGACGCATTGCTTGCAGAGGTATGTTGGTGGAGTCACAAGATCACCCATAATTGCTGAATCAGAGTCAGATTCGGACGATTCGGACGACGATTTGGATCCACAACTTAAGAGAGCGCGATTTGCAAGTCCAGGGCCATCAACATTATAAACATAATACGAATACTTTTTTTTAATATTTTTGTAATAGATAGCATAGTATCTCAATGTTGAAGTAAATAAAAAACAAATGAAATTAAAAAGCGGTGTTAAGAATAATTCCCAGGAAGTTTATATGTTCTAGAAATTTGTTTATTGAGATCTTAGGTACATTTTTGTAGTTGATTGTATCCTTGAATTTTGAACGGTTTGCTACCTATGGACCTGAACACGGGAAAAAAGGTAAAAAAAAATCGAATTTTTTTAAGTTTTTTGCGATTGTGATCTGGAAGGTGAAGTTTTTTGATTTTATATGTTCGCAATTTTTGTTCCTTATGACAAGGGCTACAACTTTGCCTCTAAGAGTAAATCCAAATTCTGAACGGTTTGCAAGATATGAGCCTGAGAAAATGATCACATTTTTACGAAAATGATACCGAGGCCACAAATCTTTGGCGGCCCATAAAAAAAAAGTGCATGACTTTGGGAAAAATTGGGAAACACGGGTCTTTTTTTTAGTCTTTTATTACGTAGTGGTGTCCGTATATGGTTATTTTGCCATGACTGTGGACACTTGTTGGAGGTCCTCGCAAATCAATCTGGCTGAACCTATAAATACGCTTCAGCACACTGATAATTGTAGCTCAGGTGAAAATTCTGGTATCTCTGGTGAGTCTCAAGTGTCTCACGACAAACAGGATGTGACGGTGGTGAAGAGACAAATACATGTTGCAGTGTCTTCATATCCAATAAATTCATTGAAATTACGAATCGTATTTCAAAAACCTCGCTTACCATAACATTCATTAGGCCAAAAAAAAAATCTTCTCTCAAATTTTCATAAATCTTAATGAAAATATGCATACATTTAATGACAGCAAACAAAACTGAAACTATTCATAATTTTAATGAATGTATTCCTTGGATTTCGTTTTATGAAAAAGTCCATACACTTTATGAAGTGCCCACAAAAAGAATTCACATTTCTAAAGTTAATATATTTCGAAAATACTTAGGCTCTAGCCACAAACCTGCATCAGCGGTAGTTCCGAATAATGCTATTTCAATTCAATTCAATATTTATTAATTCCAAAATAATAATACAAAAATAAACTGCAAAATAAAGATTAAAATATATACATTCAAAATTTGTCCAATTATTGACCAATTTTCCACGAACTACATCCGGTACTTCAAAAATATATACAGATATATATTAAACAAGAAAATAATGCTACTGATACAATCATCGAGGTATATGTAACAAACACTGTATTGACCCGTACATAGTTACGAACCTCAATGACGCAAATTACGTTTTTTTCTGTCGAAATTTATGATGAGCGAGGAGGCTCATTATTATCTGAAAGGATGGGTAATTAATCAAAATTTGCACTCTCCGGCAATGAGAATCCACGTGTGACTCACGAAGAGCCATTACATCCACTCAAAATCACTGTTAATGCGCCATTTAAGGTGGAGGTGTCATCGGACGTTATGTTTTTGAGGGTAGTAGGGTTAAGGTGAATATGTCGTTTCAAAAAGTTGGTGCAACTGCACAAACGGTTCGGCCGGCAATAAATAGAATTTTTCAAGGATGTGCTTACTGTTCGTTGAATTTCTTGTTTTGGCAGTTTTCACTTTCCAAAGGCAAAGTCTCTGGAAGCTCTTCCAGATAATATACGGCAACAGTGCTAGAACTTCTCGCCCGATGTTCTCGCCAGAACTATTGGCAATACTGTAAAACGAGCCCAAATGGCCATCAACAATATCACCTTCAACAGCTAATGAAAACCCCCAAAGGTCCAACTAAACAAAGGACAAAGAAAATATGTCAGTTCATTTTAAATAAATAGCAAAACTACATCGTGTGATTGCTTTCGGACCAGCAGATAATAATCTACCATGTTAAGAGAATTACAACACTGAAACGTAAAGCATCGTCACCCGAATGTAAGAATTTTCATTCTTATTTACTGGGATGAATGACTTTCATTATTGCGAAGAATATATTTAATTTTTGGATTGTAGGTGCTATTTGAAATTTACAAAGTTAACATTTTGTGTCTACAGAAAAAAAATATGATCTAGTTTGTTGACGACCCCCGCAAACGTTATAAGAACCACGATTTATCAATATGAACTTGGAAGGTAAGAGCGCTATATAGATCCGGTGCAAGTATCCAATTGACAGATGTCCTCGAAAGTTATAGGGCTTACATTACCGCTATCCAAGCAATGCGATGGACAGGACATGGCTGGACAGGACAGTTGCCATGAGGAAAAACATGAATTTGGTTGAGGATTTGTAGTTGGCAAAATTCTGCGACATGTAGTGCGTAGGTTCGCATAAAAGCGAAATATTTGTACATTTCCCTAATTTGTGTGCATGCCCCGACAGAAGTGAAATATGATGATGCCAAAGACATATTCTATGAGCGCCTAAAGGAAACGTATGACCGCTGCCCTGGCCATTACATTAAGATTGTACGACGAGGAGATTTTAATGTTAAAGTAGGCAAGGGAAAAGTAGGCAAGGGCAAACTCGAAGGAAGACGAAATATAGGAAGACCAAGACTCCGCTGGAGCGATCAGGTTGACGAATCCCTGCGTACACTTGGTATTGCCAACTGGAGAAATAAAGCAAAAGATCGAACTGGTTGGCGAAATATGTTATTTTCCTTTTGTAAGGTCCCTGACCCCCCGAGGTTGTTCGAGAACGGATAAATAAGGAAGTAAGTTTGGCAACTGAAGCATCCATATGCGACTCTAACTGAGGGGGTTAGTAGCAAAGGGATGCAAGTGACTTTTGAAAAAATTGGGGTGAAAAAAGTTTAAAGTTAAATTGCAACATAAATATCCCATCTGTATTGTTACTTCTTTAATTTGAGAAATCTTGAGATATATTTTTGTCTAACAAGCTAACAAAATAACTTCTGCTACACACACAAATTCACAAGAAAATCCTTTAAAGTTGTTCACTCTATTTAGGTGAAAAATGCACTTGCATCCCTTTACTTCTGACCCCTTCAACTGCTCTGTGAATATTGTCAGGTAACCATGTATCTGTCAATTTTAGACATGGTTAAGCCCGTTCGGAATCGGTGTAAAACTGTAGGTCCCAATCAGCGAGTGAAAAATTAGAAAGCTCACAGCTCACTGGTTGTGAGAAGCTCTCCCCAATTCCTGCGTGGTATGTATTGGGAAACGGTTTCTGAAACGAATTTCCTTATGGCACGTTGCGGGATGGGGCTAAATGAAAATTTTTTAAACAACTTTTTTTTAACTACTTTATTACAACCCATTATTATCAGCTATATTGGGTACTTTTATTTTGGTTTGGTTTAAAGGGAAGTTTTCTAGGTGGAGCCTGTGTATTACATATTGTAGTTTTGAACCCAATAAAAAGTAAACTTAGAAAAGCCAAAGTGCAAGACTGTCATATCCATGAAACACAACCTTCAGCATGAAATTATATTTGGCAGCACTTTAACACTCGTACACTTTGGTTTGTGTCCAGACTAACACATTTGTTGTTTAATGGGAAATTTTCTACGTGGAGGCTGTTTATTACATATTGTAGTTTGAACCGAATAAATAAAGAATAATAAAAAAAATAACATCTTAAAGAAGTACATTTGCTTATAAAAATAAATTTTCTTACAAAAAGTACCTTTTCTTAAAAAAAGCAATTTTTTAAATAAGTACCTTCTCTTAAAAAAGTACCTTATCTTACAACAAATTGCTGTTTCTTAAAACACTACATTTTCTTTAAAGAATACCTTTTTTATAAAACAAAATGACTTTTCTTGAGATAAGTACCTACTCTTAAAATTGTATCTGTTCTTTCGTACAAAAAAAGCTTTTCTTCAAAAAAAAAAATACCTTCTCTTGCAAAAAATACATTTTCTTATAAAAATTTCTTTTCTTAAAAGTACCATTTCTTGAAAATAAACTACCACCTTATCTTTTGTTTTCTTGAGATAAGTAGCCTTCCTGAAAATAAGTAAATTTTCTTAAAAAATAACCTTATCCTAAAAAGAGTACTACTTCTTTAAAAAGTACCTGTTCTTAAAAAAAGTACTTTATTTAAAAAAAATGCATACTCTTAGGCTTTTTCTTAGCTTAGTAACGTCGACACTATCGAGTATTCAGCCATGAAAAACCTTCTCAAAATACCGTTCGGAACCGGTGTAAAACTGTAGGACCCCATCAGTGAGTGTGAAACTAGAACGCGAACAGCTTATCCTTTCACGGGATGTAACGGGAAACCATTTTTTTATTTTAATAAAATAAGTACCTCTCATCAAAGGAAGGACCCTTTCGGGAAAATATAATACATATTCTTACAAAATGGGCCTAAAAATATACTTTATTTTAAAATAAATACATTCAATAAATAAAAAATTTCTTAACAAAAGTTTATCATTTTACAAGATCCATTTAAATTATAGTATTTTTCAACAGGCGCCTTAGGTGTGTTGGAACTAACTAGTACACAGTATAGCATAGCGAAAGGAACTTCGTTCCAACCGGGTGTCCCCTGACAACTCATGTAATTTTTTTAAGCCCGTGCTGTGTCTTTAAAGAAATCGTTGGATAAGTCAAAATTGTCATTCGATGAGAGCGGACGAAATAGTGTAAACTTGAGAACGATTAGCAGAATAAATTTTGGCAGTTCCATTCGATTTTTTCTATATTTTATGTCCATCAACAAATTTTACAACCAGGGTTGCATTTGGAATAAATCGAAGAAAAATAGAGAGAACGGGAATATAAGTTTTCATTTCGTCGCTTTATTAAAACGCTTAATCTTTGTTTACACTTTTCTTTTTTCTCTATTCTATTTGTATTTTATAACTGTTGTAGTTGGGGTTTCCCTTTGCAAACAGATGTTTTTACGTTCTCCAAAACTGATAGTGTAAATCGAGGTCAGAGTGATCGTACGTGGAAGCGTGTTTCGTTTCACTTCTCACCCCTCGTATTGTTCTATTCATACGAGTAGTTTAACACGACTTGTGTCTCTTCTCGATTTCAATTAAATATTACAAATTTGCAGTGACTTTAGCGAGTCATTACGACTATAAACTCTATCCTTGTTATGGCACACTTTGTAGTTTCCATCACAGACTTAGGTCATTCGGCGTCATGTAATTTACTAGGTTTCATTTCCAAAACAACAATTTTTGGCCTTTCTTTAAAATTGCTGAAAATGTGGCCAAAACCCACAAAATATCCCGGTTTACTAAAGGATACTTTAAAATGGTTCAACTTGTATCAAACTGTCAAGTCTAATGTTGTCATTACCGCACACACATAAACATTTGCCCTGACACAAACTTACACTGTGCAACTGCGACCATAACACACCGAATCACTCGACAATCATTTCGATAAGGATGAATGATTCCGTGTCAGTGTGTTAGTGTATATCTGCCTTTGGGTGAGTAGTTCTCGTCCCATCACGTAGTGATATACGGGATGTGTTCAGATTCAGTGCGAGTACAAGTGAGGTTGCTGATGGTTCAGTGTAAAACTGACAAGAAAATACAATACCGAAAACTGTTATATTAACTTACTTCACGAGCGTAGACAGCACATACAATATTTTTCCCTTACGCACGCACACACGTACACTTTACGATATCTCACGTATGTATGTGATGAAAAGGATCTCGAAAGAGCTTATGTGGGAACTTGTGTGTGTGTGAACTTGAGTGTGTGTGAATTTGAGTGTGCGTGGACTTGGGTGTGTGTGTGTTTTTGCAGTTCGCTTAAATATAAACAACATTGATTTACGTTCCTTTCCTTTTGAGTGTTGTTTCTTCCATTTTGAGTTCACTTACTGTGTACAACTGAGTGTCATGTGAAATAGTTCAGCATCATTTTGAATCATTTTTGTGTTTTGCAGTTTCCTTTTTTGGGTTAAATAGGGTATTTACGTGTGTGTACTTTGTTACAACATTAACATACCACAGTGGGGCCGATTGGAAAATACACGGTAATAATATCGCAACGTTTAAAGTATTGTTCTGAGCATTTTGGAATGATTTGGAGAGGAAGAGTCAGGATTTCAGAATATTGCACATAGAGGCACCCTTTGTCAGAGTACCCAAGTTGACCACAATGGTGCTGTTGCAACTTTCAAAGCCTGGTACTTCTAAACTTATAGGCCGATTTCAAAGATTTTTAATTTTCAGAATATAGTATGCACCTCAAACAAAAAATTCGCTAACCGTTGTGGAATAACTTTTATCGTTATTAAGACATTCTCTACGAAAATTTAAAATTGGCAATTTTGTCAGTGAGTTTTTTCACTTATTTGTTAACAACTCGGCCACTTGAGGCAAGAGAATATTTAGGAAAACACCACTGAATTGGGAACAATTCAGTAAAGAAAATAATACAGCGTATTGATGTTAAAGTTATCTCAAGGCGTTTGGCAAGCCAACTTCTTCAATTTTAAATTTGTTTTCATCCTTTAAAAAACACAATATTTTCCCGAAAATCTAAAATGAGTCATTCGTTATTTTATTTGTTTTTTTTTTCTAAGGAAAGTAAACAAATTTAAAATTTTTTCTGAAAGACAAGGCTTTGGCAAATAGATTTAAAGTCAAAATATGATCATTTGGAAATGCACCATAGAGTCAACATTCTCCGAAAATTTTAAATTTTTGAACAAATTTTTCAATTTCTATGTTTGGCAAAAATGTTGCTCAAGGTCTTTTTGTATATGGGTATTTCCAGAGAAAGGACGGACAATTTCATAGTTTAAAATTGCTATTTTTTTTTGCTATTGTCTTTGTAATCATATAGTGAATTTGTGAAACTTTAACAAAACAAAAGATCAACCGTTTAAAAGTAATGGCAACTCTAATCATAGTGCTTGAGAAGTTAGCACTTTTTTTCTAATGCGTTTACAGTCTTTAGTAGATAATTTGACTTCCTTTCTATGCCAGACATTTCAATTGAAATATGACTACATTGCCTTTATAATGGTTAATGAGCTATAGTTGTTATTTTCAGTGTGAATAAATAATTCAGAGAATTTGAAAAACTGTAACATTCATGATTGCTTTTAGGTAAAGTTTTTCGTGTGTCCGCAACGCAAAATCTGTATTTGTTATTGATGTCAGTACAAATAAAACTATTAGAAACGGCGGTTGTGTTTTTCATAAGCTCTTTACCAGGGTCACCGCTTTACCAGGACATCGCGTTCGACAAACCGGAGGGACACTCTTAGAAGAGATGAAGCAAAATAGAAAAAATTTTGCGACAAGGAGTCAGAAAGAAAACGAATGATTCGTAAGAAGGAAAACAATTTGCAAACAATTAAGAGAAAGGAAAAATTAATTTACGAATGAAAAACTTTCGAAAAAATAAAAAAGAATCCGCCGTTCAAGGGCCTTATAAATGTAAGCAGACTTTGGCGAAAGCATTAAAAAAGGTCACAAATAGTTTTCCAAAAAAATCCGATTAAAAAATGTGAGATTTTAAAGACACTATTCGATAAATAAAGGGTTGAATTATTATTTTTGAAAATGCTATTAAAAAAAAACTACTGAATATTTTCTCAAATTTCTTTTTTTTAGTTGAAAGCTCAATCCTTCCGGTTAATAATGGAAAATAATTTCAATCAAATGGCTGCCTCGGCTGGCCATGCAGTAGCCTACACGATCGGTCCAATTTTTAAGCACATTATCGATTGTGTGCAGCTGTATTTCACCAATGGCTTCACGAATATTGTCCTTTAAAGCGTCAATTGTCTCTGGCTTGTCGGCGTAACACTTATCTTTGAGGGCACCCCACAAATAATAGTCCAACGGCGTCAAATCGCAGCTCCGAGGTGGCCAAACGGCATCAGCTCTGCGGCTGATAATGCGCAAAACACCGAGTGTAGATTCGGCTGTGGGGCACGTAGCGCCGTCCTGGTGAAACCAAATGTTGCCAATATCCTCCTCTTCAATTTTTGTGAACAAAAATTCGTTCAACATGGCCTGATAACGATCGCCATTGACTGTAACGGCCACTCCTTGCTCATTTTCGAAGAAAATTGGCCCAATTATGCCTCTGGACCAAAATCCGCACCAAACAGTGACTCGTTTTGTTTGCATCGGCTTTTCAATGTATGCGTGCGGGTTTTCTGTGCCCCAAATGCGACAATTTTGATTGTTTACATACCCGCCAAGATCAAAATGAGCTTCATCTAAAAAGATGATTTTTTTTTGGCAAAATCGGCATCTTCTGTAAGTCGATCGCAGGCCCATTTTTCCCATATTTCCCAGCGTTGTTCAAGCGTATATACTACTATGTTCGTTCAGCGGAAGGATAAAACTAATTATCTGTCAAATCATACATGAGCTAAGTGTTACCATTCACGAAATAAGCACTAGTTGAAAAAAAAACGTTAGATGGCAGACCCGTTATCAAAAATTAACGAACCTGTTAAATGGAAGTATTGGCTACAAGCAGACAATCGGTAACTTTTAGACTACACAGAGGCAACTTTGGCGGATCTTGTCCATGAAATCGAAACGCACTTAACATCTTTTAAACTACAACGCTTCATAAAGAACTAGCAACAAGAATATTTTGAAAACAGAGCAAAAACATTCAAAATAGTAATTTTGCAAGTTGACTTTGCGGAAAATAATCGCCTTACACCGCAAAAAGGAAGTGCTAGAAGCACACTATAGTTATAAGCAGGTTACAATTTCCACATGCGTTGCTTGGCTTTCGGATGAAACCATGTCCTTTGCAATAATAAGTGACAAATTGGTGCATAACAAATACGTCGTCGTGTTCTTCCTTACATACATTTTGAAGAAAATAAATGAGAAGAAACTCGTACAAAGAATATCAATATTCTCGGACGGAAGTAGATCCCAATTTAAAAATAAGTTTATCATTTCGAGTATTTCGCAATTTGTAAAAAATTTATGTTGTGAACATTTTGAGTGGAATTTCTTCGCTACTGCTCATGGTAAAGGCGCTGTCGTCTAAATTTGCGCTGTACTGAAAAGAAAAGTTTGGGAAGTCGTAAGGACCCAAAATATTATTTTGCGAGATGCCTATTCCTTTTACGAATGTTCTCAAAAGTACATTAAATGTATTAAAATGTTGTACAGTAGTGAGCAAGACTTTGAATTCGCATCTAAAATGTTAATATCGAAAACATTAGTGGTGTCACCAAATTCCATAATTTTTCCTATGTAGACAACAATTATATGAATTCCGCCTTGACTTTTGACGTAAAATACGTCTTACCTTACGGTATGAGGAGTCATGTCAGGTTTTTATTGTTGTAATCTTTATTTCATTGAATTTGAGGAAACGGCTAGATGAATTTTTTTAAAATTTTTTTTGTAGGTAAATGAAGATGTTATCTTTCGTTTGATATACATTTCATATTGGTTGATATATTTCTAGTATTTTAATTTCTCAAATGAAAATTGTTTAAACACATACACTCAAACATATGTGTGGTGTTTGGTTGAGTGTTTTTCGTTGCTCAACATTGCTTAGGAACATGTATCTAGTAAAAAGTGAAACGAACAGCAAGCTAATTTTGCTTGGCAACATGTATCTAGTAAAAAGTGAAACAAACAGTAAGCTAACGTAATAAAGCTTTTTTGCGAAAGCTTCAATAAAGCTGTTGTAACATTAATTTTGAATTGTAAAGCGTAAAGCTTTCACACAACGCTCGAATGCTAATGCGAAGACTCGATAAGGTAAACCTTTTTTAATATTAGGGCGGCCCTCTCAACATTCGCAGAACTTATTTCAATAAAAATATTAATTTAAATATATAAATTAAATTAAGTTTAAAAAAATTTAACATAATATTTTTTTTTTTAAACGGACTTGAATCAAATGCCGTTGGTAAACAAAAAAATTACAGCAGACAGTTGTCCGAGGCCTTCAGCCACGGACTGTCCCTGCAGGCTGTGTCAGAGACACGGCCATTAAGTTTAACGTAGAATACGCCATCCGATAAGACAGAAAACATATATAACAATAAATGATAAATAATATAAGCAAATGAATTTATTGTTATATATGTTTTCTGTCTTATGGGATGGCGTATTCTACGTTAAACTTAATGGCCGTGTCTCTGACACAGCCTGCAGGGACAGTCCCTGGCCGAAGGCCTCGGACAACTGTCTGCTGTAATTTATTTGTTTTGTAAGAAATTGCAGCTAAAAGTCTAAATATGTACACATTTCAAAAACATAACTTAATATTTCTTTATGTATATTTTTCCTTTCTGACTGAGTTTATGTTATTTTTAATTTTAACTAAAATTTGAGTTAATAAATGAGTTAATATTTCAAAAATCGTTTAATATTTTTAGCATTTACAACACGAAGATTATTCATAGATAAATGCGTACGTCCGCAATGGTCGTCCGTAACGCACATTTAGATTGCAGTAGCATAAAATGTAACAATATTTTAAATGTGAAGTATCTATGTTGTTTATAAAACCCCAACATATCTTCTTTATTTTCCAAAAAAAGAATATAATTGATCACATAAAAAATTTAGCTAAATTTTAGGAATTTTCATATACACTTAAAATACCTATGGAAAATTGTGTGATTCCGTAACGCACTGCTGTGGTAGTCATAATTTTCAATACAACATTTTAAGTAAAGTTTCATTAAAAGAACATTATAGTACTGTCCCAAAATCCACATTTTTTAATATGAACATAGTCTTCAAACTATTTTAGTTTTTTAAGAACGCTGGAAATACACATATATATTTTTTTACACACCACAAAAAGAAACAAATGCTACGTGAAACTGGGCTCAGGAGAGCTTAATATATAAAAAATTAGAAATTTCATAGGATTCCAGCAAAATATATTTCCATACTTTAAATATAATTTTTAAACATTATATTCAAATTTATTTAGTTTGAGTTTTTATTTTCGTAATTTTTCAAAAAGTGTTAAAGAAAATTTTGACATAGGGATATTTCTAAACACAGGTTTGTAGAAGAGGAGTTTACCTTTCCAACTGTATACAACATGTATATGTAGAGTATTGGAAAATTGAAACAACTTTTGTTTTAACCCTATTATGCTACACCCCACTATTATCAACTGTATTGTTTACTTTTACTTCAGTTTGTGTCCGGTTCATAGAGAAATAATTTAACTAGATGCCTCACATATGTTGGCAAATTTCCTGTTTATTGGGAAGTTGTCTAGGTGGAGCCTTTTTATATATTGTATTGTAATATTTATATATATTGTAGTTTCCAATGAAAATTAAAAGTATATTTATGGTTTTTTCTTACAGAAAGTACTTCTTCTCAAAAATAGTACGTTTTCTTGAAAAAACATTAGCTTTTAATGAAAGAAGTAACTCTCTTTAAAGAAGACCCATAAAGATCCATTTAAATTATCGTATTTTTCAACGGGCGCCTTAGGCGTGTGGAACTAACTACATAATATATAGCGAAAGCAACTTCGTTTTTTATTACCTGTATAGTAGATAAATACTTCATCATCTTCATCTTCATGCTATCAGAAAAATACTTTAAAAGCTGTGATATTATTACCGTTGTAGCGAGTTATATATATTATTATTTAACATTTTATTTTATTTTGATATTTTTACACTTATATTTACAGCCTGTTTTGTAACTATCTTCAAACAGCAGGCGTGCAATTGCTAGACACGCAATCAGGTTTTCAATTGAGTTCATTGTTGCTTTTCGCTTGGGCATAAAAGCTCTTTTTCTTGGTTGTGTTCCTGTCAAACAACAATATTACCTTCATGTTTTTATTGGCATTTCTTAAAGCTTTTTCATACAAATATATGCTAAACGGGGGCAACCCTAGCCATCAGCTGTAAAACCAACAACAGCTGATTGTAGGTATTAAAAAATAAATAAACAATCGAAAATAAACACAATTGTTTGCTCTTTTTACCAATTTAAAATGATTTCCTCCGTTGCTCTCGGTTTTCCTATTAAAACTACGGAAAATGATGATAGAGAAAGTCGCCTAAGCCGTAGGATTTTGCGTGATTCAACCAATGTGTTTGAGATTCCAGAAGACCAGTAAGTATATCAGTATAATTTGCTTTTATGAATTAATGAAGTTATGTTTTGTAGATTTATTGCAATCTTCCGTGTTAATAAGGAAGTATTTTCGAATCTGTTAGAAGATTTGGAACCGAGTGGCTAGTTGTGGGAACTCGTCCATCGAGTCTACCAAGGCTCGAAACTGGACAGAGTTGGTCTTTTTTACTCTGATAAGTACAATTGTTATTATCAAAATATGCTGTTTCGTTTCAATGTTAAAAATATTTAAATTTTTTTAGTCAAACAATCCATTTTTATTTATTTATTGAAATGAAAACACATCAATATAACCCACACGAACACTTTTTTACGATTTTCTATTTTGACATTTAACATTGTACGTTGTTGACTTATGTGAACCTACAGTTTGACGATAATTAAAAGCTTTTGTGTTTGCACTCAAAAAAAAATCCAATGAGTGTTCGAACTCACGGGCGATGTGTTAACACCTCTTTGCTACACGGTACCTGTTCGATTTCTATGAACACATTCGTAAATGTTACTTTGGAAAATAAAAAACAGCGTTCAATCATATGATGACGTTACAGTTAAATAATATTAATACTTAGAATTATTTAAAGACCCAGTGCAAGCACATGTGTCATTATTTTCTTGCTCAATACTTTTTGTTTTATTCCCACAAAAGTCAAAGAATGCAAAGCAACAGACACTTGTACATACATACATACATTGTTGTATTCGTACGATATAACCGAAGATCAACATAAAATACTTTTTTAATATTACTCCAAATTAATACTCCAAATTAAAACACTTCAATCTCGGCTCGCCGATATCGGATCGCCTTAATTTTTGGCCTAAACTCTTCGTCGAAACCCGCACTAGCTTTTTAATCCAAAAATTAATAAAATCGGCTATGAATTTCCGGAGAAAATCGCGTGGGAAAATTATATGAAAATCGCCCAATAATTACTTTCAATACCAAGCAACGAACAAACAAACGATGATTTACTCTTACAAACCTAACACTTGCGTATGTATTAAATTTATAGTTTACTGCCCTAGAGGCGCGCGTATAGATGTTAACACATCAAAAAGTTTACAAAAACAAAAAATGAAATTCGTTTGGCTCTAGACGTGCGATGAGAGAAAAAACAAGTTACACAAACAGGCCGTTAACCCTTTTGTTTAAAACGAGTAATTGAGAATAAATAGTGAGAACGTCTACTTTGTGTAAGAGCTTTCACTCACCACCGTACACATACACACACACGCATGTCTATTTACTTGTTTCTACAACTCTCTTAGTTGAGTGCTTTTGCATGTTTGTCGTTGCAATAGTTTACAGCTTTTGTATGATTCTTCGTTGTAATAACTGAGTGTGAACGGTGATGAGAAGAACTTTACGATCGTTGAGAGTCGACAGTATTTGTTTGAGTATCGTTAAGTAACGTATAAATAGAGACACATTGTTAATTCTAGAGTCAGTTGGTGTACTAGCAGCGTTATTATATTAACAGATTTATCTGTTTTTCACAGATTTTTTAGGTGTTAAACAGATTTCCAGTTTTTTTTTCTGATGAAAACCGATTTTGTAAAATATTATCGCAATGCGGTTTTTGGTAATTTGTATAGTATAACGTAAAAATTATAAAACAATCAAGAAATGACGTGAAACAGAAAAGTTTGAGTGAAACGTATCGTATCGATGGTTACTGTCTCTCGGACCCAAGTATGCATTGCCAAATACAATGACAACATATCCTTTATTCAAATGCAACGCCGAAAGAGTGCATACAGACAATTTGTAACAAAGAAGAGCAGAAGAAGAGCGAAGTTCGTTGGTTTGATCGATGACCACCTCTACAATCCAAAATTGGACATGGGGGATAAGATTATTTTAGGCACAGTGGGTCGCCCGAGACAATTTTAGGGGAAAATAATGGCATTCTCATCATGAGCATCTCATTTGATCATTCTCATCATGAGCATCTCATTTGATAGCGCAGTTGCGATATCAAAGGACGAATATAAGATGAAGAGGGGAAATATTCTGGGCGATATATGCTCGTATAGGCGACTCAGGAGAGATCTGACGTCAAGTCTACAGGAGAACAATACAAACTAGTGGATTAATTATTATTGGTGCGCCCACAAGGACATTATACTGGAAAGATTACTTGACACGACGATCAATACATTAACGAGGAGACCGAAAATTAAAACAAAACATGAGGACGATTTGTAACCATTGGGAAATCTGAGGTGGAGGACACTTACTTTATTCTTTCAATCGACAATTTCAGTTTACAGTTGAAGAGTAAATGGGCCAACAATTACCATACCTTGATAGCATAGTTATAAGACAAAATGGATAAATGGAAAGTTGATTGGTATCAAAAGCCTATAGGACTCTCGGAAAGAATTAAACATTTATGAGAGGGAGAAATACCATTTTGCTGCAAAGTCTAACTTGACCCTAAATCACATATTTAGTAGGACTAAATCGAGCATCGATACGGATGACAAGCCAAATGTGGTGTACGAAATCAAGTGCTACGGAGACAAATCCAACATATGCCAGAAGGTATACAGATTTTCTTGGAAAAAATATAATAACACTGTGTGCTACCCTGGTTAGAACAAAACGCAATATTACTAGATATAGCGATAGCTTGTCGGCGCTATTTCGTTTTGCTCAAACTCAAGGAAATACATTGAATTGTTACAAGATACGTTCTCACTGTCGGTGGCAAGGATATATTTATTTGAATATATCAGGTAGCCTCATCAGCAATTAAGTAAAGGAAGCAGTATATGTTGAATTTTGCCAATAAAAGGATAACGTAATTTCTTAAAAAATTAAACATTTGCGTGTTTTCATTAATAAATATCAGGCATTACTACCGAAGCCCTTTACCGCATCCCTACACCGTATATTTTCTAATCGGCCTCACTGCATGAGATCTAGAAGAATGCAAAAAATTCAAGCAGTTTTACTTGCAAATATTTATTGCATTACAGTGGGCTACGAGGGCTACCCACTGCGAATATTAGCATTTTTAGTGAGAAGAGTTCGTAATAGAGTTCGGTAGTTCATGAACTATATGGATTAATCATGAACTATATGGATTAATTAGAGATGCTCAGGAACATATTATACGTGTTCAATAGGGCGATTACGTTCGTGATTGTAATGGCTGTGCGCCTAAAATGGGCGAGATCAGCAACTACTCAATACATGTCTAGTTCTTAAATTAAAATAAATTTGATGTAATTGACGCCAAAGTAAACATAAAATTAAATTGTTTATTACAGAAACTCCAACCACAAAACTGTTTAAAAAAATCCCTTCATTTGGGTTTGAGTGAATTAAAAAAAATATTTGAAGTTCCATTATTATATGAGGGGTTTAAAGCACAAGGGGTTCAAGTGCCTTATTTTCTGAAATTGAGTTTACATATGGAATTAGTAGGAGAAGTTCAGAGGAGTTCAGATCACAAGAGATGAATGTGGGATTATCATCCGGTACCGAGATATGGCGACCAATTCTAGCACTGCACATTAAAATACCTGCTTTGCTTGCAGCACAAGGGGTATACGAGCACTTAAACCCCTTGTGCTCCAAGCAGATATTAAAATTAATTTTTCACCTGGACTGAGTGGGTGAATTCTGTGAATTTCTGAGCTAAAATCTGGCGATATAAGTTTAAAATATTTTACCTTTTATTATTTATTTTTGAAAATGAATTTATCACTTGTAAATACTGTTGTAGATGACAGTGATGTAGATCCCACATGGGAAATTCTTGACAAAACTCAAGTGGATGGTCAACGTGAACAAGCTGAAGAAGCTCTACCAGATGATGATAGTAGTTTGTATGAGATGGTATGAGATCTAGGCAACCAGCAAGAAAGAAAGTGAGAAAAGAAAATTCCTGGAGAAGAAATAAACATCAACTAAAACGGAACTCTGGTAAGGAATATTTAGATCGAAAAGGGAAACTTCACCAGAAGAAACGCCTTAAATCATACGACCATACATGCAGATTCAAGTGCAATGAGAACATATCTGAGGAAATACGGAATGAACTGTTTATAGACTATTGGGGCCTTGAAGATCACAACTTGCAATCTTCTTTTTTGAGCACAGCAATCACTCTTTCTGCTTCATTTAAAGTAAAAACGCAAAGTTCAAAGAATAAAACTGTAAGTTCTGCTTATGAACTGGTAGGATTTAGAGTCTGTAAAGAGTTTTTTTTACGAAAACATTAGATGTGTCTTGTTGACAATATTGTTAAAAAAAGAGCTTATTACGAACAGATATATGTGCTTGATAAAGACAAAAGAGGCAAGAAGGTCCCTGGCAATAAAATTCCTGATTCTTCAGTACAATTGGTAAAAGAACAGATTACATCATTTCCCAAGTATTCAAGTCATTATTCAAGAAACTATGCCCCCAATAGAAAGCATTTATCCACCAGCCTAAATGTAACGAATATGTACGCACTTTACAGGGAATTTCGCACAGAAAAGGAAACAGAACCAGTGCATAAGAGCAACTACATGCATATTTTTAACACATGTTTTAACATCAGTTTCCACAAACCCCAAACAGACACATGTGCTACTTGTGACAGGTTGCAAATTACAATTGAGCATGGTGCAACAGACGCTGTTAAAAATGCTG
Organism: Phaonia tiefii; assembly: GCA_963931995.1. Taxonomy (NCBI): domain Eukaryota; kingdom Metazoa; phylum Arthropoda; class Insecta; order Diptera; family Muscidae; genus Phaonia; species Phaonia tiefii. The sequence continues at coordinate 126,295,485 of OZ008371.1, forward strand.
CCAAGGAAGAAAAAGAATTGCAATTGAAAAAAGCTGAAGCAGCAACACTGGACAAAGATAGGGTTAAAGAGTTTGTAAAAAATGATAGTAGTAACTCGCATGTGGCAATTTATTTCGACTTGCAAATAACTTGCAAAAAATGTTGGCAACTCCTGCACTGACATGCACTCAAGTATACTATGCCCGTCAACTTTGGACATACAACTTTTGTGTCCACAATCTATCAACGTGAGACGCCCATATGTATAATTAGTTCTTGCCTGTTGAAATTTATTAATTTTTAGCCTCAGAATGTGACTCACATTACAGCATATAGCGACAACTGTGGTGGCCAGAATAATAGTCACTACATTCTTCAGTTTTGGTTGTACGTTATTCGAAATATACATATTCAGGAAGTAAATCACAAATTTTAACTCTCTGGAGTGTGACTAATATTTTGGAATTATAAAAATTACCAAAAAAAAAAAAAATTTCTGTAAAATTTATGTACCGCAAGATTGGGAGTAGTGTACAGGGCATTCGAAAAATGCAATGGTTACATTTTGAGAAGGATGACCCTTGGAACCTCTCATCCAAAGATGATCTTATGAATGACCAACAAAACTTCACCAAAGTAAACATGAAAGCTCGAAATGTTGGACGAACCGTGCAGTTATCCCCACAACTTCCGCCAAAAAACACCATCAAACCAATAAAGTTTGAGAAATTCAAGAACTTCCAGGATCTTCTTTGCTTTATACCACCAATATGCCATGAATGGTTCAAAGCACTTCCTCACGATAGAATGGAAGAAACTCCGGAAAGAATTGAAAGACAACGTGAGGATGAAGATGAGCCCGATGATGTCATGGAATCTGATTATGACAACTAAAAACTGTAACAAAAAAACCATAAAAGCTTTTCTTAATAAAATACTATACATAAAAAATGTAGTCTATGTGGTTCTCTTATTAGGTATTACTAACATTCTTTTGAGGTACAAGTTCATTTATTTAGAAATTTTAAAAAAAGTTAAAGCACTAGGGGTATAAGTGCGACTTTCCTTACTTCAAATGTATTTGTATGTGTAAAAAATGGTATTTTTGGAATGAAGTTCCTTATCGCACGTTGCGGGATAACTACTTTATTACAACCCATTATTATAAACTGTATTGGGTACTTTTGGTTTGGTATGGTTTAAAGGGATGCTTTCTAGATGGCGCTTGTTTATTACATATTGTAGTTTTGAACCCAATAACTAGTAAATTTAGAAAAGAAAGACTGGCAAATCCATGAAGTACAACCCTGAATTAGATTTAGCAGCACACTTACTCTTACACTAATACTTTTGGTTTGTGTCTAGACTAACATAAACATTTTGTTTAATGGGAAATTTTCTAGGTGGAGTCTGTTTACTGCATATTATAGTTTGAACCGAATCAAAAGTAAATTTAGAAAAGCCAAAGTGAAAGATGTTTAAACAAATAAATAAGTGTGTGTTCTTAAAAAAGTGCCCATCTATGGTAAATGCCTTAAGTACAAATAGTTAATATTGGCTTATGGTAACTAAAATAAGATACATATTTAAATTTTTGACTCGATTGTATTTATAAATCTATGGAAAACTGCACCTATAGTAGAGGAATTGTTAGTTGTGGGGGTTTGTGGAGAATTTTATTAGAATTGACATTACCTCCATTCATCTTTGATACACTTTGTGTTGTTTTATGTTCTGAGTTATAATTTCGACGTAGAATACGTCTTACCTTACGGTATGAGGAGTCATGTCAGGTTTTATTGTTGTAATCTTTATTTCATTGAATTTGAGGAAACGGCCAGATGAATTATTTTAAAATTTTTTTTGTAGGTAAATGAAGATGTTATCTTTCGTTTGATATACATTTCATATTGGTTGATATATTTCTAGTATTTTAATTTCTCAAATGAAAATTGTTTAAACACATACACTCAAACATATGTGTGGTGTTTGGTTGAGTGTTTTTGGTTGCTCAACATTGCTTAGGAACATGTATCTAGTAAAAAGTGAAACGAACAGCAAGCTAATGTTGCTTGGCAACATGTATCTAGTAAAAAGTGAAACAAACAGTAAGCTAACGTAATAAAGCTTTTTTGCGAAAGCTTCAATAAAGCTGTTGTAACATTAATTTTGAATTGTAAAGTGTAAAGCTTTCACACAACGCTCGAATGCTAATGCGAAGACTCGATAAGGTAAACCTTTTTTAATATTAGGGCTGCCCTCTCAACATTCGCAGAACTTATTTCAATAAAAATATTATTTAAAATACATAAATTAAATTAAGTTTAAAAAAATTGAACATAATATTTTTTTTTTAAACGGACTTGAATCAAATGCCGTTGGTAAATATAAAAATTACAGCAGACAGTTGTCCGATGCCTTCGGCCACGGACTGTCCCTGCAGGCTGTGTCAGAGACACGGCCATTAAGTTTAACGTAGAATACGCCATCCGATAAGATAGAAAACATATATAACAATAAATGATAAATAATATAAACAAATGAATTTATTGTTATATATGTTTTCTGTCTTATCGGATGGCGTATTCTACGTTAAACTTAATGGCCGTGTCTCTGACACAGCCTGCAGGGACAGTCCGTGGCCGAAGGCCTCGGACAACTGTCTGCTGTAATTTTTTTTTTGGTGTTTTGTAAAATATTTTATTATTTGACAAGTTATTAATCAGCTGTTTACTGAAATGTAATGCATGTAGTTATTTTACAGCAATGGTTTTCGAAAATTAGTAGCTACTATTGCACACTAGATGGTGCTAATATGCAGCTGTTAAGTATGAATGACAATCTCAAAGACGAAGAAGACTTATAGTTTGACAAGTTTAGTTTTCAGTTTTCCTTATTTTGCATTATTTTAGTAAATTTCTTATTAAAAGTGCAAAAAGTCTTTTTAAAAGTTATTAAAATTAAATGTTTTTGTATTCATTTTATTTATTTGTTTTCATTTGCCTACGATAACATAATGTACGGCAAGTAGTGAAAATTAGTAGCTACTATTGCACACTAGATGGTGTTGAATATATTGTATGCAGCGTATAATTACACTAAACACTCATATACCTCACACCGATTTGATAACGCTTTACGATTGGTTAACGATTACATCGCACATCTTACTCTAAATTTGTGGTTGTATTGTGAAAAAGATTTTTACCCCCAGCGTATAGAAGTTTACACATCAAAAAGGAAATGTCCTCAAACTAAAATACCTATTCATATTCTTAAACAAAGCACTTTTACTTAACAAAATACCTTCCCTTAATGAAGTACCTTTGCTTACAAAAGTAAATTTTCTTACAATAATTACTTTTTTGTTAAGAAAAGTAATTTTTTAAAAAAGTACCCTTACTTAAAAAAGTACACTATCTTACACCAATGTACTTTCCACAAGAAACTACCCTTTCTTTAAAGATTACCTTTGTTGTAAAACAAAATAACTTTTCTTGGGATAAGTACCTACTCCTAAAATTGTACCTGTTCTTTCTAAAAAAAATCTTTCTTCAAAAAAAAAAAAAATACATTCTCTTACAAAAAATACCTTTTCTTAAAAGTATCCTTTCTTAAAAATAAAATAATACCTTTTCTTTTGACAAGTAGCCTTCCTGAGAAAAATTAAATTTTCTAAAAAAAAAACCTTATCCTAAAAAGAGTACCACTTCTTTAAAAAGTACCTGCTCCTAGAAAAAAGTATTTCTTTGTAAAAAAAATTCATTCTCTTAGGCTTTTTCTTACATAAAAACATTCGCTTTTAATAAAAGAAGTACCTCTCATCAAAGAAAGGGCCTTTTCGGGGAAATATAATACATATTCTTAAAAATGGGACTTAAAAATTTATTTTTTTTTGAAAAACTTATTCAATAAATACAAAATTTCTTAAAAAAGTCTATCATTTTACAAGAGTATCCTTTCTTAATGATCCAAATTGTAGTATTTTTCATTTCACGCCTTAGGCGTGGTGGAACTAACTAGTATATAATATAGCGAAAGAAACTTCGTTCCAACCGGGTGTCCCCTGACACCTCATGAAATTTTTTTATCTTGCTAGATTAAAATATATCTCAGGATCTCTATTAATTAAAAAGTTATATTCCAGATAGCATCTAACATTTTTTATTGCAATTTAACTTTAAACTCTTTGTTCTCATCATTAAGCATAAGTCACTTGAACCCCTTGTGCTTTAAGCCGCTCATATATATTCTGGTAAATGTCAAGCACTTTCTGAATTTTTAGTTTTATGAGCGATTTCTTTTAGTTGTAGTTAATGTCTGAGAATTTTATACCACAGGCTTACAAGGTCAGGAACATTCTCATTGAAAAGTAGCTTGTTGGTGTTTGTTTAAAGAATAAACAATCCAGTTACTCACTGGCATGAAAGTTCATTATCACATACCTAACTACTGGCCCTGAATTGATACCATCGGTAGATCATCAATCGTATATATTTAAACCCAAATATGGAATTACAGATGGGAATTTGTATCGATCTTAAAGATCCGTAATTCCACCACAAGTATAGAACGCCTTTCCTCCATGTTATCCTTTTCCTCTTGCATACTAGCATTGTTGCAGTGCTTTGAGGTGAGTTTTTAGTATATCGCAGAGCTGTATTTTTCTGTGGTATAGATTTTATGATGGCCACTCCATCACTTTCGTTGTCTATTTACAAGTATAATTTTGATGTGAGTTGAAACGTTTTTTGGGATACAGATATTTTAACAATGAATCGGCCTTCTAGCGAGATATGAGAGCCATAGGAATATCATTTTCCGGTTGAGAAACCAAGAACCCAACAACCAATCGATTTAGACCGAATGCAAACTGATTGCATCTAATATGGTGTAAACATTTATAAAATAAATAAATGGTTTCCCATTACATCCCATGAAGGGACCGGGGAGAACTTCTCACAATCACTGAGCTGTGCGCTTTGCAGTTTTCACTCACTGATTGGGACCTACAGTTTTACACCGATTCCGAACGGTATTTTGATAAGCTTTTTCATGGCTATATACTCGACAGTGTCGCCGTCACTATGCGAGGTGACCGCCGCCGAAAGAAATTTGAAGGTGGTCAGAGCAGGGTTCGAACCCAGGATCTCATATACAAGAGCCGCGCACACTAACCATTGCACCACCGAAAATATAAACATTTATATTAACCCAAAAAGTCGGTCAAGAATTTATTCTTTCCGAAAGTTCTGACATTTGATAGAAATGCTAAATTTGGAGGCCAACTGGCAAATGCCTCAGACTTCGACTCCACAGTACTGAGTATGACACGTCGTTTGAGCCTCACACTGACAAGAGAAAATCAAATCAAAATCACTCACGTACGATGTGTTAACACGTTTTAGTTACTAGATACCTGTTCTACTTCTAGGAACACATTAGTAAATGTTACATTGGAAAATAAAAAAAAGGAACAGTTTTTGTGTTGAAGGCTCTTTTGCTATTGCACTTTTTGATGTGTTAACATCTATAGCGGCATATAGGGACTAAATCTATCAAAGTCAGATTTTATGCTGCTGCTAAAACCAGATTTTATGTTGCTGCTAAAACCAGATTTTCTGCGACTGCGAAAGAGAATAATGACGTGTTAAACAAAAATGAACGAGCAAGAGAGCAATGAAAGAGTGGTGTTACAGGCGTGAGGCAAACGAAATTGTGTCTATAGCGTATGTATTAACATGTGTCTGTTGCTGTTGTTGAACGGATATATAAAGCATAGCCACGCAAAATTTCATTTGCAAGCCCATGGGCTTGCGCAGTCGACGTTATGGTGACACACTAATACGTCAGCTACTTCGTACAAAGTATATGTGATGTTGTGTGTTTGGCTGTTTCGTTGCTGTTGATATGGCAAACATGTGGTTATGTGACACACGTATACGTCAGCTACTTCGGACAAAGAATGTGTGATGTTGTGTGTTTGGTTGTTTCGTTGTTGTTGCTATGGCCAAACAAAGCGAGTCATTTGATGTTCAGCATTGCCCGGTGTATACAAAAAAACTATTATGTTATGTGTTCCAATGTAACATTTACTAATGTGTTCATAGAAATCGAACAGGTACCGTGTAGCAAAAAGGTGTTAACACATCATCCGTGAGTTCGAACACTCATTGATTTATTTTCTTACATCTGCTTTAACATTCGATGTAATATTGTTAAAATAAATAAAACAATATTTAGCTCATTGAAACACTTTAATTGTTTTATTTTTCATAAACAGAGCGACGATAAAAAGTATTGAATAGTATAGAGAACTTATTGCACTCTTTTTCCGCTCTCATGTAGAGAGTCTGAGGAAAAGAGCACAAACGAGTCTTATTCTCCTTATAGAATATTTCAATATAAATGCACCATTTCGATAATATTGTTACATAAAACAACACAGAAAGCATAAATGTGTCAAAAGGCATCAATGTTTCAAATCAAAATCATGAATGGGCCAAGTTATTATAAAAGAGAGTAATACGTTTTGAATCATTCGCCAGATGTAGCCAGTGCTTTAGAGTCATACAATTCGTTCTATGAGTTCTCTATACTGTTCAATAGTCTTTGGGGACGGCGACCTGCTAGTTTATTCGCTGCCGCTACATCAATATCATCATACTTATTTTCAGGCAGAGAATATTTTTCTACAACAACCACGTATGTGATGCTAACGCTGTGTGTTGTTTGCATGTGTTCACTTTATTTGATTGGCCTACCTGTGCCTATTTGATGTCGACACATCAAAAAATTGATTCTGTTTACCCGAATACACTAGGTATCGAAACTGTAACGGCCGGAAGGGAACTTAAGTACTCTCGTATAAAAAAGTTTGACTTGCCCCTAGTCAGCTTAATAATAAAGATTTTTCTCAGTACAGTCTAATGTTCACGGTTAACTGGCTAAAAATAAAATGTATTCTGCCAAAAAACAGATTAGATTTTGAAATTGGTATTTATTAAACTTTGTGGCCGCCTGTGGTGCAATGGTAGTGTGCGCGGCTCTTGTGCATGAGAACGTGACCACCTTACACATTTTTTTTACGGCTATCACATCGCTTAGTGACGGCGACACTATCGAATGAAAAAGCTTCTCATAATACCGTTCGGAACCGGTGTAAAATTATAGTTCCAATTAGTGAGTGTAAAACTAGAACGCGCACATCTCACTGGTTTGTGAGAAGCTCTCCCTAATTCTTTCAGGGGATGTAACGGAAAACCATTTATTTATTTTTTATTTATTAAACTTTATCTCAAATGTCTAATTAGTTAATACACTGTTTCCTTAATATTATCGAAACATTTGTCCAGCTAGTGCAAAATATTCTTGCAACCACTGTACTTATGTCCAAACCTGCCTGTTACTTTAAATTTGTAATTCAATAATTTTAAATTACACACACAGCCCTTACATACATACATGTTTCTGGAAATGTATGGGTGTTGCGGAGAATGTGTTTGCCTTAATGTGTAATTTATTGACGAGAGCATGTACACATTTAAAGACTGCTTTTAACACTTGGAACTTTCAGTGTTCATTACTTTGAGCAATACAAACACAAGCGCACAGAATATTCAAAATTACACACGAACGCACCCACACACACACACACACACCCAAACAAACCCATCAGGAGAGGCGTAAATAAAGTGTGCACATCACATCCTACGACAAGCCAAAGTACACATTTTATCACTGCATTACATCGCAAGCCCTGACTTGAATACATCATCAGTGACGTGGTGTTTAAATAAACGCTTCTCCTTCCTCGACCGACGTGAAAGATTCTAGCTGAGCATTTTCTTTCGCATCGTTGTTTTGCCAGTATTAACTCATAGCTTCAAGTGAAAATTCCCTTCTCTTTTTTTTTTGCTCTGTTGGCTTGGCAATTACTTCCGGTTCCGTCTGTGTTCGCTCATCACTTGCAACTTTCGTTGTGCTGCTGCAGTAGCTATTAAGTATATTTGTGTTAGTGTATGCGTACCGGTTACCGGGTACATATGGTGTTTTTTATACAATCACTGTAATTTAATTAAAATTACCCTATTTACTTCTTGTACTTTATACGTCGTGCACTTATGACTGTGGGTGTATACAATAATTATATTAATACATACATATGTGCGAAATTTATCACCGTCTTTTTCATAGCATTATGTTCTGGTTAAGTTTCATTTGCCACACATTTTTCTTGTAAAAACTTATCTTAACAAACTGTCGACTTTATTGTATGACTTGTTTCTACAAGGACTCGTAGTAATGAAAAACAGTTCAAAATTTAACTTATGCGGGATTTATACACGCAAAAAATTACGTTGAGCTTGTTCGGCGCAAAAGTTATTCTGTTGCCGCAAAGATATATCGTTTGCTACATAGTTTCACGGTTAGCCACGAAAGGTGTTGCTTTCCAGCAACTTAAAATTATTTTCCAAAATCCAACTTGCGACGTGACATCCACTCAAAACTTTAACAGTTCTTGCAGACTCTCTGTATATTAGACTCTATTGACTACCACTCTCACCAAAGGTATGACATTAGGCGTGGTTGCCTATGGAGTTAGATGTTGAAATGAATTGCTTTAATACTACCAGATAGAGGCATTAGTTCAAAACAACCAACAGAAAAACAACAACGGCATTTCATGTTTATGCGTTAAAATGTTTGTGTTAAATACAACAAAAATATATATTACCAATAAAACATAAAACATCAGTGCGTAATAAATTTAAAATTCTCAGTTCACCACCAAAAACGACATTAAAAAGTAAAGTTAACAGTTCTTGTAACTCCACCTGGTGTAATTCGTTTTGCGTCGAACATCTCTCCATCGTTCCTACCTGACGACGAACAGAGTGAAATGAGACGTCCGATGAGACGGATGTTTGTTCTACACCTTAATTTACTCCATTGATCAGTCTTTAGAATTACTTCCAGCGTCTTTCTTTACTTTTAGTGACTGTTTACAACCTCATGAGGTCAGACGTCCTACACATATTAATTAAACAAACAAATTAAACAAATTTCAACATATTCTTCCAACTGGCTCTATCCTTCGCTTTTCCTCGCCAGTTGGCAACACCAAGGATACGGAGGGGTTCTTCTGTCTGGTCTTTCCAGCGGAGTCTTGGTCGTGCCCTTTTCCTGCTTCCATCGGGTACGTTATCGAAAACCTTTCGCGCTGGCTCATCTTCATCCATTCTGATAATATGGCCTAGCCAACGCAATTGGCCTAGTTTGAATCGCCTAGCTATGTCCACGTAGGAATTCACATTATATAGCCCTAAGTTCCAGCGACGTCGGTACTCGCCGTTTTCCCCAACAGGACCATATATTTTACGGAGAATTTTTCTCTCGAATACTCCCAGGTGTTTTTCATCCGCTTGCGATATAACCCAAGTTTCGGAGCCATATGTCAAGACAGGTAAAATGAGAGCCTAGTATAGATGGAACTTTGTTCATCGAGAGAGGGCTTTGTTCCTAATCTGCTTGCTGAGCCCAAAATAGCATTTATTTGCAAGCACAATTCTCCGATTTATCTTCAGGCTGACGTTGTTGGCCTTGTTTACGACGGATCCAAGGTAGACAAATTAATCTACCACTCCAAAATTAAATCGGTTGTCGACGTTCAAGTACGGACCAAATCGGGAGGTTTCTCTAGTCATTTTGTCTTGCCCTCGATGACAGCAAGACCCACCTTCGCTGATTCTTTTACGATTCTGGAAAATACCACTGTAACCTCTCGCAAATTTCGCTCAATGATGTCTATGTCGTCCGCATACGCCAGCAACATATGGATTTCCATGTTAGTGGTCTTGTTCGTATTAACTGCAATTTTGTCATTATCATCTCCAATACGATGTTGAAGAGATTGCACGAAAGTGTGTCGCCTTGTCCTCGCTTGGTACAGAATGGTTTGGTGAGGTCTCCCCACCTTCTCTGCTGGTTTGGTGTTGGTCAGCGTCATTCTATACAGGCGGATCAGTTTTGCAGGACTCCCAAGTTCAGACATAGCTTCATACAATTTTCCCCTTAGGCGGCTATCGAAAGCAGCTTTGTAATCGACAGAATGGTGGTATGTATCGATTTGCTTTTCGTGGGTCTTTTCCAGGATTTGGGGTAGCGTGAATGCTCGGTCACTCGAGGACTTTCCCCGTCTAAATCCACACTAATAAAATAAAATCTAGTTTTCAACAATTGGCTTTAGTCGTTCACATAATACGTTCCACAATGCCTTGAACGCGAAGGATAAAAGGCTGATACTGCGATAGTTAGAACATACACACAAATCATCCTTTTCGAATACAGGACGTAATACACTCAGACTACAATCATCGGGCATAGATTCCTCCAGCCATATGCCGCATATAAGTTGATGCATGTGGACTAGCAGTCCTTCCCTGCCAGTCTTAAAAAGTTCAGCGGGTAGCCCATCCGCACCAGCGGCTTCATTATTCTTAAACCGGGAGATCGCCGTTCTAATCACGTCTTGGTTGGTGGTCTAATCTACACTGTCTTCCACAATCATTACCTCCTGATCTTCAGTGGAAGTATCTGAGTGGAGTAGTGCTGAAAAGTGGTCTCTCTATATTTTAAGCACACACTGCTTATCAGTCACCAGATTCCCATTCTCATCCCTGCAGGAGGCCAGGATGTTTCTATGCCTATTAATATGGACTTTTTCTGTCAAATAACTCCAAATTAAACAGTCTGGAGCGGTTAAATCTGGTGAACGCGGAGACCGTTTCGCTTGTACGCGAAATAATTCGTTCACCAAAGATTCGCGTCAAAGAGCCATTGTGTACCCCGCAGTGTGCGCTGCGGCTCCATCCTGTTGGGACCATTCTTGCAGATCGTGTTCCACAGCTGGCCATAAACCAACATTGTCCGATATCGAACACCAGTGATGGAAACGGAGACACCGTGTTCATTTCCACAAAAAAATATGGGCCAATAATCGTTTCCGGAGAAACACCATACAAACATTACACTCAATTGGGAGTGTAACATTACACTCAGTTGTCGCTGTTAAACTGCTCTTGCATTTTCCGTGGCCCACCAATATCCTGCAGTTTTGCCTATTATCGAACCCATTTCATTGGAAATAACCTTTGTGGCTCACAATTAAATTATGAATAAAATCACGAGTTTCTTCTGCTTTTCGCCGGAAATAAATTGCATAATTAAGTCGTTGCCGGTAATCTGTCGGTTGCAATTATTGGACAAAGCTGAATTTTGTATGTAAACATTCTTATGGAATGCAAAATTCTCTGCTGCGACTTTCCTGAGAGGCCAAGTTGTGTCGAACGTCTTCTGGTTGATGTTCTCATCTTCCCGAGTACTCTTCCGTACACATTCAATATTGTCATCCGTGTGGACTGTTCGTCGTCTGCCCACACCAGGAAGGTCCGTTACAGCTCCTTGTTGTCGAAAATTTGCAATCAGACGGTTTATTGTTGACTCTGAAGGTCCAACCCGCACATTAAACTAACGACGATATACGCTCTGCGTCAAAACAAAGGACCGTTGATTTGAGAAATAAAGTTCAACCATTTGGGACGTAGTTCGGTTGTATACTGTTCCATTTTAAATTCTCCAAGCCTTCTTTACAAAATAATGCAAAAAAACCAAACAAAATATTATAATAAAAAAGTTGTAAGGAATTCCAAGCCCGTCGTTCGTTTTGCTCCAACCTGTATATAGTCCCCATCGATGAACTTGTAAATTGACCTGGTATGTTTATGGAGCATTCAAACAATATATAATACCTGATTCCGATATTCCAGCATGTGGGCGAAGAAGAGACGTACATTGACACTTGATGCAGAATGGTCCTAAGATCTGTCAGCTCAACTTCCTGAATGTCTGTTAGATATAACATATCTTCTCCTAATAATACAAAAGGCCGGGCAGTAGCATATGAGATTTCCGACGTTATCGTCCTCCTCTTCATCCTTACACCTTCTGCAGTAATCATGAACTGAGTATCCAAGTCTACACACATGTCTGCCTATTAAACAGTGGCCAGTGATCACAGCTAGTAGCATATAGATATCTTGTCTAGGAATGGATATCGAATTTAGCTTTCGATTCAGATCATAGCTTGTCCATATTTGCCTGAATACTGCAATTCGTGCCGTCAGGCTATCTACCATTCGCATGTGTGTGAGCTTCGGATTTAAGCATTACCTGGCATGTAGAAAGGTGCACACCCACATGCTCCATATCCCGTGGAACGAGTAAGGTAGTCCCTAATCTTTCCACCTCATCTGTACTATGGTTCCCGTGAATGTTTCTGCACCCCGGAATCCGTATCAGTTGTACTTCGAACAGTTTGGTCAGTTCATTTAGAGTTGCGCTGCAGTTGTAGGCAGTTATTGAAGTCGGGAATACAGATTGCAGAGATTTCAAAGCCGCCTGACTATCAGATTCGATTTTGATACCCCAGGTGGTCATGACGTTTCGTCCCAGCCAATGGGCAAATTCTCCAACTGCCATGACTTCTTCTTGAAAAGCACTACAATATCCTGGTAGGCCTTGAACAAGGTCTATACCCAGGCCTTTACAATTGACTCCAAGCCATACCTTGCCATCTAGTTGGAAGCCATCAGTGTATAAGCCTAAATAACTTCTATAACCTGGTATGCGTCCCTTCCATTTCTATCTGTCGGGTATATGAATGAGGGGAGAAGTTTTTCCCAAGGGTTGAAGTGGGTGTCATATAGTCGGCTGGCAGTTATTGCTGATTGCCGCAGATCCCATAATATCGACCCATAACCATATGGGTTGGTGATCCGTTGAGACGAATGCCTTAGATGCGTTACTGACGTTGTAGCCATTTGTCCTCCCATGGAATTTACATGTAACAAATGAATGATAACCCTTAAACCCTAGTTAGGAGTTATTCGAAAAGCACCCGTTATACACACCATTACCATTTTCTGAACTTTTGTCAACAGTGCTAGTAAAGTGGATTTTTCCAGTCTCGGTCACCAAACACCAATGCCGTAGCGCCATATCGGTAGGATAATAGGTGTGTATATTAAAAAAACCATTTTCATGGACAGGCCCCATCGAGTACCGATGGCACTTTTACACGAATATAGGGACACTGTGGCTCTACTCATTCTATTTATAAAAACAAGGCTTCTTTCTAGCATCTCGCACTATCCTTTAAGCAAATTTATCTACCACACAGAGACAAGCGATGAATATCCGGAACCTTCTGTATCCTGGCAAAGAGTACTAGCCCGGTTTTCTCCGGATTTACATCCACTCCTTTCTCCGTTCGCCACTTAGGGAGTCTCTTGATTATATTTTGGAGAATATATCTGCATGTGCAAGGGTATTTTCGTTGCCAGATCGCCAGTATATGCTACGACTTTGACAACCGAATCCCTGCAGCTCTAGCAAAATAGTGTTCATTGCCTAAGTCCAGAGACTTGGAGATAAGAATCTTCCTTTGAGTGTTCCTCTATTCACATTTCGAGTTAAGGCCGTGTGTCCTACGGACGACGTTATGCGCCTTCTTGTAAGCAATTTATACCTCAAATTTAGGATCCCCTGGTCAACGCAATGTGCCGATAAAAATGACTTTATCAGTTCTGATAAGACGTTGTTAAACGGATCTTCTATATCGACAAATGTGTATTCATTTATGTAGATATGTTTCTCAATCAAGCTCACTAGAGCGTGCAGAACGTATTCCGTTGATTTGTCGTTGTTGGAAGCGTGCTAGCATGTGGTCAGGTGAGGAGTAGCTATGGTCGTTCGCATTTGGGAGGGAAACATGAGAGACTGGTTGGTGTAAAGTCCTTTGGACTAATATACGATGATTTTCCCGCCTTCATTATGAATACCACCTTGGATTCTCACCATTTAACGGGAATTTAGGATACCCAGGTAGACCACGTTTTTAGTCCACTTTGTAAAACCGAACTCGAAGGAAGACGAAAAATAGGAAGACCAAGACTCCGCTGGAGGGAACAGGATCAGGTTTGACGAATCCCTCCGTGCACTTGGTATTGCCAACTGGAGAGATAAGGCAAAAGATCGAACTGGTTGGCGAAATATGTTATCTTCGTTTTGTAAGGTCCCTGACCGCTCGGGGTTGTTCGTGACCGGATAAGTAAGTAAGTTGTAACTCCACTCGTGCTATGCCATCAGGGCCAGGGATTTTTAGGGCTTAGAAATTCCCATTGCACAGTATCGATACATTTATTCCATCGTTTTTCCAATTCTGTTATTCGTTTCGAATATCAGGGTTCCTTTCTCAAGGTATTAGAAATTGACGTTTGTTCCGATGGTGACCTCTTCATTCGACCCAAATATCTTACCGCCCGGGTGATTATATTTACCAAAAAAATTTAACTCATTTCGCGTGGTTGTAACGAAATTTTTCTTCGCGTGTATTAATAATATAAAGTGGAAAACACGTTTTCAAGGATTAACATGAGATGGGTCATAAGTGTAGCTAATGATAACTATTAAAAGTTATTTATCTTGGCACCCTTGCATTACACATTCATGTATAAGATTACCACAATTAAGAAAAATAAATTGTCTTATTGAAGTCAAGAACACAGTTCGTCGAATGATTCTGCAAATTTGTTTATCCATTCCATACAGTAAGTGATGGCAACTTTGCAGGAGCCGAATTAGTTATCGCGGTGCCATTTAATGAATATAGCTGGAAAATATGGTGAATGGGAAGGTATTTGTAGATCATGAGATGTTTTTTCTTATTGAATTGTAAATGCGACTTTTGTGCCTGAGAACACGGATTTGATCCCTGTTCTGACCACCTTACGTCTCTTTCGACGACGGTCACCATGCTTAGTAACGGCGGCACAATCGAGTAGTCTATTATGAAAAAGTTTCTCAAAAGAAACTCATTCGAAACCTGTGTACAACTTCCTCTGATTCGGTCAGTAGATATGTGAGGATTTTCTTGAAAGTGTTCAAAGATTTTAAATTCAGTTGGCCATGCTGAACTCCTTTTCACGAGGTTTTCCATCTTACGATTAGCTGCTTGTAATTTTTTCTTAATAAATATATAAGATCTTATTTTCTTCTCTCTTTCCTTCAAGATCTGTTTTTTCTTCTACACAGTCAACGAAACACGCCTAATTCGTTTCTTACAGCCACATTCGGTCCGGAGCTTCCACATATTACATACATACCTCAAATATCGGGTTTTTCAATAAGAAAAAGTACGTTCGATGCCATTATGTATGGAACTCGATTTCTTTTGCATGGCCACCACGGGCACGCTTGCAGAAGTCCAGACGCTGATTTTTAAGCATAAATCGGCCGATACTGCTGCAATTTCACGTTCGATATTCGTACGAAGTTCATCAGTCGTCGCTGGCTTGTTGGCATAGATCATAGACTTGACGTAGCCCCACAGGAAATAATCTAACGGCGTCAAATCGCACGACCGAGGCGGCCAATCGACTGGGCCATTTCGTGAGATAACACGTTCACCAAACTTGGTTTCCAATAAATTGATTGTGGCATTCGCTGTGTAGCTTGTGGCGCCGTCCTGTTGGAACCACATGTCCTCCAAGTCCATAGTATCCAATTGGGACCAAAAATATTCGGTTATCATTGAACGGTAGCGATTCGCATTCACAGTAATGTGCAGGTCTTGATCATCATGGAAGAAGTACGGCCCAATGACGCCGCTGGCCCATATACCGCACCAAACCGTAATTTTTTCGGGATGCAATGATGACTCATGGATTACGTGTGGATTGCTGTCTGACCAATAACGCATATTTTGCTTATTGACGAAGCCATTCAGCCAGAAATGAGCCTCATCGCTGAAGATGATTTTCCGATGAAAATCCGGATCATTTTCAAGTTGTTGCTCAGCCCAATTCACGAACATACGACACTTATGGTGGTCAAGCGGCTTCGTCAATTTGATCTTGTAACGATGTAGGCCAAGATCTTTTCGCAAAATCCGCCACAACGACGTCACAGAGATGCCCAACGCTTGAGAACGACGTGTGAGAGACACATTTTGGCTTTCTTGAACTGAAGCCTCAGCGGCAGCAATATTCTCGACACTACGGGCACTTCTTTGTCTCACTGGCACGGGAACATTTTGTGCTGTGCCTGTGGATTCAATTTTTTTCCACTAGACGCTCAATTGTTGATCTGGTAGCACGATTATGACGACCATAAATTGGACGTAGCGCTCCTAAAGTTGAGGCCACTGACTACAAATTTTGGTAGTAAATTTTAATAATTTCGACTCGTTGTTGGCTCGTATATCTTTCCATGATGAAATGGCAAGCCATACTGAAGAGAAATATCAAAAGAGCGGGAAAAAATATGGCGTCGTTTGCTGTCCCTATCGATTTACTTTTGTAGTGTCTCTGTTGAAAAACCCTTAGTTATGAATTTTTTAAAAATATTATAACACTTTACTCTCTTTAGTGGCTCTACAAAAATGATGTGAAATTTATTTACAAATGTAAATTATGTTTTACCACTTGTTCTTATTTCTGTTTTCAAGTTAAATTTCAAAAGCGCCGCAGCCCAAAAATGTAGGGCAATGTAAACATAGTTAGCAACTGAGTTGCAGAAAATTAAAACATCATTAGGAACCCCTTCTCGGGTTTACAAATGTATTTATTTCAACCTAACTTTTCTAGTAACATTTTTCACGCGCCTTATGACCCCATTTTTTTTGTGTTAATATCTATAGGCACTGGTAGGGCAATCTATCAAAGTGAACACAAACAAACAACACACGGCGTTAGCATCACATACGTGGTTGTTGTACAACAATAGTCTATGCCTGAAAATAAGTATAATGGAATGGATGTAGCGGTATTGAATAGTATAGAGAACTCATGGAACGAATTGTTTGACTCAAAAGCACTGGCGACATCTGGCAATTGATTCAAAACGTATTACTCTATGTGTCATAATTTTGATGTGAAACATTGATGTATTTTGAACCATTTGTGATTTTTGTATTGTTTTATGTAATAACATTGTCGAAATGGTGCATTTGTATTGAAATATTCTATAAAGAGAATAAGACTCGTGTTTTTTAATCAGACTCTCTACATGAGAGCGGAAAAAGGGTGCAATAAATTCTCTATACTATTCAATACTTTCTGTCGTCGCCTTGTTTATGACAAAACAAAAACAATCATTTCAGTGGGCTAAATATTGCTTTATTTATTTTAATAATATAACATCTAACGTTAAAGCAGATGTAAGAAAAAAGAAAGTGCAATAGCAAAAGAGCCTTCAGCACAAAAAAAACTATTTCAAACCACAACAAAACAATTTTAAACTAAATTTTATGTACAATGGAAGTAAGTATATTTCGTATAATGGCTTCTGCAATTGAAGACGAATTTCGAAGATTCATTGATTTTTTTTATTCTACATTATTCCTTTAATTAGCTGTAGACTTTCCCTTATGACCCTATCTAGCTTAGTCTACCTGTAACACGTTTTGTTATTCCAACTGTCCGTTTTAGGTTTGGAACACAACAAACTACACAAAAACAAAATACCTGCTGTGAGCGCTTCTTCTTGCGCCGCATGTAGTATGTTTCTTTATTGTGAGGATACTGCAGTTTTATGGTCTGTGTCACAGTTCTCCATTTCCAATTCTCCATTTAAATGTGCCTTAAATGCCCGATGCTTGACATTTAATATGAAAAATTCCTGTGAGCTTTTAAATTGGGCTTTTAAATGACGAGTATGACGAGTATTATTGTTTTATGTTTAATTTAAACGGACAAGGCCGGGCAGGCAAATTTAGTTTAATTAGCTAGAGTATTGGTATTGAATAGTAATCTGGATTTAAGTAACATCTTCTGTAACAAACAGTCACTTTTTGGTTAATGTATGAGAAATTCATACTATAAGCTTACAAGTCATGAACATTTTTCTAACTGAAATATGGTTAGTTTTTGTTGGAAATAATAGACAATTCAGTTCAACACACACTCACTGGCATGACTAGTTTCGAACTCCGTGACAAGTTCATCATCAGATGCCGAGCTACTGTGCCAGAATTGGTACCATCGGTTGATCATCAATCGTATATATTGTACAAACTCTGTTCTGCAATTCACATGTGCGAATTAGTATCGATCGAAGATCCCTAAGTATCAACAGCACTGAAAGGCCTATACAAGTCATGAACATTTTTCTAATTGAAAAATGGTTAGTTTTTGTTGGAAATAAAAACTAGTCATGCCACTGTAAATCCAAGTTTCAGTTACCAAGAGTTCAGTTTAGGACGCCATTCGTTCTGGGATGAATTTCGTGAAGGTCGTCCAAATTTGGTCGTTTTGGCGGAAACCATCGATGCTGTGCATGAATTGATAAAAAAAAATTACAGCAGACAGTTGTCCGAGGCCTTCGGCCACGGACTGTTCCTGCAGGCTGTGTCAGAGACACGGCCATTAAGTTTAACGTAGAATACGCCATCCGATAAGACAGAAAACATATATAACAATAAATTCATTTGCTTATATTATTTATCATTTATTGTTATATATGTTTTCTGTCTTATCGGATGGCGTATTCTACGTTAAACTTAATGGCCTGCTGTAATTTTTATATTTACCAACGGCATTTGATTCAAGTCCGTTTAAAAAAAAAAAATATTGTGTTCAATTTTTTTAAACTTAATTTAATTTATGTATTTTAATTGATATTTTTATTGAAATAAGTTCTGCGAATGTTGAGAGGGCCGCCCTAATATTAAAAAAGGTTTACCTTATCGAGTCTTCGCATTAGCATTCGAGCGTTGTGTGAAAACTTTACGCTTTACAATTCAAAATTAATGTTACAACATTAGCTTGCTGTTCGTTTCACTTTTTACTAGATACATGTTGCTAAGCAATGTTGAGCAACCAAAAACCCTCAACCAAACACCACACATATGTTTGAGTGTATGTGTTTAAACAATTTTCATTTGAGAAATTAAAATACTAGAAATATATCAACTAATATGAAATGTATATCAAACGAAAGATAACATCTTCATTTACCTACAAAAAAAATTTTAAAAAAATTGGTCTAGCCGTTTCCTCAAATTCAATGAAATAAAGATTACAACAATAAAAACCTGACATGACTCCTCATACCGTAAGGTAAGACGTATTCTACGTCAAAAACACCGGCATGTGACATACCGTGAGATTGAGGCATCGTCGGGCATTGGTGTGACAAGCATCAATAAGATATTGCATGCTACTTTGGCCGTGAAAAAGATTTGTTCTCGTTCGATCCCATATAATTTGACAAATGCTCCAAAAAAATCTCGTGTCGATTGGAGCAAAGAAATGTTGAAAAAGTACAACCGCGGTAGCTCAAATGCAGTGTATAACATGATCACAGGTGACGAATCGTGGTTCTATGCATATGATCCCCAAAACAAAATAACAATCGACCGTATGTGTCTTTCAAGACGAGCTACATCCAACAAAAGTTGTTCGTGGAGGAAGCACGTCGAAGCAAATGATCGCGTTTTTTTGGAATAACCGATCATGTGGACATGGCACTGTCTTTGGAGGTGTCTGTCTTTCAGGGTGGAAAGTTTCTGATAGCCATTCACTTGGGAGTGGCCAGAAATGATTCCTTCATTGGGCAATCCCAGCAGCTCACTACTTCCACGCAGTATGTCCTGGACAATGGCTTATCGGAAACCTCCGCTAGCTAGCTAAAGTGAGAAGACGCAATGACTGCGATCACTGATACGTCTCGGGATTATTAAGTGACCCTGTCACTGAAGCTCTTCGAAGTAGTGGACATATACTTCTGTCCTTCGAAGGCGGTTGAGGCAACACCCGTGGCCAACGGCGGATCAAAATTGATGAAATTAAAATCCAGTTTCGGCATACTGCATTCTTGTCAGCGTCTGATCCATATTGGGCGGCTGAAACATGATCATCCTGGCAGTAGGTAAATTGCAAACCACGGTGTTTTTCCAGTTTTTGCAGAGAGTAAGAAGATTGAATAAAGGCCCAAATAATGGGCTGCCCTCCTGTAAAGACGAGAATGGGAATCTGGTGACTGAAACCAGTGTGTGCTCAAAATGTGGAGAGACCACTTTCAGCAGTACTCCACTCAGATTCTTCCACTGAGGATCAGGAGGTAAAGATAGTGGCAGATAGTGTAGATTGTTGGTGTCAACGACTAGAGAAATTTGTCGACTCTGTCCGCACTTGAACGTTGACATCCGATTTAATTTTGAAGTGGTTGATGCATTTGTCTACCTTGGATCCACCGTGAACAAGGACAACAACGTCGGCCTGGAGATAAATACGAGAATTGTTCTTGCAAATACATGCTACTTTAGGCTCAGCAAGCAGTTTAGGAACAAAGCCCTCTCTCGATGGCCAAAAGTCCAGCTATATCAGACTCTCATTATACCAGCCCCGGCATATGGGTCCGATACTTAGGTCATATCTTATATAGCTGATATAATTTTTCCGTATAAAAATAAAATTTTCCGTAAAATATATGTTCCTGTTAGGGAAGACGGCGAGTATTTTTATATATATATAATTTATATTCTGACGTGGACATAGCTAGGCGAATCAAATTGGATGAAGATGAATCAGCGCGGAAAGTTTTCGATGACGTACCCGATGAAAGCAAGAAAAGAAGACGACCAAGACTCCGCTGGAAAGACCGGGCAGAAGAATCCCTCCGTATCCTTGGTGTTACGGACTGGCGAGAAAAGGCGAAGGATAGAGCCAGTTGGTAGAATATGTTAAAATTAGTTTAATGTGTTTGTTTAGACAATATGTGTAAGACGTCTGACCTCATGAGGTTTTAAAATAGTCAATAAAAGTACAGGAAAGGTCATGTGGCCTTAGTGCCTTCAGTGGAACGTATGGCTGTCAACTCTGAGTGGTACACCTCCATCTGTTTGCCAACAGCGTTGGAAGAAATAAGGAAAAAGAACAAGAGAAACACATCACACATCAACCCCTTCTTTTTACTACATGGTCAACATTTTTCGACGCACGAAGCAGCTGTTGAAGCATTCAAAAACCCTGTTGTGGCGGTGTTTCAATCGTAGTATAAAAAGTTCTTCGAAAATTGGTTTGAGCGCATGAAAAATTGTATTGCTCTTCACAGAGAATATTTTCAAAAACAATAAAACCATTACCAATAATAAATAATAGTTTTTATATTGAAATTGAAATATAAATATCAACCTCAAACAAGTGGTGAAGATTTCACGCCGAATACAGTGTGCAGTAATTACTGTAGCACAATTTTGAATTGGTTACATTGACGATGAAGACACTTAAGTTAAAAAATCCAATGAGTGTTCGAACTCACGGGCGATGTGTTAACACCTTTTTGCTACACGGTACCTGTTCGATTTCTATGAACACATTCGTAAATGTTACATTGGAAAATAGAAAACAGCGTTCAATCATATGATGACGTTACAGTTAAATAATATTAATACTTAAAATTATTTAAAGACCCAGTGCAAGCACATGTGTCATTATTTTCTTGCTCAATACTTTTTGTTTTATTCCCACAAAAGTCAAAGAATGCAAAGCAACAGACACTTGTACATACATACATACTACATTGTTATATTCGTACGATATAACCGAAGATCAACATGAAATACTTTTTTAATATTACTCCAAATTAATACTCCAAATTAAAACACTTAAATCTCGGCTAGCCGATATCGGATCGCCTTAATTTTTGGCCTAAACTCTTCGTCGAAACCCGCACTAGCTTTTTAATCCAAAAATTAATAAAATCGGCTTTGAATTTCCGGAGAAAATCGCGTGGGAAAATTATATGAAAATCGCCCAATAATCACTTTCAATACCGACTGCCAAGCAACGAACAAACAAACGATGATAAGACAAAACCGAAGATCAACATAAAACACTTTTTTAATATTACTCCAAATTAATACTCCAAATTAAAACACTTAAATCTCGGCTCGCCGATATCGGATCGCCTTAATTTTTGGCCTAAACTCTCCGTCGAAACCCGCACTAGCTTTTTAATCCAAAAATTAATAAAATCGGCTATGAATTTCCGGAGAAAATCGCGTGGGAAAATTATATGAAAATCGCCCAATAATCACTTTCGATACCGACTGCCAAGCAACGAACAAACAAACGATGATTTACTCTTACAAACCTAACACTTGCGTATGTATTAGTTTGATAGTTTACTGCCCTAGAGGCGCGCGTATAGATGTTAACACATCAAAAAAATAGATCGTTGTGGATGGTTTACGAGACATGAGTGAATAATTATAGTTTTTGTGTGAAAAACTGATGTAAGTCCACAATTTGGCAGCTGTGGACCGAAAATGGTGAAAAAATATTGAAAATATTTAAATTTATCTAAGTACATTCTTGCAATTTTAAGGCACTAGATGCAGTTTTTTGGAGTTAGTTTATTTTACACATTTTTGTTCCACTTATACCTGCGATTGTCCCGAATACAGGAAAAAATATTCAAATTGGTTAAAAAAATTTGATGTTCTTCGGAAAAGTTGAGTTTTACCCAAAATATACATGAGGCCATAAAATCCGAACAGCAGCTAAACTAGCAAAACCCAAAAATTTGACACAAGAAGGAGTTTGCATTCGATGACTTCAAAATTGTTGCATAGTGTTATAGAGAACTTGGATTCAGTTAATATAATTTGTAATTCATTTTATTGAATTATTTAGATTGTGGACAAAGACGTGTTAACGGTTAAACTTAATAGGTGTGCATAGATAGAAATTTACACAGTGCGACAGTGGTTCCGCAAATCATGCACCACCATGATCGTTTGTTAGTGTATCCAAAATGATGACGTTTGCGTAAAGAATCTTTTCCCTTAGGTACCCGTTTTCGAAATATTGTGTTGTGTGGATATTTGAGAGGGTCAATATTTCAGAAACGGTTGCAAATTTCATAATACTGTTTTTGGCGGAATTGCAGTTTATGAATCGTATTACATAGCGACAAAATATTTTTTCCTCGATATTTCTGGAAAAATCATGAAAAAATATTTTATGAAATTTTCTTCAAATTTCGGCTCTACAAGGACAAAGTTTTATTACTTTTTTGGATGAATTACCACTTCCGCACTCAGAAGCTATACCGATGCCACTTAAATTGTCCAGTCCGGATCGTTTGACCACAATGACAACTGAAACCGTATTCACCGAAGCATCATTATCATATTCGTTGTCAGAAATGATACAAAATGATGCAGCAAAGCCTCTACATTAGGTTGAAATGGACTTCGTTCTTCCTCATCTTAGTTCGTTTCTAAAGAAGAGAAATCTCACGCAAAATGATTTAAAGTGGCAGCCTATCGTCAGCGACAAACAGAATTCCAGGAATTTTACAGGATTAACACGCAAAACACTTTTGCGTGTTGCAATATCATTGAAGGTGTTACGATTGATATGGATCTTAATTATAACTACAATTTAATATGCTGCGATATCAAAGTCATCAGCATACTGCGGGGTCACAAAGACGGATGTCCGAAGCACATGTGTTTCTTTTGCGATTGGGATACTCGCTATAGCGGTGACCAATACACCTGCTCGAGCCGATGTCCTTGCCCGAATTCTGACATTGAGCTTGCTTAGTAATGGGTTGCTATCGATCAATGATATTTACCTATCAAACTCACACATTAAAATTGATATATGCAAAAAATCTGACGAACAGAGTGAAAGATTTCACCAAGGTATTATGCCGATGGAAACTCGATTCAAAGAAATGAAGTTTGGTGCCATGTTCGGTGAAGTTTGGTGGTGGTCATGTAATATGAACCATGGGGTATCCATGACACAGCTGATCGACTAACTAGTAGGAAAATGATAGATAACAAGAGTGGATGGTCAAGAGAACGATTAGCAGCAAGAAGCAAACTATGCGTTAGAGGAAATTTAAATGCTGTTTAATTGGTATTAATGACAGCTAACTTATAATTTACGTTGATTGCATCGAACGGAAATACGCATTCAATTTTTTTTCAGTCCGTTTCATGTCCAACCAAAGATTAAGAAATGGCATACTACCTCGTCAACATCAAGAGAATGTAAAGAGAGGGATACAGGCTCGTCTCTATCCAACAAAAGTTTTCCATAATACAGCGGTTGTGTATGAGACAAAAAAGACAATTCCACACATCTTCGCATACTTTGTATATAGAGTGCATATGCAATTGCAGAGATGACAAATTTGTGTTCGCGTCTAATTGAACTTCATACATCTTCACATACTTTGTTTACTGAAAAGTGTACATTGACGAAGCTAAATATTTTTGACTCAATTGCATGATAAATTTGATTGGATAATATACATGTAAGCATACATTGTTTATTGAAAACGTGAACATTGATAAAAGTGTTTATTCGTAATAAACCGGTTGTTTGGTTCTCAGTAGTGTTTGTTACGTGTCAGAGTGCGAACGTGTTTTATACAAATATGAAAATGAAATATACGTTGTAATGTACATAAATATTACAAATTTTTAATAACAAATTCAAAACTTAATTTCTTTTTATTAATTTAAGTCGTTCTATACGCCCCGGAATACATGGTATATACAGTGGTATGGGGGTTGTACATAGTTCTTTATATTTTCTCTTCAGCTTTTATGACTACGCTACAAAAGTTTCAATATTCAATTTAATTCGACTGTAGTTACTGATTTTATACCATTCTGCCATACATTTTCATCAGAATTGTATTGAAATTGTAAACATTAAAATAAACAATGTAGCTAAAGGTTTTATATCAGATACTAAGATAAACCACGAAGATTATTTGTAAACATTTCAGTATACTTTGTGTGCTATATTGTTTGTACCCACACACTCGGCCATTCATGGACAAACGTATATTAGAGAGGTATAGTGAAGATCACAGTACCCACTGCCTAGTTTGTATACTATACGAATGCGAACACGTATTGAATACTGGTCGTACTGGGTATTGCTCAGGGGATACACAGATTCAAATCTACAACCAAAGAAGGGAAAGAAGAAGTAGAAAGTGTTGATAATGTAGTGCCTTTAAACACTTGGGGAGTAATGGTGAATCAAATTCGGATGATCAAGATGGAGTTCAACCGGCAGCTAAAATATCTCGAAGTTAGAATAAATTAATTTTCAATCATCCATTTTTATGTCACATGTCATATGTGTCAAATGTTGAACTTTAATGAGATTCGCAGGTCAATGAAAAATAAACTCTGGGACTTAAATTATAAAGCCGCATTATTCTACGCATCCGAGGTAAAATTTCCTCAACAAGAATTAATAAAACTTCCTGCTTGTAGAGTTAAAATTTGAAAATTGGTCGTTTTTCAACATTTTGCCAAAAAAAAGAGTCGAGGAAAAAAATATTTTTTCGTTTTGTAATAATAGCACGATTTTTCTACGATTGATTAGCTGATAGCTAATCAAATATCCATTCAGCACCTTCAAATTTGAAAATGATAAGAGCGATATTTCGAAAACGAATACGTCAGGGAAAAAAATCTTTTAGACTATCGCCATAATTTTGGTTACACTAACGATCTGCAATAGTGGTGCATGATTTGCAGAAATTAACCCGCAATTTGTTTCTCGGTGTTATCAATGGTATTGACAATTTTTCCTAAAAAATGTCTTCCCGCACTGCAGTAATAAATATCCTTCGTCTAACCGACATCAAGAATCATATGCTGCTCTTCTAATTTCACCTCCTCTCTTTACGTGGCCATCCCTCTTTAGTTTTCACTGAAATCCTGTCCAAGTTTATGGAATGTTAACAGAATGAATGTGTCATTCGTTTTGTTAGATGATAACATTTGAACTTTTTGGAATAGTTTTTTTTATGTCTCCCCTTAGCTTTCAGAATGTATTATTTATTTTTGGTCAAATTATTTGCCAAAGTTTCATCTCGTTTAGCAGCAGTCGATGGTGATGCTGATGCTGATGATACTCATGTTGATGCTCAAGTTTTGCCCAGCAGCAACATTGTTGTCGAGATTGTTATGTGGCATATGAATATCCGTTTATTGTTGTAACTGAGTATGTATTGTGTATCACTCGCATACTCCTGTTTTAGTTGTGTTGTCCTGTAGTTTTCTCTCTATATGGTATCCTATTTTGTTTTATGTTCAAGATAAACTTTTCGACATTTATAGGTTTTTTTTTTTTGGGGAAAACTATAGCAATAACAATGATAGATGGAAGATGATAAATTATAAGAACTTTTTGTATAAAAGTGGAAATGGGATATCTGGAGTTTTTGTTCTCTGTTGCAACTTATTGTGCTTTAAAACAATAAAACAAGTTTACCAAAATTTCGATATCTACTCATGAAACTGATTACTGTTTTAATTTGACAGACAATCAGGAGATTGTTACGTTAGTAGTTTAGATAATAAGCCAAGAATAGTTCAGGAATTTGGTTAGCAATAAACCACTTAAAGACATAATTATCTGTTAGATATTTGAAATAGTTAGGAAGCTAATTATTATTGTTTCGTGATTTGGAAATTTTCAAGCTGAAGTTTCAAGCATGTTCTTGGGATATAATAAGAAAGAAATGCAATTAAGATAAACCCAAACAGAATGATGATGAAATACAATGTTAACTCATGCCAAATTAAGCATCGTTTCGTTTTATACGTATCAATACGAAAACACAGCAAACAAAATTGGATGTGAACACTGTGTTGTACCATATAATGAGAGCTACATATGAAATCGACGTCTGTAGTTTAATGGTGAGGGTGCAACAAACTACTAACGCAGTTACTGTTCCACAGTCGAAATATACAACTGTCGTCCTAGCATATAAATGAAAGATGTTCAGCCTCTAAAGTTCTCGAAACTTTGGTCAAGATAGTTCCGATAAAACTCACTGAGAGATAAGAGGCACCTCACGCCACTGGTTGGTTGGTAGGTTCACGTGGTTCCTAAATATACTATTTAGCACCAATTATTGTCTTGAGACATCGTTTTGCATCCCACATCAGTCTAATGTACAGGTCTATGTCTATAATGTACAGTGTCTATCCCCCTAGATATTCTCGTGTATCTCAGTGAGGTTGTGTTGGAAGGGATGACCTATAGTCTTTAGGCGTTTATTCATTAGAGCCGGACAACTGCACAGGAGATGTTCCACCGTCTCCTCCTCTTCTGTGTCTTCGCAGGCACGGCAGTGGTCATTATATGGAAGACTCACCCGTGCTGAGGGATTACCGTTTGGCCAGTGCCCAGTCAGCATGGAAATTAGCCTTGACCGTTTGGCCAGTGTCCAGTCAGCACGGAACTTAGCCTTGACATATTCCCCCGATTTTGGCATATCAGGGAGTTAGTCCGGTGAATGTTATATTCTGGCCATGTGTTTCAGCATATGCGGCACGTTTCTGTTCTGGCCTTTGCTCATTCGTTGTAATGCCGGAAAATAACTCTCTTGACCGACCTTATTGGCGTTGCGACTGACACCATATGAAGTTCGGTGGAAGAGGATCCTGTCCTGGCGAGTTCGTCTGCCCTTTCGTTCCCAAGGTGACCCTTGTGGCCTCGTATCCAAATAAGAACCACATTGGTCTTTCGACCTAGCGCGACAAGTTGTTCCCTACATTCACGAACGATTTTGGATGCAGTTTTGTTAGATTTAAGTGATAGGAGAGCCGCCTGGCTGTCAACAAATATTCCAATGCTCCCTGTTCCCGGTTGTACTATAAGTTCAGCGCAGGCTTCCCAGATGGCCAGTACCTCCGCTTGGAAACGCTGCACTTGCCTAGGAGTTTCAATGATAAATTGAGGCTTGCCTCTTCGGAGAAGACACCAGAGCCGGTTCCACATTCCATTTTGGAGCGGTCCGTAAATACTTTGGTGTCAAAACCTGGGAGTGGTTCCCCTTTATCCAACTCTGTTCTTTTGGGGAACCTGACATCGGATAGGTCATCGAACATCAATGAAAGGACAATGAACGTCAAATAAATCGGTGATTATATTAAGTTCTCTTGAAATTGTCTGTAGTATGCTCGCATGTCCATATTCGTTGCTCTTCCGGATTCCAAGAGCATTTAGTCAGGTGGCGTTCCAGGCCGCACTAACTGTTATGTGAAGATCAATTGGTACAATATGAAGCATTGCATTAAGGGTTTCAGCTGGACACGTCCTCATTGCCCCTGTTATGTCGATGCAAGCTGATCTCTGAACTCTATACAACAGTTTCATGTTGGACGTCTTCCCCGCGACAGGCCATCATACCATTGCTGCGTAGGAGAGTATCTGATTATACTAGTATACATCCATAGCACCAATTTCGGTCGGACACCCACTTCATCGGCGTCCGAACATTTTCCGACAAGCGTAGTACGCAACGATTGCTTTCTGAGCGCGGTTCTCTGTGTTACGCTTCCGAACACGCCACTGACTTAGAATCGACAATATCTGGAAAGTGCAGAATGAAACACTGAGGTCTAAATGATCCATCATATCCGGAAAACATGGACCGAAAACGTTTGGTGAAGTGTTCACAGTGAAATGTTTACTGAAGTGCTAATGTGAAACTATGCGGTTTGCCAGAAATATTGAGCGTGCATTTTGCAAATCTTCTTTTTGGAAACTATTCATTATTAGTAGAGATACAATGCTCTTGAGCTTGAGTAAATACAATAAAATTCTTACTTACTTATCCGGTCTCGAAAAACCCCGTGGGGTCAGGGACCTTACAAACTGGAGATAACATATTTTGGTTGGCGAATTAATTATAATAAATAATTCAAAATAAAATAAAATAGTTCTTATAAAATAGCCGAATCAATAAATATCAGCCCCGATAAAAAAAGATATTAATATTTTCACATTATATCCCACGATGGATAGCGAAGAACTTTTACACACACTGATCGGGACCAACAGTTAACAGACATATAAGCTTTTTGATGGATGATTATTCGATAGTTTCCCGTCACTAACCTAGGCGACCGTATTCGGTAGATATAATAAAAGGAGCTCTGAGCAGGGATCGAAACTACATTTCAAGGCCACAGAAGTAGATGGATGGGTGTTTTGCCCGAACTTTCTATAGATAATATTCTCCCATCTCCCGCTGATACCAATACGAAACTGCTGGTACTTTTTTGGAAGACAAGAGATAATTTTATCTATTACAAAATACCGCAAATTTGGGAGAAGCCTGGCCAGGCGCCATCGTTGAGAAGAGCGACATCCTACCCCATTGAAGAGCTCGAGTATGGGTTAATACCTGGAGTCTAACGAATAAAAAAGCCACTAACTATGGGTTTCCATCCCCAAAATATAACTTTAGAAAGCGGGAGAAATTGAAAGGACATCATTTGTCAACTTTTGCTTGCCATGAACAACGAATCACTTCTGATTCTCTTGAAGGCGTCATGTAACCATTTTGATAGAGACTTTACTACTGCCAGTCCGAATAGTGTTCGAAGCTATAGCTGGATTGTGTCAGTTTCTGTGTTATATGCAGAGAGTGGGCTTCGGCCGAGGAATCTGCTTAAGGAAGTTTACTGATGAGGTGCAGGAAGTGACTCGGTCATGTCCAGACATAAATTAGTCGGTTCTCAAAACACTGCTCGGATTCGAAGTAAAATATTAGGACTAAATATGTAAACATAAAACTAGATTGTGAGAATCTCTCCCGAGTCGCTTCATGGGATGTAATAGGGAACTATTTATTTTTTATTAGTGCGCACCAGACAAAGAGGGTAAGTAGCAACACGAATAACCCGACCAACCGCCTCGCTTTCGGAGGGATTGCCCCGATATTGTTTGTTTTACGGTTTGTGTCCCAACGCCTAGTGACAATCAACGCATAGTTGAAACCTTCTGAACACAAAAACGTGGGAGACAACAAAGAAAGGAGAAGAAGAAGAACAGCAGATTCTCGTTTCATGAAAAAACAAATAATGCATTCAATGCAGGTAACTGTAAAAATTACCGTTTAAATTCTTTTAATTTTTTTAATTAATTGTTCGTAAATGTTGATTAAAATATTGTTTAACTAGTGGATTGGAACGCGCACATGGCGCCCGCCGAAACATATTCTTTCCGCTTATTTTTCGATTTTACGTTTTTTTCGTTTTTTTCGTTTTTTTTTCGTTTTTTTTTTTTGTGTGTATAATATAGAAGTGTTCAAAAAGTGTGACAAAAAAGTGTGACAGAGTCAGTGAATCAGCGATGAGCGTAACTCTTTAAGAAGATATTGATATAATTAATTACAATAAATAATACAAATATATTGAATTCAAAGAATAATTCGGTTTCTAAAGTTTATTATGTTTGGGAGGAAATACGCACATCTTTCCACGTAAGTATATGGAGGTTTTGGCGAAACACGCGAATGCTTCCACGTAAGTATATGGATGTTTAGGAAGAATAGCGCATAAGTGTGCACGTAAAAACATACATGTTTGCCTGTAAACATGCCACTGTTTGCATTTAAATAAAAGTGTGTTTGGGTCTTGCAAACATATGAATGTTTGAAGTGTGTTCCAAACATGTACATGGTTCTTGCAGAATATGTTTGGGAGATTATGTAACAGAGGCTGTTTTTTTGGTGTAGGTATTAATTAATAAAAATAATGAGATTTCACTAAGATATACCTCTAGAAGTAGAACAACTGAGTGGAAATATTATAGTCAATATTAAAGTGGTTCAAAATTATGATTTTACTACTGACAATGTAACAAATCTTCATATTCTTATAATATTAATATAAAAGATTTCAGTATAATTAAATTGTCCGAATAATGACGACTCGAAATGTAGAATGACGAATTGATTTTTTTTAAATATTATTAACATCTAAAATAGGACTTGCTGACAAAAATCCAACACAGACAAATTTCTTGATCTTTAACTTCACACCCCTGCATTCATGTGAATATAAAAAGGCTAGACTTTGGTTTCTACATTTACCCCCGTTACCGACATCTCTAGTTATCATACAGTTAAAGATAAATAAAAGTTTTAGCTTTTCGCTTGTATGGAATTTAAAGATTATAACTGTTTGTTAGATATATCAGACATTATGTTAATGTCCATAAAACTTTTAGCCTAAATCAAAATCTATTTGCAATTCTATACTGCCACATGCTAGCATTCTACCAAAAAAAATTTCAAATCACACAGATCCTTTAGGAATTTCTTCGTCTATCCACATATATATGTATATATATAAATCTCTATCCATTAAATAAGGACATGAGTTGCGGAAACACACAGAATGCTTTCACTGGTTTTTGTCTAACTGAATTTGTCATGGTATACGAGTATATTGCACTCGAGCATTTCCCTTAAAAATACATATTTAAAATACCATTATGTGGTCCTTGGAGTCCTTTTTCAACAGTCGATGATGCATTTTAGAAACATTTTCATGGTACCATGTTGTGGCAAATTTAATTTATATGGCAAATTTCCAAATGTGCTGTGCTGAGTTTATATACATATATATTTACATACAATAAATATGTATTAAGGCATTAATATTAAATAGAAAGAAAGCGAAATAAATATGAAGTCAAACATTAACTGCTGCCCTAAACCCAAAGTGTCGGCACTCCCAGTATTAACTACGTTTACTGTTTTGTGTCCTTCGCCACCAAATACTCAGTCGTTTGCCTGCTTTGCTGAATTTGTTCATTCATTACGCATTCTGGTGAGTTGGAGGACAATTTTATTTCATTTTCAAAATAACTAACCGTGGAAATGAAAAATCACAAAGCGAAACCACAGATGCAGATCAAAAGAAAAAAAAACATGTGAATACATTTGTTAAAGAAATGAAATCAGAAGTATTATCTTACTCCACCCACACACTTGAAGAAACATAAATGACAAGTCAGTGCATATAAACGCGGAGATGAATACAGTGACAATTCTTCTAATATAATCTCCCTTAAGTGAAAAATTTTTCTGATTGTTTATAGTGAAGATTACGCAATTTCCTCCAATTGCGGGATTTGCTCAATAGCATTTATTTTTCAATTGGAATAGAAATTTAACGGCTTTGCGGCTTTTAAGCCTGATTATCATCTTATCTTTAACATAAGTTTTATTACCCAGCTACATTTTTTAAAACTTGTTGTCAACATTATGTGTCGCAGAGCAACCTACTAGATATATGACGGCATTTCATTCCCATACTTGCTCCACGCAATACGAGCTAAATCTATCAGTATAATCAATATGCCTCGGCCTGAATTCTTATCGGAACAAATTTGATAATCCAGAACATAATAATAATGTAAATAATCTGTGGAATAGTTTCAGGAGAATAGTAAATTTAATCTCGTTAATATTCTTCATATTTAAATGAGACTTCCCTCAGATGTCGCATAAGGAAAATATTTCACTATAATTTAAAGCAATTCAAACAATTTTCATTTATAAAAATGTGAAAAGCAGGCCGCAACAATAATCATGTATATTGGGAACCATTAGTTGACTACACTTGTAAAACAGTTCTTGCGAATGTTTCGAGCAAAGTTGCGATGGCAGCATTTAAAGTGCATTTCCCATATAAAAAACTTCATGACACCCTCTGACATTTTCATACATTTGGTAAAAAGTCAGCAGGAATTTTTCGCAGTTTGTCAGTAGTGGCGATTTCCTTATGACATATAAACAAGTCGTCTTTAAGTCAGAATTCATCAGAGAGCCAGTTGGCCACGACGCACAGTGGCGCCATTTGAGTTTTTTCGTTGCAAAAATCATATCTTTGAAAATACTATTTACCACTTGTGCATACGGTTAAATATGTTTGAAATTCATCTCTCGATATGGTAAGTGATTTCGGCATAGATTTTGCAAATATACGAGGGCTGAGAGCAAATTTCTTCTCTGCTAGTGCTCACATCCAGGTTAAGCGGCCTAGTGTTTTCGCTCTTTGTGAGACCCAGGTTTGTGAAGATTTTGACCCGCAGGATTTTTACATCCCTGGTTATCACATCTTTTCTTATTATTTTTCCTCACAGAGGCCTTGTGGTTTACGTTCGAATTGACGTTGTATTTCAGTCCATGCCGCAACTGGACTCAACAGATCCTGAATTTAGCTGCCTATGGTTAAAATTCAGAGTCAAATCACACGTCATTCATTTCGGATTTCTTTACAGAAGTCCAAACCAAGGAAGGGAGACTTCATTTAATGGTTTTGACGCCCTTTCTGAGTTAATAACAAAAGTCTTGGAGAATTGCCCGAGCAGCGAAATTGTGATCGCTGGTGATTTCAATGTTCACAATCACTCCTGGCTTTCCTATTCGAGCCATTCAACTCCGGAGGGCCAATACGTTGAGCTTTTTGCAGCACACAATCACCTTGTGCAATTGTTACATAAACCAACACACATTCCGTGTGTTGAAGGGCAAGTTTCTAACACTCTTGACCTCTTCCTAACTTCACACCCTGACAAGTAGGAAGTTAATATTCTGGCACCTCTTGGAAACTCGGATCACTGCACGACTTCTGCATCATTTTCCCATTAGAATCTTCCGACTGCTTCAAACCCAGTCACGAAGCGGTCCATATTTTTATATGAAAAGGCTCGTTGGGCTGAGCTCAACGAGTTCTATAAAAACTTCAATTGGAAACTCTGTTTTCTTGACAATGTTGTCGATGCTGCGGCAGAAATGGTGGAAAATATTATTTTAACGAGAATGAAAATATTTATTCCCACGAAAATAATTTCGATAAAGTCATCGAATAAGTGCTGGTTTAATCAGACATGCAAAGAAGCTGTCAGATGCAAAGAGGAAGCTTTCAATAATTGGACTGTGGTTAAAAATCCAATTACTGACGAGCTGCCCAAAAAAACAAGATCAAATTGTGCCACTGTACTACGACGCGCTGAGTTTCTATACGAACAGCGTCTTCGTGCTAAAATTCTTTCTTCTCACAGGGAAAGTAAGAGCTTTTGGTCATAAGAATAGCAGTTCCTCTTCAATTCCAACTCTTATTAAAGATGATCATATATTAACTGACCCGGTTGATAAGGCTAACCTCTTGGCTGAAATTTTTGCAAATAACTCTTCTTTGCCGGATAGAAATCAACCACTCCCTGTGATTGACAACATATCCAGCTCAATGGCTCAGATATTTTTTCGAACACGTGGGGTTAAAAAGGTTCTCGCAGAGCTCGACGCAAATAAATCCCCGGGCCCGGATGGAATACCAGCACTTGTTCTAAAAAAATGCTCTTCGACGCTTGCTCGTCCATTGCGCAATCTTTTTAATCGCGCATACCGTGCGGGTATATTTTCTTCGCGTTGGAAATTTTCCAATGTTCAGCCTATCCCGAAAAAGGGCAAGGCTAGTAACCCCGAAAACTACCGGCCAATTGCAAAATGCTCGACACTCTCTAAAGTGATTGAGACCATGGTAAATTACCATCTGGTCAATTATCTGGAACTTAACAGTCTACTAAGTGATCGACAATATGGCTTCCGCAGAAACCGTTCTACTGGAGATCTGATGGCGTTCCTCTCTGAACAGTGGAGTCGGTCTATTCATAGACTGGGAGAGAGTAAAATAGTGACTCTGGATATATCCAAAGCTTTTTATAGAGTTTGGCACGATGCACTCGTGCCCAAGGTTAATGCTTTTGGTTTAGGTAGTAACTTCTCTCGATTTGTATGGAATTTTCTCAGGGATCGCACTATACGTGTTGTCATAGATGGGATCTCTTCTGACGAATATAGGATTAATGCGGGGGTACCACAAGGTTCTGTCCTCTCTCCTACTCTTTTTCTTATCTTTATTAACGAACTCTTGAGTCTTACTTCGAGTCCAATGTACTAATTTCCACGGTGCATGAGAGGAAACGGATGATGAATGACTCACTCAACCAGGACATTCGCCTGGTAACTGAGTGGGGTAGGTCGAATCGGGTCGAATTTAATGAGCGTAAGACCCAGTGCTGCACATTATCGCACAAGCGCTCGAATGACATGTCCCTGCCACCTATTTCTATGAATGGTGTGGACATTGAGGAATCTGATGCTCTTGAAGTTCTTGGCATGAAAATACAGTGTGATGTTCGGTGGAATGATCATGAATTTAACGTGTCCAAAGAAGCTTTCAAGTGCTTAGGCGTTTTAAAGCGGTGTAAGAAATTTTTCACCTCATCTGATCTCCTCAATATATACATTTCACATATTAGGCCGAAAATGGAATACAACTCTCATATTTGGGCTGGTGCCCCTAGGTTCACATTGGAGCTTCTGGACCGCGTACAACGGAGAGCGATGATGCATATAGGAGACAGCAGGGTAACCAACTCTGTTGCTTCCTTAGAGCATCGTTGAAACGTGAGTTGCGTATCACTTTTGTATCGGTATTTTCACGGTAAGTGTTCATATGAGATACACGCCTCTATTTAATCGCTCAACGCGCTTTTCCAGTAGTTTACATCCATTTGTTATTTCTTGGCCTGTGGATAGAACTACTCACTACAGGGAGAATTCGTTTTTTAGCCGTATAGTTCGTATGTGGAATAAACTTCCGGCGGGTGTATTCCCTAATTCTTTCAATATCGAGAGATTCAAATCAAACATTAACAAACATTACACCCTTTTTCCTCCCACCTCTATCCCTACTTCCTAAGTCCAACACAATGCACGGCATTTATAGGGGGCATCCCCGTGGGTATTGATCAATGTGAAAAAAAATAAGATAATTGAACAGTTTAAACAGCATATGATAGATAACTGTTCAGCTTGTGAAATAAGTGTTTGGAAAAGGTGCTAGGCTTTATATGTGCTTACTTCTGGGTTATAAAATTTAAAATTTGTAGGAAAATTAATTTTATGGTAAAAAAAAAACCGTTTCCCATTAAATCCCATGAAGGGATTGGGGAGAGCTTCTCACAACCAGTGAGCTGTGCGCTTTCTAATTTTCACTCACTGATTAGGACCTACAGTTTTTACACCGATTCCGAACGGTATTTTGAAAAGCTTTTTCATGGTTAAATACTCGATAGTGTCGATAGTGTTTTAGGGTAAGTAAACAAAATTATTTTTTAAATTTTTAGATTGTTTTTATTTTTTTTTTTAGGGTTTTATGTTTTAAAATTATTACCCAACAACTTAAAAGAAAACAAATATCGTTAAGTTTTTTTTAATTTTCTGTAAAATTTTCATCGCAATTCGTTACAGAAGGTATTTACTATTTTCTAACTGTATTCATGACTTCATATGCCGCAGGGAAGAAATAAGTAGATCGGAAGATCCTGTCAACATGTTGAAGAGGTCCTCATTTTGCCTTACCCTTAATGCTTTGAATGTCTTCTGCAATCTATATTTTTTATAAAATTTGTTAAGAGACTCCTGTTCTTCTTCAGAAAGCTCTCCAATTGGCAAACACTGGTACTCAATTATATCTGTGCCATGAGCCAATAGTTTATGGACGGTCGGGGTCAACTTCTTCTGTGGATACATTTCTGCTAAAAGAAATGCAGTATTCGATGCATATTCACCATATTTTGTAGAACTATCACTTTCTTTGCAGTTTAAAACATTTAAGATCGTTCTGATTCTTTTAAAGATTTAATTGTCAATTACAGTGATTCCAGATACTGACTCATCATTTTCAAAGAAACTCCTAAAAGTGTTTCCATCATTTGAGTTACCGTATCCGCACTTGGGACAGTCTACTTTTAGTCCAACTTGTTTAAAAAAAGCATCTTGTATTTACTTCTTTCTGATCTTTTCCTTATCCTTAATTGATGTAATTTCAGCGATGTTTTCATTTTGTAGTGGTAGGATATACGCCAGTTTTAGCAAGGACTCCATACACCTTATCCTTGCGTGCAATGGTGACATTCCATATTCGTAATTCTCATCGTTTGTAGAATCGTTTAAATTACCGAAGTTCTTCTGAATCTTTTGCAAATCGGGCATGACAATGTTGAAGTTGTTGCTATCAGTTCGTTTACAACTTTTCCATCTACCTTGGTCAGGTGGAACTAGTAACTACATTCAATATATTTTCCTTCTCTAATTTGCAGCTTTGTTGGCTTACTCTTGCTTATTTGTTCTTCAATGTCCTTCACCGTGGTCCTTATGAGTTCTGCCGATTCCATTGCAAACTGTAACGGCAATAATGCGCTGATAACGGTCGTGGATTTTTCCAGTGTAGGGAAACATCAGATTTTAGCCGCAAAGGATCAACTGATGCCATAAACATATTAAAATGGTTTCCCATTACATCCCATGAAGGAATCGGGGAGAGGAGTCTCACAACCAGTGATAGTTTTATACTCACTGATTGGGACCTACAGTTTTACACCGGTTCCGAACGGTATTTTTGAGAAGCATTTTCATGCCTAAATACTCGATAGTGTCGCCGTCACTATGCGACTTGACCGCCGTCGAAAGAATTTTTAAGGTGGTCAGAGCAGGGATTGAACCCAGGATCTCAAGTACAAGAGGCGCGCACACTACCCATTGCACCACCGACGGTGGTAAACATAAACATATTTTCGTCAGATATTGTAGCGTCATCGGAAGATATCCCTTGCTTATAAACGCTTTATCCGAATGATCCATCGCATCAATGTCAGTTTCTCGGGAAGAATTTCCACCGCATTTTCAGGAAGACTCTCCAACAACTGTTTTGCTGTATGGCCCAAAGATCCTGCAGATTGGCTTTCGCAGAGACTTCCGTAATCTCCGTATGCAGTGGTCGTGAATTTATTTTGGCTTGCGTAATATGCTTGTATCCGGGTAAAACGTCAGCCCCGTGTCGCATTAAAGATGCCAGTAGTTTCTCGTATTTCTCTTTGGAAAGTTCTAAGTCCACAAACAGGGCCAAGGCTTCTTCGGAACCATTCTTTTTAATGTGTGCGTTTGTTGGCGTGGGAATGTTTTCCTTAATCCTTTTTAGTCGCAGTGGGCTTACATCAGCAACAGATTTTGTAATCTGCGTCCTAACTCTTTCACTATCCTTTGTATATTTAATAGACAGCGCGTCATAAATGCTTCGTGGTCAAGTCATTGATTGCATCGGCAAGTCTCCTCTTTCTTGTGAAAATTTAACACTCCTCCAAACTTTTTTTGGACTTCCTTTTGCTCCTCTGGTTGATGTGGTGGGTTTATCTACTGCCAATATATCCAGGATGTTGTCTTTATTGAGCGAGTCCTCGAATTTGCAGTTGAAGTTGTGAATGGTTCGATTGCATTTCATCCATTTTTCCTTAATTTTCGCATACATCATACAAAGATTATATTTTATACTTTTGCTTCTCTCAATATTTCCGTATAAGCTATCGAGTTCTTTTGCGAAAACCGTTGGTGTGGTTTACTTTCTTAACAGTTCAAATAATTTTATAATTTTAATTTTTAAGTGAGGTGCGTTCCTGCTAATTTCAATGAGTAGTTTTTTGTACATCCTGTTTCTGTAACAGAATATTGGGAGAAGACTTTGACAGAGGCTTTCAGGTAGACAACCGACTTAAAATGTCATTTTCAAACTATTAGATCAAAGTACCTGTCAGTCAAAACATGTAAGGGATGCACGCCATACAATTTCTGCAACCATGTCTCTTTAACCTTTTTTTTACTTGTAGAAGCCAAACGGGCACGTACGGGCAGATAAAACCTTTTGAATTATGTAAAGGAATAATCAAAGAATATATTTTGAAAATATGAAAATATGAAAAATAGTGAAAAAAAGGGATAGTTTTTAAATAGTGATTTACCTAGAGAAACACAAAGCAAACAGTAATTTTTTTTATTATTATACATTTAATAAATATATAAATCAATTGAAAAAAAAGATGATATTACACCTAAATGATCGTGATATTACACCTAAAATCGCACCAAATTAACTGATAATGGTTTATTTATTGAAAACCGAAAATCGGTCAACTCTGAACGGTTTTGCCTTCTAAACTAAAAATCTGATATTCGGCCCTATTTTGTAAACAGAATCCAGACAAACATAATACGTTTCAGAATTTTTTGGTTTCTCAAAATCAATTCAGAAGAAAAATATCACTTTTGAATTAGAATGCAAATACCTTGTGATTTTAAAAACAAACAATTCAGAACAAAAATATTTCATGTTTTAAGAACATCAAAGTTGTAGAATTTTTATTCTGAAAGAAAATTCTAATTCAAAATGATTCTGAATGCATAACAGGGCCGATTATTAAGAGTAGCATATTTGAGATCGTTGAAAAGTTTCCTATAAGATGAGTTTATTTTAAATTTCGTGCGACGTCCCCAAATGTGCTGTCCTTGTGTCATTTCCTATATGTATATGTATGTAAATAATTATTATATTAGAGTCTTTGAGATGGATGACCTCTATTTTAAAAAAAGCTAAAGTAAATGATATATTGAAAAATATTGATAACAAGAAATGTATACATTCATGTCCATACATACATACATGCATATAATTCCCTGAAAATGTGCATATTATTGAAGAAATTTTCAAATATTTTTGAAATTATTTATGAAAAGGTATGACATACAATTCAATTATAAATTTTTCAGTTTTATATTTTCTGAATAACTTGAAATTTTATTCGCAGGACTTGCTGTTGACAAAAGATAAATAATTCTTCTATCTATATTCAGCATTGGGATTAGTAAGAGTCAGTCATGACATAATGCTAACGAGTCCATTGGACGGTCATACATAGATTGTCAGCCCGTTCACAATTTATGTCACTCAAGGCAAAACTAGTGACATGTCATGAATATGTTTTCTATAAAGTATCAGCACATGCTGACTTTGTCCTAAGTAAGTTCTACTGACAATGTCTTCCAGACAAAATTTCCATCTGGGAATAGTCTCTGCGGAAAATAAGTATGATGGTATTGATGTAGCGGCAGCGAACAAACCAGCAGGTCGTCGTCGCAAAAGAGTATTGAATAGTATAGAGAACTCATGGAACGAACTGTATGAGTCAGCAGCACTGGCGAAATCTGGCGAATGATTCAAAACGTATTACTCTCTCTTTTTATCATAACTTGGTTGATTCAAAATTTTGATGTGACACATTGATGCCTTTTGAAGCATTTATACTCTTTGTATTGTTTTATGTAACAACATTGTCGAAAGTTTGTTTTATGTAATAACATTGCTCTTTTACTCAAACTCTCTACATGTTTGCGGAAAAAGAGTGCAATAAGTTCTCTATACTATTCAATACTTGTTTATGAGAAAACGATCTGTTTATAACAAACCAAAAACAATTATTCCAGTGTGCTACATAATGTTTTATTTATTTTAACAATATTGCATCTAATTGAAAGCAGATGTAGGAAAAAAGAAAGTGCAGTGCAAAAGAGCCTTCAGCGCAAAAACTATCCTCTTTTATGTGTTAACATCTATAGGCGCGGGTAGGGACTTAACTCACAAAGTGAACACATTCAAACACAGTTTGCCCGACATAGTTTGTCCAACTGCGATCACACAGTTTGTTTGGCGTTAAAATCCTCCGAAACGACTGTCCCGATTTGTATGAAATTTTGTGTGCATATCGGGTAGGTCACAGAATCGGCCAACGTCTATTTTTCATACACCTAAATGATAAGGGTGACCCACCCCTATATAGAACACAGAAACAAAACGTGGTTCGTGAGAAGGCTTCATATGTTTTACTTTTTTAGCATTTAAAGTGCATTTATTAAGTGTCATAGCCAAATGATTTGAAATTCCAATAAAGTTGAACGAAAATTTTGTATTCGAATAGACCCAATATTCAATATTCTTCTATTTATTCACTAATCTGGAACAGATATTTGTTTTTAATTTTCGACTGTCACTGTTTTCGAATGGCAAATCTAACTGAATGTTCAAGTTGTTCAACAAGAATATAGTCTCCCCACGGGGAATATTGGAATAACATGATAGTTTCGACATTCAACTTGCTAAGATATCAGTGGTAGAAGCTTTGACAGTTGATATGATGAATTCAGTTTTGCTCGAAAATTACATTAAAATATTTAAAATCCACTATGACAACGGTGGAACTGTGAAAGCTACATTTCGTAAAATTCGTGATAATTTCTATCAACATAAACGTGCTTCTGACAAGGCGATTTAGAATTGTTGATATGTTAACATCTATAGCAGCGTATAGGGACTAAATCTATCAGTCAGATTTTATGCTGCTTCTAAAACCAGATTTTATGCTGCTGCTAAAACCAGATTTTCTGCGACCGCGAAAGAGAATAATGACGTGTTAAACAAAAATGAGCGAGCAAGAGAGCAATGAAAGAGCGCTGTGGCAGGGGTGAGGCAAACGAAATTGTGTCTATAGCGTATGTATTAACATAATAATGTATGTATGTACATGTGTCTGTTGCTTTTGCTGAACGGAGATATAAAGCATAGCCACGCAAAATTTCATTTGCAAACACAAGGGCTTGCGCAGTCGACGTTATGGTGACACACTAATACGGCAGCTACTTCGTACAGGGTATGTGTGATGTTGTGTGTTTGGCTGTTTCGTTGCTATTGATATGGCAAACATGTGGTTATGTGACACACGTATACGTCAGCTACTTCGGACAAAGTATGTGTGATGTTGTGTGTTTGGTTGTTTCGTTGTTGTTGCTATGGCCAAACAAAGCGAGTCATTTGATTTTCAGCATTGCCCGGTGTATACAAAAAAACTATTATTTTTTATTTTCCAATGTAACATTTACTAATGTGTTGATAGAAATCGAACAGGTACCGTGTAGCAAAAAGGTGTTAACACATCATCCTGAGTTTGAACACTAATTGATTTTTTTTCTACAAGTGTTAGTCGACTGGCTCGCTACATAATTTGCCAATACCAAAACGTGTTAGACCGGGTCGTTCAAGTGAAAACATCTCTGCCGTGAGCCAAAGCGTGGAAGAGGTTTGTCAATCCCTGGATGTTCTCAGCAATTGCAGCTATACACAATGACCACATGGCTCATTTTGCGTAAGGATTTGACTTTGAAGTCTTACAAGTTGCAACTGCTGCATGAATTGAACATTTACTTCGCCGAAGATGCGATGAGTTCATTCATCGATTTACTTCATGGGCTTCAGACGAAGCCCATTGTAATTTATCTGGATACGCGACAAGCAAAATTTCCGCATTTGGACT
This sequence comes from Phaonia tiefii, assembly GCA_963931995.1. Classification (NCBI taxonomy): domain Eukaryota; kingdom Metazoa; phylum Arthropoda; class Insecta; order Diptera; family Muscidae; genus Phaonia; species Phaonia tiefii. The sequence continues at coordinate 126,337,644 of OZ008371.1, forward strand.
TCTGAAAATCATAAAAATAATCAAATCTTAAAAAAACACATGAGGTGTCAGGCGACACCCAGCTGGAACAAAGATCCGTTCTCTGTATATTATGTACTAGTTAGTTCCAACACGCCTAAGGCGCCCGTTGGAAAATGCGATAAGTCCTTTTCCGATTTTGAAGTCCTTTTTGTAAGAATCTGTATTACATTTTCCCGAAAAGCTCCATTTTCAAAGAGAGGTATTTCTTTTATTAAAAGTTAATTTTGTTTTAAGAAAAGGTACTATATTTAAGAAGAATTACTTTCTTTAAGAAAACGACATAAGAATATGAATTTGTTTTACAAGAGAAGTAGTTTTTGTAAGAGCAGGTACTTTTTAACGAAGTGGTACTCTTTTTAGCGAAAGGTTATTTTTTGTGTCTATAAGCGAAAAGAAAATGTATTACTATTATTAGAAACGAAAACGTATTATTTTGTTTTTAACCCTTTCCCTACTGATGCCCACTTTAGGGGACTTAACTTTGCGACTCCACTAAACATTGTAACTAACAACAAAAATGTTTTCATAGCTCATAGTTCATAGTACTATATCGGTGATTTTTTTCCAACACAATCGAGAGTTCTTTCATATATTAAAATAAAAATAAGGGAGATTTAGCCAAAAGTACCTGCAGCAGCAGATGAAATGTGCATGTCCCGTGTAATGGACATCAGTAGCTATAGGTTGTATAATTGTTGATAATTTTTGCTTGTACAGGTTACAATGGCAAAGCGTAAAACACTTGCTAACCAAGAGTTGTGCTACTTTTTGGATAACTTATCTGAAATTGGAGATGAGTTTGGCGACGATAAAGTCGAATTATTTGGAAATTCTATAACTACACGAGTTACGAAATGAATCCGATGTCATTGAGGATGATTCCGGAGAACGGTTAGGTCAAAATAATAGCATTTCCAGCAGAATATTTAGCCCACATTCAACTCGAAAGGACGATGTCCCTTTAAGTACTTTATTTTCGGTGCATGTCCTAAGATCGTCCGGCGCAGCAAAGACGTCATCGAAACACATGAAGAAATGGATGAGTCCCATGAAGAATATAATATAACTGACAAGAACTCCATCAAGTGGCGACGAGCTCGTAATAATGCCAGAATATTCAACCCAGCGCTTGAGAGATCTGAACATTCGATTGCCGAGGTCAGAACTCCGTTTCAGTACTTGGAACATATTTTCCGGCATGCAACAACAGTCAAAGTTCCAGCAGTGTATGATGGGTATTTTAAAATTTCCGCGTATATCAATGTTCTGGGAAAAAGGTCTTGCTCTACCAATGTTTGCTCTACCAATGACAAGTAATCGGTTTTACGCAGATAATAACGATAAATTTTATAGAGTACGACCCATAATGACTGCAGTAAGACAGCGTTTATTTGAACATAAGTTAGAAGAATCGTTGTGTGTGGATGAACAAATTATTCCGTTTAAGGGGCCTCTTTCATGGGGCATAAAGGTATATGTTCTATGCGGTAAAAGTGGTATGCCTTATGATTTCATCGCTTTCCAAGGATCATCCACTGAAATAGAGCCAAATCTAATGCAAAAATTTGGCTTTAGTTCTGCTGTTGTTCTAGAACTAATGAAACGTGTTCCACGTGACGCAATTTGTCACAAATTGTTTACGGACAATCTTTTTACTACATATTCTTTATTGGAAGTTCTACAATCACGGAAAATATTAGCGGCAGACACAATTCGTGTAAGCCGTTTTAAAAATCCACCACCATCGGCAGATTCCGACATGCGCAAAAAGGGGCGTGGATATGCCTAACAAAGCATAAGCCGAGACGAAAAAATAATAGTGACCAAATGGTTCGACAACAAATTGGTGTATTTAGCCTCAAACTTTGTTGGCATAGGCATATGTGATACGGTTCAACGCTATGACAAAAAGGACAAAGAGTTTGTTGAAGTTGAGAGGCCAGAAGTTGTCGAACTATATAACAAAGGAATAGTAAGGAAACTATATAACAAAGGAATTCGTCGATCTTTTAGATCAAATGATTCAGTATTATCGCATATTCATCAAATCGAAGAAGTGGCCACTCCGCGTGGTAGTGAATTTTTTTGATATGGCGGTAGTGGCTAGCTGGCTCGAGTACCGAGCTGATCATTAAAAAAATGGAGTACCACTCAAAAATCAGCTAGCCCTCCTAAGCTTCAAAAAAATCATCGGCAACACACTACTGACAATTTCACCAAGTGCAATAAATTGAAACAAGCGTGGTCGTCCTTCAAGTGGGCCTGAGTCTCCTCTTCAAGACTTCACTCCTCACGAGAATGTAGATTGTGTGCAGTTCGCCAAAACAACAAAGAGGTTCAAATATTTTGCTCAGCCACCAACCGATGTTCGATTAGATGGAATTGAATATTTGCCGAAGTTTGACTAATCACAAAACGCAATGCGATGCAAATTTGAAGGATGCAACCAGAAGACATTCATTTATTGCGAAAAATGTAAGGCACACCTATGTATTCGCCGGAAATCGGACTGTTTCTACAACTGCCATCTAAAATAATGATTAGTAAAATAAAAAAATAATAAAATAAAAAAAAAAAGATATCGTGCCTATTTCGTAGTCAAAGTTTTATTTTTAGTATTGTAAACCATTGCATACTCTTAGTCAATTTGACTACCATTACTACCCATGTCCACTCAGGTGGACATCACAAAGCAGCCACACCCACATGGGTAGGAAAAAAAAACTTTTTCGGGATGTTTGTCTTTACCTTATTAATTAAAAAACCAAAAAAAAAAATTTTAGCCACATCCATTTTAATTCGGTAGTGAAAGGGTTAAGAGAAGGTACTTTCAAGAAAAGGAATTTATTTAAGAAATAGTATTTTTTAACAGAAGGTATTTTTTGAAGAAAACGTTTTTTTAAGAAATGGGAATTGGGCCTTTTTCAAGAATAGGTACATTTTTAACAGTAGGTACTTATTCACTAAAAGGGTGCACTTTAACGAAAAGATAGTTTTTAGGAAAAGGTACTTTTTGTAATAAAATTTACTTTTTTAAGAAAAGGTACTTATTTAAAAAAAATTACTTTCTTTATGAAAAGGTACTTTTTGTAAGAAAATTTACTTCTTTTAAGCAATGGTACTTCTTTAAGATAAGGTATGTTTTTTAGAAAAGGTACTTTATTTAAGAATATGAATAGGAAGGTTTTTTGAGAAAATTTACTTTTTTTAAGAAATTGCATTTATTTAAGAAATGCTATTTTTTAAACTTCTTTCACTTTGGCTTTTCTAAATTTACTTATTATTGGGTTCAAAACTACAATATATGCCAAATATTGGTTACAGGCTCCGCCTAGAAACAAGAAATATCCCAAGATATGTGAGACATCTAGTTAGTTTCTTTCTCTATGATCCAAACCGTTAGTCTAGACACAAACCAAAGCAAAAGTAAACAATGTCGTTGATAAAAGTGGGTTGTAGCTTAAAAGTGTTGAAAGAAAATTTGCTTAATTTTTTATTCATTTAGCCACCATCCCGCAACGTGCGATATGGAACTTCGTTCCAAAAGTTATAAGTGGTTTGAGATACGATGTGTCATACAAGAAATGTCTCTCAGATGTATCATAACTTCTATACAAAGTCAATCGCATCAATTACAGCCTTCGAATTCAAAATCCGTGATGTGATTAACGAAATATACCCGCAATTTTAGCAAAATGTGATTGTAAATTTTAATAAAATAATCGACATCCGAATGCGTGGTCGTGGTGGACATCTTCCCGATGTTCCATTAATAATTGTTAAAATTTGCTCTTTCCAATACAATAAAAATGTTAATGAGTTTCATATAAATTCTTTGTTTTATTTTGTATAAAAAACCGAAGGCCTTGGCAATTACATATACGTATATTTTTAATTTTATTCGAAAAAAATTGCAATATTTAGCCGACTTTAGTCGGGTATTGCGATTCACATTCTAATAAAATATTGAAATCGAGTCATTCTAACTCTTTCCCATACATACGCATAAATAAACACATGCATCGAGTTGAGCACAACAACATTTCTGGCATTGTTATACTTGCATGCAAGTGAATGCTAGTACAGAAATAATGTTGTTTAACTTCAAACAGAAGTCCTAAAGGCAGGATACTTGGGGGTTTATTATTTTACTTTTGGCAAAGAGTGAGACTGGATTAATGAAAGTTGTGTCGATGAAGATAATGATGACAGAAAGGCATACACCATTTTTGTTTTCTCTGAAGTTTAAAAGTTTATAAAAACTTACATCTCTCGTTCAGTGTACAGCAACAGAACAATTCGGTTGGGACATAACCGACTTTAGAGATTGCTGCATACGACGTTTAAGCAGGGACCGTAAATAATAATTCTGTGGTCACAAACAATAACAGCCTAGCTCGGGTTAGGACAAAATAGAAAAAGAATTTTTGAGAAGTCACCGTGCTCAAATAAGCAACTCTTTTTTGTTAAGAAGTAAGTAAAAGAATTCGTTTCCCTGTTATCTGTAACAAAGTTATCAGAAAAACTCCGACTTCTGATTTCCAGTAAAGATATTAAACTTTAAACTGCTCTCCCTGAAAAATTTTAGAATCGACTTAGGCTGTTATTGTTTGTGACCACAGAATTAATGTTCCCTTTTTTAAATCAAAAAATCAAGGACTTATGACAAGTTTCACCGTTGAAAATTCTCCATTTAAATGTAGTTTAAATGCCCGATGCTTGTCAATTAAATGTCATTTAATATGAAAAATGTATGTGAGCTTTTAAATGACGAGTGTGAAATTCACCCATAGAACAGACATAAAAGACAAATAACTTCATCCTAACAAAAATGTTTGGACAATCTTTGCATTTCCGCCATGACTTGTAAATTTTTGTAAATTTTCCTCAAAAATAATGATTACGAGCTGATTTTTATAATATGTATTGCTGAAAATTAATCACTACCCTTGAAGAAAATCCTTAAAAATCATAGTATGATATGATTTTTATAACAAAACTCATAATGATTACGGTCCCTGCTTTTAAGGTTGTTACAAAAGACTTTTGGGGTCCATCACAATCGACTGTTGAGATTTCACAACCGAGATTTTCACAAGATTTCCACAAGTTTATCAGAACCGTATTTACAGGTTGTCACAACTGACTTTAGAGGTTGTCGCAATCAGCTTTAGAGGTAGTCACAATCGACTTCAGAAATTCATAACAGACCCGTGAGGTTGTCACAACTGACTTAAGAAGTTGGCAGAACTGACTCCAGAGGTGTTCAGAACTGCCTACATAGGTTATCACAATCGACTTTAGGGGTTGTAAGAATTGATTGACTCCACACCGTTGCATTTTAAAATATTCTACTGTTCGATTGGTTTATCGCGCAACACAGCTTGTCACAACCGACTTAGAGATTGTGGTTACCGCATCCAGACTTTATAACAACCGACTTTAGAGCCTATCGCATCCTATTATTCAGAGACTTACACAAGCGGATGTATTGCTTGCCTCAACGGAATGCATGGGTCGTCGCAACCGGCGCTGGAAATGTTCTTTCGTTATTTAATATTCAAAATCATCTAATTTGATTTCGATAAATAGAAGCTGTGTTTAAATAAAAGGAAGATAATGACGACAGAAATGCATATATGATTTTTGTCTTCTCTGAAGTTTTAAAGTTCATATAAACTTATATGTCTCCGTCAGCATACAGCCACAGACAATTTGAGTTGGTACATTCAAATTTTAGGTTTGCCACAACCGACTTTAGAGGTTATCAGTACAGATGTTAGAGAGTATCACAGTCGACTTCTAAGGTAGTCACAATGCTCTTTTAAGGTTGTCAAAACCGACTGTTGAGATTTCACAACCAATTTTAGAGTATATCAGAACCGTATATACGGGTTGTCAAAACTGACTTTAGAGGTTGTCGCAAGCAGCTTAAGAGGTTTTCAAAATCGACTCCAGAATTCACAACCAACCCGAGAAGTTATCACAACCGACCCTAGAAGTTGGCAGAACTGCCTCTAGAGGTTGTAAGAACTGCCTACAGAGGTTGTCACAACCGAGTTTAGGGGTTGTTACAATTGACTCTGTCCGCACCGTCGCATTTTAAACTATTCTTTTATTCTATTGCGAAATCCTGTTTGTCACAACCGACTTTAGACGTTGTCGTTACCGCCTCCAGAGATTATATTGATTGTCACAACCAACTTGATAGGTGCCTCCACCGAATGTATAGGTTGTTACAACCGACTTGATATGTTCCCTGAACTTAATGTATACCTCTTCCCAACCGGCACTGGAGAATTTTTTCATTATTTAATTTATATTATCATGTAATTTTCACTTGTAAAGGTTGTCTCAGTAATACTACACTTTTTAAATTTAGTATCACTTTTTTTGCGCGTGGCAACTTTGAAATTTGCCAGCTGTAACAAATTTTATTCCGATTATTAAAAATGTAGCGCTTTTCTAAACAACAACGCCATATAATTGTGAAAACTTGTTACAAAAATTTGGAAAGATTTGCTGAGAAAGCTCGCAAACTTCGAAAATTTTTAGACGATAATGTGCACCTAATATGTCAACTATTCGAAGAGTTTGAAGAAACTAAATCGGTTATGGAAAGTAAGACTCCTGAGCGTCAACGTACTGGTCATCCTCTTGAAAACATTGCTGCTGTAAACAAGAGTGTTGCCGAAAACCTTAATTCGGCATCGATCTCAACAACTGCAAATTTCACGAAGCAGTACTTAGGGAATTTTGATTTTTGCTTACAAAATCCAGCTTACTCATGAGCTCAAACCAGCAGACCATGGAAACCGCCGGCAATTCGTTCAATGGATAATCGAGCAAAATAAAGTCAATTAAAATTTTTAAAAAAAAAATCATCTTCTCCGATGAATACACAAACTTTGAATTTGAATTTTATGACCGATTTTTGTTAGGTTTTGGTTAATGTATGAGTAATTCATACTACAAGCTTACAAGTTATGAACACTTTTCGAATTGAAAAATGGTTAGTTTTTTGGAAATAATAGACAATTCAATGCAACACACACTCACTGGCATGACTAGTTTCGAACTCCGCGACAAGTTCATCATCATATGCCTAACTACTGTGCCTGAATTGATACCATCGGTTGGTCATCAATCGTATATATACAAACTCAATTCTGCAATTCACATGTGCGAATTAGTATCGCTCGAAGATCCCTAAGTACTCGTATCAAAATCACTGAAAGGCCTATAATCCCAACATCAAGAACATACAGAATTTTTGCACCATGTTCTTCTTTTCCTCATGCGTTCTCGCATTGTTGCAGTGCTTTGAGGTGAGTTTTAATCTATATCACAGAGTTGTATTTTCCCGTAGTATAGCTTTTTGATGACCGGGGTAGTGTCAGTTACTTTTATTTGAATTTGGATTTTATGTCCGATTTTTGTTAGTTTTTGGTTAATGTATGAGAAATTCATACTACAAGATGGAGCGCGGTATTTTGCTTATTTAGGAATGAAATAACAAAATTATGAACCTTAGAAATATTTATTTTATATTTTAATTATATTGAACAGTAAAGGAATTTGGAAATTACACGGTTTTAAATAGTGCCTCTGGCAAATGTCGCCCTTCGCTATCCACACACTGCTGCATATGTTTCCTGAAGTTTTCATGAACTCTAACAAGCAAGTCAACTGGTGAAGTTCTCTGGCGATTGTTTCACTCCAGTACCGCATATTTTGTTTGTTTACACACCCACTGAGGTGAAAATGTGCCTCATCACAACGTAAACGAAATCGTAAACGAAAATGTAAACGAATCGTATACGAAAAGCCTTGTAAGTTTGTAGTGTGAAATTCTCATATATTAACTAAAAAATACACAAAATTTTGGAATTTAGGGTTCAGAAACTTATCATGCAATCCATGAGAAACACATGCACCCCCAACGAGCAACCGTCTGGTGCCGTCAGGTGGCATGATTGGACCCTCTTATAACGTGAGTTCATTTTTGGGTTAACCTGTTCTGATTATAATACGATTTTGATCATCTTTCAGTGCAACGTCATAACAATTTTGAGAATCTATATCATGACTTATTACTCGATAGTGTCGCCATCACTAAGCGAGGTGGCCTTCTTCACATGAAGTATAAGGTGGTCAGAGCAGAGATCAAACCCAAGGTCTCACGCACAACAGCCGCGCACACTAACCGCTGCACCAGCAACGACACCAAAAAAATATGAATTCCTGAAATTAATGAATCGTTTTATATTGTAATCGTTTTTTGCCAAATTGTTCCCCTACGATTTGAATTCCAAATGGGATTATTAAAACAAAAATAAATTGGGATGACAATTATAGTAACCGAATCAAACTAATTTCGGTTGTTCTAACTTAATTTTGTTTGTTACCACAGCAAGTCCGGTCGTAAGAACTGAATTAATATAAAATTCTGTTGATGAAACGTAAGTAATACGTAATTCGAGTGTCGCATCCGATTCAATCACGTAAGGAAGTTGTTTTAATCGAATTTTAGTTCTGGTGAATTAAGTCTGCTGTGCCCACCTCAATTTGGTTGCAGCAAACGCATATCAGTTGTATCAACCGAATTTTCGGCTTCTGCAACCTTTTTCTGAATAAATTGCTATGCACACTTACTTAATTACTTATCCGGTCTCGGACAAACCCGGAGGTCAGGGACCTTACAAAACGAAGATAACATATTTGGCCAACCAGTTCGATCTTTTGCTTTATTTCTCCAGCAATATCAGGTGTACGCAGGGATTCGTCAACCTGATCCCTCCAGCGGTGTCTTGGTCTTCCTATTTTTCGTCTTCCTTCGAGTTCGGTTTCGAAAACCATTCGTGCTGGTTCGTCTTCATCCATTCTAGCGACATGGCCTAGCCAGCGCAATCGCGTTATCTTGATCCGCTTAACTATGCCAATGTTAGGATAAAGCTCATACAGCGAATGATTCATGCGTCGCCGATACTCGCCGTTGTGCACTATAGGGCCATAAATTTTTCGAAGTATTTTTCTCTCGAAGACTCCTACAGATGATTCGTCTGCTTGCGATAGGACCCGGGATTCTGCGCTATAAAGCAAGACAGGTTGAATGAGAGTCTGGTGCAGCTGGACTTTTGTTACTCGAGAGAGGGCTTTATCTCTAAAGTGCTTGCTTAGCCCAAAAATACATCTATTCGCAAGCACAATTCTCCGCTTGATCTCAAGGCTGACGTTGTTGTTTTTGTTCAAGGCAGATCCGAGGCATATAAATTCGTCCACTACCTCGAAGTTATAACGGTTATCAACGTTCATGCTTTGGTCTAATCGCGTGGAGGCCCTGTTCGTTGAAACCATTAATTTTGTCTTGTCCTCATTTACCGTCAGACCCACTTTTGCTGACTCCTTCTCAATTCTCGAAAACAACGCAGTAACTTCTCTAACTGTGCATCCAGTGATATCTAATATATCATCAGCATACGCGAACAGCATGTGAATTTTGCTGCTGATGGTTTTATTCATGTTAACTGCAGCTTTTCTCATAATGATCTCCATTAAGATGTTAAAGAGATCGCACGATAGGGTGTCGCCTTGCCTGAGGCCTCGCTTAGTTTCGAAAGGTTCGGTAAGATCCTTACCAACTTTCACTGCGGATTTGGTGTTCGTCAAGGGCATCCTGCAAAGGCGTATGAGTTTTGCAGGAATACCAAGCTCAGACATTGCTTCATAGAGTTTCTCCCGTATCGGACTATCGAAGGACGCTTTATAATCGATAAATAGACGATATGTGTCGATTTGTTTATCGTGTGTCTTCTCCAGGATGTGACGTAGCGTGAAAATCTGGTCAGTTGTCGATTTTCCAGGCCTAAAGCCACACTGGCATGGTCCAATCAGGTCAGCGATAATTGGTTTTAGTCTTTCGCACATTATACTTGATAGAACCTTATATACTATGGATAAAAGGCTTATTCCACGGTAGTTGGCGCAGAGACTCGGGTCACCCTTTTTAAATATGCGACATAGTACACTGAGACTCCAATCGCCGGGCATGCATTCATCTAACCAAATTTTTCTAATGAGTTGATGCATGCACCTTATCAGCTCATCGCCGCCAGCATTAAACAGCTCCGCCGGTAATCCATCGACTCCTGCGGCTTTGTTGTTCTTAAGCTGGGCAGTAGCTGGTCGTCTTGGTTAGAGGGGGGCAATCGACGTTGTCGCAAATATTGTGATCGATTGTCCCATCGTCCATTGGATATCTCAGGTACTAGTAGCGCGGAGAAATGCTCTTTCCATATTGCCAACATGCTCTGCACATCTGCGACGAGATTTTCCGTCCTTGTCTTTACAGAAGGGGGGCCCTGAACCATGTCCATTAGTTCCGTTTTTAACTATTTGGTAGAATTTTCGGGCCTCGTTCATCCTTCTGTATGTCTCAATTTTCTCACTCTCGCGCTTTCTCCACTGCCGTTCCTTACGCCTAAGGAGACGGTTTACCTCCTTTCTTTTCTCCCTATACCGCTCAGTCGCAGCTCGCGTTGCAATTGACTGAAGCATTACCATACGTGCAGCGTTCTTTTCGTCATTTGCAACACGACACTCTTCATCGTACCACGGTTTATTGCGAAGCGGTTTTTCGAAACCAAGTACGGTTGTTGCCGCAGTTTTTATAGAGTCCGTAATGGGTTTCCACTGCGCATCAGGATCGTCATCGGGAGGAGCTGGGTTCTGTGCCAAAAGTTGCGAGAGCTTCCTTGAGTAGGCTGTGGCTACCTCTGGTAATTGCAGCTTTCCGATGTCCAGCTTCCTCTGCGTCTGGTTTCGTACGATTCTTGCTCTACTTAATCTTGTGCGAACCTTTGCTGCTACTAGGTAGTGATCAGAATCGGTGTTAGCTTCTCTGATCACTCGTACGTCCGTTGCTGTGTACACGCTGAAAAAAATCGTCCTCTGTAACACATTCATTCAAACACTCTCTGCAGCAACCATGTATATGTTTAGAACACACCCAAAATATTGATATATTTGCAAATCTGGAATTCATTTATATTTAAATGTAAACATTAGCCAAGATGCCTACTTTTACCTGGATGCCTGTGCCATATGCCTGTTTCATCCCAAACACCCATATACTTACGCCGAAGTATTCACGTGTTTCCTCCCAAACCCACGACAGACGACTGACTGCATGAAACTAAAACGCGCAGACCAGCAAACATAAGAAACACTCAATGCAGCAAGATTTGTGACTCACTGTCTGAGAGAAATAAAAAGACACTTTCAATAACTTTAATTTATCCTGATAACAATTTCTCTTTGATTCTCCTTTATTTTGATCACGACAGAGTACAGCGACGAAAAGAATCGAATTATGCCGTTCACTAAACACAGCTGTATTTGTATCACAATCAAAACTGTATTTGAATCACAAGCGCATATATAACAACATAGTAATCATTGTGACTCAAACATGTTATATTGAATAGCAAATCCAATGTGTTTGGACACAAGTATACTATATTTGCGACCAGCTCCAAATACACGTTTTATTTGCAGCCAAACAAGAAAAAAATAAGACTTTTCAGCGTGTAGCATTGTCACTGGTTATCGATGTGGTTAAACCACTGTACTACTTGTTCCTCGTTTACCTCAGAGCAGCTTCGAGCAGTCCATTTAATATATCGCTTTAGCTCTACGCCATTAGAGGAAACAATCAACAGCTGTATTTTTTTGTTGCCGTGTATGATCTTGTTTACTGGATGTTTTCCAAATAACATCGCCTTGACTTAACCCTGCTGTTAGATTAGAAAAAACTTACGAATCTTAGATTGAGGGACCATTTGGTCCATACTGCAATTTTCATCCAAAATAATAATTTTATCTTATTCTTTGTAACTATTTTGGTTCAAAAATTTCTAAAGCAAGTATTTGACATATCAAAAACATCCGCTAACATATCAAAAACATCTTCTAAATATTTGACATGAATTTACATTCGCTTGGTAATGAAAAAATTTACGAATCTTAGGTTGAGGGACCATTTGGTCCATACTGGAATTTTCATCCAAAATAATAATTTTATCTTATCCTTTGTAACTATTTTGGTTCAATAATTTCTAAAGCAAGTATTTGACATATCAAAAACATCTTCTAAATATTTGACATGAATTTACATTCGCTTGGTAATGAAAAAATGTACTATTGACCAAATGGTCCTCTAACCTAAGATTCGTCATTTTGTATTTTTCTCAGTCCTGAATAAAGTTAGAAAATTTAATTTTCGCACATAACATTGTTTTATTAAAAGACCCCATTAGCAGAAAAATTTAGTCAGTATATATCACCGTTCCAAAGTTACAAGGGAAAACAGAAAAAATTTGGACCAAATGGTCCTAATCTAACAGCAGGGTTAAGGCAAATGTTCTTTTATGTTCGACTTTCAACTGTTACAAATGTCATATTACACATATCACACCATCCTCGTAGTATTACTACCCAAACCATGTAGAAACACAATAGCACTTTTGTCAACACATACCATGTTCGCAAACATTCAAGTCCTTTGAAATACCTTCAACACTCCACATGAATCAAAAGGATACAAATGAGAAACAAAGAATGACTGGATGGTATATGAAGTTTTGCAATTAGCGTCATACATCAACAACAATGGAATGTAAATTTGTGAATAATAAATGTTATCACAGGCAAATTTTGCCTCCAAAGAATATGAATCACGCTATGACAAGGCACTTTAAGTGTTATTGCAGAGATATTAAATGAATACTTAAGAACACCAAGGACCCACCCACCCATCTTTCTAGATGCCATCAAAGGATACCCCATCTATATTTATGGCTGAATACTGAATTTTAGACGACAACACAGGACAAGAGAGAGAAATGCACTTGAGAGTCATTAGATTTAATTTACGATGTACAAAATTATAATTACAAGGGAACTCTAGCTAATTTTAGTTTGTTTGTTTCAAGTAGAGGGTGTATAATTAAAGGTGTTGTGTGTCCTTTAAGATGACTATAAGAAGGACCAAGGAAATTTACTAAAAGGGAACGGGTAAAGTTAATTCGTATATTATAGTGTTGAGAGATAAGTTCATATATATAATTAATTATATCAATGCTATTATTTGCATAAAAACAAACTCGAAATATTTGAATAACCACAATATTGTGCATTTTATTAAAATCCATATGGAAAGAGAGACGATTTAAATCAAGGACACTGGCTCAAAATTGGACACCACATAAATAACAAATCTGATAAGAAATTTTATTTTGTTTCAGCTATAAAAAATTAATTAATTGGAAAACAAAGATCTTGAACTTAAATAATTCATTATAATATATAAAGTTGTCCACGATCTTCAATTGAAATTCTTCTTATTCTTTAAACGAGCATAATATTTGTTACCTGAAGAAGTCGCCCAATGTGGAGACGAAATATTGGAAATAAATAAGCAAAACAAATAAAAGGTCTTAAGCTCGCTTAAAGAATAACAATAATTCATTATGTGAAAACTTGATTCATTTATAAATATATTTTGTCATCTAATTTGTAAATACATTTTACAAAGGGTGTCTCAGAAAGATTGCACTTTTTAAATTTAGTGTCATATTTCTTTTGTGCAGGAAGCAACTCTGAAATTTGGCAGTTGTCACATATGTTGATTCCGATTACTAAAAAAGGAGCGGTTTACGAAAGAACAACGCGTTTTAAGTGTGAAAACTTATTAGAAAAATTTGGAAAGTTATGCTGAGACCGCTCGCAAACTTCGAAGAATTTTCAGTCGATAAAGTGCACCTAATGTGTCAACCATTCGAAGAGCGGTCAACAAATTTGAAGAAACTGGGTCGTTTATGGACAGTAAGGCTCCTGCGCGTCAACGTACCGGTCGGTCTCTTGAAAACATTGCTGCTTTAAACGAGAGTGTCGCCGAAAACCCGGAAACATAAATTCGCCATCGTTCTCAGCTACTTGAAACTTCACGAAGCTCTACGCAGCGAATTTTGACAAAAGACCTCATTCTTGCTCTGGACAAATTTCAGCTTATTCAGGATCTCAAACCAGCAGACAATGGAAAGCGATGGCAATTCGTTCAAAGGGTAATGGGGCAAGGTGAAGTCAATGCCAAGTTTTCAACAAAAGTCATCTTCTCTGATAAAGCGCAATAAAAATTGAATGGCTTGTGAATGTGCGAAACTGTCAAATTTATGGCTCAAGAAATTCTCACACAATCCATGTGAAACAAATGCACCCACAACGAGCAACTGTCTAGTGTGGAGTTTGGTCGGGCGACGTGATTGGGCCTTACGTTTTTGTAGATGAGGCGTCAGTTTCAGTGACTGTTGTGAATGGTATTCGTTACAGGAACATTACAATGGAAATCTTGTAGCCTCAACTGAAAGGCATGGATCTGGATGACATGTGGTTTCCGGAAGACAGCGCCACCTGCCACCTGCGCGCATGAAACAATCGATTTATTACAAAACAAATTATATCAAAAAATTTTGATGTCAACTGGACTCCACAAGATCATGCGATTTAACGCCGTGCGATTACTTTCTTTGGGGTTTTGTGAAATCTCATGTTTATGCGAATACACCAGAAACAACTCCTGAGCTCAAATCCGAGATCCAACGCGTCATCGGTGAGATACAGTCACATCTCTGTGAAAAAGTCATGGCAAATTTCATGAAAAGAGTAATGGCTTGTCAGCAGAGCCGCGTAAACCATTTGAAGGATATTTTATTCTATCGTTATTCGGAACATGTCTTCTCTACAATCCAATAAACAAACGTCAACTATCTCAAGACATACGTGTTTCTATTTGAAAATTAAAAAAGTGCATTCTTACTGAGACACCCTTTACAACACAAATTTATTGCTACATTTTAAATATTCAATGTTATAACAACTTCGTACGCCCCAAGATTTTGTCATTTGATGCAATAAATTTTGTTCATCGTAGCGACAAATTTACACTATTCATTATTACAACGTAAATATTCATTTCAACAACGACAAAGTCAGGGGCTAAACGAAACAATTCATTGTTATAATGAATATTTAAAATCCAACGATTTTTGTGATAGATGGCTAATACGGAACCTCTCGGAAACTCATGCATAATGAACCTATGAACCTATGAACCTCTCGGAAACTCGTCCATAATGTTATTTCAAATTAAAATCTATTGACCTCTATTATGAAGCAAGCCAAGGGTATTGTGTGCTGACCCGGTTGGTACTTACATCCCGGGATAACCTGTTCAGTTGGAAAAGCAGACAGAGGTTATTACCTGGTAGAGTGGTTAAAAGCAAAGGAGAGGAAGTCGGAATTATTTTGAAGGATTATTTTGAGTACTCTTGCGAATGCATTGTCCTGATTACGCATTCAGATTCGAAATGAGATGCCTTGTCCACAACAAGAGAGTTACGACGCCGGGGCTGGTTGCAGAGCCAAATAAAATAAGCGGCATTTGGAGATGTAATGTCGGTAGACTAACGATCGAGGACATGTCCGCAACAGGGATAAAGGTAACACTGAATGCTTTCGAAAGGCGAACCTCCCATCCAGGCACATTTCCGAACAATCCACCCATCTTAGTAGCCATAGAATTTAGTCTAAAATATAGTTATTCAGAACTTAGGAAACCAAGCGATGCGTAAAGTAAATAGTGTACATTAGACCGACTCACAAAAAAATAATGTGCCGAAAATGTGCCTTGGTTTGTTTTATGATTATTCCCAAAACATTTCGTGTCTGGCATCAAGATGAACCATTTTTCAAAAAGATTTTGTCCTTTATCTATACACAAGGTATACAATCTTATTAATATATGAATGGATTTTTAAAGGCGCGTCCAACAGTATATAAAACATGTCAAAGTATGTCCTGACACATTCTTTTTTCAGGGATATTCTGCAAAAAAAATAGCATTATTAAGTTATCAGTACAGAGATTTTTCCGATTTAAATGTCGGATTCACATATTTAAATCTTTAGTAGATTTAACCAAATAGGTATTTCTGTTTTTTTGATGTGTTAACATCTACAGCGGCGTATAGGGATTAAATCTATCAAAGTCAATATTTTATGCTGCCGCTAAAACCAGATTTTATGCTGCTGCTAAAACCAGATTTTCTGCTACTGCGAAAGAGAAATTTCCACGCAAAATTTCATTTACAAGCCCATGGGCTTGCGCAGTCGACGTTATGGTGACACACTAATACGTCAGCTACTTTGTATAAAGTATGTGTGGTGTTGTGTGTTTGGCTGTTTCGTTGCTGTTGCTATGGCCAAACAAAGCGAGTCATTTGATGTTCAGCATTGCCCGGTGTAGACAAAAAAACTATTATTTTTTATTTTCCAATGTAGCATTTACTAATGTGTTCATAGAAATCGGACAGGTACCGTGTAGCAAAAAAGTGTTAACACATCATCCGTGAGTTCGAACACTCATTGATTTTTTTTAAATTCGCGCTAGTTTGCGATTTACCAAAAATGCAAATCGAAACTTTTCTTTGGACATGGACGTCCTTGTTGTATAGGTATACTTTTTTTCTTTAAATACATATTCCGAAATCTAACATTTAAAACAAAAAAATCGCCGTACTAAAAATTTAAAAATGCATTTTTTTACAGAAAATCCCTGAAAATAGGATGTGTTAGAACATGTTTTATATACTTTTCAACGCACCATAAAAGGTCCTTTCATATGATACTAATACTGCATATATGTTCTTTAACTAAAATGCAAATTTCGCGGAAAAACTAATAAAATACCTTTTTTTAAAACGGTCCAACTCACGTGATCTTAATGTTAGACACGAAATATTTTAGGAATCCTCATAAAATACACCAAGGTACATTTAAGGGGGTTGACAAAAATACTTTTTTCGCCACCACCATACAATGTGAGTGGGTCTAGTGTACATAGATCCGAGACGTACACTCTAAACAATCAGACACTGTTTCTTCTAAAGATAACAATAGTTGTACTCTCCCTTGAAGTTGGACCGACAGCGCTAAAAATTCGTATCCGGGAATTCCTGGGGTTGTTTATACTGCATGGACGACGGTGAACAAGACTATACCTGAAGTTAGAAATTGTATCTCTCTGAAAGCCCTAGCAGATCGAGAAGCGGGTTTAACCTTACCCGACGCCAATCGGGCTATGGGTGAAGACGCGCCTCAACAAGCACCAGGTTGTTGTGATATAAAAGCTTCAATTCTTCATTCCTTCAAACACATTCGGCAGGAACCATGTATATGCTTGGAACACGCACCAAATATTAATATATTTGCAAGACATAAACTCACTTATATGTAAATCCAAACATTTGTATGTGTACCAGCAAGCATTGATATTTTTACCTGGAGCCATATATATATTTCATCCAAACATCCCTATAATTATGTCAAAGCATTCGAATGTTTCCTCCCAAACGACCAATTTACGACCGAATACATGAAAATAAAATGATATCAGTCAATATAAGAATCACTCAAATCATTTACTCATGCATTCAGGAATATTTATAAATCACAATGTAATAGTATTAACTTAGGCGTAGAACAGTCTCTGTTAGTTCCTTTTTATTATTTTGCACTCGACTGTAAATAAGTAAATAGTGCATTAAACGCAGCTGTATTTGTATGAAAACACGGCTGTATTCGGCTCACAAACACATGTATTATAACATGCTAATCATTGTGTCTCGAGCATGTAATATTGGATAGCAAACACAATGTGTTTGAACACAAATGCAGTATATTTGCGTGAAGCTCCAAACCCTCGTTGTATTCGCATCCAAATAAGAAAAAATATATATTTTTCAGCGTGTATATGAAAACCAGTTTTCAATGTCTGATGATGAAACGGATATGACGCTTCTGGAGAAACTTGCAATTTATACGTATCCAAAGGCCTAGCTTCTGATTAACCTAAAATCCTTCTTACTGAATACCATGGATCGCATTATCGTTGGCTTGTTAAAACCTTATATACCCAGATGAGCGGATCAAACTCAAACAATATGTTAACGTCGAGGGGAGATCTGTGGAAAACCCACTACTCGTGGCAGCCCTTAATGTAGAAAGACCATTTAGTGACAAAATTTACACCTGGCAATTTCTATATACATCGAAATGTCATTCACCAATACCCTAACAGCGACGCATATTCAGTCTGTACTCCAGCTTGAAGTCTACCAGGAAATAATACGCTGGATCCGCAACATGGCAAGGAACGCGTAGATTAATTGTTGGGAGAATAACATACACATAAGGGTATGACAATGCGAGATTCTGTACCCATTTCTCTGGGTCACTACCATACATAATTTACTGAGGATTTATGTCAATGAGAGATTCACAACCGTCTGCCATGCAGACCATGCTTCGGTAATTTTAAGGCGGACATATCCGCCTATGGGTCTCAAGGAATGTTGCACAATCGTACAACTGGGCACAGCCAAGAGGAGGAGTGAATGCAACCCAGATAAAATTTAAAAATATTTATTTACTAGAAATACGAAGTTAACCTAGTTTCCATGGAAAGACTATAACGGCGACCAATTGGGTCAAATAATTGGGAGTAATCCTCAACCAGAAACTACTTTTCTACCCCCCGTTTCTTACGCGTAAAGAGGTCAGAACAGCTATTGACCGGCATAAGAACAACAAAGCCGCAGGCGCCGATGGATTACCGATGGAGCTATTTAAGGCTGGCGGCGATGATCTGATAAGGTGCATGCATCAGGTCATTTTGGTTAGATGAATGCATGCCCTGCGATTGGAATCTCAGTGTACTATGACCCATATTTAAAAAAGGTGACCAGAATCTCTGTGCCAACTACAGGAAGAACAGCTTTGTCCATAGCAGATAAGGTTCTACAAGTATAATGTGCGAAAGACTAAAACCAATTATCGCTGACCTGATTGGACCATACCAGTGTAGCGTTAGGCCTGGAAAATCGACCACTGATCAAATTTTCACCCTACGCCAAATCCTGGACAAGACCCACCAAAAACAAATCGACACCAATTCGATAGCCCGATACGGGAGAAACTCTACAAAGAAATGTCTGAGCTTTGTATTACTGCAAGCTTAAACGCCTTTG
This sequence comes from Phaonia tiefii, assembly GCA_963931995.1. Taxonomy (NCBI): domain Eukaryota; kingdom Metazoa; phylum Arthropoda; class Insecta; order Diptera; family Muscidae; genus Phaonia; species Phaonia tiefii. Next base: position 126,356,809 of record OZ008371.1, read on the forward strand.
CAGGATGACCTTGATTAACACCAAGTCCGCAGTGAAAGATGCTAAGGATCTTACCGAAATTTTCGAAAGTAAGCGAGGCCTCAGGGAAGGCGATCTCTTTAACATCTTTTTTTTTTTTTTTTTTTTTAAAGAGGAAAGTGGTAAACCGTCTCTTTACGCGTAAGAAACGGCAGAGGAGATAGCGCGCGAGTGAGCAAATTGAAACATACAGAAGGAAGAACGAAGCCCGACAATGCAAACAAAAAGTTAAAACCCTAACTAATAATGGACGTAATTCAGGGCCCCCTCCTATAAAGGCAAGGACGAAAAACTCATCTTACTGGAGATCATTATGGGAAAAGCTGCAGTCAACATGAATAAAACCATCAGAAGCAAAAGTCACCTGCTGCTCCCGTATGCTAATGATATCATTGGGTGCATAATGAGAGAAGTTACTGCTGTGTTTTCGAGAATTGCGAAGGTGTCACCAAAAGCTGGTCTGCCACTAAATGAGGACAAGACAAAATTAATGGTTTCAACGAACAGGGCCTCCATGTGATTAGACCAAAGCGTCAGCGTTGATAAAAGTTACAATTTCGAAGTGGTGGACGAATTATATACCTCGGGTCTGCCGTAAACAAAAACAACAACATCTGCCTTGAGATCCAGCGAAGAATTGTTGTTGTTGCGAAGAATTGTGAAACGGAAAGCCAACTTACAACTATTCCAAGGAGAGTGTCATGACTGGTGGGCCTCTTTACGTGTTCTCTCCGTTAGATTTCTCTCTTTACGTGTTCTCCTATAGGCGCTGGTAGATTTTGTGCAAGGTGATTTAGTTGTTTCAACTTTTGCTATTTTTTCCTTTTTTATTTTGTCAGGCAACAAAAACAAATCACCTCGCGTAAGTTAAACCATAGTAACAGTTGCAAATTATAAAACAGTACTAGCCCTTGCGACAAAGATGCTCCCGTTGCGCCAATTTGCGATGATTTTTGGATGAACGAGTACGGCAATCAGTAAAATTGCCGGATCTGGGACAAAACTAATCAAAACGAGTTCCATTTTGCGAAACTGGATCCGCAGTAAACCACTGTTTCTTGTGTATTGTGGGTCTACGTCATCATGGGTCAGTAGCGGCCGACGGCATCATGGATCAGCAGTTCTTCGAGAACGATGATGGCATTGTTATTAACGTTATCGTTAATGATAACTATTTCCTTTTGGTCAAAATTAGATGATATGAATGTGAAGGGCGTGTGGATCAAACAGGACGGCACTATGTGCCATACAGCTGATGTAAGAAGGGATATTTTGCACGAGCGATTTGAGTGTATGCTTATGTCACGCGGAGACGTCGCGACTTAAACTGGCCACCTAAATCGTGCGATTTGACTCCGTTAGATTTCTGCTGGTGAGATTTGCGTAATTCTCACATCCATGCCAATAAGCCACAAACAGACGGTGCTTTCAATGTAAACCGTGCCAACACTCAAATTCAGACTGATCTGTGCGCCAAAGTCATCGAATATTGGACCTCTCAGATGGGCGCTACTAAGCAAAGTCGCGGCGATCATTTGAAGGCTGACATATTTCATATAAATTTCATTAAATATAAAATAAAAAATTCTTTGGTATTTCACACGCCTCTTGTTTTTTTGTTCAATTTTAACATCTGCCCTTCCCTATTGAAAACCCCTTTAGTTGATGGCGAGTCAGGTCTCCAATAGTATTTTGACGGATCTAGGATGGAGGGAAGAACAGTAACATAACCTTGGCCTTCCTGATCACTACACTGTATTTCAGTGAGAGGTTAAGGAGATCTTGGCATGTGTAAGATGACTGAAATATGAAGGTGAAGAAAGATATCAGTGAAAAATGTGAGATCGTGTAGGGGCCTCGAGTGCAAGGAGGTGACTGGACATTTTTTCTCCACGGCCAGACTTGGGTCATTTAGACTGCAGATCACCACCGCATCTTAGGACCTTAGGACCTGGCGAATTCGAAAATGTAAATACTTTTTCAGGCCAAATAGGTTGAACTTCATTGCCAATGGTTATTCAAGTTGGTATAAAAGTAACCACCCTATTGGTAAACCCTATAACTTTTGCAAATGGCTCCAAATGTCAATTCGGTTTTGACATTTGTGAAGTAAACAAACGCAGAATAAGAATTGACAAGCCATTAATCGGTTTACTCCGCAAGAACGCGGAATAATTGTGTCCATTTATTTGCACAAAAATTCGTAGGTTTTGTTGGCGTAGCGCGAATTTCGTCGCATATTTCCTGGCCGCCCGACACCAACCGGAAAAACACTACCACGTTTGGCCATTCGCCTTAAAGAGACAGGGACAACACGGGATCTTCCCGAGGCTGACCGACCCCGGAGCAGCCGTTCTGCTGAGAATATCGCTGCTGTTGCCCAAGATGTCGAAGAAGAGCCAGGATCATTGACCACACGTCGTACCACGCAATTGGGCATTAACGGACGGTCCCTTTGCAGAAGGTGTTCCCTTACAAATTGCAGACAGTGCATCAGGTGTTAGATGTTAAACCGCCAAACGCGTTTAACCTACGCTCAAGCCATGCTGAATCTCAACGAAGAAGTGGACGAGTTTTCATCGAAAACATCCCATTACATCCTATGACTGAATTAGTTAGAACTTTCTCACAACCAGTGAGCTGTACGCTTTCTAGTTTTATGCTCACTGATTGGGACCTAAAATTTTAACATTTGCAAAGCTTTTTAATGACGAAATACTCGATAGTGTCGCCGTCAATATGCGAGGTGACCGCCGCCGAATGAAAATGAAGGCGGTCAGAGCAGGGATCGAACACAGGATCTCATGTACAAGAGGCACGTAACTAACCATTGCAGCACCGACGGCCACAAATAATAATTTCTGGGGCACCGAAAAACCGTGTATCACCCACGAAGAACCATTACACCTGCTCAAAGTTACTACTTGGTGTGACGTGTACGCAGGAGATGTCATCGGGCCAGTTATTTTTTGGAGAACACCGCGGGCCAAGCGATGGCTGTGGACGGCGCGCGCCATTATTACCGAATTTGTTCTTCCTCAGTTAGATGCAGACCATGTGGTTCCAACAGGACGGTGCAACGGCGCACACTGCTTGAGCCACAATTGATATTCTGAAGGCAGCACTTCCGGGTCGCTTAAACTCTCGTTTTGGTGATTTGTACTGGCCGGCTACATCACCCGATTTATCCATTCCAGACTTATTTTCATGAAGATTTTTAAAGTCGTGGGTTTACGCAAACAAGCCTCAGACTCTTGAGTGACTTAGGGAGAATATTCGCCAAGAATACGAGAACCCGTCGCCCGAAGTTCTGGCAAGAATGATGGAAAATGTCATAAAACGAGCCCGTATGGTCATCAACTCTGGCGGCGGCCACTTGGCCGTTGTCATTATCTTAACTTGACGAAATAAATTCTAATGGATCAAGTAAACAAATTTCACAAACCCAACCAAAGTTTTTCATTAAAAAACTCAATGACGGTATTACACGGTACCTGTCCGATTTTTATGAACACATTAGTAAATGTTACATTGAAAAAAAACAAGTTTTTGTGCTGAAGGCCCTTTCCCATTGCACTTTCTTTTTTCTTCTAACATTAGTTGTAATATTAACATTAGATGTAATATTGTTAAAATTAATAAAACAATATTTAGCTCACTTGGAATAATTGTTTTTGTTTTGTCATAAACAGAGCGACGATAAAAAGTACTGAATAGTATAGAGAACTAATTGCACTCTTTTTCCGCACTCATGTAGTCTGAGTAAAAGAGCATGAACGAGTTTTAATCTCTTTATAGAACATTTCAATATAAATGCACAATTTCGTCAATGTTATTACACAAAACAATACAAAAAGCGTAAATGTTTCAAAAGGCATCAATGTTTCTATTCTATACTAGGCTCGTTTTTTTGTCCAGTATATACTAGACGTGTATACTGGTCGAAAAGAACGCATCGCCTTTAAGCTAAATTAGCTAAATCTAGCAGATGCAAAATAGAAATTTTGAATGTTTACCCGAATCTGTTTGTTTCTTCATTTGTCACTTTAGCCGTGTCAGAGCTTCTGGCCTAGAGCATAAAGATAAAAAAAAAGAGAGAAACAACAACTCGATAGAACGTGAGTTCAAACCTCAGAAAACCATTTTCATTTCATTTCTTTTACTTTGTTGAAACCCGACAACTCAACTATGTATGTAAGAATGAACAAGAAGAGAAGAAAAAAGTGAGCAATTTTGCAACGCTCATAGACGAGTACCAAAAAGTCGACGCGATTGACTCACACGCATTCCTCTCTCGCGACATATCTTGATTATTTCAGAGTGGTTACATACATCATGTAATTTTATTTTAACACGGTTGGAATTTCTATAGTTAGATACTCTAACATCATCAAAAAACTGCTCGTGTATTGAAATATTCAACGAAGAGAGTAAGAGATAGTGCAGAGAAACGGTGAGCTTCACTCATCTTCTTTGTTGGTAAATTTGTTTCTTCTCTACTTAAAATTCAATACTCTTATGCGACGACTACCTGCTGGTTTGTTCGCTGCCGGTACATCAATACCATCATACTCATTTTCAGGCAGAGACTATTGTTGTACAACAACTACGTATGTGATGCTAACGCTGTGTGTTGTTTGCATGTGTTCACTTTGATAGATTGCCGCACCCGTGCCTATAGGTGTTAACACATCAAAAAATTACAACAAAAGAACATTGGGTGATTACTTTTGCCCCACCTTGTACAATGTTTAGTTTTCGTGGCTCTTGTAATTTAGAACGTGGGTCTGATCCCTGCTCCATTCATCTTACATTTCATTCGATGATGGTCAACTCGTTTACTGTCGACGACACTATGGACTAATTAGCCATTACAAAGTTCTTAAAAAACTGCTCGGAACCGGTGTAAAACTGTAGGTCCCAGCTCGCTGACTGTGATGAGCTCTCTTGGACCCTTCAAGAGATGCAACAGGAATGTATTTGGCGAGTTTATTTATCTGAGACCGCACTTCAACAATGACCTAAAATAAACATACACGATCCTTCAGAACATTTTATATTTCTACCGGGATCTTAAAGAACCTACAATAGTCTTACGTATTCACATAGGAGTTTGCCCTGAAGTGGTTCGAAGAGTATACGCTTCGATTCTTTCTCAACCCAACCAACTCAATCCGATGACCGATGATTTAAAGTATTTCCTAATATTTTGTACAAATAAATAATCTGTGTTCTTGTGTTTTTTGGAAAGTTCATTAACAGTCACAATTCAAACAGCACCTAATACCATGAAAGGTCCAATGAATGGGAGTTCTTCTATTATAGTACATAGAGTATTACTTTAATGTTTGGATTACGATTTGGATGAGCTTTCTACTCAGTCCTGGGACTCGATTTGAATATTAAAATGTTTACCAGCTTATGCAAATGCATGATTAGCTTAAATATACAAAAGTTTATTTTTTTATTATTCTATTAGTCTTCATGTTAGCAAAACTTTCTATTCCAACTTAATCCGTTTTCTATAATACTTAGTGATTGTCTACGGCATTACCGGTATTCTGACATTACGAATCTCTCTGGGAAGTATGGAATATATCGTATGTATCATTAAAACTTTTGAGTGCTCATTGTGTTTGGCTGTTATCTGTGTGGGTTTTGTGTGCCTCGTTAGTTGTGCTACTTATGTTAATATCCTTAAAATGTAATTTTTGAGAATTTCAGTGTTTTCTCTCTTTTTTTTATCTTCTTGTATTTGATTTCTCTATCAGTGTATCTCTATCTATGTTAATGTTAATAGAGTTTTGTTGTACAAGTTAAAATGTAAATTGACAATTTGTTTTCCGAGCTCGTTTGGCTGAAATGTTTAACTTATTATGCCATTTGCTTAAGTGCTGACGATGTTTATTACACCAGCATACGCACTAATCTTACATTCGCATACAGGCACAAAGAGATAAGGATTCGCACAGACACATGCACGTTCACTTTACCATCTACACGTAGCATATAGTTAGTTTGTTATTCTCTGAAACCTATGCACACATGTTCCATACAGTTGTAAAGGGTGGCTCAGTAAGAATGCATTTTTGTTTTAATTTAAAATAACAACTTGTGTTTTTTGAGATAGCTGTGATTTTTGGAACGAAGTTCCTTATGGCACGTTGCGGGATATGTAAAAAAAATAAATAAATGGTTTCCCGTTACATCCCACGAAGGGATTATGGAGAGCTTAGGGAGAGCTTCTCACAACCAGTGAGCTGTGCGCGTTCTAGTTCTACACTCACTGATTGGTACCTACAGTTTTACACCGGTTCCGAACGGTATTTTGAGAAGCTTTTTCATGGCTAAATACTCGATAGTGTCGCCGTCACTAAGCGAGGTGACCGCCGTCGAAAGAAATTTAAGGTGGTCAGAGTAGGGATCGAACCCACGTCCTCATGCACAACAGCCGCGCACACTACCATTGCACCACCGACGGCCACAATATGGATATATGGGATATGTGCTCGTTAAAAAAAAATCCAATGAGTATTCGAACTCACGGACGATGTGTTAACACATTTTTGCTACACGGTACCTGTTCGATTTCTGTAATCACATTAGTAAATGTTACATTGGAAAATAAAAAACAACGTTCAATCATATGATGACGTTATTCCCACAAAAATCAAAGAACGCAAAGCAACAGACACTTGTATATACATACATACATACAGTGTTATATTCGTACATACGCTACACAAGTTCACAAAATTTTCGTTGCTCTCTTGCTATCTCAGTTTTATATGTATACGTATAATACGTCAATATTCTCTTTGCTCTGAGAGTGCTCCGCACCCACATTTTGTTTGACTTACCTTTCACAATAATAAAAAACCAACCCGTAAAAAACATAGTTTTTGACAATACATTCTTTATATATGACCACGCCCCTTTGTCCAATCCAGCCCATATTTGCAGCAGATCTTAGAATATGTAAACCTAACCAATATAACCAATTTTGTTCAAATACCGTTAACAGGAGCATAAATAATGGATTTTTAATTTGTAATTTGTATGGGAGGTACCACGCCGCTTAATCCAATCCCGCCCATATGTTGATAGTTTATTTTTGTCGTCGCCATTAGTTTGCCTGCGAAGTTTCAGCTCGATTGGATGACGGGAAAAGGGTTAGAAATCAATCCAAAATACATACGTGCATACAGAGTTGAAGTTAATACATATAAAGAATTTAAAAAGGCGTTCAATGATATGATGACGTTTTAGTTAAATAACATTAATACGTAATAACACTTAAAAATATTTAAAGACAAGTGTCATTATTTCCTTGCATAATACCTTTTATTTTATACCCACAAAAAACAAAGAGAATGCAAAGCCACAAAAACATGTACATACATACATACATTGTTATATTCGTACATACGCTACACAAGTTCAAAATTATCGTTGCTCTCTTTCTATCTCATTTTTATATACGTATAAACACGTCACTATTCTCTTTGCTCTGAGAGTGCTCCGCACCCACACAATACAACTATTCGCTGCAGCTACATTAGTGTTTCGTTTTTTCACAGTCTGACAACTGTGTTTCGCAGTCGCACAAATTTGTGTTCTTTTGTTGGCCATAGCAACAGCAACGAAACAGCCAAACACACAACATCACACATACTTTGTACGAAGTAGTTGACGTATTAGTGTGTCACCATAACGTCGACTGCGCAAGCCCATGGGTTTGCAAATGAAATTTTGCGTGGCTATGCTTTATATCTCCGTTCAACAACAGCAACAGACACATGTACAGACATACATTATTATGTTAATACATACGCTATAGACACAATTTCGTTTGCCTCACCCCTGCCACACCACTCTTTCATTGCTCTCTTGCTCGCTCATTTTTGTTTAACACGTCATTATTCTCTTTCGCAGTCGCAGAAAATCTGGTTTTAGCAGCAGTATAAAATCTGGTTTTAGCAGCAGCATAAAATCTGGTTTTAGCAGCAGCAGAAAACCTGTATGTGTGTTGTTTGCATGTGTTGACTTTGATAGATTTAGTCCCAATACGCCGCTATAGGTGTTAACACATCAAAAAATTAAACAACTTTTTTTAACACCATTATGCTACAACCCAGTATTATCAACTTTATTGGACACCTTTGCTTCGGTTTGTGTCTAGACTAACATATGTCGGATAATTTCTTGTTTAATAGGAAGTCTCTAGGTAGAGACTGTAACCAATATTTAGTATATATTATAGTTTTGAACCCAATAAAAAGTAAATTTAGAAAAGCCAAAGTGAACAGATTTAAAAAAAAGAAAATTTACCAATTCTAAAAACAATTCCAATTTCTCAAAATAAAACTTTTCTTCAAAAAATATCCTTCTCTTAAAAAAAAAAATTTTTCTACAAAAATTCCTTTTCATGAAAACAAAATAATACATTTCCTTTTCTATTCTTTTCTTTTCTCGAGATATGTAGCCTTTCTGAAAATAAGTACATTTCGTTTTTTAAAAGTACCTGTTCTTAAAAAAAGTATTCATACTCATACTCATACTAAAAGTAATCATACTCTTACGGCTTTTTCTTACAGAAAATACTTCTTCTTAAAAATAGTACTTTTTCTTAAAAAAACATTAGGTTAGCTAAACGTGCAAAGGTCGTAACTCCATACTTTTTTCGAAATTGAGATTTTGATGCAGAAATGTTTAACAGGTTGAGGTACATTATTTACAAACAGAAAAATTTTAGATCTGTCATTTTTAGTTGTTGTTTTGCAGTGATGTGCAAAAGTCGTAAGTCCAAATGTAACAAAAGAAAAAGTGGTAAGTCCATTAAAAAATTACATATTGAAAATGTCAAAGTATCAATTTTATTGAATGCGTTTGAGATCAAATGGTCAGACCAACTTAAAAATATACTATTCTTCGGTTTTTTTAGTCTCATCAAATTAAAGGACTTAGCTATGTCCGTCTGACACATCGATTTTCTGTTCGTATAGTTGTCTGTTGAAAGCCTGATACATCTTTAACGAAAAAATATAGAGCAATGTATTTTGGTATCAACATGCCTTGTGGCTCAAACGTGTTTGGTATTTAAAATGGCCAAAATCGAATCACAGAGGATAAAGTTGCACACAAGAAACAGACTGGGCCCGAAAATTGTAAACTTAACATTTTTATGATATTATTTTTTATCAATTTGATTAGCAAATATACGAATTCGGCAAAAAAAAAAGTTTTTTGTCTGTCCTGTAAAATTTAAAAAAATTGACTTACGACCTTTGCACGTTTAGCTAACGATTAGCGTTTAATAAAAGAAGTACCTCTCTATAAAAAATATACATTCTATAATAAAAAAAAATCTTAAAAAAAATAAGTGATGATTTATCCGACCTTTCGTATTATGTTTCACAAAAAAAATTATTATTTCAATATTTCGGAGTTACAAAATAATCTACAACTTCAAACTTTTTTGAAGTACCGTTTTTTTAAGTTGAATCTCAAATGAAGACTAATCTCTTTTACTTTTGTTTGTACCAAAACAACATTCGGTTTGCATTTTTTCAGTAGAATAACGGTGCTGCTTTTTTTGTTATTGCAAAAAATTCGTTAATTAGGTTTTTTCTATTAGTGTTGAAGTCAAGCACATCCTTTTCCTTCGTGTTGTAGGCGACGAAAATCATAAACGACATCCTTCCGATTACTATGGGTCAAAAAAGTGTCGATTGGTTTCTCTATAGATAATATTTAGTCAAAAATATAACTATGTAGTTAACTTTGTAACTAGTAACGCAACTAGTGTCATGTAGATAATCGCTACTTTCAGAATAAGCGGGATAGTTCAACGGGCGCTTTAGGCGTGTTGGAACTAACTGGTGCATAACACATAGCGAAAGGAACTTCGTTCCCTTGACACCACATGTAATTTTTTTATTGAACTGTCCCCACGGCTCTGATGACAGGCCATCACTGTATTCATGAAATTTTCCATGACTTTTCCCCAGTGATGTGGCTGTATCTCGCCGAAGACGCGTTGGATGTCGGATTTGGGCTCTGGAATTGTTTCTGGTATATTTCACAAAAACCCCAAAGAAACACATCACACAGCGTTAAATCGCATGTTCTTGGTGACCGGCTAACATCAGAATTTCTTGAGATAACTTGTTCTGGAAATCGTTGCTGCAATAAACGGATTGTTTCATGCGTGGTGTGTCAGGTGGCTCCGTCTTGCTGAAACCACAAGTCGGCCAGATACATGCCGTCCAGTTGAGGCCACAAGAACTATGTTATCATGTTCCTGTAACGCATGCCGTTCACAGTCACTGCAATTTCGGCGTCATCTTCAAAAAAGTAAAGCCCAAATACGCACCAGACAATTGCTCGTTTCTCATGAATTCGACAATTTTGTGTGTTCACGAAGCCATTCAAATGGAAATGCGCCTCATCGGTGAAGATGACTTTTTTTGAAGAATTGGTGTTGACTTCACTTTGCTCCATTACCCATTGAACGAATTGCCGGCGCTTTCTTCCATGGTCTGCTGGTTCGATTGAGCTCCTGAGTAACCTGAATTTTGTAATTTTGTTTTTTATTAAATTTCGCTACGTAGTGCTTCGTGAAATTGGAATATGTTGATAACGATGCCAAATTGTTGTTTTCGGCGACACTCTCGTTTACAGCTAAAATATTTTAGACAAACCGACCGGTACGTTGACGCACACGGGTCTCACTGTTCATAACCGACCCAGTTTCTTCGAATTGTTTGACCACTCTTCGAATGTCCTCGACTAAAAATTCTTCGAAGTTTGCAAGCAGTCTCAGAATAACTTTTCAAATTTTTAAATAAATTTTCACAGTTACAACGTGTTGTTCTTTCGTAAAGCGTTCCATTTTTGATAATCAGAATAAACATATGTGAGAGCTGCCAAATTTCAGGGTTGCCACTTTCACAAAAGAAACATGACACTAAATTTAAAAAGTGCAATCTTACTGAAGCACCCTTTATATTCCTACTGTAATTTACGTTAGCAGATTAATACCTCTACTCATAATGTGAATGTATGAGTAGTTTACTTTTTAGTTGTACTGATTGTACTTATACAGTTAGTTCGCTGTACGGTGGAATGTTGGAATATATTTCAACAAACGACTTGCACGCTTAACTGTCTCGTTTTCTAGCACGCCAATATGTACACTGATAAAATATTCCTGGTAATATATATGAAACATTGCTTAATACAAGTTCTTCGTTAATGTTAGTTTTTTTTTTATTTATCTTAATCTAAGTGTCTGTATTTCTGGGTGAACACGTACTAAGAGTTGGTAGTTGGTCTGTATTTTATAACTTCTTTTTACTATCGATTTCCCTTGTCCCTCTGTTTGTCTGATTGCCATTTTCCTCCCTCCATAAAATTATCCTTCCAGTTCTATCCTGGAACTAAACAATACAATACAAAAGAATTCGACATCGGGGAACACAACACAATTTGGGTTTGTCCTCACTTCCCATTACGGCATGTTTGAGGATGTTGTCGTCCTTACCCTGCCGTTATCAATTTAAATAAATTACAAATTAAACCAAAATCCTCCACTAACCGTAGGTGTAATGTATATAATTGGCGAACTAATATACAAGACTTTCCCGATTTCATCGTACAACACAGGCTCCACCATTACCCCAGAGAACGTTAAAGTAGGCACCCTTGAAGAAGGCACCGGATCCTCCTCGTTTGGCGATGGTGTCCCAGCAGTGAAATGGGTTCTTGTAGATGATTTCTGTGGACCTGCGACCAGACTGCATCATCATACGACAACGAACAGTATCGAATGGACAGGAGACAATGCCAGCAACAGTTGTAACCACCTGAGGGATAGCCCAGCTGATGTAGTGTTCCGAGGATCGGGCAACATACCACGGTTAGTATCGTAGAAGCAGAAGTAGGCAGTACGGTAGATGATGATACCTTGTACAGAGACACCAAAACCATGGTACAAACGAAATAAGCCGTCACATTCGAAGATCATTGTCTAGTAATTGCCAGGACCAGTGAGTTCATGTTGACCACCCTCGCCAGTATCAGCAGCCAAGCGAGTATGGGCAAAATCTAAGGGGTTGACGATGCATAGAGAACTGGCACATGCAGCACCGCCGGAAGCCAAGTTACCCATGAAATAACGCTAGAACTGAGTCTTCCTGTCAACACCGCCCAAGAAATCTTGTTTGTACTCATCCTCGAAGGCAAAGTTAAAACCTTGAGTTGGGAAATATCCGATAACATTGGCCATGTTACCACGCTAGAATGAACTGAAACCTTGTTCCTTTAGAATGCGGACGAAGGAATCAATTATACCAACGGCAGTCCTCGAAACAGCCGCGCAGATGCAGCAAAATCCTTCACGAAACTAATAGGATCGGAATCACCCTCACCCATTTTGGTCTTTTCCGTTTTCCTTCAGAAGCTATACAATAAAAATTTCTTTTGAAGAATTTCCCCAAATATATTCCAACGAAAAACAAACGTGTGCTCTCTTAACGACCGCATGAAAATTTAGATTCATGCGACGGACCTTTAAACCCATACGAACACAAGCATCTTTAACCAGACTGGGACTACACGAGATTTTCTCAAGACTGGCCGGCTCCAGAGCAGCCGTTCTGCTGAGAATATCGCTTCTGTTGCCCAAGATGTCGAAGAGGAGCCCGGAACATCGACCAGAGCCCATCGGCGGTCCCTACGCAGAATTTTGGTGAAAGATTTGAAGATGTTCCCTTACAAACTGCAGACAGTGTATCAGCTGTGAGCTGTTAAACCGCCGAAAGCATGTAAACCATCCTGAGCGATGCGGCCCAATTCCATATTAGCGGTAACGTGAATAAACAAAATAATCGTTTCTAAATAAATAAATAAGTGGTTTCCCGTTACATCCCATGAAGGGATTAGGGAGAGCTTCTCACAACCAGTGAGCTGTGCGCGTTCTAGTTTTACAATCACTGATTGGGGCCTACAGTTTTACTCCGGTTCCGAACGGTATTTTGAGAAGCTTTTATATGGCTAAATACTCGATAATGTCGCCGTCACTAAGCGAGGTGACCGTCGTCGAAAGAAACTTAAGGTGGTCAGAGTAAGAATCGAACCCATGCCCTCATACACAAGAGACGCGCACACTACCACTGCACCACCGACGGTGGTTCCTGGGGCACCAAAAATCCGTTTATCATACATTACACACTCTAAAAGCTACAGCGTTGCTGTTTACGCTGGAGGAGTCATCGGGCCATTTTTTTTTGAGAACGCCGCGGGCCAAACGGCGACTGTGGACGGGGTGCGCTACAGATCCATGGTTTCCCATTTTGTCTGCCTCAATTGGATGAATTGGGACTGGACAACATGTGGTTCCAACAAGACGGTGCAACGGCGCACACTGCACGATATTCTGAAGGACGCACTTCCGGGTTGCTAAATCTCTCGTTTGGTGATTTGCACTGACCGGCCAGATCACCCGATTTGACGGTTCCAGACTCCATTTTGTGGGGTTTTTTGAGACGCGGGTTTACGTCAACAAGCCTCAGACTCTTGAAGTGCTTAAGGAGAATATTCGCCAAGAAGGCGAGAACCTGTCGCTCGAAGTTCTGGCAAGGGAGATGGAAAATGTCACAAGACGAGCCGGTATGGTCATCAACTTAGGCGGCGGCCACTTGGGCGATATCATTTTCTCAACCTGATGGAATAAATTGAAATGGATGAAATAAATAAATTATTCAAGCATAACCAAAATTTTTCATTAAAAAACCACATGTTTGCCATATCAACAGCAACGAAACAGCCAAACACTCAACATCACACATACTTTGTACGAATAGCTGACGTATTAGTGTGTCACCATAACGTCGACTGCGCAAGCCGACGTTCAACAACAGCAACAGACACATGTACATACATACATTATTATGTTGATACATACGCTATAGACACAATTTCGTTTGCCTCACCCCTGCCACACCACTCTTTCATTGCTCTCTTGCTGGCTCATTTTTGATGTGTTAACATCTATATCGGCGTATAGGGACTAAATCTATCAAAGTCAACACATGCAAGCAACACACAGACAGGTTTTATGCTGCTGCTAAAACCAGATTTTATGCTGCTGCTAAAACCAGATTTCATGCTGCTGCTAAAACCAGATTTTATGCTGCTGCTAAAGCCAGATTTTCTGCGACTGCGAAAGAGAATAATGACGTGTTAAACAAAAATGACCCACCACCCACACAAAGCGCAAATAAGTCACCAATATATCAGTAGTTGTAGTAGTTGTTGTTGTTGTTGTTGTTGGTGTTGTTGTTTTCATTTCTATTTATAATTGTTTTCTCACACTTTTCGATCTTTGCATTCTCTTAACAGTCTTTCTTTTACGTACACCCCGACCCCTCACACAAGCACTCATCGAGCTGAAAGCCGATCTGGTGGGGTTGTAATATATAAAAGAAAAAAAATTTCGGCTCATATACCACATAACAATTTAGCTCCATCAGGAAACAAACTTCACAAAATACCTCTTTGATTGGTGACATTAGTATCTTTCTGTTGGAGTTACCTTCAGGGCAAAAAATAATTTGTATTGCCATCTACATTTCAACAAACCAGTCTGTCCACAATATAATAAAATTTATTCATTTTTCACTTCTGCCCTAAACCAAAAATGGTACACGCGAAATAGAAGAGGACTATTTTTCTATGCCTATAATAATGGGTGGTGACTTTAAGACGAATTTTTCAACAGCAGAAGCACTGCCACTTATCGAATTCCTCTACGATAAATTCAAGCTTACTATTAATACTTCATTAGAGTCTCCAACTACTATCCAAGGAACTACAATTCACGCTGATTTCTCACGATATTTAGATAGGATAGAATCTTAAGTTTATTTCTCATATTTCAGCTATTACAGACCAATTTTATCTGTGTTGAAAACTTAACATTTATAAATTATAAAAATAAAGAAATTAAATTTTATATATATAAATTTTATATATATATTCAATAAACTATTATTTTTTATTTTCCAATGTAACATTTACTACTGTGTTCATAGAAATTGAACAGGTACCGTGTAGCAAAAAGGTGTTAACACATCATCCTGAGTTCGAACACTCATTGATTTTTTTTGTTTAACACATTATTCTCTTTCGCAGTCGCAGAAAATCTGGTTTTAGCAGCAGCATAAAATCTGGTTTTAGCAGCAGCATAAAATCTGGTTTAGCAGCAGCATAAAATCTAGTTTTAGCAGCAGCATAAAATCTGGTTTTAGCAGCAGCAGAAAACCTGTATGTGTGTTGTTTGCATTTGTTGACTTTGATTGATTTAGTCCCTATACGCCGCTATAGATGTTAACACATCAAAAAAATTACAGCAATAGAACATTGGGGGGTTACTTTTGTGCCACCTTGTATAAGAATTCTCCGTATCCTCTCTTTATTCGTTCCATGAAACCGGATGCCACTTATACCCTAAAAAAAAGGTATCTGTAATATATTCTTTTAAACGTAAACGTTCCCGACAGAATGTATTAAGCGACATATTTGGCGACAATGACTTTTTTCCCTATTCTCAAAATTTATGCCAAGCTCCACATTTCGATATACAGAGAATGTCCCTTGCATAACCACGTCATGAGTTATTAAGCAAATAAAATGGTAATAACCGAAAAAATACTACAAATCAGCTACTTGACAGAAAGTTTTTTTCGTTTCCTGAACAATTTCCATCTTGTCGCTTAGTACATTCTGCCGGGATCGTCTAGATATAAATGTATGGAACACACATATGAGTTAAAAACTCACTTATGTTTAAACGCAAATATTAGCACATCTGCCTGCATATGTGCATATTTTTATATGGAACAATATGGGTCTTTGATCCATATACGGACTTCGAGGCATTCGTATGATTAGTCCCAAACGAACGATAGACGACTGAATGCATGAAACTAAAAGGCAACGGATTAGTCAACAATTCATTAGACACACATTCAGAAATATTTATGAACCACTGACTGACAGAATAATGCAAAAGGACAGTTCTGCACTTGCAATAACATTAACGTAGGTTGTGAACAATCTCTCGTTGCCGCTCTAATATTATTTCGCTCTCGACAGAGCATAAAAAAAGTAAATGGTTTCCAATTACATCCCATGAAGGAATTGGGGAGAGCTTCTCACAACCAGTGAGCTGTGCGCTTAATAGTTTTATATTCGCTGATTAGGACCTACAGTTTTACACCGGTTCCGAACGGTATTTTTGAGCAGCATTTTCATGCCCAAATACTCGATAGTGTAGTCGTCACTATGCGAGGTGGCCGCCGTCGAAAGAACTTTTCAGGTGGTCAGAGCAGGCATCGAACCCAGGATATCTTGTACAAGAGGCGCACACACTAACCATTGCACCATCGACGGCCATCGAGAGAGCATAGCAACAACAAAATTAACATAAAAAGTGCACCAAACACAGCTGTATTTGTATCACTAACAAATCTGTATTTGGATCAGAAAACACATATATTATAACCTGTTAATCATTGTATCTTCAACATGTAATATCGAATAGCAAACACAATGTGTTCACACACAAATATAGTAAATTTGAGACAAGTCTCAAACACGATATATTTGCATCAAAACAACAACAAATACAGATTTTGCAGCCTATAAGAGACAGTGTTGTGCTATCGTTTCTGTCGCATTTGGCGGTCCGCGCCAAGCAGACTGGTATATTTGATAACACATACAAATGGCTCGTTTGTAGAACGATGGATTATCCGCTGTGGGACACATTTGTGATAATGGGGCCAATCATTCCCCATTGATGAACGTCAAGGGAATGCAATAGAATCCTCGCTGGACGTCTGAATTTCGTTTCGATATGAGCTTTTCTATACTAGCGGTGCGTTGGAACGATAATGCGGAAAGTTATATTTCATATTGTCCACCAGTTCATTATTATCACTTCGTCAATCTTTCACACGTTTCATATATATTCTAATGTCTTCAGGTCGTGACCTTATTAGCGAATATCCTGAGTCACAAACCAATGGCCCGCGTGAAACTGGATGACCGAAGTCAACGATAACTGGTCACGATTGAATAATAAATAGAATTCTCGGATGGAAGGTGTTGACGTTTTTTTACAACACAATCGAAAATTACCGAAATGGGATTCGGGATGAAAAGTAGTATTGGTCAATACTAACAAATTCGTACGACGCGGCTATCGTAAATAGGCGGTGTGCGAATCGATTACGATCAAGGCCACATGAAAACATGGTAGGAATTACATGATTCAAAATGCATGGCATGCACTCTTAGAGATGTTACTTCTATGTTAATAAAATTAATCTATCTGGCAGGCAGATACTCTTTAAGACTTGCTCAATCTAAGAGTCTAAGTTTATGATTACTGTAGCAAATGGGTGCAGGAGAACGAGAGCTTGGACTATATCATATCCCCCGTATGATCAGGACATAGATCTGGGAGCCCGTGTCATGTGACTAACCTGAACTCAGGTGTTGGTAAATATTCTGTGAATATATGATGAAATAATGAAAGTTTGTATTGAGCTGTCTTTCGTCAACGTTCAGTCATTTACCACGCTTATTTTGGTAACCTTCAACCTGAACTTTTGAGGCATACTAGCTGAGCGACAAGATATCTCTAGCAAACCCAACCTATCGTTATTAAATTTCATCCAGCACCAGTCTGCGATTGACAATACATGATTTTGGTACTTCCATTTTGGGACCTCTCATACAAATTTTGGTGGCGTAACTGGTTGTCGACACGACATTTTACCTAACTCAGGTACGGACAATCGATCTGCATCATTAGTTTTTAGAGTTCCGATTACGGTTTTATACACAATATATGTAGGCTTGCCAGACGTACTGTTTTCAACAGTGCGCATTATTGTGTGGTTCGTTGTACAGTTTTCTGCATAACTCATAAAAAAGTAAGCGAAAGTACTTTTGTTTAACCACTATGCCTATTTTTATAGTTTTTTTGTCTTGTTTTTGTTCAAAACCAAATTACACGAAGTGATTTTATCCACAATTTTTTTTCAGTGTACTGAATTGTGAAAAAGTGTTGGCAGAACCATTATAGAACTTGAACTGAAGATGAGTAAATAAATACAGTTATATAGTGAACGGGTTTCTCTGATTTGGCAAAAGAATCTTATAACTGCCTATTAGTGAACAGAGAACTCAAATAAGTCGAAAAATTACTCTTCTGCCGATGTTCTGATTCAAAAGGCCCCAAAACATGGTCTTGGAGTTAAGCATTGTTCCCAAAAGTTAAAGCCCAAAACCCTTGGAATAACTTTGTTGATGAAAGTTTACCGGTACAACTAAACAATTAGAAGTTAGTGGATGTCAAAGACGAGTCATAATCGAAAAATTTTAAAAAAAGTACCACTCTATACTCAATATAAAAAGAAAAAATTTCTGTAAAATCGTAATTGTAACTAAAATAAATTACATGTGGTGTCTGGAGACACCTGGTTGGAACGAAGTTTCTTTCGCTATACATTATTTACTAACGGGTCCGCCAAATAACTTTTTTTTTTTTGAATATGCTATAAAAAAAACTACTGAACATTTTCTCAAATTTCTTTTTTTATTTGAAAGTACAATCCTTCGGGTTAATAATGGAAAATAATTTCCATTCCTTCGTGGCCATGCAGTAGCCTACACGATCGGTCCAATTTTTAAGCACATTATCGATTGTGTGCAGCTGTATTTCTCCAATGGCTTCACTAATATTGTCCTTTAAAGCGTGAATTGACTCTGGCTTGTCGGTGCAACACTTATCTTTGAGGGCACCCCACAAATAATAGTCCAACGGTGTCAAATCGCAGCTCCGAGGTGGCCAAACGACATCAGCTTTGCGGCTGATAATGCGATCTTCAAAAACAGGACGCAAAACATCGAGTGTAGCTTCGGCTGTGTGGCACGTAGCGCCGTCCTGTTGAAACCAAATGTTGCCAATACCTTCCTCTTTAACTTTTGTGAACAAAAATTCGTTCACCATGGCCCGATAATGATCGCCATTGACTGTAACGGCCACTCCTTGCTCAGTTTCGAAGAAAAATGACCCAATTATGCCTCTGGACCAAAATCCGCACCAAACAGTGACTCGTTTTCGGTGCATCGGCTTTTCAATGAATGCGTTGGGATTTTCTGTGCCCCAAATGCGACAATTTTGCTTGTTTACATACCCGCCAAGATCAAAATGTGCTTCATCTGAAAAGATGATTTTTTTGGGCAAAATCGGCATCTTCTGTAAGTCGATCGCAGGCCCATTTTTCCCATTTTTCCCAGCATTGTTCAAGCGTATACACAACCATATTCGTTCAGCGGAAGGATAAAACTAATTATCTGTCAAATCAGACATGGGCTAAGTGTTACCATTCACGAAATGAGCACTAGTTGAAAAAAAACGTAGGATGGCGGACCCAAGGCGCCCGTTGAAAGAGACCATAATTTAAATGGATCTTAAAGAAAATATACGTTTTGTAAAATGATAAACTTTTTTTAAGAACAATTTTTTTAAAAGAGTGTATTTTTTTAAGTATATTTTCAGGTCCCTTTTGCCAGAATATGAATTTTATTTCCGAAAAGATCCCTTTTAAAGGGCGGTACTTATTTTATTAACAGTTAATATTTTTTAATAAAAGGTACTTTTTTTAAAAAGAAGTATATTCTGTAAGAAAAAGCCATAAGAGTATGATTTTTTACAAGGAAGTACTTTTATTAAAAACAGGTACTTTTTGAAGTTTCTTTTTAGGAAAAGGTTATATTTGTAAGAAAAGTTACTTATTTTCAGAGAGGCTAATTATCTCAAGAAAAGAAGAGGTATTATTTTATTTTTAAGAAAATTCACTTTTGAGAAAATTAGTTTTTGTAAAGAAAGGTATTTTTCTAAGAGAAGGTATTTTTTTTAAGAAAAGATTTTATTTTAAGAAATGGGAATTTTAGAATTGGGCCTTTTTAAAAAAATTTTTAAGAGTAGGTACATATCTCAAGAAAAGGTAGTTTGTTTCACAAAAAACGTACTCTTTAAAGAAAATGTAATTTTTAAGAATAGGCAATTTGTTGTAAGAAAATGTTTGTTTTTAAGAAAGGGTACTTATTTAAAAACTTAAACTTCTTTTTGTATGAAAATTTACTTTTTTTAAGCAAAGGTACTTCTTTAAGTTAAGGTGTTTTTTTAAGAAAATGTACTTTGTTTAAGAATGTGAATAGGTATTTTTTTTGAGAAAATTTACTTTTTTTAAGAAAAGGCACTTTTTTAATAAAATTTTCTTTTTTTAAACATGTTTCACTTTGGATTTTCTGAATTTATTTTTTTATTGGGCTTAAAGCTACAATATATTTTAAATATTGGTTGCAGGCTCCACCTAACTAACTCCCCCTTAAACAAGGAATTTCCCAACGTATGTTAGTCTAGACACAAACCAAAGAAAAAGTAAACAATATAGTTGTTAATACAAGGTTGTAGCATAATAGTGTTAAAAAAAGTTGTATAATTTTTGTTCATTTAGGCCCCATCCCGCAACATTCGCAACTTCGCTCCAAAAATGTTGTATGAAATCGTAATTCTAACTAGAAAAAACTAATGATGCAGTTCGATTCCTTATACTCGAGCTGGGGTAAAACCGTCGTTTCTGGCCTTGTTTTCCAAAATATTTTGTAAAAACGAAAAACTATCACGGTGTTATTAGTTACTTTGAAAAATAGTGGTACGATAGAGAAGTGATTTTCTGATCTGTCCCATGTCCGTAGATATACACTTAAGCCCCTGATTCGACCGCGACCTATTTTTCACTCTCAATTTGGCCTTCTAAGTCATTATACCTTCACACGAATTCGGTGGTATGCACAAAGTTCCTCGAAAAGTTCCATTCTACTCCCATAAGAATGGTTATCTACGATATTTTACTCTCCGCGGGGAACCTAGATCTGGCTTTTGTGAAAGCCGGGCATTGTTACAGTAAATGCTCCATCGTCTCATCGTCCTGCCTACACTCCCTGCACTCACTATTTGCCACTTGTCCAATACAATTTAGGTTGGTTCGTGAGCCCTAGTGTCCTGTTAAAACTCCCATCATCATGCTCATTTTCATTATTAGACCAGAAATATAAATAGCAACCGTCGTATAAGCCATCAAGTAATCAAACAGTTTTGGCATCAATTGAATTTAGGATAAATAAAACTAGAATGTACAGATTATTTTTTATAATATGAACTATCTATTGAACTAAATCCACACGTCGCTGCCAAAATGTGTACTATCTAAACTCCAAGGTGTTTGAAATCTCCCCAACACAGCAATACATAGGTAAACGAAAAGTAATACAGATTTCCTTAAGCAATTAACTGTGACTAATTTCGGCTTCATCCTACGAATTTATAAAACTATTCAATTACAATCCGCTAAATCTGTGGAATTTTATTCTCAATCATACATTTAATACTTAATCTCATAATGTCATAAGGTACTGGATTGTGAAATGTATCCAAAGTCAGTAAGCAGAAAATGTAGCAACTATGCTTTTGGCTAATTCTCCAGAACCAATTGGGTATCTGTGTTGCCACCAGCCATCACACTACGCGCAATTGTGGTGTAGAAAGCGTCAATTACCAACCAGACGTAACATGGTCTGGTATAAGTAGTTTTTGTCATACTCAAAGCCAACACTGAAATATCCATCGTTTGTTGTAATGAATTCACAGAAACAGAAGAGCAGATGAGGAAGATTTCCTTGTAGGCAACATAATACAGAAATATAATAATAGATTTGTACGATTAAACTGAACGCAAGCAAATAAAACGCTGAGCTCAGGTGTGTCTTATAATCAACATAATAATCGTAATAGCTAAGCAAATACCAGCACCTTCGTCTGCTCCTTCTCTCCTAAAATAAGGACATATAGATGCGAGCACAACACCAACACTTTTATCCATATCTTAGCATCCAAACATTTAGAACACCGGTTCATTGCCAGAGTAACTGGAAGAAGAAGTGAACAACTAACTACATTCAATTCCCTTAGCTATAACTGTGCACAGTGGTTTGGGTGTATTCATTTATTCGCAATTATAATTTTGGAAATTATTTGCCCTGAAAAGTAAAGCTTTCAAATCAATGTTCTTGGTAGTTGTTGCAAATGGAAATTATATTTTTTCACTTACTGCGAACAAGAGAAACAAAATGCTTGGTATATCCTGGCATGAGGACAACAAGTAAAGTAGTGGCAAACATTCAAGTTTCTTGGAATAGAAAAGTATAAATAGAAAAATCTCAGGATGGTGATAACAAGATTGGAATGAATGAAAGTCGGTGGTATAATTATTGTTAGCTTTCGCGACTCTGGCATATAAGACTCCGGGTTCAACTGTCGTGCGTTTTAATTCATTTGTCGTCCTTGGTAAAATAACTTTGCTACGTGACGGCTACAGAATACCGGAATTATCCATGAAAAAGCTTTTTAAAACCCAGTAGGAATCAATATAAAAGTAGTGGGAATCTCTCCCAAATTTCTTTATGGGACGTAATAGGAAAATAAATGAAGTTTTATGATTTTTCTGTATATGTGTAGAACAGGCGCCACCATTTAATTGCTCGACGACCCTGTAATGCACAAGGATGGCATCACCGACATTTAAAACCCATAAATGCCATGAAATACCAGATAGGAATAAAGGACATGCCAACATTTAACGACCACAATTGTTGATATGAATTCATCGTTTTGTAACTCATTGTTAAGCATTTGGAACAAACAGTCGAATACTACTGATACATACCACTTGGAGAACGTACACACATATGACTGGACCATGTAAACGGGACGCAAAGCTCAAATGAGTCAGTTGTTGGATAACCGGCATCCCTAGCACTTCACAGTTGTAATTCATAGTTACTTGTAAAATTGTACAATTTGACTTGCTTGTAGAAGTAGTTACCCTGTTTGTACACTCGATCGGGGACACCCTGCCAGTTGTAATCCGAACTAGTGCATAGACAGCTATACGTCATGTATACTCCACTGGAGACAAACTGCATGATTTCCGATTTGTCATCCTGACGATAATTTGCATTGTAGTTGTACCTCTCGTTATACTTGCATTTAGTAAAATTGTTTGATGTGTTAACATCTGTAGTGGCGTATAGGGACTAAATCTATCAAAGTCAGATTTTATGCTGCTGCTAAAACCAGATTTTATGCTACTGCTAAAACCAGATTTTCTGCGACTGCGAAAGAGAATAATGACGTATTAAACAAAAATGAGCGAGCAAGAGAGCAATGAAAGAGCGGGGTGGCAGGGGTGAGGCAAACGAAATTGTGTCTATAGCGTATGTATTAACATAATAATGTATGTATGTACATGTGTCTGTTGCTGTTGTTGAACGGAGATATAAAGCATAGCCACGCAAAATTTCATTTGCAAGCCCATGGGCTTGCGCAGTTGACGTTATGGTGACACACTAATACGTCAGCTACTTCGTACAAAGTATGTGTGATGTTGTGTGTTTGGCTGTTTCGTTGCTGTTGATATGGCAAACATGTGGTTATGTGACACACGTATATGTCAGCTACTTCGGACAAAGTATGTGTGGTGTTGTGTGTTTGGTTGTTTCGTTGTTGTTGCTATGACCAAACAAAGCGAGTCATTTAATGTTCAGCATTGCCCGGTGTATACACAAAAACTATTATATTTTATTTTCCAATGTAACATTTACTAATGTGTTCATAGAAATCGAACAGGTACCGTGTAGCAAAAAGGTGTTAACACATCACCCGTGAGTTCGAACACTCATTGATGTTTTTTAGTATGCACGGCTGTTGTGCGAGAGAACGTGGGTTCGATCCCTGCTCTGACCACCTTAAAATTCTTTCGACGACGGCTACCTCGCTTAGTTACGGCGACATTATCGAGTAATAAGCCATGAAATAGCTTCTTAAAAAACCTTCGGAACCTGTGTAAAACTGTAGGTCCCAATCAGTGAGTGAAAATTGGAAAGCGCACATCTCAGTGATTGTGTGAAGCTCTCCCATATCCCGTCATGGGATGTAATGGGAAATATTTACTCATATTTCTGTATTCGTATGATTACCGCGTCCTGAAATCCTCCACGCACTTCCAAGTCTTTTTTCAAAAGAAGGCTCCTTAGTCCGCCCTAAACGTGACAGTCAGGACCACCACCTCTGATCCCACAGTTTTACTGCTAAAGGCAATGAACACCCATGAACACCATCCGAAGGGTCCTGTGTCATATCAAATCACTGATATCGACCTCCTTGTACCCGTCATCACACACCCTGTTTCATCCACGTAATTGCCGCCCGAATGAGCCCTTTCCAAGAAAGACCGCCAGATTCGATGCCATCGTTCTAAAATTGGGTAGATCGAATGAGTTACTGCAAAGCAAGTCGTGGAAGCCATCAGAACGATCTTGTGTTTCACTCATAAATGTAAATGATGGGCCTTACCACTAAAATTATAATTTTGAAAAAATGTATATTAGTGTTAGTGTTAAATTTACTATGTAAACTATATAAACTCGCTATACTTCAAGTTGTTTATCGTTTGTTCTCCTAGCCAGTCAGTCCGACCAACTGGGGATACATCCTTTGGTATATCACCCTTCTCGCGTGCTGGCCTGATTTTGCTGAGTCTACACTGGAAAAATTTCCCAGCTTATTAACCTTTTATTTTTTGAAATATGGCAACAACGGGGACGACACTTCAAATCTGAAAACAACATCGTTAAGCTAGTCATTCTTTTTTCTCAGACCGTATTGTCATGCCATTGCTACTTGCGTGTTTTTCAGTGATTTGGAAAACGAGTCTGGTTTAAAAACTGCAATTCAACGATGAAACTGTTTCATGAACCTTCATGCGGATTAGCTCACGTACAGTGTATCCATCAACTTAATTCGACTTTTGGTGATGAATTATCATCCCAGGCCATCATGTTTTCCGCATTGAGCTGCGGCCGTTGTTCGTTCCAAAATGAATTTCGGGAATGTCCCTTAAAATCGGACGTTGATTCAGACAGCTCAGGAGTATGACCTAAATTCGACGACTTCTACCCCAACTCCGAATCCAGTGATTTGAAAATCCACGATTCCGCTGCGTCCCCACCATCTTGAAAATGCACCTCTCCACTCCGACTCCTATATTAAACAAGACCATTTCCCAAGATATAATTTTCATTCATAACTTTCAATTGCATATAATATGTTTTTGGTGGCAACACAACACACAAATCTTCATTTTGTTCGAACCCTTTTATTATCATATGGTTTTTGAAAGTTAACCTTTTTGAAATTGTGTCAACTTTCACCATGGAATGGTCAGATAAGGAAAACCGTAACGCAGTTGTAGCATTGTTTAAGTGTGGAAAAAAAAAACGTAATTTTCAAAATTCTCCGCACGCTCGTATGTTCGTTCGTATACAGGTGCATAAAATTGTTCGACGAGACTGGAAATATATAAAGGCCGGCCCTGGTCGGGCCGCCCACGTACCGTTTGGACACAGCATATCATCAAAGCCGTCAAAGCAAGAATTCAACGAAATGCTCTCCTGAAACAGAAAAACATGGCCCGTAAGATGAAAATCAAGCAAAAGTCCATGTATGGAATTATTAAAAAAGACTTGGGACTTGGAGCTTTCAAACGGCGTACAGGACATTTGTTGACTGCAACTTAAAAAAAATAGGATAGAAAAATCCAAACGTCTATTGGTCAAGTACGCTGATAACTTGCATAGAAAAATATTGTTTACGGATGAAAGGCTTTTTACCGTACAGGAAAAATTTAACAAATATAATGATAGGGTTTATACATGATCATCTAAAGAAGCATCTGAGGTAATCCCACGAATCGAAAAGGGTCATCATCCAGCTGCAGTCATGCTTTGCTGGAATGTCTCTTATGATGGGGTAAGTGACTTGCATTTCTGTGAACAAGGGGTCAAAACATTGGCCATAGTTTACCAAGAACCCGTTTTGGAACCAGTTGTGAAGCCGCTTAACAATTCCCTGCTCCAAAAGCTGTCGTGGAATTTTCGGAAAGATTCAGTACCAGCTCATAAGGCTAAAACGACACAAACCTAACTTCGATACAATTTGCCAGTTTTTATATTCTCTGAAGTATGACCCTCTGGCAGCCCTGATCTGAACCCTCTGGATTACAAATTGTGGAGCGTTTTGGACGACATGGTCTGCTACAAAAGATACCCCTACATTGATTCTGTTACGACAGATCTGGTTCGTGCTGTAGCCAATTTTCCAATGGATGAGGTGCGTCCAGCTATTGATGATTGGCCTATGCGACTTAAGGCATGCGTGAAGGCCAAGGGAAAACATTTTGAATGAAACGTAGCGTTTTGTATACAATACATATCAACAAATATATTAAAAAAAATGTGGTCCAAAAACGTTCATTAGCTTTTGTTTTATAGTCCAAAATATAAGTAACAGTATTTATGTCTCTACTAATATTCTCGAATTGAAAACAAAGTTTGACATTCGATTTTTTTATTATCACACTGTGCAACAACTTTTTGGGGGTGAATGATGCCATTTTCAGATGGAAAGCCTTAGATGAGTATATTAAAATTCCGGAGGGACCGACTTCTCTTAGGTCTCACTACTCTTTTACGGCCTGACGAAATTTTTATTTGGAGCTGAAATGATATTTAAAAACTGCTCAAAAAACTTCGTTTAGCAACAGCACAACGCATTTTCGAGTTGTGATGTTTGCAGTGAAATTGAATAAGAGTTTTTCGTAACATATTTCAATCGTCTATCTCGATTCCTTACGAGTCCTTTTCGTCCTTACTTCGAATAATGTCAACAAAATACCTTAATGCGACTCCCCGGGACAGTACTTCCTGAAACTTGTCAGTGGAGTAGACAGATATTCCAGGCTGAGGAAAGTAATGAAGACGACGACTAAGTTATTTTCTCTCTCCCCTACTGTGGTTACTCGTACTAAACAAAATACTACTAACACTAGACAATATGAGGATCAAACGCGTGGCGTATCCGGATGACGTGGTAATAATGGTGTCTGGTTTGTTCCCGTCCGTGTTGATTGAAATCATGAATGGGGCCTTGAAATTACTCAAGGACTAGGCCACTGGGAGTGCTCTTGAAGTGAATCAAGGGAAAACTGAGGTCATGCTTTTCCCCCACGAAGATGTTTAATCCTCCTCGACTAAGTGGAATAGAGATTCCACTATCAACTCCCGCCAAGTACTTGGACGTGATTCTAGACCTAAACTATCATGGGAGCGTAACATAGAGCACCGCGCCGATGGGGTTTCCGACCGAAAATGGTGCTATGAATGTATACTAGTATAATCAGACCTATACTCTCCTACGGGGCAACGGTATCGTAGCCTGTCGCGGGGAAGACGTCCACAATGACACTGTTCTATAAAGTACAAAGATCAGCTTGCATCGACATAATAAGACCAATGAGGACGTGTCCAGCTGAAGTCCGTAATGCAATGCTTTATATTAAATAAATGGTTTAACATTACATCCCAGGAAGGAATTGAGCAGAGCTTCTCACAACCAGTGAGCTGTGCGCGTTATAGTTTTATACTCACTGATTGGGACCTACAGTTTTACACCGGTTCCGAACGGTATTTTGAGACGCTTTTTCATGGCTAAGTACTCGATAGTGTCGCCATCACTAAGCGAGGTGACCATTGTCGAAAGAAATTTTAAGGTGGTCGGAGCAGTGATCGAACCCAGGATCTCCTGTACAAGAGGCGTGCACACTAACCATTGCACCACCGAGTACCATTTATTTTCACCTAACAGCTAGTGCGGCCTGGAGCGCTACCCGACTAAATGCTCTTGGAATCTTGAAGGGCAACGCATATGGACATACGAGAATAATGCAGACAATCCCAAGAGAACTCAATATCACCACCGATTACTGCACCCCCACATTGACGTTCGATAACCTATTCAATGTCTGGTTTCCCAGAAGAATAGAGTGGGATAAAGGGAAACCATTGATAGGTTTTAACACTAAAGTATTTACGGACGGATCCAAAATGGAATGTGGAATCGGCTCGGGTGTCTTCTCCGAAGAGGCAAGCCTCAATTTATAATGCAAACTCCCAGACAAGCGCAGCGTTTTCCAAGCGGAGGTAGTTGCCATCAAGGAAGCCTGCGCAGATCTTATACTACTATGGAGAACAGAGCACATTGGAATATTTGTAAATAGCCAGGCGGCTCTCATATCACAATCTAGCAACACTGCATATAAACTCGTTACTGAATGTAGGGAAAACTTGTCGAGCTAGCTCGACTGGCTAATGTGGTTGTTACTTGGATACCAGGCCACAAGAGTCTCTTTGGGAACAAAAGGGCAGACGAACTAGCCATGGCAGGATCCCCTTCCACCGAACTCCATACGGTGTCAGTCGCAACGACTATAGGGTCGGTCAAAAGAGGTATTTTCCTGCAATACCTTGAACGAGCAAAGGGCAGATGGGAGAAAACGGAAACGTGCCGCATATCCAGGAACAAATGGCAAGAATATAATATTCACCGGACTACCACCCGGATTAGGCAAAATCGGGGGAATGAGGTTTCAGTTTTTATAACACCCCCCCAATAGTAATCCGTGATTATTAAAATTGCATCAGATTTTTGTTAAGTAATGACAGAAAAATATGTCAAATCGGTGGGTCTTAAACGTAGTGAATTTTTTTAAATCTAACCTCACTTTACAGCGGTCTTCAACTGGTTTGAGGTTTACCTAAAATAACGGTGAATGAGGTTTCAGTTCTTACAACCCAACGTCCCCCCCCCCCCGTTTAAGAGTCCGTGATTATTAAGATCTGTACTGTACTTTTTTAATTCGAATCTCACTTATCTCGCATTACAGATTAGCCCAGCTGATTATTCTGTTTTCATGGCTGTATCTGTTAAAGTTTGTTCGTTCCATTTGTTTGTGAAACAGTGTTTTACATCACCTCAAATAGCTGATGGAGTGTTTTACACATAGAGTAATGACGTATAGAGCTGCCATTCTTCTGAACTGACATTTCGTTTCACACTATTTGTTGTGCGATCGGTGCGACAGATAGTTATTTCACGTAAATGACTTACACCAGGTGTAATTATCAAAATGGTTGACTTAAATTTTTCATGTCGGTTTAATGAAAAACTGTGAAATTTAAACGTATTTTGTACTTTTTTGTTATATTTTATTGTTTGTATATATTTGTGGTGGATTTACACAAAAATTTTAACGCAAAAACCAAATGCCGTTGCTGATTTATTGTTGGATGGTTTGAGTCATTGCCTCTATCTGGTATTATTAAAGCAATACTTTCCAACATCCAACCGTCCAATAACAAAAAACTATCTGTGTGATCGCAGTCGGACAAACTGTGTTTGGACGTATTCACTTTGTGAGTTAAGTCCCTACCGTCGCCTATAGATATTAACTCATCAACAATTTCGGTTCGGGATTGCTTGCTGTGCCAAAATGTGTTACTATTTGTGTTATGAAGAAAATCGCAAGGAAATTTGCGCTTCTCGTGGCAAAACAGTTGTGTTTGCAAAAAGAAAGTCGATGTTTTGCTTCTGACTGCAAAGCTGTTTTGTCTTATAGAGAAGAACGTGAATGATACATTCTCAGTATCTGATAACAAGCGCCCACTAAGTATCTGCGTTTCTTGTAGATTAACTCTAACGGAAATGTTTTTAAACGGCCTTGCAGGGATGCCAAATTATAAAGATCTCTGATTGCTGAAAGATACCACAAGATCAAACACTAGAGAACCGTATTGTTGCTGCTGCTAAGGGCCATTTCAAAGTCAACAAAGGCAAAGGTCACGTATGCCAGTATAAAAATACTAAAATAGAGCCATTGAATGGCATGTATGGAGTAGATCAAAGTAATGGACCTCACCTCACCTCACAAGTAAAGCTGCTGAAATTAAAGTCGAAAACTCAATTAAAGTTTACAAAAGTTGTTATCACGAAGTGTCTAAGGGAAAGCAATATACATTCACAAAAAAAAAATCAATGAGTGTTCGAACTCACGGATGATGTGTTAACACCTTTTTGCTACACGGTACCTGTTCGATTTCTATGCACACATTAGTAAATGTTACATTGGAAAATAAAAAATAATAGTTTTTTTGAATACACCGGGCAATACTGAACATCAAATGACTCGCTTTGTTTGGCCATAGCAACAACAGCGAAACAACCAAACACACAAAATCACACATACTTTGTCCGAAGTAGCAGACGTATACGTGTGTCACATGTTTGCCATATCAACAGCAACGAAACAGCCAAACACACAACATCACACATACTTTGTACGAAGTAGCTGACGTATTAGCGTGTCACCATAACGTCGACTGCGCAAGCCCATGGGCTTGCAAATGAAATTTTGCGTGGCTATGCTTTATATCTCCGTTCAACATCAGCAACAGACACATGTACATACATACATTATTATGTTAATACATACGCTATAGACACAATTTCGTTTGCCTCACCCCTGCCACACCACTCTTTCATTGCTCTCTTGCTCGCTCATTTTTGTTTAACACGTCATTATTCTCTTTCGCAGTCGCAGAAAATCTGGTTTTGGAAGCAGCATAAAATCTGGTTTTAGCAGCAGCATAAAATCTGACTTTGATAGATTTAGTCCCTATACGCCGCCATAGATGTTAACACATCAAAAATTATTAATACAAATTAATTAACGCAGAAGAGGGTTTGGATTCCCCTCTCCCAACGGTGAAGAGAAAACCATATTCAAATGGTGGAAATATAGGTCAAAAGACAAAACTAACAAGTGTGACGCGGCTTATATTGTTGTGTGTTGTACCTGATATACTAGAAATCCTTTCAAGTTTTAAAGTCCTTTCGATTGTAAATGGTCAGTAGACTGCAACTTCAACACATACCTGTCCTTATTCTTTTGTGACTAAGTCATTTAAGAAATGTTTCCAGGCACAGTGGTGATAAATTCCTCAGTGCAGACGATGGCCCGGAGAATGATTCAACGATTGAGTGTACAACGTGAAAGACTTACGGAGATATCAAAAAGACTTTTCTTACTTTTGTTGCAAAGGAAAAGAGAAGAAAAATGCTAAGGTTTCTAACATCACCGTTAACGTGTGTGTTAGAAAAATGCATCATACCTGAATTGCATATTTTACAAGGCTTCGTAAACCATGTATTTAGGAATGGTTTAGTTCCGATTCTGGGTCGAGAGAGATATCTTTTATGGCCCAAAAAATAAAAGCTCATTCCAAAAAAAACTCTTACGGGGAAATATTTGAAGGCAATGCGTGCAGGAAGCTCTTAAAGGAGTCTGATGAATTGTTTAACGCAGATATTTGTGTAAAGGTTAGGCGACAGCGTCTTTTGTAAGAGCTCTGAAAGCAAGGGACACCATAGTTCACTGGTGTTTCCAATCCAAAAGAGTTGGATCAAGTTTGGACTCCAAAATCAAAGAATTAGGAATAGTTTTCAAAAGTATGAAAATAAGTCAAACTCTAAAAGTTCGTGTTGTCTTAGACCACATTCAGCAATGCTTAAAGTTTCTAGGACAACAGAATGGATGGGGCGTTTGGTCTGTACAAGCTGGCATAAATACAAAATTTATTTGATTATCCATCTTACCCTTTAAGACTGACGACCCCTTCAGACTTTTGTAGAAATTTTATCTAGACATATTTAACTCAAATAAAAGCTTAGACATTTGTTTTATATAAAAGCATAAAAATTTTTCACTTTATCTTAAAGGTTTGGTGATAACATTTTAAGGACTGCAACCTCAGTCGCCGTTTTTGTCGTTATTTTATGTAAACCTCAAACCAATTGAGGACCGCTGTGGGCAGAGCAAAAAATACAACAATTCCACGCTATGTGATTGAATTAATTTGAGAATTACCTTAGTCGATTTTAAGAAAAGTTACATTCCAAAACACTGTAAATTTAAATTTGAAAGAAGGCTTTTTATATCGTATGTAAAATCGATAAACATGTCGAATACTATAATTACACTGGAATGGAGATATCAACATATTTCTTGTTACTTTTAGAAACTTTAAATGATTTCGAAAAGTTTTACGACTACACGCTTAGTTGGAACATTAACTCAGCCCCATCTGGCAACTATTCGTCGCTTTCTCTGACCAACGAACGTAATAAATGTTTACTTTAATCATGTTTTTGTGCTTGTCACGAACATACATATGTTTTCAACGAGAATGACATTAACTTGAGAATAGTATATTTTGCAGGATTTTAATAAAATTAAGTCGTGCATAATTTTATTTGATACTCATACGTTAACACTCGTTATAGTGCAGATCATAAATGTTATTGGTTGATTAGTTTAACGGCCTTTTGACGTTATGACAGCTTAAAATGGCAACTTAACTCAATGGGGCCACCCCAAATTGAAGGACGTCATTCATTGTGGCATAATAGAAAACGTTTTGATGTTGATAAACTAAATAGCTTTTTTTTATTACAGAAATTATTCTTTGCTATAAACAAGCGTTTGCAGGAAAAGCCGACACGAAAGCCGCTGATATTTTATGTTTCTTGCATGCACAGTAATTCAAACTAATTTATGAGTCTATTTTTTAACGACGTGTAATTCTGTCAGACAATTATCGGCTACAGGTGTGGTGGCGGGGTGGTACATAATTCCAAAAGGAGATGAACGTTTTAAGTTAGTAGAGTAAAACCCCAGTATCCATATTGTGCAGTGTTCGTCCAGTAAGACTTTAGTGCCTCAAGAAATTAGCATTTTGTATCTGGTTATAGCACGAAATAAAGGGTTTTTCAACAGAGACGCTACAAAAGTAAATCGATAGGGACAGCACACGACGCCATATTTTTTCCCACTCTTTTGGCATTTATCTTCAGTAAGGTTTGCCATTTCATCATGGAAAGATATACGAGCCAACAACGAGTCGAAATTATTAAAATTTACTACCGAAATTTGGAGTCAGTGGCCTCAACTTTCAGAGCGCTACGTCCAATTTCTGAATTCTGAATTTCATTTCTGGCTGAATGGCTTCGTCGGTGATGCGTCATAACGCCCATGGGCGTTATGTCACACCTAAAATGGACATAAAGCCAATGACCGGTGTGACATAAAGCCCGTGGGCGTTATAAAGTATTCATAAAGAGCATCCTTAAAAGGTTGCTGGTTTAATACTGCCAGGCCTTGCGGCGAAACTCCGTAAAAGGCCATAAAGTCCGTGGACGTTATGTCACACCTAAGATGGACATAAAGTCCATGACCGATGTGACACAAGGCATCCCTGCTTTATGTCCATTTTAGGTGTGAGATAACGCCTATGGGCGTTATGACACGTCACCGCTTCGTCAATAAGCAAAATATGCGTTATTGTTCAGACAGCAATCCACATGTAATCCATGAGTCATCATTGCATCCCGAAAAAAGTACGGTTTGGTGCGGTTTACGGGCCGGCGGCGTCATTGAGCCGTACTTCTTCCGTGATGATCAAGACCGGCACATTACTGTGAATGCGAATCGCTACCGTTCAATGATAACCGAATATTTTTGGCCCCAATTGTACAATATGGACTTGGAGGACATGTGGTTCCAACAGGACGGCGCCACAAGCCACACAGCCAATGCCACAATCAGTTTATTGGAAACCAAGCTTGGTGAACGTGTAATCTCACGAAATTGCCCAGTCGATTGGCCGCATCGGTCGTGCGATTTGACGCCGTTAGATTATTTCCTGTGGGACAACGTCAAGCCTATGGTCTATGCCAACAAGCCAGCGACGTTTGATGAACTTCGTACGAATATCGAACGTGAAATTGCAGCAGTATCGGCCGATTTATGCTTGAAAACCGTCGAAAATTAGGTTCAGCGTCTGGACTTCTGCAAGCGTGCCCCGTGGTGGCCATGCAAAAGAAATCGAGTTCGGTACATCATGGCATCGAACGTACTTTCACAGGAATAAAGAATTTCATTGGTATCTAAAACCGGTTTTGTTTTATTTAAAAAAAACTTTTGGAGCGCTCTTATTGAAAAACCCAATACATAGTTGCAAATCTTCACCTAAAATGGAAAATGACGTAACAACAAATTTGCAAAATTTTCTGTTTGATTGATTACGATATGGTTGTCTAAAATACACGATTTGACAAAGTTGTAAACACCTAAGTTCAAAATCAACGATTTTATTAAAAATATAAAATAGATGAAGTTTTTGATAAATCCACATTTTTTCGTTGAATTGTAATTTTATATAAAATTTCGATGCCCCTATACTTACAATTGGCTACGCTACATATTCCCACAAACTTTTAGATATCTACCGTCCAAAATGGTAATTTTATTTACCAAATCCCGATTCTATATCTAACTATTTTTTGCCTCTCCTGTAAAGTGATGAAAATGTTGTTACGTCTTTTGCATTTTAGGCGACGAAATACTTTCTAAATCATCAACAAAACTTGTGGATTACAATTTTGTGAGGAATTTTCTTCCAAAATATCTCAAACCTCTATTTACTGTTTCCATGGAAAATTTAGTGAAGAATTTTTCGTAGTAAATTTGTTTAAGGAATGTGAAAAAAGCCAGAAAATATATACGTGGATTTTAATTCAATTAAATCTTTGTTTGTTTCATTAATATTTACTTTCTATAACAGTGGCGGATTTGAAGCGGGCGCAGCAGGTAATGGTTGATCGACACACACTGCCTTTTACCAAATTGTCATTAAAATCGTATAGAATAATCTTAATGTCATGGTCAAGGCAGCGGTCGGATATTTCTTGCGGGAAAGTTGTAGCTCTTGTCTTTTGTCACGTAGTGGTGTCCGTATATGGTTGTATTTTCGTGTTGCACTGTGTTATATTCGTTCTGTCAACCAAGTTTTCCAAAATTTCGATTGGAGCAAGCGAATTGGGGAATAATTCGGGTACAACAACGGAAATAGATATTTAATTCAGGTGCAACAACCGAATTTGGCATCAATTCTGTTGTCACAACTGAAATTGGTATCAATTCGTTTGTAACTACCAAATTTGGTATCATTTCGGTCGCAATAACCGAATAAACCCTTAACTCGGTTGCTACGACCGAATTTCTCATGAATTCCGTATGTACAACCGAATTTAATTTTCAATTCGGTTATCACAACATAATTCTATGTATTTAAATTTTGACGTTTAAAATTATAAAAACAAATATTATAGTAAACAAAGTTAAAAAATGTATAATTGTTCCTGTCGCGGCGATATCAAGATTTTTTTGTGGTAAATAAAAATATTGTAATTATGGTTTTTGTATTAAATCGTCTTATTGTGCAGAAAATCTTCAAGTATCAAGAGTTTTGAAACTTTTCATGGTTGGTCGTTGGAGATATGCTGCAATCATCTATATATGCAACAGTTTAGGACCTAAATCATCAGATACAGTACGCCAAAATTGGAGACGTGACCCATGATGGCCGGGACTTCAAAAAGGTCGGTAATGACATGTAACACAAATGTGTTACCTTAAAGATTAGCCAAATTTTTTTTAAAGAAATACAGGACAATAAATCGTTAGTTAATAATAAATAACCTTTCAAAATGCATTTTTGACACTATATAGATTCGGTTGTGAGAACCACTATTGAGGTTGAGGCAACCTCTATTGAGTCTGTGACAACCTCTAATGAGGTTGTGTCAACCTGTAATGAGGATGTGTCAACCTATAACGAGGTTGTGTCCATCTCTAATGACGTTCTGTCAGTCAACTTATAATGAGGTTGTGTCAACCTCGAAAGAGATTGCGTCAACATAGAATCAAGTTGTGGCAACCTTTAATGAAGTTGTGACAAACACCAATGAGGTTGTGACAACCTCTAAATTCGGTTAAGGCTGATTCGGCTGTCTCGACCGAATTTTTCTGTGAGTTAACAAATTAACGATTTGTTGAAATATATCGCCTTGATGCGAATTGTGGCTATGCGTTCACTCACTGGGTTGAACCTTGACACTAAATGCCGCTGTCTTTTTCCAACTATAAATCCCCAAGTGAATTCCTGATTTCGCCCATGTCAGCTGTAGTATATATCGCAGTTTTATTTTCTCGAGGTAAAATATACTGTCCATTGCGTTTCCTGGATAGCGGTAATGCCAGATTTAAGTTTTGAGAGGACATCCGCCTGTTGGAAAGAGGCAACCGTGCTGTAAAGTGTTCTTACATTCCAGGTACAAATACTTAAATCGTGGTGCTTACAGCATTTGGGAGGGGGCTTGTTCGTTTATTTTCCTAGCATATTTTCATTGGCAATCTAAAGGTGGTGGGAGTCAAACTCAGTCCACCATGGTTTGCATGTTCTTTGGTGGCAGGATGATTATGTTTCAGCCGCCGATTATAGTTCAGACGCTGACTAAAATGCAGTGTTTCGAATCTGGCGTTTTTTCTTTAGTCTTTATACACACCGTGAAAACTAACGGCCTCAGCAACATATTACATGTTTCGAAACATTGTTTTTTTTTTTGAATTGAAGATCCGCAGTGTTTTTATTTCATTGTTCTCTTTGTCGTTTTTATTTTAGCAGATTTCATCAAACAAACCCACAATTGAGTCTCAAAAAAATATATTATCGCCTCTTAATCATTGTTTCTCAAACATGTTATATTGAATGGCAAACACAATGTGTTTGGGCACAAGTATCGTATATGTTTTTTTAGCATAGAAAAAGTTCGCTCAATAGTGAGCAGAAAGAATCTGATATGGGCCATTAGATGCTTTAAGCCCTATAAATCAGCCGGATGTGACGGGACCTATCTTGTAGTTGGTTGGAGGCAATCTTCAGGGTCTGCCTTATGCTGGGAGTCATTCCTAGCATTTGGAAGCAAACCAAAGTGGTATTAGTCCCGAAAGCGAGGAAATGCTCTCATGTCAAACCAAAGGACTTTAGACCAATCAGTGTATCATCCTTTGTTCTTAAGACATTTGAAAGGTTACTGGACATTCATGTTCGAAGTAATCTTCCATAGAATCTACTATCGAGTTCTCAGCATGCCTATATCAAGGGCTGGTTAACTGAGACGGCTCTCCACTCTATAGTCAGCATAATAGAGAACTCTCTTGAGAATAAGGTCTTCGCTCTGGGGACCTTCCTGGACCACGAGGGAGCCTTCAATAACATTCAACCTTCGGTGATTTTTAGGTCGTTACAGAATCTAGGAGTCGACAGGTTAGTGACACGCCTAACTGGGACGCTTCTGGTGGATAGATCCGTCAAAGCTGAATGGGGTGGTGTTACAATTGCTAGGACCGTTATCAGGGGGACACCGCAGGGGGAGTTCTGTCTCCACTATTATGGTTAACTTCTGTCAATGAACTGCTTCTTGAATTGGACAGGGCGGAATGCCAGGTCTTTGCATATGCCGATGATATTGCTATCATCTGTACGGGTAGAAACCTCAATTTACTTAGTATTCGTACAACCAGCCTACTTAGTCTGATGTCGAACTGGACCGCTAACAACGGACTAACACTTAGCCCACTTAAAACCGAGCTTATCTTGTTCTCTCGGAAATATAGAATACCCGCATCTGAACTGCCGTCAGTTAGTGGGGTGTAATTACAGTTGACGGAAAAGGTCAGTTATCTGGGAATAATTCTCGACAGAAAACTGTCTTGGAAACCTAATGTGGAGGAAAGGGTGAAAAAGGCGTCTGTTGCTCTTTACTGCTGTAAAGGGACGATAGGATAGCGCTGTGGACTGTCTCCTAAGACCACCATGTGGATTTATACTGCAATAGTCAGACCAATACTTCTCTATGGTATCGTAGTTTGGTGGAGGTCCCTCCAAAAGAAATATATTCTGATTTAAAGATAAGCACTGATTAGCGTTAGTGTGGCAATGGACACGACGCCAGGTAGTGCACTTAGTGCTATCCTGAACATCTATACTCCTGATGTATTGCCCGAATCGGCAGCCGCTACATCGTTGGTGAGAATCAGATATTGTGGCGTTTTAATATCGGGGCATTCCGGACACGCTGAATTACTACCCAGGATCAACTGTATTCCCGTAAAAGCGGACTTCTGTATCCCCTACCTTCTACCAGCGACAAATCAAAGCACTTCTATTCCGAACAGGAATACCTGGGAAAATTCACCTGGGGGGATCACGGATGGATCAAAGTTGGACGAGCAAGTAGACACTGGACCTAAGTGGAAATATCTCTTTCAAGCTGCCTGATCACTTTATTGTATTTCAGGCAGAAACTACCGCCATATTTGAGGTTGCTGATCTACTGAAAAGTAGTGTTACAAGCCTTCGGAGAATATGTATCTAAACAGACAGTGGCTGCTATAAAACCCTGGAAGCCATGTTTTCTACGTCCCTGACGGTGAAAGAATGCCACTCATCACTTAGGGTGATGGCAGAGTATTTTTACATCAGGCTCATCTGGTACCGGGACACAGCGACATTCCAGGAAATTGCGTAGCGGATGCGTTAGCTAGACAGGGCACTACGGCACAAAAAGGTGTTAGTATGCCAATCTCTACCTGCCGTTTGCAGATCAGGCAGTGGGCCGGTAATATGTTCAAGGACAAGTGGAGACTTACTTCAACTTGCAAACAAGCTAGGGTCCTCTGGCCACAGGTGGACAGGAAGAGGACTAGGCAACTACTTAACTTGCCGAGAGGCAGGTTATCCACAATGATAGGAACACTTACGGGACATTGTCTTGTAGGAATATACGCCCTAAGATTGGGACATAGAAACTCCACTCTCTGTAGATGCTGCATGGAAGAGGACCAGGAAACGACGAAACACATTCTCTTGGATTACCCTGATCTGGCAGGACTAAGAATTAGGATATTCGGAACACATTTAGTTAGCACCATAGCCCTACAGGATATTCCAATAGGTATTATAGACAAATTCATTGAAAGGGCAAATTGGCTAGACGACTAGTCAATAGTTGCTATGGAGGAAACTGCAGATATCACAATGGGAGTATTTAGCCTAAGTGTGCTAGACAGCGTGCGGGCTTGCAGCCTTTTCAACCAACTAATAAACCATCGTATATTTGAGACAAGCTACAAACACGTTATAATTGCATCCAAACTACAAAAAATCATAGATTTTTCAACGTGCAGTAGTGTTGGCTTATCCGCCTTCAAAGAACAGAAGAATACATCCACTAGTTCGAAGAGCTGGAACGACAGGGTCACCTATTCAACCTGAGATGCATCAGTATCCGCATAATCAATAAGGCTGATCAGTTATTTCGCCTTGTCACTCTAGCTAACGGAGGGAGGGTTCCGATAAAGCCATTGTCCTGGACACTTAGTCTAAGACCGGAAGTACTGATCTTCTTGGACTCCCGTATGAAATAATCATTTGAAATGTGTGAAATGTAAACAAATATTTTTTTTTGTGTATACTTGTGGCTAAAATAACAATTAAACAATCAACAAAAACTGTAACCTTAGATAACGTTATCTATAGAGAAATAGACAAGAGTTTCTCTCCCTCTCTTTACGTTCTCTGGAAAACGACGAGTTAGTAGACCATTTCATAGAGTTCGAGGAGCTGTTGTATTTTACTTTTTGGTTTGACATAAAACGAACATAAATAATAGGGAATGCGTATTTGCGTTCGATGCAACCAACTTAAAACATAATTTAGCTGTACTGTTTATCAATCAAACACTATTTAAACTTCGTTTGCTGCATGTTTTGCTGCAGGTTGCTTATCGTTCTCTCGCCCATCAATTCTATTTTCTATAATTTTGCTACTGTATAGTTGATCAGCTGTATCATGGATACCCCTGTTTTACCAGAGGATGTTTTTTTTTTTTACAAATTTTGAGAATTACCTTCTTAAACCTTAAACAATCCTAAGACCTCGTTAAGCAGAGTTAATAGCAAGAAGATCTGAATCATATTTATACAAAAAAAGAGATGTATCGTGTAGGGCAAACAACCATTACTATACCTCATTAATGGTGATTTCATACTTCGTAAATTTAGACAGACCTTTTAGGAGTTATGGTTAGTTTTATATATATTTAATGCTGATCGCAAAAGTTAGGTTGTTTTGCGATCCGTCGATTCATTAAGGATATACAACCGTTTTAATATTTTTGAATGGAAACCACAAAACTATTGGCTCCTTTGCGATTAGGCGGACCACTAAGATGATACAGGCATTGGAATATTATTTAATGGTGATTATGATGCGTCATCCTTATTGGAGATATGGAAATTTTTATATTTTATTTTATAGTGATGTGGTCCAATTTGCTGCTAGAAATTTGTTATTACTATACACATGTTTTTATATGATACATGAAAAACAAAGCATAATAGGAAATTAAAACTTCAATACCTCAGTCAATTAATACCCGATTTTAAAAAACAAAGTTGGGGTTTACTCACTAGGAAATGTACCTTTTGAATAAATACAAGAGTGGTATGGCTTATTTATAAAATAATGTGTGAAATCATCGCCGAAATTGAAAAATGGCAAAAAATTGAAAAAATATCCTTTGGCTGGGCAAATACACACAGACTTCTCATATTTTCTTAAATAGCGTATATATTGTTGGAAAGGGCTAAGTATCTTCTTTTTAAGCCAGGTGAGAAAATAAAAATCGGTTGATAATCAACTAACTTACAGGCTTATAAGTGCGCCAAGGTACGCAAAACCGGTTTCTTAACCGGTTTTCAAGATTTTGGGGGTGTTTGGGAAATTTCACAAGCAGATTCTTGTTTCACTTGACAATACCTACAAGAAACTACTATCACTTCCCAGGTATTTTTACGTTAGTCTTTTTTGTATCATTGTCTTTTCTAATAGGCAATTTGATCAGGATCCTAAGTGTTTTTTGGAATTTTTGTGACCACCAACCAATTGTCCACCCAATATTTATATGGAAGGTACAAAAATGGGCATTCCGAAGTTGTTTATTTTGTATTGCACAGTAGCTTTTGTCAAAATCTTACGAATACGACCAACTTTTGTATGGGAGGTACGAAACTGGGCGTGGCACAGTAATGAATTATTCATTATTATTATATATTAATAATTATTATCATTTTCCATAGAAGAGTCGCATTTGACCATATATTGCCCAGTATAACATTACATAAAGATTGGTTCGGTTTTGCGAGACTTCTCGTGCCGAACAACCGGACGGCCATAAACATTTGTATGGGATGTACCAGAATGGGTTTGGCAAATCCGATCATTTTCCATAGAATAGTGGCACTTGACCAAATATTGTCCCGCATAAAATTTCATAAAGATTGGTTCGGTTTTGCGGGATTTCTCGTGCTGAATAACCGGACGGCCAAACAACTTTTTTATGAGAGGTACCAAAATGGGCGTGGGAAAACCAACCTTGTCTTAATTGGTGGTCAGCATTTAATGGCGTGAAGCCTTGTAACTAATTCCATTAAAGTCGGAAGTGTTTCACGCGATTTACCAGTTTGACAACCCGGAAGACAACCAAGCTTTTGTATGGGAGGCACCAGAGTAGGTGTGGCAATGTCGCCCATTTTCTTCAGTTAAGTAGACCATTTACAGATTATTAACCAGTGTGTGATCACATCTACTAGAAACAAGTTTTAGAAGAAATATGCAGTGCTAAATCTGTCGATTTGTATGGGAGGTACCAGAAGGGACGTGATCCAAACGCCCTTTTACAATCCCAACCTAAGTCTGGACAAATAATAATCACTGATAACATTTCATTGTGATGGGTGAAGATTTACGGCAATTATCGTGATGAACAACCAGCCAAACAGGCTGTCGGACATGGCCGAATAGTCATCCCTATGGTTGAGGGTATAAAACTGTAAACCACGCACGAACCGAAAGGCCACGATCGAAACCACACGAAGAAACTAATACTATACGTATGTCGACAGCACAGGAACAGCATTTTGCTGTCACAGGTGTTATGGGGATTCAAAATTTAGGCATCACTGGTCTATGAGAAGTTCATTCTACAAACAGCCTTACAAGTTCAGTTTCAGAAATCATTTTATTAATTTGTCACAACAAATGTTCGTTTTTATTTCCAAAACGAACTTTATTTATCCAAGAATTCTTCTTATAATTGCAGACTGTTCTAACAATTCTGATTTTTTTCTAGTGAATTCTTCGAAATCAGTGAGCGTAAAACTATAAAGCCCACGGCTCACTGGTTGTGAGAAGCTCTCCCCAATTCCTTCATGGAATGTAATGGGAAACCATTTGAATATTTATTTTATATGAATTCTTCGAAAATGTAACATATAATATTAAAAAAGTTCAATATTTTCGCAAATTTAATAACAAGAAAACTGTATGATTTCCTAGAAAAATAACAAGTTTCGTAGGCGAGTTTGATTATTCATACCTGCAATACCGTTTGCTTTCTGTAATTTCTTTGAAACTTATACCTGACACCCTTTGTAAAACTCGGCTGTTTTGGAAGTTGTTCTCAATTGAAATGTTGTTTTTTGTGCACAACAAAGAGCCGTAAAAGCCATCCTCTTCCCGTTGCCGTTTCCGGTTATGTTTGCAGTTTTGCAAAGAAGTAAAAGTTTCCTCTTGTTGCGCCAACTTTTGTTTTTAAACGCTTAATTTAATTTGAAACAAAAATATTAACTTTTTTTTGCTTCCTCCCACACGCGTTTACACTCACTCAGGCAAACACAGTATTAAGGACGTGTGTGTATTCTAATGGAAAAAATCTAACTGCAAGCAAGCGTCTCCATGCATACGCACACATGGAAGTAACCACACAAAAGGAAAAATACCCATACTTTGTAATTGTTCTTTTATTTGTGTTGAGCTGTATGTTCTCAGCAGCAAAATAAGGGACTTTGAATGCCTTCTGGCAGGCCTGCAAAGGCAGGCAAAAGCATAGCCTACAATTGAAATACTTGTACCACAATAACATATGAAGGGGCGGTTGGCATATTACCCTTCTCTGGGCAGACCGTCTGGTTGGGCTGTAGAGAAAAGGTCTGCTATATGCCATCCTCTTGCAGGTTTTCTGGTATGCTTGATAATTGAAGACCTCCTAAGAGGGCTGCAAATAAAGGTCTGCTAGGAGGCATGTAAAAGAGCTTTTTATTCCATATTTATTATGTTCAGATATTTTTGATGTGTTAACATCTATAGGCACGGGTAGGGCAATCTACTAAAGTGCACACATGCAAACGACACACAGCGTTAGCATCACATACGTGGTTGTTGTACAACAAGAGTCTCTGCCTGAAAATAAGTATGATGGTATTGATGTAGAGCCAACGAACAAACAAGCAGGTCGTGGTCGCCAAAGAGTATTGAATAATATAGAGAACTCATGGAACGAATTGTATGACTCAAAAGCACTTGCCACATCTGGCAAATGATTTTTTTATCAAGCCAACACTCAGAGGATGCAGTGCATTGTGTTGGCAAAGGAAAATTGAGGTAGTGGAGGATGGAAAGGGGGAGTAGTGTCTGTTGACATTTGCCTTGAATCTTTGTATGTCACAGCTAGTGGGAAATACACTAGCCGGAAGATTATTCCACATACGGACTGTGCGGCTGAAAAACGAATTTTCTCTATAGTGTGTAGTGCGGTCAACCGGCCACTCGATAAAAAACGGATGAGAGTTCCTGGAAAGCTGCGTACTTCGGCCAAATATCCTCACGTCTGGCATAAGTTGACGGATGTCCGAGGAACACATACCGTGGAAATTTCGATAGAACAGCGACACGCAGCCCACGTTTCGACAATGCTCAAGGGAGACAATAGAGCTGGATATCCTACTGTCCCATGTCAACACCATCGCTCTCCTCTGGACACGGTCGAGAAGC
Source organism: Phaonia tiefii (assembly GCA_963931995.1). Classification (NCBI taxonomy): domain Eukaryota; kingdom Metazoa; phylum Arthropoda; class Insecta; order Diptera; family Muscidae; genus Phaonia; species Phaonia tiefii. The sequence continues at coordinate 126,400,771 of OZ008371.1, forward strand.
TCCAAAAATTTCCTAGGAGCACCTGCCCATATATGGGAGTTATACTCCATCTTTGGCCTGATGTAGGTGGTGTAGATGTAGATGATGTAGGTAGATCAGACGGAGTGAAGTTTTTCTTGCACCGCTTTAAAAAGCCTAGACACTTGAATGCATCTTTCAACACTTCAAATACATGTTTTGCCCAATGGGCATCACATTGTATTTTCATGCCCACAACATCAAGAGCGTCTGATTCATCAATATTTACACCGTCCATAGACAATGACGGAACATCTTGGTCAGCAATCAGCTTATGCGATAACAAACAACACTGGGTCTTACCCGCATTAATATCTACTCTACTCATTCGACCCCATTCAACAATCGAATAGAAACTTGAAAAGTGTTTCTAGTTAGTTACTTAGTCAAAAAAAATCAATGAGTGTTCGAACTCATGGGCGATGTGTTAATACCTTTTTGTTACACGGTACCTGTTCGATTTCTATGAACACATTAGTAAATGTTACATTGGAGAATAAAACAAAGAATAGTTTTTGTGCTGAAGTCTCTTTTGCTATTGCGCTTTCTTTTTTCTTACATCTGCTTTAACATTAGATGTAATATTGTTAAAATAAATAACGCAATATTTATTTGTATAAATGCTGGTACACAACTGACTAAAAAGCAATATTTAACTCACTAAAATAATTGTTTTTGTTTTGTCATAAACAGAACGACGACAAAAAGTATTGAATAGTATAGAGACCTTATTGCACTCTTTTCCGCTCTCACTTAGAGTATCTGAGTAAAAGAGCATAAACGAATCTTATTCTCTTTATAGAATATTTCAATATGAATCCACCATTTTGTCAGTTATTACATAAATCAATACAAAAAGCATAAATGTTTTAACAACTCAAAAATTGCACTAAATTTAAAACACGCAATCTTACTGAAGCACCTTTACTTTTCAACATAATTGTGATGTAGCTAAATAGGCGTTGTCGACTGTTTCAAGAATATACTGATCCCTTTCAAAAATAGAAGATTCGTAAATAAGATTAAATTGGTTTAAAATGGGAAAAAATAATAGTAGCGGTTATATTTTGGGATAACGATCGATGAGACAGCAGTTGGTGTTAGATATATTAAGAGATATTTACGGGTCAAAAGGACTACAGTATATACGACGCCATTCATTTGATTCGTGTTATGTTAGTCAAATGAAAAGACTTGATGAGCACAATAAATTCGCATATTTCCATTTCCGAAAATTATTTTGAATGGTTCCCAAACCAACCGTAGAGCAACTTATTCGATTGTCACTACTTCTGTCTGAAAAAAACAGCGGTGTACTAGCGTTAAGGAAAGGCCTAGACACATCTCTTTAGCAGAGGCTCCAAGATCAGGTTTGCCATCTCTTTTCTCTCTCTTCAATGTAGAAGCCTAAACGTTGAGCTGTATTGCTGTTGAAGTTAAAGACAAGGAAACTAAAATGGTCACCGTATTCAGCTTCGACCTCGCACTTCATATAATTTTAAAGGGTTACTGACTGTTCGCTTGGAAACCAAGATCAAACTCAATTGCTCATCTACGCACTCATACATATCCACCGTCAACAAACCATTATTTATGTCCTATTTCTTATGTGTTGAAATTTGAGCAGGAGGAAATAATGAAAACAATACCCACTCTAATGCTAATGTGAGTGGATCTAATGTGAGTTCAACAAAGTATTTGATTTTTTTGCTCGTTTTCATTTCCGGTTGATGACTTTGCTAATGGTTATGCAAGAAAATGCCAAAGTTAAATTTAATTAATACACAACTACATTGAAAACAAAGTAACCATTATACTACAACACATGTGTGTACATGTTCCTTTAGTTTTATATTACATTAACTTGAAATTGGAAAAACATATCTAGATAACATCCGTATATAATATAGTTCCTCTTTATCCGCATTTAAGTCCAACATTCCTTATCCTGCTACAGGCAAATAGGGAGGGACTTGGAATGGGTAGTAAGGATTACTGCAAAACTTCTTTGTTGCAAATCGTATATGGATGACAAATTGCACCAGTCGTTTGTAACAGGATGATAATGTCAAGTTTTTTTAAGTTTTTGCATGAAACAATGTGGTTGGCATGAGAAATGTGGAGGATTTGTGAAAAGGATGATAGCAAAATGTGGCACCAGGTTAAGACCGTAAAGAAACTCAAAACCCTTTGCAGTATATACTGTGGGTTTTTGAGGTCGATGTACTAGTATTTTGTAGAACATATTATTAAACTAAATTTGAACTTAATCTAATTCTAATGGACAGAATTATAAAGGTTGGTTTCTGATGAATAAGGAGGGAATATGACGGTAGCTTTTACAGTGGATAGAAAGAAGTTTTGCGTGCTTTATATTAGAAAATATTAAAATTGAGAAATTTTGAACTAATACAGTTTTGTAGGTATGGCAAGATATGCAAGACATACATATTAACCAATTACGACACAACTTTTTTGGAAAACTGTCTACTATCACATAATAAAGAAGGTCTTAGTAAGAGTGCACTCTTTAAATTTACTGTAAGTTTTTCTGTGCCAGTGGCAACTCTAAAATTTGGCAGCTGTCACATACGTTTATCCCGATTATTAAATATGGAACGCTTAACGAAGGGACAACGCGTTATAATTGTGAAAACTTATTAAAAAAATTTTGGAAGTTATGCTGAGACCGCTCGCAAACTTCGAAGAATTTTCAGTCGACAAAGTGCACCTAATGTGTCAATCATTCGAAGAACGGTCAACAAATTTGGAGAAACTGGGTCGGTTATGGGCAGTAAGACTCTTGTACGATAACGCACCGGTCGGTATCGTTCTCCAAAACTTCTAATGTCACGAAGCACTACGCAGCGAATTTTGGCAAAAGACCTCCACAACTATATAGTGTGTTCAGAGCTTATCGCAAACATAATATACTTGTGTCCAAACATATTGTGTTTGCTATTCAATATTACTTGTTTGAGACACAATGATTAATATGTTAGAATATATGTGTTTGCGACCCACATATATTTATTTTCGTGATACAAATTTAGCTGTGTTCTTGCACTGTTTATGCTCTCTCGAGAGCAAAAGAATAAAAGAGAGATAACGAGGGAGTCTAGCTTGTAACTGTGTTTCTGTATTTTTGCATTATTCTCTCAGTCAGTGACTCATACAATTGTTCCAGAATGTGCGTGCAAATTGCATATGAAGTCAGTGTTTCTTCTTTTGGCTGATGTATTGCGTTTTAGTTTCATGTATTCAGTCGTCAACTCTTCATCGGACAGAGGATCTCAAAAGCGCTTGATCAGTGAAAAAAGAATAAACGAAGGCACGGACGCTTAAATGGTTTGTGACGTTACTTTGGTTTTTGTGTATGTGATTCGTATATATGTATGTGTGCTACCAAAGAGAGAAACAATTTTGAGGAAAGAAACAGGAAAGAGCAACAACCCGAAGCCGTTTGTGTGTCCTAGTCTTTACTGAGAAAATCGAAACGGCGGCCCATTTGTGAAATAAACGCTTGGCTTGCATGAGCTAGATTCGTATATAAATATATTCTTTTTGTATAGTGATAACCAACGCATAGCTGAAACCTTCCGAAAATAACAACGTGAGAGACAACAAAGAAAGGGGGAAACACGCATATATTTCCACGTAAAAGCATACATGTTTTCCTGTAAACATGATGTTGTTTCATTTAAACACAAGTGAGTTTGGGACTGGCAAACATATTAATGTTTGAAGTGTGTTCCAAACATATACATGGTTCCTGCAGAATATGTTTGGGAGCATGTGTTAGAGAAGCCGTTATTTTTCAGCGTATTGAAAGCGCACGCAATTCGTTCAGTGGGTAGTGGAGCAAAGTGAAGTCAATGGCAATTTTTCAAGAAAAAAGTCATCTTCTCCAATGAATCGCACTTCCATCTGAATGGCTACCTGAATACACAAAATTGTCAAATTTGGAGTTCAGAAAATCCTAACACAATCCATGCGAAACGAACGCACCCAAAACGAGCGACTATCTGGTGCGGATTTTGGTCAGGCGGCGTGTTTGGGATTTACTTTTTAGAAGATGAGGCCCAAGTTGCAGTGACTGTGAACAGCATTCGTTACGGGAACATGCTAACGAAGTTCTTGTGGCCTCAACTCGCCGGCATGCATGTGGACGACATGTGGTTTCAGCAAGAAGGCGCCACCTGTCACACCGCGCATGCAACAATCGATGTATTGCAGCAACGATTTCCACCTCAAGTAATGTTGATGTCAAGTGGCCATCAAGAGTCGAGCAATTCATTTCTTTAGGGTTTTGTGAAATCTCGGATTTATGCGAATAAACCAGAAACAATTCCTCAGCTGAAATACGAGATGCAACGCGTCATCGGTGAGATATATCCACATCTCTGTGAAAAAGTCATGGAAAATTTTATGAAATGGATAATGTCCTGTCATCAGAGCCGTGGGGACCATTTAACAGATATTTTATTCCATACTTAATCGGAACATGTATTCTTTACAATCCAATAAAAAAATCACAACTATCTCACAAAAGGCGTGTTTTATTTTACAATGAAAAAGTGCATTTCCACTGAGACACCCTATATATAATATGTTTGTTATTAAAATATTGTACAGATAAAATTATGTTTTATTACGCATTTTTTGAAACAAATGATTGAGATTTTCATTGAAAATGAACTTCGAGGTACAGCGACATCTATTGCTTAAAACTCTTAAACTCAATTATTTATTCGGGCCGATTGGGAAAACACGGTAATAATATCACAACTTTTAAAGTATTGTTCTGATCATTTTGGAATGTACAACACATTTGTAGAAAAGCAGTCAGGCTTTAAAGTTGCAGCAGCGCCAGAGACACCGTTTTTGAACACAGTTTGTGCTACTTTCACATTTATATCTCTACAGTTATATGCCGATTTAAAAGATTTTTTACTTTTAAGAATCTACTATGCAAGGCAAACAAAAAATTCTCCAGGTGTTCCGGAATATCTTTTATCGTTTTTAAGATATACCTTATCAAAGTTTAAAATTGTCGATTTTTTCATTGAACTTTTTCAGTCTTTTGTTAATGACTCGGCCATTAGAGGGAAAATAATATTTTTGAAAACAGGTCTAAATTCGAAACACATCAATGAAGAATACACTGCAAATATTTATAAGATATTTCAAGGCAGTTGGAAATGCCGACTTCTCAAATTGAAATTTTTTTCAACCTGTAAAAAACAATACTTTTGCGAAAAGTTACCATGATTCAGTTTTTTCCAAGAAACCTACACGCTGAAAAATAATGGCCCCAGCAATATACTGCAAGAAACATGTACATATTTGCAAGCATTTTTAACATGAATTGAAGATTTACTGCCTTGTAGTCTCTTTGTTGTCTGCCTCGTTTTTGTTTTTAGCGGTTTTCAACAAAAAAGCCTCATTTGGATCTCAGAAACATAAATTATGGCCTATTAATCATTGTGTCTCAAACATGTTATATTGAATTGCAAACACAATGTGCAAATAGCAAACACAATGTGTTTGAGCACAAGCGTAGTATATTGGCGACAAGTTACAAACTCGTTATATTTGCATCCAAAGAACAAAAAAGTACAGATTTTTCAACGTGTATTAAGATATTCTCTATCAAATTGTCAATTTTCAATTCTCAATTGACAATCTTTTCATTGACTCTTTTAAGTTTTTTTTAATGACCCGGCCATTGGAGAAGAAATAATATTTCTGAAAATACATCTACATTGGAACCACACCAATGAAGACCACACTGTAAACATTTTTATGATATCTCGATGAGGTTGGAAAGGCTGAATTTGAACTTTCTTTTACCCTGTAAAAAAAAACACAATATTTTCCCGAAAAGTTACCATGATTCATTCAGTATTTTCTTTAGATTTTTCCAAGAAACCTATACAAAAATTTAAATTTTTCTGTGAGACAGGCTGTGGCAAATATATTTAAAATAAAGTTATGATCAATGTACCCTACAGTCAGCATTCACTGACAATGTGCAACTTTTGAACAACTTTCTCACATTCGATGCTAGGGAAAAATTGCGCTCGGGTTTTTTATATATTTGGGATAGGGAAGTTCCAACGATGGCTGAAAATTGTAAAGAATGTGCTAACGATTCCCGTAACATAATATATACTTTATATTCGAGGAAACCAGTAACACCTACAGTCCACAAAGTTCTACTTCCGTTAGGTGAACTCACGGAAGAAGCGCAAGAATCCAGAAACAGAGATATCGAACACAGTGCAGCACCAATTGTATTTACTCAGGATTCTGAAAGCCTGACACCACCTCTACAAAATGATCAGAACAATAATGTAAAAGTTGTTATATTATTACCGAGTATTTTCCAATAGGTCCCACTGTGCGACGACAAAGTTAAACAAACTTTTTAAAACAAAAAAACGAAAAGTCATTATAAGAAACGCCTTGGGTGAGAACGATAGGGGATGAAATACAAGATTGTTCCTCACATTATGAGTGTGGCTTTAAAGATTTCTCATGTGTCTGTTTAACGGGAACTCGTAATGGGGCTCAACTTTACCAGTAGTTGTGTAAATCACTAGTGCTTAATTATTTACCTCGAAGACGTTAATCATCAGAGAAAAAAACATAATAATAATGAGCGTACAAAATAGTTGTCCAGGAACATTATGTTTCACAATTTGAGTTCTTTTAACCCACTGGGTATACAGTTTTCCGTTTATAATACGTCATCAACTTTCAGCAGATATTTCGCAGCACTTTTATAATTGGCCAACTTATGGTGGATCTATCGCTGTTTACCAGACGTGTTGTATTGTTAATCAAATACGAAAATGTACACAATAAGTTGCAAATAATTACTTACTACTTGTTCCGTTGGACAACATGTGCGTATCGTGACCAACAGTGAAAGAAAGCAAAAAAAACCAAAACATATTTACATACACAGATTAAATGTGTTCATTGCATTGTCTATCAGTGTACATTTTTCAGGGTTACCAACTTGAAATGATACGTTTTATATTTTGCCTACACAAAGACGAGAAATCATTATTAGCACTGGTAACCACGTACTATACAGGGTGATTCAGGAAGTTCCGGACAAATTTCTCCAGCGTATTCCTTGGCTCATTTCATGAAGAAAAGCCCACTAGGACCATGTCCGAAAATGCAAGGGTGCGAAATGGGTTAGTGGTCGGAGGGTAGTAGGGTAACATTGCTAACTTCTGAGCCAGTGGTCGGATTTTTTGGGCTTGTTGGAAAGGTCTTTAAGAGGCCTTTCAGAATCAATAAAAAAAGTAGAAAAAGTCAAATCGCCGAGATACAGAGCTTTTGGAAATGTGAAAAAATTCACATAACCTCAATTTGTTCAGCCAGATGGCAGGTAACTTATGTTTCTTTTTCTGTTGAAAGATAGCCATACCTCTTACCTGTCAAAAATGACCTAAACGAAGCCGAGATGTCTTACCGTTCCAAAGTTATGACCATATTACTGAAATGCAAAAATGTTTGTTTTTTTTTTTTGAAGCGAAATAACAGCACACATTTATTTGTTTTTGTAAATTAACACGTTTAAGATTTTATTTTATTGAAATTTTTGGCTGAAGAATCAAACACATAAGGAAAAAAACATTTGACATTAAAGGAAGTTTTCAATGTGGTTCCCATTTTCTACTAAACACAATTGCAGCCGTTTGCGAACCACATCCGCCACGTTTAGTTCACTCATCTTTTCACGAACTCTTAAAGACCTTTCCAACAAGCCCAAAAAATCCGACCACTGGCTCAGAAGTTAGCAACTTTACCCTACTACCAATCCGAAAATTTTGAACCCGCTGCCATTTCGCACCCTTGAATTTTCGGACATGGTCCTACTGGACTTTTCTTCATGAAATGAGCCAAGGAATTAGCTGGAGAAATTTGTCCGGAGCTTCCTCAATCACCCTGTATATCGACACTGACAGACTGAGAGAATAATAATGGTCTTGGTTTTCAGGCCTTGTTTTAAAAAAATATTTGTTTGACTCAATAACACACATTTAAAAAAATCGTATTTCTGATCAAGGAATGAATTAATTGAAAAGAAATCAGTGTTGTTAGTCCCTGCGCACAATGTGAAAAACTTTTAGTTTTTCTATCAGTTTAGGATATTTACACTAAAAACTTAATATAAGTATTAACGCCTTCAGTGGGTCAAAATGTGTTATAAAGCACCACCGGGCTAGAAATACAACTCTCGGACAAAACTCATTTTCGATTGTATAACAAAAAAATTTCATGAGGTGTCAGGGGACACCCGGTTGGAACGAAGTTCTTTTCGCTATGTATTACGTACTAGTTAGTTCAAACACGCCTAAGGTGACCGTTGAAAAATACAATAATTTAAAGGGATCTTTAACAAAAGATACTTTTTGTAAAATGATGAACTTTTTTTAAGAATTTTTTTTTTTTGGTGTGTTTACATGTATAGGCACGGGTAAGGCAGTCTATCAAAGTGAACACATGCAAACAACACACAGCGTTAGCCCCACATACGTAGTTATTGAACAACAGTAGTGCAGCGAAGAAACAAGTAGGTCGTCGTCGCCAAAGAGTATTGAATAGTATAGAGAACTCATGGAACGAAATGTATGACCGAAAAGACATCTGGCGAATGATTGAAAACGTATTACTCTCTTGTTGTCATATCTTGGTTCATGCATAATTTTGTAGTGAACCATTTGGTGCCTTTTGAAACATTTATGATTTTTCTATTGTTTTATGTAATAACATTGTCGAAATGGTGCATGTATTATATTAAGGCCTAGCACAAGTGCATGTTTCGGTTCATTTAATTTATCGTGCAAAATGTTATGCTGTGTGTGTAAGGCCGACGCCAGCAGCGGTTCGAGCCATGCCATGTCTACACGTAAACCCACTCATAGTAGTCATTGCGACGCAACCGTCGAGTCATACGATGCTATGAGTACCCAATGATTGGGTTGAACTGTGTTGTGATACGTGTTGTACCAGCAATCTATGTACATATATATGTGACGGTTTTGTTTTTATTTTATTGATTTACTTCAGTAACATAAAAAAGGAATTCATTACAAAAATAAAAAACTAAATAAGAAATAAAATGTATGCAAATGTATTTTCTATAAGAAAAGGTAATTTTTTAAGAAAATTTACTTTTTTAAGAAAAAGTTGATTATTTAGGAATAGGAATGTTTTTTTAAGAAAAGACAATTTTTAAGAAAAAGTACTTTTGTTAAGTAAAAATACTTTTTTAAAGAAAATGTACACATTTTAAGAAAACAAGTGAAAAATAATTAATTGCGATAATTTAAACATCAATATTCTCCCTTTTTTTTTTTTTTAATTACAATCGTGCGCACACAAATCAAACGTTAGAATAACATAAATTCAGTGTGGGCGACAAAACGTCATCCATACAGTCTTGGATGAGTGGTCGTATGTACCATGCAACACTCAAGTAAAACGATTCATGTTCGAACACGTTGGATTGATTTACTTGAGTCGAACGTAACATTGCCGTCGAAGTCCTATGCATACCAAGTAGTAACAACATGCATGACATGACAATGTATTAGTGTCACACAAATCACAACTCAATCAATTCATCTCGCGCTAGCCTTTAATGCAGCCATCGGCACTCCATACCACTTGTGTGGACATTTAATTCACACCGACACTTACGCTCTTTAGAAAACCACGCTCTTTTGCTTCGTTTTTTTTGAATGTGCACAGAACAAAATTTTTCTTTCGTTTAGTCGTCCGCAAGACAGCGATGAAACAACATCATGTGCGCTGGTTGTGTATTTGTTTGTCTTGCGTGCGGCAAAAAACAAGAACTCGTATGTTTTTTTCAGTGCACAATATTTTCTCTCACCAACACACACTAATTTTTATTTTTGCCGACCGCTGCTTTAATGCAGCCATCGGCACTCCATACCACTTGTGTGGACATTGAATTCACACCGACACTTACGCTCTTTAGAAAACCACGCTCTTTTGCTTCGTTTTTTTGAATGTGCACAGAACAAAATTTTTTTTTCGTTTAGTCGTCCGCAAGACAGCGATGAAACAACATCATGTGCGCTGGTTGTGTATTTGTTTGTCTTGCGTGCGGCAAAAAACAAGAACTCGTATGTTTGTATGAATGGTCTTATTTTGCAGCTGTTTTGTTTGCCGTTCATTCGTTGTTTCATATTACTGAAAAAACACCTTTCCCATAGAACTTTTTTAAGACGTGGGAAAATATGTCATCAATGTCGCACTTTAATTTTTTTCAGTGCACAATATTTTCTCTCACCAACACACACTAATTTTTATTTTTGCCGACCGCTGCTTTAATGTATATTGAAGTATTCTATAAAGAGAATATGACTCGTGTATGCCCTTTTACTCAGACTCTCTACATGAGAGTGGAAAGTGAGTGGAATAAGTACTCTATAATATTTAATATTTGTTGTCGTTGGTCTGTTTATGACAAAACAAAAACAATTATTCCAATGAGCTAAATATTGGTTTATTTATTTTAGCAATGTTACATCTAATGTTAAAGCAGACGTAAGAACAAAGAAAGTGCAATAGCTAAAGAGCCTTCAGCACAAAACCTATTCTTTTTTATTTCCGAATATAACATTTCCTAACGTGTTCATAGAAATTCGATTTCTCGTGAGTTCCAACACTCATTGATTTTTTTTATAAAATGTATTTTTTTGAAGGAGTCTATTTTTAGGTCCTTTTTATAAGAATATTATCCCGTAAAGGTAATTTTTAAAAGAGAGGTACGTCTTTTATTAAAAGCTGATGCTATTTGGACAAAAGGTGCTATTTTGTGTCTAGACTAACTATGTGCCTCACATATCGCACCAGAAATAAAAAAGCGTCATAACTCAAAATTTCTAGATTTTAATTTGTTGGTTAAAAGCAAAAACCGATGACCATTTCTGTCTTTTGTAAAAATCTGGCGTCAGTTTCTCTTCCCCTTCGTCAAAGAAACCCTGTATCTACTTTTGAGACTAGTCATACATTTTTTAACTTTGCAAGCTAGTTTTTGGCCTCTGCTGAAAATTTTAAGTTGACACTTTTGTATATAGAGTGCGATATGTTGGGAAATTTCTGGTTTAGTGGGAAGTTTTCAAGGTGAATCCTGTAACCAATATTTAGTATATGTTGTAGTTTTGAACGCAATGAAAAGTAAATTTAGAAACGCCCAAGTGAAAGAAGTTTAAAAAAATAAGTCTAAAATAAGTGCCTTTTTTTTAAAAAAAGGAAATTTTCTCAAAAAAATACCTATTCATATTCTTAAACAAAGTACATTTTCTTAAAAAAAATACATTTTCTTAGTGAAGAGCCTTTGCTTCAAAAAATTTAATTTTCTTACAAATGTATTTTGTCTCAAGAAAAGTAATTGTTTTTTAAATAAGTACATTTTCTTAAAAAGTCAATTTTCTTACAACAAATTGCCTTTCAGTAAAAAACTAAATTTTCTTTAAAGAGAACCTTGTTTGTGAAATAAAATAACTTTTCTTGAGATAAGTACCTACTCTTAAAAATGTACCTAATCTTGAAAAAGGAACCAATTCTAAAAAAATTCTCATTTCTTAAAAAAACATTTTCTTTAAAAAATATTCCCTCTTAAAAAAACTTTTCGTACAAAAATTCCTTTTCTTAAAAGTACCTTCTCTTAAAAGTAAAATACAACATTTTCTTTACGTTTTTGAGATAAGTAGCCTTTCTGGAGATAAGTACATTTTCTTAAAAAAATAACTTTTTCCTAAAAAGAGTACCACTTCTTTACAAAGTAATTTTTGTTAAGAAAGTACTTCTTTGTACAAAAAAATATACATTTATGGCTTTTCTTACAGAAAGTACTTGTTGATGTGTTAACATCTATAGGCGCGGGTACGGCCTAAATTCACAAAGTGAATACATCCAAACACAATTTGTCTGACTGCGCTCACACAGATTGTCCGACTGCGATCACACAGATTGTCCGACAGCGATCACACATTGTTTGCCGTTGAACTCCTCCGAAACGGCTGGACCGATTTGTATGAATTTTTGTATGCATATCGGGTAGGTCTGAGAATCGGACAACATCTATTTTTCATACCCCTAAACGATAAGGGTGAGCCACCCTCTACAGAACACACAAATTTGTCCAACTGCGAAACACAGATTGTCAAATTGCGAAAAAACACAAACACAAATGTAGCGGCTGCGAATAGTTGCATTGTGTGAGTGCGAAGCACTCTCAGAGCAAAGAGAATAATGTATATAAAAATGAGATAGCAAGAGAGCAACGACAATTGTGTGAACATATGTAGCGTATGCACGAATATAACATTGTCTGTATGTACACGTGTCGGGTGTCCCCTGACACCTCAGGTGAGTTTTTATACCAGAAACTTAATATAAGTCGTACCGCCTTCTCTGGTTAAAAAAGTGTATTAAATCACTGTTCCCCGTTATAACCTTTTACCGCGCTTTCAAGTACAACTATCGGACAAAACTTATTTCCAAATGTATAACTAACAATTAATTAACTTTTTATTGGGGCCAGATTTTAGTTTCTGATATTGGTTTTCCAGAATGATAAAGAGAGCAAAGGGAAACTCCTAAGTTTTGGAGTACATTTGAGAGCGTCTGTGCTCAGTTGCGGTCATATATAAATACAAAATATTTTCTAGTATATTGATAATAAAGACCACAATTTTATTTAATTTTGGGAACATTGGTATAGATTGCATCTTTCATAAAACTTACTTACTTACTTATCCGGTCTCGGACTACCCCGGGGGGTCAGGGACCTTACAAAACGAAGATAACATATTTCGCCAACCAGTTCGATCTTTAGCTTTATTTCTCCAGTTGGCAATACCAAGTGTACGCAGGCATTCGTCAACCTGATCCCTCCAGCAGAGTCTTGGTCTTCCCATTTTTCGTCTTCCTTCGAGTTCGGTTTCGAAAACCCTTCGTGCTGGTTCGTCTTCATCCATTCTGCTGACACGGCCTAGCCAGCGCAATCATGTTATCTTGATCCGCTTAACTATGTCAATGTCAGGATAAAGCTCATACAGCTCATGATTCAATCGTCACCGATACTCGCCGTTGTGCACTATAGGGCCATAAATTTTTCGGAGTATTTTTCTCTCGAAGACTCCTACGAATGTTTCGTCTGCTTGCGATAGGACCCAGGATTCTGCGCCATAAAGCAAGACAGGTTGAATGAGAGTCTGGTACAGCTGGACTTTTGTTACTCGAGAGAGGGCTTTATCTCTAAAGTGCTTGCTGAGCCCAAAATAACATATATTCGCAAGCAAAATTCTCCGCTTGATCTCAAGGCTGACGCTGTTGTTTTTGTTCATGGCAGATCCGAGGTATATAAATTCGTCCACTACCTCGAAGTTATAACGGTTCACGCTTTGGTCTAATCGCGCGGAGGCCCTGTTCGTAGAAACCATTAATTTTGTCTTGTCCTCATTTACCGTCAGACCCACTTTTGCTGACTCCTTCTCAATTCTCGAAAAAACCGCAGTAACTTCTCTAATTGTGCGCCCAATGATATCTATATCATCAGTATACGCGAGCAGCATGTAACTTTTGCTGCTGATGGTTATATTCATGTTGATTGCAGCTTTTCTCATAATGATCTCCATTAAGATGTTAAAGAGATCGCACGATAGGGTGTCGCCTTGCCTGAGGCCTCGCTTAGTTTCGAAAGGTTCGGTAAGATCCTTACCAACTTTCACTGCGGATTTGGTGTTCGTCAAGGGCATCCTGCAAAGGCGTTTGAGTTTTGCACAAATACCAAGCTCAGACATTGCTTCATAGAGTTTCTCCTGTATCGGACTATCGAAGGCCGCTTTATAGTCGATAAATACATGATAGGTCTCGATTTATTTTTGATGTGTCTTCTCCAGGATTTGGCGTAGCGTGAAAATCTGGTCAGTTGTCGATTTTCCAGGCCTAAAGCCACACTGGTATGGTCCAATCAGGTCAGCGATAATTGGTTTTAGTCTTTCGCACGTTATACTTGATAGAACCTTATATGCTATGGATAAAAGGCTTATTCCACTGTAGTTGGCGCAGATACTCGGGTCACCTTTTTTAAATATGGGACATAGTACACTGAGACTCCAATCGCTGGGCATGCATTCATCTAACCAAATTTTGCTAATGAGCTGATGCATGCACATAAGCCACCCTAATATACAAATGCATGTATAGTAAAATTATTTTTTATTTCCAATGCTATCCTATTTCAGTGCAATGCATTGCATTGCCTAAGCACATTATTGAAATTCCCAGCAACAGCTTTCAATTAGACTAAGGAAGGAGTGCTGATTACAAAATCCAAAGCATGGGAGATTTGTAAGGATGCATTTTCAAATTGTTGCTGTGAAAAATATCTGAGTTATTTGTATTGCCATTAGACTAATGAAAACAACTTGAAATCGATTGCAACCCATGTATAACTAGAAAATGTGGATTTACCAATGAAAAAATCATAGCGTTTATTTTTGCTTTCTGAGAATCATACACTCAGAGAACTGATTGTTTGAAAAGAGGTCGTAGCAACCATAAATTCGGCTGTTACCATCGAATTGAGGTTGCCACAACCGAATTGAGGTTGTTACGACCGAATTTAGTCCCCACAACCGATATTCGGTTGAAGCAACCCCGATTCTTATTTGATTCGGTTGTGACAACTGATTCTTGAATTATATTCGTTCAGTCAACTAAATTTTCTAAAATTTCGGTTGGAACAACCGAATTTGAAATAAATACGGATGCAAGAACCGAAATTGGTACCAAATTCAGTTGGATTAACCGAATCTGGCATTAATTCGGTTGTAGTAACCGAATTTGGCATCAATTCGGTTGTAACTATCGAACTTGGTACCAATCCGGTCGCAGTAACCGAATCTAGCTTTAATTCGGTTGCAACGACCGAATTTGGCGTCAATTCCGTTGCTGTAACCGAATTTCTCATGTATTCTGTGGGAACAACCGAATTCATATTCAATTCGGTTACCACGACCTACTCCCATGTATGTATTTAACATATGACGTTGAAAATTCTATAATCCAATGTTATTTTAAAAAGAATTAAAAAATTCCAAAATTGTTTGCTGTTATTAAGAAAGGTAAGTAAAATATGTTTTGTATTAAAACGTCTTATTTTGCAGAAATTATTGAAGCAGAAATCAACTTTCCAGTTTTTCATGGTCGGTCATGTGAGATGTGCTGCAATCGTCTGTATACAAAATTGTTTAGGACCTAAATCACTGATACTTCAGCCGAATGTCAGAATTAGTGCGGTGTCCCGTGATGGCCGGGACTTGAAAAAGGTCGGAAGAGGCATGTACAACAAATTTATTATTATATAGATTACCCAATATGTATGACTTTATTTTCTCGCTTTTTGCATTTTTTATAGGAATACAGGAAAATAAATCATCATTTAATAATAAAAAACGTTAATAATTAATTTGTGACACTATCTAAATTCGGTTGTAACAACCTCTAATTCGGTTGTGATAACCTATAATGACGTTGTGACAACCTCTAATGAGGTTGTGTCAACCTCTAGTGAGGTTGTGTCAACCTCTAATGAGGTAGTGTCAACCTCTAATGAGGTTGTGTCAACCTCTAGTGAGGTTGTGTCAACCTCTAATGAGGTTGTGTCAACCTCTAATGAGGTTGTGTCAACTTCTAACGAGGTTGTGTCAACCTCTAATGAGGTTGTGTCAACCTCTAATGAGGTTGTGTCAACCTCTAATGAGGTTGTGTCAACCTCTAATGAGGTTGTGTCAACCTCTAATTCAGCTGTGACAACCTCTAATGAGGTTGTGTCAACCTCTACTGAGGTTATGTCAACCTCTAATTCGGTTGTGTCAACCTCCCATTCTGTTGAGACAACCTCTTAATTCGGTTACGGCTAATTCGGCTGTCTCAACCGCATGAGTATTTCGGCTTAATTTCTCCTAAGGGAACACAATTAACCGGTTTATGTAGCAGATATTTGAAATAGTTTTTAAACCGATTAGTCATTCTAGGGATAAACCTATTTCAATCAATTCCAATTCGTCCGTGTACTGTAGGGTAAACCAACCAAAAGAAATTGCCAACAGCAGAGAAAAATTTGCTATTCTCTAACGAACACATAACTAACTTGTGCCAAACGACGGCAGCAAAATTAAATGAAATAGGGGTCGAATAATCGCATCCATTTCCTATTATAATCAACATTTTGGAAGCGCGATAAAATGGAACCTTGTATCCAAACTGAAGAAAAATTTATATTTCAGCCAATAAAGCTACAAAATCTTATCAATACTAGGGTAGGTAGAAGTGGCTCTCACTTTTGACACAATTAGTCCATTAAGAACCGCTGCGGTGCCACGGGACGTCATACTCCGATTCCCATCGTTGAACCTGTAAATTGACCTGATGTGGGTATGGGGCCAGAAAAGCTGCAGTAAATTCGAACAAGACCATTAAAATGAGAAACCATATGTTGCTGGCGTATGCTGATGACATAGACATCATTGGGCGAAATTTGCGAGAGGTTACTGCAGTAGTTCCAAGAATCGAAAAAGAATCAGTGAAGGTGGGTCTTGCTGTTAATGAGAGTAAGACAAAATTTATGGTATCAACGACTAGACAACCCTCCCTACTTGGTTTGTATTGGAACGTCGACAACCGTTTTTATTTTGAAGTGATAGATGAATGTGTCTACCTTGGATCCGCCTTGAACAAGGACAACAACGTCAGTCTGGCGATAAATAGGAGAATTGTCCTGGCAAATATATGCTAGTTTGGGCTCAGAAAATAGTTTTGGAACAAAGCCCTCACTCGACAGACAAAAGTCCAGCTATACCTGACTCTCATTTTACCTGTCCTGATATATGGCTCAGAATCTTGGGCCATATTGCAAGCGGATGAAAAACACTTGGGAGTATTCGAGAGAAAAATCTTCCTTAAAATATATGGTCCTATTAAGGAAACTGGCGAGTACCGACGTCACTGGAATCAAGGGCTATATAATTTATATTCTGACGTGGGCTTAGCTACGCGGATTAAATTAGGCCAATTGCGAATGGATGGATGAAGATGAACCAGCGCGAAAAGATTTCGTTAACGTAACCCATGGAAGCAAGAAAAGAGGATGATCAAGACTCCGCTGGAAAGACCAGGCAGAAGAATCCCTGCGTATCTTTGGTGTTACCAAGTGGCGAGAAAAGGCGAAGGATAGAGCCAGTTGGAGGATCATGTTGAAATTTATTTAACTTCTTTGTTTAATTAATAGCCCGTTTCTCTATCTCGACCGAAAAGCTAAGCGAGAGAAAATCAGTCATTCACATTCGACTCAAATTGGGTTTCTGAAGTCGAAATTTCCGTTCCCCTGACTCCATGTTTGTTCGTCAGTGACAGCACATTCGAAATAGAGTAACCAAAATTTGTATTCAATGGTTTTATATTTTCATTCAACTTGAAGCGACAAGTTTCGTTCGTCTAGAACACGAACAAAAGCTTTGGTTCGAGATAGAGAAACAGGCTGTAATATGTGTACGGCGTCTGACCTCATGAGCTTGCAAAATAGTCATTAAGAAAAACAATATTTCATCGCGGCGTTTCAGGCTGTTGCTGAAGAAGAGACGTGCATATTAGTCCCTGGTGTAAGAATTAAAACGCTGCAAAAAGGTCCTTAAACCAATCAGTATAACTCCGTGAATGTATAAGTATGTTAGATCCAACGTGGGGTAAGATCCTACAGTTTTTTAAATGTTTCACACTCTCGTCCTCCTCTCCATCACCACAGCTTCAATAAGGGTAATAAAGAGATGATTTTCAAGTCTACACGCATGCCAGCTTATTAACCAGTGTCCAGTGATGCATCTATTTGTTTTGCCGCCATTTGGTAAACATTAGTCTTGACAGTTCATATTTGGCAGCCGTGAAGTAGAGACAAATTTTTTATGGAAAAATATTCGATAAACCAACGTGTTTTAATCGTTAAAACATTTTATCCAAATCAATCATCGATTACTGTGACGATGAGAAAGTTACGTGAAATTTTTGGGAGAAACAACGTGCCAACAAAACCCACTATTTATCGTGTAGTGAATAGTCGGTTCTGGGCAATAGAAAACCCCCAAATTATTCATCAGTCACCTTTGCATCCATTAAAAGTGACAGTCTGGTGTGCAATTTGGTCAGGCGGAATTATTGGACCTTACTTCTTGAAAATGAAAATGGCGTAACGGTAACTGTCAATGGGGAGCGATATCGTGATATGATATTTTGATAAAATGTTTTAACGAATAAAACACGTTGGTTTATCGAATATTTTTCCATAATAAATTTGCCACGTCTCTATTGCACAAACTCTCCAAATGCCACGACTTCCGCCGGAATGACACTACAACGGTCTGGGAGCCTTAGTGCAAGGTATATACCCGGCTTTGCAAAATAGATTTAAAACCCTGATTTTCCATCTAGTTATGAGCCATCAGTATTGAAGTCTAGATACTTTTATAACATAGTATGCGTCCCTTCTAGACCTGCCTGGCCGGTGTATCATGGAGAAATTTCTCTGACCAATTGAAGTGGATGTTGTGTAGTCGACTTTTATCTTGATAGCCGCAGATTTATAATATGGGCTCGTGAATCACAGGGCGACATGTCTTAGGCGAATTGCTGAAGTTGCAGTCACTTCTCTCTACAACACATATAGCGGTAATAGATGTAGAGTAACCCCAATATACACTCACCGCCATTCACAACCGCCGACGTCCCTGGTGTACCGCCATCTAAGCATACATACCATCCATCACTCGCTGCACTAAACGCGGGCAATCACACTCACTAACAAATACACAAGCTCTGTCTACGTTGTGTACATATTAACAGTAAACTAGTTTTAATGGTCACACGTGAATGAGTGATTGGAAGCAATTCTCATTCGCGTCACTACAACGATGGTATTTAGTATTAAGGTTGATTAGACTCAAGTCGGCACCTCCGAGTGCACAACCAGATAATATTATAGCATTTTATCTGGTGTTCTAGTTCCGCAAAGGACAGGATCAATTTTGGGATCCGTTCTTTAGTCAAGACAGTGTAAATACATTTCTACACAGGAGTTTCGGCTCACTGTTCCTACACAGGGGCTTCGGCTCACTGTTCCTACACAGGGGCTTCGGCTCACTGTTCCTACACAGGGGGTTGCGATTCGCTGTTCCTGCAAAGGGGTTCGGCTCACTGTCCCCCTGTAACCCACCCGATGATAACCGATAACGAAGCGTTCTCACTGGCAAAGTAAAGCACATACCGAGCCAGCATCCCGCATATCCGGTACCGATCCACGCAGCGAATCCGAATAATTGCGTGTT
This sequence comes from Phaonia tiefii, assembly GCA_963931995.1. Classification (NCBI taxonomy): domain Eukaryota; kingdom Metazoa; phylum Arthropoda; class Insecta; order Diptera; family Muscidae; genus Phaonia; species Phaonia tiefii. The sequence continues at coordinate 126,420,228 of OZ008371.1, forward strand.
CAAGACAATGAGTTCCCGAACATCTTAGAATCGACCAGTCCGCAACCTGCCCCAGACGCTTTGTCAAGCCAAGGCCAGTATTCCCAGAAGGGTGTTGTCAAGCCGATACAAGTGCCCCCAGGAGAGTGTTGTCAACCAAGACGAGTGTTCTCAAGCTAAGAGGAGTGTTCTCACCGAGTGACGCAGTTGATATTATTCCTGTAAATCCAATTACATACTTTAAAGAATTAAAGAATCTGAATTTAAACCTCTCGAAAAGGGAAAAATATTATATTCTTATATCGAAAGGTTTGGTGGATCCTGTCGAAAGTCTCTGGACATGGCTAACCTAACCCCAGCCCTTGGCAAAATCACATTACACCACCAAGCCCTCGGTTATGCGAAGGGCATCCGAGATGCACGCCATTGCCATTCTCCGCACTTTTGTCAACAGGTTTATGATACTGGATTTTTCCAGTACCGGCCACCAAACAACAATTCAGTAAACTATTATCGGGAGGACTACAGCTGCAGACATCCACAAACCTGTTTTCGGGGATAGGTTCCCCTATTTTCCGATATCCCTCTCACACAACTATAGGATCACTGTGGATCAATTGATCCTATACACAATACTTGGATTCAAACTAGGCTGCCTTTCGAGAATCACCTCTAAATGTCGTGCACTATCCATTATGTACATTTCTCTACCGAATAGCGACAAGAGGAGAATTTACGGAACTTTCTGTTTCCTGGTGAAGAGAGCTTGGTTTTCTCTGGCTTTACACCCAGTCCATTCCTCCTGGCCCACTTAGACAGTTGCCTGATTCAGTTCTAGATCACATTTCTCCATGTGGGTGGGTATTTTCCCTGCACTGCAGTTGCCGCCATCGTATGCTACGACTGCGCAGCCTGGTTCTTCCAGCTCCGTGAAAACACTACTTTACGCTAAATTCCAGAGGACTGGAGATAAGACTCCCCCTTGTGATGTTCCTCTATTCACATTCCGAGTTAAAATCGTACGTCCTAGGCATGAGGTTATGTGCGCTCTGGTGTGTAATTCATAGATCAAATGAATGATCCTGTGCTCAACACAAAGTGCCGATAGAAATTAGTGCCGGTTGAAATTATCTATCAAAATTTTGAAAATATATTTTTCTGTTTATGCTCGTCATAAAACGTCTTTTGACTAAATCAATTAAAACTATTACCCAATACCCTAGGAATCGAAACTTCAACAGCAGGTCAGGGACTATAAATACCTTTATATATAAAAAGTCTGACGTTGCTGTAATCAGCTCTTCAATAAGCATCTTTTGGGACCCCAGTCTAAAAAAAATCTATTACTTACACACTACACGTTATGTTTACGATAAACGGGTTTCATTACTTGCCGCAACAGAAAATAATAACAAATTTGGGGTAAATGAAACTTCGCTTGCAACAAAAGAAACTACGTTTACGATAAAAGATTTGTATATGCGGGAAAAGTAGCAACTTTTGCGGTCAACCATGGGACTAAGGACGTTACGAATTATGGACACTAAGCACTAATGTGTGTGCTATCTTGCTTACCCCTTGCAACCCATTTCATCGTTGATAAAAATACATATAACCATATACGGACACCACTACGTGATAAAAGACCAAAAAAACCCCTTGTTCCCAGTTTTGCCCAAAGTCATTCACTTTTTTTATGGCCCCCAAAGATTTGGGGCCTCGGCGTCATTTTTGCAAAAAAAGTGATAATTTTGTCGGACTCATATCTTCCAAACCATTGAAAACTTAGATTTACTCTCTGAGGAAAAGTTGTAGCTCTTGTCATAAAGACAAAACATAAGATGAAAAAACTTCATCTTCAAGTTCAAAATCGCAAAAAACTTTAAAAAATTCGATTTTTTACCTTTTTTCCCCTGTTCAGGTCCATAGGTAGCAAACCGTTTAGAATTCAAGGATATAATCAACTAGATGAGTTTCCTAGGAATGATTGTTAACAACGTTTATTTCAACATTGAGATACTATGCTATCTCACCGACCGCAGCAGCAAAGGCAAAGCAGTAAGCTCAGCCCACGCAACAATGGACGCAGCACACAATATAAGAATCATTCCTAGGAAGTTCATATGTTGTAGAAATTTGTTTACTGAGATCGTAGGTAATTTTTTGTAGTTGATTGTTTCCTTGAATTTTGAACGGTTTGCTACCTATGGACCTGAACAGCGGCAAAAATGTAAAAAAATTAAATTTTTTAAAGTTTTTTTGTGATTTTAACCTTGAAGATGAAGTTTTTTTGCTCTTATATGTTCACAGTTTTTTATGACAAGAGCTACAACTGTCCCTCAGAAAGTAAATCAAATTTCCGTACAGTTTGCAAGATATGGGCACTATTTTTTGCAAACATGACACCGAGGCCCCAAATCTTTGGGGGCCCATAAAAAAAGTGCATGACTTTGGGCAAAACTAGGAGAAACGGGTGTTTTTTTCTTTCGTCTTTTATCACGTAGTGGTGTTCGTTTATGGTTATATTTCCATGCCTTAAAAAATTAACCACAGTGAAATCAGAACCCTAAACTGACAAAGAAACCACGAGAAATAGTAGCAATTCTCAGGGGACCCGCGGAATTGTAACGGCTGTATAGCCCTGTTCGACGTATTACCAATACCTCTGGGTAGTGCGAGGTAAACCGATTGCAGGCAATTGGGTCTTTTCATGGGAATAAAACAGAATTCCTAGTAAAAAGTTCCCTTTTACTAGTTATCAATTATCCATTTGATTCCCATAAAACTAACTGCCAAACGACACACTCATACTGAAGCTGAGGTTTTTTCTCTGAAATTTAGATCTACAATTCCCACCCAGAGTGATGGTAAAATCGAAAGATAATTCTCTAAAGCTTTAAGCCGTCGATGTTTATGCTCCATCTTAAATGCTTATTAGAATCAAACATTTTCCTTTTGTGTTCAACTCTTGAGCGTATCAGTGGCTGTAATTTGCATGTCCTTCCCTCAATATATTTCTGCCTGGTTTGTTTGTGTTTCCATGAAATCACATAATATCAATCTAGTTAAGTATTCCCGCACGTTTTATGCTTCTTAGAAACTATTCATGGGATACGAGAGTCCTGTGTTGTAGTCTTATTGAAATACATCTAAAACGTTTATCGCTGCAGTCGTTTCTGCTACTTTTTTAATTTAAGCCAAAGATTTTGGTTATGGTTGATTGTATCAAAAGAAAATATGTTCTTTTTTTGTCAGTAATTTTTTGTTTGTTGAAGTCGAGGCTTCTTTCATCATCTAGAAAAACTTCACAAGATATAACATTTCAAAAGAAAAACAAACTTGGACACCGAGCACTTTAAACTGTTACGGCTTTTGCCAGAAATGAGAAAAAAATACAGACGCGGTGTTTTAAAGAAGAGCTACTTAACTACATTATACTACGAAGGGATTCTTTTAAGACATCCACACGTTTTGGACATTTGGTCATGGGCAGTAAAGACAACAAGTAAATCCCACTGATTTTATCAAATGAATCTAAAATAAATATTGAGAGGTCATAGGAAAGGGAATGTTGCATTTAGTTGGTAGAAGTTGAGCAAACAACACACAACAGAAACGGATGTCAGGATTATGTTGAAATTATATTTACATCAACAAATTGAAACAAATATTGATACTGTGCGAACCTCAAACACGAAAGCTCGAAAGATAAGTGGCGAGGCTCGAAGTTACACCAGGATAATTTTTTCAACCACCACCCTCCTGTGAATAGCTTTTATTTCGTACTTCCAGTGAATTTGGTAACAGTTTTCAACACTGTGTACTCTGTAGTGGTCTAAAAGGGGCTAGATAAATTCTAGTCTATAAGAAATTGAAAAATGCACACACCCTAATGCACAACAAAGGCACGACGAGAATTACTAATCTTCTGCTAAGCCATAAGTTTGGGAAACATTTGTTTGGGGTTGAAATAGGGTATTAGGTCACGCCTCTTCTGATAACTTGCATACAATTCTAAAAATTTAGTGCAAAATCTTTTTACTTCCAATGCTTTATTCCGTTATATGTGATTTTGCTTGTTATGGTAAAGGGTGCCTCAGTAAGAATGCAGTTTTTAAATTTAGCGTATTTTTGGAACGAAGTTCCTTATCGCACGTTCCTGGATGTGGGCTAAATGAAAAAAAATAAACAACTTTTGTTTTAACACTATTATGCTTCAAACCAGTACTGTCAACTATATTGTTTACTTTGGTTTGGTTTGTGTCTAGACTAACTAGTCGTCTAACATATGTTGGGAAATTGCTTGTTTATTGGGATTCTTTCTAGATGGTATATATTCTATTTAGTATACATGGGTGGAGCGGTACAAGAAGCTGAGGAGAGAGGAAAACCAACTATTTAGGCGAAAAAATGGCAGAGAGAGAGTGAAAGAACCGAAATGTGCAGGATGAATGGTGAATCCCGAAAGTTTTCCCATAGCCTAAGAAGATCGAATAACTGGCCTAATAATGGGCTGCCCTGCAAGGACGAGAATGGGAAACAGTGTGTGCTCAAAATGTGGAGACACCACTTTTCACCACTACTCCACTCAGATTCTTCCAGTGAATATCACGAGGTAATGATAGTGGAAGATAGTGTAGATTGTAACCCCCCCCCCGCCAACCAAGACGTGACTAGAACGGCGATCTCCCGCCTGAAGAATAATAAAGCCATTGATGCGGATGGCCTACCCGCTGAACTTTTTAAGGCAGGTGCTGAAGGACTGATAGCCCACATGCATCAACTGATATGCGGTATATAGTTGGGGGAATATATGCCCGACGATTGGAGTCTCAGTGTATTATGTACTGTATTCAAAAAGGGTGATCCGTGTGTCTGTTCCAACTATCGCGGTATCAGTCTTTTATCCATCGTGTATAAAGTATTGTCAAGCGTATTATATGAAAGACTAAAGCCAATTATTGAAAACCTGATTGGACCTTATCAGTGTGGTTTTAGACCAGGCAAGTCCACAACTGATCAAATATTCACGCTACGCCAAATCCTGGAAAAGACCCATGAAAAGCAAATCGATACATACCATCTTTTGTCGATTACAAAGCTGCTTTCGATAGTCCCATACGGGGAAAACTGTACGAAGCTATGCCTGAACTTGGTATTCCGACAAAACTGATTCTCCTCTGTAGAATGACGCTGACCAACACCAAATCATCAGTGAAAGTGGGGAAAGACCTCACTGAATCATTCTGCACCAAGCGAGGACTTAGACAAGGCGACACACTTTTGTGCAATCTGTTCAACATCTTAATGTAGATGATATTGGGAAAGGCTGCAGGTAAATACGAACAAGACCATTAACACGAAAAGCCATATGTTGCTGGCGTATGCTGACGACATAAACATCACTGGGCGAAATTTGTGAGAGGTCACTGCAGTATTTTCAAGAATCGAAAAGGAATCAGCGAAGGTGGGTAATGAGGGAAAGACAAAATTGATGGTGTCAACGACTAGACAAACCTCTCGACTTGGTCGCACTTGAACGTTGACAACCGATTTAATTTTGAAGTGGTCCAGTTATATCATACTCTCGTTTTACCTGTCTTGACATATTGCTCCGAAACTTGGGTCATATCGCAAGCGGATGAAAAACACCTGGGAGGTTTCGAGAGAAAAATTCTTCGTAAAATATACATGGTCCTGTTAGGGAAAACGGCGAGTACCGACGTCGCTGGAACAAAGAGCTATATAATCTCTATTCTGACGTGGACATATGTAGACGAATCAACGTGGGCCAATTGCGTTGGGTAGGCCATGTTATCAGAATGGATGATGGTGAGCCAGCGCGAAAGGTATTTGATAACATACCCGATGGAAGCAGGAAATGAGGACGACCAAGACTCCGCTGGAAAGACCAGGCAGAAGAATCCAGAATATTTAATTTGTTTGTTTAATTAATATGTGTAAGACGTCTGACCTCATGAGGTTGTACTATAGTCAATGAAAGTAAAAGGTGGTTCAGTCACGACTTGACAAATTTCACCAGCGTATTCCTTGGCCCATTCATTAAAATATGTCCATCGCCGAAAATGCAAGGGGGCGAAATGGCAGCGGTTTGAAAATTTTCGGATTGGTGGTCGGAGGGTACTAGGGTAAAACCAGTGGTCGGATTTGGGCTTGTCGGAAAGACCTTTAAGAGACCTTTCAGAATCATTAAATAAGAACTAAAAAAGTGTAATCTCCGAGATACGGGGCGGATCCACACTCGTGAGCAGTTACTTGCACGCATTGAGGAAGCTGTGGTGAAAGTTCGACCGAATTATACTGTCCGATGTGGTTCGCAAACGGCTTCAATTGTGTTTAGTAGAAAACAGGAACCACATTGAAAACTTCCTTTAACATCAAATGATTTTTTCCTTTGTGTTTGACTCTTCAGCCAAAAATTTCAATAAAATAAGATCTTAAACATGTTAATTTTCAAAAACAAATAAATGTGTGCTATTATTTCGCTTCCAAAAAATTTTTTCTTTGCATTTCAGTCCAATAGTCTTAACTTTGGAACGGTAAGACCTCTATCTTCCAACTGGATGAGAAAATTGAGATCATGTTCTTATGTCGATTTTTTTAATTTTTTCTTGAAAGCTCCGGCCACTGGTTCAGAACTTAGCAATTTTACCCTAGTACCCTGCGACCACCAATCCGAAAATTTTCAAACCGCTGTCATTTCACCCACTTGCATTTTCGGGGATGGTCGTAGATAGACATATTTTCATGAAATGAGCCAAGGAATACGCTGGTGAAAATTGTGCAGTTGTGACTGAACCACCCTGTATATTGTAGTGTTGAACCCAATAAAAATAAATTTAAGAAAACCAAAGTGAAAGAAATTTAAAAAGAAAACATTTTCTTAAACAAGTGCTTTGTCTTAAAAAAAAGTTAACTTTCTTAACAAAAAAAATACCTATTCAGATTCTTAAACAAAGTATCTTTTCTTAAAAAAATACCTTATCTTAAAAAAGAAACTTGGTTAAAAAAAAGCAAATATTCTTACAAAAAGTATATTTTCTTAAAAAAAAGTAATTTTTTCCAATTATGTACCATTTCTTAAAAAAGTAAATTTTCTTACAACAAATTGCACTTTCTTAAAAAAACTAACTTTTCTTTAAAGAACACCTTTTTTGTGAAACAAAATAACTTTTCTTGAGATAAGTACCTAATCTTGAAAATGTACCTATTCTTTGAAAAAGACCAATTCTAAACAAAAAATCCCATTTCTCAAAAAAAAACCTTTTGTTCCAAAAAATACTTTCACTTAAGAAAAATAAATTTTCTCACAAAAGTTCCTTTTCATAAAAGTACCTTCTCTTAATAATAAAATAATACCTTGTCTTTTCTTTTTTTGAGATAAGTAGCCTAAGTAAAGTACCACTTCTTTAAAAGTACCTGTTCTTAAAAAAAATACTTCTTTGTAAAAAAAAATCATACTCTTATGGGTTTTTCTTACAGAAAGTACTTCTGCTTAAAAATAGTACCTTTTAAAAAAAAACATTAGCTTTTAAAAACAGAAGTACGTACCCCTCTTTAACCCTGCTGTTAGATTAGGACCATTTGGTCCAAATTTTTTCTGTTTTCCCTTGTAACTTTGGAACGGTGATATATACTGACTAAATTTTTCTGCTAATGGGGTCTTTTAATAAAACAATGTTATGTGCGAAAATTAAATTTTCTAACTTTATTCAGGACTGAGAAAAATACAAAATGACGAATCTTAGGTTAGAGGACCATTTGGTCAATAGTACATTTTTTCATTACCAAGCGAATGTAAATTCATGTCAAATATTTAGAAGATGTTTTTGATATGTCAAATACTTGCTTTAGAAATTATTGAACCAAAATAGTTACAAAGGATAAGATAAAATTATTATTTTGGATGAAAATTCCAGTATGGACCAAATGGTCCCTCAATCTAAGATTCGTAAGTTTTTTCATTACCAAGCGAATGTAAATTCATGTCAAATATTTAGAAGATGTTTTTGATATGTTAGCGGATGTTTTTGATATGTCAAATACTTGCTTTAGAAATTTTTGAACCAAAATAGTTACAAAGAATAAGATAAAATTATTATTTTGGATGAAAATTGCAGTATGGACCAAATGGTCCCTCAATCTAAGATTCGTAAGTTTTTTCTAATCTAACAGCAGGGTTAAAAAAGGACCTACTCGGGAAAATATAACACTGTGTGTAATTTTTTAAGTCATGGAAATATAACCATATACGGACACCAGTACGTGATAAAAGACAAAAAAAAGAACCCGTATCTCCCAGTTTTGCCCAAAGTCATGCACTTTGTTTTTTAATTTTTATGTTATTTATTTTCAGATTTGGGGCCTCGGTGTCATTTTTGCAAAAAAGTGATCATTTTGTCAGGCTCATATCTTGTAATTCGTTGGGAATTTTGATTTTCGCCCTGAGGGAAATTTGTAGGCCTTGTTATAAAGAACACAAATTGTTAACACATAAAATCAAAAAAAACTTCATCTTCAAGGTTAAAATAGCAAAACAAAACTATAAAAAATTTGATTGTTTTACCTTTTTTCCCTTGTTCAGGGGTCGTGCACATTTTTTATGGGGCATCGTTAAGCCCGACAAAATGATCACTTTTTTGACACCGAGGCCTCAAATCTTTGGGGGCGCATAAAAAAAGTGCATGACTTTCGGAAAGACTGGGAGGGAGGCACGGGTCTTTTTTTTTGGCCTTTTGTCACGTAGTGGTGTCCCTATATGGTTACATTTTTGCGTGTTGCACTCTGTAATACATTTTCTTAAAAATACACTTTTTTTTAAAAAAATACGTTCTATAAAAAAAATATCATTTGCATTTTACAAAAATGTATATTTTCTTAAAGATACATTTAAATTAGAGTATTTTTCAACGGGCGCCTTTGGCGTGTTGGAAGTAACTAGTACATAATACTTTATATAGCGAAAGGAACTTCATTCCAACCGGGTGACCCCTGACATTATTTGTGGAAGTGGCAGCTCTGAAATTTGGCAGCTGTCACACATGTTTATTACGGTTATTAAAAATGAAACGCTTTACGAAAAAATAACACGTTATAATTGTGAAAACTTATTACAAAGCTTTGGAAAGTTTTTCTGAGACCTCTCGCAAACTTCGAAGAATTTTCAGCCGAGAAATTGCATTTAATGTGTCTACAATTCGGAGAGTGGTCAAAAAATTTAAAGAAACTGGGTCGGTTATGGACAGTAATACTCCTATGCATCAACGTACCGGTCGGGCTCTTGAAAATATTGCTGCAGTAAACGAGAGTGTCGCCGAGACCCCGAAAACATCAATTCGGCATCGTTCTCAACAACTACAAATTTCATGAAGCACTACGCAGAGAATTTTGACAAAAGACTTCCACAAATATATAGTGTGTTTGGAGCTTGTCGGAAATATAATATACTTGTGTCCAAACATATTGTGTTTGCTATTCAATATTACGTGTTTGAGACACAATGGTTAATATGTTAGAATATGTGTGTTTGCGACCCGCATATATTTATGTTCGTGATACAATACAGCTGTGTTTGTTGCACTGCCTGTCTCTGGGGAGCAAGAGAATAAAAGAGGGACAACGAGAGAGTCTATCTTGTAACTGTGATTCTGTATTTTTGCATTATTCTCTCAGTCAGTGAGTCACAAATGTTCCAGAATGTGAGTGCAAATTGCATATGAAGTCAGTGTTTTTATTTTGGCTGATGTATGGCGTTTTAGTTTCATGTATTCAGTCGTCAATGGTTCATCGGGCAGAGGATATCAAAAGGGCTTGATCAGTGAAAAAAGAATAAACGAAGGCACGGACGCTTAAATGGTTTGTGACGTTACTTTGGTTTTTGTGTATGTGTTTCGTATTTATGTATGTGTGCTACCAAAGTGAGAAACGATTTGTGAGGAAAGAAACTGGAAAGGGCAACAACGTGAAGCCGTTTGTCTGTCCGAGCCTTTACTGAGAAAATCGGAACGGCGGACCATTTGTGAAATAAACGCTTGGCTTGCATGAATTAGATTCGTATATAAATATATTGTTTTTGTATAGTGATATCTAACGCATAGCTGAAACCTTCCGAAAACAACAACGCGAAAGACAACAAAGAAAGGGGGAAACACGCGAATGTTTCCACGTAAAAGCATACATGTTTGCCTGTAAACATGATCCTGTTTACATTTAAATACAAGTGAATTTGGGACTTGCAAACATATTAATATTTGATGGATTTTTTTTAAACATATACATGGTTCCTGCATAATATTTTTGGGAGAATATATTAGAGAAACCGTTATTTTTCAGCGTGTAGAAAGCGCTCGCAATTCGTTCAGTGGGTAATGGAGCAAAGTGAAGTCAATGACAATTTTTCAAAACAAGTCATCTTCTCCGATTAATCGCATTGTAATCTGAATGGCTTCCGGAATGCACAAAATTTTCGAATTTGAGGCTCAGCAAATCCTCGCGCAATCCATATGAATTTTGGTTAGGCGGTGTGATTGGGTCTTACTTTATGGCGATGAGGCCGAAATAGCAGTGGCTGTGAACGGCATTCTTTACAGGAAGGTGATAACGTAGTTCTTGTGGCCGCAACTGGAGGGCAAGGATCGGGACGACTTGTTGCCTCAGCAAGACGGCGTCGCCTGACACACCGCGCATGAAACAATCGATTTTTTGCAGCAACGATTTCCAGAACAATTTTTTTCAAATAATTCTGGTGTCAACTGGCCACCACGATCATGTGATTTAACACCGTGCGATTTTTTTCTTAGGGGTTTTGTGAAATCTCGTGTTTATGCGCATAAACCAGAAACAATGCCCGAGCTCAAGTCCGAGATCCAGCGCGTCATTGGTGAGATATATCAACATCTCTGTGAAAAAGTTGTGGGAAATATCATGAAAAGAGCAATGGCCTGTCATCAGAGCCGTGGGGGCTATTTGACGGGTATTTTAATCCATAGTTGATCGGAACATATCTTTTTTACAATTCGATACAAAAATCACACTGTCTCAAATAATACGAGTTTTTAATTTCAAATGCAAAAGTCAATTTTTACTGAGATACCATTTTAATGTATTCGACCTTTTGTTTTAGATTTTCTTCAATCATTAGTAGTCAAGCTTGATTGATGTCTTAGTTTCGACTTTATACATTTCAATATTTCGCAATCCTTTAAAAAAAATCTTCAGGAATAAAAGTGACAATAATCAAACCTCACAACACTTCAACATATCGAGGTCAGGGCGTTTTCAACAACCCACACATTGTCTAGTAAATTTTCTTATGGTTTTGGAAAAATTTACCAATTTTTCAATTACAAAATATATTTTTTCAGTCTTCAGCACCACTGTGTTGTCATTACCTACGACCAACGTTCCTTCATATCATTAAATCGCATAAACTTCTTTCTGTCAGCCAAAGAACAAGGTTTTAAATTGATTTCGATTGAATTAATTTACATGGCATACGTGAACACACACGTAGCCCTCTCTCTCTCTCTGTCTCTCTATATCTGATACGATATCATGGCATATGCTTTACGTAAATTTCTGTGATTTTACGAAATCATTACGTTTTTAATTTGCTTCGTTTTCTTTTGACATGCAGTCAGATTCTCTTTGAGCAAGTGAATGACAACAATGGCTGACTAGAATCATACACGAACTTCCTTGTGCAAACAGATGACATTCCAATGGAGGAGGGTTTGTGTCCTTATCGCCAGCTATCACAGATAATTCACGTCGAAACGTTTATATTCAAAGCAAAGGGAAAGAGAAAATGTAAAGACTTCGTCGATAATGTAAAGAAAAATACAAATCGAAGAGAATGCAAATCGTTAACAAAAACGAAAACGTTGAACCTTAAGAAACGTAACGAATGTAATAAAACGAACATTAGGGAGTGTGTGTGTGTGTATTTAAATGTGATACCCACACACTGCCATCTACATATGTTGTTGGCATATTTGTACAGCGTAAACCGGATGTAGGAAACAGGATGCGGTTGTAAAATACATGTTTTTTTTTTGTATGTATGAAAACATTTATTTGCGCGCGCTCAAATAGCTTCTTCGAATTTTTCATTCAAGGAAAATAGAACTTTTCATTGACGTGTGGGGGTAGCACTGTCTCCGCTGTGAATTAAATTAAGATAGCTTCGAATGTATGATTGATGATATCCTTGAGTACCAGACGTAACGGATGTAACAGAGGCATTAGCAAAGTTTATTAAATCATTTTGCATTTTGTACTCTAGACATTTTCGAAACTTCTTAACGATACGGAATTTTTATTTCATAGATAAACACGTCATAATTAAAAAAAATTGTTGAACATTTCAAGCGTTGACATGCGTCTCAGTTACATTTTACTAAACGGTGGAGACCTGTTCTTAGTGTAGAGCCATAGAATTTATATTTTTTTAATTTAAATAATTTCCTTTGTTTTCAATAATTTAATTATTTGAGAGAAATGTTCTCCAACTGCATGAAATTCTTTAAAATTGTAATTTCGTTTGTACCAATTTCAAATTTGTAATTTCCGAACCAATTTTTACACAAAATTCTTAAACAAAACAGCATATAAGTACATGTTGTCAAAACTCGGTCTGTGTAATATATTTTCCACAACACATTTTGCAAGAACCCTCTATGTTTGTAACACACTCCAAATATTCGTATATATGCAAGTCCCAAACACAGTCATATTTAAATACAAATATTGATATGTTTACTACCAAAAATGCATGCTTTTACCTGCAATCATATGCGTGTTTCCTTCAAACATAATGTTATTAAGAAGCAAATAATTTTTTTGATTTCAATATATTATATAAATATGGAATCCATTAGAAGTGATTTTACCCACACTAATATACATTTATTAGCAATTGTTACATTTACTAGCATTGAAAGCAATATTTGTTTATGTCGTTGTGTTAAATTCTTTAAGGATCGATCTTTTACCTTATCTCTCCGGTTGGCAATATCAAGTGTACGCAGGGATTCGTCAACCTGGTCCCTCCAGCGGAGTCTTGGTCTTCCTACTTTCTGTCTTCCTTCGATTTCGGTTTCGAAAACCCTTCGATTTGGTTCGTCTTATGAAGTTTTGGTTAGCTACAAAGTGTCGCATAACAAACGATTAAAGAAGTGCTTCAGTCAATTGCACTGCGACCTGCAACTGAGCGGTATAGAGAAAACAGAAAGGAGGTAAACCTTCTCTTTAGGCGTAAGAATGAGCAAACACAGACATACATAAGGAAGACCAAAGAGCGAAAATTCTACTCAAAATTTAAAAATGGAGCTAATGGATATGATCCAAGGCCCCCATTCTGTAAAGAAAAGGACGCAGTTGCGCACAGCATGCTGAGAATATACAGTGATCACTTCTCCGAGCTACAGGTACCTGAGATATTCAACGACGTTAAGATAATCGATCACAATTTCGACGTCGATTACCTCCCTCCTAACCAAGTCCAGGTCAGGACAGCTATTGTCCGGGTTACGAACAACAAAAACGCCGGAACTGAGTGATTACCGGCCGAGCTGTTTAAGGTTAGCGGCGATGAGCTGATAAAGTGCATGCAATTGCAAAATTTGGTTAGATGAATGCGGCAATTGGAGTATCAGTGTGATTTACCCCATATTTAAAAAAGGAGACCCGAGTCTCTGTGCTGCCTAACGTGGAATAAGTCTTTTATCCATAGCATATAAGGTTATATCAAGCATTATGTGTGAAAGTCTACAACTAATTTTCGCTGACTTGATTGAACCATTCCAGTCTGACTTTAAGCCTGAAAAATGGACAACTAGCCAGATTTTCGTGCTACCCCAAATTCTGGAGGAGATCCATGAAAAATAAATCGACACCTACCACCTATTTCTCGATTAAAATGCAGCCTTCGATAGCCCGAAATGGGGGAATCACTACGAAGCAATGTCTGATCTTGGTATTCCTGCAAAACTCATACGCCTTTGCAGGGTGACCTTGAAGACTACTAAATCCGCAGTAAAAGTTGCGGAAACTTTCGAAACTTTCGAAACTAAGCGAGGCCTCAGGCACGACGTCACCCTATCGTGCGATCTCTTTAGCATCTTAATTGAGCTGCAGTCAACATGAATAAAACCATCAGCAGCAAAAGTCACATGCTGCTCGCGTATGCTGATGATATAGATATCATTAGGCGCCTAATTAGATAAGTTAATGAGAGAAGGCGTCAGCAAAAGTGGGTCTGACAATAAATGAGGAAACCACGAAACGAATGGTTTCAACGAGCAGGGCCTCTACGCGATTAGGCAAAAGCGTGATCGTTAATAACAGTTAAAATTTCAAGTTGGTGGACGAATTTATATACCTCGGATCCACCGTAATCAAAAACAATAACGCCAGCCTCGAGATCAGGCGGAGAATTGTGCTTGCGAATCTTTTGGGCAAAGCAAGCACTTTAGAGATAGAGTCCTCTCTCGAGTAACAAAAGTTCGACTATACCAGACTCTCATACAACCTGTTCTGATTTACAGCGCAAAATCCTGGGTCTTATCGCAAGCAGGTGAAACAACTCCAGGAGTCTTCGAGAGAAAAATGCTCCGAAGAAGATATGGCCCTATAGTGCACAATGGCAAGTATCGGCGACGTATGAACCATGAGCTGTATGAGCTATATCCCGACATTGACATAGTTAAGCGGAAGCGGAAGAATGACCAGCACGAAGGGTTTTCGAAACCAAACTCGAAGGAGGTCGAAAAACTACGAAGACCAAGACATCGCTCGAGGGATCAGGTTAACGAATCCCTGCGTAAACTTGGTATTACCAACCGGAGAAATAAGGCAAAAGAACGAAATGGTTGGCGAAATATTTTATCTTCGTTTGGTAACGTTATTGAACTCCCGGGGTTGTTCGATACCGCGTAAGTAACAATCAATAACTGTTTTTTTTTGGTAAACTCATTTAGAATTTAAATTTCATACGCATTAAGTGCAAAATCATTATTTTAAAATTGTTTCAGAATCAAAACTTAAGATTTGTAATACTTGGGGTAATACGTGGGAAAATAATGCATAGCTACCCACAACGGTGGGGAATTTCCCACCACGATTGCACATTACCCTCGTCGTAACGGGTAAAATAATCGGTAGGTACCTACGGTAATGGGTAATGGGTTACCCAGGGTAATCCATCCCCATTTTTGATCAAAAATAGGAAAAAATTTGTCTATCTCGGAAACGGAGCGTTCAATCGGAAAAATGCCCAGGTTTTGCGGATTTTAAAGTGTTTCTCATGAAGTGGTCTAATTCTTATGAAAGAATTGTTTTAAAAAATCGCCAAAATAAAAAATCTCTAAAATCAAAAAGTGGCTATAAATCTGAAATAATGAAATAATGCGGTGAGTCCAACAAAAAGATCGAGATGGGTAATTTCCCATCGCCCTGGGTAACTACCCATTATTTTCGTGATGGGTAATTCCCCATTGTCGTGGGTATTTTCCCCATAGCCTGTGGGTAATGGGCAAACGATCGCTACCCATAACACAGGGCAATAATAATGGGTTACCCTGCGGTGCCTGGGTAACCCGGTGTAACCCATTGTGCCAAAATATGCAAGAGCTTCCTTGAGTAGGCTACCTCTGGTAATTATAATTGCAGCTTTCCGAAGTCCACCTGTCTCTGCGTCCGGTTTCGTACGATTTGCGCTCTACTTAATCTTGTGCAAACCTTTGCTGGTACCAGGAAGTGATCAGAATTGATGTTAGCTCCTCTGAACACCCGTACTTCCATTACACTGGATGAGTGCCATCCATCAATTACCACGTGATCAATTTGGTTTATGATTTTATTAGTGAATGGATTTTTTGTTTACATATTTTTTTCAGAATAAACTGTGAAAAACTTGGGCAATTTAGGAGGGAAATACTCAGTACAGAACACAGCTTCAAAGTTGTTCAATTCTAATTGGATAGTCAGCATTCGAGTTTTGAGACACCAAGATTTTATCGAAATTTCGTGCCTGGTCGAAATGCACCTGGCTCTCCCACAATTTACCCACTGATTCAGCGTTTTGGTCAATATGGGGCTGTCTGTAATCTTCCACATGCGTGAAGACATCGTCTAGTACATCATAATGTGGAGATTGCTAGGATGCCAGAATGTAAAGGGTTTTTCAACATAGACGCTACAAAAGTAAATCGATAGGGACAGCAAATGACGCCATATTTTTTCCCGCTCTTTTGACATTTCCCTTCAGTAAGGTTTGCCATTTCATCATGGAAAGATATACGAGCCAACAACGAGTCGACATTATTAAAATTTACTACCGAAATCTGCAGTCAGTGGCCTCAACTTTAAGAGCGCTACGTCCAATTTATGGTCGTATCATTTCTGGCTGAATGGCTTCGTCAATAAGCAAAATATGCGTTATTGATCAGACAGCAATCCACACGTAATCCACCAGTCATCATTGCATCCCGAAAAAATTTGTTTTTTGTTTTGGTGCGGTTTATGGGCCGGCTGCGCCAATGGGCCGTACTTCTTCCGTGATGATCAAGACTGGCACATTACTGTGAATGCGAATCGCTACCGTTCAATGATAGCCGAATATGTTTGGCCCCAATTGGATAATATGGACTTGGAGGACATGTGGTTCCAACAGGACGGCGCCATAAGCCACACAGCAAATGCCACAATCAATTTATTGGAAACCAAGTTTGGTGAACGTGTTATCTCACGAAATGGCCCAGTCGATTGTCCGCCTCGGTCGTGCGATTTGACGCCGTGAGGTTATTTCCTGTGGGGCTACCTCAAGTCTATGGTCTATGCCAACGAGCCCGCGACGATGGATGAACTTCGTACGAATATCGAACGTGAAATTGCAGCAGTATCGGCCGATGATTAATGCTTGAAAACCGTCGAAAATTGGGTTCAGCGTCTGGACATCTGCAAGCGTGCCCGTGGTGGCCGTGCAAAAGAAATCGAGTTCCATACATAATGGCTTCGAACGTACTTTCACAGGAATAAAGAATTTCATTGGTATCTAAAACCGGTTTTGTTTTATTTAAAAAAACTTTTGTAGCGCTCTTATTGAAAAACCCGTTATTAAGGAAATCTCCGAAACTTCCACCAGGCGATATTCTTACCAATTCTAACAATGTCTAGGCAGTGTTAGTAAAGAATTGTACATAAGTTACACCTTTTTCCATATAAGATTCAATTGGTTGACGAGTTAAATCCATATGCTGCACAGAGACGCATTCAATATAATCTCCGTTTTGAAGAATTGTGTCCAGAAGCCAACGAGTTTATTTATTCACAAACTGATAATGGGCGATGAGACCCTTTTTCACCTCAATGGTCAAGTGAATCACCAAAATTGCAGAATATTGCGCCTCCAAAAATTCAAGAATAATTGTTACTCCCACTTCGTTGCAGCGTATAAGGCGGAATAACTTCAGAAACGATCATTGTACCATATTTTACGAAAACAACGAACATGTTGCGGACTAATGTGGTTGGCATTCAATACAGGACACTCATTGCAAATTCTTTATGGCCACAGGTGGAGAACAATCCGCAAGATGGAGCTACAGCAAAAAAAGATATGGCTAGTATCTTGTTTTTCTGATTTTAATTGGCCACTGCATTCGCCCGATTTCACAGCTCTCGGTTTTTATCTTTGGTGCTACTTAAAGGGTAAGGTGTGTGCCAATAAGGCAAGATCCAGCCCAATTTCCGAAAAGAAGTGAAGGCTCTGTGGCCTGAAATTCTATGAAAAGTTGTGGGAAATACTCCGGCTAGAGACCGTCAGGTCGAAGCAAACAATGGGCACCATTTGAAAGATATTATCTTCAAAACATAATGAAAATATATTTTTAAACTATAATCTAAATTTTAATAAATGCCAACTTTCAATAAAATCAGAAAGAAAAATACAATTCAAAAAATAAATTATAACGTTACTTAAGCACCACACACACAATTTCGATATTTTGAGATTGCAAGTTAATATGTGGTACTACTGAGTCTCATTTAAATGTTGCAAATGGAAAATTCAGTAAATAGGTCATTCCCTTTTTCTATCCCCCCCCTTTAAGAGTATATGGCTCTTTAAAAATCTCCTGGCTGTGCTCTACCATTATCAGATTGAAAGCCCGGCATTTTTGTTGTTTCGTTGACAAAAACAAACACTCAATAGAACTTGCTTTTTCATTTATTATTTCACATCTCATATCGAATTTATATTCCTGGCTCCATTTCCACATGAAAGTGGAATGTGCTGGGTATTACTTTCGTATTCCGTTTGTTTGGCAACAATCGTATAATGTAAATTGTATTCAAGCGCTTTCATCTCAATCTCAGTTCATTCACAAAACAAATGTATCTCAACGAAATTGAAGTCAAATTTCAATGTAATATTTGCTTTTATATACATGTAACTACAAATGTTGTTCAACCATTGTGGAAATTTGAGCTGCATGAATCATCACAAACATTTCCTCAGCCTAGGAATTATACCTGGAATTTAAATGCTTATGCATGACACCATGATGTTCTGAAGAGATACAAAACATTTAAGAAAAGCTAATTAATATATTACAGGAAAAACCGTATATTCTAACAAGTGATTTCTGCAATTAAAATAACTTGAAAGGACGTTCAGGATTCCTCTCTCCTCTAATAAAACAATGGATTGTATTAGACTTAAGAAGAATCGATATGTTTAAGAGCAAACAAGAAATAACGGGTCCGCCAAATAACTTTTTTTTTTTGAAAATGCTATAAAAAAAATCTACTGAATATTTTCTCAAATTTCTTTTTTTATTTGAAAGCACGATCCTCCCGGTTAATAATGGAAAATAATCTCATTCAAATGGCTGCCTCGACTGGCCATGCAGTAGCCTACACGATCGGTCCAATTTTTAAGCACATTATCGATTGTGTGCAGCTGTATTTCACCAATGGCTTCACGAATATTGTCTTTTAAAGCGTCAATTGTCTCTGGCTTGTCGGCGTAACACTTATCTTTGAGGGCACCCCACAAAGAGTAGTCCAACGATGTCAAATCGGAGCTCCGAGGTGGCCAAACGACATCAGCTCTGCGGCTGATAATGCGACCTTCAAAAACAGGGCGCAAAACATCGAGTGTAGCTTCGGCTGTGTGGCACGTAGCGCCGTCCTGTTGAAACTAAATGTTGCCAATATCCTCCTCTTAAATTTTTGTGAACAAAAATTCATTCAACATGGCCCGATATCGATCGCCATTGACTGTAACGGCCACTCCTTGCTCATTTTCAAAGAAAAATGGCCCAATTATGCCTCTGGACCAAAATCCGCACCAAACAGTGACTCGTTTTCGGTGCATCGGCTTTTCAATGAATGCGTGCGGGTTTTCTGTGCCCCAAATGCGACAATTTTGCTTGTTTACATACCCGCCAAAATCAAAATGAGCTTCATCTGAAAATATGATTTTTTTTGGCAAAATCGGCATCTGCTTCATTCTGCAACATTACCATGATTTTCAAAGTAATGTCGCAATATTTCCCAGCGTTGTTCAAGCGTATACACAACCATATTCGTTCAGCGGAAGGATAAAACTAATTATCTGTCAAATCAGACATGAGCTAAGTGTTACAATTCACGAAATAAGTACTAGTTGAAAAAAAAACAGCAGACAGTTGTCCGAGGCCTTCGGCCACGGACTGTCCCTACAGGCTGTGTCAGAGACACGGCCATTAAGTTTAACGTAGAATACGCCATCCGATAAGACAGAAAACATATATAACAATAAATGATAAATAACATAAGAAAATGAATTTATTTATTTGATAGTTACTTTTGATAATATACATAAGCTTATGGTAGGAAAAATAGGATAAATATGTTTTTTTATTTTAATTTACTAAACGTCAACTGTCAGCTGCTTACTTGGCAGCACTTTCATTTAACAGACAAATGTATGAATTAATTTTTTCATATAGTCTTAGATTACTCTATGACTCAAACACTCAACCAAACACCACACATATGTTTGAGTGTATGTGTTTAAACAATTTTTATTTGAGAAATTTAAATATTAGGAAGATATCAACCAATATGAAATGTATATCAAACGAAAGATAACATCTTCATTTACCTACAAAAAAAATTTTTAAAAATAGTTATCTCGCCGTTTCCTTATAATCAATGAAATAAAGATAACAACAATAACAATCTGACATGACTCCCTATACCGTAAGGTAAGACGTATTCTACGCCAAAAAAAAAAACGTTAGATGGCGGACCCTTTACAAATTAATATTACATGCAAATTAATATCACACGCTGAAAACTAACGATCCCATCAACACATTACAGGAACCATGTCCATGTGTGCAAGCATTGGTTTCGTGAATTAAAGAACTGCTGATTTTTGTTTCTTTATTGTAACAGACACCAGCAGTTCAGCAGTTTTCAACAAACAAATCCATATTTGGGTCACAAATACATATATTATAACCTATTTATCATTGTGTCCCAAACATATTATAATGAATAGAAAACACAATGTATTTGAACACAAGTATACTATATTTGCGGCAAGCTACAAACTCGATATATTTGCACTCAAAACCATAAAAAAGCAATTTTTTCAGCGTATATAGATTACACTGTTGGAGTCGAGAAATGTAGCAACGTTCTAGTAAATTGTACCGGTTACAGACAAGACTACCGAGTTGATCGGTACCCATGAAATGTCTGTAGAACGTAACATTTTTGCAACGTCATCATATGCAACCTAAAGAAAAAATCTCAATTCGTGACAAAATGAGATACCTTCACTAAATTGTGAATAAGAGCGAGACGCGTTCATAGATGTTTATGATCCATGCCTCGTTTTGTTCCTAACTTACGTGACTTCAGTACAAACTAATAAAACTTTACACTTTTTGCTGTTTCTTATGTTGCTTGTTTTTTTCAAAAAATTAAATTTTTTAACCAAAAGAAATATTTTTTTCACCCGTTTTTTTTTATAACTGCAAAACTGTTTTTTCGATTGAGAAATGTATAGAAATAGACTAAAGGTATTGTAAATCTAAATCTTTGCACATTTATTCGGACAAAATCGGACTCATAGTTCTCGAGTAATGATGACATAAAGGGCGTCTCAGTAAGATGCCACTTTTTAATTTTAAAATAAAGACACGTATTTTTGGAGATAGTAGTGATGTTTTTATTGGATTAAAAATAAGACATGTTCCGATTAAGTACTGCATAAAATATCAGTTAAATGGCTACCACAGCTCTGGTGGCAGGCCATTACAATTGTCATGCAATTTTCCATGACTTTTTCACAGATTTCTATTTGAGCTTATTGATTGTTTCTGGTTTCTTAGCAAAAACCCCAAATAAAGAAATCGCACGCCGTTAAATCGCATGATCCTGGTGCCCCGGGTTATATCAGAAATTCTTGCGATACCACTGTGCAGCACCAATTTTGGGGGCGGACTATTCCTACGCCAAATGATCGCACTAGGTGAGTATAGGACATGGGACTGTCCGTGGAGGTGGAAAGTTTCTGATTGCCATTCACTTGGGAGTGGCCAGAAATGATTCCTTCATTGGGCAGACCAAGCAGCTCACTACTTCCACGCAGTATGTCCTGGGCAATGGCTTTTCGGAAACCTCCGTTAGCTAGCTAGAGTCCGAAGGCGAAATAAATTAGCACACGTCAGTCTTAGTAGGTGACTGATGTCACTGAAGCTCATCAAACAATGGGGCATATTCTTTTGTCCTTAGAAGGCGGATGAGCCAAATATACGGGCCAACGGCGGATAG
The DNA here is from genome assembly GCA_963931995.1 of Phaonia tiefii. Taxonomy (NCBI): domain Eukaryota; kingdom Metazoa; phylum Arthropoda; class Insecta; order Diptera; family Muscidae; genus Phaonia; species Phaonia tiefii. The sequence goes on from OZ008371.1 coordinate 126,442,059, forward strand.
AAACTAAAAGAAGAAAATCCAGGTTCAACATATCGCATCCTGGTCAGCGTCTGATCCATAATGGGCGGCTTCATGAAATTATCCTGGCAGTAGGTAAAATGCAAAATCACGGTGGGCTGGGTTTGCCTCCCGCCACCGCTCATAATGGCAGTGAAAATACGTAAACGAATAGGAGAACATAAACAACCCCGCAAACGTTATAAGGACCACGATTTACGGATATGCACTTGGAATGTAAGAACTCTATATAGATCTGGTGCAAGTATCCAACTAGATGTCCTCGAAAGTTATAAGGCTGACATTACCGCTATCCAGGAAATGCGATGGACAGGACATGGCTGCACAAGAATTGTTGTAGTTGGCAGAACACTGCGACATCTAGTCTCTAGGTTCAATCCTGTGAGTGAACGAATAGCCACAATCCGCATAAAAGCGAAATATTTTTATATTTCCCTAATTTGTGTGCATGCCCCGACAGAAGAGAAAGATGATGATGCCGAAGACATATTCTATGAGCTCCTAGAGGAAACGTATGACCGCTGCCCTGGCCATGACATTAAGATTGTACTAGGAGATTTTAATGCCAAAGTAGGAAGGGAGAATGTGTTTAATCCAACTATTGGCAATTTCAGTCTACATGCTGACAGTTCCGACAATGGTATGAGACTGATTGACTTTGCCGCGGCAAAAAACATGGTTATTAGTGGTACAAGATTCCAGCATAAAGACATCCACAAGGCTACTTGGGTATCCCCTGATCAAAGAACCAAGAACCAAATTGATCACGTGGTAATTGATGGAAGGCACTCATCCAGTGTAATGGACGTACGAGTGATCAGAGGAGTTAACATCGATTCTGATCACTACCTGGTAGCAGCAAAGGTTCGCACAAGATTAAGTAGAGCGAAACTCGTACGAAACCAGATGCAGAGGAAGCTGGACATCGGAAGACTGCAATTACCAGAGGTAGCCACAGCCTACTCAAGGAAGCTCTCGCAACTTTTGGCACAGAACCCACCCCATCCCGATGAGGATCTTGATGCGCAGTGGAAACCCATTGCCGCCTCTATAAAAACTGCCGCCACAACCGTACTTGGTTTCGAAAAACCGCTTCGCAATAAACCGTGGTACGATGAAGAGTGTCGCATTGCAAATGACGAAAAGAACGCTGCACGTATGGTAATGCTTCAGTCAATTGCAACGCGAGCTGCAACTGAGCGGTATAGGGAGAAAAGAAAGGAGGTAAACCGTCTCTTTAGGCGTAGGAAACGGCAGTGGAGAAAGCGCGAGAGTGAGAAAATTGAGACATACAGAAGGAAGAACGAAGCCCGAAAATTCTACCAAAAAGTTAAAAACGGAACTAATGGACATGGTTCAGGGCCCCCCTTCTGTAAAGACAAGGACGAAAATCTCGTCGCAGATGTGCAGAGCATGTTGGGAATATGGGGAGAGCATTTTTCCGCGCTACTAGTACCTGAGATATCCAACGACGATGGGACAATCGATCACAATATGTGCGACGACGTCGATTGTCCCCCTCCTAACCAAGACGAGGTCAGAACAGCTATTGCCCGGCGTAAGAACAACAAAGCCGCAGGAGCCGATGGATTACTGGCGGAGCTGTTTAAGGCTGGCGGCGATGATCAATGGTAAGATCAATGCATGCCCGGCGATTGGAGTCTCAGTGTACTATGTCCCATATTTAAAAAAGGTGATCCGAGTCTCTCTGCCAACTACCGTGGTATAAGCCTTTTATCCATAGCATTTAAGGTTCTATCAAGTATAATGTGCGAAAGACTAAAACCAATTATCGCTGACCTGATTGGACCGTACCAGTGTGGCTTTAGGCCTGGAAAATCGACAACTGACCAGATTTTCACGCTACGCCAAATCCTGGGGAAGACACCCGAAAAGCAAATCGACACCTATCATCTATTTATCGATTATAAAGCGGCCTTCGATAGTCCGATACGGGAGAAACTCTATGAAGCAATGTCTGAGCTTTGTATTCCTGCAAAACTCATACGCCTTTGCAGGATGACCTTGACGAACACCAAATCCGCAGTGAAAGTTGGTAAGGATCCTACCGAACCTTTCGAAACCAAGCGAGGCCTCAGACAAGGCGACACTCTATCGTGCGATCTCTTTAACATATTAATGGAGATCATTATGAGAAAAGCTGCAGTCAACGTGAATAAAACCATCAGCAGCAAAAGTCACATGCTGCTCGCGTATGCTGATGATATAGCTATCATTGGGCGCACAATTAGAGAAGCTACTGTGGTTTTTTCGAGAATTGAGATGGAGTCAGCAAACGTGGGTCTGACGGTAAATGGGGACAAGACAAGATTAATGGTTTCAACGAACAGGCCCTTCACGCGATTAGACCACAGCGTGAACGTTGATAACCGTTATAACTTCGAGGTAGTGGGCGAATTTGTATACCTCGGATCTGCTGTGAACAAAAACAACAACGTCACCCTTGAGATCAAGCGGAGAATTGTGCTTGCGAATAGATGTTATTTTCGGCTAAGCAAGCACTTTAGAGATAAAGCCCTCTCTGGAGTAACAAAAGTCCAGCTGTACCAGACTCTCATTCAACCTGTCTTGCTTTATGGCGCAGAATCCTGGGTCCTATCGCAAGCAGACGAATCATCTGTAGGTGTCTTCGAGAGAAAAATCATCATGAATCATGAGCTGTATGAGCGTTATCCTGACATTGACATAGTTAAGCGGATCAAGATAGCGCGATTGCGCTGGCTAGGCCATGTCAGTAGAATGGATGAAGACGAACCAGCACGAAGGGTTTTCGAAACCGAACTCGAAGGAAGACGAAAAATAGGAAGACCAAGACTCCGCTGGAGGGATCAGGTTGACGAATCCCTGCGTACACTTGGTATTGCCCACTGGAGAAATAAAGCAAAAGATCGAACTGGTTGGCGAAATATGTTATCTTCGTTTTGTAAGGTCCCTGACCCCCCGGGGTTGTCCGAGACCTGATAAGTAAGTCAGTAAGGTCAGTTTAGTCAAACGCCAAACATTAAATTTTAAGATTTCAAAATTTACATTTTTAAAACAGGACTAAAAGGACATATGCAAATTTTAGATGAAGGATTCTCGTGTGCGAAATCCTCTAGTAAAATATGTTCTACAATAATTTGGTACAACATTTGGATATTTTGCCGATTATTTTGGTGCAGTTTTTAGACCTTGTTTCAAAAATGGATGTCTGAAAATAAAAATAGAAAATTTTGGTCTGTGTCGAGCCATAATGAAACTGCATTCGTAAAAACATTCTGAATCCGTAGCTGGTAATTTTAGTGCACATTTTTGATACTATTTGAATAAAGGACGAAAAGGACCCTTTGCTGAAACCACATATCCTCCAGATCCATGCCGTCCAGTTGTGGCCACAAGAACTCCGTCATTATGTTCCTGTAACGAATGCTCAATCACGTCGTTTGGCCAAAATCCGCACTAGACAGTTGCTGGTTGTGGGTGAATTTATTCTCATGGATTGCATGAGGATTTTCTAAGCCCCAAATTCGAAAATTTTGTGTATTCACGAAGTCATGTAGATAGAAATGCGCTTCATGGGAGAAAATAATTTTTTTTGAAAAATTGACATTGTCTTCACTTTGCTCCATTATCCATTGAACGAATTGCCGGTGCTTTCCAATGTCTGCTAGTTTGAGGTCCTGAGTCAGCTGAATTTTGTGCGCATGAATATGGCTGTCTTTTGTCAAAATTCGCTGCGTTTTGCTTCGTGAAATTTGAGGTTGTTTAAAACGATGCCGAATTGATGTTTTCGGGGTTACGGCGACACTCTCGTTTACAACAGCATTGTTTTCAAGAGACCGACCGGTATGTTGACGCAGAGGTGTCTTACTATCCATAACGTAACAAGTTTCTTCAACTTTATTAACCACTCTTCGAATTTCTTGTCTTAAAATTCTTCGAAGTTTGCGAATGTTTGTGATAAATTTTCAAAATTATAACGTGTTGTTCTTTCACAAAGCGCTCCATTTTTAATATTCGAAATAAACATAATAAAAATAAAAATAAAATAAAATAAAAATAATAAAATAAAAAAATTACACTAAATTTAAAAAGTGCAATCTTACTAAGACATCCTTTAAAATGATCAGTGGATTATTTCCACTTTGTTGTACTCAATTATCACAAGTAACACTAAATATTATTTTCGAAATAGTTTGCATTAATAAAGTAAATAGTTGACTTAGCAACGAACAACGCTCGCAAATCATTGAATTGAATTACCAAAGAATCTTACCCTGTGAAAAGTGTGCTTCGCAAAATGCGTCCATTTTATGGTCGCAATAATCGACCCAAGACCACACTATTCAATTGCCTGCCTCTAGACTTTTTTTTGGGGGGGGGCATGTGACGTTTTTCGTCAATGGGGACAAGCCAACCACGATTGCTGCCATGAACGACAACATGACACGTGTCATTGGTGAGATAGCGGCCGAAATATTGGAAAAAGTTAGTCAAATTGGATTTCACAATTCGCCACATGAGGTGAAGAGCCGTGGTCAACATTTGTGTGAAATAATATTTAAGAAGAAAATGGCAGGCATTGGTTTGTCAATCCAAAGAAATATTTCATTCACTTGTAAAAAATTGGCCGTCGGTGGTGCAATGGTTAGTGTGCGCGGCTTTTGTACATGAGATCCTGGGTTCGAACCCGGCTCTGACCACCTTCAAATTTTCTTTCGGCGGCTGTCACCTCGCATAGTGATGGCGACACTATCGAGTATCTAGCCATGAAAAAGCTTCTCAAATTACCGTTCGGAATCGGTGTAAAACTGTAGGTCCCAATCAGTGAGTGAAAACTGGAAGGCGTACAGCTCAGTGATTGTGAGAAGTTCTCCCCAGTCCCTTCATGGGATGTAATGGGAAACCATTTATTTATTTTTTTTTGTAAAAAATTTCCGTATTTTCTGCAATTTTCAGAACCCAATAGGAAAAAACATCACCCATTATATATAAACATATTTATAGTAGAAACTAAATTCAAAGTTTGACAACAGTTTGATAATTTTTCGAATCGCCGAAGATGTCAAATCTGCGGCTTACAGAGTCCCAATTAAGGAACTACAATGGTTGAGCTTGTATGTTTGAAATGTCATCTTTAAATTTTGTGGAGAAATCCTCCAATGTGAACCGCAACTTTAACTTGAATCAGCTACCATCTAGCTCCAGTTTAACCCCGGGCATCCCAGTACTGATGTTCGAGTCAACAAGGATTGAAGGGATCTGGAATTGTCAAAAAATTGACTGTATAAATGCTTGCCAAATTGTGAAAGGAAAGTGTTTTTCGACCAACCATCGATAATCACTGTCTATGTGATACCACCTCCGATAATGGAATAAGACTGATAGACTTCGCCGCTGCAAAGGACATGGTAGTTTGTAGTACACTATTCCAGCATAAGGACATACATAAGGCGACCTGGTTATCTCCTGATCAGACAACTAAGAACCAGATTGATAACTTGATAATAGATGACAGGCACTTTTCTAGTGTAATAGATGTACGTGTGATTCGAGGTGCCAATATCGGCACGGATCATCACCTGGTGGATGCGAAAGTTCGCACGAGATTGAGCAGGTGCGAAAAACGTACGAAGCCGAAAACAGGAAAAGCTGGATATTGGCAAGCTACAAATACTGGCGATATTAAAGTCTTATCGACAGAAGCTCTCTCTTCTGCTAGGGCAGAATACTCTCCCCGAGCCGAACACAGGAAAAGCTAGATATTGACAAGCTACAAATACCGGAGACATCAATGTCCTATCGACAGAAGCTCTCTCTTCTGCTAGGGCAGATTACCCCCCTCGCGAGGACCCAGATGCGCAGTGCAAGCACATCTCCCATCCAAACCGCTGCAGGGACTGAACTTGGCTATCGAAAACCGCAGAAGGGAGTCATGGTACGACGAAGAATGTCGCATTGCAACTGATGAAAAAGGCGCTGCACGTATGGCAACGAAACAGTCAGTTACAACGCGTGCTGCGAGTGAGCGGTACAAGAAGTTGAGAAGGGAGGAAAACCAACTATTAAGGCGGAAAAAATGGCAGTGGGAGCAGAGAGAGAGTGAAAAAATCGAAATATGCAGGATGAATGGTGAATCCCGAAAGTTTTTCCAGAGTGTAAGAAGATTGAATAACGGGCCTAATAATGGGCTGCACTCCTGCAAGGACGAGAATGGGAATCCGGTGACTGAGAAGCAGTGTGAGCTCAAAATGTGGAGAGACCACTTTTCACCTAAATAAATTTATTGTAACTCATTTTTACTTAAATATTCCGAATGTTAGGTTATATAACAGCCGGATAAAAGACACCTTGGAGTATTGAAGAGAACAATTCTCCGTAAAATATACGATTCAATCAAAGGAAATCAAGAGCTATATCACTTGTATACTGATGTGGACAAAGCGAGGCGAATCAAATTAGGTCAGTAGTGTTGGTTAGGCCATGTTATCAGGATGGACGAAGATGAGCCAGCGCGAAAGGTTTTCTATAACATACCCAATGGAAGCAGGAAACGAGATCGACCAAGACTCCGCTGGAAAGACTAGGCAGAAGAATCTCTTCGTATTCTTGGTGTTACCAACTGGCGAGGAAAGGCGAAGGATTGAACCAGTTGGAGGAATATGTTGAAATTTGTTTCATGAATATGTGTACGTCATCTGACCCCATGAGTTAGTAAAATAATCAGTATATATATATGTCAAGACAGGTAAAATGAGAGTCTGATATACCTCGACTTTTGTCCGTCGAGAGAGGGTTTCGTTCCTAAACTGCTTGCTGAGCCCAAAATAGCATCTATTAGCAAGCACAATTCTCCTATCTATCTCTAGGCTGACGTTGTTGTCCTTGTTCACGGAGGATCCAAGGTAGACAAATTCATCTACCACTTCAAAATTAAATTGGTTGTCAACGTTCAAGTGCGGGCCAAGTCGAGAGGTTTCTCTAGTCGTTGACACCATAAATTTTGTCTTGCACTCATTAACAGCAAGACCCACCTTCGCTGATTCCTTTTCGATTCTTGAAAACACTGCAGTAACCTCTCGCAAATTTCGGCCAATTATGTCTATGTCGTCAGCATACGCCAGCAACATATGACTTTTCGCGTTAGTGGTGTTGTTCGTATTTACTGCAGCCTTTCTCATTATTATCTCCATTAAGATGTTGAAAAGATTGCACGAAATTGTGTCGCCTTGTCTCAATCCTGGCTTGGTACAGAATGGTTCATTGAAGTCTTTCCCCACCTTCACTGCTAATTTGGTGTTGGTCAGCGTAATTCTACAGAGGCGGATCAGTTTTGCCGGAATCCCAAGTTCAGACACAGCTTCGTACAGTTTCCCCGTATGGGGCTATCGAAAGCAGCTTTGTAATCGACAAAAGGTGGTATTTTTCGATTTGCTTTTCGTGGGTCTTTTCCAAGATCTGGTGTAGCATGAATATTTGGTCAGCCGTGGATTTGCCTGGTTAAAATCACACTGATAACGTCCAATAAGGTTTTCAATAATTGGCTTTAGTCTTTGACATAATACGCTCGACAAGACCTTATACGCGATGGATAAAATACTGATACCGCGATAGTTGGAACAGACACTCGGATCACCCTTTTTGAATACAGGACATAATACACTGAGACCCCAGTCGTCGGGCATAGATTCCCCCAGCCATATACCGCATATAAGTTGACCCATGTGGGCTAGCAGTACTTCGCCACCTGCCTTAAAAGTTCAGCGGGTAGGCCATCCGCACCAGCGCCTTTATTATTCTTAAGGCGGGAGATCGCCGTTCTAATCTCGTCTTGGTTGCGGGGGATACAATCTACACTAACTTCCACTATCATTACCTCCTAATCTTCAGTGGAAGAATCTGAGTGGAGTAGTGCTGAAAAGTGGTCTCTCCACATTTTGAGCACACACTGCTTCTCAGTCACCAGATTTCCATTCTCGTCCTGGCAGGAGGGCAGCCCATTATTAGGCCCGTTAGTCGATCTTCTTACCTCTGGAAAAACTTTCGCGATTCACCATTCATCCTGCACATTTCGGTTCATTTACTCTCTCTCTGCTCCCACTGCCATTTTTTTCGCCTAAATAATTGGTTTTCCTCCCTGCTCAGCTTCTTGTACCGCTCACTCGCAGCACGCGTTGTAACTGATTGCTTCGTTGACATACGTGCAGCGTCTTTTTCAGAAGTTGCAATGCGGCTTTCTTCGTCGTACCATGGCTTCTTATTAATCTTCATATTAATCACCCACATCTAAATTACCCTTTAACGTCCACCTTTCTCGTAGAACAAGAAAATAATGGAAATTGTCTTTCTGACAAAACGTTTTCAGCATGTGTGTCATCAAAAGAGTCAAACTTTAATGATACTGATACCACATTTGATGTTTACACCGGCAATGCCGCTTTCTGAATTATACCAGGGAAACCTTAACACCTGTTAAACATGCAAAGAAGTTTGCAAATTAAAAACCTGATTTTAATCCTTCAATGAAATTATATTTATAAACCCTCAAGCTTTAACCACAACCAATCGAATTTCTTACTTAAATGCCTCAAAGTCTTGTTGATGTTTATTCAAGAAAAAATTAAATAAAAAAAAAAATTATGACCCAGATGTGTCCCAAAAACGAGGCTGCCATATAGTGCAGATTAAACCAAAACATTTATACAATTTAATTGGAAAATAACGTTGTGACCTCCTGAAATTAATCACATTTCGTTCACTTTATGTTTTTCTTTAATACGAATAATAGTCCTGCGAAAACAATAATAACTTATCTACACTTTTTTTCTTATTGTGTATCCTATGCCACTTGATGGCATGGCGCGGGATATTACGCCTTTTATATGTATGTAAAATCGTAATAACATTTATTTTTGTACTCACTTGAAATGATAGGTGGCATTTTCGTAACCAAAAAATGGCACCGTATAGGTCAACATCCAAATGTTACCACCGCCACAATCATAGTACGGCTTGGACCAACGGCCATCCTCGTATTTTACGGCCAAAGTATCGTCCTCGATGCGTTCGTCGGTTTTATTGGAATACAAGTGAAAAGCTGAAATTTAAGGTAAAAAAAATATTCCCACATAAAAATATTACAAAATTTAAAAAATTAAACTGATTTCATGTATCTTTCTCAACTTTAAGAGCGATTAATAATAATGGAATTAGAAACCCGTTTATAAACATTACACTTGTAGTAGATGTATGTAATGGCATTCATTTATCACTGGTGTTGGCCTTTGGCCAGAAGTCAACATTTATGTGTTAAACATTTCTATATATGTGTGGACATTTCCAAGGATATAAAGCGGAAATTGAATGGTCATCTCAGACACAAATGTTCTTATGCCATAGCAGGACATGTGGTTAAATCAGGCATTACCACAGCAGCTGTGTGTCAAAGCCACACGGACACAGCTGCTGCGTTTAAGGAAAAACGGAGAAAATGGTAATAACTCTTTAAACCGCAATCGAAGTACAAACTAAAAGAATTTAACGTACATTTTTATACCCTACACAAGATGGTTGAGGTTTCTGTATTGTACGCCTGTTTGTGATTTTTTGAATTATAAGAAATTATTTAAACTTTGTGGAGGATAACATGCAATGTTATGGTGAAGAATGTAGGCAGGCAATTAAAGGAAATATCTCTGCGTGTATTGCAGTTTGTTGCACCTGACGTGATGAATAGTTTTTAGGCGCACACAGGGAAAAGATTAGTCGAAAATCAATTCAGGCATTGGATTAGAATTCATAACTGCCAAACATCAGAATTATTTGTCGATGTTATTGATAGATTGCAATTCGGTCTTACTAAATACAAGTTGCTACTCGTACTACCGAACTTTAGATGTATTAACCAATTTGAGTATTTCTAAATCCTCATTCATCTAAAATGGAAGATACAACTAATAACAACTACAATATTAGAATTCGTGTTCAAATATTAGTCACTGTAATCATAATTTAGTTTCTGTCACAAAAACACACAAAGTTATGTATTCGATTTTTCAGAAGAGTATTTTTTGTTAAAGAGGATCTACGTATATTGGAATGTTACACGAGGACTATTCAGAAAAACTATTAATTTAAACAGAATGTGATAAATAAAGTTGTGAAAAAACAATAAAGTGTATCAGCCAGCGACGAATACGTATTATCATACATTGAGGTGAAGTGAGACTTATAAACACAATCGTTGAATCTGACGCCACTATTGACGCCTTCACAAACACATGCAGACAATTGTGGACACTTGGCCTATAGGAACTATTATTGTGGATGACACTTAACTTAAACAAACATATGATACCCATGGTAACCCATCCCCATTATTGATCGATAAAAAAAATTGTTTCATATTTTCGATATTAAAAATGGGCACGAAATACGAACCCTGGTTATAAAAAATAATAATTTCGTTTATATTTAAATATAATTGTTTTTACTTTTTTTCTATAAAACTCATAATGGGTTAAAGCATCACCAAATGGTTGTGACAGCCATCAAATTCAAGTAATTACTTTAGTTGAGCATACCAATATATTTTTTAGGACAACCGAATTAGTTTTAACATTTTTGGTTCATCCAACTAATAGAATATTCACCACTACATGAAAATTTGATTGCTAGAACTAAAACATGAGTGACAGATCACATTTATTTCATGTTGCTGTGGCTTCAACTAAATATTTCAGCTCTTGCAACCAAAACTGAATTACAAATCAATTGATATGCACAACATTTGGTGATACTGAACACAATTATTGATAATCACAACTGAATAATATGACACTCCAAAAAACCGACAAACTTCAGTTGGCTGTAAATATAGTTGTGACAAGGAATCTCATCAGCCGCGTGTTTAACCCCAAAAAACCGACTAGGATTTCCGTGAAATATTTGAAATTTGTCCTTCATAACTGAGAAACTTTTAACTGAGAAGGACCGGTTGTGACAACTGAATAGATCGTAATGAAGTTTAGACGTTAACAAATAAATAAATAAATGGTTTCCCATTACATCCCATGAAGGGACAGGGGAGAACTTCTCACAATCACTGAGCTGTGCACTTTCCAGTTTTCACTCACTGATTGGGACCTACAGTTTTACACCGATTCCGAACGGTATTTTGGGAAGCTTTTTCATGGCTATATACTCGATAATGTCGCCGTCACTATGCGAGGTGACCGCCGCCGAAAGATATTTTAAGGTGGTCAGAGCAGGTTTCGAACCCAGAATGTCATGTACAAGAGCCGCGCACAGTAACCATTGCACCAACCACAAAAATTCGGTTGAAATACCTAAACGTTTGGACTTTATCATCCAAAAACTGTACATTCGAAACTTTTAACTGAGACTGAATTGCGGTAAACGAATTTAGACGTTAACACAGTCAAATATATTCGGTTGAAATGTCTGTAAATTCGGTTCCTTCAACTTCCTTGCAACACAAAACAATTTTATTAATGCGATCTTCCAGTAAAAGAAAAAATTGCTTTCGATACAATATTGACATTCGTTTCCTTATATGACGCGTTTGACCCAATTTTGCTAGATTTTGGAGCACAGAAAACGCTGTGGAACAGACTCCGTTGAACATGGTGAACGATTTCAACAAAACGTGTGCACCTATTCTAGAATGCTATACAGCGATGAGTATTAATTCTCTTATACGAATAGCTGACATATGCTGGATATTAATTGATAACGACAGAGAATTACCAAGAGCTAAAAAAATTACAGCAGACAGTTGTCCGAGGCCTTCGGCCTGCAGGCTGTGTCAGAGACACGGCCATTAAGTTTAACGTAGAATACGCCATCCGATAAGACAGAAAACATATATAACAATAAATTCATTTGCTTATATTATTTATCATTTATTGTTATATATGTTTTCTGTCTTATCGGATGGCGTATTCTACGTTAAACTTAATGGCCGTGTCTCTGACACAGCCTGCAGGGACAGTCCGTGGCCGAAGGCCTCGGACAACTGTCTGCTGTAATTTTTATATTTACCAACGGCATTTGATTCAAGTCCGTTTAAAAAAAAAATATTATGTTCAATTTTTTTAAACTTAATTTAATTTATGTATTTTAATTAATATTTTTATTGAAATAAGTTCTGCGAATGTTGAGAGGGCCGCCCTAATATTAAAAAAGGTTTACCTTATCGAGTCTTCGCATTAGCATTCGAGCATTGTGTGAAAGCTTTACGCTTTACAATTCAAAATTAATGTTACAACAGCCTCATTGAAGCTTTCGCAAAAAAGCTTTATTACGTTAGCTTACTGTTTGTTTCACTTTTTACTAGATACATGTTGCCAAGCAACATTAGCTTGCTGTTCGTTTCACTTTTTACTAGATACATGTTCCTAAGCAATGTTGAGCAACCAAAAACACTCAACCAAACACCACACATATGTTTGAGTGTATGTGTTTAAACAATTTTCATTTGAGAAATTAAAATACTAGAAATATATCAACCAATATGAAATGTATATCAAACGAAAGATAACATCTTCATTTACCTACAAAAAAAATTTAAAAAAAATTCATCTAGCCGTTTCCTCAAATTCAATGAAATAAAGATTACAACAATAGAAACCTGACATGACTCCTCATACCGTAAGGTAAGACGTATTCTACGTCAAAAAATATAATAAATACCAAAATTTATACTGATCTTTTATTTATCGATATTATATCTACAGTTTTATGTTGTTCGGTGACTTATAGTGAAATTTTACGTATAATATTCTTTCAATACACACCAACCCCCTAAAATGCAGGTTTGTTGGATATTTTAGTGCCAACTCGGAATAAGTACGAAATGAACCCTTAAACTTCATAGGGTCATAGGTCTTCGGATTAAATTTGACCCATTTTCGGAGAACAGTTGATTTTTTTGCTAAAAATTAGAAAATACTGTTGATATTTTATGGCTTTTATGTAATTTTAAATATCAACAGCTATGCATATATTTGCGAGCAACTTATTTTTATATTTTTTTACACTTAAGGTCTTCGAGTCAAATTTGCCCTCGAGTGAAAAACTTGTGTTTCTGATATGCTTAGCCGCGCAATTTGCGACCTAATTATGCTTCGGTACAAGTAAATCAAAATATATATCTGTCTCGTTTCCTGGCCATACTTACTAAACATAATATTGTTATAAAACCCGGGAATCCCCGGGCTATTTGCTTATAGGTCAACTGAAAACAGTTATCATGCAGCGTACATATGTGGTTCTTGTTTGCTTACAACAACATTGTTATCAGTTATAAAATACTCATGAAATGAATAAGACGTGTCTAAACTTGGAAATTATATATCTGCGGTTTCTTGTAGGAAAGTGGATGACAGCGAAATTGAAATCATGCCGAATGCAATATCGGTCGAGGAAGAAATTTGTTCAGAAATCGAAGTTCATCTAGTATATATTGTTGAGCCATATGATAGTGCTACTGAGAATGAAATTGAGATTGCACCCTCTCAGGTACTGACATCAAAAAATGGCGAAATAAAATATTTCAAAGAACCTGTTTCAAACAGACTTCGAGGAGTCCGAACGGAGAATATTATCCACACGGCGCCAGGATTGACTCGTTATTCTTGTTCAAGACTTACACAGGAAGAGATTTCAAGCTTTAAACTATTTTTCGCACCTCCTGTGATCCACACTATTTTGAAATATACAAATAGTGAAGGTAAATGTGTCTTTGGTAATAATTGGACCGAAGTTGACAACACCGAAATGTTTGCATTTATTTGTTCTCTTTTGTTAGCTGGAGTGTATCGGTCAAATAATGAAATTACGGAAAATTTGTGGGAGTCTGAAAAGGGTAGACATATTTTTAGAGCAATCATGCAATTGCAAAGATTCAAAAATATTTCGATAGTTATTAGATTAGGCCGCCGGTGGTGCAATGGTTAGTGTGCGCGCCTCTGTACATGAGATCCTGGGTTCGAACCCTGCTCTTACCACCTTAAAAAAAATTTTTTTCGGCGGCGGTCACCTCGCATAGTGACGGCGGCACTATCGAGTATATAGCCATGAAAAAGCTTCCCAAAATACCGTTCGGAATCGGTGTAAAACTCTAGGTCCCAAGCACTGAGTGAAAACTGGAAAGCGCAAAGTTTAGGTTTGCAGCTCACCACGCCTTATATAAAACAATGAAAAACTTTAACAAGAGCAACATTTTCACGAGAAATCGCAAAAAAAACTGCATGGTAAAGCAGAAGAGGATCAACAATTGTCAACTTCTACCAAATCCGGAAATCCTCAAAAGAAGTCGCTGACAATTATATAAAAAAAAATATATGGTTCCCATTACATCCCATGAAGGGACTGGGGAGAACTTCTCACAATCACTGAGCTGCGCGCTTTCCAGTTTTCACTCACTGATTGGGACCTACAGTTTTACAGAGATTCCGAACGGTAATTTGAGAAGATTTTTCATGGCTAGATACTCGATAGTGTCGCCGTCACTATGCGAGGTGACCGCCGCCGAAAAAAAATTTGAAGGTGGTCAGAGCCGGGTTCGAACCCAGGATCTCATGTACAAGAGCCGAGCACACTGACCATTGCACCACCGACGGCCACGTTGCTGACAATTATATGCCCGAAAGTAAACAGCAGTCAATTGTATGGGTGTTTCAATATGAGCCAAATCCAACAAAAATTGTTCGCGCCCGAAGCACTTCCATGCAAATGGTCGCCTGTTTTTTCGAAAAAACCGGACATGTCGCAACCGTACCACTAGAACGACACAGAACAGTGAATTCTGAGTGGTACACAACCATTTGTTTGCCAGTTGTCCTCCATGAAATCAGGAAAACCAACCGCCGAAGCCGGATCACTCTTCACCACGACAATGCGAGCTCTCGCACATCGGCTGAAACAACTGCATTTTTGAGCACCCAAAACATCGATTGGTTGGGTCATCCGCAGTATAGTCCTGACTTGTCACCGAATGACTTCTTTTTATTCCCGTACGTAAACAACAAACTGAGAGGTCAAAATTTTTCGACAACTGAAGAAGCAGTTGCTGCATTCAGAATGCATGTTTTGGAGATACCTCAATCAGAGTGGCAAAAGTGTTTCGACAATCGGTTCAAACGCATGCAAAAGTGTATAAATCTTCATGGGGAATATTTTGAAAAACAATAAAGTGACTTTCGATGATTAATATATGTTTTTGTTCTCTAATCCCGAATCATAAATTTCAACCCTCGCCTCTAAATCGAAATCGAATTACTGCCCATGAATTACATCAGGGCGATTCTATGGCACAACTGATCGAAAAGGTACTAGGCCGATCAGTTGTGCCATAGAATCGCCCTGATGTAATTCATGGGCAGTAATTCGATTTCGATTCAGTTCTTATCACCTTACGCCGAAACAACTGAAAACCTTTTTTTTTTTTTTTTAAAAAATTTTTAGGTATTTTTTGTAAGAATATGTATTATATTCTCCCCACAAAGGTCCTTTCTTAAAGAGAGGTACTTCTTTTATTAAAAGCTAATGTTCTTTTTTAAGAAAAGGTACTATTTTAAAGGAGAATTACTTTCTGTACAAAAGAAGTACTTTTTTTAAAAGCAGGTACTTTTTAAAGAAGTTGTACGCTTTTCAGGAAAAGGTTATTTTTTTTAAAAAATTTACTTATTTTCAGAAAGGCTACTTATCTCAAGAAAAGAAAAGAAAATACATAACTGTATTGTTAAGAAAAGGAATTTTTGTAAGAAAAGGCATGATTTTTAGGAGGTTTTTTTGAAAAAAATGATTTTTTTTTAAGAATGGGAATGTGTTTAGAATTGGTAATTTTTTCTAGAATATGTACACTTTAAAGAGTAGGTACTTATCTCAAGGAGAGTTATTTTGTTTCACAAAACATTTACTCTTTAGAGAACGGTATTTTTTTATGAAAAAGTAATTTTTTTAAGAAATTCTCCTTTTTTTAAGCAAAGGTACTTCTTTAAGATAAGGTTTTTTTTTTAAGAAAAGGCATTTATTTAAGCAAATGTTCTTTTTATACCCTCCACTGTAAGTGATAGAGGGTATATATCAGTTTGTCATTCTGATTGTAACATATAGAAATAAGGCTTTGCGACCCCATAAAGTAAATATATTCTTGATCCTTATAACAACCGGAGTCGATATAGCCATGTCCGTCTGTCCGTCTGTCCGTCTGTTGAAAACATTCTCACGACTTCAATCGGCGATAACGCAGTTTGGTTTTTGGCCAGAATGTTCCACGTATTCCTGAGCAGTTTGGTATTGAAAATCAGCGAAATTGGTCCATTGGAAAAAATTTTATGATTGGAAACGTAAAAAAACTCATAAAATTTTCACATTAATTTTTGTAGTTTTATACTAAACTACTCCTTTTGCCGTGTGGTGAATTTCCATGTTGAAAATCTTTGTTGTTCTTTATAATAGGTAAGTACTTACTTTAGAATGTTTAGATGTACTTTCATGTGTTCAAGGTCGCTGTGGCCTGATGTGTAAAGGGTTGCGCATTGGAGTCTGAGGGTTGTTGGTTCAACTCTCGTCCCTGCTTGTTTTTTTTTTCAACAGTTCTTCAAAAAATGCTTTTTTATTTTTGAAAAATGCTTTGCAGCTTGTTTTGTTGTTAACAGTTCTTTAAAAAATGCTTTTTTATTTTTAAAATATGCTTTTTTATTTAACTTGTGAAAAGTAACTTATTTTTACTTTTTTCAAAAAAGTAAATTTTCTTAAAAAAAAGTACATTTCTTAAGTACGTTTCAAAGTACATTAAGTACGTTTCAAAGTACATTTCATTAAGTATAGTTCTTAAGTACATTTCTTAAGTACATTTTTTCTTAAGTACATTTCTTAAGTACATTTCTTCTTAAGTACTTAAGCATGTGAGCATTTGAGCATTGTGAGCAATGCATTTGTGAGCATTGTGAGCATTTGTGAGCATCCTGCATTTGTGAGCATTTGTGAACAAGTAACTTATTTTTATTTTTTTTTTAAAAAAGTACATTTTCTTAAAAAAGGTCCTTTTTAAAATTTAATATTTTGCTGGTTAACACTAAGGTGGAGGGTATCAAAGATTCGGCCCAGCCGAATTTAACACTTTTACTTGTTTTAAATTTCTTTCACTTAAATTTACTTTTTATTGGGTTCAAAACTTCAATATATACTAAATACTGGTTACAGACTCCACCTAGAAAACTATGTGAGACATCTACTTAATTTCTTTCCTATGATCCAAGCCGTTAGTCTGGACACAAACCAAAGCAAAAGTAAACAATATCGGTGATAATAGTGGGTTGTAGCATAACAGTGTTAAATCGAAATTTGTTTAATTTTTTTATTTAGCCCCCATCCCTCAATATGCGATAAGGAGCTTCGTTCCAAAATCATGACAAAAGTACTTTATTAATTTCAAAGCTGCTAATGCTCCAAACCATGCAACTATACTGGACAAAATAATTTAAAATTGTAAAAACCATTATAGAATAATACGGAAAGAGTGTTCAAGAGTGCTTGAATTCCATCAAATTCTCGTCGAAAGTCAGTGGGCTAATTGGAGTTTTGATATCATCGGAAACTATTGCGGAATTTGAACGTTATACAGGATGGCCGATGAAAGCCGCTACCAAAAAAAAAATTTAATAACTTTTTTTCTATTTTTGAATCTGGTTAATTTTTTTTTTATTTTGCAGATTGATTTTTAGGTTTAACAAAAATGGTTGACTGGGACACTGAAACAAGAATTTGGATAGTCCACCGCTATCACGCACTGGAGTGCGTAGCTTCGGTCCAACGAGAGTATAGGCGCACGTTTGGCGGCAATCCTCCGAGCAGATGGAACATAATGAGACTTGTTGACAATTTTGTCGAGCATGGGACAGTCAAGAGAAGACTTTACCATCGAAACCCTTCAGTGGGACGGAGGAAACAATCACTGCTGTAGATGCTGCCATTCAAAACAATCCAAGAGTCTCGACATGAAGCTTTTCTGCTCAAATGGGTATAGTCCCATACAAAATTCAATTGGCCAACAAACTGAACGCAGCATACTTTTTGATTCGCTTGGAATTTTGCCAGAAGATGCTTGAAATGGTGGAAGAGGACGGAAACATGTTGAACTGTCTTTTCATGTCTGACGAGGCCCATTTCCATTTAAATGGCAAAATAAACAAACATAATTGTCGAATATGGAGTGCTTCCAACCCACAGATACTACATGAGACGGAACTGCATCCACTTCATGTCACAGTATGGTGTGCAGTTTCATAACGCTGCATTGCCGGGCACTACTTCTTCGAAAAAAACGGTCATACCGTTACGGTTACTGGAGACCGTTACTTGAGCATGGTGAGAGAGTGTTTCTATCCAGAATTACGCCGAATGGGAATTTCTTTCAACATAGCCCGGCCTGTTATGACAGAGTTACGACGAAAATTTCCCAATAAGCTGTTATCCAGAAACTCTACATTCCGTTGGACCCTCAGGTCGCCTGACCACACTGCACCTGCCTTTTTCTTGTGGGGTTATTGCAAACAGAAAGTCTGAAAAGCAAAACCAACAAATTTGAATGAAGTAAAGCAATCCATTCGAGAAACAATTGCGACTATTCCTGTCTCAACTCTCCAAGCAGTAATGAACAACTTTTTGGTAAGATGCCGTACATGCATCAACGAGCATATAATTCCATTTTTTTAACTAATTAAGCTATATTTAATAATATAATTTTTAAAACTAATTAAGCTATATTTAATAAAATTTAATGAGCTTTAACATGAATAATAATAAAAATGAATTCCATACACTGAAAAAAAAGTTATTTGAGTTTCTTAATGTAGCAATATTTATCAGCCACCCTGTACGATAATAAATAAAAGAAAATTGTTTCCTTCGTTCATATCAAAGATAATTTGTGTTATATTTAAAATCACTTTTGTCAATTCGCCTTTCCCTATGTTTTGAATGAAATTTCCAATTAGGAGGTTATTCAGCTGGTGGTCGTCGCTGGTGCAATGGCTAGTGTGCGCGGCTCTTGTGCATAATAATGTGGGTTCGATCACTGCTCTGGCCACCTTACATTTCCTTCGACGATGACCACCTCGCTTAGTGAGGGGAAAAAACAGAAAAATTCCTGTTGTACTCGTATGTTAACTTGATTTTCCCATGTTTTGAATAAATTAAATCCATACAATTAAGTTCTGAATTTTGCAGTATCGAACTTGGTGAACCCAATTTTCGAGAACTTTTTCCATTAAATCAAGTCGTATGTCATGACACGGCATGTTCAATATTGGCTTGTAAAACTTGAAGAGAGTTTGGTTTATTCCCAAAGACCAATGACTTCAACTAACCCCACAAGAAATAGTCCAATGGTGTTAAATCACAACTCCTTGAACGCCATTAAATGCCACAATTTCTTAAAACAATCGAATCTCGAAACTTTTCTCGCAATAATTCGGTTGTTGCACCTGCTGTGTGGCACGCAGCAGCGTCTTGTTGGAACCAGGGATTGTCAAAATCAACTTCTTCCAATTTAGGTCATTAAAAGTTGGTTAACATCGATCTATACCGCTCTCCATTGACAGTAACGGTGTTACCAGGTTCATTTCGAAAGCAGTATGAACCAATGACTCTACCAGACCAAACGCCACACCAAACTGTCTTATTGGCACTTGAACTTTATGTAAACAAAATATTCGTTCGTAATTTGCAATAATTTGTAAATGATGTTCTTGCGTATGTCTCTCCATGATGAAATTGTAGACACTACTAAACACAATGAAAACAAATCATGTGTTAACAACACCTTTTTATTGCACGGTACCTGTTCGATTTCTATAAACACATTAGTAAATATTACATTGGAAAAAAAATTGTTTTTGTGCTGAAGTCTCTTTTGGTATTGAACTTTCTTTCTTCTTACATCTGCTTTAAAATTTGATATCATATTCTTAAAATAGATAAAGCAATATTTAGCTCACTGAAATAATTGTCTTAGTTTTGTCATAAACAGAGCGACGACAAAAAGTATTGAATAGTATAGAGAACTTATTGCACTCTTTTTCCGCTCTCATGTAGAGAGTCTGACTGAAGAACATAAACGAGTCTTATTCTCTTTATAGAATATTTCAATATAAATGCACTATTTCGATAAAACAATACAAAAAGCAGAAATGTTTCAAAAGGCATCAATTCCATCAAAATTATGAATGGACCAAGGTACGACAAAAAGAGAGTAATACGTTCTGAATCATTCGCCAAATATTTCCAGTGCTCTTGAGTCATACAATTCGTTCCATGAGTTCTCTATACTATTCAATATTTTTTGGCGACGACGACCTGCTTTTTTTCGCTGTCGCTACATCAATACCATCATACTTATTTTCAGGCGTAGGCTATTGTTGTGCAACAACCACGTGTGTGTGTTGTTTACATGTGTTCACTTTGATAGATTGAAATACCCGTGCCTATAGATGTTAACACATCAAAAAAATGAGAGAACATGACGTAGTACAAATGGCCAAAACGTCCCTTAGAAATCATATCACACAAATTGGAAAACCCTTTAATATTTTATTGTTTCTCGACTTAGTCGATTAATCGGAAGTAATTTCTCGATTTATTTAATTCTAGAAATCATTCGTTTTAAAGGACTCGAGCGAATGGTTGACAAAAATTCTCCGATTAATCGAACAACGGTTAATCGAATGAATACCCTATGATAATATATATGTATGTTTGTATTTATATTTGGGATTACTGTAGATGAAATCAAAATGAATAGAAGAATTTTGTTAACAAGTTAATTAGGAATTCCAATACCACAAAACACTATTCCAATTGTATGAAAAATATTCCTCTCGATCCCTAGAGGCATCGCGTGGCTTTTCTACATGTATGTGAAAAACAAACATTTAACTCCCACTGAACTCAGTCATTAATAATAATCATTTTGACATTTCAATCCATACATATTTCTTGAATATATGTAGCACCTAGCCACAGCCAAACATGTATTCATTTTTACCTCAGCCCTATTTTGTTGTACACAAAATTCCATGCCATACGCACTTGTCTCCCACAGCCCATATCTCTCCAACGTTAAGTTATGGATAGAGCAATTTCAGTCAATGATTTTACGGAATTCAAGCATATCGACTAATATGTGTCCTCGCATCCATTCAGTTACACGTGTATATGGCAACTAAATTCTTCCATGTAAATGAACGTGGTGTATTTGCAGTTGATATTTTAATAAAGTTGATAATTTGTTGTGGTCGATTTGAGCAACACACGGGTGTATTTTTTTTACAGTTAATTACAATAATTGAAATACTTTAATTAAATTCAGAGTATTTGTTTACCCTACATCAGACAGTGGTCAAGATGTGAATACTTTGTGCTGGTGTTGCAAGAAGTTACAAATTTACATTGAAGTCGCAAACAAAAATAAAGAAAGGGTTGTTGAGATTAAGGTGAAGTTTATTGAATTTGTTAAGACTTTATAAAAGTACAACTGAAATATTTTATAAAAGTACAACTGAAATATTTATGCCAAGTATTGCAAAGTTGTAGCATAAGTTCTCACAGTCCAACCTAACTCGTGTAAATTGCATATAAAGTATTTTCCTCACCTCTGAACCCTAAAAACTTCATGAATTTCTATATTAGAATTTGAAAGGATATCCGTTGGTCCTTACCCACTACTAAATTACGCAATTCACACTTTGCGCTTCGTTGAACTTTGCTTCAGCTATGCATGTTCGCTTTGGCTATTTCTCGCATCTCTTTGTTATGGTTACCACATATTTTTAATTAAACGTGGTCGAATGATTGCGTGCTGGAATGAGGATTATTAATCATTTTTTATGGTTGTAATTTTTTGTACTTGTATGTGGTTGAACATAATTTGTTTTTGCTATAATAACAGTGACTGCCACAAATGTTCATTACATTCCGTTTTGAAGAGGACAATTGTTGATTTAAGAAATTATAATATTTAGAGGAAATATTTCATGAGATTAATTTAATTTAAAAAATAACTAATGTAACAGAACTTTACATTAATGGTTTTGGAACGTAGTTCCTTATCGCACGTAGCAAGATGGGGGCTAAATGAATAAATTTTAAGCAACTTTTTTTGATGCGTTAACATCTATAGCGGCGTATAGGGACTAAATCTATCAAAGTCAAGATTTTATGCTGCTGCTAAAACCAGATTTTATGCTGCTGCTAAAACCAGATTTTATGCTGCTGCTAAAACCAGTTTTTATGCTGCTGCTAAAACCTGATTTTCTGCGACTGCGAAAGAGAATAATTACGTGTTAAACAAAAATGAGCGAGCAAGAGAGCAATGAAAGAATGGTGTGGCAGGGGTGATGCAAACGAAATTGTGTCTATAGCGTATGTATTAACATAATAATGTATGTATGTACATGTGTCTGTTGCTGTTGTTGAACGGAGATATAAAGCATAGCCACGCAAAATTTAATTTGCAAGCTTGAGCAGTCGACGTTATAGTGACACACTAATACGTCAGTTACTTCGTACAAAGTATGTGTGATGTTGTGTGTTTGGCTGTTTCGTTGCTGTTGATATGGCAAACATGTGGTTGTGTGACGCACGTATACGTCAGCTACTACGGACAAAGTATGTGTGATGTTGTGTGGTTGGTTGTTTCGTTGTTGTTGCTATGGCCAAACAAAGCGAGTCATTTGATGTTCAGCATTGCCCGGTGTATTCCAAAACAAGTAGAAACGGTGTTAAGTTCGGCCGGGCCGAAGCTTATATACCCTCCACCATGACGATTTACACTCACACTCTCCACTCTTTGCATTCCCTTAACAGTTTTTCTTTTAGGTAACCTACACCCACCACCCACACAAACACTCCACGACACAGCAAGTACAAATAAATCAGCAACATATCAATAGTAGTAGTAGTAGTTGTTGTTGTTGTGGTTGGTGTTGTTGTTTTTATTTCTATTTATAATTGTTTTCTCACACTTTTCGATATTGGCATTCTCTTAACAGTGTTTCTTTTAGGTACACCCCGTTTCCTCACACAAGTACTCATCGACTCCATAAGCAATGGAGTATATTTGAATATGTGTGGTTGTGATTTTTATTTAAATGTAACGTCATCATATGATTGAACGCTGTTTTTTATTTTCCCATGTAACATTTACTAATGTGTTCATAGAAATCGTACAGGTACCGTGTAACAAAAAGTTGATAACACATCGCCCGTGAGTTCGAACACTCATTGGATTTTTTTAACTACTTTATTATAACCCATTATTATCAACTATGGTTTGGTTTGGTTTAAAGGGAAGTTTGCTAGGTTTGCTAGGTTACATGAATGAATTACATTTGGCAGCACACTTACTCTTGCTCTCGTATTCTTCGTTTGGTTTGTGTCTAGACTAACATATTCGGGGATATTTTGTATAATGGGAAATTTTCTAGATGAAGCCTGTGTAGTATATATTGTAGTTTTGAACCCCCTGAAAATTAAATTTAGAAAAGCCAAAGTGCAAGACTGGCAAATCCATGAAATACAACCCTGAGCATGGAACTACATATGGCAGCATACTTACTCTTACTCTCATACTTTTGGTTTGGTTTGTGTTTAGACTAACATATCCGCGGATATTTTTTGTTTAAATGGTAGTTTTCCAGGTGGAGCCTATGTATTACATATTCTAGTTTTGAACAGAATAAAAAGCAAATTTAGAAAACCCAAAGTGAAAGAAGTTTAAAAAAATATCATTTTCTTAAGTAAGTGCGTTTTCTCAAAAAAATTAAATTTTCTCAAAAAAATAGCTATTGATATTCTTAAACAATCCATCTTTTATTAAAAAAAAAATACCTCATTTAAAGAAGTACATTTCCCAGCAAACAATTTTTAGGGTTTTGGAAGCACTAGCAATTTTTTCCCCATACTGAAGCGCTTACTTAGAAGTCATTACAATTCCGGCATACCAAACTGCAATGAAGTATGGAATCACAAACGAAAATACCATTCTATAGCATACAGTTGTACTACCGAGATAGCGATATTGTAAGGCAATGCTAATTCTTTTCTTGTCGCTCGCTTACTGCACTGCAATAAAGTATGGCAATAACCTTCATGTCTTTCATATCTTCTAGACTGCAATGAATGAAGTGCCTTTGGTCGCCTTTAACTACATCCCATACAAAAATCATGCCTTATTTCAGCAATTTTGCAAGCGATTGCCACCATGTTTTCGCCTTACAATTCTGTTTCCGGGTAAGCAGTGCTTTTTGCTGGGTTGCTTAAAAAAGTAAATTTTCTTACAAAAAGTACATTTTCTTAAATTTTTTTTTAATAAGTACGTTTTCTTAAAAAAAGTACATTATCTTACAACAAAATCCATGAAATACAACCATGAGCATGGAATTACATTTGGCAGCACACTTACTCTTGCTCTTGTATTTTTCGTTTGGTTTGTGTCTAGACTAACATATTCGGGGATATTTTGTTTAATGGGAAATTTTCTAGATGGAGCCTGTGTATTACATATTGTAGTTTCGGACAGAATAAAAAGCTAATTTAGAAAAGCCAAAGTGAAAGAAGTTTAAAAAAATAAAATTTTCTTAAGTAAGTGCGTCTATCAAAAAGTAAATTTTCTCAAAAAAAAAAAATACCTATTTATATTCTTAAACAATCTACCTTTTATTAAAAAAACCCTTATTTAAAGAAGTACATTTGCTTAAAAAAGTAAATTTTCTTACAAAAAGTACCGTTTCTTAAAAAAGTACAATATCTTACAACAAATTGCATTTTCTTAAAAAACTACATTTTCTTTAAAGAGTGCCTTTTGTGTAAAACAAAATAACTTTTTTCAGATAAGTGTCTACTCATACAATTGTACATGTTCTTTCGTAAATAAGCTTTTTTCGAAAAAAATATACCGTCTCTTTAAAAAAATACCTTTTCTTACAAAAATTCCTTTTCTTAAAAGTACATTTTCTTAAAAATAAAATAATACCATACCTTTTCTTGAGATAAGTAGCTTTTCTGAAACTAAGTAAATTTTCTTACTAAAATAACCTTTTCCTAAAAAGAGTACCATTTCTTTAAAAAGTACCTGTTCTTAAAAAAAGTACTTCTTTGTAAAAAAAAAATTTCTTTCATTTTCTTACAGAAAGCACCTCTTATTAAAAATGGTAGCTTTTCTGAAAAAAAAATTAGCTTTTAATAAAAGAAATACCTCTCGTTAAAGAAATGACCTTTCCGGAAAATATAATACATATTCTTACAAAAGGGGCCTAAAAATATACTTTTGTTAAAAAAAAATCATTCAATAAATAAAAAATTTCTTAAAAAAAAGTTTATCATTTAACAAAAAGTATCTTTTCTTTAAGATCGATTTAAATTATGGTATTTTTCAACTGGCGCCTTGGGCACATTGAAACTAACTAGTACATAATATGCAGCGAAAGGAACTTCGTTCAAACAGGGTGTCCCCGACACTTCACGTAATTTTTTTTTTTCAAAAACAGTTTGTTTAAAAATGTAATCTTTAGTTGAAAATTCCGTACAATATTTAACGTGGGAAGTTAAGACACGTCCAAGGGACTAAAGTCGGGATTGACTACAACTTTTGATATTCGAGGGCAGTTCAAAAACTAACAGACCTAAAAAAGAAGACACACAAATGTTGGAAAAACTTTTCCTTACTTTTCAACATAATCCCCTTTTAGATCGATACACTCTTTCCAGCGATATTCAATAGCTTCGATACCCTGTTATAGTAAGGATTGTCAAACTCTTTAAAACATCCATAAACCGCTGACTCCACCTCTTCATTTTTGGCGAATCTTTTACCATCGACCCATTTTTTTTAGTTTGGAAATAGAAAATAGTTCGAGGGAGCTAAATCAGGAGTATAAGGAGCGTGAGGTAGCAATTCGAACTTTAATTCATTAAATTTTGTCATCGCAATAGTAGATGTATGACATCACGCTAGTGCATCCTAGAGCGCCACCCGACTAAACGCTCTTGGACTTTGGAAGAGCAACACATATGGACATGCGAGTATACCACAGACAATCCTAAGAGAACTCAATATGACAACCGATTACTGCACCCCCTCATTGACGTTGACCTAGCCAAGCGGCTCTCCTATCACTCAAATCTTACAACACTGCATCTGAACTCGTTAGTGAATGTAGGGAATAACTTGTCGACCTAGGTCGGCTGCCTAATGTGCCGTACCTGAGATGACGCAGAAGAGGAAGAGACGGTGGAGCATCTCCTCTGCAGTTCTCCGGCTCTTCAGACGTCTAGATATCGGCCGTGCCTTCCTGCATAACCTCACTGAGATACACGAGATGTATCTAGGGGATCTAATGAGGTATCTCATGTGTGATGTGGTAAGTAAAACGGTGTCTCAAGACACCAATTGATGCTAGATAGTATTTTTAGCAACTACGAAACCCAACCAACCAAAAAGATGTATGAATTGGAACATGATCTTGATGAAACAACACTTTGGTTTTCCCAAAATGCCGTATTTTTCCCATAATTTCATCACTTAAATGCTGCAATAAATTAGCATGATATTCGCCGTTGATTGTGTTTCGTCTCTGAAGGTAATCAATAAACATTATTCCCTGCGCATCCCATGACAAATCGTAACTAAGTCGAAACCGTACGCTAAACAAATAATCTACTCCCAAACAAGATATCTCTACACTAGTATCTGGGATATTTGTTTCTTGGAGTCCCAGCTCACGATTAATGCAGAAGCTGTGTGGGTGAAGTGAAGGAAGACACCGTCGAACACCTCATATTCTACTGCCCCATCTTTTGTATAAGTATGAGGGAATATCTACGATCATGTTGAATACATGTTGAATTTGACAGAAACTCAGGAAGTTCAACTGAATGATCTTCGAACCTTTCTGCAGAGTACTAATTCGTTCACCAGGTGCCACTGCCCCCGTTCAACATTACTGCATGTTGTGCTATTTCCGCTGAAAGCATTATCGCCCTTATTTTTTTATACCGCCGTGGGCCCAACGAACAAAGCCATACTCATGATGAAGCATGATGGAGCTACGGCGCATACTGAAAGAGAGCCACAACCGAAATCCTGAAGGCTACATTTCCAGATAGTCTTATCTCTCGTTTAGCCGATTTCACTCACTGACAATATCGCTCTATTTAAACGCTCCAGCCTTCTTTTTGTCCACTCAGCTACTGGCGCAGAATGATCATGATTATGAAGCGGAGTGGAAAACATCTCCCACTCCATGAAAACTGCTACACTGAAAGGGATGAAAATGTTCATCACCCCAACAACTTTTGTCTTCGAAAGTGTGCTAACGTACAGTTTCATTCCCGCTATGAAAATGTGTTCAACAGCTGATAGTGGTTCGTTAATGTGATGAAGGAATGGTTGTCGCTGCAATGAATTTGCTTCATTATTGCAACGAATTTCTTTCGTTGCTGCAATGAATTTGTTTCATTGCTACAATGAGTTTGTTTCATTGTTGTAATGAATAAGTATCGTTTTTGCAATGCATTTATTTCATTGCTGTAATGAATTTGTTTTATTACCGCAATGAAGTTGCTTCATTGCTGCAATGAATTTGTTTCGTTGATGCTATCAATTTGTTTCATTGGTGCAAAGAATGTGAGTCATTGTTGCAATTTATTTGTTTCATTACTACAATGATTTTGTTTCATTGATGCAATGAATGTTTTAAAGTGTGTTTGAAATCATTTATTGACAATTGTATTTGAACTTTTGTTTCAAAAATTGTTCTCAATTAATTAAATAAATATTGGGCTAATTATCTTATCATTTGGCTCAACTATTATCAATGAAATTACCAGCCAGAATATGACTTAGAGTGAGGTTATGTGCTTAAGTCACTTCACCTGACTGGATATTCCCTTGTTTTGTTTTCAAATTCAAATTAATTTTTCCCTTTGGCCCCCAGCATTACAAGTATATCACTAATTTTCTCGACAAAATGTTGTTGATTTGTTTTGCAACATATTGTGTCAACAAAATGTTTGGGGCCATTTATATTAAGCTGGCATTGAATTTCTCATGACAAAGTAAACAACATAAAAGTTAAATAAAGTAATTTACCAATTGTTATGGCAATCAAGTTATCAAAATCATTATCGTTCAGCGAGACGCAGAGAGAGAGGGAAATACTTTTGAATGATAGAGTTTGTGTCGGACAATTAAGCGGATATAATTGAATGATACTTATATATCACTTAGTGGCTCCTTGAGATATTAGAAAAAATACTCTTTCCTTGAACAAAGTGGTATTGGTATATATATACTTGTATATATGGTTAGTTATATATTCGATGCCTTTGGTTGATGCATTGCTGACCAAAATGTATAAAGGTAAAAGATTCATATGTGTATTTTCAGTTCTGAAATGCAAAAAAGCAAAGCTTTGAGGAAGGTAATAGATAACACTAAGTAAAATTTTAAGTTTTGAAATGACACATAAAAACACCGAGACACCTCAACTAATTTTTGGGTCATAGAATCCAGTGGTATACTCCGTTTTAAAAAGTTAACTCAAAATAACGAGATATTTCGATTTTAAATTTGTAGTAGATTTGAGGTGATGTTTGATTTTATTTGAGGGAAAACCCTGCAAAAGCTCTTGCTAAATCAATTTGTATATTTTTTTTGTTTCGACAAAATGTAACCGTTGAAATAGTAGACATCTATTTGCAAGCAGAATTAGTTTACCTCTTACAATTTGGGGCCATAATAATTTTGGGATTAGGGATTTTGGGATTGGCATCCCACAAACAGATGCTAGAACATATATATCAAAGTGTTCACTTTGGCAGATTAGTGCCTACCCGCCGCTATAGATGTGAACGCATCAGAAATATAAGCATTTTATTGACTATTTTGAAAAAGTAGAAAAATGAGTGACGAAAAATGCAGATAACATTGCGAAAAATTAAATATATTTTGTTTTGTGTGTGGAAAATTTACACCGAAAAATCATCGACGACATTTGGTTGAAGATGCCCTCAAAGCTTACAATCAGTATTGTATTGGTTACCCCCGCTGAAGAAATGCGAAATGTTGATCATGCATCTGAATTTACGTGCATCACATGTTTTAGTGCATTAATCAAATGGTGGAAATTACGACGATGTTCGATGCCGTCCAAATGGTCCAACCAAATGATATGGACCGATCCAGGGGAACATGATACAGAAAATTGCTACACGTGTAAGAACGATGTGAATGGTCTCAATCGAAATAGTAAGTTC
This sequence comes from Phaonia tiefii, assembly GCA_963931995.1. Taxonomy (NCBI): domain Eukaryota; kingdom Metazoa; phylum Arthropoda; class Insecta; order Diptera; family Muscidae; genus Phaonia; species Phaonia tiefii. The sequence continues at coordinate 126,471,420 of OZ008371.1, forward strand.
ACTTAGATAGACTATATATGGAATGCACAATAATTGATTCTTATAGAACGATCCGGTTTTATATACAAATGTGTGTCAAGTGCTCACGTACCAGTTCCACACAGTGATGAATTGCCTGTCCCAGTACATCCAACGACATACCAATATGATAATGCGTCCTATGAAGTACAATCACAAACTTCAGCAACATCATTACATCATACTGATTCTGATTACCTTCAGCCAGTTATACAATATCCATCATTAATTTCCCAGGAACATTTAGATAGAATCGTTCGAAATCTGAAGCTATCTCAAAATAATGCAATGACTTTGGCTTCGGAACTAAGAAGCGTCAACGTGCTGGCACCAGGTGTAAAAGTTACATCTTACAAATACCGGCAAGAATCATATATGCCTTATTGCATGCTTTCCGAAGGCGCAGCTTATGCATATTGTCAAGAATGAAATGGGAATCTGCAACTATAATCCATCTTTATGTCGTCTTTTCATAGACTTTTCAACCAGAACCTTAAAAGTAGCCTTGCTATTTGAAAACAGCAGCGTTAAACCAGTGCCATTGATGTATGCTCTTGGAATGCATGAGTCGTATGATACCATGACATTAATTCTGGAACGCATCAGTTATGACGAACACAATTGGCGCGAAAATTGTGATTTAAGATTCTTTCACAATTAGCTGGAATGCAAACTGGCTATACAAAGTACATGTGTATTTTTTGTAAATGGGACAGCCGTGCAAAATGCAACCAGTACGAAAAGCGAGATTGGCCAAAACGCGATTCGCAAGTTGTTGGCGAATTTAATGTAATTCGTCTACCATTGATCTCCCTTCAGAAAATAATGCTTCCGGATCTTTATATCAAGCTGGGAGTTGTAAAGAATTGTTTAAAGCGTTTGGTTCGCGTTAAGGAAAATGCATTACCATACTTGAAAATCAACGCTTTTCCAAAATTATCAATTGAAATATTAAAAGAGGGTAATTTTGTTTAACTAAAAGTGTGTGACTGCAACATCTTTCATATAAATTTTTTTTAACAGTTGTAGTTAACGGTCCCGTTATACGGAAACTTTTAAGGGATACGAGTTTTTCGGAAATGTTAGATGAAACCGAACTAAACGCATGGAACTCAATTCGTGCGGTAATTGAAAACGTTCTTTGCAAAACTCGCTCACCAGAGTAGCGTGATTATATTGACAACATGATGAAGTCTTTCGATAAACTAGGCGTTAATATGTCGTTGAAAATCCACATGTTACATGCACATTTCGATTCTTACGAACGACAATTGTCCCCAGAAACAGACGAAACTGGCGAAAGATTTCATCAAACTAACTATAATGGCATTTGGAGGAGACCGTTTCGCTAGAAAAAAAAATAGACTCAATGCTTGCAGATTTCTGCTGGTCGATTACAAACAAAGAGAAAAAATTGAATAAATCCAAAAAATTTACAAAATCATCGAAATAAGAGCAAATATAGTTCCATGTCCGCTTGAAAATGGACGTCCATTATTTCTAGATATAAATTATAAACAAATTGATTTTAAACAAGTTTTTAAAGTTTTTTTCATTCAAATAAAATCAAAAATCGCCTTAAATCTACTACAAATTTAAAATCGAAATATCTCGTGATTTCGAGCAAACTTTTCAAAACGGGGTACACCACTGGATTCTACGATCCAAAATTAAGTTGACGTGTCTCGGCGTTTCGGTGTGTCAGTTTCACCTACTTACAATGTAATTGAATAAAATGTTAACCCTTTTAAATCCCCAAGAAAAGAGGAAAAATACAATTAAATACATACGATCAAAAATTTAAAAAAATTACCCCTCCGGAACCGCTTTCACCCCTGAGGGCATAATTGTTTTTTAAATTTAAATCTTTTTATTTTAAATTTGTTTCAAAATGGCTTTTGTTATAATTGGAGAGAACTTTGTTAACTTCCTCCTAATTCATTTCCTTCGCATAACTGGTTTATTCTGTCATATGTTGGATTTGAATTAGCGACATTGTATCATCGTCATCTTCAACTGAATATATTTTATATTTCTGTTGCCATCTGGATACAACACATTTTCAAGAGTTTCCTTTATTTGAACTCAAGATACTTCACAAGATGATGGTTACCCATGCTCTCCATAGAGCGCAGAACACACTTCAATTGCTCGGTAATTTACTGGCTTACTTGTATCACCTTTAGGTATGCAAGGTTGCCAAATGTATTTGAAAATTCTAACTAATGGGTCCGCCATCTAACTTTTTTTTTCAACCAGTGCTTATTTCGTGAATGGTAACACTTAGCTCATGTCTGATCTGACAGATAATTAGTTTTATCCTTCCGCAGAACGAATATGGTTGTGTATACGCTTGAACAACGCTGGGAAATATTGCGACAACTTTGAAAATCATGGTAATGTTGCAGAATGTGTGCGAAAATTGGGTACGGATATTGGAAGAAGAGAAGCACCGTCAGCTCCGTATGTTCGATATCTTGTGAAAAAAGTGAAAGAAACACCTCGGAGCTGCGATTTGACACCATTGGACTATTATTTGTGGGGTGCCCTCAAAGATAAGTGTTACGGCGACGAGCCAGAGACAAGTGACGCTTTAAAGGACAATTTTCGTGAAGCCATTGGTTAAATACAGCTGCCCACAATCGATAATGTGCTTAAGAATTTGACCGATCGTGTAGGCTACAGCATGGCCAGCCGAGGCAGCCATTTGAATGAAATTATTTTCCATTATTAACCGGAAGGATTGTACTTTCAAATAAAAAAAAGAAATTTGAGAAAATATTCAGTATATTTTTTTTTATAGCATTTTCAAAAAAAAAAGTTGTTTGGCGGACCCGTTATACAATTTTAAAACTTTTTGAAATTTTCATTACATTCGAATATAAAATAATTTATTTTAAAATTTTGTAAATCTATACTCATTTTTCTGGATCAACTTTCGATATAGGATCACCACGAATATAAACAAACCAACTGAAACTTCAAAATTTTATTTCGTATTGGAAAATTGTGGTCTACTTATAAGTTAAAAAAAAAGCATTAACTTCATTATGGATTATTTGATGATATATTTTCAAGCATTTTTTCAATTAAGTTTTGGAACAAAGTTCCTAATCGCACGATGCACGATGGGGGCTAAATGAAAAAAAAAATTAACAAATTTTTTTATCACTATCATGCAACAACCCAGTATTATCAACTATATTGGGTACTTTTGCTTTGGTTTGTGTCTAGACTAACATATGTTGGGAAATTTCTTGTTTAATGGGAACTTTTCTAGGTAGAGCCTATATTTATTATATATTGTAGTTTTGAACCCAAAAGAAAGTAAATTTAGAAAACCCAACGTGAAAGAAGTTTAAAAAAAAGAACAGTTTCTTAAATATGTGCCGATTCTTCAAAAATTGAAATATTCTCAAAAAAAATAAAATACCTGCTCATATTATTCAACAAAGTACCGTTTCTTAAAAAAATTGCTTATGTTAAAGAAGTAACTTTCCTTAAAAAACGTAAATTTTCTGACAAAAGTTACCTTTTCTAAAAAAAAGTAATTTTTTTAAAATATGTAAATTTTTATGAAAACGTACATTTTCTTACAACAAATTGCATTTTCTTAAAAAACTACTATTTCTTTAAGTGTACCCTTTTTGTGAATCAAACTAACTTTTCTTGAGATAGGTACCTACTCTTAAAAATTTACCTGTTCTTGAAAAAAGGACTTTAGAAAGGAAAAAAACCTTTTCTTCACAAAAAAAAATATTCTCTTAAAAATAATAACTTCTCTTTTCTTGAGATAAGTAGCCTTTCTGAGAATAAGTACAGATTCCTAAAAAATAAGCTTTTCATAAAAAGATTACATCTTCTATAAAAAGTACCTGTTCTTAAAAAAGTACTTCTTTTTAAAAACATAACATTCCTACTCTTATTGCATTTTCTTTAAAAAGTACTTCTTCAAAATAGTACTTTTGGAACGAATTTCCTTATCGCACATTGCGGCATGGGGGATAAATGAAAAAATGTTAAACTACTTTTTTTAACTACTTTATTACAACCCGTTATTATCAACTATAGTGGGTACTTTTGGTTTGGTTTGGTTTAAAGGGAAGTTTTCTAGGTGGAGCCTCTTTATTACATATTGTAGTTTTGAACCCAATAAAAAGTAAATTAATAAAAGCCAAAGTACAAGACTGGCAAATCCATGAAGTACAACCCTGAGCATGGAAATAAATTTGGCAGCACACTTATGCCTTAAACACATAGACGACAGCAAGCTACGAGCGACAACCTGTCAAAATTAAAACACACACGTTTATATGAAAATGATTACTTTGACGGCGTCACAGCAGAACGACGGCACAACGACCGTTGCAGTTGTCGCCAATATAAACTAATTTTTATTTTGAAAGGCGACAATATCAGATACAGTGTTGGTAATGCACTAAAGTAGTTGTAATAATTTGGAGATTAAAGGCGTTTAACTAAAAACTGAAAATTTGTGTCAAACATTTTGGGATTTATTAAATGTTTTATCAGCCGGCTTTCGAATTTTTTTGGTGGATCGCGTAGTTGAAACAAATAATTCTGAATTGAAAAATTTTCTGCCCAGAAAAAATTATTGTTGTACTATGCGCGTTCAAGGTGCACAAAACCAAACTCGCGTTCAATTTTTCACGTTTTGTAAAAAGAACACACATATTCAGTGAAAAACTGAATGTATTTTTATTTCTTCTTGGTATGCTAAAATATAATTTCGATATATAAAGATTTCTTGTGTAGCCGGTCTTCGTCCGGGGGTATGCCAAAATATGGCTTCGCCTTTGAAATATTTCCTGCCTCTTCGGAATGTATTTTAATCCACTCATTAATAAACAAACTATAATGAAAATAAAACATATGCATGTACTTCGGGTAAAAAAATTACAAAAACAAATACCCTTTTCAATAAATTATTTTGTAGAACATAAATCGTTTGTTTGTGTGTCTAATAAACGTCATATTGGCATCACTGAAAAATACATTGCTCCAACAAACAGCTGTGCATATTACAATTTTTTTTTATTGTGTTGGTTGGCATTTGTTGAATTTGGTAAGTTTTTGATTATCTTCGATTGCTTCTTTGACGTAATTTATGGGCCTCGTACACTAAATCCGGAATATGTACTACTTTAGCAATATTAATTATAGAATTTACTATATTTCCACTCATGTTTTCGTAAAACTTATTAAAATTCTGTCAAAAAAACAATATCAGCTGTTTACGCTGTAGCTGCCGTTTTCAAAATATTTAAAAAGGTGGCTACACAACGACAAATGTCGCCAACGACATTTGAAGTCAGTCGTCGTGCAGCTTGCTGTCGTCTATGTGTTTAATGCATTACCCTTAACTTTGGCTTGGTTTGTGTCTAGAATAACATATAATATATGGGGGGATATGTCTTGTTTCATGGGAAATTTTCTATGTGGAGCCTGCTTATTATATATTGTAGTTTGAACCGAATAACAAGTAAATTTAGAAAAGCCAAAGTGAAAGAAGTTTTAAAAAATAAAATTTTCTTAAATAAGTACCTTTTCTTAAACAAGTACATTATCTTACAACAAATTGACTTTTCTTAAAAAGCTACCTATTCTTTAAAGAGTACCATTTTTGTAACAGAAAATAACTTTTCTTGAGATAACTATCTACTCTTAAAATTTTGCCAGTCCTTTCGTAAAAAAAAGCTTTCTTCAAAAAAAAAATACATTCTCTTACAAAAAATATCTTTTCTTACAAAAATTCCTTTGCTTAAAAGTACCCTTTCTTAAAAATAAACTAATACCTTTTCTTTTCTTGTATATTTGTTGGACCAGTTTGTTATCGGTTGATTTTATGTATTTAAATGGGTTTACTGGTCGTCAGTGTTTGCGCAAATAAAACTCAAAGTTTCATTTCGCTTTCCTCCTACGCGTTTCGGCAATTTGTTGTCGCCTTCATCAGGGAGTCTGATAAAATATATTTTTTTTTATTATAATTTCCTTCGCCTCAAATTTTAACATTATTTACCAAAATTTTCAATAGTTAATACAAAAAACACACATAGATAAGTAGCCTTCCTAAATATAAATAAATTTTTTTAAAAAAATAACCTTATCCTAAAAAGAGTACCACTTCTTTAAAAAGTACCTGTTCTTAAAAAAAGTATTTCTTTGCAAAAATGCATACTCTTAGGCTTTTTCTTACATAAAAACATTAGCTTTTAATAAAAGCAGTACCTCCCAACAAAGAATGGGCCTTTTCGGGGAAATATAATACATATTCTTACAAAAGGGACCCAAAAATTAAATTTTTTTTAAAAAACACATTCAATAAAGACAACATTTCTTAAAAAAAGTTTACCATTTTACAAGAGCATCTTTTCTTAAAGTGGTGAAAGTAACTAGTACATAATATATAGCGAAAGGAACAAATGGGTGTCCCCTGACACCTCATGTAATTTTTCTTAAAAAACATTAGCTTTTAATAAAAGAATTAGCTCTCTTTAAAAAAGGGCATTTTCGGGAAAATATAATAAATATTCTTACAAAAGGAGCTAAAAATATACTTTTTTTACAAAAAAATTCAACCCAGTATTATAAACTATATTGCGTACTTTTGCTTTGGTTTGTGTCTAGACTAACATATGTTGAGAAATTTCTTGTTTAATGGGAAGTTTTCTAGGTGGAGCCTGTAACCAATATTTAGTATATATTGTAGTTTTAAACACAAAAGAAAGTAAATTTAGAAAAGCCAACGTGAAAGATGTTTTAAAAAAGAACAGTTTCTTAAATATGTGCCGTTTCTTAAAAAATTGAAATATTCTCAAAAAAAAAACCTGCTCATATTTTTCAACAAAGTACATTTTCTTAAAAAAATAGCTAATGTTAAAGAAGTACCCTCTCTTAAAAAAGGTAATTTTTTTAAAATAAGTACCTTTTTTTAAAATGCACACTTTCTTACAACAAATTTGCTTTTCCAAAAAATACCATTTCTTTAAAAGTACCACTTTTGTGAAACAAAATAACTTTTCTTGAGATAAGTACCTGTACCTATTCTTGAAAAAAGGAACTTAGAAAAGAAAAAAACGGTTTCTTCAAAAAAAAATAACTTCCCTTAAAAAAATACCTTTTCTTACAAAAATTCCCTTTCTTAAAAGTACCTTTTCTTATAAATAAAATAATAGCTTTTCTTTTCTTGAGATAAGTAGCATTTCTGAAAATAAGTACACTTTCTTAAAAAAATAAGCGTTTCCTAAATAGAGTATCACTGACTTAAAAAGTACATGTTCTTAAAAAAAGTACTTATTTTTCTTACAAAAGTACTTCTTCTTAAAAATAGTACTTTTTCTGAAAAAAACAGTAGATTTTAATAAAAGAATTAGCCCTCTTTAAAAAAGGACATTTTACAGAAGGAGCTAAAAATATACTTTTTTTAAACAAAAATTCGATCCAGTTTTATCAACTATATTGCGTATTTTTGCTTTGGATTGTGTCTAGACTGACATATGTTTGGAAATTTCTTGTTTAATGGGAACTTTTCTAGGTGGAGCCTGTAAGCAATAGTTAGTATATATTTTAGTATATAAGAAAGTCATTCTATATAAAGAAATTCATAAAAAAAGTTTATCATTTTACAAAAGTATATTTTTTTAAAGATCCATTTAAATAATCGTATTTTTCAACAGGCGCCTTAGGCGTGTTGGAAGTATCTAGTACATAAGTATTTTAATTAATTTTTTTTAAACATGTTGTGTTTAAATTAAACCAATATTTTTAGTTTAGTAGTTTAGTTTAGTATTTTTATCAAATGGTGACGTTAGATCCTTAAACAAGGACAACAAATTGTATAGTAATGGATAAAGCATTATGAAGGATTATGTTGGTTATCAGAGATATTGTTGCAGACAAAAACCATCCAAAGCAGTTCAATTAAGTGTTGACTATTTTCTTCTCAAAGGACGACCATAAACAGATAATACAGTTAATGTGGTCCATACTCTAATATCCTCTAAACTTTTAGAATATCAATGATTCAACAAAAATCTTGTGTTTCTATTAAATTAAAACAAATTACTCTGTGTTTTATAGTAATTTATTTCAACTATACTCGTACCATTGCACTCATACACATACCCATATTTTAGCAATTTGATATAAATGGCAAAAGGGAAATTACTCGTTTACCGAAAAATGTTGCAATAAATTTAACTTTTTACAGAAAGAAAAAACTATGAATTTTTTCCGATATTTCCGACAGAACAACACTATTGATTAAATGCGACATTGAGTCAGTCAATTTAATAAACAATTTATTTGGAATTAAAAAAATAATATTTCACAGAGAGATGATAAAAGGCGCAATACAAATTAACAATGACGGCATCAAATACAGAGATGATTCAGAGTTGATTTATTTCTGTTTAATAAAACGAGATAATTTATTAATTACGATAAGGACAATAGTCGGCTAGAGTGGCAGCAGAACTGCATCGAGCCTGTGGGGCGACCACAGTGGGACAATCTTAAGCGGCTGATAAAGCTGGATAAACTCGAACTGAGCCGACTCTTGGGTACACTAACAGGGGAGTGCTCTAAGGGAACATCAGCATAATGTTAAGCGTGTCGATGCAATCGAGTATGCGAGGAGGACATCTTATGGATGATATACTTCATCTGTCATTATCACGCTTTTTTAGGATTAAGACTACAACATCCCGCATGCAGTACAAATGCGACGAATCTAAAAGGAATGAATTGGAGAGCAGCGCGGATCTCATACAGAAAATTAGAGGCTTCTAACGGGAACGGAAAGAGCGTAAAACAGGCCTACTTATCGGCTTAAGTGTAAGCCCGGATATGTGCCCAGATATGGATGCTTCGCATCCTTTGTCTCAAAAAAAAAATTAATAAAATGATTTCCCATTACATTTCATGAAGGGATTAGAGAGCTTTTCACAACCAGAGAGCTGTGCGCTTTATAGATTTAAATTCACTGATAACGACCTGTTTTACACTGGCATCGAACGGTATTTTGAGAAGCTTTCATCCTCTTTCTCAACCTTACTTGAATTCCTGGCAGACAACTCGCAAAATTATGGCTATATTTCCGTTTCGCGTGAATGTTGCACAACCTCGTGCTTGTAGGAATTCCTAACTAAATAGACAGCTCAAAGAACTAAAATGTTAGAATATACTGATCATTAGGTTTGGTTAGATTAACTGTGAGTTCCTCCCATGGAAGCCCACGCAAGTAGCAGTGATGTTGTTTTGAAAAGCCATGTTACCCTAGCAGAAAATAAGAGAAAGAAAATGCCAGTACACCGAACGGAAAAGCATCGTCACAGGGATGAAAATGTTTATTACCCCAAAAACTTTTATCATCGAAAGTGAGCTAACGTACAGTTTCATTCCCTCTACGAAAATGTGTTCGTCAACTGCAAATTGTTCGTCACAGCGATGAAAGTATGGTTGTTGTTGCAATTTAATTTGACTCATTATTGCATCGAATTTATTTCATTGCTGCAATGAATTTTTTTCGTTGCTGCAATGAATTTATTTCATTGTTGCAATGAATTTGTTTCATTACGGCAATAAAGTTGCTTCATATATACAAAATATCATGTACTTGTACCATGTAAATTTCATGTACTTACTTTTTTTAATTTTTAGCCCAGTTTTCTGCTAAATTTAAATTAAATAAAATTGTTGCAGGAACGAAAATTAAGTTGTTGCGGTAACGATCTGAAAATTGTCAAAGAAATCAAGTACGAATTTTTTCGTTGCAGCGATTACCAAATTGTCGAATATACGAGACTTTTCATTGTAGCAACGTAAAGACATTAACGAAATTGTTTCATCCATGCGACGAAGCGTTGTTCTTTCAGTGTAACATACTGAGATGACCCGTTTATACCCAACTAAGACTGTTAATGTATTATAGAAGCAGTCTGTGTTCGAAACTCCCCAGTTCCGGTATACCATCCAAAAGTTACTTTTCCAAAGTTGTCCCCCTAATCTCTACATTAGCTTGTCGCCGCAGCTACGACAGTAATGCATGCTTTGCCTTCCAATGTTAAAAGCCTGTTTACCAATCGTCTTGTGAAACTTTCTTCACATCGAACAACTACACCTTGAAGCTGGCTTAATTCAATTTTTAACTGATTGGTGGGACACAGTCAATGGGTGCGGAGAGCACGTCGAGGTCAACAATATGAGAAAACTTTCTTCATATCAAACAACCCCACTTTGGAGTTGGCTCAATTTAATTTTGAACTGATTGTAGTGATAGCTGGAGAGAATTGTCAATATCCTCAAAGACAAACAGTTGCATACCTCTACGGTTGTCAATAGAATGACTTTTATTTATATCTTTTTACCCCTTTGTATACTCAATTTACAATCTAAGGAGTAGAATTTGGTACCTGCTGCTCGATCGCACACATTATAACGACCTTTTGTAGCCAAGTGTTATAGTAGAGGTTTACGCAGGTTTTTTGCTTCAGTGGCGGCGTAGGGACCTACGAAAGCCGTCGCCGTCGGCTTGGTCGGCTAACCTGGCGGCGTCAAGGCCTTTAAAATTACAAATGTTTTCAATGGTGACCAAATCTAATGTGATTATCTCTATGTAAATATTTACATATGTATATTGATGCCTTCTTGTGGGTTGCTATTAGTGTATTCAAAACCAGAACCGGTTAACCGAATTTCGGCCGGTTAACCATGCTTCAGTTTTGTGAAAATTTATGTTCTCCAAGAACAGGTTTCAACGGTTATTTTAAGTCGATTAACCGGTTTTCTATTTTTAAATAGCTTTTGCGCAACTGATATTACAACACAGAGCAACAAACCTAAAGCCTGTCCAATTGCTCACATGGTTATTAAACCCATCAAACAAACAGAAAATTCTTTGCCAATGTAATGACAATACAATTAGTATATTGGCAGGCATGCATAAAACAATAAACTGTATTCAAAATCCTAATAAAATTACAAAACGCTCATGGAACGTAGCGTCAGATTATTTGTCCCAGTGAACCACGGTCGTCAGCGAGAAGTTTAAAATGGGTCTCGTTCCTTATGCGGACGTCAGTCTGCACCACACAATTTTGATGCAGTACCGGAGTGAGATTGGAATGTGTACAAAATTCGACATAAATAATATAAAAAAGAGTTAAGATCTGTGAAGGCATTGAAAACGCGGCTAAAACTTCCAGACTGCCCAGAGCCTTCTCGTTAACTTTCACATCTCTAGGATATCTGAAGGAATGATGAATCGAATGCTTAACGTACACTATACAGGAAACTGGCCCGAAGACATAGGGCCGGATTCAGCGAACAACCACGTCATCTCGCAGGTTGCGGGCTCGGCGGCTTAATGTCCCCCATGGTTGAATTGGTGTGCAATCGCGTTACGCACCGCTTAGTTCAGTTACGTTTTGTCAATCCGCCTTTCCACTAGAATCTCTACTGGCTAGTTCATCAGCGGCTTGGTTTCCAAGTTTTTCCGTATGACCTAGAACTCACACTAGGAAAAGTCTTGTCGTGGGGCTAATCACATGGTTACGCTTACGTCGAGTGTGACCAATCGAGGTAACCATCGCTGGACTAGCATTTCGTATCCAAATATTCATGTTAAGTGTGATGTACATACTTAGACTCTGAAAAATCTGTTATTTTTGTTGTTGTTGGGGTGCAAATGTAACGTGTTTGAAGCTTGTCGCAAATATAGTAGACTTGTAGTAGTTTTTGTAGTAGTTTTTAATAATTTTTATGCGTTGTGTGATAGTTAAGCGATGCATTTTCGTCAATGTCAGACTTTCAACTGAAAAGAAAAAAAATTGGTTTAACAACTTAGTTTGACAGTTGTCGAATTCCAGCCCTATACTTTTGAAACCACGAAATGGATAACCCTTTACAATATATATATATTAAATATTAGTGGCAGGCTCCACCTAGAAAACAACCCATTAGACAAGAAATGTGAGACATCTAGTTAATTTATTTCTCTATGATCCAAGCCGTTAGTCTAGACACAAACCAAAGCAAAAGTTCTCTATGATCCAAGCCGTTAGTCTAGACAAAAACCAAAGCAAAAGTAAACAATATAGTTGATAATAGGGGGATGTAGAATAATAGTGTTAAAACAAAAGTTGTTTAATTTTTTTCATTTAGCCCCCAACCCGCAACGTACGATAAGGAACTTCGTTCCAAAAGGAGCAGTTCTTATATTCATGAAAAAAAGGTTGCAGACATATATATGGTTCCTACAGTATGTTGCTGGGGACGGTTTATTCAGCATGTACCCACTTAGTAGTCTCAGCTACCTCACCCACGTTAATTTTGCGATCACTCCTTGGATGTTATCAACTAGTTCTGGAGTGGCAACACCGTTTGGGCGACGTGAAGGTTCGGCAAACCACTTTCAAACCATCAAAATTGGTGGTGGAGCGTCCCCGTGGTATTTATCAAGCCTTTCCATGATTGCGGTGATGCAGTTTTTAGGGAAAAATGTACTGTTTGATGGGCACACGAAATTTAATTTTTCCCATTTTCGTCGAAATTCACAATTTGCGATATCACGACTGCTTTGAATGTCTGTTAAACGCACACGCTGGTAAAAGATTAGTTGGAAATCAATTCAGGCATAGGAATTTCCATGCTAATGTCTATATTTTGATCAGAATTCGTAATTGCTAAACATCAGAAGTATTTGTCGATGTTATTGATAGATTGCAATTCGGTCTTACTAAATACAAGTTGCCACTACCGAATTTTAGTAGCATTAACCAATTTGAGTATTTCTAAAACCTCATTCATCTGAAATGGAAGATACAACTAATAAAAAGTACAATATTAGAATTCGTGTTCAAATATTAGTTACTATAATCAAAATTTAGTTTCTGGTACAAAACCACTTGTTACAAAGTTATGTATTCGCTTTTTCACAAGAGTCTTTGTTGTTAATTCTTTCCGGGCCGGTAGTATGAAAAACATACCACTAATCTAAATATTTTTTATAAATAGTGTGCGCATTGGTATGTTAGAAATAACGTTTTAACGTGTAACTTAAAGCTTATATTTTATGGAGAAAATTATTTCATGTGCGAAAATGAAATAGATGTAGGATTTTTTTAAGCACAAAAGTGAACGTCAGGGGAGTGCCAAAAGTGTTGACCGTTATTTAGTATATTTTGATAGAAAAAACTGTGTGTGGTTTCTGACTGCTTTAAGATTTATTTGGTATCAATTAGAAAACGTGTCTAGCAGCAAGTGTATAAAATATATATAAAAGTATAGCTTCTGTAAGCGTTTCAAGTCAATGGTATAGAATTCATACCACTGCGCATCATATTCATTCATATATGTAGCAATGTCAAATAAACTAAAAGACAGTGATATTTCCTCTATCTTGGAAACGATCAACTATGAAATTGATTTAGCAGAGATTCCGTCAAAGAATGAGTCAGTTGTCGATGAAGTTGAGATTTGGGATGAACAAATTATTATTCAAGAAATTTTTAATCATATCAGCGAAGACGATGATGAGTATGTGTGCGCGGAATTAGGCAATATCACAGAAGGTATTGGAATTAGTAATACTCGTGAAAATTTTGATAGTGATGATGAAGTTCCTCTAGCTTCTCTGCAAGTCAGCAATGAAGTATTTGTCCCAACCCAATGGAGTAAGCATAATTCTATAGGTTGAAGAACATAATTTTCTGGCACGAAACAGGGACCTACTACAATAATCGAAAACTTGCCATCTCAGGACAACTTCAAATTTTTAACGCAATCGTAACACCTAAACGCAATCGTAACACTAAAACATCAGGATTGTTTTCGAGACTACTGGTCATCTCGTCCAGACTTAAATGACAGCTATATATCTAATCTAATGCCTGCGAAAAGATTTGATTGGCTTTTGGGCAATATTCATGTGAATGACACTTCTGTAATGCAAAAAAAGGGGTCACCATCGTTTAGCAAACTGTACAAAGTTCAACCATTCTTAGAAATGTTGCAAAAAAGATTTAAAATTTGTTATAATGCAGGCGAATATCCAGTAGTTGATGAATCAATGATAAGATTCAAAGGTACTTTTTTTTATAATATAGGTTTGTGAGTTTACTTTGTTTAGACTGGCTTCTCTTATAGGTCGTTCAACCATAATCCAGTTCATGCCGAAAAAATCTATAAAACGAGGATTCAAAACTTGGATGTTATGCGACAATAGTGGTTAAGTTCATCGTTTTGAGATCTACACAGGCAAAAAAGGTGAACCAGTTGAAAAGAAGCTTGGCGAGAGGGTTGTCCTTGATCTGACTTCTGATTTTGGTGGGAAAACCACAAGGTATTTTCCGATAATTTCTTCACGTCCTACAACCTGCTTCTGAAATTAAAAAAATCAAAGCATGATAAACAAATGAAAAAAGGAGAATATGACTGGCTAATTAGTCATACAGGTTTGCTCTTTATGAAGTGGATTGATAAAAGAGTGGATACAGCCTTATCCAACTTTCATGAACCCAGATAATTTCGCCGAGGTAAAACAACGCATCTGTAAAAGACATCGATAAACCACATATTAGATATACATGATTACAATATGCACATGAACAACATCGACAAGTTAGATCAACTAAAAAAATACTATGAACTGGATAGGAAAAGCAAAAAATGGTGGCACCGAATATTTTTTCACTTTCTTGATGTGGTAGTAGTGAATGCTTTTATTATATCCAAATCATCGGGCTACCAATTACCACTAAAGGATTTCAAGCTTGATATAATTGCAGTTCTTTGTCAATCAGAATCACATCACCCACTTCTTCAGAAACTTATAAAAAGCAAACAAAAGTTCGCGTGGATCAACATAAACCCTATGTTGGCCCAAACACACGAGCTTCATCATCACATCAACTAATTAGAACCAACTGCAGCGTTGAGGGACACCAAAGAAGGACTCAATGGATGTGTTCGACTTGTAGTGTTCCTCTTTGTCTAAGCAAAACTAAATAATGCTTTAGTGATTTTCATAAATGAATTTGTGCGGGGTGGTATATATGTATGTAGTACCACGTCCTTTCTCAGAATCCTACAAAAAATTTTTAATACATATTTTTCAATAAAACTCTATAATAAATGAAAGCAAATTAAAATTTTGTTTAATTTTCCCCGATATCTTATAGTGCCCCGGAAAGGGTTAAAGAGAAACTACGTATATTTGAATACAACAGGAGGACTTTACACAAAAACTAATATTTTAATCAGAAAGTGATAAACAAAGTTGTGAAAAAACAATAAGTATATTATCATAAATTGAGGTGAAGTGAGACTTTTACACATAATCGTTGAATATGACGCCACTATTGACGTCTTCACAAACACATGCAAACAATTGTTTATATATTTTCCATCAAAAATGGCCACGAAATACGAATAAATATTAATAATTTTGTTTATATTTAAATGTAAAATAGTCAATTTTAATAAAAAATATTTTTTATAATTTTTTCTAAAAAACTCATAATGGGTTAGTTAAAGCATCACCAAATGGTTGTGACAGCCATCAAATTCTAGTAATTACTTTAGTTGAGCATGACAATATATTTTTAGGACAACCGAATTAGTTTTAACATTTTTCATTCATCCAACTAATAGAATATTCACCTCTACAGGATAATTTGATTGCTAGAACTAAAGCATGAGTGACAGATCACATTTATTTCATGTTGCTGTGGCTTCAACTAAATATTTCAGTTCTTGCAGCCAAAACTGATACTGAACACAATTATTGATAATCACAACTGAATAATGTCATTACCCAAGGATCCGCCAAATTTTAGTTGGCTGTAAATATAGTTGTGACAACGAATCTCTTCTCTGTGTGCAAACTAAAATTGTATAGTAGTTTATTAAGAACTGGTTGTTTATTTGTAATTAGGTAGGAGGAAAGGTCAAAAAGTCTTGCTTTGTTTGCTGGGATGAAAATGGTAGCCTTAAACAAATTTTGTCAACAATTTACAATTATTTTCCCCTCTTAGAGTATGGAACTCTGCAAATGGAAGTACAACCGGCAACATGGAGCCAAAAGTACGCTCGCAAAAAATGGCATTCCCAATATCAGCTTTCTAACACGTTGAGCTGTATTTTATAAATAAACATTTGTGTTTGAAACAAAAGTTTCCAAACTAGATAGTAGAAGGGGCTTGGCAATTAAGGCCACGTACAAATGTTGTTCAAAAAAGTTAAATTCAACTTAATTCCACTCGCGAGACTGGGCAAACAATTTCTTATATCGATTTCATGTTCACTAATACTCGAAATTGAGAAAAGAACTGTACATTTTCCTGCCTTTAGAAGAATCTCGTGCTCTCCCACAGCACATGAAAGAATATCCAGACGGTTAAAGTGAACCTTCCCAAAACGGTTCCTTTCAAATTTTCCCATTGAACCAAATTCAAGTTTATGCAATTTAATAATCAAATTTAATATCAAGAAATTATTCTCCTATTTGATTTCCGACAAGTTTGGGTACAAATCATATTTTATGGAAGGGATCTTAATAAAAGTCACATGTGTACATTTGTGCCCCTGGGTGATTACGTGAATGTGTTATATGTGAATATTTATATTCGCACATCCATACTTACATATATTTATACAAATGTACATAAATATTTCTGTGAATAAGTAGAAAGTAGAACATCAAAGATTTCCTTTCACAGCATCATTAGGAGTTCACCCCACAAATTCCATTCGTCGATATTCGTAACAAATTTACACAAATCTACGACAAACAAGGATGTTATGTTAATGCAGAACGCACAAGGACTCTCGATGTTTTCGTGAAGACATGAAATATATAAGCAATAAAAACACAACTAAAATACAAATCAAGGTCACAGTATATACAACTGTCATTTATGAGCGATATTTTTGTGTTGTTTTTTTTTCATATTTAACCCTCCGCAAATTATGTTTTGGCAAATCCTTACACAAGGATCTCAAACGCACACAGATTCATAAATATAAACAAATGTGGAGAAACAACAAATAGTGGGTGGCAAAATAAGCGACAGTCTGTGAAAATACTAAAACTGCTAACTAGAGAAACGTTTTGTGAAAAGGGGATGGAATATTCTTAGACTGATAGTTAGGGGACACAATTGTGTGTGAAAATAGAAAACTTTAATTTATATTTAAATCATAATAATATCTGAAATGAATACCTAGACTTTAACTGCTATAAAATCATTTAGTTTTGTTTACAGTGTATAATCCAGTTATACTCTTGACTACACTTTGGAAAGAGTGTATTGCGAGTAAGAGCTGATGTTTGTAATATACAGAAACCGTACACAATTTTCTGTCAGGCAAACCGACCGTCACCATGAGTCATTACTTGGGTTAGATATCTATTAGAATAATTGAGGCAAATTTTAGGAAGATTTCAAAAATATTTCCTGTCAACCAATCTTCAGGTTCCCAAATCGACCTGGCAAACTCGCGCATTTCAATAGCGAAGTGACATGGGCAAATTATATTGTGATACCAATTTTATTCATTATCTGTTAGGTTTTCAAGATTTATCGTATTAACCTAATAATTATTTGCCAACATTTTTATTGAGGCTTCCAAAATACACGTGACACAAGACTTAATTGTCAACTATAAAGTGGTGTTCGACAAAATGTTACCTGGTACCGAGTTTCACTGAGGTTGGATGGGTTTAACCTGGGCTGCCGCATAACCGACCAGATGTCCGCACAGATTTTGTATGCGACTTAACAGAATAGGTGTGAAAAAACGTACGTTTTCAATGGCAGAGTGTCTAGCCAGTTACCAAGATGGACTGCTAGCAGTCCAAACCGAAGTGAAGTTGGCCCACCATGGCTGGCCCACTTTTCTATACAACGTTAAAATAGACCAAATCGATTGGAATAGTTCTAACGCTAATTCTAGTTACGTTATTCAGGATGTTATGTGTAATCTAAAATTAAGGATATTGATATGTGAAGAGATCCTTAATAACGATGAAATTTAACATTTCTAATGTACGTTTCAGAAAGAGTCCACAAAGGTTAAAAAAGATAACATTTTCTAAATTTATTTATATGGTTTTACAATTACTAGAAAATTTAGAAATAAAAAGTCAGGGTCTATGAAACAAGACAAGATCCTTAAAATCGGTAAAAACTAATTGCCACTATATATGTGTATGAAAATTTCAAAGAAAAATAAAAAAGTTTGGAAAATTTTCACACTTTAATATTCACAGGTGTTATTGTAAATATTAGGTGGAAATTTTATAAAAAATTACAAGGATACTGAGACAGGTCTAGGTCCTTAAACTCGAAGAAAACCAGTATCTGCCAGATATATGAAATCTGTCAGAAAATTAAAAAAAGTTTGGAAAATTTTCACACTTTAATATTCTGATATGTCATTGCAAATACCAAGTAGAAATTTAAATTAAAATTTAAATCCTTAAACTCGAAGAAAACCAATATCCGCCATATGTATATATGAAAATTTTTCCGAAAATTAAAAAAAGTTCGGAAAATTTTCACACTTTAATATTCTGATATGTTGTTGCAAATACCAAGTAGAAATCTTATAAAAAATTTCAAAGACATTGAAGCAGGTCTAGGTCCTTAAACTCGAAGATAATCAATATCCGTCATATATCTGAAAGTATGAAAATGTTCCAAACTTTTTTTTAATTTTCTGACAGATTTCATATATGTATATGACGGATATTGGCTATCTTCGAGTTTAAGGACCAAGTCCTGCTTCAATGGCTTTGAAATTTTTTATAAGATTTCTACTTGGTATTTGCAACAACATATCAGAATATTAAAGTGTGAATTTTTTCAAAATTTTTTTTAATTTTCTGAGAAATTTTCATATATATGACGAATATTGGTTTTCTTCGAGTTTAAGGACCTAGACCTGCTGTAATGTCCTTGAAATTTTTTACAAAATTTCTACTTCATATTTGCAACAATATATCAGAATATTAAAGTGTGAGAATTTTCTAAACTTTTTTTAATTTTCTGAGAAATTTTCATATATATGACGAATATTGGTTTTCTTCGAGTTTAAGGACCAAGACCTGCTTCAATGGCTTTCAAATTTTTTACAAAATTTCTACTTCATATTTGCAACAATATATCAGAATATTAAAGTGTGAATTTTTTCAAAATTTTTTTTAATTTTCTGAGAAATTTTCATATATATGACGAATATTGGTTTTCTTCGAGTTTAAGGACCTAGACCTGCTTTAATGTCCTTGAAATTTTTTACAAAATTTCCACTTCATATTTGCAACAATATATCAGAATATTAAAGTGTGAGAATTTTCTAAACTTTTTTTAATTTTCTGAGAAATTTTCGTATACATGACGGATATTGGTTATCTTCGAGTTTAAGGACCTAGACCTGCTTTAATGTCCTTGAAATTTTTTACAAAATTTCTACTTGGTATTTGCAACAACATAACATAATATTAAAGTGTGAAATTTTTCCAAACTTATTTTAATTTTCTGAGAAATTTTCATATATACGACGGATATTGGTTATCTTCGAGTTTAAGGACCTAGACATGCTTCAATGTCTTTGAAATTTTTTATAAAATTTCTACTTGGTATTTGCAAGAACATATCAGAATATTAAAGTGTGAAATTTTTCCAAACTTATTTTAATTTTCTGAGAAATTTTCATATATACGACGGATATTGGTTTTCTTCGAGTTTAAGGACCTAGACCTGCTTTAATGTCCTTGAAATTTTTTACAAAATTTCTACTTGGTATTTGCAACAACATAACAGAATATTAAAGTGTGAAATTTTTCCAAACTTTTTTTAAATTTCTGAGAAATTTTCATATATATGACGGATATTGGTTTTCTTCGAGTTTAAGGACCTAGACCTGCTTCAATGTACTTGAAATTTTTTATAAAATTTCTACTTGGTATTTGCAACAACATATAAGAATATTAAAGCGTGAAAATTTTCCAAACTTTTTTCAAAATTTTCGGAGAGTTTTCATAAACATGGCGGGAATTGGATTTCGTGGATTTTAAGCACCTAGTCCGTTGTCAATGTCCTTGACATTTTTTTCCAAAAAAGTCTTATCAGTAACACTAGGGACGAGTATGTGGTTCCGCTATCATACAAGTTAATCGATAATGGCATATATAGGGCGGGATAATTTAATTTAAAGGACCTTGTATCCTTTAGATATCTCCAATGTCTATTTTGAACATTATTGCACTTTTGTAATGACCAGTGCAATGAAATTTCTATGCTTGGTTTGATTTAAATACAATAAAATTTGAAGGTGGGCCAACTTCACACTACAATATACTACTGTGAAGTTAGCACACCATCGAAATATGTGGGCTACTATGGTGGGCTAACTTCACGCTAGTCAGTACAACCATCCAGTCAGCAAGCAAGCCACCCAGCCAAGCAGTCAACCAGCCAAATGGGCAACCATCCAGTCAGCTATCTAGTGAGCTAGCTTCCCAGGCATTCAGCCAAATAGCCAACCATACGTACAGACAGACAGACGGGCATCATTTCTCAGTTAGTATCTCCGCAGAAGAGGGGTCGTTGTCACTTATGGTCACATTAAACTGCTAGTTAAAATATAAAATTAGTTATAGTTCTACACCCGAAAAATTATTTTACCGACTTCACGTTCCTTAATGCTAGAAGCTCTGAAAAAGGATGCACAGTATTCATCCTGCAGAAGAAAACAATTGGCTTTTCCAAATCATATGAAAGGGTAGCCAGCTAATTAAAATGAGTCTTCCTTATTCGCTCATTTCATATTTTTCCATGCAGCCAAATTCAAATTTATGAAATTTAAATATCAAAATTAATATCTAGGCCGGATATAATTCACCTCTTCGGCCACCAAAGTGTTTTGTGGAGGGGAGTAAACTCTCTATGTGGAAGTAAACTCACGTGCGTAAACTCCAGATACATACCAATTGCATGGAGTGATACAAGTAGAGTTTATTCCCAAAGCGGGAAAGACCTCTCACCTTGCTCCCAAAGACTTTAGGCCTATAAGCCTGCCATATTTCCTACTGAAGACTTTGAAGCGGCTGATATGCCTACACTTGCAGGAGAGTATTAATGAAAGATTGTCCTGGAAGGGAAACTCTACAAAGACAGCACTGCATGAACATGTAGGACACTTAAGGAAATGGTTGGCTGCTGAGCGGTTTTCTTTGGTAGCCCTTCTTGACACTGACGCTTCGTTGAAGATTCTCGCTCATAATGGAATAGAGTTGGCGCTATCGGACTTGAAGACAAACGGTGGATCTTATGGAGCTTGCAACCAACTGATTACCTAGAGGCGTGTTACAGGTGAGTCAACATCTACACGGTGTTTTAGCAGAGGCACACCTTTAGGAGGGACCCTGTAACTTGCGCAGTTCTGGTAACTCTCGAATATGTGGATTGTAGTTTATGTGCATGACGTGACAATAACCATAGGGGGGAAGCTACAAGGAGCAGGCTATCAGGGACAAGTACCTCAATACACCGAATGACTTTAGGCAGCGGGGGGGAGAAAATGTATCAGTTGTATACCTGGCCAAGACATATAAGGTAATTTTTACCAGATGGTATAAAATACCTGTCATGGAACCTATCACGTTGAATGGTTCTCAAATTAGGCTTGCAGAGTGTGCCAAATATCTGGGTGCAATTTTGGATAGCAGTGGCCGTCGGTGGTGCAATGGTTAGTATGCGCGACTCTTGTACATGAGAACGTATATTCGATCCCTGCTCTGACCACCTCACAGTTCTTTCGACGACGGTCATCTCGCTTAGTGACGGCGACACTATCGAGTAGGTAGCTATGGAGAAGCTTCTAGCAATACCGATCGGAACCGGTGTAAAAGTCTAGGTTTCAATCAGTTAGTGTAAAACTATAAAGCGCACAGATCACTGGTTGTGAAAATCTATTAAAACTATAGTGTTTCTTTTGCTCAGCTAATTCCTGACCTTTGGCCTGGTGTGATCCTGAACATTGGATGTTGAAAGGCATTGCTTTGCTAATACCAGATAGAGGCAATGTTTCGAAACAACGAACAAAATAACAACAACGGCATTTCGATTTGTGTGTTAAATTATTGTGTTAAATACAACACAAATGTATGCTAACAATAAAAGTCAATAAAAAAGTGTAAAAAACATTTAAATTTTACAGGTTTTCACCAAAACGACATGAAAAATTAAAGTCAGAAGTTCTTGTAATTCCACCTGGTGTAAGTCAGTTTTCGTCAAACATCATTCTATCACACCGACCTCACCACGAAGAGTGTGAAAGGAAACGTCAGATGAGTTAAAGATTCTCTCTTGTTATAATAATTACTTCATGACGTATCTCTTCATGGAATGTAATGGGAAATTATTTTTTTTTAATTTTGGACAGCACGCTTAGTTTCAGACCCAAGATGGTGAAACGGTCGGTAATGCCAAAGATATCCCTATACAATTGCAAGAAGGTTGTATGATCTAAATTAGGAACTTTGGCAAGGATTGTTTTCTGAATCTATAGATCATGCGGAGACGGATAATGCTCTATGGGGTTATCGTGTGGTGGCAGGTGCTGAAAAACCCCACCTATTGTGTACTACTGACTAGGGTTCAGAGGATGGTGACGATGTGCGATGATGCACTGAATGTGTTACCGGTGGATTTTATAGGCAAGAAGATTGCTTCCATATCTGCCAATAGGTTAAGGCAACCCTCTCAATTGGTCATGGCCGAAGTCGGTCATGGAATATACTGGCAGGCACTCCGAACATTCCTGCATTTGTCGACTACACGAAAGCTGAACTACTATTCGATTGGAAATACCACACTCTTATACCGATAAGGAACTCCTGGAACACCGGAGTTCTTCTTATAGAGCGATATAACCATTTCCACTGACAAGTCAACTTTTTGTCACATGACGCCACTTTCGTTGATCTAGACAGATCGATTGTTTTCTCTTCTCTTACTAAATATTGAGGTAGAAAATCCAACCTTCTGGTTCTACAATGGTAACAAGGCGAAAATGAATAATCATGTAGACTACGAGGTCTATTCTAGAGATCTTGGGATGTCCCTTTCTCTTAGATTTCCTAGTCATTGTAGCGTGTAGTAGGCGGAAATTTTGGTCCATTTGAGAAGTGTCTGACTGGCTGAGGGATAATTGTACAGCAGTGATTCGGGTCAATATCTTCTAGCACAGTCAGGCGGTCATAAAGTCCCTAGAATTCAACATCTGCCCAGGACTACGATATTTCTTTTATTGAGATGGCCCGACAGAACGATATTCACCTCGTATCGGTGCCAGGGCACAGAAGAATTCCCGGGAGCTATAGATCCGATGAGCTGGCCATACTAGGGACTACCTTACAGGTTCAAAATTAATTAGAATGTGTTGCCATTCTCCTAGCGACTTATAAGCTTTTCCAGTTGGGTTCGCCTTAAAGAAAGAAAAAATAATTCGTTTCTAAATATTATTATGTTTGGGAGAAAATGCGCATATGTTTCCACGTAGGTATATGTAGGTTTGGGTTAAACACACAAATACTTCCACGTAAGTACATGGATGCTTGGAATGAAGCACACATATGTTTCCACGTAAAAGCATACATATTTGTCAGCAAACGTGCTAATGTTTGCATTTATATACACCTGAGTTTAGCACTTGCAAACATATAAATGTTTGAAGTGTGTTCCAAACAAATACATGGTTCCTACAGAATATGTTACGGAGGCCGTTTTTTTCAGCGTGTACTGATTCGCTTGTGCGGACTCTTAAAATGTTCGGAATGGTTTTGCCAATTCGGAATTCCGTTGAATAATTTTGAATGGTTTTGCGGACTCGTAACGGGTTCAATAACTCATATTTCCGTTCCGTTTGCTTTTTCAGAATCTTAATGGGTTCGAAAGAGATACGCAAAATCGCAGTCTCATTGATTCGCTTTTGATGTGTTTACGGACTAGTAAGGGGTTCGAAACGAGTTCGAGAACTCATATTGCGATTTTTTATGATTTTGTGGTCCCGTATCGGGGTAGCAATTGATCCTCATCAGGTTTTTTGTGTGCATTGGGTTCAACTTCTGATGTTTTTACGGAATCGTTGCGGGTTCGACAACTCATATTACGCATTTTTATGCTTTTACAGACGTAACGGGTTCGAATCGGATCCGTTAAATCGAAATATCATTGATTCCCTCTTTGTGTGTTTATGTACTCGTAATGGGCCCGACAGACCCGTTGTGGTTTCGAAACGGATTTGTCTATGTGGAGTTTGATTGATACGCTTTTTTGTATTTTTCGGACCCGTAACGGGGTTGACAACTCATACTTCGGTTGTTTATGCTTTTTCAGACTCATAACGGGTTCGAAACCGATCCATTAAACTGCAATTTCATTGATTCGTTTTTTTGTATTTTTACGGATTCGTAAGGGGTTCGGCAACTCATATTTCGTTTTTATGCTTTTACAGACTCGTAACGGGTTAGAAACGGTTCCGTTGAATCGCAATTTCATTGATTCGCTTTGATACGTTTTAATACAGTCGCAACGGGTTAGACAACTCGTATTTCAATTTTTTCAACAGGTCCACCAATTAGTAAATTCATTGATTCTCATTTTGATGTTTTTAGGGACTCGTGACGGGCTCGACAACTCATATTTCGTTTTTATGTTTTTACAGACTCGTAATGGGTTCGAAACCGATCTGTCAAATCGCAATTTAATAGATTCCCGTTTTTGTGTTTTTATGGACTCGCAACGGTTTCGCCAACACATATGTATTTCGCTTTTCTATGCTTGTATCGTTCTGTGCGAATAGAAATATTAATCCTTTTCCATCACATACAAGTTTAGTAAACTAACACTGTTAGCATTTACAGAATAATATGCATTAAATTAAGCTCTGCTGACGAATTTATTTAATCAACAGAAAAATACTAGAATATTTAAATTAATACATATTTAAATATTCAAACAAGAAATATGCAGATGAGAGAAAAAAATGTTAATGAAAAAAATCTAATGTATCTACGTATTTGTATGAATGTATGTATGTACATAATGGTCTATGACAAATATCCTCGTGGTCCTACGTCTGCATTCTGGGTTGCCTTGATATCATGAATATATAATTATACAATTTATATTATTCACATACAGATAGGGTGTGTTTGTTTAGGCTGCCGTACTTTTGGATTAAAACAATATTAAAAATAATATTGTACATGAGCATGTGAGGCCAATCAGCGCCCTGAACAAATTTGATTTTTTTCGGCGACGGCCACTTCGCTTTATGGAGGCGACGCTCTCCTGTAATGAAAAGGCTTCTTAAGACATAACCGTTCGGATTCGTTGTACAACAAAGATCATGTTTAGTGCGCCTACAAATTATAAAGGGCACATCTCACTGATTTTAAGAATCTCTTCGCTATTTCTTAATGGGATGTAGGGGAAAACTAAGGCCCATATTCATAAATCATATGAAATGTTTGCACGCAAAGAAAAAACTCGTTCCTCCTAAACGAAATCTCAGATAGCTGAAGTTCTGTAGTTGGGGGAAACGAAATTCTGTTTATACATGTCAACTAGTTTGGGGCAAACGAGTTATGAAAAATATAAGCTGAAAAAAATGTTTGCGAGAAATGAAAAACGGTTCCGACAACTGTTGTTTCGGTTACAGCATCAGAGTTGTAGTTGCTTCGAACTAAAAAAACGTTTGCGTTAACTGAGTAACATTTGCAGTAAACGGGTTGTGAAAAATTAGAGCTGAAAAAATGTTTGCGAGAAACGAAAAACGGTTTCAACCAATTGTTCTTTCGGTTCCACCAACCGAGTTGTAATTAAAACATTTATTTATGGCTACCGTAAGCGCTTTTTTGTTTAAATTTCCAACTTTTATGATTTTGGTTTTACCCATAAATTTGTTGCAAAAAAAGTTGGCCTTTTTGTCTATTTTTAAATTCTTTATATTAACTTCACGTATCTGTATGCACGCATACATGCATGTATTCAAGATTCAATTCACGCTTTTCAAAATCAGTTAGAATTCGAAATATTTCAACTTCAAATTTACTATATTCTAATAAATTATGAAAGTCATTTCTTTTGTCGTAAACGAAACTTTATTTATCGTAAAATTGTGCCAATTTACTTTTGCCACAATTGAAGTAAACCGTTTATTATAAATAAATACAAAAATACACTCATAGGTGTCCACTCTCACGAATTGCTGCGCTCTGCACTGAGAGAAAACAATTTGCTATGGACACGCACTTGCTCTACATTATATTGTGCGAATTCTCAACGAAATCAAACAAGCTAGGATTTTCAATGGGATTTGCATTAGGGACAGGTAGATTTTCATAGTTCATGGCGGTTATGTGATTTTATTTCTTGTTAGTTTTCCTACTTTTTACATTGAAGACAACAAGGACAATTACCATGGCGCGAGCAAATGATAAAACTTTATTATCAAAATGTCTGTAATTTTGTGGCGTCTGTGGAGGCGTTGCATCCAATTTGTGACGAAACCCATTTTACGTGGCATGCTACGTGAACAAGCTAAATTTCCAGATTTGGGACGATAAAAAACCTCACGAGGTCTACCAAATAGCAATACATCTGCAGAATGCCATTGTTCGCTGTAGTTTGTAGGCCGGCGGTATCATCGGTCTGTACTTTTTCGAAAACGATGATGGCATAGCTATCACCGTCAACGGAGAGCGGTACCGATCGATGTTGATCAATTTCTTTTGGTCAAAATTAAATGACATGGTAGCGCCACATCCCACTCAGATGATGCCACAATTGGCATTCTACACGAGCAATATACATGTAAAGTGACCTAACGTTGGGCAGGTAAGGCATTGGAGATCCTTATGCTAGGTACACACGACACTACACACGTGGCGACTATCGCGCCGCAACCTCAATACTGCGTGTTGCTGTGGTACAGAAATCACAGATTTTTATTTTTATATTTTTCACAAGATATGTCAGATAGGTCTCTCAAATTTGTATCTTCGTTAATAAAGTTAATACGAGTATAATTTTCAGTACTTGCAATTGTAGATTTCCTGTTCTCTTAATTTTGCTCCGCATGAACCTTCTTAATAGCTTGTTTCCAACGATCTGAACGAGTAAATGGCGTAAAACTGTTGCGGCAACCGACCAAAAATATTAACATTTTTGGGTATTTCTGGCAACGGTTGCGCCAAGACGACAAAATAGGCAAAACTGCTGCACACGAAGCAACGTTTGCTTCAACATGGCTGTGTTTCTGCAACGTTTGCCTCGTGTGTTTCTAGCATTATATTTATACTTTAGAGGACCCTGCCGGTGGTGGAGCAAACTGAGTGGAAGGAGCGGTCTGGGGTTCGGGTCTCGTCTTTCGTGGGCCGACCCCATAAACATGCTCCGTATCAGTGACCGGAAAACTCATCCAAAGCATTAATCCTGTCGTTGTATGGGTGAGCTACACTGAGAGAAATACCCTAAACATACGGGTGAATTGAAAACAATTTCGGCGAAAAAAACGTCTTCTTTGAAAATTTCTCTCAGTGCAATGCAAACGACAAGCGGCAATCAATATTATTTTTTCGAATGCTCAAGTGAGACTGAATGACTTCGTTTCCCTTCCTTCATTACGTGAGGTTATGTCGATGTGAAAACACGAAGCACAGAAGCATGCATGGCCTTTTCCGGCCACTGTTCCAGATAATAACCGACCAATCGGCTGAATTTCATTCGCCTGTGTACTTGCTATTCGTAGATTTAGAACAAGCTTCTAATAGTGCACTCCATAGCTCAATGTGGTCCACCTTGACCAAATAGGGAATACTGGCCAAAATATTATCCATGATTCCGGATGTGTACGGGGGTGCAGCATATTGAGTTTTAATGGAAATGAAAGCCAATCTTTCAAAACATCTGCGGGAGTTAGACATGGATGGCTCTTGTCCACGGTTGAGAGAATCATAGGGTACGCATTGTGCAGGTCCATTATTCGGTGGTAGATCGAGAGAGAAAACAAACACGTCACAGTTCTTGTTTGTTCTTTAAAAAAAATAAAAAAATAAAAATTTAAGATGAGCAATGGCCTCATACACAAAACTGAAATTGGACACTTCTTTGCGTAACCTTTATTTTCTCAAGTATGGGTCTTGTCCCTCACATTATTTCTACTACTTGCGGACGAGGAAATGGAAGCTACAATAGAAGAGGCACCGTTCGGCATTCGCTAGAATTGGTATGAACTCCGACATGCCATCGACTATGCATATGACATATGTCTAATGTCCCGCAAATTTGATGACATCAAGGACAAGTTGAACAGACTCTCCCAAAGGGGAAAAAGTAGGGTTAAGAATAAATATAAAGGCGTGGAATGAATTAACTATTCAGGATGAAATATTACCAAGGCTCTGGTATGGATATACTTATAAATGATCAGAGAAATAAGGCCTGTGTTGCCTTCTAAACGAACTGCTTTTAAATTACATGCCATGAAGGGATTGGGGAGAGCTTCCCACTGCCACTGAGCTGTGCGCTTTCTAGTTGAACACTAGATTGTAATCGAAAATCGAGTATATATTGTAACCGAATTAAGCATAGTCCGTCTACTAGCCAGAGTAGGTAATTTAATTAAAGACAATCTACTGACATATGGAAGAAGATGGACGTTAGGATCCCACCTCAGGTTCCTAAGACAACAAATAAGGAATTGTTTCTGTACCGATTCTATCATCTATACTAATATATAAAGCAGAAATGTTTGTGACTTTGTTTGTTTGTATGACGGAGGAAATCTTAAGAACTACTTATCCGATTTGAAAAATTCTTTCACCAGTAGAATGCTACGTCATCACTGAGTGCTATAGGCAATCCTACCGGGAGGGGCAACAAGGGAAAAAGTCTCCCCCTTGACGGATCTTCTAAACTACTCAACCGATTTTCAAACTTCTTTCCCCAGTATAATGCTACGTTATCACTGAGTGCTATAGGCAATCCTACCGGGAGGGGTAAAAAGGGGAAAAGTCTCCCCCTTGACGGATCTTCTAAACTACTCATCCGATTTTCAAAATACTTTCCCCAGTATAATGCTACGTTATCACTGAGTGCTATAGTCAATCCTACCGGGAGGGGCAAAAAGGGGAAAAGTCTCCCCCTTGACGGATCTTCTAAACTACTCATCCGATTTTCAAAATTCTTTCCCCAGTAAAATGCTACGTTATCACTGAGAGCTATAGGCAATCCTACCGGGAGGGGTAAAAAGGGGAAAAGTCTCCCCCTTGACGGATCTTCTAAACTACTCATCCGATTTTCAAAATTCTTTGACCAGTTCAATGCTACTAACTTTTCGGGACTTATTTCATTTTCGTTTTGGGGAGTTACTTCGTGGGGGGTTACTTCATGGAACCAAATGGATCATCCGTTAACGCTTAGATGAATTTCGTGCAGTGACAGATGTCATAAATACTTTTGTAGGCAGTATAAAATCTGCCAGGTTTGCTAGAAATATTGTATATCCTAGAGCACTTGAATAAAATGAAAAAAAATTCTGTTTCATTAAAACTACAATTCAGGGGTAGCGAAGTGCACCGGGTACAGCTATTTTCTACAAAAAACAATGTAGCCTTGATTTCGTTGTTGAATAGACCAAAATTAAATTATTGAAAAACATCAGCATAGTAAAATAAAACCAAATAGTATCACTAGAAATGACGGCAACAACCACAGGCAATTTTGTTAGTGTATTTTCTCAGAGTCCTTTTAAAATCGTGACGGAAATACAACAACTTATACAGGAGAAAAACAGTAAGAAAAGAAAATACACAATAATTTGAAAGAACTATAGGAGTCGGCCATTTACAATTTGCTCCCAAAAACTGCTGTTAAGACTTCTTGGTTTATTTTACTATGAACATCAGTAAACACAGAATACGGTAACTTTAGTGCTCAGTTTTATCATCTGTAATATTTTACCTATATACCACAAAGACGACAAAAAGATACAGCCACTTTACCGACTCAAACTGTCAAGTACTTAGTAAAAACCACATAGCCGAAAACATTATTCCACAGTAAGTAATAACCTTTTTGATCTTTGTTTATAATGCAATTAATATGTATTCAGTTACATCGGTATGACTAAAAGAAAATCTAACCTTTCACGTCAATCAACTGAGGCCAGGGTATCAAAAATACGTAGAAGGGAGGAGTCCTCCTCGGAAACTGCGCTGCGCCTTACAAGATTTAGAGAATACATCTCACAAGCACGTGCTAGGGAGTCCACTGCAGAACGCACGCAACGACTGGCTACTCAAAATGCAAGAACCTCACAGGTACGTACCAGGGAGTCTTCCAGTGAACGCGGCGAGCGTTTAGATAGCCAAAGGCAGAGATCCTCTGATGCTCGCGCTACGGAATCAGCTCACGTACGCTCGCAACGACTCGCTACTCAAAATATAATAACAGCACAGGCCATTGCAAGGGAATCTTGCACCGAACGCGGGGAGCGGTTGACTAGACATAGACAGTGCGTCTGAGCTGTTCGCGCTAAGGAATCAAGCGACGAACGTTCGCAGCGCATAGCCTCAGAGAGACAACGTATATGTGCGACCAGAGTGTATAATCGTATAATTCTTCACGGAAATCGATCAGCCTTCAATTATAACCCAAACATTGATTATCTTTATCTTTTAAAAAAAGAACGAAGGAAAAAGAAGGAAGGAAAGAAGAAGGAAAGGTCAGCTAGTATTCACATAAAGTCATATTGTGGATCCCATACCACTGATCCATATTCTAATATGGGCCTAACAAGGGATGTAAAAAGATTTTTCGTGATTTATGGATCAGAAAATTCCTTCGCCCAGCGCTTAATGAACGAAAGTACGCCATAAGCCTTATTGACAGTAGCAATAATGTGACTATTGAAAGACAATTTCCTATCAAGTAAAAAACCTAAATCCAAGAATGAATTGACCAATTCTAATATAGAAAAACCTATAGAATACCGGGAGGTACTCCTACGTCATCTGTAAAACGCCATATGTTTACATTTACCCAAGTTTAACGCCATAAGGTTAAGATTGCACCAACTCCCAAACCGATCCAAATCATTTTGAAGTAGAATATAGTCTGAAGCATTTTTATATGACATAAATATTTTCACATCGTCCGCGTACATGAGCACATTAGACTCAGCTATCGAATTGGGCAAATCGTTGATAAACAAGAGAAATAAAATAGGACCCAGGTGACTTCCCTGAGGAACGCCGGAAGACACTTGGATAGGTCTAGATAACGAATCCCCAAAAATTACCATCTGTTCGCGACCCGTAATGTAAGATGTAATCCATTCAATAATATTACTATTAAACCCGATAGCGCTTAATTTACTCAGTAGGAGGCGATGGTTAACCTTATCGAAAGCTTTACTAAAATCCGTGTAAATGACATCGGTTTGCATTCCTGAAATAAAACCATCAATTACGTGAGAAGAAAATTGAAGTAAGTTTGTAACTGTAGACAGACCTTTGCGAAAACCATGTTGTCTACAGTCAATAATAGGGGAAACTTTGTAAGATATAATATCAGTGACCAGTTTCTCAAGAAGTTATGGAATCGCACTCAGTTTCGCAATACCTCTATAATTTGACACATTTGTAATGCTACCCGACTTATAAAGAGGGACAATATACGAGCTTTTCCAGACTGCCGGAAAGTAGCTAAATTTCAAAGATGCATTGAATAGTATAGTCAATGGTGTTGCTAAAGTCGTACAACAGTATTTTAGCACAGAATTAGGGATCCCGTCAGGTCCATAAGTGTTCGTGGGCTTCACTGACGAACGGTTCTGCTGGACCCACGTATCACTCATAGAAGTGATACCGAACGGATCTAATGACCGAATATCATAAGGATAGTCACAGGTAGTCGAGACTCAATTAACCGAGTAAGCAGATGAGAAAAAGTCAGCAAAACAATTGGCAATAGACTCAGAGTCTATGTATTCGACATCATTCATCACAATTCGAGAAGGTCTTGATACGGACTTATGCTTAGTGTAAATAAAGTTTAAAAATTTTTTAGGATTGTTCCTAAAATTCTTACCAACCTTGGACAAGTAAGATTGATAACACTTGCTAGATTCTGCCTCGTAACGACATCTGGCAATAGTGTATTTACTATAATCAAAAGAGCTACCTGATACCCTAAACTTTTTATGTAATCTACTCCTGGCATTTTTTAACTGCTTTAAATATTTAGAAGACCAAGGAGGAGAGCAATTCTCATCTCCTGCAATTCTCACCCTGGGCACAGATTTACGTATACATCTCCACATTACATCATAAAAATTAATTAAGCTCCCATCAATGCCCGGGCGATCCTCGCAATCTAATATTGACCTCCAATCGACAGATTCAAAAAGACTATTCAGTAAGACAAAATTAGCACGTGAGAAACAAAAAGTTTTCCTGGTAGATTTTGAATAGATTGAGCTTACAGTCTGGAGATAGAAACGAATACAAATTGTAGGATGGTGTGAGTCCTCGGGCAAACTTAGAGGATTAACACGGGAAACTTCAAAATTATCAGAATTATTAACTATTACAAGATCAAGTGTCCTATTCATAGCATTAACAATATCGTTAATCTGAACAAGATTCAGAGAAGAAATGAGTCTAACAAAATCAGAAGTCCAGTCGCAAGGAGTTAACGGAGTGAGATGTTTAGTATCAGGTAAGGGTAACCATAATACCAAAGGTAAATTTAAATCACCCAATATCAGTAAACTGTCGCAGTCACCAAGCTTCCCACACACTTCAGAGATGGCATCCAAGTGCATCTCATAAAATGCAAACTCTCACGAAGGTGGAATATACGAACGAGTTATATAAAGTTTGGCAGCGCCCAACCTTACAGAGAGTGCTAAAAACTCTATATCACTAATGTTCGTTATCACAACGTCATAGAACAATGATCTGAGCACAGGGATTAATACACCACCGCCATATATAACCGCGCGATCTCTTCGGACTATTGAAAATCTGTCACATAAAACTTCTGAATCGAGTACATTGGGTTTAAGCCATGTTTCGGAAAAAACTATTATATCATAATCGAAACCAAAACTGTCCACATAGAGTCTAGAAAGTTTAGTATTTAAGCCTCGAATATTTTGATACAAAATGTTGGCAAATCCATTTAGTTTTTTGAAGCCGTTTTATTCGATTTTGGGAGAGAAATAGGGTTCGAACGCCTACCATTATTGCGCTGTATAAATTCTTTCACCAAGGCCCCTTAAGGCCAGACATTATTGCATCCAAATAACAAAAAAAGACAAATTTTTCAGTGTGCAGCAGCGAATGAGTATTGCATTGGACATACGTATAAGAAAAATTACTTGGAAAATTGACTTGGATAACGGATACGGCAATTGAGTTGATCCCTCAGGGATCAATGGAATCCTCAAGGCCAGGAAGCCCATCAAATACATATTAGCAGTGCCTAGAAAAGCAATATAGACCAACTCGACTGTCATGGAACCAAGTTAAATCTCTAGCCAGAGACAGAAATCGATGCAAACAATTCGTTAATCCCCGTTATTTTTCGTGAACTTTTGATGTGTTAACATCTATAGCGGCGTATAGGGACTAAATCTATCAAAGTCAACACATTTATGCTGCTGCTAAAACCAGATTTTATGCTGCTGCTAAAACCAGATTTTCTGCGACTGCGAAAGAGAATAATGACGTGTTAAACAAACATGAGCGAGCAAGAGAGCAATGAAAGAGTGGTGTGGCAGGGGTGAGGCAAACCAAATTGTGTCTATAGCCTATGTATTAAAATAATAATGTATGTATATACATGTGTCGGTTGCTGTTGTTGAACGGAGAAACAAAGCATAGCCACGCAAAATTGCATTTGCATTTGCGCAGTTGACGTTATGGTGACACACTAATACGTCAGCTACTTCGGACAAAGTATGTGTGATGTTGTGTGTTTGGTTGTTTCGTTTTTTATCTCATCGCACATTAGTTAGCAATCACCAACATTCGATGCTCTGCTTTGTTTACATTTGAAACATGATCATTACAGCGATACACAATTTCATTAGTCGGTAATGATCATTTTGGTTACTTGTTTTGTTTTTCCCCTCTCATTTTAAATTCAATTTCGCTTATGATATTTATCGTTTGAATTATATCGACTTATTATATATCGTCGGTGTCGTAGCAAGAAGGGCTATGTGTAAATTTTCGTATTTTTTTTATTATTGCAATCGAATTCCCAGTTGGTCAGACATGTTCCCACCAAAGCATTTTTCGATAGCTGCATTGGTTCAGAAGTTAGCAAAAGTACCTAAGTGTTTTCTGTACAAAAATTTCAAAAAAGTACCTATGAGTTTTTTATCACATAAGTAATTTTGATTGAACAATTTTTTTGTTCTACATTTTTATTATATTTTCGAAAAGTTCAGTGTTCAGTTCAGTTGAATTTAACATTTATCCATGGTAAGTTCCAAATCTGTTGCATTCTATTTATATTTACATACATATGTATAAAGCGCACCGATTTGTATTTGGTAGATGGAGGAGGAAAATGATATGGTTTTAAATGAAGAAACTGGATTTTTTGAAAAAAGATTCCAAGAGAATCAGGAGGATAGTGAAGATGAGCCACTACATCAAGTTGCAATGAGGAAGAAGAATAAAGAGTTGCGCGTTTTGGGGAAGAAATATGGAAAGAAGAAATCTCGAAGAATTGTTCCAAAAAGTTGCATGCATCTGGCGGAGAAAAAAAGTGGTCGAAGTATTTTATGTGGTGCTGTCGACGAAGAAAATCGTGGTATGTTGTTCAAATTCTTTTGGCAACTTCGTTCTTGGGAAGAAAAAAAAATTTACCTGAGATCATTGGTACAAGCTACACCTATTATTAGACGTAGACGTACCACAAGCAGCAACAAGAAGAAAATGCATTTTGATTGTTTTCTTCCACTACCATGCGGCGAAAGAATACGTGTACGCAAAGACTTCTTTTTAAAAACTTTTGATTTAGATATGAAGATATTCCAGTTGTGGATTAAAAGTAAAACAACAACTTCACCTAAAAAAAATAATGTGCCTCCAAATAATGAATCTGTACTTAATTGGTTAAAAATCGTTCCAAAAGTGCCCAGCCATTACTGCAGATCTACATCTTCAAAAATTTATATAGAGAAATCCTTCAAATCGAAAAGCAATATGTACAGATTATATTCTGAATGGTGTTCTGATAACAAGATTAACGGAGTTAAAAGGACAAAGTTCATCCAAACCCTTAAAAAACAAAATATATCTCTGTTTAAGTCACGGAAAGATAGATGTGATATATGTGTAGCTCACGAGCAAGGAAATATTAACGAAGAGGATTATAATGATCACATAGAAAGGAACAACGAAGCTAGAGAGGCAAAAAAAAACAGCAATACAAAACATGTCAGCCGATACTTTAGTAGTTACCATGGATAAGCAGGGCGTCCTTTCATGTCCGAAACTAAATGTATCCGAACAATATTACAAGACTAAGTTGATGGTACACAACTTCACAATTTACACAAAAAACAACAAAAATGTATACATGTATGTCTGGCATGAGCGAGAAGGTGGTGTAAGTGCTAACAACGTAACAAGTTGCATCATACACTTTTTAAAGGAGTGCAGCTTACCATATAAAAGGGTGGTTTTAATTTCTGATGGTTGTGCTTACCAAAACAAAAATAGAATATTGTGCAGCGCCTTATCTAATTTTTCTAGTTCAACAGGTGTGGAAATAGAACAACTCATATTGGAAAAGGGACACACTATGATGGAAGTGGACAGTGTTCATTCCACTTTGGAAAGAGCTTTTAAGTGTAACATATACTGTCCAGGCGACTACACAACCATAATGCGCCTATGTAGACCAAGTCAACCTTATAATGTTTGTTATTTGGATCACAAATTTTTTAAAGACTATGAAAATGTACCCGGCAACTATTCATCCATAAGGCCCGGAAAAAAAACAGGCGATTCAACAGTTACCAATATCCGTGGACTGTTTTATAATCGTAATGAAGTTAAATATAAAATTCGCCATTCGGACGATTGGAAAAAACTACCACAAAATAGAGAAATAACTGAGCAAGTTGAAGCAAAAGAACTTTATGAAACACCATTACAAATTTAAACCTCAAAATTTAAAAGCTTGCAATCTCTTACAAAATATATGCATAAAGATCATCATTATTTTTATGAAAAGCTATTACATTAGTTCAAATTATATTCATTTCTTGTTGTTCACTGGATTTATTACTTTTAAAAATATAATCTTAATTATAATATCCTGTTAATTTTTGATCCAAAATGTATGTATAAATACTGAATAAAATAATAATTTTTATGGCGATAGTAAATATCGCGTATAACATCCACAAACGAAGAAGTGAAAAAAATTTGAGCCAAATCGGTCCAACCGTTCTCGAGTTTAAAGCAGCCGAACAAACCACGATTCATTTACAAAATTGTCGTATCAAAAATACTTAGGTGTAGTTTTCTTAGAAAAATGAATTTTACCGCCAAACAGCGTAGAAATACATAATTTTTTTTAAATATAATTAATAAAGAAATTGCAAGCAAAAAATGAAAAATTTAACAACCGAAAAATATAGCGAAATCGCGAAATAAAACAGTTTTTTTGCTCTTCTGACCAGTTGGAGAAAAACACATAAGTAGTTTTGCTACGACACCGACGATATATTGGTTTTATATGCCTGAAATCATATATATACTAATGATACTACATATGGATAATTGTATGTAAATAAATATGTACGGAGTATATTAGGTCATAATGCAAATTCAAACTAAGTATAAAGGAATCGGCGAGTATGAACAGGTAAGTACCCTTTATGGTCTCTTATCTGGCGAATGATTCAAACGTTTTACTCTCTTTTTGTCATAATAGGTCGATTAATAATTTTGATGTGAAACGTTGATGCCTTTTCAAACATTTATGCTTTTTGTATTGTTTTCTGTTATAACATTGTCGAAATGGTGCATTTATACTGAAATCTTCTATAAAGAGAATAAGGCTCGTGTAGGCTCTTTTACTTAGACGCTATACATGAGACTGGAAAAAGAGTGCAATAAAATGTCTATATTATTCAATACTTTTTGTCATCGCTCTGTTTGCGACAAAATAAAAACAATTATTTCAGTGAGCTAAATTTTGCTTTATTTATTTTAACAATATTACAACTAATGTTAAAGCAGATGTAAGAAAAAAGAAAGTGCAATAGTAAAAGAGCCTTCAGCACAAAAAAAAATACCAATGTGTTCATGGAAATTGCACAGGTACCGTGTAACAAAAACCTGTTAACACATCACCCGTGAGTTCAATCACTCATTGATTTTTTAATTGAACTTTGTGTTTCGACCCCGGTTACGGGTCCGTAAAATCATACAAAAGCGAAATGTGAGTTCTCCAGTCCGTTTTGCACCCGTTACGGGTCCGTAAGAACATACAAACCTAAAAGATAGTCGGTGGCATTGCGATTTAACGGATTTGTTTCGACCTCATAGAAAAGTGAAACAGTGACATTGCGATTTAGCGTTTACAGTTTCGAACTCGATTCGAATATGTAAAAACATAGATTTGAAATTGCAAACATTACGTGAGGATATCAAATTCGTAGTTCGGTCAGGAGATGATTTGTATATTAAAGGTCTTATGTTTTCTGGTCATTATTTAATATTGTTTTTTCTTAATTTATTATGGCTGAACATTTAATTTTTCACTTCCTTCTTCTTCAAATAGTTCATTCACATATTTGGTCTTTCGAGCTCATTTCATTTTGCGTTTGTTCGTTTCTGTTTTCCAAACCTTGTAATGGAACTAAAAAGGGACTGTGATCAAAAACAGGAACTTGAGCGCTTACTGCTGTGAAATCAAAAGATCGAGATCCTTAACTCGAGAAATTTCTTAACTCTACAAAATTCCATTATCATAGAAAATGTCCGTTTCATTGAAATTATATTCTCCAAATTTCATATTTATTCATCACTTATTGATTTATTAATCCCGACAAAATGTCATCTTTCTCAAGGATGTTCCGCCAAATAACAAAAATATGAGGGACATCCTATTAAACACGTCCTTACATGTGTGTATTGTGCAAATTAAGCAAAATTAAATTAAATGAAAATATTTGTACATACATATTCATTTAATAGTGCTGCTTCTGTCTCGCTGCGTTCGAGAGTGGATGTGTGTGTCGCTTATAATTGACTACAGTCATTGCATGAAATTGTGGGCATTCAAATGTGAAGTTGTGCGTTTGCCCAGCTTTGGGGTTGGTTGTATTAATAAGGGTCCTTTGCTTGAATCTGTGCATTTAGTATGTCTGTTCGTATACACTGTCCGCTTATCTGCCTGTCTGGTTTGTGTAATAATATGGAAAGAGTCTTAACATTTATGTCAACTAAGCTCTTTATACTATACGAGAAGCACAATCGCAACAATCATGGATTCAACATTCTACATTCCAAATTTAACATATATTTATTTATTTTCAAATGCAAATGAAGCAAACATTATCAAAAGATCAAAATGAACACGACAATACAAACGAAAAATAAAAATGCGCAAATGAAGCGGATGGAATATTTAATCCAAACAAAGAAATCAATAAACATTTACATACATTTGTGTCCATGTATTGTAAACAATCAGTAAAAGGGTGAAGTTTCAAGTACACGCAATCATAAAAAAGCATTTAAATTTCCTTGGCGCAAAAATATTTATGTTTGCTCAAAAATATGTCGTTTGCTAGTTGTGGTGATTTTTTTCTCGCGTATACCAACACTTAGGGTTGTCCCCTATAAATCCAGTGCATTGCATTGGACTTAGGAACTAGGGATAGGGCTAGGAGTGGAGAGTGAATAGTTCTTGCTAATGTTCGACTTGAAATCTCGCAGATATCGTACACCCCGATAACTAATTGTGTGAAAAGCGGTTGTAGCAACCGTAAATTCGGCTGACACCACCGAAATGAGGTTGTTGCGACCGAATTTAGTCCCCACAACCGAAATTCGGTTGAAGCAACCTCGTTTCTTAATTGATTCGGTTGTGACAACTAAATCTTCAATTGTATTCGTTCAGTCAACTAAATTTTCTTAAATCTTGCTTGGAGCAACCTAATTTGAAATTAATTCGGTTGCAACAGTTACTCCAACCGAATTTGGCAGTAACCAAATTTGGTATCAATTCGGTTGTAAGTACCGAATTTGGTATCAACTCGGTCGCAATAACCGAATTAATCCTTAAGTCGTTTGCAGCGACCGAATTCGGCGTGAATTCATTTGATGTAACTGAATTTATAATCTATTCTGTAGGTACAAACGAATTTCATTCTCAATTCGGTTACCACAACATAACTCTATATTTGACGTATTTGACGTTTACAATTATAAAAACAAATATTATATTAAAAGAAGTTAAAGAATGTATAAGTGTTCTTGTCATGGTGTTGTTGGTGGTTATTAAGAAAGGTAAATATATATATGGTAATTGTGGTTTTTGAGTTAAATCGTCTTATTTTCCAGAGAATGTCCAAGTTGATATCAAGAGTTTTGAAGCTTTCCAAGTTTGGTCCTTTGAGATATGCTGCAATAATCTCTGTAGGAAACAGTTTAGGACTTAATCAACAGCTACAACATGCTACAATTGGTGCGGTGACCCATGAAGGCCGCGACATCAAAAAAATATTGGTAGTAACATGTTATTCTAAAGATTACCCTATATAAATAACTTTATTTTCTCGCTCTCTAATGTTTTTTTAAAAGAATACTGGATAATATATCATTAGTTAATAATAAAAAAAATTGTTATCGACATCAAGGCTCTCCGCTGCACACGGTCCGGAAGCTCCAAATTGGTCCTAGGAGTGTTGTAATCCATTTTCGGCCAAATATACGTTGTGTAGATATTAAGGAGATCGGATCACGTCCGTAGTCTTTTGTACGGATTTAAAAAGCCTAAACGCTTAATAAACTTCTTTCGACACGTTAAAAATTCTATCATTCCAGCGGATGCCACACTGTACTTTTACGGCCAGAACATCCGATTCCTCAATATATACACCACCCATAGAAATCGGTGACAAACTCGAATCCACAGTGTGCTTGTGCGATATTCTACAACACTGGGTCTTACGTGCTTTAAACTCGACACGGGTTGCCTGACCGACTCAGCAACCAAATGTAAATCATGATTCAGCGAATTGCCCGTCTCTTTCCCTGCACCATGGAAAGATATGGTCGAGGATCGAAAGAATATGAGTTCGATCTGTCATAACCGAAGCAGTGGATACGGTTCGCAGTCAGACCAAGAGGGTCATTAATAAACATCATAACGAGAGAAGGAGAGAAGGAAAAGTGGTACAGATTTCTCAGTATCGAAGACAGCTTTAAGATCTTCAAAGAGGTGGTAGGTGTCGATTTGTTTTTTGTGGATTTTTTCCAGAATTTGTCGTAGTGTGAATATCTGATCGGTAGTTGAGTTTCCAAGTCTAAAGCCACACTGATAAGGTACGAGGGCGGATCAATAAGTCCGTGACTATTCGAAGTTTCCTCGTAGTTATATAAAATGCAACACCACTCCCATCAAGTACCACCTGTTAATAGACTATTGTCAAATTTTGAGCAAGTTCCGTCATATACTTTGTGTTTGAAAGCTGTTCAAAACACACAACCTCTTACTTTTTGTTAAAAATGGGAAAAAGTGGATTTCAACATTATTTTTGCGAAAAAAAAACAATCACACCAAGGAAAAGCTTGATAAATACTATGGTAAAAATTTTGTTTACTGACTTTCGTTCTGGTCGCCCAAGTACAAATGACGCTGAATGTTCTGGACTGCCAATTGAGGTCAATACACCCGAACATTTCTAAAAATCCACGATATGGTGTTGGCCGATCAAAGGGTAAAAAACTGTGTGAGATTTTTGATGCCATAGGCATTTTATATGGTTGTGTGATTTCGGTTTTAAATGATCAGTTGGCCTTCAGATTTCTTGTTTGCAAGATGGGTGCCGCGTTTGCGCTCATTTGACCATAAATGCACGGCTGCACACGTGTGTAGTCTCAATAGCAAAATTCCATGAATTGGGCTGCGAATTGGTACCTAATCCGCTATATTCTCAGGATTTAGCCACCAGTGTCTATTTTCAAACCTAAAGAAATGGCTCGTTGGAAAGAGATTTAGCTCCAACGATGAAATTATTGATCAAACAAATGCCTATTTTATGGACCTCGAAAAATCATATTTTTGGGAAGGGATACAATCAATAATTGGAGAATCGTTGGACTATGTGTATTGATCGAAAAGGTGATTATGTTGAAAAATAATTTTTTTTTTGCAAAAAAACTGTATTTCATTCAAAAAGTAATGGAATTATTGATCCGCTCTCATACGATCAGCTCTACAACAAACGGCTCTAGTCTATCGCACACTATACCGGAGAGAACTTTGTATGCGTTGGACAAAAGGCCTATTCCTATATAGTTGTCGCATATACTCGGGCCGCCTTTTTTAAAAACAGGGCACAGTATGCTAATTCTTCAATCGTGCGGCATGCATTCGTGTGGCCAGATTTAGCATGCACCATTCCAACTCATAGCCACCAGCCTTAAACAGCTTAGTCGGCAGGCCATACGCACTAGCGGCTTTTGTTGTTTTTAAGCTGGGTAATTGCAGGCATAGCTTCGCTTTGGGTATAAGGGACAGTTAACGCCATCACCCTGTATGTGCTCAACACCCTCATGTATATAGAAGTCTCCTGAGACAAGTAGAGCAGAGAAGTGCTAGCTCCATATTCCCAATATTCTAAGCACATCTGCGACTGGATTCCCGCCTCTAATTCTGCAAATGGGGGCCCTAATTCATGGCCGTTGGTTTAACTTTGTACTTTTCGGTGGCCTCATTCTTCCTACTGTAATATTCAATTTGCTCACTCTCGCGTTATTTCCTCAACCGTTTTATTCTTCGTAAATAAAAGGGTTTCCTCTCTCCTCTTCCCTTATGAAGCTCTGTCAATGTTCGCGTTGCAACTGACTGAAGAATTGTTATACGTGCAGCTTTCTTTGCATCACTTGCCACGCGACTCTTCATCGTAGCATGGTTTTACTATAAGAACGCTCCCATACAAAAAAGTTTAACTTTCCGGTAATTAAATCTTTAAAACACATAATTCCCAGGACAGTCTTGATAAATACTGTGGGGTCTCCGCGCCATCCATTTCAATGGTTAAGCTGTGGTTTACTGAATTTCGTTGTGGTCGTACCAGCACAAGTGACAACGAACGTACAGGTCCTGGACAGGGGTCGTCTCGCCAGAAATCGTCGATAAAATACAACAAATAATACTAGACGATCGGCCAATATAAGTTCATGAGGTCGCTGAGGCTACAAGTATCTCAACTAAGTGGATACGAGACATTTTACAGGACTATAAAATCTATTTGCGCGATGGGTGCCGCGACTACTCACACTCGACCGTAAGCGCCCTGTGGCCATTTCAAAGAAGTATTTGACAATGGTCAATCACTACTCGAAGGAGTTTTAAGCAATGTTGTAATCGTGGTCGAATCATTAATCCATCACGACACACCAGAGTACAAGGAACAGTCAAGGTAGTGAACTTCACCTGGTGAACGTGTATCAAAGAGGGCCAAACTGGGTCTGTCGGTGGCAAAGATTTCTAGCTACAGTTTTTTGGCATGCATGCGGTGGCATTCACATCGATTACGTTGAAAATTATTATACTTTCACTGGTGAATATTATTTATAACTATTGAACAGCTTCGACTGGGCTCTTCCTCCATGATAACCCACCTCCATATAAGTGTGTAGTCGTCATGCAACAATCCATAAATTAGCTAACAATTGCTACCTCATCCGCTCTATTCTCCGGATTTTGCCCACATAGGCCAAAAATTCTAACGTGTTTGTTTGTAGCTTGTCGCAAATATAGCATACTTGGGTGCAAACACATTGTGTTTGCTATTCAATTTTGCATGTTTGGCACACAATGATTAATAGGTAATAATATATTTTGTTTGTGACTCAAATGTGTATTTGTTTGTTGAAAACTACTCGCTGACAAATAACTGCCCCAGCAACATGTTGCACGAAATATCTACATGTTTGCAAGCATGAATTGAAGATGTGCCGCCTTTTTGTTTTTTGTTGTCTGTCTCGTTTTTGTTTTTAGCGGTTTCCAACAAACAAAGCCACTGTTTGGGCTACAAGAACATATATTATAGACTATTTGCAAGCATGAATTGAAGATGTGCCGTGCCGCCTTTTTGTTTTTTGTTCTCTGTCTCGTTTTTGTTTTTAGCGGTTTCCAACAAACAAAGCCACTGTTTGGGCTACAAGAACATATATTATAGACTATTAATCATTGTGTCTCAAACATGTTATATTGAATAGCAAACACAATGTGTTTGGGCACAAGTGCATTATATTTGCAAGCAACTACAGACACGTTGTATTTACATGCAAACAACATAAAAGACAGCTTTTACAGCGAGTACTGAAAATAAAAACATGACCGGACAATATTTAAACAAGCTTGATCTTCAATTTTCAATTTTCGATTTATGAAAATTTTCAATTCATGAAAATAGTACTTGCAAATATAAAATTGTTTCCTTGTGACCAATTTTTTGTAAGCGTGCAGAGGCAACTACTACTTTATATTGCCAACCTGAAGAAATGGCTCGGCGGTAACATATTTGTGTCGAATGAAGGGGTCTTCATTGAAGCAAACGCATATTTTGGGGGCCTTGAGAAAATATAGTATTTGGAGGAAATAACAAAATAAAGACAGACTAGATTTATCGAGCTATTTAATGAAATAATTTTCTTTTATTGAAAACGCCACGGAGATATCAAACACCGGTAGGAAATTGAATCATATGGGAAAGATATTTGCGATTTATAAATTTATAAACCTGTGAAAATGTAAAGACTTTTTATAGAATTTATGTATGAATCATAGAATTTATGTCTGAAACCTAAAGGTAACATCCATATTATATCGTGGTTTATATCATACTCTTCGTGGTGCGGTCGGTGCGATAGAGAGATTTTCGACGTAAATTGACTTACACCAGGTCGAATTGTACCAAGACTAATATC
The DNA here is from genome assembly GCA_963931995.1 of Phaonia tiefii. NCBI lineage: Eukaryota > Metazoa > Arthropoda > Insecta > Diptera > Muscidae > Phaonia > Phaonia tiefii. Next base: position 126,515,734 of record OZ008371.1, read on the forward strand.
GTAAATTTACCGAGAGAAGTGGTCTCTCTAGGCATCTTCACTCAATGGTATGTACAGTTCTAGAAATATATTGACATATTTGTGTTTTTTAAATACGATTAGTGTTAATTATTATTAGTCGTAATATAAAAGGGAAGCTAAAATATGCATCAACATATTTTTTTCCCCAGAATTTCTATTATTAACTACTTCCGGTGAAATCTGAAAAAGAGAAACACAAATTTGTGTATAAACACGTATTGCAACAGTTCCCATTTCCCGAGTGGAATTAAACCTTTTGTTTCTTGCTACTGCAACACAACAAAGTTCAGAGAATCTCTGAATACATTTATCATATTTTGGATAAAACAAAAAAATTATAAATACAACATCCTCTTAAAAGGTCAGTTGTTTACCTTTCTACTTGGAAATGGTGTAAAAAAGGAAGAAAACTTCTTACTCAAATACAAAACACATTTCACCGCAAACATTCGTAATACACATTAATATTACTTTACGTTGAGGTCATAATATTGTATGATCCCAGGACAAAAAGTATAGAGGAAACAACCAACACAAAAATGGGTTTATTAAAAATAAAAACAAAATATAAAACATAAAACGTAACATAAAAATCTCATTACGAATAAAAAAGCGGCAACTTTTTATCTACATTTGCTGGCGTTTTGTTTTAATGAACAGTTTCGTGTATTTATTATCTGTAATTAAAGGACTACAGAGGCAAGGCATTGTAAGGTAACAAATTACTTTACGTTTGGCTTAAAAATAAAATAAAACTAAAATATAAACAGCTATTTAGTCTATGCTTCGTCAGATTTAATACACGCAAAGAAAACACTCGTTCCTCCCAAATGACATTGGGGGAAACGAAGTTCTGTAAAGGCATGCATGTCATTTCGTTTGGGGGAACCGAAAAATGTTTTTAGTGAACGAGTTATGATAAATATAAGCTAAAACAAACGTTTGCGAGAAATAAAAAATGGTTCCGCCAAATGTTGCATCGGTTGAAGCAACCGAGTTGTATTTACTCCAAAGTAAACAAACGTTCGGGAGAACTAAAAAATGTTTGCATTCAACGAACTATGAGTAATACAACCTTAAAACCCGTTTGTGAAAATCGAAAAACGGTTCCGCCAACTATTGATTCGTTTATAGCAAATGAGTTCTAGTTATTCCAAACTAAAAAAAAAATTACATGAGGTGTCAGGGGACACCGGGTTGGAACGAAGTTCCTTTCGCTATATATTATGTACTAGTTAGTTCCAACACGACTATGGTGCCTGTTAAAAAATACTTTAATTTAACTGGATACATTTTGTAAAATAATAAACTTTTTTTAAGAAATTGTATATTTATTGAATGTATTTTTATTACGAAAATTATATTTTAGGTCCTTTTTGTAAGAATATGTATTATATTTTCCCGAAAAGGTATTTTCTTGAGTGAGACGTACTTCTTTTATAAAAGCTAATGTTTTTTAAAGAAAGGTACCATTTTAATAAGAAGTACTTTCTGTAAGAAACAGCCTAAGAATATGATTTTTTTTACAAAGAAGTACTTTTTTTAAGAACATGTACTTTTTAAAGAAGTGGTACTCTTTTTAGGAAAAGGTTATTTTTTAAGAAGATTTACTTATTTTCAGAAAGGCTACTTCATCTCAAGAAAAGAAAAGGTACTATTTTATTTTTACGAAAATGTACTTTTAAGAAAAGAAATTTTTGTAAGGAATGGTATTTTTTTAAGAGAACGTATTTTTTTGAAGAAAACGTTTTTTTTTAAAGAAATGGGAATATGGTTAGGATTGGTCCTTTTTTTGAAGAACAGGTACAGTTTTAAGAGTAGTTTTACATAAAAGGTACTCTATAAAGAAAAGTTAGTTTTTTAAGTAAAGGCAAATTTGTTGTAAGATTATGTACTTTTCTAAGAAAAGGTATTTTTTACTCTTTGAACGAAAATTGACTTTTTAAGCAAATGTACTTCTTTAAGAAATGGATTTTTTAAGAATATGAATAGGTATTTTTTTTTGAGAAAATTTACTGTTTTTAAGAAAACCCACGTACTGAAGAAAATTTTATTTTCTTAAACTTCTTTCACTTTGGCTTTTCTAAATGTACTTTTTATTCTGTTCAAAACTACAATCTGTAATAAACAGGCTCCACCTAGAAAATTTCCCATTAAAACAAAATATATCCCCGGTATATTAGTCTAAACACAAACCACACCAAAAATACGAGAGAAAAAGTAAGTGTGGTGCCAAATGCAATTCCATGCTCAGGGTTGTATTTCATGGATTATGTGGTAAGATAAAGTACTTTTTTAAGAAAAATTTTTTTTTAAGAAAATGTACTTTTTGTAAGAAAATTTACTTTTTTAAGCAAATGTAAAAAAAAAAAATAAATGGTTTCCCATTACATCCCATGAAGGGACCGGGGAGAACTTCTCACAATCACTGAGCTGTGCGCTTTCCAGTTTTCACTCATTGATTGGGACCTACAGTTTTACACCGATTCCGAACGGTATTTTGAGAAGCCTTTTCATGGCTATATACTCGATAGTGTCGCCGTCACTATGCGAGGTGACCGCCGCCGAAAGAAATTTTTTTTAAGGTGGTCAGAGCAGGGTTCGAACCCAGGATCTCATGTACAAGAGCCGCGCACACTAACCATTACACCACCGACGGCAAATGTACTTCTCTAAATAAGGTATTTTTTTTTAAATAAAAGATGGATTGTTTAAGAATATCAATAGGTATGTTTTTTGAGAAAATTTACTTTTTTTGAGAAAACGCACTTAGTTAAGAAAATTTTATTTTTTTAAACTTCTTTCACTTTGGCTTTTCTAAATGTACTTTTTATTCTGCTCAAAACTACAGTCTGTAATAAACAGGCTCCACCTAGAAAATTTCCCATTAAACAAAATATATCCCCGGTTAATTAGTCTAGACACAAACCACACCAAAAGTACGAGTTTAAGAGTAAGTGTGGTGCCAAATGTAATTCCATACTCAGGGTTGTACTTCATGGATTTGCCAGTCTTGCACTTTGGCTTTTCTAAATTTATTTGTACTGGGTTCAAAACTACAATATGTAATACAAAGGCTCCACCTAGAAAACTTCCCTTTAAACCAAACCAAACCAAAAGTATCCAATATAGTTGACAATAATAGGTTGTAATAAAGTAGTTAAAAAATGTTTTTTAACATTTTTTCATTTAGCCCCCATTCCGCAACGTGCCATAAGGAACTTCATTCCAAACCGTGATAAACGTTTACAGTAAACGATTTCTGAGAACTGGGAGCTAAAAAAACGTTTACGAGAAACCAAAACGATTCGGTAAATTGTTATTTCGGTTACAGCAACCAATTTGTAGTTGATGCCAACAAAAAAACGTTTACACTAACTATTTTTTCGGCAACCCCAACCGAGTTGGAGTAGTTTCAAATGAGTTTCATAATTATAAAATATGAAATCATTGTTAATAATACTTTTTTGCGTAAGTGTGAGCGTTTATGCCATATGTGTGGGTAAGACTGTGTATACAGTCGACAGAATGAGAATATTAAAGAAAGTTGCGTTTGTCTTAATCTGTGCTCTCACCAGAAAAATGGCTAATTTCAGATATTGCAAACGTTTTTTAAATTTGCCGCAAATGTAATTTTGTACGCGTTTGATGCACACAAGAACTCGTTGGCAACAATATGGTACACATTTGTGATATACGAGTATATTTGGGAGAACTACATGAACGGTGGCGATTAATAAAGTAATCCAAATTAATCAAAGTATTGTTGCGGCAACCTAGCAATAAAAATTTTTTCTTTGCGAGTAGCTTTCTCTCAGCCTATCTTATTTAATATGGTGCTGTTTTACAAAGTGACTGATCATTAAATAGGAAATCAAAAAACCCATACTCCTATAATTTTGTATTTCCCTCCACCTCTAATGAAGGCCTTTTGTACTTAATGTACCTTTTCCAATGATGTACAGGCGGCCAGCAAACTGTTAAGGCCTGCCCGGCATATAAATGGTGTCTCAGTAAGATTACACATTTTTAATTTGGTGTAGTTTTTTTTGTGTTCAAGTGGCATCTCTAAAATTTGGCAGCTTTCACATATCTGTATTCCATTTATTAAAAATAGAGCGCTCTACGAAAGAACAACGCGCTATTATTGTGAAAACTTATTAGAAAAATTTTGAAAGTTATTCTGAGACCGGTCCTAAACTTCCAAGGATTTTTAGTCGAGAAAGTGCAACTAATGTGTCAACAATTGGAAGAATGGTCAAAAAACCAATGAGTTTTGAAACTCACGGATGATGTGTTAACAGCTTTTTGTTACACGGTACCTGTTAGATTTCTATGCACACACTAGTAAATGTTACATTTGAAAGTAAAAAAAGATTAGTTTTTTTGCTGAAGGCTTTTCGCTATTGCACGTTCTTTAGTCTTACATTTGCTTTAACATTAGAAGTAATATTGTTAAAATTAATTTAGCTCACTGCAATAATTATTTTTGTTGTGTCATAAACAGAGCGACGACAAAAAGTATGGAATTGTATAGAGAACTTATTTCACTTTTTTCCGGTCTCATGTAGGGAGTCTGAGAAAAAGACCATAAATGAGTCTTATTCTCTTTATAGAATATTTCAATATAAATGCAGAATTTCGACAATGTTATTACATAAACCAATTCAAAAAGCAAAAGTGTTTCAAAAGGCATCAATGTTTCCCGTCAAAATTATGAATGGACCAAGTTATGACAAAAAGACTAATACGTTGTGAATCATTCGTCAGTGCTTTTGAGTCATACAATTCGTTCCATGAGTTCTCTCTACTATTCAATACTCTTAGGCGACGACGACCTGCTTGTTTATTTGCTGCCGCTACATCAATACCATCATACTTATTTTCAGGCAGAGACTGTTGTTGTACAACAACCACGTATATGATGCTAACTTTGATAGAGTGCCCTACCCGTATCTAGAGATGTTAACACATCAACAATTTGGAGAAAGTGGCTCGGTTGTGGACCGTAAGACTCTTGTGCGTGAACGTAGCGGTCGGCCTCTCGAAAATATTGCTGCTGTAAATGAGAGTGTCATAGTTCGACATAGTTCTCAACAACTTCAAATTTCACGATGACCTAAGCAGCGAATTTTTACAAAAGACCTCCACCTTCATGCGTACTAATTGCAGCTTACTTTGGAACTCAAACCAACAGACCATGGAAAGTGCTAGAAATTCTTCCAATGGATAATGGGGCAAAGTGAAGTCACTGCCAGTTTTTCAAGAAAAGTAATTTTCTCTTATGAAGTGCATTTCAATCTAAATGGTTTCGGGAATACACAAAATGTCAAATTTGGGGCTCAGAAAATCATCATGCAATCCACGAGAAACAAATGCACCCACAACGCGCATCTGTCTGGTGCGGGTTTTGGTCAGGACGGCGGATTTGGCCTTACTTTGTTGAAGACGACGCCGAAATGGCAGTGACTGTGAACGGCATTCGTGACAGGAATATGATACCGAAGTTCAGGTGTCATCAACTGGACGGCATGGACCAGGATGACATGTGGTTTCAGCAAGACGGCGCCAACTTCCCGACAGCGCATAAAACAATCGATTTATTGTTGCACCGATTTCCAGAACAAATTATCTCAAGAAATGCAGATGTCAACTGGCCACCAAGATCATGCGATTTAACGCCGTGCGATTTCTTTCTTTAAGGTTTGTGAAATTTCGGGTTTATGCGAGTACACCAGAAACAATTCCTGGGCTCAAAGCCGAGATCATAGTCATAGAAAATTTCATGAAAAGTGTAATGGCCTGCCATCAGAGACGTGGGGCCATTTGACGGACATTTTATTCCATACATAAATCGGAACATGTTTTGTTTACAATGCAAAACAAAATCACAAATCTCTCAAAAAATGCGTGTTTTAAATTTAAAATGAAAAAGTTGATTCTTACTGAGACACCCTTTATTTATATTTTCTTAGAAGACGAATGAGCCAGCACTACGTGTCAAAGGCTGATGAGAGCTGCGAGTAACAAAATCCAGTTTAAACAGAGTAATTGCGAGCTTCAGTCTGGTTAGCATCTGCCCCGGAATTAGTGACTGTATCATACATCCTGGCAAAAGGTAAAATTAACGAACACCAAGGGCCGGGCTTGTCTTCCGCCACCATTCAAAATCATGACAATTTACTACACGCTGAAAAATTGTGGCCCCAGAAACATAGTGCAAGAACCATGTACATGCTTGCAAGCACTGTTTTCGTGAATTGAAGATCTGCTTATTTTTGTTTCTTTATTGTCTGTCACATTTTTGTTTTCAGCAGTTTTGAACAAACAAATCCACATTTGGGTCACACATTCTTATATCATAACCTATTAATCATTGTTTCGAAAATAAATTATATTGAATAGCAAACACAATGTGTTTGGACACAAGGATGGTGTATTTGCGACAAGCTACAAACACGTTATATTTGCATCCAAACAATAAAAAAAGACAAATTTTTCCGCGTGTAACCTCTCACACGTTATTAGCGCCAAGATTTACGGGTATATACCTGAAACGTAGGAACCCTATACAGATCCGGTGTTAGTCTCCAACTGACATTAATGTTATCCGTGAAATGCATTTAAATGAAAATGGCTGTACAAGAAGGAAGCTCTGTGACATCAACTACAGCTGCCATTCGATAAAGCCTGAATTTGGTTGCGGATTAGTACTTGGACAAAAGACTATTACACCAAGTTCACCCAGTGAGGGAACTTGTCGCCATCATTCGCATAAAAGTGATATATAATAACATTTCATTAATTTATTTGTATTACTCGCCATGAGAAAAAGACGTTAATGCCAAGGATATCTCTTTGAGTGCCTAGAGGAGACCTATAACCGTTGTCCGGGGCATGACAGTAGTGTTGTTCTATGTGATTTTAATGCAAAAATTGGCAGGGAAATGTCTTTAAATCAAATATCCTTAACTTAAGTCTGCACGTCAGCACATCCGGTAACGGAATGAGACTGCTAGATTTCATCGCATCGCAGAACATGGATGCTAGCAGTACATGACACCAACATAAGGACATCCACAAAACTACTTGTATATTCTGTAATCAGCAACGGAAAAACCACATTGATTAATGGTACACGTACATCCAGGAGATAACATTGTACAAGGTCCAACATACAGATATATAAAAAACTGTACATCGGAAGACTGGCACAGATCGTACACCCGCCTCATGATCCCGAAGCGCAGTGAAATACATTTGCCACTCTATGAAAACTGCTGCAGACACCGTACTTGAATGAATGAATGACATTTACATCCCAATAAGGGATAGAAGAGAGCTTCTCACAATCAGAGAGCTATGCGCTTTATAGATTTACACTCACTGATTGGATCTATAATTTTTCACCGGTTCCGAACGGTATTTTGAGAAAGCTTTACATTGCTAAGTACTCGATAGTGTCGCAGTCAGTAAGCGAGGCGACCATTGTCGAAAGAAATTTTAAGGTGGTCGGAGCAGGGATCGATCCCAGGATCTCCTGTACAAGCGGCGTGCACACTAACTATTGCACCACCGACGCACTGTGGCTGAGATTTTGATTTAATTGAAATTTTTACGCCTTTTTGTAGCTACTATATCCAGATTACGGTAGCCAAAAAATTAGGGTAAACTATTGCTAATTACGGGCGTGGCATGCTGTCAAACTCAACTGTTTTTTTAATTTCAGAAAAAGGTGTCTTTTTTTGTTTTTTTATCAAAAATAAATGGTTACTACTCGCAAGCTATCATCGATAATGGCCTGCGGTCTTTTTTATAATGTTGGTAGGATTATAGTCTTTAGTTGGTGTAAGTGGTCACAGCTCTAGAGTTTAATATTAGGGGCGTTATGAAATATTTATGAAACTACTATATTTTTCTCAAATTTAAACTTTAGTGGAATAGAACTTCTAGGCAACAAAAGGGAACAAGAAACGTATACCACCCGGAGAAAGGTGAAAGTGTCCTCTTTAAACCTATATATACTTTTGCACCCACCACGACCCGCCGGTAGAACACTTTTTTCATATTAATGAAATTACTCTAAAAACTTCAAATTACGATAATTTAAACAGCCCTATTAGTACTCGTATAAAATGGTGTATTAAATTTGTGCTTTAGGTATTTTATAGCTTATAATAGTCATTATTTGTTCTATTACCGGTAATATATTTGTAAGTAAGAATGTCAATGCACAGAGGATGTAATTAATTTTTATTTTACCTAACAATGCACTAATGCCATTTTCTCATCTTTTTATTTTACCTAGAAATATAGTTTGATGGCTTATGAGAAGGCTTATAAGAAAGCGACATTTGAATACAAACTCAATTGCTCTAATATATTTCAGCAATAACAGACGCAAATAAAAATATTCAGAAAAATATGGAGAGCTTCAGTTATAAAGAACTGGCCGAAGAGTATTTTAGAAACAAAAACCAGGAAGATGTTCTTAGTTACGTTAAAATAAAATTAAACTTAAATTCGTGTAGCACCGAAATACAAGAACAATTATCTAATTTCGTCAAAACACAGAAAAAAAACGCTACAAAGAAGTTAGCTACAGTAAACAAAAGTTTTATATAAAAAGTGCAAACTGGGTAGAAAGCCAACTTACTGTCGCTGCAGAAACACCAAAGCAAGATAAGGCTGGAAGACCACGCAAATCATTGGACAACTGCAGTGATAGATCTAAGAGGCGGAAACTTAAAGATGTTAACGATGAAATTGGTTGTACAAATATAAAAGAATCTTTCCTAGATCAATTACGATCACAGAACCAATTAACAAAAGTGGATATCATTGAAAAAGTTCTTAAAGCTAGTTCAGTGAGAACAAAACGGATTCTTAAAAGTATACCAACTCCGAGCGATGCAAAACAGTTCACAAATGAGGAGGCATTAGCATTATTTGTGGATTTGAAATTAACAAAACAGCAATATATTCAGCTCAGATTGCGTGCGATTGAAAAAGGCTCAAATATGTATCCAGCATATCATCACATAACCGCTGCTAAAATGGACTGTTTGCCATCAAAGGACACTATTACAATCACACCAATTTCGGCAGAGGTACAACTACAATCCAACAAACTACTAAAGAACAGAAATAGCACAGAACAAAATATGGAAAATTTTCAATCAACATTTGAGTCAAATGAATAATAATTATAGTATTAGTATTAGTAAAAATAATAATAAACAGAACCTACCATTGTTACAAATGCTATTAAAATCTATTGCAGTTTTTATTTTTAAAAGTATCAAATTTGACAGCCAGAAATAATAAATTTTTCTGTAGTAATAGCAAGATTTTTAGATAATATTATTAACGTTTTCTTTTAAGTGTAAATATTCTTTGAGTGTAAACAATTTTGCAAATTTGACAGCAAAAAATTTTGAATTTTTCTGTAATAATAGCAAAATTTCCAGTTGATTTTACTAGTTTTTTTTTGAGTGTAAAAATTTTTTTGAGTGTAACATTAAAAAAATTCCATTATTACAAAAAATATTTATAATTACTATTAAAATCCAAATATTAAATTTTTTAATAAATAAAAAAATAATACACCCATATTTCACTCTAAAAGTTAAAAAAATCAAAAGTTCAACTTTGACCTAGAATTCCTTAAAAAGTCCTCAATCAATATTAATGTAATTAAAACTAAGTCAAGCTGTACTAAATATCTATCCATTAAAAATTACTTAAATATTTTGATCGGTTCAAAAGTTACAGAATGTTGGCCAATGAAAAACGATTTTCAGCCACTGTGCGACGGCATCTTCTACCGTACTTAGTTATGAAAAACCCCTTAAAAACACACCATGGTAAGATGAAGTGTATCGCAAGACAAGTGATGACAGGAACGGTGCATGTATGGTAATGCTTGAAACGCGTCTGCTACTGAGAGGTATAAGGATAGTTGTACCGAAGAAACCCGTTTGTTTATGAAGAAAAAACAATTGTGGAGAAAGCGCGAAGGGAAAATTGAACAATACAGATGGAAGAATGAGGTCAGTAAATTGTTACAAGTCATAACAACTTCCACGAATCAAAGCCCCACTTTCGTAGAGATAAGAACGGAAATGTAGTAGGAGATGTGCAAAGTATGTTAGGTATATGGAGAGATCACTTCTCTGCTTTACTTAAATGCAGTTGCGGGAGCGCAAATACGTAACAGTGTTGTCGACTCCACCTCCTAGCAAAAGAGTGGTTAGAATTTCAATTTCCCGGCTTGAGGACAACAAAGCCGCAGGCGCTAATGGCCTACTGGATGAGGTGTTAAATGCTGATAGCGATGAGTTCTAAAGGTGATGAGAACAAATGCATGCCCGGTGATGAGAACAAATGCATGTTTCAAAAAAAAAAGGCGATCCAAGTGTATGTACTAGACCGCATATCTGCAGGCGCACGAAAAAACATATTCTAAGCCGATCTGTTTTATTTCAATACATTCAGTACCACCCAGTATACTAACATCTTAAAAGCATGCATCGTGTCCCAAGCCCGCTGAAATCTGATGAGCAACTAAATTAAATTTGTCGTTCTGATACGGTCTTTGGTTTGATGTTCGTGTTGTGTCATAGAGAAATAGAAAAGAGCCGCTATGCCGTTCTTCGTGTTCTGTTGATGACGTCGATTTCATCGAGTTCGAGTTGTTTTTGTAATTTACTCGTTGGTTGGACATAAAACGGACAGATATGAAAGGGAATGCGTTCTATGCAAACAACATATGTCATAATTTACATAGCTGTCATTAGTATCAATCAAACACTATTTAAACTTATTTTTCTGCATGGTCTATAATCGCTATGTCTTCTTTGGTCTCTCATTCTACATCATTTCCCTAGTACCTTTTCGATCAGCTGTGCCACAGGAACCCCTTGGCTGTGTTCGTCTAAAAACCGATCGTTTAAAGCACATCCTCACGTTAGATCACGTCAAACGACTGCATGGAGTAATCGTTAGACTACTCGGTACATTTTGATTCTCTTTATGATTGGTGCTAGTATATTTTGATACTAGTTTTACGCTGTAATCTGTTGTTAATGTCTCGTTTTTAAATGTACATGTACAATGTGTTGCAATCAAACGGTACTGTGGTTTTTACCATATACTTGAAAATGTCTAGTATGTATAACGCGACCAACTGCACGCTGCAAAATTAGTCTGTTTTGCGTGTTTGGATGCAAATGTCACGTGTGTTTCGAGCTTGCGCAAATAAACTATACTTGAATCCAAACACATTGTGTTTGCTACTCAATACACCCACCGAAATAATTATAAAGGCAATATATTTTTTCTCGGTATTCTCAATGAATTGCGTTTTTGGTGTAGAATTTTAATAAATATATGAGTCACTAGGTATATTATGTCAGAGAATGTAAACATTCAATCTCTTTTATAAGTTAACAGAGGAGGGACGTTGTTTTTTTTCTCTTTCTAGTGCGAAATATATATAAAGGCAACACGAAAAAGAACCCGTATTCGAACAGTAGTAAATAGGAATTTAAACAGAAATTAGTTTTCTTTGGTTGCTATTTTATTGTTTTAAAATTAACGTAGGTCAAATTAAAAAAACATATCAATTTATATAGAATACCTGGTCGAAAGTAGATAAGTAAAGATGAAAAGGGGAAATTTTAAGATTATCATGATGAAGGGCTCTCCAATCGGGAAATTTTGAAGCGATTGAAAAGATCTAGCTGTGTCATTGACAATTTTATAAAATAGGGTGGTCAATATGGACACACAAAACGACCAGGAAGGACACCGCTGATCAGTGAAAGCGCCAAAATAGAAACCAAAAGGGTTGCTGTTAAAGAAAACTTCGGTGATAAGGAAATTATTGCTGAATTGAGCTTGGGAGGAAGGTTGGGTCATGTTCAACAAGTAATGAAACGCGACTTGAAACTGTCATGTAGGAAAAAGTATGCAAAACTTGGCCTCAGACAAATACAGTGATATTGTGTGATATTTTCCGATGGAGAAAATTAAATTTGGATGGACCTGATGGCTCGGACAAATATTGGCGCTCCAGAGATTTTTCCAAAATTATGCGTCAGCGGCGAAATTTTGAGGTGGGTCCCTTACGGTTTGGCCAGGTATGAGTTACAGAGGAACCATTCCAATATGTCTCACTTCCACTAAAATGGACACCGTGTATTATATTCGACTATTGGATGTCCTCTTCGTTAATTCTGGAGTGGAAATTGGTGTCCCAGAATTGATCATCCAGCAGACAATGAAGCAGTACATCGGTCTAAGAAAACTTCAAAGTTTCTGGAGTCCAGAAATAATACCAACTCTGGTCATTATCCGATCGAGAACCTCTGGTCTATTTTACCTACCCAAGTTTACCACCTAGGCCGCCAGTTGAAGAATGTCAAGGATCGAATGCAAGAAAATGGGAGATAACGGATCTGGCGCATATGTCTTCGTTGAGAAACTCAATGCCAAGACGCTTAGTAGAAGTTATCATCGTTCATGGATATCATACGCCTTACGAAACTTTTTAAAATATTTAAATAAACCTTTTGCCTTTATAAATATTTCGGACTAGTAATTAATTTAATTTTGTTGATTCACCTTGAAGAAGTCATTGTCAAAGTATTTTTGGTGAAAAGTATTTTACTTTGAAAGGCCTAATACAATATAAAATAACAACTTGAAAATTTATCTCAACATTTGGAAACAACAAAAAATTGTCTTGCCTTTACATTTATTTCGCTGGGTGTATAAAAACATTTTATAATATATGTGTTTTCTATCCAAATACAGCAATATTTGTGATACAACACAGTTCTGTTTGGGGCACAGTTTACTTTACTTTTTGTGTCGCTGCGCTCTGTTGTGGAAAAAAAGAGGGACAAAGATAGATTGTTGTAACTGTATATTGTGTATCTGTAGGTAATTTTGCATTCTTTCAGTCAGTGATTCGTAAATATTTCTGAATGCATGTGCAACTGAATTTCGTGTTTCTTATGTTGACTGATTTGTTGCGTTTTAGTTTCATGCATTCAGTGGTTAATATTTCGTATGGGAGGAAACACATGAATTCTTCGACGCAAGTATATGGATGTTTCCGCAGAAACCCTCTTATGGCTGCGTGTAAAACTATGCGTCTTTGCACGTAAACATGCAATTGTTTGCTTTTAAATATAAGTGAGTTTAGGACTTGCAAATCTATGCTAATATATAAAGCAGGAATGTTTGTGACTTTGTTTGTATGACGGAGGTAATCTTAAGAATTACTTATCCGATTTGACAAATTCTTTCACCAGTAGAATGCTACGTTATCACTGAGTGCTATAGGCAATCCTACCGGGAGGGGCAAAAAGGGGAAAAGTGTCCCCCTTGACGGATCTTCTAAACTACTCATCCGATTTTCAAAGTTCTTTCCCCAGTATAATGCTACGTTATCACTGAGTGCTATAGGCAATCCTACCGGGAGGGGCAAAAAGGGGAAAAGTGTCCCCCTTGACGGATCTTCTAAACTACTCATCCGATTTTCAAAATTCTTTCCCCAGTATAATGCTACGTTATCACTGAATGTTATGGGCAATACAATCGGGAGGGGCAAAGAGGAGAAAAGTCTCCCCCTTGACGGAGCTTCTAAACTACTCATCCGATTTACAAAATTCTTTTACCAGTATAATGCTACGTTATCACTGAGTGCTATAGGCAATCCTACCGGGAGGGGCAAAAAGGGGAAAAGTGTCCCCCTTGACGGATCTTCTAAACTACTCATCCGATTTTCAAAATTCTTTCACCAGTATAATGCTACGTTATCACTGAGTGCTATACGCAATCCTATCGGGAGGGGCAAAAAGGAGAAAAGTCTCCCCCTTGACGGATCTTCTAAACTACTCATCCGATTTTCAAAATTCTTTCACCAGTATAATGCTTCGTTATCACTGAGTGCTATACGCAATCCTATCGGGAGGGGCAAAAAGGAGAAAAGTCTCCCCATTGACGGATCTTCTAAACACTCATCCGATTTACAAAATTCTTTTACCAGTATAATGCTACGTTATCACTGAGTGCTACACGCAATCCTATCGGGAGGGGCAAAAAGGAGAAAAGTCTCCCCCTTGACGGATCTTCTAAACACTCATCCGATTTACAAAATTCTTTTACCAGTATAATGCTACGTTATCACTGAGTGCTATAGGCAATCCTATCGGGAGGGGAAAAAAGGGGAAAAGTCTCCCCCTTGACGGATATTCTAAACTACTCAACCGATTTTCAAAATTATTTGACCAGTTCAATGCTACTAACCTATTTCGTTTTCGTGGGGGGTGATTTCATGGAACCAAATGGATCATCCGTTAACGCTTGGATGAATTTCGGGCAGTGACAGATGTCATAAATACTTTTGTAGGCAGGACAAAATCTGCCAGGTTTGCTAGAAATATTGTATATCCTAGAGCACTTGAATAAAATGAAAAAAAAAATAAAAAAATTCTGTTTCATTAAAACTACAATTCAGGGGCAGCGAAGCGCACCGGGTACAGCTATTTTCTACAAAAAAACAATGTAGCCTTGATTTCGTTGTTGAATAGACAAAATTAAATTATTGAAAAACATCAGCATAGTAAAATAAAACCAAGTAGTATCACTAGAAATGACCGCAACAACCATAGGCAATTTTGTTAGTGAATTTTCTCAGAGTCCTGTCAAAATCATTACGGAAATACAACAACTTGTACAGGAGAAAAACAGTAAGAAAATAAAATACACAATAATTTGAAAGAACTATAGGAGTCGGCCATTTACAATTTGCTCCCAAAAACAGCTGTTAAGACTACTTGGTTTATTTTACTATGAACGTCAGTAAACACAGAATACGGTAACTTTAGTGCTCAGTTTTATCATCCGTAATATTTTACCTATATATCACAAAGTCGGCAAAAAGATACAGCCACTTGACCGACTCAAACTGTCAAATACTTAGTAAAAACCACATAGCCGAAAACGGTATTCCACAGTAAGTAATAACCTGTTTGATCTTTGTTTATAATGCAATTAATATGTATTCAGTTACATTGGTATGACTAAAAGAAAATCTAACCTTTCACGTCAATCAACTGAGGCCAGGGTATCAAAAATACGTAGAAGGGAGGAGTCCTCCTCGGAAACTGCGCTGCGCCTTACAAGATTTAGAGAATACATCTCACAAGCACGTGCTAGGGAGTCCACTGCAGAACGCACGCAACGACTGGCAACTCAAAATGCAAGAACCTCACAGGTACGTACCAGGGAGTCTTCCAGTGAACGCGGCGAGCGTTTAGATAGCCAAAGGCAGAGATCCTCTGATGCTCGCGCTACGGAATCAGCTCACGTACGCTCGCAACGACTCGCTACTCAAAATATAATAACAGCACAGGCCATTGCAAGGGAATCTTGCACCGAACGCGGGGAGCGGTTGACTAGACATAGACAGTGCGTCTGAGCTGTTCGCGCTAAGGAATCAAGCGACGAACGTTCGCAGCGCATAGCCTCAGAGAGACAACGTATATATGCGACCAGAGTGTGTAATCGTATAATTCGTCACGGAAATCGATCAGCCTTCAATTATAACCGAAACATTGATTAGCTTTATCTTTTAAAAAAAGAAGGAAGGAAAAAGTATTACTATCCGCTAACTTTTGCAGGCAGGACGAAGTCTGCCAGGTCAGCTAGTATATGAAGCTAGTATATATGTATATAGTGCTCGAAATATATACAAGGCTCCAGCAGAATGTGTTGGAGGTAATATGTTATATGAAGGTGATTTCGGACAAAAAACAGAATACAATGGGTAAAATGTGGAATTTTTGTTTTTAAATAAAAAGTTAAATAAATGTACAACCATTTAGTTGCAATATGACTAAATATACAAGGCGGCGCAAAAGTAATCCTCCTATCAGAAAATGCTATAAATTTTGCGATTGGCCCCTAATGTCAGTTCTGTTTTGACATTTGTGTAGTAAACACACGCGAAATACACGTTAATAAACAATGTTACGCTACACTGCTCCAGAACGCGGAATATTGCTGACTATTTATTTGACCAATAATCGGTCGGTGACTTTGGCACAACGTGAATTTCATCGCAGATTTCCTGGCCGTCCAACGCCTACTGGTGAAACACTGCGACGTTTAGCCGCTCGCCTCGAAGAGACTCGCACAACACGAGATGCTGCCAGGCGTGGCAGACCCCGGAGTAGCCGTTCTGCAGAGAATATTGCTGCTGTAGCCGAGGATGTCATGGATGCGCCGTCGACATCGACCAGACGACGTGCCACGCAAATGCGTATCAGTCGACGGGCTTTACAGGTACAAGATTTGAAGATGTTTCCGTACAAAGTCCAGACGGTGCATCAGCTGTTAGCTGCTGACCGCCAATCGCGTCTAACATACGCTCAAGCCATCCTTAATCCCCACCAAGAGGAAGATGATTTTTCATAACAAATAATCATGAGTGATGAGACCCGTTTCCATCTTAGCAGGTACGTAAATAAGCAAAATTTACGCTTCTGGGGCACTGAAAATCCGCGTGTAACCCACGAAGAGCCATTACACCCGCTCAAAGTCACTGTATGGTGTGCTGTTTTTGCTGGAGGAGTCATCGGAACTTGTTTCTTCGCAGACGTCGCGGGCCAAACGGTTACTGTGAATGGTGAGCGCTAGAGAGCAATGATCAACGAGTTCTTTTTGCCGCAACTTGATGAATTGCGATTGGAAAACATGTGGTTCCAACAGGACGGTGCAACGGCACCCACTGCACGTGCCACAACCGATATGCTGAAGGATGCATTTCCCGGGCGCCTAATCTCCCGTTTTGGCGATTTGCACTGGCCAGCAAGATCGCCTGATTTGACCGCTCCAGTTTATGTCAACAAGCCTCAGACTCTTGCAGCTCTTAAAGACAATATCCGTCAAGAATGTGAGGATGTATCGCCGGAAGTTTTGGCCAAAGTGATGGAAAATGCCATAAAAAGGGCTCAAATGACAATCAACTGTGGCGGCGGCCATTTACATGACATCATATTCTCGACTTGATGTAAAAAAATTAAAAGACCAAATAAAAATAATCCACAAGAAGAATCAAAGTTTTTAATTTTTTTTAAATTACAGCCAAAAAAACATCGGAAGTTTACTTTTGCGCCACCTTGTATATATGTACATAAATCGTTTTATTTTGGATATGATAATTTTGTTACGTTAGATTAAAGCCTGGATGAGACACAGAAACGCGAGACACTCCCGCTCAAAAAGGGGAACAATCACGCTCAAGCGTGGCGCTTGGTCTGTTTCAGTATATACCAACTATCGTGGAATAATCCTTTTATCCATCGCATACACTATGAAAAAATGGCCTTTCGTAACATATTCTCCCAAACATATTCTGCAGGAACCATGTATATATTTGGAACGCACTTCAAACAGACATATGTTTGCAAGTCCTTCTCTCACGTTTTTTCAGAAGGTTTCAACTCTGCATTCGTTATCACTATGCGTTGGTACAGAAACAATATATTTATATAGAAATCTAGTTCATGCAAGCCAAGCGTAGCTTAATTACTTGTGTTTTTTTCTATTATATCTCAAATGTCCGCCGTTCCGATTTTCTCAGTAAGGGATCGGACAGACATGGTTTTCGGTTGCTGCCCTTTCCAATTACTTTCTACCAAATCGTTTCTCAGTTTGGTACCACACATTTGTATATATATACGAAACACATACACAAAAACCAAAGCAACCTTACGACGCATTTGACCGTCCGAGCTTTTTTTTATTATTATTTCACTGACCAAGCGCTTCTGATATCCTTTGAGCCATGAACCATTGACGACTGAATACTTGAAACTAAGACGCCATACATCAATCTCCTACTCCTACAATTCAAAAATACAGATACAGACTTACAATATGGACTCTCTCGTTGCCCCCTTTTATTCTCTTGCTCTCGAGAGGGCATAAAGAGTGTAACAAACACAGCTGT
This sequence comes from Phaonia tiefii, assembly GCA_963931995.1. Classification (NCBI taxonomy): domain Eukaryota; kingdom Metazoa; phylum Arthropoda; class Insecta; order Diptera; family Muscidae; genus Phaonia; species Phaonia tiefii. The sequence goes on from OZ008371.1 coordinate 126,533,783, forward strand.
ATTTGTATCCTAAACACATATATATTTGTGTCGCAAACACATATTTTATATCATATTAATCATTGTGTTTCAAACATGGAATATTGAATAGCAAACACAATGCGTTTGCACACAAGGATATTCTATTTGCTACGAGCTCCAAACACACGTTTGCATACAAACAACAAAAAACCACAGATTTCTCAGCGTGTACAAAGTCCTCAGGAACGTAATGCGCGAAAGACTATAGCCATTTGTTGTAAATCTGATCCGGTCTTATCAGTGTGGCTTTTAAACCAGAAAATCAAACTATCGGGCAGATATTTACATTACTACAAATCCTAGAGAAATCCCATGAAAAACAAATAAACACCAGTTTGTAGGCTGCCTTCCATAGCCCGATACGGGAAAAACTGTACCAAATTATGTTGGGGCCTTAGTATTGCTGTGAAGCTTGTATAATGACACCGACCGTCACGAAATCCTCAGAAAAGATTGGTAAACATCTCACTGAACTATTTAGTACGAGGATCGTGCGATCTCTTCAAAATTTTAATAGAGATAATTGTGAGAAAAGCTCCAGTCAACACGAATAAAAATACCAGTAGGAATTAAAGGACAGATGATTTGCTCAGATGGACGATTATGTGCGGCATAAAAATCACGAAGTCGTCTATAGGATGCGCTACTCGATGACTGATTTTAAAAGTATATTTGGATAATTCAGAACCTTTAGTAATAGTAATTTTTCAAAGTATAGTGATCATAAGTTTCAAAAAGTGAGCACAGTGTGACAGTTCTCTTGACAGCAAACCCTCTCGTAAGTTCTCTCCCAGCAAAAAACAAACCCTATATATTCAAAACGAGTTGTCCTTAGCTCTACTTTCCGCATATGTATGTTTGATCTTGTCATGAGCAAATAAAAATGTTTGTATTTGTTGTACTGTGGAATATATGGAATCGATTCAGAAATTGATTTTAAGTCGGTCAATATTTCCTGTCCATAGAGCGTGTGCTCTATCCCTGCTCTGAGCACATTACATATCTTTCGCTGACGCACTGTCAGAAGCATTTGGAAAAATGAATGAGTGAATCGAATAAAAACAACTAGAATCCGAAAAGTTTTTCCAATTTGGATAAATATTATGAATGGCCGCTCAAAGTTGGAAAACCTTTGCGTTTGCAAGAGAAGGCGCAAAGCTTAAAAAATATCCTCTTTCGAATTAAATAGCAGGCAAACTATACAGCCGATCATTATTTTTTGAACAGTAGACTAACTTGCAATGTCATAGAAGTGGGCCCTTATGTTGGTCATTTTGTCATCAAGTGCAGTTTTACAAATACACTATATTTGGGCAATTTTGAAAACTTTTGCAGTAGGGAACTAAAATAGTGACAGGTTGTTAGAGGAGATATTCCCTAAACTCGGTTTGTTATTCAATTCACAAACAAGTAAAACTTAAATTGACTGCTCGATATTGCCCCTTTATATGTTAAATCAATAAAGCAACCTCGCAACAAACCATACTGTAGGCGATGTAGGCGAAAAAGAGATCACGGCAGGTATTATGTTATTATGTTATTTGGGTATTTTGTGTTATTCCTAATCTAAAAAGGACAGCTGGAAAAACAAAAGAGTAAACCAGAAAGGGTCAAAGGAAAATTCTACTGCTTACAAAAGGAATAATATAGAACACAAACAAAATGCGTTATAAGGAGAATGAAACATGTAATTATAGAAATTCTTTGTATTCTAATGAATATATTTGCATAATTGAAAAGGGGTTCTTAATGGAGATTACATTTTAACGGAAACAAAATAAAAAACGACAAAACGGTCGGTTTTTAGAAATTTTAAAAATTGCTGTGACCTTTGCGGCTTTTATCGTCCAGTTTTTTTCTCAACCCAGTTCATAGTGTGTATATAAGTACTGACCAATATTTATGTGCTGCGACACATTTGATTTATAACTTGATTGTAGCAATTGTCATAATATAATAATAATAATATTAAATATATAATATTATCATAATGTAATATTAATAATAATATTTCTAAATATGTTACACAGCATTTCTGTGGAGTCAGTGAAAAGATCGATCACCTTTACAAAATTCAAAATTATTTGAGTTATTTAGAAGTTACGGGACCGGCATTTGTACGGGCTGTAATGAAAGACTTAGGCGTTTTCCCTCACAATGCAGAAGAAAAAGAAGATCTTAAAACCAAACTGCAGACTCGTATGTTTGTTAAGATAAAATGGCAAGAATGCAATCGTACAAACGAAAACTCGATAAAAAAATAATTCAGCCCGGCCAATTGAATTAACAATATTTGAAATCTTACGAGAAAAGTCCGCACATCTACTGACCCGACCAGAGGAAACCCCAACAAAATCTGTGGAACAGTGTTCATCCTGCGCCAGAAAACGAAAGCTTGAGAATACTACAGAAGCGATGTCTACAGAAAAATTTTCAAGTACATGGAAGACAAAGAAAAGGCAACTACGGACTCTATCAAACCACCGATTATAGCAACTGCAGAGGATAAAAGAGAGTAAGGCAATACCTCCAAATACCTTGCATATTCTTGGGATTGTAAAAGGAAATGTACTCCATTTGACAGAGCTCTCTAAAGCGTCCTAATGCTAATATTTTTCATGATTAAAAAACCGGATCTACCAAAGAGGAAACAGTACCATTTAAAGGCAATTTAGGTGCAGGTCAAACTTCAAGACTTGATGGTTCATACTGGCTGACGTCTTAGTCAAAATGTGTCCAAAATACGTCCAGAATTCTTTTTGAAAATTATGAGGTGGCCACCCGAATTGCTGGTGTTAATAATAATATTCGAATGACGTTTTGACGTAGAATACGTCTTACCTTACGGAATGAGGAGTCATGTCAGGTTTTTATTGTTGTAATCTTTATTTCATTGAATTTGAGGAAACGGCTAGATGAATTTTTTTAAATTTTTTTTTTTGTAGGTAAACTAAGATGTTATCTTTCGTTTGATATACATTTCATATTGGTTGATATATTTATAGTATTTTAATTTCTCAAATGAAAATTGTTTAAACACATACACTCAAACGTATGTGTGGTGTTTGGTTGAGTGTTTTTGGTTGCTCAACATTGCCTAGGAACATGTATCTAGTAAAAAGTGAAACGAACAGCAAGCTAATGTTGCTTGGCAACATGTATCTAGTAAAAAGTGAAACAAACAGTAAGCTAACGTAATAAAGCTTTTTTGCGAAAGCTTCAATAAAGCTGTTGTAAAATTAATTTTGAACTGTAAAGCGTAAAGCTTTCACACAACGCTCGAATGCTAATGCGAAGACTCGATAAGGTAAACCTTTTTTAATATTAGCGCGGCCCTCTCAATATTCGCAGAACTTATTTCAATAAAAATATTAATTAAAATACATAAATTAAATTAAGTTTAAAAAAATTGAACATAATATTTTTTTTTTAAACGGACTTGCATCAAATGCCGTTGGTAATTATAAAAATTACAGCAGACAGTTGTCCGAGGCCTTCGGCCACGGACTGTCCCTGCAGGCTGTGTCAGAGACACGGCCATTAAGTTTAACGTAGAATACGCCATCCGATAAGACAGAAAACATATACATATAACAATAAATGATAAATAATATAAGCAAATGAATTTGTTGTTATATATGTTTTCTGTCTTATCGGATGGCGTATTCTACGTTAAACTTAATGGCCGTGTCTCTGACACAGCCTGCAGGGACAGTCCGTGGCCGAAGGCCTCGGACAACTGTCTTCTGTAATTTTTTAGTTAGCGTTAATGTTATAATGTTAATGTTACTTTACTTTCATGATTTCAGACGTCTTACACATATTAATTAAACAAACAAATTAAACAAATTTCAACATATTCTTCCAACTGGCTCTATCCTTCGCCTTTTCTCGCTAGTTGGTAACACCAAGGATACGCAGGGATTCTTCTGCCTGGTCGTTCCAGTGGAGTCTTAATCATCCTCTTTTCCTGCTTCCATCGGGTACGTTATCGAAAACCTTTCGTTCTGGCTCATCTTCGTTCATTCTAATAACATGGCCTAGCCAACGCAATTGGCCCACTTTGATTCGTCTTGCTATGTCCACGTCAGAAAATAGCTGATATAGCTCTGCGTTCCAGCGATGTCGGTACTCGCCGTTTTCCCTAACAGGACCATATATTTTACGCAGAATTTTCTCTCGAAAACTCCCAGGTGTTTTCATCCGCTTGCGATATGACCCAAGTTTCGGAGCCATATGTCAAAACAGGCAAAATGAGAGTCCGATATAGCTGGACCTTTGTCCGTCGAGAGAGGGCTTTGTTCCTAAACTGCTTGCTGAGCCCAAAATAGCATATAGTTGCCAGCACAATTGTTCTACCTATCTCAAGACTGACGTTGTTGTCCTTGTTCACGGCGAATCCAAGGTAGACAAATTCATCTACCACTTCAAAATTAAATCGGTTGTCAACGTTCAAGTGTGGACCAAGTCGAAGCATTTTTTAGTCGTTGACACCCTACATTTTATCTCCCCTCATTAACAGAAATGCCCACTTTCACTGATTCTTTTTCGATTCTTGAAAAAACTGCAGTAACCTCTCACAAATTTCGCCCAATGATGTCTATGTCGTCAGCATACGCCAGCAACATATGGTTTTTCGTGTTAATGGCCTTGTTCGTATTTACTGCAGCCTTTCTCATTAGTATCTCCATTAGGATGTTGAAGAGATTGTACGAAAGTGTGTCGCCTTGTCTAAGACCTCGCTTGGTACAGAATGTTTCAATGAGGTCTTGCCCCACCTTCACCGCTGATTTGGTGTTGGTCAGCGTCATTCTACAGAGGCGGATCAGTTTTGCCGGAATACCAAGTTCAGACATAGCTTCGTACAGTTTTCCCCGTATGGGGCTATCGAAAGCAGCTTTGTAATCGACAAAAAGGTGGTATGTATCGATTTGCTTTTTGTGGGTCTTTTCCAGGATTTGGCGTAGCGTGAATATTGGGTCAGTTGTGGACTTGCCTGATATAAAACCACACTGATAAGGTCCAATCAGGTTTTCAAACGGCTGATACCGCGATAGTTGGAACAGGCACACGGATCACCATTTTAAATACAGGACATAATAAACTGAGACTCCAACCGTTGGGCATAGAGTCCCCCAGTGATAAACCGCAAATAAGTTGATGCATGTGGGCTATCAGTCCTATGCCACCTGTCTTAAAAAGTTCAGCGGGTAGTCCATCCGCACCAGCGGCTTTAATATTCTTAAGGCGGGAGATCGCCGTTCTAATCTCGTCTTGGTTGGGGGGGGGGGGGGGGTACACTTTACAGTATCTTCCACTATCAATACCTCCTGATCTTCAGTGGAAGAATCTGAGCGGAGTACTGCTGAAAAGTGGTCTCTCCACATTTTGAGCACACACTGCTTCCCAGTCACCAGATTGTCATTCTCGTCCTTGCAGGAGGGCAGCCCATTATTAGGCCCGTTATTCAATCTTCTTACCCTCCGGAGAAACTTTTGGGATTCACCATTCATCCTGCACATTTCGGTTTTTTCACTCTCTCCCTGCTCCCACTGCCATTTTTTTTATAATAATAATAGGAATATTTTTTTTATTATTTTTTAATATATAGGAATAAAATTAAAAAATTCACCTTTACGGCTACCTAAACGGTGTTAAGAATCACTCCTAGGAAGATCATACGTTCTAGAAAGTTGTTTATTGAGATCTTGGGTACATTTTTGTAGTTGATTATTTCCTTGAATTTTGAACGGCTTGCTACCTATGGACCTGAACAGGGGAAAAAAAAGTAAAAAAATCGACTTTTTTAAAGTTGTTTGCTATTTTGTCCTTGAAGATGAAGTTTTTTTGATTTTATATGTTTTTTGTTCCCTATTACTCCCTTAGAGAGTAAATTCCCAACGGTTTGCAAGATATGAGCCTGACAAAATGATCACTTTCTTGCAAAAATGACAATGAGGCCCAAAATCTTTGGGGGCCCATAAAAAAAGTGCACGACTTTGGACAAAACTGGGAGACACGGGATTCTTTTTGGTCTTTTCTCACGTAGTGGTGTCCGTATATGGTTATATTTTTTCGTGTTGCGTTGTGATATTTACCACTTGGAAAGTTATCGATAAAAGTCCAAGAATGCAAAAACAAACATTATAACAAATCTAGATACACCGATTGTGTCTTGATATTCGACTTTTGATTAACCATTATAAAAAATTGTTTCCCATTACATCCCATGAAGGGATTGGTGAGAGCTTCTTGCAACTTGTGAGCTATGCGCTTTCTAATTTTTCACTCACTGATTCGGAACTACAGTTTTACACCAGTTCCGAACGGTATTTTTGCGAAGCGTTTTTACCATACATGTTTTTTTTTAAATTTGCATTGGATTTTAATTTGCATTACTTTATCTAATGCAAATGCAAAAGAATTACCATTGTTCGCAATGGCAATTAAAAAATGTTGAATTTGCCTTTGCTCAGGAAATACAAATGCAGGTTGTGGAATCGGATGCCAATTGTTATGAAATTTGGGAATTCTGTTAATTGTTTTGAATTTTGGTGACTGCTGGCAATTCTGTTTTTAAAGTAGTTTATATGTAGAGGTTCGTGACTTCGATAGGTATTGCTTCGTAGACTTTCAAATTCTTAAACCTGTACTGTGCAAACTATTTGAAAACCACAGCGGCCAGATATGAACGAAATGCTTTGGAAATAAATACAATTGCAATGGTATTGAGATTTTTTTAAATTTGCATTTGGACAAATTCAAATTAAACTACAAATTATAATTGTCATATAATTAATTTGCCACATGTATGGTTTTTACCAATAAACAGTCCAAATTTTCTTCGAGCTTGACAACAATTTGGCCTTTTATATTTTCAATATTTCGCTACTCCATTCGGTAGCATAATTGCGTAGATACACCAATACGTGCAACATTACACCGATTAGACAGAATGAGGGCCTTTTTAATAAGTTGTCAACTTCTTCACATCCACTTATTTCATCAAAAAGATTCGTGAGTACACGAAAGAATTTGAATGAAAATACTTTAAGTTCTGAAATGTTAAGTTAGAGAGATATCGCTCCCGTTACTACTGATAATTTATAAGAGAGTTAGCTAATAAAATATACTGACAATGTCTTAGTAAGATTGCACTTTTATAATCTAGCGTCAGTTTTGGTTTTGTTCAAGTGGCAACTCTGAAATTTGGCAGCTGTCACATATGTTTATTCCGACCATCAAAAATGGAGTGGAAAGAACAACGCGCTACACACTGAAAAATTTGTTTTGTTTGGACACAAATATAACGTGTTTGTAGCTTGTCGCAAATGTAATATACTTGTGCTCAAATACATTGTGTTTGCCATTCAATATAACATGTTTGGGATGCAATGATTAAGAGGATATACTTAGAATATATGTACTTGTGACCCACTTGCGGTTTTGTTTGTTGAAAATTGCTGAAAAAAAAAACATGATAGACAATAATGAAACAAAAATCAGCAGATATTCAAGTGACGAAAACAATGCTTGCAAACATATATGGATTAGTGTCAAATCTTATTATAAACATTTGAAAAGTTATGCTGAGACCGTTCGCAAACTTCGAAGAATTTTCAGTCTAGACAGTATACTTAAGAGTAGTCAGCAAATTTGAAGAAACAGGGTTGGTTATGAACTCCTGTGCGTCTACTTACCGGTCAGTCCCTTGAAACATTGTTGCTGTAAACGAGACTGATGCCGAAAACCCCATAAACATCAATTCGGCATCGCTCGAAACAACTTCAAATTTCACGAAGCACTACGCAGCGAATTTTGACGAAAGACATCCACCTTCATGCGTACACAATTCAGTTTACTTAGGACCTCAAACCAGCAGACCACGGAAAGCGCCGTCAATTAGTTCAATTAGGTAATGGAGCAAAGTGAAGTCAATGCTAATTTTTCAAAAAAAAAATTAATATTCTCCGTTTAAGCGCATTGCCATCTGAACGGCTTCTTGAATACACACCCGCTGAAAAAAGACGGCATCTGTAACATATTTTCCCGAACATATTCTACTGGAGCCATGTATATGGTTGGAACACACTTGAAACATTTATATGTTTACAAGTCCCAAACTCAGCTGTATGTAAATACAAACACTAGCATGTTTACTGACAAATGTGTATGCTGTTACGTGGTAACATATGCGTCCCTCAGCCCAAACCACCATTATGTGGAAACATTTGCGATTTTTCTCCCAAACATAATAATATTTAGAAACCAATTATTCTTTCTTTCTTTATTTATTATAATTAAAATAAATAATTAATAATTATAACTAAAATATTTAAAATTGCCCTTTTTACATTTACTTGTATTGAATACATTATTTTTTTCTACTGCTCTTTTGCTTCTCCTTTCTTTATTGTCTCTCACGTTTTAGTTTCAGAAGGTTTCAGCTATGCCTTGGTTATCACTATGCGTTGGTACACAAACAAGATATTTATATACAAATCTAGTTCATGCAAGAAAAGCGTGTATCAAATACTTGTGCTTTTTTTTTATTATATTTCTCAAATGTTCCGCCATTCCGAGTTTTTCAGTCGAAGCTGGGACGGAAAAAGGGATTCACGTTGTTGCCCTTTCCAATTTCTTTCCTCAAAATCGTTTCTCAATTTGATACCACACATAAATATATGCGAAACACATACACAAAAATCAAAGCAACATCACAAACCATTTAACCGTCCGAGCGTTTATTTTTTCTTCTCTCAGTGATAAATCCGCTTTTGATATCCTCTGTCCGATGAACCATTGACGACTGAATACAAGATATTAAAACGCAATACATCAGCCAAGAAAAGAAACAATGAATTCACCCACATTCAGGACTATTTATGAATCACTAAATGAGAAAATAATGCAAAAAACAGATACACACCTACAAGATATACACACTCGTTGCCCCTCTTTTATTCTCTTGCTCTCGAGAGAGCATAAACAATGCAACAATTACGGCTGTATTTGTATCACAAATACAGATATATTTGGGTAGCAAACACATACGTTGTCACATATTAATCATTGTGTCTCAAACATGTAATATTGAATAGCAAACACAATGCGGTTGGGCACAAGTATATTATACTTGGGACAAGGTCCAAACACATGTTATATTTGCATTCAAACAACAAAAAACTACAAGATGTTTCTATGTGCAAAACTATAAAATTTGGGGCTCGTAAAATCCTCGTGCAATCCATGACAATCAAATTCACTTACACCGAGAAACTGTCTGGTGCGAATTTTGGTCAGGCGGCGTGATTGGGCCTTACATTTTTGTAGGTCGAAATTGCAATGACTGTGAACGGCATTCGTTACACGAATATGATAACGGAGTTCTTGTGGCCTCACCGGGACGTCATGGATCTGGACGATATATGGTTTCAGCAAGACGGCGCCACCTGTCGCACCGCGTTTGAAACAATCGATTTTTTGCAGCAACGGTTTCCAGAACACATTATCTGAAGAACTGGCCACCAAGATCATGCGATTTAATGCCTTGCAATTTCTTTCTATAGGATTTTGTGAAATCTCGGGTTTATACGAATAAACCTGAAAAGATCCTCAGCTAAAATTCGAGATGCAACACATCATCGGCGAAATACAGCCACATCTGTGTGAAGAAGTCATAGAAAATTTCATGAGATGAGTAATAGCCTGTCAGCTCTGTGAAGAAGTCATGGCAAATTTCTTGAGATGAGTAATAGCCTGCTATCAGAGCCGTGGGGGCTATTTGCCGGATATTTTATTTGTACTGAATCGAAATATGTCTTCTTTGCAATTCAATAAAAACAAAAATCAGAACTGTCAAAAAATGTGTACTTTTGTTTTAAAATGAAAATGTGTATTCTTACTGAGACACCCCGTGTATCCGCAATATAGTCTGACTGCCGAACAGCCTTACAGACGCTTGTTAGCCCATTTCCAATATATATTTTTACACATTGATAAACGTGACATGTCCGCCATGTCGATAGACTCACTGCTTCATAGTGACTTAAGGACATCTTGCATGTATGTAATAAGGCGATACCGCTACTGACCGCCTTCGCACCATTCCTGCTGACATTTAACCAAATGTATGAAAAAGTCATAAGGTGTCAAGAAGTTGTCAGCAGAGACTATCCGATGCCACTTTTTAGCCAGTGATTACATTGTTAGTAAATATACAGTTGGGAACAGCTGTTCATTTTCTCATTGTGCAAAATCTAATCTTCGCATTTCATCCCAAAATTATCCTTAAATGCTTGGATATCTTTATTTTTGACCAACTTGCAACCAAGTGTGGCATTCTCATTATGGTGTAGGATTAGAAGGCTTGTCCTTTATCATCTGCTGTTGTATGTCGGATAACAATGTGAACAAATAAAATGCTAATCACTCCAATGAAGGACAGAATAAAACTCAATTGATGGTTTTCAATATAATTTATTTCACAGTGGAGATTTTATAAAACAGTTTCCCTTTCAATACATGTGTTTTTTTTCATCTCTTTCTCAAGATTTTACAAAATGTAGACTTCACATCATATATCAATGTATTATTTGCTCGACATAATATTTACCTTGTAGGGCATCTCATAAATATTAATTTAAGGACGAATGTAACTTCCTCTCGCCCTTTTTATTATATTTCTCTTCTTGCGGAAAAATAATTATTTTTTTTTGCAATTATTTTGTTTCCTGTTTCGTGAGGCACCGAAAAGGGGATAGCAAAAGGTGTATAACTCACTTAACGAATCGATGATAAATTTGCCTAAAGGTAGAAAACAAATTGAGTAAAATAATTTCACTGAAAGTGCACAGTTCAAAGTAAGGAAAGGAAAAAATGAAAATGACAGAGATTCTTGTTTATCTTTGATCAAAATTGAGTTCGTACATCGATGGGGCGAGGGAATTCAAATGAATATAAGTTATGTAGTTTAATATTATTCTTTGAACATCAATATTTAAAAAATATTTTAAAATATTTTCAAATATGTAAGACTGCTGAAATGGGTAATGCAGATCTGTTTGATATTTCAGTACACATATGTTTGTTGCTTTTGAGCACATATGTTTGTTGTTTTAGCAAACATACGTTTGTTGTTCTGGCACACATATGTTTATTGATTTTCACACACATATTTGTTGATTTATCATGGCAGTACACTTGCTGTAATATCGGAGTGATTGCCCGCTTATAAATAGCAAGAACAATTCTGTATAAAAATTGTTTAGAAACGTTTGCGCAACTGGCTGTTAAATAGTGTTTGACAAACTACTTGGAAATGTATTTAGTGTTAGCAATGCACCCAACAATAGCGTCCGAAACCAAAATCAAATACCGATGAAACTGGGTAACAATTTATGTGCTTCTACACTGAAAGAAAAATTGTTTGCGCAAAGATAAAAAAAATATTCGCTAAAGTGTTTGTATTGCTGCAATGAATAGTTTCGTACTACCGACGCCTTTTTCATGAAATAAATGTCTGGTGTTTTAGCTAATATTTTGTCCGCTCTATTTGCTTGTATGGTAGTACATCTGCTGTAATAGATGACAAATTGTTGAGCGCAATTCGTGTAAAAAGTAAATTAGCAACTAATTGGTAAAACAAAGTAATAATTACGTTCAGACGTTGAAAGCTTGTACACGCTGAAGACATGTATGAATATACTACAACGTACTCGTGGCTTGTTGCAAATATATTATACTTGTATCCATCCCAGCACATTGTATTTACTATGCAATGTTGCAGACACAATGATTAATATGTTATAATACGAGGGCGAAGCAATAAGTCTGTGACTTTTTGAATGCAACACAGTTTTTTTTGCAAAACAAAAATCATTTTTCAACATAATCTCTTTTTAGCTCAATACACTTAATCCAACGTTTCTCCAATTTTTTTATCCCTCCCAAAAAATAGGATTTTTCGAGGTCCATAAAATAGGCATTTGTTTGATCAATAATTTCATCGTTGGAGCTAAATCTCTTTCCACCGAGCCATTTCTTTAGGTTTGGAAATAGGAAATAGTTACTAGGGGCTAAATCCGGAGAATATGGCGGATGAGGTACCATTTCGTGGCCCAATAAACACACTCCTTTGAAGTTGTCACACAATTACGTTTATGGTCAATTGAGAGCAAACGCGGAAACCCATCTTGCAGACAGCTTTCTTAAACCCAACTGATCATTTAAAATCGAAACCACACTATCATATGAAATGCCTATGGCATCAATAATTTCACGCACTTTTACTCTTCGGCCGGCCACTACCATATCGTGGATTTTTTCGACATTTTCGGGTGTATTGACCTTAATTTTCCGTCCAGAACGTTCCGCGTCATTTGCACTTGTGCGACCACAACGAAAGTCAGTTAACCCCTTTTTTACCATTGAAATCGATGGTGCAGAGTCCCCATAGTATTTATCAAGCTTTTCCTTGGTTTGATTGACGTTTCTTTTCGCAAAAAATAATATTAATGAGCACTCGAAATTAACTTTTTCCATTTGTAAAAAATGCACGAGGTTGTAAGTTTTGACCAGCTGTTAAACGCAAAGTAAATGACGGAACTTGTTCAAAATTTACAGTTGTCTATTAACAGGTGGTACTTGATAGGAGCCGTGTTGCATTTCATATAACTACAAGGGAAGTCGAAAAGTCGTGGACTTATTGATCCGCCCTCGTATTTGTTTTTCTGATACACATGGGATTTGTTCGTTAACAACTGTTGAAAACAAAGACGAGAAATACAACAAAGAAACAAAACAATCAATGAGTGTTCGAACTCACGGGCGATGTGTTAACACTTTTTGTATTGACCAAACAAAAAGTATTGAATAGTATAGTACATATTGCACTCTTTTTCCGCTCTCATGTAGAGAGTCTAAGTAAAAGAGCATAAACGAGTTTTATTCTCTTTATGGAATATTTCAATATAAATGCACCAGTTCGGCAATGTTATTACATAAAGAAGTACAAGAAGCATAAATGTTTCAAAGGGCATCAATGTTTCCCTTAAAAATTATGAATGGACGAAATTATGACAAAAAGAGCGTTATACGTTTTGTATCATTCGCCAGTGCGTTTGAGTCATACAATTCTTCTATACTATTCAATACTCGTTGCCGACGACGAGCTGCTTGTTTATTCGCTGCCGCTACATCAATACCATCAGAGTTTTTGATGTGTTAACATATATAGGCGCGGGTAGGGACTTAACTCACAAAGTGAACACATCCAAACACAGTTTGTCCGACTGCGATCACACAAATTGTTTGGTGTTCAACTCCTCCGAAATGACTGGACCGTTTTGTATGAAATCGGGTAGGTCTCAGAATTGCCCAACATCTATTTTTTATACCCCTACATGATAAGGGTGACCCACCCCTAAATAGAACAACAGATTTATCCGACTGCAAAACACAGATTGCCAGGCTGCGAAAAAAAAACACACTGATGTAGCGGCGGCGAATAGTCGACTTGTGTGGGTGCGGGGCACTCTTAGAGCAGAGAGAATAGTGACATAGTTATACGTATATAAAAATGAGATAGCAAGGGAGCAACGAAAATTGTGTGAACTTGTGTAGCGTATGTATGAACATAACAATCAATGTATGTATGTTCATGTGTCTATTGCTTTCCATTCTCTTTGTTTGTTGTGGGAATAAATCAAAAAGTATTAAGCAAGAAAATACTGACACATGTGCCTGCACTGGTCTTTACATAATTTTAAATATTAATAGTATTTAAATGTAACGTTATCATATGATTGAACGCTGGTTTTTATTTTCCAATGTAACATTTACTAATGTGTGTGTGTGTGTGAGTTCGGACACTCATTGGATTTTTTTTCAGGCAGAGACTATTGTTGTACAACTACCACATATGTGATGATAACGTTGTGTGTTGTTTGCATGTGATCACTTTGGTAGATTGCCCTATCAGTGCCTATAGTTGTTAACACACCAAAAAGCAGCAGATCTTCTATTGAAAACAATATTCCAAAGAAATACATGGTTCCTGCAATATGTTACTGGACCGGTTATTTTCAGCGTGTAGTCAAAGTTCTCCTATATTAATATTCAAATATATCAAATCAAAAAGAAAGGTCAATACGAAAAAATCAAAAAAATTACTGTTGTAGTTTAATACAAAATTGCTTTTAAGAAATCTCAGCCATTCAACGTTGGAAGCGGATTACATGACACCCATGTTAACCTTAAAGAGAAACTTCTTCACTCATACCCCAGTTTGGTAGGACTGAATGGGGCACATATCAATGAATATATGGTGCAAAGGAGCATATCGTGTTTTAGTACAGTCGCTGGAGAAGATTCCTGCCTGGAACTAAAATATCAATACACGCGGAAAAATGTGTCTTTTTTGTTGTTTCGATGCAAATATAGCGTATCTGAAACTTGTCCCAAATATAGTATACTTTTGTCCAAACACATTGTATTTGCTATTCAATATAACATGTTTGGGACACAATAATTAATAGGTTATAATATATGTACATAGTTATGAACCAAATGTGGATTTTTTTGGAAAACTAAAAATAAATAAATAGTTTCCCATTACATCCCATGAAGGAATCGGGGAGAGCTTCTCACAACCAGTAAGCAGTGCGCTTTCTAGATATATACTCACTGATTGGGACCTACACTTTTACACCGGTTCCGAACGGTATTTTGAGAAGCCTTTCATGGCTAAATACTCGATAGTGTCGCCGTCACTAAGCGAGGTGACCGCCGTCGAAAGACATTTAAGCTGGTGAGAGCAGGGATCGAACTCAGGATCTCAAATACAAGAGGCGCGCACACTAACCATTGCACCACCGACGTCCACTTTTTGAAAACTGCTGCAAATATAAACGTGACTGACAATGAAGAAATAAAAAGCAGCAGATCTTCAACTGGCGAAAACAATGCTTGCAGACATGTATATGGTTCCTGAAAATGTTGCTAGGGTCGTTATTTTTCAGCGTTTACGGTTTGCTACTGATCACAGTGATGTTTCTATGACAAGGTGTGATGTTTCTTACAGATGGTATAAATAAATATCACAACATTAATATAATATATACAACTCTTCATAGATGTTATCAACAAATTTCATAGAACTCGTTTTAAAGATTTTATGAAAATATTTCAGAGATCTTATGAACAAAATTCGAGGAGCTTTTTTCACAAAATGTATGGGAATGATTACAATAGAGCCTAAGGAATGTCTTTCTGACTAAAAATTAATGATAGAATTCATGAAATATTTAATCAAACTTACGGAGAATATTTTTCAGTGTTTTTCAGTCATGCATGTGGCCCTTCCTTCATGCAAGTTTATTTTTAAAACCGAAGCTCCCAAATGGGCAAATGAGAAATGGTCTGACGGAAGGATCACTAGACACTTATGAAAAGGCTACGAACTGAATCACTGAAACACTTGACATCCACAGCTTATCAGGATAGGTATATGTCTGTTAGTAGTTGCGGTAACTGGACAGCGTTTACTAGGCAGACATTACGCTAGATTTCGAATCGTAGATTATATATACAAAAAGAAGTCTGGAGCGGTCAAATCAGGCGATCTTGCTGGCCAGTGCAAATCGCCAAAACGGGAGATTAGGCGCCCGGGAAATTCATCCTTCAGCATATCGGTTGTGGCACGTGCAGTGTGTGCCGTTGCACCGTCCTGTTGGAACCACATGTTTTCCAATCCCAATTCATCAAGTTGCGGCAAAAAGAACTCGTTGATCATTGCTCTGTAGCGCTCACCATTCACAGTAACCGTTTGGCCCGCGACGTCTTCGAAGAAATCTGCGACGAAATTCACGTTGTGCCAAAGTCACCGACCGATTATTGGTCAAATAAATATTCAGCAATATTCCGCGTTCTGGAGCAGCGTAGCGTAACATTGTTTATTAACGTGTATTTCGCATGTGTTTACTACACAAATGTCAAAACAGAACTGACATTACGGGCCAATCGCAAAGTTTATAGCATTTTCTGATAGGAGGATTACTTTTGCGCCACCTTGTACATATATATTATGCTCATGTGCAGTATTTTACAAGGCATAGCCACTCATTTGAATGTGGTCAGAAATGATGACTTCATTAGGCAGTCCAAGCAGCTTACTACTTCCAGAAGTTTGTCCCGGACAATGGCTTTATCGCAATCCTCCATTGGCTCGCTAGCGAGAGAAGGCGAATGAGCAGCCTGCTTTTTAGTCGATCACTGATGCGTCTAAGGTTAAATAGGTGACCTTTTACTAAAGCTGGCCGAACTAGCGGACTTATAGTTTTGTCTTTTGAAGGCGGATGAGCCAAAATTACTGGCCAACGGGGGATCAAAGGTAAAGAAACAAAAATCCACTTTCGACACACTGAATTCTGGTCAGCGTCTGATCCATAATGGACGGCTGAAACGTAAGCATCCTGGCAGTAGGTAAAATACAAACCATGGTGGGCTGTGCTTGCTTTCCACCACCGTTATACCCGTATTGGAATGAAAATACAAAACGAGAATAAGCAATATAAAATCTCCCTATTTGCTAACGACCCCCGCAAACGTTATAACGACTACGATTTACGGATATGCACTTGGACTGTTAGAACACTATACAGATCCGGTGTCTCTATCCAACGGGCAGATGTCCTCGTGAGGCTGACATTACTGTTAGCCAGGAGATGCGATGGACAGGTCAAGGCTTTACAAGGTACATAAACTGCGACAGACACAAAAGCTACCACGGTTGCTGAATTTGGTAGCGGATTTTAGTTGGCACAAGTCTACGATATCTAGTCTCAAGGTGTAAGCCCGTCAGTGAACGTGTAACCACCATCTGCATAAAAGCGAAATAGTTTAACATATCGCCAATTTGTGCATATGCCCCGAAGGAAGAAAAAAACGATGGCAAGAAGGACAAGTTCTATGAGCGCGGAGAGGAAATAAATGCGATCCCTGCCCTGGCCATGCAATTAACATTGCCCTAGGTGATTCTAATGCTAAGGTAGGCAGGGAAAATGTGTTTGAACCAACCATCGGGAAATTCAGGGTACACGCCATCACTTCTGACAACTGATTAAGCTAATTAAAATTTTGTCGCGGCGAAAGAATCTGTTGTCAGTAGTACGAGATTCCAAAGTAAATACATCCATAAGGCTACTTGGATAGCCCCTGATCAATAGACGAAGAACCAGATTGATCGCCTGGTAAGTGCGGGAAGATACTCTAGTAGTGTAATGAACGGACGTGCGATTCGAGCAGCTAATATCAATTTTGATCACTACCTGGTTTCAGCAAAGGTTTGTACAAGGTTAAGCAGAGCGAAAGTCGTACGAAACCAGACATAAAGAAAGCTTATTATTGGAAAGCTGCAATTATCGTACCAGAGACAGCCCCGACCTATGTAGAAAGGTTGACTTAGCTACTGGTGCAAATCATAGTACGATGTAGAGTGTCGCATAGCAAGTGATGAATAGAATGCTGCACATATGGTAGTGCTTCAGTCAGTTCAACCGCGAGCAGCGACGAGGCGCTATAAGGAAACGCTCAGATAGGAAACCCGTTTATTAAAAAAACCGGATGTGGAGAAAGCGCAAACTGAATCTTACAAAAGGATGTGTATGGCCCATAAATTCCACCATTAGGTACAAACTCATACCAACTGCCATGGATAAGATCCACTTTCTTAGAGATAGGGACGATTGCAGTTGTGCAGAGTACGTTGGAGATCTGGAGATATCAATTCTCTGTTTTAGTTTTGCCAGGAGACCTCAATATTGATGACGAAGATGTTGAACAGATACAGGACGATGGCGTCGAGTGTGCCGTCCTAGCCAAAGCGGAGTTAAAATTTCGCGCAGCTTAATAACAACAAACCCGCTGGTGCTAATAGGCTATCGGCAGAGCTGTTAAAGTCTGGTGACCATGAGTTGGAAAGGTGCATGCATTGGATCATATACAAAATCGGGCTAGACGAATGCATGTCCGACGATTGTCACATTAGCATACTCTCTCCTGTTTACAAAGAAGGAGACCCTACTGTATGTACCAACTAACGTAGAATAAGCCTTTTATCCATCGCATGCAAGGACCTCTCAAGAGTAATTTGTGAAAGACTAAAACCTGTTTATTTCAGACCTGATCAGACCTCATCAGTGTGGCCTTTGACCTGGAAAGTTAACTATCGACCAGGTATTCACATTACGAAAAAAAACCTGGGGAAAAATCCCCACAAAAACAAATTGACACCTAACACCTGTTGTGGATTAGAAGGCTGCCTTCGATAGCCCGATAAAATTATACCCAGCTATGTAGGAGGTTGGTATTTCTACAAAGCCGACACGCCTTTGTAGAATGACCCTGAATGACATAAAATCCTCAGTAAAGATTGGTAAAGATCTTACCGAATTATTTAGAGTGAGGCGAGGCCTGAGGCAGGACAACACCCTATCATGCGATCTCTTCAACGCGAATACAACTATCAGCAGCAAAAGTCTTATGCGGCTCGCGTATGCTGATCACTTAGACAATTATTGGGCGAAATCTGCTAGAATTTACTGCAGTTATTTCGAGAATTGAGAAGGAATCAGCAAAACCGATTTGGAAGTAAACGAGGACAAAACAAAATTATCGGTTTCGATGAGCAGAACATCTATCCGAGTGGGTGAAAAGGTGAACGTTGATAACCGTCATAATTTCGAGGTAGTGGACGAATTCATTTAAATCGGATCCACGGCAAACAAAAGCAATAACATCAGCCTAGATATAAACCGAAGAATTGTGCTTGCAATAAGGTGTTATTTTGGGCTAAGAAATTACGTTAGAGATACGACCCTCTCGAAAAGAAACGAATGTGGTATAGCGAAGAATCCTGGGTCATATCGCATTCTGATCAAACATCACTGGGAGTCTTCGAGAGAAAAATTCTCCGAATAAAGATATGCATATCAAAATATGGCGTTTTCGTTGACTAGGCCATGTCAGTAAAATGGATCTGAATGAAGCAGTGCGAAAGGTATTCGAAGACGTATACGAAGGACATCGAAATATAGGACGCTGGAAAGCATACGCCAACAACATATGGCATTTCGTGTTGATGGTCTTGTTCGTATTTGGTGCAGCTTATCTCCATTAAGATGTTAAAGAGACTGCACGAATGTGTGTCGCCTTGTCTCAATCCTCGCTCGGTACAAAATGGTTCGGTGGGGTATTTCCCCACCTTCACTGCTGATTTGGTGTTGGGCAGCGTCATTTTACAGAGGCAGATCAATTTTGCCGGAGTCTGAAGTTCAGACATAGCTTCGTACAGTTTTCGCCGTGTGGGGCTATCGAAAGCAGCTTTGTAATCGACAAAAAGGTAGTATGTATCGATTTTCTTTTCATGTGTCTTTTCCAGAATTTGGCGTAGCATGAATATTTGCTCAGTCGTGGACCTGCCTGGCCCAAAACTACACTGATAAAGTCCAATCAGATTCTCAAAAATTGAACTTAGTTTTTCACATAATACGCTTCCCAAGATCTTAAACACAATGGATAAAGACTAACACCATGATAGTTGGAAAACACACATGGATCGCACTTTTTGAATACAGAACATAATACACTGTGACTCTAATCGACTGGCATAGATTTCCCCAACGATATGCCGAATTAAAATTGATGCACGTGGGCTAGTAGTCCTTCGCCCCTGGCCTTAAAAACCTTAGCGGGTGGCGCATTCACACCATCGGCTTTATCATTCTTAAGCCGGGAGACTACCGTTCCAATCTTGCCTTGGCTGGGGGATATGATGGTATATATCGATTTGCTTTTCCTAGGCCTTTTTTAGGATTTGGCGTAACGTGAATATGTGGTCAGTCATAGACTTCCCTGGTCAAAAACCACACTGACAAGGTCCAATCAGGTTTTCAACAATAGGTTTTAGTCTTTCATATAGTACGTTCGAAATATATACGTTCGATAGTTGGAACAAACACACGGATCACTCTTTTTGAATACAGGATATACTACACTGAGACTCCAGTCGCCAGACAGAGATTCCCCCTACCATAGGCTGCATATAAGTTGAGGCATGAGGGCTATCAGTTATTGGCCACCGGATGGGTAGCCCATAAACACCAGCGGTTTTATTAGCCGGGAGATTTCCATTATAGTTTCGTGCACATTGTCTTCCACAATCATAATCTCCTGGTTTGCGGTGGAAGAATCTGTTTGGAGTAGCGATGATTAGTGGTCTCTCCACATTTTAAGCACGCACTGCTTATCGGTGTGCGGATTCTCAGTTTCGTCCTTGTAGGAGGGCAGCGCATTTTTCGGCCCGTTATTTGATCTCCTTGCCCTATGGTAAAATTTTCGGGATCGATATGGTAAATGATCCGAGTCGATATTGGCACCTCGAATCACAAGTACATCCATTACACTAGAAGAGTGCCTGCCATCTATTACCAAGTGATCACTCTGGTTCTTTGTTCTGTGATCAAGAAATAAGCAATTCGCCTTATGTATATCCTTACGTTGGATTCGTGTGCTACTAACTACAATGTTATTTGTAGCGGTGAAGTCTATCAGTGATATTCTATTATCGGAAGTGTTATCATGTAGACTGCGATTACCTATGGTTGGTCCTTTTTCAATTTTGTATTAAAATCGCCTAGAATATTCTTACTGTCGTGGTCAGGGCAGCGTTCGTATACTTCTTCCAGACGGATCATCTTTATCCTCTGTCCGACTTACCGAGATGTTGAAATATTTCGCTTTGATGCGAATTGTGGCTATGCTTTCACTCTGTGGGTCGAACCTTGAAACTGGGTGTGGCAATCTCTTGCCAACTATAAATCTGAACCCAAATTTGTGCTTTCGCTCACGGTAATTATATTAAATGTCGCGGTCATCCATAAGGACCGTATCATTGCAAAAGTTTTGCCACAGACTGTATTAATGTGATCTGTCCAAGTGAGGCTGTCATTGAAAATAATTCCTAAATTCTTCACTCTTTGAACAACTTCAACTGGCTCTCCATTTATTAAAACACTGTGCGCTAGATCGATTTGAACTTTACGTTTACGTATAAATAAACACTGTGATTTGGCAGGATTTAGCGTTAGACCATTTACTTTTGCCCATTTATGTACTGCAGCTAGGTCTTCATTTATATTAGCAACGCGGTTTGACAATAAGTCTTCATCACTGCTAATATACAACTGCACATCATCAGCGTACATTCTTACGTCACTGTGTTTTACGACAGTTGGAAGTTCATTGACATAAATAGAAAATAGGAGTGGTCCTAGTATGGAACCTTGAGGAACTTCCCTTTTGCCTAATAGTGGACCTGATACAGAACCACAAATATCAACATATTGTGATCTTCCATCAAGATACGATTTCACGAGAATAAGGTGAAAAATTCATAAGTTTTGCCAATTTCTGTAATAGAATTGTATGATCGACATTATCGAAAGCCTTGGAGTGGTCAAGAAGTACAAGTATAGCAAGAATAAGCAACATAGTTTGAAAATGATTGGTACACGGAAGAAACAGAATTGGTGAAATCAAATAGTTACAATTCTATGAATAAAATTTCTGGAATTAAAATATTAATTTTTTAAAAAAAAATGTATAAATGGTTTCCCGTTACATCCCACGAGGAGATTAGGAAGAGCT
Organism: Phaonia tiefii; assembly: GCA_963931995.1. Taxonomy (NCBI): domain Eukaryota; kingdom Metazoa; phylum Arthropoda; class Insecta; order Diptera; family Muscidae; genus Phaonia; species Phaonia tiefii. The sequence continues at coordinate 126,555,509 of OZ008371.1, forward strand.
TCTCACAACCAACGAGATGTGTGCGTTCTAGTTTTACACTTACTGATTGGGACCCACAGTTTTACCCCGGTTCCGAACGGTATTTTTGAGAAGTTTTTCATGGCTAAATACTCGATAGTGTCGCCGTCACTAAGCGAGGTGACCGCCGTCGAAAGAAATATAAGGTGATCAGAGTAGGGATCGAACCCACAAGAGCCGCGCACTCTACCATTGCACCACCGAAGGCCACAATTTTTTTAAATTGAACAAAAAATTCTTGACATCAAAATACTTTGTCCTCCAGATTTTCGAATTCAAATTATTGGATTTTACAACAAAATATGTTTGCTTAATCAGCTAAATCTTTCACTGTTAGTTCAAATAAAAAAACTTCGTTAATGAATTACTTTAATCAATTGAAACTTTAGAAATTTTAACCAGTTCTTACTTACTTACTTATCCGGTATCGGACAACCCCGGGAGGTCAGGGACCTTACTAAACGTAGATAACATATTTCGCCAACCAGTTCGATCTTTTGCTTTATCTCTCCAGTTGGTAATACCAAGTGTACCCAGGGATTCGTCAACTTGATCCCTCCAGCGGAGTCCTGGTTTTCATATTTTTCGGCTTTTTCTCGAGTTCGCTCTCAAAAGCCTTTTTCATGCTGGTTCGTCTTCATCCATGCCACTGACATGGCCTAGCCAGCGCAATCGCGTTGTCTTGATCCGCTTAAGTATGCCAATGTCAGAATAAAACTCATACAGCTCATGATTCATGCGTCGCCGATACTAGCCGTTGTGCTCTATACAACCATAAATCTTTCGGATTATTTTTCTCTCGAAGACTCCTATGGATTTTCAAAATTTTGTAGTCTAAGACCGAAAAATGTTTTGCTAATGAAAGACACACCTTCAGACCAGTGCAAATGTTTAACTCATGAAAATTTTATGTTCAAATTGAAAGGGTTGAAGCAAAATTATTGTGACGACTGGTGGACTATGATTTTATGTGATCCTTCTTTGGATTCAAAGTGCTGGCAAAATTTATGTGATACTTGTTCTGATGGCAAAAAAATATAAATTTCTATGGATTTAAGTACAATCTGTGTATGGAAAGAATGGGAAAAAAAACTCAGAAAATAAACTACGTTTAGTAAACCACGAAACAAGTTCAGGTGAACTTAAAGAAAAATTGATTGATTCTATCCATATTATGATGAAGCATGTTAATTTAAAACGAGTTCAAGCCGGTGAATTTCAAAAAGACCAACGCAATGAAAATGTGCGAATCCTTCAAGTTGATTTTGCGATGTCTTTTGGCTGTGAATACCAGAATGAAGTTCAAAGCGCACTCTGGTCACGAACAAGTGTTCTTTTATTTACTGCTGCAAGTTTTTACAAAGGCAATTGCCAAACATATCTTATATGCTCAGATGCAAATTCGAAAGACAAGGATACAGTTTTTGTTTTCATCAATAAGTTGTTTGACTTGATGCATAAAGAAAATGAAGACTTACCTTCAGCGGAAATTATTTGGAGTGACGGCCCTTCATCGGAATTTAAGAACCGTTATATGGTTAAACTAACATCAATGTTGAATGAAAAGTACAAAAGGCCCTTTTATTGGAAATATTTTGCTACATCGCATGGAAAAGGTGTGATAGACGGAGTTGGCGGAAATATCAAAAGACTGGTAAGAGAGAAAATGATGAGCCAAAATGAACATGTTGTTGTCCAATCAGCCAAGGACTTTTCTGATTTAGCTTCTCAATTAGTCACAAAAACCCGTGTGATTTATGTGCCATCCTCTGAAATTTATGAAAGGATTAAAAGTGCATCGCCGTGGGACAATGCCAAAGCGATAACTGGAGTTTCCTACTTCCATTTTATTAAAACTGAGGAGAAAGTTGTGGAGTGCAGAAAACATTGCCTTTCCCAAGACAAAACTGTATTTACCTATTGATTTTTACATATATTATAGATTTAAGTTGAACTATGTCCCGTACGTGACGCGACTTGTATGTACGTGACAAATATAAAAAAATGTTTTTGAATTATAAATAGGCGTTTTAATTAATATTTTTTTTCGCTAGTAGCAAGCATAATTCTTAGTTATAATTTCCTTCGAAGACACTTTTTATGCACCTGTAATATATTCGCTGAAATCTGAATAAACATATTGTGCTAGTACACTCACAAAACTATTTGTTTGAAAATAATTTGTAGATCGCAAAAAAGTTGGTTGTCACAACCGAATTGCTTTTGTCACAACCGAATTTCATAACCATTGCGGTTATGGCAACCAAATTTCAAATTATTTACGTTGCTTCAATAACATTTGCTATTATTTTGGATCCAGCAGCCTAATCTGGCATAAAGTTTTTTACAACAACCGAATTTAAATATAAATATTTTGACTTGGGTATTGAATTGAAATTTATAGTTCAGTTGAATTAATTAGTTCCGAAAGTGTATTATATTGTACTCGTTGGAATGATGCTGAATATAGGACATGGGACTGTCCATGGAGGTGGAAAGTTTGTGATAGCCATTCACTTGGGGGTGGCCAGAAATGATTCCGTCATTGGGCAGTCCAAGCAGCTCAATACTTTTCACGCAGTTTGTCCTGGGCAATCGCTTTATCGGAATCCTCCGCTAGTTGGCTACAGTGAGAAGGCGAAAAAAATGAGAAGCCTGATTGGTTATGCGATCACTTATACGTCTCAAGTTTAGTAGCTGACTGATGTCACTGACGATCGTCACGCTATCAGGCATATTCTTTTGTCCTTAGAAGGAGGATCAGCCAAACATATGGGCCAACGTCGGATAGCAACCACAAGAAGAACATCCAGGTTCGTCGCGTTGCATCGTGGTCAGCGTGTGATCCATACAGGCGGCTGCACGCAAATATCCACGTAGTAGGTAAAACGAAAAAACACGGTTGATTGGTTTTGCCTCCCGCCACCGTTCTTATTGGCAGTAAAAAAAAAAAAAACAAAAACGAAAAATAAAATAAATAACACCTATTAGGGGACGACCCCGCAAACGTTATAAGGACTATGGTTCACTTGGAATGTAAGAACTCTATATAGATCCGATGCCAGTATCCAACTGACAGATGGCCTCGCATGTTATACGGCTAACGTTACTGATATCCAGGAAATGTGCAGGACAGGACATGGCTGCACAAGGAAAAAGAAACTGCTACATACATATACTACAGTTGCCATGAGAAAAAACATGAATTTGGTTGCGGATTTGTAGTTGGCAAAAGACTGTGACATCTAGTGTCTAGGTTCAATCCAGTGAGTAAACGTATAGCCACAATCCGCATAAAAGCGAAATATTTGTATATTTCCCTAATTTGTGTGCATGCCCCGACAGAGGAGAAAGATGATGATGCCAAAGACATATTCTATGAGCTTCTGGAAGAAACTTATGACCGCTGTCCGCCCATGACATTAAGATTGAACTAGGAGATTTTAATGCCAAAGTAGGAAGGGTGAATGTGTTTAATCCAACTATTGGCAACTTCAGTCGACATGCTGACAGTTCCGACAACGGTACGAGACTGATTGATTTTGGCGCGGCAAAAAACATGGTCATTAGTGGTACAAAATTCCAACATAAAGACATCCACAAGGCTACTTGGGTACCCCTGACTAAAGTACGAAGAACCAAATTGATCGCGTCGGAATTGATGGAAGGCACCCACCCATCCAGTGTAATGGAAGTACGAGTAATCAGAGGAGCTAACATCCATCCTGATCACTACCTGGTAGCAGGGAAGTTTCGCACAAGATTAAGTAGAGCGAAAATCGTACGAAACCAGACGCAGAGAAAGCTAGACATCGGAAAGCTGCAATTACCAGAGGTAGCCACAGCCTACTCAAGGAAGCTCTCGAAACTTTTGTCACAGAACCCACAACCTCAGAATGACGATCCTTAATTGCAGTGGAAACCCATTTCCGAATCTTTAAAAACTGCCGCAACAACCGTACTTGGTTTATAAAAACCGCTTCGCAACAAACTATGGTACGATGAAGAGTTTCGCATTGCAAATGATGAAAAGAACGCTGCACGTATGGTAATGCTTCAGTCTATTGTAACGCGAGCTGCAACCAGGAAATACGAAAGGGGGTAATACGTCCATTTAGGCGTAAGAAATGACAGTGGAGAAACCGCGAAAGTGAGAAAATTTAAACATACAGAAGGAAGAACGACGCCCGACAATTCTACCAAAAAAGTCAAAACCAGAACTAATGGACTTGGTCCAGGCCCCCCTTCTGTAAAAACAAGCATGGAAATCTCTTTGCAGATATGCAGAGCATGTTAGGAATATAGATAGATCATATATCCGGGCTACGGCTACCTCAGATATTCAATGACGTGGAGACAGTCAATCACAATTTGGACGACGACGTCGATTGCCCCTCACCTTACCAGGACGGCTTATAAACAATAAAGCCGCAGGAACGGATTATCTGCGGAGCTGTTAAGGCTGGCGGCGATGAGCTGATAAGGTGTATGCATCAGCTCGTTAGCAAAACTTGGTTAGGTGAATGCATGCCCGGCTCTTCCAGTCTCAGTGTATTATGCCCCATATTTAAAAAAGGTGACCCGAGCCTCTGTGCCAACTACCGTGGAAGAAGCCTTTTATCTGAAACCAATTATCGCTGACCTGATTGGACCATACCAGTTGGCTTTAGGTCTAGAAAAATCGACAACTGACCAGATTTTCACGCTACGCCAAATCCTGCAGAAGACGCACGAAAAACAAATCGACACCTATCATCAATTTGTCAATTGTAAGGCGGCCTTCGATAGCCCGATACGGAAGAAACTCTACGAAGTAATTTCTGAGCTTGGAATTCCTGCAAAACTCGTACGACGGTGATGTAGTTAAGCGGATTGCGATGGCTGGGCCACGTCAGTAGAATGGAATATAAAAAATAGAAAGACCGAGGCTCCGTTGAAGAAGGGATCAGATTGGCGAATCCCTGCGAGCACGGGGTAAAAATATTGGAGGTTGTATGGGAACTGATGCAACATCAACCTTATAGTCCTGATATGGCACTGTCGGATAATCAAAAATTCCTGAGTCTGCAAAACTTTTGGATTAAAATTTTTTAATAGAAAAGATAACTGACACACCCAGTTGTTCAAGTATATTTGTGGGACGGACCAGTTATTCTATGAATCTTTGATCATGGCTGAATGATGGAAGAAGGTCATTGAACAAAATAGCACCTAAACTAGGGATTAAAATTAATTATTTGTGTAAAATAAATGAAAATTTCTTTGAGCGGAAAAACCGAATTTGTTTTCTTATAAAAAAATTAATTTGAGTGCAAGAGCTCGAAAACTGTATGAGATGCAGAACAAGAAATTCGAAATAAGAAATCACATTTTTTCACCTTTAAATTCTTTTTTATTATTATAGTATTTAATAAAAAAAAATCGCATACTTTCTTTTCATTTGTTGTATTGTTTAGGGTGGTAGCAGACTCTCTTAATGTGGTAAAAAATAGAGCAATGATGAATAGTGGGATTAAGGTAGAAGTTAGAAAGGAGTAAAGGGGCCCCGAGAAATGCATTGCCTAGGGGCACCGACATGGCTAATCCGGCCAGTTCGGCATTTAAAACTAATAGCTCCTAGTTATTGTGATAATTTCCTTTCAGCCATGAGTATGAGCTATTTCGATGACCTATTCCCTGGCTCATAAAGTTGAACAAATATTAACCAAATATTTGCAAGCAAGTTAGTGATTACTTACAGTGATTACTTTCCTGATGCACTTCCGAATTGGCGTTCAGTCGACTATAAATGCCACCGATAACCAATACCAATGACATCCGCTTTAGTATCTCTAATTTTGTTTGCTATTGTATTAACAAATTTGTTCAATGATGTGCAACAGATTGTAAAAAGTAGAAAGATTAATTGTGGTTTTTTATCTGCTCATATTGTGTATGTGATTAAGTAGTTAGTTGGGCTTCTGAGTTACTGATCTATCCTCTTCAGTTAAAACTCACGAAACACGAAACTGAACGACATTTAAAACACTAACTAACAACACACTTACATTTTTATGACGTTTTTCTTTCAGTGTACAATACATACCTTTTAAATACTGCTCATTTCGTACAATCACCTTTTCGGCATTTTTGCGTGCCTGAAAAAACCACTCCGATGTATTGCCCAAATAATGATACTCCATGGACAAGTCTTTGGCCAGTATTGCGCCCAAATTGGGTGGTGGCAAACGATACGCAAACGGACAGAAAAGACCCGGTTGCGAAGGATGTTCATTCCAATCGAAACAGTTGCCGGCAGCGAAAATATCATCGTCAAACTCAACCATCGATAGGACCGAGGCATGTAAAAGATTTATATCTGCTTGAGCGGCTGATGAAGTCATTTTGAAAATTCTGCAAAAGAAAAGAAAAACAGCAGATGAACATCATACCGAGAATATCTGCGAGCATCAAGGATAAACTACGAAAATATAAACGGTATCTGTGGGAGGGGTAAATTCAATGGACGCGTATTACACGTATCAGGGACGATAATAAATTTAAGAATTTGTAAGTTACGCAGTTCATGTGACACTTGCCGACAGGTAATAAATAAGATAAAGTATTATTGGGAATTTGAAATACTCAGTGGTTTCTGGAAGGAGCAAAGGATTAGCTTAAAAATATTTACAATCATACGATATAGTGCGAACAGTGCTAGTTACCAGTGGCTAAATTCATTTGGAAATATACATTAAATTTTTCATAAAATTTAATTTTTATATTAGTGAAAATTACTAATTTTTAAATAATTCACTAAAATATTCGAAGTTCATTGCTAGAATACAACTACTATAGATTTCGTTTTATATTTCAACCTTGGACGAACTTTTCTCATTCAACGAAAAAAGAATCAACAGAGCTACAAATTTAATGTTCACGAAAAGGATATATGTTGTTGCTCTTTTGTTTTGGAACCCCAATGTATTAAGGCACATTAGGAGTGTAGTGCCTCATGTTTTGCTTAACCAAAAAGTTCCTGTTATGGAAAAATATATGGGTTGTTTAATATTTATAATTAAAGTGGTGAGAATTGTAAAAACCCAGTGTCCTGTCCAGCTAGCCATTACTGCAAGAAAACCCATAAATGATAGTAAACGAAAACAAACAATTATTCCGGATTTGCATAATAAATTAAATATTAATAGCAACGACTTATAAATTACACTGTGTGTGACCAAAAATCTGAATTGAGTGAAACATAGTGAAACAAACCCCCTCTCCTCCCCCCTTTCCCCTAATAATAATGTTTTTGTCGAGTTATTAGTGGTAAGGGGAGAGGAGAGGGGGTACAAACTTGAAGTTGGTATTCTTCTTAAGGTCCTCTACATTTCTTACTCAGAAGTCAAACTTCAATTTTGAAGCGTTCTGCCTCTAATTCAGTCTCAAAAATATTACAGTTGTTGACATCCCAGCAAACTTTGGGGTCAAATATCTCGAAATTTTGACGTGGTAGAGAAAAACGGGAAATGCCATTAGATTCAGCGTATCAAAATTATGCAGGTTCGCTATGTTGCACTCAATTCAGATTTGTATAGTGCAAAAATCACACACAGTGTTATTACTGTCTTAAAACAGTTTACAACTGAAAAAGGGTAAACACAAAAATTATATTAAATAATATTTAAGCTATTTATACCTAGTTTAACAATCGAATTTTTGGAGTTTTTAATACGAATCATTCAGACGGAATGAGTGAAGTTTGATAACTCTGTGACGTTTTTAAAAAAATATATTTTATTCAGCAAATAAATATTTTATTTGTTCTACTTTTAGGTCGAAGCAGTTAAGCATGAAACACATAGACGACGACAGGCTACATGAACACACGACTACAAATGCCGCTGACTGCAAATGTAGACGTGTGGCAGCTACTGAATTATTTTTAAGACGGCAACTGCAAAGTAAACAGCTGATCTGTAATGTTGACGTTTGTGTTATTGTGTTATTTGTGTTAGAAGAAAATAAAATGTCTGGAGAAAATTTAATAAATATTATTACAAACATAACAAAAATTGTGAAAACAGTTGATTATTCTGTCAGTGGTGCCACTTCAGGCATTGACAGCTCTAACCTGTTGATTGTCGCCCACACAAATAGAAATTAGTTTAATTCAACTACAGCTACATAAGTAGCATAGACAACAACCTGCAGTCGTGTCGCCTTGCCGTCGTTAAAATATTCAGTTGCATATAAACGCATGTATTTTATTTTTGACAGGTTGTGGTCGGTAGCCTGTCGTCGTCTATGTGTTTCATGCTTTAGACTCTCGTCTTTCAATGCTCTTTGATTAGGTCCAAACAATAGCTTTTCCAAAGGTCTGCAAAATAGGGGTTTGTTTCACTGATAACCCCATCACTCCATCCAAGTCTTTCACCACCGAGCCATATCTTAAGGTTTGGAAACACAGGGTGGCGCATGAATCATGCTACAAAAATAAAACGTAATAACTTTATGCCTGTGTGAGTAATCGGCTTACTTTTGGAACGAAGTTCGTTATCGCACGTTGCGAGATAAGGGCTAAATGAAAAAAAAGCACACAACCGTTTTTAACACTATTATGCTACAACCCAGTAATATCAATATTACCCAATATAGGCTATTTTACTTCGTTTTGTGTCTAGACTAACATGTACTCGGAAATTTCTTGTTCAATGGGAAGCTTTCTAGGTGGAGCCTGTAACTAATATTTAGTATATATTGAAGTTTTGAACCCAATGAAAAATACATTTAGAAAAGCCAAAGTAAAATAAGTTTAAAAAAGAAAATTTTCTTAAATACGTGCCTTTTATTAAAGAAAGTACATTTTATCAAGAAAAATACCTATTCATATTTTTAAACAAAGTACATTTTATTAAAAAAAATACCATATATTAAATAAGTAACTATGCTTAGAAAAAGTAAATTTTCTTGCAAAAATAAATTTTCCTTAAAAAAAGTAAATTTTCCTACAAAAAATTGCCTTTTCTTAAAAAAATACATTTTCTTTTAAGAGTAGCTTTTTTGTGAAACAAAATAACTTTTTTTGAGATAAAAAAAAAAGTACCTACTCTAAAAAATGTTTCTATTCTTGAACAAAAGGAACATTTCTAAAAAAAATTCCCTTTCCTTAAAAAAAACATTTCTTCAAAACAATACCGGCTCCTACAAAAATACGTTTTCTTACAAAAATTCCTTTTCTTAAAAATAAATTTTCTTAAAAAATAAAATAATACCATCTCTTTGTATACCCTCACCCATAGGGGTATATATCATTTAATACGCAAAAAAAAGTAACACATAGAAGGAGCCATATTAGACCCTTAGTATCTTTGGACGAAATTCGTTTTAGGACTTTTTAAGACGTTTGAGCCATGTCCGTCTGTCTGTCTGGCTGGCTGGCTGAGTGGTCAACACGATAACTGCCGTAAATCTTTACAGCTCACAATGAAATTTTGTCAGTGACTATTATTTCCCAATATTGAGTTTGGGATTGAAAATGGGCGTTTTGACCACGCCCCTTCTGGTACCTCCCACACAAATCAACACATTTAGCACAAAATCATATTTCTTTCAAACCTTTCTTCTCATAGATGTGATTAGCTTCAACTCTGACACCGGTTAATCATCTGTAGGTGCCTACTTAACTGGAGGAAATGGGCGAGATTTTCACGCCCATTCTGGTACCTCCCATTCAAAACAGGGTGTTCGTCCGGGTTGTCAATCCGATAAATCGCGTGAAACACTTCCGAACTTAATGAAATTAGGTATAACGCTTCACGTTATCAAACGCCAATCACCGGTTAAAACAAGGGTGATTTTGCCATGCCCATTGTGGTACCTCCCATACAAAAGTTAGTTGGCCGTCTGGTTGTTCGGCACGAGAAGTCCCGCAAAACCGAACCAATCTTTATGAAAGTTTGTGCTAGTCAATATTTAGTCAAATAAAACGCTCCTATAGATGATGAGCTCTTTTGCCATAACCCGTTCTGGTACCTCCCTTATAAAAGTTGGGCGGATGACCGGTTGATCGACACGATAACTCTCGTAAACTACAACCGATCTTAATAAAATTCGGTACTAGGCAATATTTTGCTAAAAGCTACTGTGTAATTAATATCTGACTATTGTGCCACGCCCAGTTCCGTACCTCCCATGCAAAAGTTGGGTGTATTTCCGGTATGCCGCTCATAATCAAAATTGGTACTGATAAAAATTTTGCCAACAACTTGCCATGCCCATTTTTGCAGCTCGCATATAAAAATTGGGAGGGAAAAAATTCCCCAAAACCACTTAGGATCGTAACTAATTTGGGTATTAAATAATATTTAGCGTAATGTCAATCTGCTATAGAATATAGTCACTTTTGAGTATGGGCGTTTTATAACACAACTCCCACGCAATGGATGACTTAGGGTGAGAGTCGTAAGTCGGCTCACCCGACTGAAACTTATGTACTGGTTTATTCTGGAGATAAGTAGCCTTTCTAAAAATAAATAAATTTACTAAATCAAAAATAACCTTTTCCTAAAATGAGTACCACTTCTTTAAAAAGTACCTGTTCTTAAAAAAAGTACTTTTTTGTAAAAAAATCATAATCTTCTGGCTTTTTCTTACAGAAAGTACTTCTTCCTAAAAATAGTACGTTTTGAATAAGTACCCCTTTTTAAAAAGGGCCTTTTCGGTAAAATACAACCCATAGTCTTACAAAAAGGACCTAAACATAGGTTTTTATTCTCAAATTAACTGTTTTTCAGATAAAATACAATTTTTTTTAAACTCAAACACAATTTTTTGCAAAATAAATTAAACTTTATTTAAAACAAATTAAACTATTTACAATGTAAATTCAATATTTTGTATGTCTAATACAATTTCTTTAATTACGTTTTCATTCTTTTTAATTTCAAATTAATTTTTTATATATCAAATTAAATTCTTTTTAAATAAGCTTACTTTTTCTAAAGAACTTGCTATGTTTATTTCATATTTTATTATTTACAAAATTTATAAATATAATATTTAATTTAAATACTAATAAAAAATCGATATTTTTGTACATATGAAATTTTTTTGATGTGTTAACATCTATAGCGGCGTATAGGGACTAAATCTATCAGTCAGATTTTATGCTGCTGCTAAAACCAGATTTTATGCAGCTGCTAAAACCAGATTATATATATGCTGCTGCTAAAGCGAGATTTTCTGCGACTGCGAAAGGGAACGTGTTAAACAAAAATGAGTGAGCAAGAGAGCAATGAAAGAGTGGTGTAGCAGGGGTGAGGCAAACGAAATTGTGTCTATAGCGTGTGTATTAACATAATAAATGTATGTATGTACATGTGTCTGTGCTGTTGCTGAACGGAGATATAAAGCATAGCCACGCAAAATTTCATTGCATTATGGTGACACACTAATACGTCAGCTACTTCGGGCAAAGTATGTGTGATGTTGTGTGTTTGGTTGTTTCGTTGTTGTTGCTTGGCCAAGCAAAGCGAGTCATTTGATATTCAGCATTGCCCGGTGTATACAAAAAAACTAATATTTTTTGTTTTCCAATGTAACATTTACTAATGTGTTCATAGAAATCGAAGAGGTACCGTGTACCAAAAAGGTGTTAACACATCATCCGTGAGTTTGAACACTCATTGATTTTTTTTTAATGCAAATGCTCTCCAGAAGCAGATTCATTGTCATGTCAACATAATAATTTTTTCAATCTGATGGTGTTACAATTTCTACGGTACGTTTAATAATTGTAACTAAGTCAGTATTATTTTCTAGATCCGAAAGCAAATTCCGAGCACAGAGTTTAGTTTTTGAAAAAAACTTTTTCTATGGTATTTGGCATAGAAGAGTATGGAGGAAGAAAAACTGAAATTTGGCCAGACTCCGTAGTTTGTGTGTCTGAGCATTATCTAGTATTAGCCACGCACCTGTGATATTGGATTCAGATAATTTGTCGAAGAGTTCATCAAGAAGAGATACAAAAATATATGTATTAAGTGCGGAGTTTGCAATTACTTTTTGGTATAAAAGGCCATGTATGTTCATAGCTGCGATGAGGGAAATATTTCGTCCTCTAACAGTGGGAACAATGACATGTGCTGCAGAATTTCTTTTAGATCTCGCCTTGTTTCTTTGGAGGTGGTATTGAAACCGGACTCGTCAACGAATATTAGTTTTTCTCATATTTCTGGAGCGTTTTGAGGGAAATTCACTGCATACGGAATGCTTCGTTGAATGGTAGATTCACCATTTCAACGATCTATATTAATTGTGGCAGTTTTTAGTGTAATTTTCAAAGTTTTTAATGTAGTGTGTATGCTTGTTGCACTGAACTCGACATTGTACGAATGTCTTTTAAGGTAATACAAGGGTTGCTTTCGATTATCACCTCAATTTTGTCCCATATTTCTGTAGTCAATTTGAAATGACATCGACTAGGATAGTTTTTTGATTAATAATTGACGTAGCAGTGTTTTTGTTTATACCAGCAATTTCCGCGGAGTCAACTATGCTTCTTCCCTCTTCGTAAACTATTATCAAAATATTCTTTTTGTCTAAACTTATATGATCGTATTTTCCACGTCTGATACCACGACGTTCATGTGTTGATATCTCCGATACGCTTTCCCTTGAAGAGCTATATGTTAAACGTTGCATTTCGTGAATTTGCTGCAACAGAATAAGAGCTACAATTACTTTCTGTGATAGTTTACATACTCGTATTTCAAACGTATATTCACGCAGTCCAATTTTTAAAATTCACAAGCGTCGCGTCAAGTTAATAACTAGTAAAACCCGTGTTTGCAATAATCTCAACAGTAAGATTAACACAATGTAACCAGCTTTTTATATAATAACGGGTCCGCCAAATAACTTTTTTTTTTTGAAAATGCTACAAAAACAAAAACTGTTGAATATTTTCACAAATTTCTTCTTTTATTTGAAGCTACAATCCTTCCGGTTAATAATGGAAAATAATTTCATTCAAATGGCTGCCTCGGCTGGCCATGCAGTAGCCTACACGATCGGTCCAATTTTTGAGCACATTATCGATTGTGTGCAGCTGTATTTCACCAATGGCTTCACAAATATTGTCCTTTAAAGCGTCAATTGTCTGTGGCTTATCGGCGTAACACTTATCTTTGAGGGCACCCCACAAATAATAGTCCAGCGGTGTCAAATCGCAGCTCCGAGGTGGCCAAACGACATCAGCTCTGCGGCTGATAATGCGATCTTCAAAAACAGGGCGCAAAACATCGAGTGTAGCTTCGGCTGTGTGGCACGTAGCGCCGCACAGTGGGATTTCTTCATACAAGCCGCGGCAAAAATTATAAGGAATCGATCTAGGGCTTTAAAATTTCGCACACATCTCTCATATTGCTAAGTTAGAAAAAAACAAGTTTTTCTTCAAATCCGCATACAACCACGCCTACCTCCCATATAACGTAAAATAAAAAATCGTTGTATTTTCCTCATTTTCATATCTATGTCAATAAAAATTACTGCCAGTGCTTGCATTTGAGTCCTCAATTATATCAAAAATTTAAGTGTCACGCCCAACGCCCATATACAAATCTTCATTTTTCAAAATTTTCGGAAACACAGATACAATTCTTTGTAGTTTGTGATAGATGTAAATCAGCACTTACATCTATATAAATAACTAAAGCCTAATATGTTAGCTGAATATTTGCAATAAAAATTAGGGGGCCATAGTTTACCGTTTTTTTTTTAAATTAACCAATCATTCCAAATAAAAGATAAATTTGTACTATAAAATTATCGAAATTTATTAATTTTTCAGCATTTCTCAGTGCGTACTTTTAGGGATGTGATATATAAAACACAACCGCTGTAAAAAAAAACGTTAACTAACGTTTCAATTATCGACAGCATTAAAACACATATGCCTACAAGTATACACCATTTTATATGGTGTTTTCATCCATGTTTGTAATGAAATGTCGTGGCACTTTTTTTATAAAATTTATAACTTTGTTCAACAGTATAAAATATTATGGGAATTTTATTTATGAAATCAAAAGAATACACTCCCACCTTTCACAATTTAGCAACCAGACCACAACGATCGATAACGACCACCTTTGTTTAGTCCAAGAAAAACTAAAAACACTTAGTTTTTTGAGTGTCATCATAAAAGCATGAATATATTTTAATCTGTTATTGTTATTCAATTATTTTTTGTTAAAACTTAACGTAGAAATACCATATTTTGCAAGTATACGTATTCCAAGTCGATACGACAGAAAGAAGTTATGTTTCCAGCCCATTGAAATACATGAAAATCTGAGGCAGGTTACTGCAGAGTTTCATTTTGTTGACTTTGCCGCGTTTTTTTGCACAAAAACAAAATTTGTTGAAAAAATTAATGATTGATTTCGCTTAACTAAACAATTCTCTACAAAACTGCATCATTACATTTTTGATATTTGACACTCGAAAAAGGGTATTTTTGCCGGCAAAATTCCTCTGTGCGCCGTCCTGTTGAAACCAAATGTTGCCAATATCCTGCTCTTCAATATTTGTGAACAAAAATTCGTTAAACATGGCCCGATAACGATCACCATTGACTGTAACGGCCACTAATTGCTCATTTTCGAAGAAAAATGGCCCAATTATGCCTCTGGACCAAAATCCGCACCAAACGACGTAAATCGAAACGACGTAAATCGAATTTTAGATTCTCCATACTTTGAGCAAGATCAATTTATTAACATATTTAAAAAAGAAGACAATTCAACAAATTTAAAAAAAGGAAAGACAATTCATATGTACATATATTAAAAAGTAAATATAAATAATTAAAGGTAAAATAATAAATTAAGAAAAGTTATAAAAATTCATACATAAATATAAAGACATATGTTCATATTAATTGTCAGAATTATTGGATGAACATACAATTTCAGAAATCATCATTTCGATATCTTCGTCTGAAGAAGAGCGCTGTGCCTGTTCCTGGCGCAATGCAGGCGTTTCCGAAGAAACTAGTTTGAAAAATGAGTCAATTCGCTTCTGAGGCAAGGACAACTTTTTCTGTTCGTACAGATCTCTGCAATATTTAAGACTCGTGTTCATTGATATTTTTGTTGTCTCAATTCTCTCTTCGTCTTTATCAAATTCTTCAAAAATTTCCATAGCCTTATTAATGCAGTCAAAGGCCTCCTTTAATTTCTTCAGTGGTATTTCTGAACTCTTCGCTCAAGTTTCGACATTAGAGCCCATTTCGTCACTATAACGTTGATTTGATAGATTTGTCAAGGCAAATAGCTCTGAGTTTGTTAATGGTTCATCCCCTTGGTTCAGAACATCAACAATATCGGATTCATCTATTTCTGAAATTCCTAAACTTTGGGCCAGGTTTACAATTTCTGTGTTTATCTCGTTCAAGTTAAAGTCATTGCCGCCATCAGTAGTGCATTCAGGCCATACGTTTTTCCATCCATTTTTCATTGTTGATGCAGAAACGTCTTCCCAGCTTTTTTTATGTTGTCCACTGCTTGCAAGATATCATAATTTTTCCAAAATTGTCTAATGATGTTGATATTTTGATCAGTTTGGCCTCCTGGTGTGTCAATTGCGTCAATAAGGCTTCTAAAACTTCGTCGTAAATAGTATTTCTTAAATGCGGCGATAATGCCCTGATCCATAGGTTGGATAAGGGATGTAGTATTTGGAGGTAAATATACAATTTTCACGTCATAGCTAATGTGATCCAAACTGATGGAGTGGCCAGGTGCATTATCGATTAGTAGTAGTGCTTTGTAGGACATATTATTTTGTTCACAATATTTGTTAACTTCAGGACAAAAGTGCTCCTTAAACCACTCGTCAAATAACTCAGCAGTGATTTAAGCTTTTTTGTTCGACTTCCAAATCACTGGGAGATTTTGTTTGCAAATATTCTTCATAGCCCTTGGAGATTCAGATTTATAAACTAACAAAGGCTTAACCTTAAAGTCCCCGGCAGCATTACCTCCAAGGAGAAGGCCTATTCTTCGAAACTTTTGGCTCTGCTGCAAATCTTTCCTCAGATTTATAAACTAACAAAGGCTTAACCTTAAAGTCCCCGGCAGCATTACCTCCAAGGAGAAGCCCATTCTTCGAAACTTTTGGCTCTGCTGCAAATCTTTCCTCTTTAGATATAAAGGTTCTTCCTGGCATTCGCTTCCAGAATAGGCCAGTCTCGTCTACATTACACACTTGCTGAGGTGCGTATCCTCCTTCAGCAATTATTTGCTTTAGCTTTTCCGGAAAACTTTTGGCTGCTTCATGGTCTGCGCTTGCAGATTCACCGACGACTTTTATATTATGAAGTCTTGCACTTTTCTTAAATTTCTCAAGCCATCCACCACTGGCGTTGAAAGTAAAATCAGTCGATTCTTCATTTTGAGCAGATTTAGCTTTAAGATCGTTGAACATATTTATAGCCTTACTTTGAATAACTAAAGTTGTTATTGAAATATTCTTTTCGACTAAATCTTTTATTCACACAGTTAGTGCCTTTTCCATTTGTTCCATCAAAACCGGTCTCCTTTTAGTGGTGGTTCCAAGAGAAAAAGTTCCAGCTGCCATTGCACGAATTTCACTGGCATTTTTTATTATAGTTCTTGCTGTGGTTGCTGGAAGACCCATCGTACAGGCAATATTAAAAGCCTTTTCACCACTATCATGACGGCGAATAACTTCTAATTTTGTTTTTATTGATATAACATTTCGGTTTCTTTTTAACCGAGGTTCAGAAATTTTATCAGTTTAACGTTTGGAGCTCATTGTATTTCAACTTGTTGATACGCAGATACACACACAAATGAAAACGAAATTGAATGCGAGTATGTATGTATACATATGTACATTTAACAACGGGATTTCCCCAGTTTGCGATGTAAGTTTCAATTCACACGAGGCGATGTAAATCGAATGACAACGCAAATCGAATTTAGAAGGAACAAACATTTTAACGACGTAAATCGAAACGACGTAAATAGAGAGGACGTAAATCGAGGGATTACTGTACACACTTCCGAACAATTGAGAGTGACCTGATAATAAATGTCATTCCGATAGAAACGTTTCATGGTAGAGGAGTGCAAAGCTATATGTACTTATATATTATATATTAGATGAAAGACTGGTCACCTTGTGTTAACCTTGCTGTTGAGAAAAATTATGCTTAGTTAAAAACAAATATCATTTGATATTAAAAAAATAATTTGAAGTTAAAAAGAATGAAAACGTAATTAAAGTAATTGTAGTAGACATAGAAAATATTGAATTTACATTGTAAATAGTTTAATTTGTTGCAAATAAAGTTGAATTTATTTTGAAAAAAAAAATGTGTTTGATTTTAAAAAAATTTCATTTGATCCGAAAAACAGTTAATTTGAGAATAAAAACCTATATTGTATACTTTTTTTTATTAAAAAACATACATTCTATGAGAAACAAAATGTTTCTTAGAAAAAGTTTATCATTTTACAAGAAGTATCTTTTCTTAAAGATCCATTTAAATTATCGTATTTTTCAATAGGCGCCTAAGGAGTGTTGGAACCAACTAATACATATTATATAGCGAAAGGAACTACGTTCCAAGCGTGTGTCCCCTGATACCTCATTTAATTTGTATTACGTAAGGTTGCTCAATTTTAGCAGCAAGCAGTTCCACTGTTTACCCTTCTATTACTACATGCAAAACGTAATTAGCTCTTAGAAAATTGTAATTCCTTTTTGGCGGTCAAATTTGCTGGACGATCGCTTCAATGTTTGTCAAGCATCAGCTTCAGCAGCGTCTTGCCCGTTAAGCCACCGCACTGTGTATTCACACTTGTCACTAACCGACGTCGTAGTGGCTCTACATAAAGAGAAGAAAACAAACGAACTGTCTGGTCCTAAACTTACATGTCACTACTGTAACGATTTAAAAACTATGTGCAAAATATTTGAACTCTGAATAATTTATGTGGAATTTATATGGAATATTAAAAAGCAATGGTTTCGCATTCCATCCCATGAAGGGATTGGGGAGAGCTTCTCACAACCAATAAGCTGTGGGTGTTCTAAATTTTATTGGGACCTACAGTTGTAACGACCAACCTACAGACCCCATTCCTTCGGGGCCAATGCTACCTTTAATGCCAGCTGTTCCCAGGGTAAGGGGGGTGTTCTTGACCGAAGGCATTAGCCTCCGTCTATTACAAAAATTTTAAAATTTTAGGTAGCTCTTATTATGGAAGTCATGACAGACATAAGATTACGGGTTTCTTCAGATTAGCTATATCGGCATATTTGGAAAGGAGTTTGTGTTCAGATAGTCTCCATAGTTTATGCAGATAGTTTATGCAATTGATCAGCCCATAATACACATAATAATAATAACATCCTGCCTTCAATTTCGTGGAATCTTTACGACAAATAACCTTTTATCTTATCATGTCAATGCTACATTTTTTCAATTAACAAAGGTTTTGGTGGCAAATTTGAATATTAGCTATTTTAAATACGGATTTTAAGTAATGAACAAAAAAATGTTAAGAGAATATGAAAATATCTAAAGTTCTCTAATACAGGTTTACTCAGGTTATTAGGTACTTTCAGAAGGTCATTCATGACACGATAGTGCCGTCGTCATTTAACGGGGTACCCGCTGTCGAAAGAAATTTACGCTGGTCAAAGCAGGAACCGCTCCCACATTCTCATGTACAAAAGCCGCATACAATACCATTGTTCCACAATAATGGCATCCAATGCTGCTTTGTTGACATTTTTAAACTGGCAACTTGGCATCTTTTTAAGACTGAAATGAAAACGGTGATTTTAAATCTCGGCTTAAATCGCTTAACTCTCCATACAAAGTAAATAAAATTACATGAGGTGTCAGGGGACACCCGGTTGAAACCAAGTTCCTTTCGACATATATTATGTATTAAATAGTTCAAAAACGCCTAAGGCGCCCGTTGAAAAATACGATAACACTGTGTGTAATTTTTTAAGTCATGGAACTATAAGAAAAAAAAAGACCCGTGTCTTCCAGTTTTGCCCAAAGTCATGCAATTTATTTTATGGGTCCTCAAAGATTTGGGCCTCGGTGTCATTTTCGCAAAAAAGTGATCATTTTGTCAGGCTCATATCTGGCAAACCATTCGGAATTTTGATTTACTCTCTGAGAGAAAGTTAAAGATCTTGTCATAAAGAACCAAACCACAATGCCCATGGAAAAACGGTACAAAGGCAAAAAACTCGACGCATTGCTTGCAGAGGTAATATCAGTTTTGTTGATGCATTGTTTTGCATAACTTTTTATTTGATTTCTTTTCTAATTCATTTCAGGTATGTTGGTGGAGTCACAAGATTACCCTGTATGATGTTAATCAAGTATTTGAAGAAGAAAAAGCTGATGGTGGAGGGCAGTATGGAAGCAACGTGCCTGTGCACACCATAAATTCTTAATCAGAGTCAGATTCGGACGATGATTTGGATCCACAACACAAGAGAGTGCGGTTTGCATGTCCAGGGCCATCAACATTATAAACATAATACGAATTTTTTCTCATTTTTGTAATAGATAGCATAGTATCTCAATGTTAAAGTAAAGAAAAAAACAAATGAAATTAAAAAATTTTCGGGAAACTTTTCACTTTTGCGGTTACTTCAACGCTACCTAAGCGCTACCTAAACGATTTTAAGAATCATTCGTAGGAAGTTCATATGTTGAGATGCTAGGTACATTTTTGTAGCTGATTGTTTCCTTGAATTTTGAACGGTTTGCTACTTATAGACGTGAACAGGGGAAAAAGGTAACAAAAAATCAAATTTTTGAAAGTTTTTTGCGATTTTGACCTTTTGATTTTATATGCTCACAATTTTTGTTCTTTATAATAAGAGCTACAACTTTTCCTCCGAGAGTAAATCAAAATTCCGAAAAGTTTGCAAGATATGAGCCTGACAAAATGATCACTTTTTTGCAAAAGTGTAAAAAAAGTAATTTTCCTAAGAAAATGTACCTTTTGTAAGAAAATGTACTTTTTTAAGCAAAGGAACTTCTTTAAGATAAGATATTTTTTGACGTAGAATACGTCTTACCTTACGGTATGAGGAGTCATGTCAGGTTTTTATTGTTGTAATCTTTATTTCATTGAATTTGAGGAAACGGCTAGATGAATTTTTTTAAAATTTTGTTTGTAGGTAAATGAAGATGTTATCTTTCGTTTGATATACATTTCATATTGGTTGATATCTTCCTAATATTTAAATTTCTCAAATGAAAATTGTTTAAACACATACACTCAAACATATGTGTGGTGTTTGGTTGAGTGTTTTTGGTTGCTCAACATTGCTTAGGAACATGTATCTATTAAAAAGTGAAACAAACAGTAAGCTAACGTAATAAAGCTTTTTTGCGAAAGCTTCAATAAAGCTGTTGTAACATTAATTTTGAATTGTAAAGCGTAAAGCTTTCACACAACGCTCGAATGCTAATGCGAAGACTCGATAAGGTAAACCTTTTTTAATATTAGGGCGGCCCTCTCAACATTCGCAGAACTTATTTCAATAAAAATATTAATTAAAATACATAAATTAAATTAAGTTTAAAAAAATTGAACATAATATTTTTTTTTTTTAACGGACTTGAATCAAATGCCGTTGGTAAATATAAAAATTACAGCAGACAGTTGTCCGAGGCCTTCGGCCACGGACTGTCCCTTCAGGCTGTGTCAGAGACACGGCCATTAATTTTAACGTAGAATACGCCATCCGATAAGACAGAAAACATATATAACAATAAATGATAAATAATATAAGCAAATGAATTAATTGTTATATATGTTTTCTGTCTTATCGGATGGCGTATTCTACGTTAAACTTAATGGCCGTGTCTCTGACACAGCCTGCAGGGACAGTCCGTGGCCGAAGGCCTCGGACAACTGTCTGCTGTAATTTTTTAAGAAAAGGTTCTTTTTTGGGGTTGTTTTTGAGAAAAATTCCTTTTTCTTAGAAAAGGCACTTATTTAAGAAAATGTTGCTCTTTTATACTTCTTTCACTTTGGCTTTCTTAATTTTCCCACCATATGGTAGCCTTGAAATTTCCCACCATATGTTAGCCTAGACATAAACCAAATCAAAAGTACCCAATATAGTTGATAATGCCCATAGATAAATAAAAACCATAGATGATTCATTTGCTTTATCACTATTTTCACCAGAGTGCACATGCTGTTTCCGTATGACCATTTTTCACTCGGATGCGACGAAAAATCACTCAAACATCATTTTTATTTCGATTCTGTTGGTTAAATTTGAAAAGAGAACATAAATAATAGAAAAGCATGTCACTTTTGATATTTATTCACAATACAAAAGCTAAAAAATCATGGTTATATAGTTTTTTCAATAGTTTTTGTTTCCAGTGTAATTTGCTCATTTCCACCATAGATGCGCCATCTAGAAAATTCACCACTTATCTTTCACCATCTATGGTTTTTAATTTATATATGTAATGCCATAATGTGGCCGTCGGTGGTGCAATGGTTTGTGTGCGCGGCTCTTGTACATGAGATCCTGGGTTCGAACCCTGCACTGACCACCTTAATATTTCTTTCGGCGGCGGTCAGCTCGCATAGTGACGGCGACACTATCGAGTATCTAGCCATGAAAAAGTTTCTCAAAATACCGTTCGGAATCGGTGTAAAACTGTAGGTCCCAATCAGTGAGTGAAAAACTGGAAAGCGCACAGCTCAGTGATTGTGAGAAGTTCTCCCCAGTCCCTTCATGGGATGTAATGGGAAACCATTGATTTATTTATGTAATGCCCTAGATAAAGTAAACTAATAGATGAAGCACAAGTTTTGGGAAAATTTTAGTGCAATGAGTAATTTTCTAGATGTCGTTGAAAGCAATAAAAGGGATTTTTTTGTTCCCAAAAAATAAGTTCAAAAATATGACATTAGAATTGTAAAATTTCATGTCAAAAGAACAAATTATTTTCAATAAAAATATCACTTCGAAACAAGAATACAACACGTTACTTAAAGAAGAGTTGCAAAGCATTGTCACCATCGTCTACGTCCTAATAAATTGGTTCTTCCTCCGGTTCAGCTACAATTCTTTGTTGAGCGTCCTCAGACACTCTAACGGCTTTGGCACCTGCGACCTCAAAAGTTTTTGGACGTGGAAGTTTTTAGATTAAAAATATGTTTTGGCACGTCAATTTTTAGAGGGTCTTACGGAGTTACTCTTATTGATATCCCAACACCGGCCTCATGACTTGAAAATAGTTTTTTAATATAAGAAACAAATTCTATTATATAAAATAATTTAAATTTTGTCAAATTTTCCCTTGTTTAAATTACTTTCACAAAAATTTCCCACAATTTCGAATAAACGTCAATGAGAATTATGGGAAATTTCAATGAAAGTGACAGTAGTACAAGACAGCACCTAGTGAGCAAAGTTGACAATGGGTGCACTATTTCTATTATTTCCTTTATATATGGATAATACTGGCTCGTGATAAAGTTGTTAAAAAAAGTTATTTAACTATTGGACAAACACATGGTTCTGGCCAGGCATATTTCATTTTTGAGCGTTAATCAAACATACTTCTAGTTTAGGTAGATACCTGTATTTCCCGGTAGCCATCTAAAATATTGTTGGCTTTCTCTTTAAAGAAAAAAATTAAAAAATATCGTTCCACCGCGACGAAAACAGCAAAAGAAAAGGTCGCCCCTCGAACAAACACCTATGCCTGGCCAGACCCCTATACAATTTGTATGAAATAAATTATTATTATATACATTTTGGGTTATTTTTCTGCAAATACATGCAGATTGTTGTTTCCAGGTATTTTTTTTTAAATTTTAAGTTATTTTTATGTGAATTCAATGCAGATGTATCCCGGTAGTTTTTGCGTTAATTTTTCTCTTATTTCTTTCTTTCGTTTGTGATTTTGGATTTGAGTTCAGTTAGTTTATTATTGAATGCTGAACATACAACATCGACAGTCCGAATTATAATTTTTTTGTGCGGAAACTAAAGTAAAATTATTACTATTATTATGGCAGAGGATTTAGAATTTGTGCAAAATACGCGCTGGCGTACTGATAATTTCTAACAACAACTATCAGCAGCGTTACAGCGCGTTTCCGCACTTCACACAGAAGCAGACGAAGAACTAGATTTATTTGAAGACCAAAGCGGTGAAAACACAGATGACGCCTCGGACATTAAATATGAATTGGAAATTGAAGCAAATGAAATATTCGACATCGATGAAGAATCCGAAGAAGAAAGTGAGAAATCACAAACTTTTTGCTTGGAAAAGATGGTACCAAGTGGAGTACAGCTGAACCCGCTACAGTGAGATTCCTCCAGCACAACATCATGCGTTTCAGAGGTGGACCAAAAACAAACCTGACTACTCCGCTTGAGGTGTTCAAACTTTTCTTGTCACCAAATATTACGTTCATCATCGTAACACAGACAAATCTATATGGAGAAAAAGTTACACGCAAATGGAACGCAGAACATGCAAACTGCACACCACGAGTATGGGTTGATAAGACAAGTGTTGAGCATGACGCTTTCATTGGGATACTACTGGCTTTTGGCGTCATTTATAATACTATTATACAGCTCTCATGATTGATGTGGCAAACTGATGCACTTCCAATATTCAGTGCAGCCATGTCATATACACGATTTGTTACTTTGGTGCGCTGTATTCCATTTGACGATAGTCGTATGCGCGCATTTCGTCAACAAACCCTCAAAGCTGCTCCACTTCGCGACATATGGAACTTCTTGAATAACAATTTTGCCAATAATTTTGAACAATACGAAAGTGTAACCATCGATGAGCAGCTATTTCCATACCGTGGGCGCACAAATTTCATGCAATACATCCCTTCAAAGCCCTCAAAGTATGGCATAAAAGTATGGTGGGCATGCGATGCGAAAACCAAATATCCGTTGCAAGGAAAACTGTACACTGGTAAAGAGGGTGAACAACGAGAGACAAACCAAGGCGAATATGTGCTCATGAGTTTGGCTAATCCATAAACCAACAGCGGCAGAACTATTATTGCTGATACGTTCCTTATAACATTATAAAATAAATAAAGGGTTTCCCATTACATCCCATGAAGGGACTGGGGACAACTTCTCACAATCACTGAGCTGTGCGCTTTCCAGTTTTCACTCACTTTACAACATTAGACGCAGCTAAACATCTTTCGTCGATTGGACTATCATACGTTGGCACCATTAAATCCAACAAAAGGTGTCTTCCCAAAGAAGTGCAAAAAGACAGCAAACGACCAGTACTTTCATCTGTGTTCGGTTTTTATGATAACCTTGTATCACTGTGCAGGTACGTTGCAAAGAAGAACAAGCAATAACTCTACTATCCACTGTGCACTACACCGAGAAAGTTGAAAGCGTAGCAAAAAAAAACCGGAAGCTATATTATTTTACAATTCAACAGAAGCCGGCGTTGGTACAATGGACCAAATGGTAACGCATTACTCCACAAAATGGTCAACCAGACGTTGGCCATTAGAATTTTTTTGCAACATGATAGACATGCTGGGATTAGCCGTTTACATCATATGCAATGAAACTACAGAAGGAACCAGAAAAGAGAAGCGACGAATGTTCTTGAACACGCTGAGGAAACAACTGGTGCTTGCTAATACTGAAAATCGTATGAACAACAACCATATTTTGGGACGACAGTCAACCTGTTTGGCCATTGAATCTTTCTTTGGAAGGCCGTTGAATATTCCCATCAACATGCTGCCTAACCAACAAAGCGGCCCTAGTACACTGTATTCCAGAAAATATTGCAGAATTTGTGCCACGCAAGACGAAAAGCTGCGTAGGAAGACACGTTATTACTGCACCAAATGCACTAATCCTATGTGCCAATAACATTCTAAACTTGATTATACTTGTTTTTCATGCATTCCACAAAATGAATAAAAATTGTTGTACATTTAGGTAGCTACATATATCAACAAACCAAAAAAAAGTCTAAAGACAAAAATAATAAACAAGCATACTTAGAAATGCAAAGTTACAGTACCCTTTTTGCCAGAGAAATGCATAAAAACGTGTAAGGGGTCTGGCCAGGCATATGTGTTTGTTCGAAGGTTGCAGAATGTGTGTTTGACGAGGGGTTAATTATTTTCCATTTAGCCCCCATTCCACAACGTGGGATATGGAAATTCGTTCCAAGTATCTAAGCAACGGGTGTAAGCAAATCACGCGTATTATTCTTAAGGGCAGCATTTTCTGAATCCCTTTAATACGAATGCTCTTATTCGCATCAAGAGACGAAATAGTTATTTTACTCAAAGGTCAGAAATCATTTAATGTTTAATGCAATGACCGAAATAACTACTAGTATCATAACAAGTCTAGGATTTCCATTGCTATAAAGGATTGCGTTATTGCCAAGCAACCCCTTGTTGTGATTGGCCATGTCTATCAACCAAACGGAAGGGAGGTTGTGATGCCTTCGAGAACATTGTGCAAGTTGTAATGTTGAACAGTCTCGCCGTGGCATTAAAACATTAATTGATACACATCCCACTTAAGCTTCGTGTAGTTGAATTTTGAACCCATTACAATTTATCTTAACTTAAACGACAACTACTATTGTCATATTTAAGTCAAAATTAACTTTTACTGCCTCTTACTGCTACGTTACGACATCTTCACATGGCGCTTGTTATTAATTAAGATTAATTAGTCTTTTCATCTTTAGTGTTTCCCTGCTCGACTACTGTCGCTTGTTTTAAGTATCGTCGCCCGCCAACCTGCGCGTCCCATACATAGACCATTACATTTCTTATCGTTGGCCGACCATCACTTTGTCCTTGTAGACTTTAAATTAGTTACGTTTTCTTTGTTTGCTTCTCGTGTTTTTTTAATTTCAACTATTAAGACTTTATTCTTGGAAGATCGTCAGAATTGTCGTCTGAACAAAAAAAAAATATCATCTAGCTTTCGTGATGCTGCTGAGTTGGGTTTTTGCTTTTTTGGTCCTGGTGGGGTTTCTGCCTCATCGTGTTCTTCGTTTTAATGACACGTACAGTTTTTGTGTCAATAACACTAAGATTCACTTAAAAACTCATAGACGTAAAAAACAATGGAGGCAAACAAGCGAATGCAAGAGTAAGGGAACGATGCGAAAAATCATGATTCTCATCAGTATTGGCTTGACAAAAGGAGGAGCATAGTGGCTGCTGCCGTTAGTGTCATCGTTTGTCATTAGCAACAGGCTGCGAGGAAGGCAGATGTTGCAAGGAACTGTAGTGTGTTGATGAGTACAAAAGGACAACACAGAGGATACTTCAGTGCTAATGGTCAATGCGAATTTAATGATTTGATGGTAATTTTATGAAGCAAGGCCTTATGAACTATCGCTGGCACTTAAAATATACTATATGTTGTCTCTTTTTCCTATTTATGTAAAGTACCGAGATCTTCTGTAGGTTCGAGTGTGCATTTCATATTACCAATTTGATACATTTTCGGGAATTCTTTAGTTTAATTAGATTTTAGGTTGATTTACCTTCTGGTGTATTATTTATAAGGGTGTCTCGCTAAGAATGCACTTTTTCATTTTAAAATAAAAACACATAGTTTTTGATATACACTCACAGAAAAATTCGGCTGAGACAGCCGAATTAGCCGTAACCGAATTAAGAGTTTGTCTCAACCGAATTAGAGGTTGACACAACCGAATTAGAGGTTGACATAACCTCAGTAGAGGTTGACACAACCGAATTAGACGTTGACACAACCGTATTAGATGTTAACACAACCTCATTAGAGGTTGACACAACCTCTTTAGAGGTTGATACAATCTCATTAGATGTTAACACAACCTCATTAGAGGTTGACACAACCTCATTAGAGGTTGACATAACCTCAGTATAGGTTGACACAACCTCATTAGATATTAACACAACCTCATTAGAGGTTGTCACAGCCGAATTAGAGGTTGACATAACCTCAGTAGAGGTTGACACAACCTCTTTAGAGGTTGACACAACCTCTTTAGAGGTTGACACAACCTCATTATAGGTTGTCACAGCCGAATTAGAGGTTGTTACAACCGAATTTAGATAGTGTCACAAATTAATTATTAACCTTTTTTTATTATTAAATGATGATTTATTTTCCTGTATTCTTATAAAAAATTCAAAAAGCGAGAAAATAAATTCATACATATTGGGTAATCTATATAATAATAAATCTGTTTTACATGCCATCACGGGACACTGCACGAATTCTGACATTCGGCTGATGTATCGGTTGATTTAGGTCCTAAACAATTTTGTATACAGCACATCTCACATGACCGACAATGAAAAACTTGAAAACTGTTGATATCTGCTTCAATTATTTCTGAAAAATAAGACGTTTTAATACAAAATATATTTTACTTACCTTTCTTAATAACAGCAAACAATTTTGAAATTTTTTAATTCTTTTTAAAATATCATTTGATTATAGAATTTTAAACGTCATATGTTAAATACATGGCCTTAGGTCGTGGTAACCGAATTCAATATGAATTCGGTTCTACCCACAGAATTCATGAGAAATTCAGTTAGAACAACGGAATTGACGCCAAATTCGGTCGTTGCAACCGAATTAAAGCTAGATTCGGTTACTGCGACCGAATTAATACCAAATACGATAGTTACAACCGAATTGATGCCAAATTCTCTTACTACAACCGAATTGTTGCCAGATTCGGTTACTCCAACTGTAGTTGGTACCAATTTCGGTTCTTGCATCCGTATTTATTTCAAATTCGGTTGTTCCAACCGAAATTTTAGAAAATATAGTTGACTGAACGAATATAATTGAAGATTTAGTTGTCACAACCGAATCAAATAAGAAACGGCGTTGCTTCAACCGAATTTCGGTTGTGGGGACTAAATTCGGTCGTAACAGCCTCAATTCGGTTGTGGCAACCTCAATTCGGTGGTAAAAGCCGGGTTTGTGGTTGCTACAACCTCTTTTAAAACAATTAGTTCTCTGAGTGTAGTTGTGATTTTTCTATTGGACTGTAAGGAAGACATGTTCCGATTCAGTATGAAATAAATTGTCCCTCAAATGACCCCACCGCTCTAGTGAGAGGCTATTAAACTTGTCATGAAATTTTCCATTACTTTTTCACAGAGATGTGGCTATATCGCACCGATGACGCCGTTGTATCTCGGATTTGAGCTCAGGAATTGTTTCTGATTTATTCACATAAACCCCAGATTTCACAAAACTCCAAAGAAAGAAATCGCACGGCGTTAAATCGGATGATCATCGTGGCCAGTTGACATCACAACTTCTTGAGATACTTTGTTCGGGAAATCGTTGCAGCAATAAATCGGTTGTTTCTTCCGCGGTGTGTCAGGTGGCGCCGCCTTACTGAAGCCGCACATGTCGTCCAGATCCACGCCGTCCAGTTGAGGTCACAATATATCCGTTATCATGTTCCTATAGCGAATGCCGTTCGCAGTCACTCCCAAGAACAACAATTCAACAAGTTTTTAAAAACGTAAGGCCCAATCACGCGGCTTGATCAAAGTCCCCACTTGAGGTGCTCGTAGTGTGTGCGAATTTGTTTTTCAAAAAAAAAAATGGTGTCCCATAACATCCCATGAAGGGATTGAGGAGAGCTTCTCACAATCAGCGAGATGTGGGCTTTCCAGTTTTACAATCACTGATTGGGCTCTACAGTTTTACACCGGTTCCGAACGGCATTTTGAGAGCTTTTTCATGGTTCGATAGTGTCGCCATCACTAAGCGAGGTGACCGTCGTCGAAAGAAATGTAAGGTGGTCTGAGCAGGGATCGAACCCACGTTCTCATGTACAAGAGCCGCGCACACATTTTTGAGAATCTTTTGCATGGCTATATACTCGATAGTGTCGCCGTCACTAAGCGAGGTGAACGACGTCGACACGTACTCACGCATAAGGGCCGCACACCCTACCATTGCCCCACTGACGGCCACAATCTCATGGATTGTATGAGGACAAATTCACAAATTTGTTTATTCACGAAGCCGTTCAGATGAAAATGCGCTTCATCCGAGAAGATAACTTTTCTGAAAAACTGGCATTGTCTTCACTTTGCCCCATTATCCTTTGAACGAATTGCCGCCGCTTTCTATGGCCTGCAGTTTTGAGCTCCGGAGTTAGCTGAATTTTGTACGTATGTAGGTGGAGGTCTCTTGTCAAATCTCGCTGCGTAGTAGTTCGTGAAATTTGAAGTTGTTGCGAACGATGCTAAATTTATGTTATCGGGTTTTCGGCGACACTCCCGTTTACAGCAGCAACGTTTTCAATAGACCGACCGGTAAGTTGACACACAGGAGTCCTACTGTCCATAACCTTCCCAGTTTCTTCAAATTGTTTGACCCCTCTTCGAAAGATTGACACATTAGTTGCACTTTCTTGACTGAAAATTCTTCGAAGTTTGCGAGCGGTCTCGGCATAAGTTTTCAAATTTTTTTAATACAACTTCACCATTATAACGCTTTGCTCTTTCATAAAGCTCTCCATTTTTAGTAATCGAAATACAAATATGTGACAGTTACAAAATTACAGAGTTGCCACTTGCACAAAAACAAATTACACTAAAGTTAAAAAGAGCAATTTATAAACAAAGTGATTTCAAATCAATTATACGTTCGAATTATAGAATTAATATTACTAATACGTCACGCCGTAATGTTTCGCAAAATTTCAAATTATTACCTATTTTTAGCGCATCTTAAATAAATTCCATAACTGAAGAAAATATTTTAAATTTTCAGTTTAAATTTTCGATTCTTAAAGTGGTTGTGTTGAATTTTAGCGATTGTATGACAGCGAGAAAACTCCTACTGCATCTCTTGTGTATTTCCCTCTGTACTATTGTGGCAAATTCCCATATTCTTTTTGTATGTCCTTCTTGCCGAGTGCCTTTTGATTCCCACTTTTTCGTCCTTTCATGTCCTTTGCCAGAGCTGCGGATGATGGGTCTTTTCCGTACACAGCATGACGTATTGGCTGCCGCTGATGGCGTTATAGTTTTCTTAACACTTGGTCACGTAGTCCAGATGGCAGAGTCTTTGCCATATATTTCAGTGACTTGTGGAAATGCTTTTGTTTTCTTTTCATTTGCTTCTTTCAGCGAGTTTTTTGCTTGTGCACATAGCTTTGCCTCTTGTGGTCATTAATTATAAGTGCAACCATTGTGAGGACCTTTAGAAATTGTAAAGAATACTTTTAGCATCGCCATATCACCATCAGTATCATCATCATCCTCATCATTGCCATCATTAACATTTTCTGTTATCAGCAGCCACATGAACGAGTGACCACGAAAGCCAAGATTTTCAATAGCATCAAACCCATTAAGTTACTCCAATGCTGGCTAGTGTGTTTGTTTCTGTTTCGGCCATGGCACATGAAACTAAACGCCAACAAATTTTAAACATTATAAAGTTAGAAGTTGGGAAATAAATATATAAAAGATGAAAAAGTATGACAGCAATTATCGATTTCCTGTTTTCTGTGGAAGGGTTTCTTAATTTAAAGATTTGTATTGAATTGCTTCCAATTTTCAAAACAGTTTTGCTTACAATAAAAAAAAAACTGCTTATCTAACAGCCATCACTAATTTATCTTACAAAGTTCAAAATTTGTAGAGAGTCTAGATCTGTTTAGACTTTGCCAAGAATACTTCAGTGATTTCCAGTTGATTTGTACTTCCCTCAGCACACGGATTCATGATTCTTAATGTGATTTATTTACAGTTCTCTTTTTTTCCTCTTTTGTTTCCCGCGTATCTGTGTTCTTTTCCTTCTTACTTGCTGTCAAAATCGTATGCTAATTCAAATTGTAAATTAACCACGAAAATTCGCAACCAGCGTAGATGTGGGAACAATTGTTGGAAAGTAATAGAGAAAAAACACAAAAATGAAAAACCACTCGAATTTCATAGAAATAAAAGTTTTAATTTGAAATCAACCAGAAGCAATTTGCATATTCAATTAACGTGTTTTTCCGTAGTAGATCCAAGAGATTTAACTTTGGACAACAGAACGCATGAGTGATCTATAATACGAAATGTAGCCGGGACGCGTATGAGTGTTGTGGAGTGGGAAATGAATATTAATTATACGTCACCTCAAGCCACTAAAACATATGGTTGCGAAGAGAAAGACAATGTTCGCCTTGCAGTTTTGACTTCGTTTTTATTTCAGTTCAAATTAATTTATCAGTTTGCGGAACTAATTGCAGCACACACCTACACTGAGTCATCCATTGAGTTCGAGTTTCATTTATAGTGTTTGCTGCAATTTTAGAATTTAAGAGGACAATTCATTTTTCTTTTGATTTCTTCTGTCACCTAAATATGATTTAGAAAGTACCAGGTACGGATTACAAAATATCCCAGTTTCTATAGCAGGGTAGGGTTTGACAACATTTTGCCTTTTACCAAATTTTCGTGAGTTCGCCGTAACTAACATCAGACTGGTTGATGGCAAAAATATTGCAGAATACACAATTCCATTATATGGGAGGAACTATGTAGTCTTTGCAGAAGGGATGCGAAAATAATTGTGCTATCATATGACTGGGCGCAGATTGAATATAAATTCGAGCACAGACTGAATTTAAACCGTAATAACTTAAGTTGATCACATAGAAGACCAGCTAGATTTGGCAGAATGCAGAGCGGAGCGGAAAGGGTTCACAAACTTTGATCTTTTTCAAAAAAAGCTATAGGATCGAAATCGACTCTCACGCTAATAAGGGATAGGCAATATTCGCGAATGATATGGTCGATT
Organism: Phaonia tiefii; assembly: GCA_963931995.1. Classification (NCBI taxonomy): domain Eukaryota; kingdom Metazoa; phylum Arthropoda; class Insecta; order Diptera; family Muscidae; genus Phaonia; species Phaonia tiefii. Next base: position 126,587,426 of record OZ008371.1, read on the forward strand.
TCGATTCACGCTATTGCGATGGAGAATATTTGCCTTTTAGACCAACCTCCGAATTCAACTCACGTGTTGCTAAACTATCAGCCTGGCGCCTAGAACCACATGCACAAAGTCAATTGAGACAGTATTCACAGTAAACCCTGCCGATGTGCAAACTCGGTACGCGCCAACCTTAACGGCAATGTGATTTCAGATTTCACCTCCACATAAAGGATACGCGAAAGGGCTTTTCCTATGATTTTCAGTTTAAGAATAATGAAAACTTTATTGAAAACCCACTACGCACATACATTTACATGACATCATATTCTCGACTTGATGTAAAAAAAATTAAAAGACCAAATAAAAACAATCCACAAGAAGAATCAAAGTTTTTCATTTTTTTTTTTAAATTACAGCCAAAAAACAACGGAAGTTTACTTTTGCGCCACCTTGTATAAAATCATTGTTAAGTACGATTTCATATAAACAATAAACAACAAGTATTATTTTCAACGCCCCCACTTGAACCGTACTTAAAACAGTCCAACAGATTTACAAAATTTTTGTATTTTTTCCCTTGACAGAGATTTCGTCAAAAAAATCAGCCAATTGATTGTCAGTTGAAACTGAGACAAAAATCACCTCATTAATCTTCCGTTTCTCCCGTACATAATGATGCCGTATGTCTCTATGTTTGGTCCTGGGATGATATACTTCATTGGAATCTAAATTTATGGCGCTCTGATTATCACAACAAATTGTTGTTGGAACTTCTTCTTTAAAACTGGGATCTATTTCATTTGCCAGAGATCGAAGCCACATGACTTCTTGTGTTGTGCTGGATAAGGCCATGTACTCGGCTTCAGTAGCCGATAAGGCTATAGTTGGTTGCCGCTTGCGTCCCCATGAAATGACACCATTTTGCAATACATTGACATATCCGGTAACAGACCTGCGATCCTCCAAGTCATTACCCCAATCTGAATCTGAATATGAAACAAGACAATTGTTACAATCAGATTTAAAGTGCAATTTATAATTGCCTGTTCCCTTCAGATATCCAAACACACGTTTGACTGCAATCCAATGGCTATGAGAGGGATTGTTATTACATTTACTCAAAGGAGTTACAGCTTGGCAAATATCGGGCCTAGTGCATTGCGCAGCAAACAATAAACTTCCGATAACTTGCAGGTTTAATTTCACCAACTTCTGACTCATATCCAATGGTGTTAATATCGGATTACAATTCTTTATTTGATATCGTTTCAGCATATTTTGAATATATTCCTTTAGATCTAGAGATATATAATCGTTTTCCGTATAATGTTCATACCCAGACAAAGTTTTGCATCTCCCAGAAATTTAGTTTTAAAATTTTCCATTAAATGATTCCTTAGTTGCTAACTAAAATGCATATCATTGCTAAACAATAGCATATCATCCACGTACAAGCCATGAACGTCACTTTATCTCCATTCAAATTATAGTATATACATGGATCCAATTCAGAACGACGCATGCCATATTTTAGGGGGCATCATTTAGTTTGCTGTTCCATACGTGACTAGCCTGCTTCAAGCCATATAATGTTTTTTTTTAAGTTTCAGCACCTGGTTCTTACTTACATTTAAAATAGTGGGCGGTTCAACATAAACATCGTCCAATAGTTCGTCTTCATGATACGCCGTTACTGCATCCATTTGTTCTATATTTAAATTAAACCGTCTAGATAGGGCCATTAAATATCGAATGGATGAGTATCGCACGACTGGTGCGAAAGTTTCTTGAAAATCGATACCCTTACGTTGGGTATACCTTTTCACTACAAGCCTCGACTTATAACGTATTGGCTCGTCTGACTCTAACTTACATTTGAAAACCCATTTAGTTTTTATCACGTTGCATTTCTTAGGTTTGGGCACAATTTCCCATGCTCCATTTTCCTCTATGGACAATAACTCGCTATTAATAGCATCTTGCCACTCGGTTAGCGGCTCATCCTCCGCCACTTCAGCCATAAATACAGACCAATCATTTCTTTCCTTTGTGGGCAAACGTTCACTTCTACGAACTTTTGTCTCCGTTTCTTGTCCATTTTCATGAATATTATCGGAATTTCCCCCAACTTCATTATCACTTAAGGAATTAAAGGACAATTAATCCTCATTATCAGAAATTACCGCCGGTTCTTCAAGATTCGCGTTTGCGTTATCAATATCTTCGCAGCTGAATAAATAGTAGTCGTCATCAGCTGTTTTCAAAAACCATGCTCCTCTTTTAGTTTCATCAAATCGAACATCTCTGCGAATTACGACTTCTCCTCTATCAATCATGTATAGTCGGTAACCTTTAGTATCTTTACCATATCCAATGAAAATAAATCTTTCTGATTTTGAATCCCATTTCTTTCTCTTTTGAGTTGGTACCAGTGACATAGCTGCACATCCAAATATTCTTAGATGATTCACGTCTGGCTTTCGTCCACTCCATAGTTCATGTGGGGTATATTTTAAAGATTTGTGATGAGACCTATTGACTATATAAACAGACGTTTGCACAGCTACAGCCAAAAATTGTTTAGGAAGTTGAGCTTCTTTCAAAATCGGTTGAACTTGTTCTATGAGCGTTCGGTTTACTCGTTCAGCAAGCTCATTCTGTTCCGGTTTATATGGCACAGATGTTTCATGAATGTTTACATTATTCTTCATGAAACGTGCAATGTTATAATTGACATATTCTGTGCTATCGTCACTGCTTAGGGTTTTGATTTCTGTTCCTAACTGATTTTCTACCAAAAGTTTAAATTCCTTAAACCTTTCAAAAACCTCAGATTTGTTCTTTAGGAAATAAACGAAAATCTTCCTGGTATAGTCATCTGCAAATATCAAAAAATTTCTACTACTACCCAGTGAATTTACCTCCATTGGTCCACAAAAATCTGTGTGAATAACTTCCAATACTGTCGTAGCTCTTCTGCCGTCTTTTGGAAACCTTGTTTTAACATGCTTCCCTTCGGTACATTCTTGGCACGATGCTTTGTCGTAACCCCTCAGTTTTCCCTGCATCTCCGTTTCCATTCCATTTTGTAACAATTTTATTGCATCAACATTGATGTGAGCAAAACGTGTGTGCCATTTATCAAAATTACTATCCCCTGCATTACTTAAAACCGCGTCTTGACATGCCGGGGTAGTCACTGTATACGCCCCTTTCTTGCAAATGGCTTTAGCAATTGTCTTTCCATTACCATCAACAATTCTTACTCCACTTTTGTCAAATGTGACTTGATTACACTGTCTGCATAATTTACTTACCGACAAAAGATTTTCGGAAATAATAGGCATGTATAAAAGATCCATCATGGGTATAGTATAATTTCCGAATTCACCAGCTAACTGTATAATTAATTATATTGTCAATTGACTTAACCCGTAGACTATCCTCAGCTGGTGTTTGAATATCACCATCCTGCCGTTGCAAACTTGTAAAAATGGTGTTATCATTCGTCATGGGGGTCGATGTGCCACTATCTAAAAACCAATGCTTCTTTTTATTTCCGTACCTTCCACTAAGAGCAAATAAAGAATTATTCTTCTTGAAAGTTTTATTTTTATACCCTCCACTGTAAGTGATAGAGGGTATATATCAGTTTGTCATTCTGATTGTAACATATAGAAATAAGGCTTTGCGACCCCATAAAGTATATATATGCTTGATCCTTATAACAACCGGAGTCGATATAGCCATGTCCGTCTGTCCGTCTGTCCGTCTGTTGAAAACATTCTCACGACTTCCATCGGCGATAACGCGGTTTGGTTTTTGGCCAGAATGTTCCACGTATTCCTGAGCAGTTTGGTATTGAAAATCAGCGAAATTGGTCCATTGGAAAAAATTTTATGATTAGAAACGTAAAAAAACTCATAAAATTTTCACATTAATTTTTGTAGTTTTATACTAAACTACTCCTTTTGCCCGTGTGGTGAATTTCTATGTTGAAAATCTTTGTTGTTCTTTATAATAGGTAAGTACTTTAGAATGTTTAGAAGTACTTTCATGTGTTCATACATTTATATGAATTTTGTCACATTTCATCTAAGGTCGCTGTGGCCTGATGGGTAAAGGGTTGCGCGTTAGAGTCTGAGGGATGTTGGTTCAACTCTCGTCCCAGTTTCTTTTTTTTTTTAACAGTTCTTCAAAAAATGTTTTTTATTTTTAAAAAATGCTTTGCAGCCTGTTTTTTTTGTAACAGTTCTTCAAAAAATGCTTTTTTATTTTTAAAAAATGCTTTTTATTTTACTTGTGAACAAGTAACTTATTTTTATTTTTTTTAAAAAAGTACATTTTCTTAAAAAAAAGAACATTTCTTAAGTACATTTCAAAGTACATTTCAAAGTACAAATGTACATGTACATTTCTTAAGTACCATTCTTAAGTACATTTCTTAAGTACATTTCTTAAGTACATTTCAAAGTACATTTCAAAGTACATTAAACACATTTCAAAGTATATTTCAAAGTGCATTTCAAAGTACATTTTCGTAGGTACATTTTCAATATGAGCATTTGAGCATTGTGAGCACTGCATTTGTGAGCATTGTGAGCATTTGTGAGCATCCTGCATTTGTGAGCATTTGTGAACAAGTAATTGCATTTGTGAACAAGTAACTTATTTTTATTTTTATTAAAAAAGTACATTTTCTTAAAAAAGGTCCTCTTTAAAATTTAATATTTTGCTGGTTAACACTAAGGTGGAGGGTATCAAAGATTCGGCACAGCCGAATTTAACACTTTTACTTGTTATTCCTAGAACAGTTGGCTTTGAAATGTCCTATACTATTGCAGTTATAACATCTTTTTCCAGAATCTTGATTCCCTGCTTTATAAAAACCTTTCTTGCTTACCAAGGCATTGTTATCGGTTCGAACATTCATTCTACCGTTTTGAAGCAATTTCAATTTTATAGAATCCGCTTTTATTTTTGTTCCACAGCTTCCGAGAGACATTATCATTGGTCGATAAGTATTTGGCAAACCTCTTAACAGCAAGCAACCCAGCCATTCGTCATCTACCAGAAACCCAATTGAACTTAATTTTTGTGACGTAGATACAATGTGTGATAGGTAGTCCTCAACGGAGCTGTAATCTTCTAACTGAACTGAACAAAGTTTTTGAAGCAATCCAACCTTCCGATCCAAACACGAATCTTGAAATAAACCAGTTAGAATTTTCCAAACTTCCTTCGCAGACTTTCAATCTCGAACATAACCATATAAAGACTTATCCAATGCAAGGACAATCCGACATCTAGCCTTTCCTGATTATTCTCCTGTCCTGCCGCATGATCTTCAAGGACGCATTTTCACAACCCATCCAATCTCAACTGGATCTCTGTTGCAAAACTCCATGTTAACCAGTTATCCGAACGTGTGAGCTTTTCAAATTTCTCTACTTGGGATACAGCCACTCTTTTAACTACCGTTAAATGTCCTTTGCACAAAATATCCTCTTTAAAATTTGTAATGAGGGCCCATAACCTGTTGGCGCTACGAGAATAATGAAAACTTTATTGAAAACCCATCATCATCATTAAAATCATTGTTAAGTACGAGTTCATATAAAAAAATAAACAACATTATTTTCAACAAGAACATTTTTAGGATTCCAAAGAAAATGCATAAGGCAAATCGTTACACAATTATCCCCAGAAAAGAATAGTGACCGAATTCTGGCACATCTAAAAGCGGCACTGAATCGACTAATATATCTAGCATGGTCGGTAAAACAGAACTCTCATAACGCGATCGATTTTTAAGCGCGGATCGGTTAAGGAGACCACAAAATTGGTCAAATGTCTAAACAGTGATAAGTATGAACATATTCCTGATACTCTTCCAACATTACTGTCCACTACATACATACATATTTTCCCATTACATCCCATGAAGGAATAGGAGAGAGCTTCTCACAATCGCTGAGCTGTGTGCTCTCCAGTTTTCACTCACCGATTGGGACCTACAGTCTTACACCGGTTCCGAACGGTTTTTTGAGAAACGATTTCGTGGCTTATTACACAACAGTGTCGCCGTCACTAAGCGAGGTGGCCACCGTCGAAAGGAGTGTAAGGTGGTCAGAAGGGGATTCGAACACCCGTTTTTTCGCACAACAACCGCGCACACTAACTGTTGCACCAACGACGGGCACTATTCTCTCCACTATCCTGGGTATTATTTTGACTACTGGGCACTGTGATATTTTGGGAAATGAAAAAATGAATGAACTGGATGCATTGGGATCCAACGGGCCAACTCTTAATGTAGGAAATGCTAAATCGGCAACGGAGAAGAATAAGAATAATCTACGCAAGATCATAATCATAATCATAAGCTATCATATGGTCGACCCGAATGGGAACACGACTACAGGGCGGAAAAAACTCAAAATTAAAATAAAAGAGAAGATAAACTAGCTCGGGTGGGCTCCAACCAGCGAACCGTGCTTAATCATCTTTGAGGTATCCTGCTGCGCAACCCGGATGTGACTCAGACGAAAGGGCTAATAACGCGGGGAAACTTAAATATGGGATATGAGGGAGGAGATGTACTACGGCTGTCTGTAACTATTGAAAAGGCAAATCAACAACGAGTAGGAATGACCCACATAAGAACTTATCAAACGTTATCATAAAACCCTAGCAGTATCCTAGCAGTGAGTGTCTGTGTCAGTGTAGTAGATCACTGTGACGACGTAGCAGACTATGCCTGATTAGAACCGCACAAGATTTCTTCATTATTTGAACAAAATTTAATTTACGATTTATGGGTGTCATGTTGCCCTCGGTGGTGTACTGGTAGTGTGCATGAGAACGTGGGTTCGATCCCTGCTCTGATCACCTTAAATTTCTTTCGACGGCGGTCACCTCGCTTAGTGACGGCGACACTATCGAGTACTTATACATGGAAAAGCTTCTCAAAATACCGTTCGGAATCGGTGTAAAAATTGTAGGTCCCAATCAGTGAGTATAAAACTAGAAAGCGCACATCTCACTGATTGTGAGAAGATCTCCCCAATCCCTTCATAGGATGTAACGGGAAACCATTTATTTATTTATTTATGGGTGTCGTAACAATATTTGGCGGTGAGAAGAGCTATGCTATTGCCCACTTTCCCACCATTCTGCTTCGCTTCATTCTGCATTTCATTTGTTAATTGCAGTGGAACACAAAGCCGTAGGTCCATGGGACTACTTTGAGAGATCAGTGGTAATCGTGTAGACTACACGAAGTGAGCTACATGACACCTACTTAAAACATACAGAAAAACTTTCCCAGTCCCCGACAGGCAGGACTGAAAGGGTACACTTTCTAATGTAGTTAGGCTCCTACATTGATGGCTCCAAACGGTATGGCAATGTATGATTTGGAATCGATTTTTAAAAGCTGGATCTAGACCCTGCACAAAGGCTACCCGACCATTGTAGTACATTTCAAGCAGAAGTCATGGCAATCGGAGAAGATGCCCTTTGATCGGGACGGAATGTCATTACTGCCTCTGGTATGAACTTTCACTTTGACATTCAGGCTGTTATAAATAATCCACAATCTGTATTTCTGAATTCAGGAAATATCAACAACTCCCGCTCGTCTCTAATTAAAATGGGCAGGCAGTTCGATATTCACCTTATATAGGAAAATTCCCGGGAACCAAAGAGCAGATGAGATGACAAAGCATGAAACGATATAGTACTTAGTATAAGACTATGTTGTTTATGCAGGAATGACAATAATACAGAAACCAAGAAAGGGTATGGACTACATTACCAGTTCCGCTGGATGGGTAGCATGTTGATATGACCCTTTCTGCATTTCAGCTCATGTTTAAAATCATCGTCGTGGCACAAGTTGCGGGATCACCTGGCAAATGCAGTTACGTTATGGCCTAAAGCGTCGCTAAAACTTAATATCCATTCATACCTAAGATGTCTCTATGCTAGTAGATATGATCACTGGTCACTGTTCATTACGCAGATACACGTCTTGGCTTGAAATCTGAGCGCATTATTGCTATAGAAGCTGTCGGGATAAACGTCGAAGATCTCATATACCTCTGGCTTTTTGTATGTGTTGGAGACAATATCTAGGATTTTACTTCATGCAAAATATAACAGATATACAGGAAGTTAGGCTGAATGGTATTAATTGGTTCGCCAGGGACTAATTTACGGCACATCCTGGAGCATGGGGTGAGGTTGAATGAATACCCCATAAACATGCAGGCTCAATTTACAGGTTCAACGATAATATTGCAATGGTCATCATGGGACTAAGTGTGTCAATACCCTACGTCAAATTAGGTGTCAATTGGATAAAAGTACTTGTCCTGAGGTAGTTGAGGAGTGGATATTAGTGTGGCCCTTATTTTTTAACTTTTTGGCGTAGAATACGTCTTACCTTGCGGTATAGGGAGTCATGTCAGATTGTTATTGTTGTAATCTTTATTTCATTGATTATGAGGAAACGGCGAGACAACTTTTTTTAAAAATTTTTTTGTAGGTAAATGAAGATGATATCTTTCGTTTGATATACATTTCATATTGGTTGATATCTTCCTAATATTTAAATTTCTCAAATGAACATTGTTTAAACACATACACTCAAACATATGTGTGGTGTTTGGTTGAGTGTTTGAGGTTGTAGCGTGAGCACAAACTATGCTGCTGTTTCAGTGTGGACACAAACCTTCGGCTGTTGTTTTGGTTGATGAAATATTGAAATTTCGTATACTTACTTATGTATTTAAGTGCAACAAAATGTTAAATGTGAATTTGAATTTAACATGGATATATAATTATAAAAGATATAAATCAAATTGATTTGCGTCTGTTATTTATCATTTATCCTTACTCTTTTAATTTAAAAACACATTTATCCTATTTTTCCTACCATAAGCTTATGTATTCTATAAATAAATTAATTTGCTTATGTTATTTATCATTTATTGTTATATATGTTTTCTGTCTTATCGGATGGCGTATTCTACGTTAAACTTAATGGCCGTGTCTCTGACACAGCCTGCAGGCCTCGGACAACTGTCTGCTGTATTTTTTAACTTAAAGTTAAGACCCTCCCCCCAGTTTTGTTCATTTGCTCCAAAAACAGATGTGTGCAATCTTTTCGCCCGATCGGATAACTCTAAAGCGTGCCGCAGACGCCCTAAAGGTCTCGCAAGCATCACCCTTAGGCATTGTTTTTGAAATCAGGTAATACAATTATTCGCGGTTGTGTACCCTTGTGTTTTTTCTATAGAATAGTATCTAACTATATTGAGATTATGTGTGTAAAATTTGGTGGAAATCGGAGATCATTATATGTCCATCCGAAGTCATTGGCCAATTCAAGCCAAATAGAGAAAAATTGAAAACGGCAGTTTTTCCTCATTGGTATAAAGTTGTATGGGCTATGAATTCAAAAATCTTTGCAAATAGTATGGCTGTATTGAAAACAGTTGAAGCTTAAAATTAGGTATGACGTGTTACCTTAGAGCTCTATTTAATAATCCGATTTGGGGTAAGATATTCAAAATTATAGGAAAACATTGTTTCCCGTTGGTTTGCAACAACATTTTAAATTGAATAAGTGATGATTTATCCGACCTTTCGTATTCTTAAACTGTTCGTAAAATTAAACTGTTCGAGCGTTTGGTCGTGTTTATTAAATAATTATATTTTTCGATATTTCGCTACACTTTGGATAGCATCGTCAGGAAGATATCTTTATATATATAATTCTACTGCACGTGTGTTTGTGACTGAACTCCTCCTAAACTTCTGGACCGATTTGAATAAATTTTTTTGTATGCGTTTGGGTGGCGCCCTGGGTGGTTTAGATTTACTATTAGGTACAATTGGACAAAGGGGCGTGGTACCTCCCATACAAACCACAAATTAAAAATCCATTATTTCTGCTCCTGCTAACGGTATTTGAACAAAATTTGGTGGACAACGTCTGCCGGGTCAGCTAGTATTGTATATATATTAGAGCGGGTCAAATTGTATGGAACGTTGTTTTTTGATGAAGCGTATAGCAAATACGTAATCTATAGGTGATTCTAAGAAATTTTGCTTAAGAGACCAGTCGGATTTGGAGCCCCCCAAAAGGTATTTTTATCACCTTTCAGAATCTGTATTGATACCTGTAGAATAAGTCGTCAATGGCAGCATTGTTCAATTGAACAACTTTGTAACACTGAATAATGACGTTACAAAATAATGACGTTTACCAACACTAAACGTTGCCAAGCTTTCTTTTCCTTCTTCCTTAATCGTTCATCGTGCAATGCGCACGCAGTTTGCCAAAATACTTAAATAAAAACTCGGTTATCACAATACCAATATTTTTTTTTATTTTTAAAATCTAGTGTAACACAATCAAAGAGTGCAGTGATAATATCAAAGTTATTATGGATAATCAAGAACCATCCACAGCGTCTGCGGTGTCTTCGCAAATGGAAGCAACAACATCAACAAGTTTTGAGTCTAGATTCATTCACTAACATCCCACATCAAGATATTGTTGTTTTTGGTTTATCAAGTGATTTAAATGATCTTAGTTTGCCTACTAAATGTGACATTTTAAAATATTTTTTTAAGTGAACGTGCTAAATTTGAAAACAAATTGTTCTCGTATAAAACTTTTACTCCCCACGTAACACATAAATTGATCCCAATTGGGTGCAAATTAAATATTGAAATCATTAATAGAAGAGTGTTTTCAAAAAATTAACTGGTTTGCGATTTTGACCTTGAAGATGAAGCTTTTTTTGATTTTATATGTTTACAATTTTTGTTCGTTATGACAAGAGCTACAATTTTGCCTCAGAGAGTAAATCAAAGTTCCGAACGGTTTGCAAGATATGACCTTGAGAAAATGAACACTTTTTTGCAAAAATGACACCGAGGCCCCACTTCTTTGGGGGCCCATAAAAAAAACCTGGAGGACTTTGGGCAAAACTGGGAGACAGGGTTTCTTTCTTTTGTCTTTTATCACGTAGTGGTGTCCGTATATGGTTATATGTTTTTGTGTTGCACTGTGAAATTAAAAGCAACAGAATGTTCGTGTGGATTGATTCCAGAACATCTAAAAGAATTTACGATGGACCAGCATAATGATAGAAAATTCACAATACCTGAGTATACGGAAGACGTTGAAGAAGTAGCTACAACAATACCAACACTTACAACTGCTACCGATGATCAAACATTCGAACCACCTGAATTACACAGGGATGAAGATGAAAATGAAGCAACAAGAGAAGTTCCAGAAGCAACTGTTCAAATGAGACGAGGTCATTATACTCAAAGATACGATGCCTTACATTTTGCTATGATGTGTGATAGATTCGGTGTTTCAGATAGAGTCGCTTCATGTTTAGCAACAGCTTTATTCGAAGATATAAATTTTAGAGATGTTCATGGTAATCTTGTTATTATGGATAAATCAAAAGTGGCTAGAGAAAAAGTTAAATCTAGAGATGCAGTGCTTCGTACACGACATACAAATTCATCCATAAGATGACTCATTAACTACAGAGAAAATTAATGACAAATTTCATACCACTATGGTAAAAGAACTGCATTTAGTTGTTCTGAAAGAGCCCTATAATGAGTTACTTGGATATGTAAATTTGGGTAGTCAAGAAGGTGCAAAAACCAAATACACAAAACTGAATCAATTTTTCAACAATAAAACATTAACAGTTGATCAATTAATTGGCACATGCAGTGATGGTGAGCCAGCAAATACTGGAACAGAAAATGGTGTTTTACGATTATTTGAAAAACAGTTAAATAGACCAATTCACTGCTATATATGTCTGCTTCATTTCAATGAACTGGCATTTCGCCATTTATATCAAACATTGGACAAAACAGTCACCAGTGGACCACGAGCAGCAAGTGGAGAGTTATTCAAAGCTATTCAAGAATGTGAGAAATTGCAGGTATGTACTTACTTACTTATCCGGTCTCGGACAACCTCGGGGGGTGAGGGACCTTACAAAACGAAGATAACATATTTCGCCAACCAGTTCGATCTTTTGCTTTATTTCTCCAGTTGGCAATACCAAGTGTATGCAGGGATTCGTCAACCTGATCGCTCCAGCGGAGTCTTGGTCTTCCAATTTTTCGTCTTCCTTCGAGTTTGGTCTCGAAAACCCCTCGTGCTGGTTCGTCTTCATCCATTCTACTGACATGGCCTAACCAGCGTAATTGCGTTATCTTGATCCGCTTAACTATGTCAATGTCAGGATAAAGCTCATACAGCTCATGATTCATGCGTAGCCGATACTCGCCGTTGTGCACTATAGGCCCATACATTTTTCGGAGTATTTTTCTCTCGAAGACTGCTACCGATGTTTGGTCTGCTTGCGATAGGACCCAGGATTCTGCGCCATAAAGCAAGATTGGTTGTATGAGAGTCTGGTATAGCTGGAATTTTGTTAGTCTGGAGAGGATTTCATCTCTAAAGTGTTTGATTAGCCCAAAGTAACATCTATTCGCAGGCATGATAATCCGCTTGATCTCAAGGCTGACTTTGTTGTTTACGGTAGCTCCGAAGTATATAAATTCGCCCACTACGTCGAAATTATAAGTGTTATCAACGTTCACGCTTTGGTCTAATCGCGTGGAGGCCCTGCTCGTTGAAACCATTAATTTTATCTTGTCCTCATTTACTTTAGACCTACTTTTGCTGACTCCTTCTCAATTTTCGAGAAAACGGCAGTCACTTCTCTAATTGGGCGCCCAATGATATCTATATCATTAGCATAGGCGAGCAGCATGTGACTTTTTCTGCTGATGCTTTTATTCATGTTGACTGCAGCTTTTCTCATAATGATCTCCATTAAGATGTTAATGAGATCGCACGATAGGGTGTCGCCTTGCCTGAGGCCTCGCTTAGTTTCGAAAGGTTCGGTAAGATCCTTACCAACTTTCACTGCTGATAATTGCAGGTATGTAACACTTTATTTTATATAATATCATCATTTATTATCATTATTTATTGTCACTGTTTTACTTTTTCGATTGGAATAAAGTTAAAACAAAAAAATAATTCCATTTTAATTGATCTAAACATTTCATTTTTCAGGTAGTAGCTGATTTTGATACAATACCACTGGAGAATATGCCTGCATGATGGATCATGAACATGAGCTCGAACTATCAACAGATGTTAAATATATATAAGCAATTTCGAATGGTATTGTTCCAGTTGATTTAGCTAACATTAAACCAGGACCAATTGCACATTCTCGTTGGTTAACCAAAGCAAGTAGATTACAACTAATACAACATCGACCAATTTAAAAACTTTGGCAATTTATATTATTACAGTTTATGTGCCAACGTACTTCAATCTGAAGTTTTATAACTCTGTTGTGTACGGCAGTGCATTTTTATTAAAATTTATACGTTGGACACGATACTTACAACCAAACTTAAGTAATATTGTAGATGGTGTAATTCAAAACAACTTATATTACGCACATCCAGAAAATATCTTATTAACAATGTTATTTGATGATCGAAACGCAATACGGGATAGAGCTATCAAAAAGATTTTACACTATCGAGAAAAGTTGTACGATCCAACTAAACTCAGAGTTTACAACAAAAATATCTTAAATTTCGATGCTACCGATTATGTCGAGATGGTTGATATGAATAACGACGATATATTATTTGAACCAGCATTTACTCCACAGATTCCATATGATCACTTGGTAGAATACTTAGATTTCGATGAACCACCACTGGCTGATCCACAAATTACAATGCACATACAAGGAACAGAAAGATATGTACAATTATTAACGAGGGTTTCAAAACGAGTTATAGGAAAGAATCGTGAAGGAGTTATGGCAGTGACATTAAAAAGTCGTAAGAAAACTCCTCGAATGGAAAGTAAAAAGGACCTTAAAAAAATAATATTACCACGCTAAAACATTAAATTGTAGGTCGAGAATAATATTTAAAAATAAATTGAATTAAAAATGTAAAAATAATGTTTTTTTTTGTTGAAACCTTGAACATGTTGCTTTTTTCAGATCGATTTTCCTACAAGAAGGAGTTCGAAAACAAAAAAATTGATCGTAATAAAAGTTGTTGTAGATTATCTGAACTTTCATAATTTGAAAAAAAAAGAATCTCGAAAAAAATCGAAGAAAATTCAGAATTTATTAGTTAAAAGTTCATTTTAAGCTATTTTTCGACAAATAATTCCTAATATCTCTACTAAAATTAAAGAAAAAATGTTGGTATCAATACAGATTCTGAAAGGTGATAAAAATACCTTTCAAACAAGCCCACATTATATATATAATTCTATCCGATTTTATGACGAATTTAATAAAATTATTCTATGTATATATGGAAAAATATCTATTTTGAAATTTTGGGGGGCTCTAAATCCGACTTAGAGCTATGGTCTCTTGGGCAAAATTTCTCAAAATCACCTATAGATTACGTTTTTAGTATACGCCTCATCAAAAAAAAAATATAACCCGCCCTAATATATATATATTATAAAGGGTCCGCCAACAAACGTGTTTTTTTCAACTAGTGCTTATTTCGTGTATGGTAACACTTAGCTCATATCTGATTTGACAAATAATTAGTTTTAGCATTCCGCTGAACAAATATGGTTCTGTATACGTTTGAACAACGCTGGGAAATATGGGAAAAATGGGCCTGCGATCGACTTACAGAAGATGCAGATTTTTCCAAAAAAATCATCTTTTCAGATGAAGCTCATTTTGATCTTGGCGGGTATGTAAACAAGCATAATTGTCGCATTTGGGGCACAGAAAACCCGCACGCATACATTAAAAACCGATGCACCCAAAACGAGTCACTGTTTGGTGCGGATTTTGCGGCAACATTTGCATTCAACAGTACGGCGTTACATGCCACACAGCCGAAGCTACACTCGATGTTTTGCGCCCTGTTTTTGAAGATCGCATTATCAGCCGCAGAGCTGATGTCGTTTGGGCACCTCGGAGCTGCGATTTGACACCGTTGGACTATCACTTGTGGGGTGCCCTCAAAGATAAGTGTTACGCCGACAAGCCAGAGACAATTGACGGTTTAAAGGACAATATTTGTGAAGCCATTGGTGAAATACAGCTGCACACAATCGATAATGTGCTTAAAAATTGCGCCGATCGTGTAGGCTACTGCATGGCCAGCCGAGGCAGCCATTTGAATGAAGTTATTTTCCATTATTAACCGGAAGGATTGTACTTTCAAATAAAAGAAGAAATTTGAGAAAATATTCAGTAGTTTTTTTTAAAGCATTTTCAAAAAAAAAAGTTATTTCGCGGACCCGTTATTATGCGTACAAAAAATTAAAAAAATTTCGTATTACAGATATTCTGTTTTTTCCCGAGATTTGAAAGTCGTAAAATGGTGATGACTTTTTGTTCTCATTAAAAATAGTGATATGCCAGCTAAGTTTTGTTTAACCCACATTCAGTTCGTTGTACTATATAGTGCGTACTATTAGGGTCCAATTCAGTTTGAGACTATCGTGCACTTTAGGATGATAGGCACCGGTACCAAACACCTTGGCTTTAAATTGTTTTGTATTCTCTGCGGTTGTTTTATGTCGCCAATAGCACTCGCTATAGAGTCGAAATTTATAAAAATCAGGCACGTCCCGCTGTCCACCGCTGATCTGCCCGCAGCCGCCAGCAAACAACTGCCCAGTAAACAGGCGTATCCACTATCCTCAACCTCTGGACACGTCCCGTAGCACATAATACGTGCTATCTAAGGTTTACGAAAAAACTCAGTAACAGCCGAGATTCCATATCCCTTTGTTGTTTTATACCCCGCCCTACTAAGTCGTTATATTTTTAACCATGCTACAAATCAGGAAGACCTTTGTTACTTATTGGCTGTTTCTTGGCGCAAGAGATATTATGGTATGATTTTGATATATGATAACTCTAAAATTCTCTTTACCCTAGAGAAGAATTACTTCACTGCAATTAACATTGTAGAGAATTCGCATTAAAGCCGCAGCCAAACGTATATTTTATTTCCAATCAAACTAATATTAGTATTAGAAACGGTAAATAGCGAGATAATATATAAACCTGAATGGACGAAAACTGAGTTCGTTTTCCTCTCGATATTTAATTCATTGGGTCATATGAGTAATATTAATAGCACAAGCCAAACGTATACTTAATTTGTAATCTATTTGCCAATTAAAGTTAATCATAAGCCAAGTAGTATAATTACACTAAAAATAAATGTAAGCAAAATATTGCGATAATCAACAAGTTCTAACAGATAAAACAATAATTAAATTGAGTTATTTTTATTGCACATTTTTCAGTTAATAATTAATTGTCTTATAAGTTAATTATGAAAAGATGTTAACAACAGATTAATCATGCGACAAGTCTTTGGGTGGTCTTGTTAATTACACAGTCGCTATTATTAACATCATGGCAATGATAGCAAATACCCGGAAATTAAATAGGAAAACAGGTAATTCCAGAGCAGGATTAATAAACAAAATAAAACAAACATTCGATCAAATTAAACAAAATACATCTTTTATAAAAGAAAATAGTGTCAAATGGCAAAAAATCCGAATTGCCGTTGTGTTTAGTGGTAAAATACATCAAAGATAGAGCATACAAGTCAAAATATGTATGTAAAACCAACTAGAAAAGCAGCGATGGGATTAGAAAGTTTTTTATTTCTACCATGATCAGGCTGCACAGTGGGGCCGATTGGAAAAAACACATTAATAATATCACAACTTTTAAAGTATTGTTCTGATTAGTTTGGAATGTACTACACATTTGCGAGTCATGCGTTCAAAATGGAAATGTATACTACTGTTTTCAGTTTTACAACCTCAGTTACACACTTCGAAAAATTTGTAACTTTCGGTGTGACGTTATTGTTCAGCCTTATTCCATAAATTGTATCCATGGTAAACTCTCTGATGAACACATGATATCCCAAATCACATTACAAAGAATTTTGTGTTACATTACGATTTGTCACACTTCACGTTTCCAAAGAGATCCTTCCCGATAGCATAAATTAAAAAAACCTCTTGCATACTAGATTCTCTTTATCGGAAATCTCCATTAGCAAGCTTAAGTGATAAGGCGAAACGAATGAGCAGCCTGATTGGTTTTGCAATCACTGATACGTTTCAAGATAATTAAGCGACTGATGACACTGACGGTCATCAAGATATCGGCCAATTTTTTTGTCCTTAGAAGCCGGCTGAGTTAACATAAGGGCCAACGGCGTATAGAAACCAAAAGAATAAACTTCAGGTTCGACATATTACATTCTGTTTAGCATCCAATCCACAATGGGCGACTGCAATCAAATATCCTGTCAGTAGGTAACATGCTAAAACCCGGTGGCCTGCGACATATACTACATATAAAGATGTTTTCAACAGAGACGCTACAAAAGTAAATCGATAGGGACAGCAAACGAAGCCATATTTTTTCCCGCTCTTTTGACATTTCTCTTCGGTAAGGTTTGCCATTTCATAATGGAAAGATATACGAGCCAACAACGAATCGAAATTATTAAAATTTACTACCGAAATTTGGAGTCAGTGGTCTCAACTTTAAGAGCGCGACGTCCTATTTATGGTCGGCTTATTTCTGGCTCAATGGCTTCGTCAATAAGCAAAATATCCGTTATTGGTCAGACAGCAATCCACACGTAATCCATGAGTCATCATTGCGTCTCGGAAAAATTACGGTTTGGTGCGGTTTATGGGTCGGCGGCGTCATTGAGCCGTACTTCTTCCGTGATGATCAAGACCGGCCCATTATTGTGAATGCGAATCGCTACCGTTCAATGATAACCGAATATTTTTGGCCCCAATTGGATAATATGGACTTGGAGGACATGTGGTTCCAACAGGACGGCGCCACAAGCCACACAGCGAATGCCACAATCAATTTATTGGACACCAAGTTTGGTGAACGTGTTATCTCACGAAATGGCCAAGTCGATTGGCCGCCTCGGTCGGGCGATTTGACGCCGTTAGATTATTTCCTGTGGGGCTACGTCAAGTCTATGGTCAATACCAACAAGCCAGCGACGATTGATGAACTTTGTACGAATATCGAACGTGAAATTGCAGTAGTATCGGCCGATTTATGCTTGAAAACCGTCGAAAATTGGGTTCAGCGTCTGGACTTCTGCAAGCGTGCCCGTGGTGGCCATGTAAAAGAAAAGAAAGAAAACTTTTGTAGCGCTCTTATTGAAACACACGTTACATGTACATATACTACAGTTTGGTTGCGGACTTGTAGTTGGCAAAAGACTGCGACACCTCGTATCGCGGTTAAATCTTGTGGGTTTTTATATTTGCCTAATTGGTGTGCGTGCCCCATGGCCATGACTTTAAGGCTGTACTACGAGATTTTAATGCTGAAGTAGGCAGAGAGAATGTGTTTCAGACAACTATTGGCAATTTCAGTCTACATGCTGACAATTCCAAAAACGCTATGAGACTGATTGATTTTGCCGCGGCAAAAAATATGGTCGATAGTGGCAAATGACTCCAGCGTAGAGAAATTCAAAAGGCTTGATCACGTGGTAATTGATGGAAGGCACTCATCCAGTGTAATGAAAGTGCAGGTGATTAGAGGAGCTAACATCGATTGTGATCACTTCTGGTAGCAGCAAAGGTTCGCACAAGATTAAGTAGAGCGAAAATCGTGCGCAACCTGACGCAGAGAAAGCTAGACACAGCAAAGCTGTAAATACCAGAGGAAGCCATAGTCTACTCAAGGAAGAACTCGTAACTTTTGGCACAGAACCCATGACAATCCTAAAGCGCAGTGGAAACCTATTTCAGACTCTATAAAGACTGCCGCACAACCGGACTTGGTTTCGAAAAATTGCTTCGCAATAAACCATAGTACGATGAAGAGTGTCGCATTGAAAATGATGAAAAGAGCACTGCACGCATGGCAACGCGAGCTGCGGTATAGGGAAAAAGAAGGAAGGTAAACTGTCTCTTTAGGCGTAGGAAACAGCAGTGGAGAAAGAGCGAGAGTTAGAAAATTGAGTCATACAGAAGGAAGATCAAAGCCCGCAAAGGTCAGACGCAGAACTAATAGACATGGTTCAGGGCCCACCTTCTGTAAAGAGAAAGATGAAAATCTCATCGCAGATGCGCAGAGCATGTTGAGAATATGGAGAGATGATATCTCCGCGCTATTGGTATCTGAGATATCCAATGACGATGAGACGATCGATCACAATTTGGAGGACGACGTGGAACAGCTACTGTCCGGTTTAAGAACAACAACGCCTTAGGAACCGATGGATTACCGGCGGAGCTGTTTATGGCTTGTGGCGATGAGGTGATAAGGTCCATGCATAAGCTCATTAGCAAAATTTGGTTAGCCGTCTGTATGCCCGGCGATTGTAGTCTCAGTATAATATGTCCAATATTTAAAAAAGGTGAACCGAGTCTCTGTGCCAACTACCGTGGAATAAGTCTCTTATCCGTAGCATATAATGTTCTATCAAGTATAATGTGCGAAAGACTAAAACAAATTATCGCTGGCCTGATTGGACCATACCAGTGTAACTTTAGGCCCGGGAAATCGACAACTGACCAGATTTTCACGCTAAGCCAAATGCTGGTGAAGACCCACGAATAACAAATCGACACCGATAATAAACTTGTCGATTATAAGACGGCCTTCGATAGCCCGATTGCGCGAATCCATCACTGAGGTTGAAAGTAAATTTAAATTTTGAAATTATTTGAAAAACTATTTCTGTTGAAGCAAAATAAATGTTGTTGTGTTTTGTTGCGAACAATGAATTTAAATATTTTATGCAGTTAAAATTATTATTTCATTGTTAATCAAAATGGTGCCTTAGAAAATGGTTTTATTTAATATTGGAGTCGGAGTGGAGTCATTTGATAGCTAAACCTTTCATATGTTCTGTCTTAGGAAAAAACACCCTTTACACAACTCCACTCCCACTACAATAGTAAAATAAAACCATTTTCGAAGGAATAATTTTGACAAGCAGCGAAATAGTTTGAACTACAGTGAATAGTTTGAAAACAAAAAAATAATTAATTTGTTTGAACAGTAATAGTTTTTCAAATAAAACCCAGTTGATCCGATATTCAAAAAAATCAATGAGAGTTCGAACTCACGGATGATGTGTTAACACCTTTTTGCTACACGGTACCTGTTCGATTCCTATGAACACATTAGTAAATGTTACATTGGAAAATTAAAAATAATAGTTTACTTCGGCCCGGCCGAACTTAACACCGTTTCTACTTGTTTTTGTATACACCGGGCAATGCTGAACATCAAATGACTCGCTTTGTTTGACCATAGCAACACCAACGAAACAACCAAACACACAACATCACACATACTTTGTCCGAAGTAGCTGACGTATTAGTATATCACCATAACGTCGACTGCGCAAGCTCATGGGTTTGCAAATGAAATTTTGCGTGGCTATGCTTTATATCTCCGTTCAACAACAGCAACAGACACATGTACATAAATACATTATTATGTTGAAACAGACGCTATAGACACAATTGCGTTTGCCTCACCCCTGCCACACCACTCTTTCATTGCTCTCTTGCTAGCTCATTTTTGTTGAACACGTCATTATTCTCTTTCGCAGTCGCAGAAAGTCTGGTTTTAGCAGCAGCATAAAACCTGGTTTTAGCAGCAGCAGAAAACCTGTCTGTGTGTTGTTTGCATGTGTTGACTTTGATAGATTTAGTCTCTATACGCCGCTATAGATGTTAACACATCAATAATGCGAAAAGAACTCAGTGTCTATATCATAGAGTAATAACGTATAGAGACGCCAACTCCCTCAGTAAATTGATGACATTTGGTGTGTTGCAGATGAGCGGTTGGATGTTGGAAAATATTGCTTTAATAATACCAGATAGCGGCAAGGGCTCAAACCATTTAATTATAAATCAGCAGCGGCATTTCGATTTGTGCGTTAAAAAAATAAAACTAACAATAAATGATGACAAACATTTCCAGAATTTCACGACATGAAAAATTTAAGTCAAAATTTTTTGTAATTCCACCTGGTCCTATCGCACCGACCGCACCACGAATAGTGTGAACGGAAGTGTTTATTGAGAACAACGGCAGCTCTATACGTCATTACTCTGTGGTATATATTCTCGTATTGAAATAAAAGCGTTTGACATTCCACTTTTATTTATAGTCTTGGAAATGTTTAGCACTTCCATTGCCTGGTAGCAAATTTATTTTAGATGTGAGTTGGAACATTTTTAACGATACCCAGAATTTAACTATACATCGGCTTTGTTACGCGATGCCATATACATAGCATAGCTATATCATTCTTCGCAATGAGAAACCAAGACACCCACAACAAATCGACCTAGTCCAAAGGCAAACTGGCAATACAGTGTAATATTGTAAAGTATATTAACCGAAAAAATCGGTCCGCGAATTATTTCTTTCGAAAATTTTGACTTATGATGCAAATTCTATGCTTGGAGTCGGAGTCGTTAATATTTGTACGACTCTAACTCCAGGCGACTATCCCGAACTCCGACTCCAATTCTGAATCCACAGCACTGCATTAAAGTGGCCCATTATAAATATATGGAGCCCCAAAAAAGGAAAAAGTTATTCGTGGGAAAATTCCGCAAATATTTTCGGCCTATGGAAAAATTCCATCAAAACTAAACCGAATTATTAAGTTTCATAGAAAAGTTCACAAAAATTTATGATATAGAACAAAAGAACAAATGTTGGAAAAATTAGCTCAACTAACGTGAGTTCACAAACATGTATGATGCAGAATGTAGAATGTGTAGATTTAGTTCAACTACAATATTTTCAACTACAATATTCAGGAGATTAACATTGTCACATGTTGTTTTTCGGTTCGCTCTAATGAAGATAAAAAATATTTTATAAATTTACAAGCAAACAATAAAGGCAATATTATAGAAATTAAAAAAAAAAATATTATGCAATCAATATAATTGCATTTGTTACTGGAGTGTTTAAATATTTCACCGGAAATATGCACATTGCTCCACACGTATGCATTTCAGTCAAATTAAACTGTTGCAAAAAATTAGGTTGGATAAAAAAACTTCCGTTTGTTAAATTAATACAATTATAATACAGTTTAATGCTAAAGCTATTATGCATTTTGTCAGTGGCGGATTTAGGATTTGTGTAATCCAGAGCTGATCCTGCTGTGGTGGCTACAATGTATTTATTTTTTTAGTTTCAATGGTTGTGGGAGGGGGCGGGTGTGGGTCGGAAATAAATTCAATATTGAAACTAGCTTTTTTTTAACTGACCAGAGAACTACTGTTTGTTTGTTTATATATATTTTAAAAATCTAAAATAACAGATATCCTGAAATATATATACACAACATCTTCATTAAAGGTATGTCATGATCTGCTATTTATTTTTGCATTGTATTCAGTAATGTTTAAAATTTCATCCTGGAGAGATATACGCAAGAACAACGTTTACAAATTATAAAATTTTTTTTTATCCAAATAATCGTTCGCCAATGGCAACTTTTCCTGCAATTTTGCCATTTTATAGTCGTAATAATCGTCTACCTGTGGTCGCTATTTGTCGAATTGTTGCAAATGACGAGCGCACATTTTGTTTTCATAAAGTTCACGTGCCAGTAAGACAAAGAACAATTGGGACTGTCTCAAACCACAACCTGGCGGATTTTTATGGCCGAAATTGGAAGAGGTTGATCTTGCCAACATTTGGTTCCAACAAGAAGAAGCTTCGTGCCAGACAGCACGTGCAACAACCGAATTATAGCGAAACAAATTTGGAAATTGAATTATTTCAAGAAATGTTGACATTGAATGGCCACCACGAAGTCGGGTGGCTCACATTAAGGCACAGCTCGACGTCAACGAGAGCTAAGCGGTGAAAGATATAGACAAGAGCTACAACTATCCCTCAGAGTGTAAATGAAAATTCCGAACGGTTTGCAAGATATGAGCCGGACAAAATGATCACGTTTTTTGCAAAAATTACACCGAGGCAAAAAACTTTGGGGACCCATAAAAAAACGTGCATGACTTGGGGCAAAACTGGGAGACATGGGTCTGTTTTCTTGGTCTTTTATCACGTAGTGGTGTTCCGTATATGGTTGTATTTTTTAGTGTTGCACTGTGAAATGCACCCACAACGAGCAACTGTCTGGTGCGGAATTTGGACAGGCGGCGTGATTGGGCCGTTTGAAATTGAGTCCTAAATTGCAGTGACTGTGAACGGCCTTCGTTACAGGAACATGATAACGGAATTCTTGTGGCCTTAACTATACGGCATGGATCTGGACGACATGTGGTTTCCGCAAGACGACGCCACCTGTCACACCGCGTATCGATTTATTCTCAAGAAATTGTGATGTCAATTAATTGGCCAACAAGGTCATGCAATATAACGCAGTGCGAAAAATCAAGGTTTTTTTCTGAATAAACCACAAACAATTCCTAAGCTCAAATTCAAGTTCTAACGCGTTATTGGTGAGGTAAAGCTACATCTCTGTAAAAAATTCATAGAAAATTGCAGGAAAATGGCCTGTCATCAGAGCCGTGGGCGTCATTTTACCGATATTTTATTCTATACTTAATCGGAATATGTCTTCTTTACAATCCAATAAAAAAAATCAGTACTGTCACAGAAAATACGTGTTTTTATTTTAAATTGAAAATGTGGATTCTTACTGAGACACCCTTACATGTCACTAAAATTGTTCATATATCTGGTGTGGGCCCTAAGGATCAACCTGTATATTCCTAGCATATGCTTTAAGCCGGCGCTGCATTTTGAAATGACTCAAAGCAAATTATATGCAACTATAACGCAACATCATTAATTTCATTTGTAGTTTAATCCATTTTTGTTGGCTTTGACAAGAATCTGAGGGTTTTAAATAACATTTACATTGATCATAAAAACCATTGATATAGTGGTGGAAAAAACCATGAATATTTTTCACATATGAAAATAGAATAGAAAAAACCCCAGTGGCAAGACTTAAACTACTACGCATAAAGCTAATGGGACGCGAGAAGTTTCCTAGGAAAACTTTATGTAGTAGCAAAGTTGAAATAAATGCAACAATTCTCACTTAAATTTAAAACTTGAATTATCTGTGCCTTGTAATATAAGAGAAAATTCGAACTAGCTCCACGAAGTTAACCCGCACGCCACTCATTATTATCGAAATTACATTCTACCGCGTGCAAAATTGCATGCTGCTAACATAATCAAGAGTGCTAAACTTCAGTGGACTGGTCTTGCACACAGGAACCTTAAATAACGGCAAGGGAAATACAGAATTCCAGAATCCAACGGATATGCGCTTGGAATTTAAGAAACGTCTGCAATCTCGGTGCAGCTACACTGCTGACTGATGTCATCAAAAATTTAAAAGCTGACATCACACGACTCCAGGCACTGTGATGAACAGGACATGGATGTACAGGGAAGAAAACCAGTATCGGCTACACACAAAAACATAGTTCGCAGGCTTAGGATAAATCGCAAATAAATCAACTTCGATAGGGGATGGTAATGGTGGCAAACGAATATTTGTTGAATCACACATATTAGTTCCTCTGTGAAAAAAAAACGCTATCTCTGTCCTTTTTTGTTGTTTGGGTGCAAATATAATGTGTGCTTAGAGCTTGTCTCAAATATAATATTCTTGTGTGCAAACACATTGAGTTTGCTATCCAATATTACATGTTTGAGACACAATGATTAATATGTTATAATATATGTGTTTTTTGGACCCAAATATATATGTGTTTTTTGTACTCTTTATGCTCTCTCGAGAGCAAGCGAATAAAAGAAGGACAACGACAGAGTCTGTCTTAAAAGTGTGTATCTATGTGATATATTCTCTCCATCAGTGATTCATAAATATTCCTATGGATTTAGTTTCACGTATTCAGTTGTCAATAGTTCATCGGACATAGGATGTCAAAATCGCTTGATAAACAAAAAAATAAACAAAGCCTGGGACGGTTAAATGGTTTGTGATGTTGCTTTGTTTTTTATCTATGTAAGTATGTGTGTGTGACACCAAAGTGAGACGCGATTTTGAGGGAAGAAAGAATGTGGAGCCCTTTGTTTGCACTGAGAATATAAGAGCAACAAAACATTTGCGAAATATAGTAAAACAAAAAATTAATTAACACACGCCTGGCTTGCATGAACTTGATTTGTATATAAATATCTTGTTTGTGTACTAACGCATAGTGATAACCAACGCAGAGTTGAAACCTTCGGAATAACAAAAACGAGAAAGACAACAGAGAAAGGAGAAACAAAAGAACAGCCGATTCTCATTTCATGAAAAACACAAATCATGAATTCAATGCAAGTATTAAAAAATAAAATGGTTTCCCATTACATCCCATGAAGGGACCGGGGAGAACTTCTCACAATCACTGAGCTGTGCGCTTTCCATTTTTCACTCACTGATCATTTTCTCAGGCTCATATCTTGCAAACCGATCAGAATTTCGATTTACTCTCTGTCATAAAGAACAAAAATTGCGAACATATAAAATCAAAAAAACTTCACCTTCCAGATCAAAATCGCAAAAAACCTAAAAAAAATTCGATTTTTTTTTACCTTTTTCCCCGTGTTCAGGTCCATAAGTAGCAAACCGTTCAAAATTCAAGGAAACAATCAACTACAAAAATTTACCTAAGATCTCAATAAACAAATTTCTAGAACATATAAACTTCGTACAGATGATTCTTAAAACTGTTTAGGTAGCACGCAAAAGTGAAAAATTTGACGAACATTTTTTAATTTAATTTTTTTTACCTTTTTCTCCTGTTCAGGTCCATAGGTAGCAAAAAATAAATATGCCTGGCCAGAACCATGTGTTTGTCCAAGGGTTAACACCTCAGAGAGTAAATCGAAATTCCGAACGGTTTGCAAGATATGAGCCTGAGAAAATGATCACATTTTTACGAAACTGATACCGAGGCCCCAAATCTTTGGCGGCCCATAAAAAAAAAAAAGTGCATGACTTTGGGAAAAATTGGGAGACACGGGTCTTTTTTTTTTAGTCTTTTATCACGTAGTGGTGTCCGTATATGGTTTTTTTTTCGTGTTGCACTGTGTTATTTATAAATGTTGATTTATATTGATAAAATTAATTTTAATACATATTACATATTCATTTAATTCACAGAGTAATTCGTTTCTAAATATTATTACGTTTGGGAGGAAATATGCCTATGTTTCCACGTAAGTATATGGAGGTTTGGGGGGAAATACTCCAATGCTTTCACGTAAGTATATGGATGTTTGGCATGAAGAACACATGTGTGTCTACGTAAAACCATACATGTTTGAAAGTAAACATGCTACAGTTTGCATGTAAGTACAAGCGAGTTTGGGACTTGCAAACATATGATTGTTTCAGGCGTGTTCCAAAACTATACATGGTTGGGTAGTTGAAAACGCTTCAAGACAGCATTCTCTCAAGCACACTTAGACTAAAGAAGCCTATTATGATACCTGCAGTTTCCTCTATAGCAACCATTGACTAGTCGTCCAGCCAATTTGCCCTTTCAATGAATTTGTCTATAAGACCTACAGGAATATCCTGTAGGGTTACGGTGCTAACTAAATGTGTTCCGAATATCCAACTTCTCAGTCCTGCCAGAGCAGGGCAATCCAAGAGATGGTGTTTTGTCGTTTGCTCGTCCTCTTCCATGCAGCATCTACAGAGATTGGAGTTTCTATGTCCCAATCTTAGGGCGTGTTTTCCTACAAGACAATGTCCCGTAAGTGTACTCACACTCACAGAAAAATTCGGTTGAGACAGCCGAATTAGCCGTAACCGAATTAATAGGTTGTCTCAACCGAATTAGAGGTTGACACAACCGAATTTAGATAGTGTCACAAATTAATTATTAACGTTTTTTATTATTAAATGATGATTTATTTTCCTGTATTCTTATAAAAACTTCAAAAAGCGAGAAAATAAAGTCAGACATATTGGGTAATCTATATAATAATAAATTTGTTTTACATGCCTCTTCCGACCTTTTTCAAGTCCCGGCCATCACGGGACTCCGCACTAATTCTGACATTCGGCTGATGTATCGGTTGATCTCACATGACCGACCATGAAAAACTTGAAAACTGTTGATATCTGCTTCAATAATTTCTGAAAAATAAGACGTTTTAATACAAAACATATTTTACTTACCTTTCTTAATAACAGCAAACAATTTTGACATTTTTTAATTCTTTTTAAAATATCATTTGATTATAGAATTTTAAACGTCATATGTTAAATACATGGCCTTAGGTCGTGGTAACAGAATTGAATATGAATTCGGTTGTACCCACAGAATTCATGAGAAATTCAGTTAGAACAACGGAATTGACGCCAAATTCGGTCGTTGCAACCGAATTAAAGCTAGATTCGGTTACTGCGACCGAATTAATACCAAATTCGATAGTTACAACCGAATTGATGCCAAATTCGGTTACTACAACCAAATTAATGCCAGATTCGGTTACTCCAACTGAATTTGGTACCAATTTTGGTTCCTGCATCCGTATTTACTTCAAATTCGGTTGTTCCAACCGAAATTTTTGAAAATTTAGTTGACTGAACGAATATAATTGCAGATTCAGTTGTCACAATCGAATCAAATAAGAAATGGGGTTGCTTCAACCGAATTTCGGTTCTGGGAACTAAATTCGGTCGTAACAACCTCAATTCGGTTGTGGCAACCTCAATTCGGTGGTAGCAGCCGAATTAATGGTTGCTTACATCCTCTTTTCAAACAATTAGTTCTCTGAGTGTATCATTGTGGATAACCCGGCAAGTTAAGTAGTTGAGTAGTCCTCTTCCTGTCCACATGTGGACAGAGGACCCTGGATTGTTTGCAAGTTGAAGTAAGTCTCCACTTGTCCTTGAACATATTATCGGCCCACTGCCTGATCTGCAAACTTCAGGTAGAGATTGCCATACTAACACCTTATTTTGCCGGAAGAACCTGTGCCGTAGTGCCCTGTCTAGCTAACGCATCCGCTACGCAATTGCCTGGAATGTCGCTGTGTCCCGGTACCCAGATGAGCCTGATGTCGAAATACCCTGTCATCACCCTAAAATATGAGCGGCATTCTTTCACCGTCAGGGACGTAGCAAATATGGCTTTCAGGGATTTTATAGCAGCCTGGCTGTCTGTGTAGATACATATTCTCCGGAGGGTTGTGACACTACTTTTCAGTAGTTCAGCAACTTCACTACGGTGATCAGGCAGCTTGAAGAAGATATTTACATTTAGGTTCGGTGAATGAACCCCATAGCCTACTTGCTCGTCCAACTTTGATACATCCGTGAAAACTCTGATACTACTGGTATCCCATTTCAGTGACTTTTCCCAGGTTTTCCTGTTCGGAATAGAAGTGCTTAGATTTGTGGCTGGTAGAAGGTATGGGATACAGTAGTCCGTTTTTACGGGAATAGATTTGATCCGGTGTAGTAATTCAGCGTGTCCGTAATGCCCCGATATCAAAACTCCACAATCTCTGATTCTCACCAGGGATGTAGCGGCTGCCGATTCGGTCATGATATCAGGAGTACAGATGTTCAAGATAGCACTAAGTGCAGTACCTGACGTCGTTCCCATTGCCCCACTAACGCTAATCAGTGCTGATCTATGAATTTTCATCAAGGAATTTAGAATATATTTCCTTGGGAGGGACCTCCACCAAACTACGTTGCGATAGAGAAATATTGGTCTGACTATTGCCGTATAAATCCACATCCATCCATCGTCTCCATCTTAGGAGACAGTCCCCAGCGCTTTCCTATGGCCCCTTTACAGCAGCAAAGAGCAACAGACGCCTATTTCACCCTCTCCTCCACTTTCGGTTTCCAACACAGTTTTCTGTCAAGAATTATCCCCAGATACTTGACCTTTTCCGTGAACTGTAATTGCACCCTATTAACTGACGGCAGTTCAAATACAGGTATTTTATATTTCGGAGAGAACAAGATAAGTTCGGTTTTAAATGGGTTAAGCGATAGTCCGTGGTTAGCGGTCCAGTTCGAAACCAGACTAAGTGGCTGGTTGTACGAATGCTAAGTAAATTGAGGTTTCCACCCGTACAGATGATAGCAATATCATCGGCATAGGCAAAGACCTGACATTCGGCCTTGTCCAATTCAAGAAGCAGTTTGTTGATAGAAGTGAACTATAATAGTGGAGACAGAACGCCCCCCTGCGGTGTCCCCCTGTTAACGTTACTAGCAAATGTAACACCTCCCCATTCAGCTTTGACGGATCTAGCCAGTAGAAGCTTCCCAGTTAGGCGTGTCACTAACCTGTCGACTCCTAGATTCTGTGGCGACCTAAGAATCGGCGAAAGTTGAATGTTATTGAAGGCTCCCTCGATGTACAGGAAGGTCCCCAGAGCGAAGACCCTATTTTCTAGAGAGTTTTCTATTATGCTGACTATAGAGTGGAGAGCCGTCTCAGTTATATATATTACTGCAGAATATATTTGGGAGAATATATTACAGAGGCCGGTGTTTTTGTTCAGAAATATTTGTATTTTGTTCATACTTAAATACTAAAGTTATCATAAAAAATATAAAAGAATTCAGAGTTTTATTTTAATTAGAAACAATTGTACTTGAATTTAAAGAATCTCAAGAAAGTTACAATTATGTAGTAGTTTTGGGTTTTCATAACAAGAAATTTGTAACTCCAATTCTAGGTATGTGGTAACAATCAAATGCATACATGGGGCAAATTAATTATATGGTAATTATAATTTGTTGTTTAATTTGAATTTCCTGTCCACATGCAAATTCAAAAAAATGTCAGTACCATTGGCAATTATACTTATTTTCGTAGCATTTCCTTCATATCTGGTACTTTTGGTTGTCAGACATTTTATAGTTTTATGAATTTGAAAGTACTGCGAGGCAATACCTATCGAAACCACAAACCTCTACATATAAAATACTTTAAAAAACAGAATTGCCAGCAGTCAAACAAATTCAAAATAATTAAAAGCATTCCCAAATTTCATTACAATTTCAATTGGCATGAGCAAATGCAAATTCAAAATTTTTTAATTGCCATTGTGAGGAATGGTAATTCTTTTCCATTTACATTAGATAAAGTAATGCAAATTAAAATCCAGTGCAAATTAAAAACCCCATGTATGATCAAATTGTAACCACAAGATTGTTACAAGGTTGTCCCCATTGTTTATATATGGTATTCAGGCAACAGGGTGACAACGAAAGATTCACCTCGTAACAAATAACTCACCTCACACTAACAGGTTTTCAAAAGCAGAGAACACAAAACAAAGAGAAAACAAACAAACAGAGAAAACAAAACAACATCCGGAGATGCTAAGCGGAAAGACTATATCTGCGCATCCGCGACAAATATTTAGAAGACGATATTTTTAGAAAAGATATTATTTTTAGGAAAAAGTACTTTTTGTAAGAAAGTGTCATAAGAGTATGTATTTTTTACAAAGAAGTACTTGTTTAAAAACAGGTACTTTTTAAAGAAGAGGTATTCTTTTTAGGAAAACGTTATCGTTTTAAGAAAATTTACTTTATTTCAGAAAGGCTACTTATCTCAAGAAAAGGAAAATAAAGCTTTTAATTTTATTTATAAGAAAAGGTACTTTTAAGAAAAGGAAATTTTTAATTTTTAAGAAATTTTTTTTTTTACGAGGGAGCTATTTTTTGCAGGAAAGTTTTTTTGAAGATATGGGATTTTTTTGAATTGGTAATTTTTTCAAGAATAGGTAAATTTTTGAGATAGATACTGATCTCAAGAAAAGTTATTTTGTTACACAAAAAAGGTACTTTTTAAAGAAAAGGTGGTTTTTTAAGAAAAGGTATTTTTTGAAAAAAAATTTACTTTTTTAAGAAAAAGTACTTCTTTAAGATAAGGTATTTTTTTAAGAAAAGATACTTTGTTTAAGAATATGAATTTTTGAGAAAATTTACTTTTTTAAGAAAAGGCACTTATTTGACAAAATGTTATTTTTTTAAATTTCTTTCACTTTGGTTTTTCCAAATTCACTTTTTTGGGTTCAAAACTGCAATATATACTAAATAATGGTTACAGGCTCCACCTCGAAAACTTCCCATTAAACAAGAAATGTACCAACATATGTTAGTCTAGACACAAACCAAAGCAAAAATATCCAATATATAGTTGATAATACTGGGTTGTAGCATAATAGTGTTAAACAAAGTTGTTTAAAGTTGTAATTTCCTTTTTTAAGGCTAAGAGATCATATTTTCTCCGGTTAGTGAAAAAAATGTAAATGCCGCGGGTGGGATTCGAACTCACATTCGCTGGACGATCGTTTCGATGTTTGTGAAGCATCACCTTCAGCAGCGTCTAGCCCGTTAAGCCACTGCGGTGTGTATTTACATAAGTCACTAACCGAAGACATATATTGATTGTGTGCAGAGCGATTGTTGACGCTACTTACACACATTGCTTTCCTACTTACACGCACTAATGCAGAAGTTTTGACCGTTCTATTTATAGAACGAACTATCCTAATTGTAGTTGTCGCGTTCTGTTTTGGTTTGGCCCTACCATATGTTTCAAATTTAGTTGTTTTTAGATCCTCGTCATATTTAAAGTCGTAATTTCCTTTTTTAAGGCTAAGAGATCAAGTTGTTTAATTTTTTCATTTAGCCGCCATCCCGCAACGAGCGATAAGGAACTTCGTTCCAAAAAAAAAATATCTATGAAACTACGAGTATTAAATGTCTTTGTTAATATTAAGGCTGTTTGTTTATTCCATTAAGCTATCGCCACTTACGGCTTTCCAAATTAAACGATCCACACTTAATACTACGTAATGTGGCAACATTTGCTGTAAAGTGTGAAAAAATGCGATACGGCAACACGTTTGTACCAAGTGCCAACAAATACATGGTAGCAGAAAATGTTGTTATTCTTGTAAGCAGCAACAACAGACATATTAATTTCGCTCATTTGTTTCAGTTGTCAAACTCTACACAAATAAAGCGATTTTGCAAAATTCTGCGTTTGAGGCTCTCCTTGATAAAATTTTCATTCGCAAGAAATGATAACAAAATTTATATAAGATAAATTTTTGTTGCCATTTCTTGAAATTTAACATGTGGCAACATTGTCATTGCTTAAGACGGAATTTAAGTGGAAATTGAAATGCCACTTAATATCGCTTAGGTGCCCCGTACAAATTAAGCTATAATTAACTTTAGCGGGGTGAAAAAACAGGCTTATTATCTATTTTTGAGGCACATACTTATATAAGCATTTTTATTGTATCCATCTATACCACTGTGCAAGATGTTTTCATTATTTAGCAGTAAATATTCTTGTTAAAATACGTTTAAGCGCCACATGTACGTCAGTATCCTGCTAGATATGAAAATGTGTGAAGTTGGGTGTGGGGGTGTGTGCAAGTGTGCGTAAGAGCAAAAACGACACACTTGACATGGAAGCAAGCAAACATACAAACTTACCGAAACTCTGAAACATACAGAGTTACGCATACAACACCATGCAAGAAGGCTAACAAATATATACATTAGGGTGTCTGTTATTTTGACAATTAAAATTCAAATTAAGATCATGAGATTTTGTGGTGACTTATGTACGTCTATTCTAATTTTCAGAATAATCGTGTATATGTTGGATATACATCAATGTATGTTGGATGCATCAATATGTGGGTGAACGTTTTTTGAAATCACGAATTTCAAAAAATTGTGCAGAAGAGTTTAAAGAGATTTTAACTAAATATAGATTTAAGTTTCAGCATGACAGCTAAGAATGTGCTGCCCATTTCTGGACACACACTTAACCCATTAAGCCTGTTGTGGGCAATTCGTATTCCCGAGAAAAACATCGAAGTTTCTTTACGAAATTCATTCTGCGCACGAACTTCCTCAGTGTTCTCCAAACTGGTCTCTCTTTTGTTCCCCGAAACTACGTCTTGTATTGTCTGAGAGGTGTTTAAATCTTAATACTGCTACAAGTCCTGTTTCTATCCGGATCGCGCCATTAGATCTTTCTTAATGTGTTCGTATCTGATGCGTTCCATAATCTCATCTGGACTAATCTTTTTCATTGTTGACCATCGACCCTTAAGGTCTGGCCAGGTTTCGCAGTTTCAATATTCCCAGTCCACTGGATTGTTGTTAATCCGAGGGAGTTCATCTGATACTAAGTTTCTAAAGATCCTGTTTATATCCGGAATCCATTTGGTCCGTCGGTGGTTCAATGGTTAATGTGTGCGGCTATTGTGCATGAGAACGTGAGTTAGATCCCTGCTCTGACCACCTTACATTTCTTTCGACGACGGTCACCTCGCTTAGTGATGGCGATACTAACGAGTACTTGGTGATGAAAACGCTTCTCAAAATACAGTTCGGAACCGGTGTAAAACTGTAGGTCCCAATCATTGAGTGTACAGCTAGAATGGGCACAGCTCACTGGTTGTGAGAAACTCTCCCCAATTCCATCATGGGATGTAATGGGAAACCATTTTTTTATTTTATTTTATCCCAAGCGGTGGACAGTTTAATTATTTCCTCTATGCACTGGGGTACCATAAGCGATCTACATTAGGTTAGGTTGGGATAGAGTAGAAGCCTGCATGTCATACTCAATTAGACCGTGTACTCCATAGTGGTACTACAGGAACATGAAAAATCTGTATATTTTTCGAGTTCCTGCCATTAATACAGTTCATTTGCTTTGAAAATCTGAAGGATGCTACTGTTTGCTCACTCCCCAAAGAAATGCCAGGACAATGTAGCCCACCGCGTTCTGGAAAGACCAGGAGATGGATATATAAAGTATTTTACTGAATTCACCTCCACCTCGTCACCGCAGCTCCAGCAAAAATAATTTATCAAGACTTTTAGTCTCTCTGCCAGATCCCTCTGTCAATTCTTCGGATATTTCGATTCCGAAGATCCCCTTTAAACCCGGGGTCCATATGATCCCAAGGCTGCCAGTGGTGGACAGTTTATTTATCTCATCTTTGCACTGGGATACCATAAGCGATCTACATTAGGTTAGGTTGGGATAGAATGGACGGCTGCATGTCAGGCTCACTTAGACCGTGTAGTCCATTGTGCTTCCACAGGAACATAAAAAAGCTCTATATTTTTCGAGTTCCTCCAAGTAATTCAATTCGATTAATCCAAAAACCTCAAGAATTGACGGATGCTACTGATTGCTAACTGCCCAAAGAAATATCAGCCTAGGGTAGACCGCCGCATTCTGGAAAGAGCGGAAGACGGAAGGTGTTGTACTGACTTCACCTCCCCTCGTCCGTAAAGGTCCTGCAAAAGTCATTCCCCAATACTTGCAGTCTCTCTGTGTGTCATCTAATCAGACAGTGACTCTTCATGACAGACACGATAATTGAGACTACCGGTCTCGATAACAACAGCAGGATGTTAGTGCGTTTTAACTTTAGGAGGGGCCACATCAGCCTGGAATATACGCAGTTCCCTTCAAGTGACCACCTGCCATTGGTTGTCATGCGGGCACAATTTCTCAAGAAGAGCTTGCTAGAAGCATGTCCACATTCTCTAGTTTTCCTGGAGTATGTAAAGTAGTCCACATTCTAGCAAGTTCTTCTGTGTTTTAGTTCCCTGGTATGTCCGTGGTGTGGCCAAGCACTTCAATAGGGTGAATTTTAAACTGCTCAGCCATATCACTAAGAGATCTGCGACAGTCTAGAACATTTCCCGAATTCAAGGAGATAGTAGTTTCCAGGGATGTCATATCAGCCTCACAATCAGAGAAATCATTGATTCCGACTTTAGTTAGAACAGTAAGTTAGGTTAACGTAGAGTGACTGTGAGTTTCTTCCAAGGAAGCTCACACAAATAGAACCGCATTGAGTAGCGACGTTACCCTGAAATGAAAATAGAGACAATAAATGAAAGTGCCAGCAATAAATTGTAGTTACCCAATTACATCCAAGTAGACTGAAATCAACACCCGCCAATGGCTATATTCCGTCAAAGAAATAGGCTTTCGCAAAGTTGTCTTCCTTATGTTGGCCAAGGTAGGGCACTGTAGGAGATTGTGTTCACGGGTTTCCGCCACAACCTCGTCGTCGAGCCAATGACGGTAACGCTTGAATTGCATTCCAATGTTAGCATCATGTGTAACAATTGTACAGTGACTGGTTATGGTAGCTGTCGCTCTGTCTATTCTAATCCTGTTCAGAGCCATCAAGAACTCGGGTCTCATTAAGTTGGTAGTGCACAGGAACAGGGAAAGTTCCTGCCAAGACCATAGTCCTTGGTAAAGAGCCACATTCTGCTCGAGGTTCCCCTGCTGTTTACAAAACACTACGGGTCTAGGCTGGTAAGTCGATAAAAAAATACCTCCCTAATACAGGGCGAAGACCTGCCTAGAGGTTGCTGGCAGCCCCAGCAGTACGATCCGCTGCGGTGGTCTATTGAATCACTCGCCTTAAATCACAATCAATAAATTCAGAGAGAAAACATTCCTCCTCGAAAACAACATTTCACGACCCTCAATAATAACGGTTTATGATTGGTGTCTGGAATGAAGGATCCCAAATCTTCTGGTCCTGATAATATTCCAGGGGAGCAGTTGAAATACGGTGCATCAGCAAACAAAATCCAATAAAATCCTTTCGGAGTGGAAAGAGGGAGTGGTTATCACTGTTACGAAAAATTTTTTTTTAACTCTGTGCTGGAACTCCAGGGGTATTGCATTGCAAAATGCAATAGGAAAAGTAATGGAGACCCTTATTCTTCAGCGGATATTGTCAGTGATGGAGGAAATTGTGCGCAAGGAGCAGGCGGGTTTCAGGCGGCAGGAGCAGGCCGACCACATCAACACACTCCACCTTGACTAAAAAGGTGTTTGAACCGTGTTTTGTACAGAGGGGCAGCGTAAAAAGTTCGTTTTAATGGAAAGGAATGTCAAATTTTCACCACATATGCAGGAGATAGACAAGGATGTAGGTATGGACGAGTTAATGGACCAACTAATGCAGAAGCACCGTTCGGCATTCAGTAGAGTGTGAATGAACCTCCACGTGATATCGACCACGTAGGTGTCGTCTGTCTTATGGCCCACAAATTCGATGATATCGACGCCAAGTTAAACAGACCCTTCGAAAGTGCAAAAAAAGTAGGATAGAGATTAAATCAAAGAAAACAAATCTAATGCGTATTCGATCACAACTAAATACTGGTTCGTTAATTGATGACGTGTATTTAGTCAACTGTTTGGGATGCAAGATTGGATGAAAGGATGGTGGCTCCGGGGCGGATATACGTGATCGTATAAATATGGCTCGTGTTGTATTCCTAAACTTGCACCAAATCTATCGCAATAAGATAATATCGGAAAAGACGCAATTGTGAATATGCGATTGTATTCTGAAGTCTGTACTGTTGTACGGATGTACTACTTGAAGCTAGACGAAGCTGGCAATGAAGAAGTTCCAAACATTTGTCAATCATTGTCTGAGATAAATACTCCGTATCTACCTATCTAAATACTCCGTATCTAAAGGGTAAATCGATAGGGACAGCAAACGACGCCATATTTTTTCCCGCTCTTTTGACATTTCTCTTCAGTAAGTTTTGCCATTTCACATGGAAAGATATACAAGCCAACAACGAGTCGAAATTATTAAAATTTACTACTGAAATTTGGAGTCAGTGGCCCCAACTCCAATTTATGGTCGTCATAATCGTCCTACCAGATCAACAATTGAGCGTCTAGTGGAAAAATTTAAACCCACAGGCACAGTCCAAAATGTTCCCGTGCCAGTGAGACAAAGAAGTGCCCGTAGCGTTGAGAATATTGCTGCCGCTGAGGCTTCAGTTCAAGAAAGCCCAAATGTGTCTCTCACACGTCGTTCTCAAGCGTTGGGCATTTCTGCGACGTCGTTGTGGCGAATTGTGCGAAAAGATCTTGGCCTACTTCCTTACAAGATCAAATTGACGCAAGAACTGAAGCCGCTTGACCACCATAAGCGTCGTATGTTCGTGAATTGGGCTGAGCACCAACTTGAAAATGATTCGGATTTTCATCCGAAAATCATCTTCAGCGATGAGGCTCATTTCTGGCTGAATGGCTTCGTCAATAAGCAAAATATGCGTTATTGGTCAGACAGCAATCCACACGTAATCCATGAGTCATCATTGCATCCCGAAAAAATTACGGTTTGGTGCGGTTTATGGGCCGGCGGCGTCATTGGACCGTACTTCTTCCATGATGATCAAGACCGGCACATTACTGTGAATGCGAATCGCTACCGTTCAATGATAACCGAATATTTTTGGCCCCAATTGGATAATATGGACTTGGAGGACATGTGGTTCCAACAGGACGGCGCCACAAGCCACACAGCGAATGCCACAATCAATTTATTGGAAACCAAGTTTGGTGAACGTGTTATCTCACGAAATGGCCCAGTCGATTGGCCGCCCCGTTAGATTATTTCCTGTGGGGCTACGTCAAGTCTATGGTCTATGCCAACAAGCCAGCGACGATTAATGAACTTCGTACGAATATCGAAATTGAAATTGCAGCAGTATCGGCCAATTTATGCTTGAAAACCGTTTAGCGTCTGGACTTCTGCAAGCGTGCCCGTGGTGGTCATGCAAAAGAAATCGAGTTCCATACATAATGGCATCGAACGTACTTTCACAGGAATAAAGAATTTCATTGGTATCTTAAACCGGTTTTATTTTATTTAAAAAAACTTTTGTAGCGCTCTTATTGAAAAAGCCGTTACATTCCTTGATAAAACCGCACTACCGACAAAACGATAATGAAGTCGATACCGTTTCTTATACCATTAGTTCCCTGAAGAGCAGTTGGATTTGATAGCAATTATAAATTTATTCCAGCCAAGTAAAGCTTTACTAGTTTTTGAAAGGCACTCTGGACATTTCCTTCACTGAGCATCAGCGGAAATATATGATGTCAGCTTTGACAACGAGACCGTTTACAGAGTAAATTTTGCCCATACTGTTGTCGATAACAACATTTTCAAGACACGTCGGCAGCATTGTCCCTGTTTAATGTGTAACCACTTTCAAACTCCATATCGTTGGCTTAACCTGCAAGCCTGCTAAATCCACTTTTTAAGTAAATTGAGATTTTGATGCCGTATGGTAGAGAAAAATACGCCTCGTTGACCAGCATGTAGTTTTTCATTAATTGGAGTCTTGAAGTGGGTAAAAAGGTTTGATAATATACTATATATAATATATATAATATATATATAATATATAAATAATATAATATAATAATATATATAATATAATATAATATGCTGAAAGTGAGTTAGCAGGTTTGCAGGTTAAGCCGACGATATGACAGGTGCTAAATAGTCCGCCTCCTTTGTTCATAACGTTGGTCGGGAACATTTTTAGGACCATTATTCAAGATATTAACTGTAGAAAATAACATGATATAAAATTTTAAATATGCAGGACACCCTATCATATATGTAAACCCATTTGCACATGTCAATGCAGGTGTTGGGAAGATTTTAAAATAATTTTTCTTTCATATTTTCTCAAAATTGTATACATACATACATATGTACATGGCGTAAGGGGATTGTTAGTTGCTGTACCAAAATAGTACGAATGATAACAAAAGACTATAACAAGAGAAAGAAATTTCAATTTATAATAACAAAATCGATTAGAGAAACTTTAATAAGACTTTAAGATATGGATAGAAAATTATATTAGGGAGAAAGAATTCCAATAATTTGTACGCCATTGGATTGACAAACATTAAGGGCGAGTTTTAAAGTCCTGAGTTAAGAAACAACTGATTTGAGATTTGATCACACTTAACTAAATGACTGCCTTAAAATTTTCAACTTTAATTAAGAAGGAAAATGTGGTAGCTTTGTCTACGTGTGTCATATTTGAAGTTGTCTAAGATAAAATACTTAAAACAAATAAAAACTAAATTAAAACCACAATATTTCAAAGACGACATTGAAAAATTATTGTTTTCAGTGTTTAAAGAAACACAGTATGTACTAGAATACGGGAAACAATGCGACTCCGAACGTGTGCGGTCTGATTCCCATATAGCTTACTTTAAATCTGAAACTACACTGAAAGAAAAACGCTTCGTCGCATGGATAAAACATGTTCGATAATGTTTTTACGTTGCTTTAGTTAAAAGTGTCGTATATCCGTCAATTTTGTAGGCGCTGCAACTCCTTTAAGATAAGGTACTTCTTTAAGATAAGGTATTTTTTTAAGAAATGGTACTTTGTTTAAAAATATGAACAGGTATTTTTTTTTAAATTAACTTTTTTTAAGAAAATGCACATATTCAAGAAAATTTTCTTTTTTAAACTTTTTTCACTTTGGCTTTTCTAAATTTGCTTTTTATTGGGTTTAAAACTAAAATGTATACTAAATATTGGTTACAGGCTCCACCTAGAGAACTTCCCATTAAACAAGAGATGTCCCAACATATGTTAGTCTAGACACAAACCAAAGCAAAAGTACCCAATATAACGGGTTTTACAATAAGAGCGCTACAAAAGTTTTTTTAAATAAAACAAAACCGGTTTTGGATACCAATGAAATTCTTTAATAAAAATAAATAAATGGTTTCCCATTACATCCCATGGAGGAATTAGGGAGAGCTGCTCACAACCAGTGAGCTGTGCTCTTTATACTTTTATACTCACTGATTGGGATTTACACCGGTTCTGAACGGTATTTTGAGAAGCTTTTTCATGGCTAAGTACTCGATAGTGTCGCCGTCACTAAGTGAGGTGGCCGTCGTCGAAAGAAATTTTTTGAAGGTGGTCGGAGCAGGAATCGAAACCAGGATCTCCAGTACAAGAGGCGCGCAAACTACCCATTGCACCACCGACGGTGAAATTATTTATTCCTGTGAAAGTTCCTTCGATGCCATTATTTATGGAACTCGATTTCTTTTGCATGACCGCCACGGACACGCTTGCAGAAGTCCAGACGCTAAACCCAATTTCTTGATCTTGATCATCACGAAAGAAGTACGGCCCAAAGACGCCGCCGGCCCATAAACCGCAACAAACCGTAAATTTTTCGGGATGTAATGATGACTCATCGATTAGGTGTGGATTGCTGTCTGACCAGTAATACATATTTTGCTTATTGACGAAGCCATTCAGCCAGAATTGAACCTCATCGCTTAAGATGATTTTCCGATGAAAATCCGAATCATTTTCAAGTTGTTGCTCAGCCCAATTCACGAACATACGACGCTTATAGTGGTCAAGCGGCTTCAGTTCTTGCGTCAATTTGATCTTGTAAGGATGTAGGCCAAGATCTTTTCGCAAAATTCGCCACAACGACGTCACAGAGATGCCTAACGCTTGAGAACGACGTGTGAGAGACACATTTGGGCTGTCTTGAACTGAAGCCTCAGCGGCAGCAATATTCTCGACACTACGGGCACTTCTTTGTCTCACTGGCACGGGAACATTTTGTACTGTGCCTGTGGATTCAAATTTTTCCACTAGACTCTAGGACGCTAGGACGATTATGACGACCATAAATTGGACGTAGCGCTCTTAAAGTTGAGGCCACTGACTCCAAATTTCGGTAGAACATTTTAATAATTTCGACTCATTGTTGGCTAGTATATCTTTCCATGATGAAATGGCAAACATTACTGAAGAGAAATGTCAAAAGAGCGGGAAAAAATATGGCGTCGTTTGCTGTCCTTATCGATTTACTTTTGTAGCGTCTCTGTTGAAAAACCCGTTAGTTGATATCAAAGATAAATTAAACTAGTAGATGAAGTACAAGTGTGGGGAAAATATTAGTGTAATTGGTAATTTTCTAGATGTCATTGAAAGCAATAAATGGGATTTTTTTGTTCCCACAAAAAAGTCAAAAAATATGACATTAAAATTCTAAACTTTCATATCAAAAGAAAAAATTATTTTCAACAAAAATATCACTTCGAAACGAGAATCCAACACGTTACTTAAAGTTGAGTATCTGATGGTCATCGAATTACAAAGCCATGTTACCATCGTCTATGTCCTTATAAGTAGGTTCTTCCTCCGGTTCAGCTACCATTCCTTGTTGAGAGTCCTCAAACACTCTATCGGTTTTGGCATCTGCGACCACAGAAGATGCTACAGTTTTTTGGCGGAAAAGTTTTTAGATTACAAAGGTGTTCCGGCATGTTCATCTGAGGGCGAGCTTACGGGTTTTCGCCTATTGATGTCCCAACACCGGCCTCATGGCTTTGAAATAGTTTTTTTATATTTTTTATATTATATAAAATCATTTAAATTTTGTCACATTTTCCCTTGTTTAAATTACTTTCACAAAAATTTCCCACAATTTTGAATAAACGTCAATGGGAATTATGGGAAACTTCAATGAAAGTGACAGTAGTACAGGACCTAGTGAACAAAGTTGACAATGGGCGTGCTATATCTATTATTTCCTTTATCTATGTTTGATAATACTGGGTTGTAGCATAAAAGTGTTAATAAAATTTTAACTTTTTTCATTTAGCCCCATCCCGCAACGTGCGATAAGGAACTTCGTTCAAATATGTCTGAATTAATTGCAAAAACCAAGCACAATACGCACAAATTTGAAGTTAGCTAACTAAAGCATTTTGAGAACGAAACAAATGTTCGCTCAAATTTTTCGTTTGTCTAACAGTCCGTTGCCTTACTTTCTCGCTACATTAACACAGTGCAGCACGAAAGAATATAACTATATACGGACACCACTACGTGATAAAAGAACAAAAAAACAGATCCGTGTCTCCCAGTTTTGCCAAAAGTCATGCCCTTTTTTTATGGGACCCCAAAGATTTGGGGCCTCTGTGTCATTTTTGCAAAAATGTCACCATTTTGTCAGGCTCATATCTTGCAATTCGTTCTGAATTTTGATTTACTCTCTGAGGGAATGTTGTAGCTCTTGCCATAAGGAAATTGCGAACATATAAAATCAAAAAAACTTCATCTTCAAGATCCAAATCGTAAAAAACTTTAAACAATTCGTTTTTTTAACCATTTTTCCCTCTGTTCAGGTCCATAGGTAGCAAACCGTTCAAAA
Organism: Phaonia tiefii; assembly: GCA_963931995.1. NCBI lineage: Eukaryota > Metazoa > Arthropoda > Insecta > Diptera > Muscidae > Phaonia > Phaonia tiefii. The sequence goes on from OZ008371.1 coordinate 126,629,660, forward strand.
TTCAAGGAAAAAATTAACTACAGAAATGTACTACCTAAGATCTCAATGAACAACTTTCTGGATCATATTAACTCCCTAGGAATGATACTTAACACCGCTTACTTCAACATTGAGACCGCACCCCATCACCGACCGCAGCAGAACAGTCAAAGCAGTAAGCTCAGGCCACGCAACAAGGGACGCAGCACACTATACAAGAATCATTCCTAGGAAGTTCATATGTTCCAGAAAGTTGTTTATTGAGATCGTAGGTACATTTCTGTAGTTGATTGTTTCCTTGAATTTTGAACGGTTTGCTACCTATCGACCTGAACAGGGGGAAAAAGGTTAAAAAATCGAATTTTTTGAAGTGTTTTGCGATTTCGATCTTGAAGATGAAGTTTTTTATATGTTCGTAATTTTTGTTCTTTATGCCAAAAGCTACAACTTTCCCTCAGAGAGTAAATCAAAATTCTAAACGGTTTGCAAGATATGACCTAACAAAATGATTACTTTTGACGTAGAATTCGTCTTACCTTACGGTATGAGGAGTCATGTCAGATTTTTATTGTTCTAAATGAAGATGTTATCTTTCGTTTGATATACATTTCATATTGGTTGATATATTTCTAGTATTTTAATTTCTCAAATGAAAATTGTTTAAACACATACACTCAAACATATGTGTGGTGTTTGGTTGAGTGTTTTTGGTTGCTCAACATTGCTTAGGAACATGTATCTAGTAAAAAGTGAAACGAACAGCAAGCTAATGTTGCATGGCAACATGTATCTAGTAAAAAGTGAAACAAACAGTAAGCTAACGTAATAAAGCTTTTTTGCGAAAGCTTCAATAAAGCTGTTGTAACATTAATTTTGAATTCTAAAGCGTAAAGCTTTCACACAACGCTCGAATGCTAATGCGAAGACTCGATAAGGTAAACCCTTTTTAATATTAGGGCGGCCCTCTCAACATTCGCAGAAAAAATATTAATTAAAATACATAAATTAAATTAAGTTTAAAAAAATTGAACATAATATTTTTTTTTAAACGGACTTGAATCAAATGCCGTTGGTAAATATAAAAATTACAGCAGACAGTTGTCCGAGGCCTTCGGCCACGGACTGTCCCTGCAGGCTGTGACAGAAACACGGTCATTAAGTTTAACGTAGAATACGCCTTCCGATAAGACAGAAAACATATATAACAATAAATGATAAATAATATAAGCAAATGAATTTATTGTTATATATGTTTTCTGTCTTATCGGATGGCGTATTCTACGTTAAACTTAATGGCCGTGTCTCTGACACAGCCTGCAGGGACAGTCCGTGGCCGAAGGCCTCGGACAACTGTCTGCTGTAATTTTTTTTTTTGCTAAAATAACACCGAGGCCCCAAATCTTTGGGGGCCCATAAAAGTGCATGACTTTGGGCAAAACTGGGAGACACGGGTCAACACATGCAAACAACACACAGACAGGTTTTCTGCTGCTGCTAAAACCAGATTTTATGCTGCTGCTAAAACCAGATTTTCTGCGACTGCGAAAGAGAATAATGACGTGTTAAACAAAAATGAGCGAGCAAGAGAGCAATGAAAGAGTGGTGTGGCAGGGGTGAGGCAATCGAAATTGTGTCTATAGCGTAATACATGATAATGTATGTATGTACATTAGGGTCCACTTGATTTTTTAGATTTTGCGCTATAAAGCCTTTTTGGAAGGTTTTTGCATCACTAAATCTAATGGCGTTTTTATTTTTTTAAAATTCCAACTCCTTGGCCTGCATATCTGCGGCTAAAAACGCGGATTTTGGGCACCATTTCCTACAGAGCAAAAACGGCATAATATATTTCAAATCTGATTTCACCATTCGATTCTTTAGGACAAATTATTAAAAATAAGCGTTATTTGAGATTTTCAGGATGGACCTGTTAGTCGTTAGGGTGTACCAAAAAATTACTTTTTCATAAAAAAAAATTTAAAAAATTTTTTGAACGCGCATATTGAAATTATGCAGTCTCCTGCAAAAAATGGTGAAAAAACTTTTATTATAGTAGTTCCGGCTTAAAAGTTATCAAGTAATATGTAAATAAAAAAAGAGAAATTTTTCAAGTTTTGTAATAGATTTTACAAAGTTTATTTTTTTTTTTCAAAACTACATTATTTAACTTCTTTTTCTACTGCACATAATGCTAAATTGTTTAAATCTTCTTTATTTTTTATTATATTTGAATTATTAAGCCGCCAAATTTGACCAACAAGCTGTTCAGTATAAATACTTGTAGATTGTATATTTTTAGCTTTTTCAAGAGCAACGATAAAGCTATTTTGGGATGCCCACTGAGCGGAGGGAAACAGCATAAATGAAGTATTTATTCCATAATTAACTAATGTTTTTAAACTCTGAAGAGTTATATAATCGAAAGGCGACTTTAAAACCACGAAGTCCAAATTTGTTAACATTCTAGTTGTATCTTTCGAATTACAAAACTTTGCGTTGTCATCGACTTGTATAAAATTTTTTTCATAAAGAATTTGGTCAGCTGTATCAATTAGCTTTACCAAGTCTTCCGTATTCTCGTCAACTGCAGACATTGTGTATATTTGTGTCTCACTATCTTCTAAATCATCTGAACAGAAGCTTACACTCGGATCTATTGTTGAGAGTTTAGCAAACTGATCCTGGCTGTTGCTGGTTAACAATTTGACGCGCAAATTTTCTTTTTCTTCTACGGATATTCTCTCATCAAAAATAGAAAATATAGCATTTTCTTCAGTTAAGTAATCCATGTGCCTTAGCTGAGTGACTTTTGCGCTTCTAGCAATCAATGAAAAATATTTGGCTTCAATTTGTGAAAACTCTTCCAGTTCTATAAGAAAATCTAATTCATTTTTCGGTGCATATATTGTGGACTCGCAAGTAAACCAGTATTTTGAATATATTGTTATAAAATAAATAAGCATCGCTTCGATCTGTTCAACTAAGGCTTCCGATATGTTAAAATGTTCTTTGAAAAGCAATATTTTGAAGATGTAAATTATTTTTGAAAGCCACCTAGCATGGTGGTCTGCACCACACGCTTTCAGTTTGTAGTCAGGGTTAGTGTTCACAAATGTAACTTGAAAAACACAATACTGGTTAAAAAGTAATATAATTTATAAATCTTAACAACTTTTCAAAAGGTCACTAAAAAAAAAATTGGTGTTTTGAAAAAAAAATTAACTTTGTAATATCTATTACAAAATTTGAAAAAATATCTCTTTTTATTTACATATTACTTGATAACTTTTAAACCGGAATTACTATAATAAAATTTTCTTCACCATTTTTTGCGTTCAAAATTTTTTTTTTATGAAAAAGTGATTTTTTGGTACACCCTAACGACTAACAGGTCCATCCTGAAAATCTCAAATAACGTTTATTTTTTATAATTTGTCCTAAAGAATCGAATGGTGAAATCAGATTTGAAAAATATTAAGCCGTTTTTGCAAGTTAGAAAATGGTGCCCAAAATCCGCGTTTTTAGCCGCAGATATGCAGGCCAAGGAGTTGGAATTTTAAAAAAATAAAAACGCCATTAGATTTATTGATGCAAAAACCTTCCAAAAAGGCTTTATAGCGCATAATCAGAAACAAAAATGATTTTGAAAGTGGACCCTAATGTACATACATGTGTCTGTTGCTGTTGTTGAACGGAGATATAAAGCTTAGCCACGCTAAATTTCATTTGCCAGCCCATGGGCTTGCGCAGTCGACGTTATGGTGACACACTAATACGTCAGCTACCGCGGACAAAGTATGTGTGATGTTGTGTGTTTGGTTGTTTCGTTGTTGTTGCTATGGCCAAACAAAGCGAGTCATTTGCTGTTCAGCATTGCCCGGTGTATACAAAACAAGTAATTTAATTCAATAAACTATTATTTTTTATTTTCCAATGTAACATTTACATTTATAAATCGAACAGGTACCGTGTAGCAAAAAGGTGTTAACACATCATCCGTGAGATCGAACACTCATTGGATTTTTTTTGGGTCTTTTATCACGTAGTGGTGTCCGTATATGGTTATATTTTTTCGTGTTGCACTGTGCCGTCGGTGGTGCAATGGTTTGTGTGCGCGGCTCTTGTACATGATTTACTGCGTTCGAACCCTGCTCTGACCACCTTAATAGTGACGGCGACACTATCGAGTATATAGCCATGAAAAACCTTCTCAAAATACCGTTCGGAACCGGTATAAAACTGTAGGTCCCAATCAGTGAGTGAAAACTGTAAAGCGCACAGCTCAGTGATTGTGAGAAGTTCTCCCCTGTCCCTTCATGGGATGTAATGGAAAATCATTTACTGTGTTATTTAAGGGAGCAGCCTGGAAACGGGGGTAAGTGTTATACTATGAAATGGTTTTTTAGACTTAGTATAGTTTCACCACTTAGTGCATAGTATAAAAGCGACCCTAAATCTTGTGTGATTTAAATTTTTGTTACAATTTATATTCCAAACAATTTTGGTAACTAGTTTTTAATTTAGTGGTTAATTGTTAAATTTATTTGATAATTAATTATCAGCTGACTACATAATTGCAATATTTGAATAATTTCATAGTATGTAAAACAATTGTTAGGTAAATTAGAACACCAAATTTAATACAAATTATCCTACAAATACATTTCTGGCTGAACTATATTGTCTGATGGGCTGCTTGCTAAGAAATGTTGATACACAATGATATAGTTTACTACTATATTAGTTAACAGCTTCCATTTAAGCCTTCCTCCTTATCATCATTTCAACAAATTTTAGAGAGTAATCATTTCCCCGGAATGACGACCATTTTATTCCATTTTTCTCCTTGATGTGAGAAGCATCGTCCCTCTCATAGTATTGACCATTTAGATTACTGTTGAGTCGCCTTTTGAAAAAAAGAATCCAACTTTAAAATCACGCGTACAAGAAGATATATAGCATTTACCTCTCATCGCAGTCGAAGAACCACCATCCGCCCATGAGAGACTGTGCACAATTAACATTATCGTTTTTGTCATTATCCGCATCATAGGTAGAAAATGTCTCATTTTGGTGCAAGGCCAATGAATCTCCATGATTTCCAGAATATCGGTCGAGTGTGGCCAGTTTATATTGTTCATCTTCGCCGCAAATAGCAAATGACTTATACTTGGCATAACCCTCATTGCCGTTGAAATCCCTCATATTTATTAGAAGTTCAGCGGGTGCTAGTTCTGTGGTAAGAGCATGTATCTTATCTAACCCCAACCAAAACTCCCCATCCAAATCACCAAATCCATTCTTGTAGTCCGACCAGCCACGATTAAAATCTACCGAACCATTTACACGTCTCTGGATAACAATCCAATCTTCATTACAGGTAACCACAAATGACTTGAAGCCTTTAACTTGAATGTGACATTTATTCTGGGAACAAGTCACAACATTTTGTTCGGCACAAGAAGTGGGCAATACAAGATTGTTACTAAAAATAAATGAGAGAAAAATCCAGGGTGGCAACATGATCAATTTGTTTGTAGTGGGAGTATTAACATACAGCATAGAGGATACTAACCTACACAAAAGCTGGTCTCTGAGAAAAATGTATATGAAACATAGTTTTTGTATCACACATCTTACACAATCTACGTACCGAGAGAAAAAAATTGTTTCAGTGTAAAAAAGGGTTTCCCACACCGACTTTAAATTTCAATTGAACTGTTTTGCATTGTTTGAAACTGCTTGACTATTTTCAAGGCATTTGCAGTTGCTATATTGCAGGTACCAAGTATACGCTTGCCACCATTGTTTGCGTGAAATAAAGATCTGCTGCTTTTTGTATCTTTATTGTCTGTCAGGTTTTTGTTTTCAGCAGTTTTCAACAAACAAAGCCACATTTGGGTCAAAACACATATATTATTTGGGCCATTGTGTCCCAAAACATGTTATATTGAATAGCAAACACAAGGGTTTTTGCTACACAAGTATACTATATTTGCGACAAGCTTCAAACTCTTTATATTTGCCTCCAAATAACAAAAAAAGACAAATTTTTCATTACTTATCGGCACCATCCAGTCAACACTAATTGACCAGGACAACATTAATTTGGTTTATGAATTACTTACGAGAAGACACAACGACTTTTCCTCAAACTGTGAATAGCCAAACACCCCAAAGCGAAGTCTTTTTTCTAGTTCTCGGGAAGTTACAACTCACGGGTGATTTTCAAAAGCTGCAGGAATCATTTTGCATAGTTGTAGCATATGTTGAAGACCTGACAATTGCTGTGCAGGCCAAATACCCCTCCCTATGCAGATAAGTACCCCATAACCTAACCAGAAGTACTGTTTCTGTGTTGAGGTTGTTCGGACATGTTTTATCTAGCTTTCTAAAAGTTGGCGTTTTTGATCGAAAATAGTGTGTTTAATACATATGTATGTATGTGTTCCCACTTTAAACTCTAAAAATCTTTTGAGATAATTTAACTGCAAAATAATAACACCTTGTGCATGTGGACGGACCAACCAAAATATTCAATTATAATTCATTTGAAACAATCTAAGCCATTAAGCTCATACAGTCAAGGAAAAAAGTCTACATACAGCCCTTGTTTTAGAGGTTTTAGAAAGTTTGTGAAGAATATTAAAAAAATATATTAAAGGCATTAAGCAATATTAAAGGCATTAATAAATAAGTTTATTTATAAAATAAAAAAACAATTCATTTACATAATAAAAACAGTAGTAACAAAAACACTGAAAATTCATAAGAAAAAAGTCTTCATACAGCCACAAAAAATATATATTATTTCAAAATTTTATATATAAAAACAAAAAAAAGATAACTTTTAGTATTTGGTCGGTCCACCTTGGGCATCAATAACTGCTTGAGGCCGACGGGGCATTGATGTCACCAAATTCTCCGTAATATCGGGTGTAAATTTAGCCCATGCACGAATAGGGGCGGTTTTTAATGTTTCACGGCTACTAATGTCATATTGTCGTACCAATTTTTCCAAAACGTCCCATATGTGCTCTATTGGGCTTAAGTCTGGTGACTGGGGCGGCGAATTCAGCTGTCTTGGGGCATAGTAAAGAAGCCAGTCTCGGACAACGTGTGCAGTTTGCTTAGAGTCGTTGTCTTGTTGTAAAATCCATTGATTTCCCAGGCCTAAACTATCAACAGATGCCTTCAGATTTTGTTCCAATATATTTTTATATTGGTAGCGGTCTATATTACCCTCGACAAAAACCAAACGACCCACTCTAGATGACGCAATGGCGCCGTAAACCATAACGTTGCCACCACCATGTTTTACTGTAGGTATATTTTTCTTTGGATCAAGTGCAGTATTTGGTTTTCTCCAAACTTTGGATCGGCCATCACTTCCGAAAATGTTATACTTACTTTCGTCAGTAAATAAAACACGTTTCCAAAAGTCCATACCCTTGTCTAGATGTGCTTTAGCAAAGTAAAGGCGAAGTTTGCGCTTCTTCGCTGAAATTAGCGGCTTTTTGCGTGCTACTTTGCTATTAAATCCACTGACGTATAAAACGTTTATTATTGTTCGTGGAGTAACAATTATATTGGAAGATTTGGCGATGTGTTCCGCCAATTTTGGAGCACTTATTTTCGGATCCTGGTTGACTACTTTAAGAATACTGCTAACATCGCGTCTCGGAAGCTTCTTAGGTCTGCCAGAACGTGGCTTAGTTTCGGTACTATTGGTATTATTATAATTTCTAATGATCGTCTGGACAGTAAGTAGCACGACTTAATTTTACTGTCATAGCAATTTCTCCGTAAGATTTAATTTCCTTGCGGAGATTTAACACCATATTCCGAACTGAAGTATGAATCTCTTTTCGTTTTTCCATTTTCAAGGATACAAATTGGAATAATACCTCCTTTTTTTGTTACTTTGTCCACTGAAATAATTGTTTTATGCTTGTAAATGTAATTAATTCAACAAAGTTAACTGTTATTTCCGTTTCTTTGTTTTCAATTTTCTATTTGATATCAGGAGTTGCCACGCTGTATGCACACTTTTTTCCCGCTAATTATTGTGTTTTTCCCTAATAATTTATATTTTTATACCCTCCACTGTAAGTGATAGAGGGTATATATCAGTTTGTCATTCTGATTGTAACATATAGAAATAAGGCTTTGCGACCCCATAAAGTAAATATATTCTTGATCCTTATAACAACCGGAGTCAATATAGCCATGTCCGTCTGTCCGTCTGTTGAAAACATTCTCACGACTTCAATCGGCGATAACGCGGTTTGGTTTTTGGCCAGAATGTTCTACATATTCCTGAACAGTTTGGTATTGAAAATCAGCGAAATTGGTCCATTGGAAAAAATTTTATGATTGGAAACGTAAAAAAACTCATAAAATTTTCACATTAATTTTTGTAGTTTTATACTAAACTACTCCTTTTGCCGTGTGGTGAATTTCCATGTTGAAAATCTTTGTTATTCTTTATAATAGGTAAGTACTTTAGAATGTTTAGATGTACTTTCATGTGTTCATACATTTATATGAATTGTCACGCTTCATCTAAGGTCGCTGTGGCCTGATGTGTAAAGGGTTGCGCGTTGGAGTCTGAGGGTTGTTGGTTCAACTCTCGTCCCAGCTTGTTTTTTTTTAACAGTTCTTTAAAAAATGCTTTTTGATTTTTAAAAAATGCGTTTTTATTTTACTTGTGAACAAGTAACTTATTTTTATTTTTTTTTAAAAAGTAAATTTTCTTAAAAAAAAGTACATTTCTTAAGTACGTTTCAAAGTACATTTCAAAGTATATTAAGTACATTTCAAAGTACATTTCTTAAGTACATTTCATTAAGTACATTTCTTAAGTACATTTCTTAAGTACATTTCTTTCTTAAGTACATTTCTTAAGTAAATTTCTCAAGTACATTTCTTCTTAAGTAGATTTCTTCTTAAGTACTTAAGCATGTGAGCATTTGAGCATTGTGAGCATTCTGAGCATTCGTGAGCATCCTGCATTTGTGAACATTTGTGAACAAATAATTGCATTTGTGAACAAGTAACTTATTTTTATTTTTTTTAAAAAGTAAATTTTCTTAAAAAAGGTCCTTTTTAAAATTTAATATTTTGCTGGTTAACACTAAGGTGGAGGGTATCAAAGATTCGGCACAGCCGAATTTAACACTTTTACTTGTTTTTCCTCAAACAATCTTTATTTTAAATGACTAAAATATTGCAATAATATCATTTTCAATTGTCGCTACTAATTCTCTTAAACTTCAAAATCGTAGGTTGTTTGTAGACTTTTTTCCTTGACTGTAAATATAAACAAGCAACAATTGAAAACAAAACAACAAAATAAGGGGACATAATGCCTAACACAAACGAAGAGAACAACAACGGCGGACAAGAACCCAACAATCTTAATTTAATCTTGCCAAAGAGAACAAGAGAAAGAGAAGATTATCTTTCAAACTCTTTGGCGGCTAACGTGTCGAAAACATCGCGTCTTTCTGACTCTCCATTGCGCCTATTGCAAATCGTGGATACCCGATTATTAGAGAAACAGGCAGAGAAAATGCAAACCCAATTAAGAGAATTGTTCGTCGAAAGTGAAACACGTCTCTTAAGTGAAATAGACAGGAGAATAACCGAGATGAAATTAGATATAAACAACATCACCGAGCGCGTAACAAAACTAGAAACCATCTCAAACGAAATATTAGAAGGCAAATTGTTGGAGATAAAAAGAGACATTCCACACGTAGTTGAGAGGGTTACTAAAGTGGAAGCCAATAATGTCAACGCGAATGGGGCTGCCAAGTCTGAAGACTTACAAATTGAACTGGCAAAATTACGCTCCAAAATTTTGCAACATGAAAACGTTGCCGTTTCATGTGAACTTCGAATAAATAATATCCCATATTATTCGAATGAAAATCTCTGTGAGATGTACAATTGTTCTTGCCAAATGCTAAATGTTCCGATGCCGAAAATAACTTGTATTTACCGTGGGAAAAGTAAAAATAATAATTCACCAGTTCCGACTATTCTCGTAACACTTTCGTGTCCATATGAGAAAAACTAAACTTTAAAATCAGTTGCTACATTTCGCCGCAATAGCAGAGATTTGCTAAGATTGAATATGTTAAACTTCGATTCTAATGAGCCTTTTTATGAGGCAAACTATGAAACATTTAATGCGGCCATAAAATTGAAAACGCAAAAACTATTTTCTCGGCGTTTACATTCCGTGGTATGGTTTATGTCAGGAAAACTGAACACGATAAGCCTATCCTAATTAGGCAGATGGAAGAGCTGAATACGTTTTTTCGTGATGACGACGATGCACTGTAGGAAGATTGGGCAATGTTCACCACATATTACAGCAATCTTCATACAAAGTTCCTATTATTATTATTATTGATGTGTTAACATCTATAGCGGCGTATAGAGACTAAATCTATCAAAGTCAAAATCTGCTAAAACCAGATTTTATGCTGCTGCTAAAACCAGATTTTCTGCGACTGCGAAAGAGAATAATGACGTGTTAAACAAAAATGAGCGAGCAAGAGAGCAATGAAAGCGTGGTGTGGCAGGGGTGAGGCAAACGAAATTGTGTCTATAGCGTATGTATTAACATAATAATGTATGTATGTACATGTGTCTATTGTTGTTGTTGAACGGAGATATAAAGCATAGCCACGCAAAATTTCATTTGCAAGCCCATAGACTTGCGCAGTCGACGTTATGGTGACATACTAAGACGTCAGCTACTTCGTACAAAGTATGTGTGATGTTGTGTGTTTGGCTGTTTCGTTGCTGTTGATATGGCAAACATGTGGTTATGTGACACACGTATATGTCAGCTACTTCGGACAAAGTATGTGTGATGTTGTGTGTTTTGTTGTTTCGTTGTTGTTGCTATGGCCAAACAAAGCGAGTCATTTGATGTTCAGCATCGCCCGGTGTATACAAAAACAAGTAGAAACGGTGTTAAGTTCGCCCGGGCCGAAGCTTATATACCCTCCGCCATGACAATTTACATTCACACTCTCCACTCTTTGCATTCCCTTAACAGTTTTATTTTAGGTACCTCCCCCCTACACCCTCCACCCACACAAACACTCCGCGACACAGCAAGCACAAATAAATCACTAACATATCAGTACGACAACAAATACAACAAGCCAAAAACAACAGGCATTTTGTTTTTGCTCAGTGTCTGTGTTGTGTCAAGTCAGCTGATAGAAAAATGATGAAAATTTAAACAAATTTGCAAAAAGTGCCATTTAGTAAATAATTGAGTGTTATTTGATATATTGAAAGTGTTTAAGTATGAAAATTAAAACGTTTCTATATAATTTTTGCAGAGAAATATTTCAAAAACAGCAGTTGCTGGCGAACGGGGGTTGCAGACAAAGAAATGTAAATAAACTTTGACATAAGAGAAAAACTTACTCACACTCAGTCCAGAAAAAAGTTGAAATCAGCTGGGCTAGTGCTTCTACCATTTCTTTGTACCATGAGTGAAAGGTAAGTCCAATAAAATGTGGGTGCGAACCACTCTCAGAGCAAAGAGAGTAATGACGTATTATACGTATATAAAAATGAGATAGCAAGAGAGCAACGACAATTTTGTGAGCTTGTGTAGCATATGTACGAACATAACAATGTATGTATGTATGTACAAGTGTCTGTTGCTTTGCATTCTTTGACTTTTGTGGGAATAAAACAAAAAGTATTGAGCAAGAAAATAATGACACATGTGCTTGCACTGGGTCTTTAAATAATTTTAAGTATTAATATTATTTAACTGTAACGTCATCATATGATTGAACGCTGTTTTCTATTTTCCAATGTAACATTTACGAATGTGTTCATAGAAATCGAACAGGTACCGTGTAGCAAAAAGGTGTGAACACATCGCCCGTGAGTTCGAACACTCATCGGATTTTTTCATTGTCATTTTTATTGTCATTTAATGTTATTTTTTTTTAAAAGTTTAACAGCCTGTTTTTGTAACTATCTTCAAACAGCAGGCGTGCAATTGCTAGACAAGCAATCAGGTTTTCAATTGAGTTCATTGTTGCTTTTCGCTTGGGCATAAAAGCTCTTTTTCTTGGTGGTGTTCCTGTCAAAGAACAATATTACCTTCATGTTTTTATTGGCATTTCTTAAAGCTTTTTCATACAAAATATGCTAAACGGAGGCAACCCTAGCCATCAGCTCTAAAATCAACAGCTGATTAAATTATTAAAAAATATATAAACAAACGAAAATAAACACAATTGTTTGCTTTTTTACCAATTTAAAATGATTTCCTCCGTTGCTCTCGGTTTTCCTATTAAAACTACGGAAAATGATGGTAGAGAAAGTCGCATAAGCCGTAAGATTTTGCGTGATTCAACCAATGTGTTGGAGATTCCAGATTTTATGAATTAATGAAGTTATGTTTTGTAGATTTATTGCAAACTTCCGTGTTAATAAGGAAGTATTTTCGAATCTGATTTGGGACCGAGTGGCTAGTTCTGGGAATTCGTCCATCGAGTCTACCAAGGCACGAAACTGGATAGAGTTGGTCTTTTTTACTCTGATAAATACAATTGTTATTATCAATATATGCTGTTTCGTTTCAATGTTAAAAATACTTAAATTTTTTTAGTCAAACAACCATTTTTATTTATTTTTTGAAATGAAAACACATCAATATAACCCACACGAACAATTTTTTACGATTGTCTATTTTGACATTTAACATTGTACGTTGTTGACTTATGTGAACCTACATTTTGACGATAACTAAAAGCTTTTGTGTTTACACTCAAATAAAAGTTTACAAAAACCAAAAATTAAATTCGTTTGGCTCTAGACGTGCGATGGGAGAAAAAACAAGTTACAAAAACAGGCCGTAAGACTATATTCGAACGCTGCAAAATTGGTTACCAATTTTAGTCTACCTATTTTAATTTTGTACGGAAAATGTGTCGATTTTTCGGCAAATAATTTAATCATTAATATAAATGTTGCTGGTGATTATATTTTGATTAATCAATTTCATGAGTCCACTCAACGTGTCATGTTCCAGCGAGTTAATGCTGGATTTGGTTAAAATTCTTCCCAAACAAAGAAATGGCTTAAATGTATGTCACAGAAATGCGCAAAGTTTGAAAACCGAAACTGATGAACTTAGAGATTAACCTTTGAAAATTCTCTGGTTGATGTAATCTGCATATCTGAAACCTGGTGTGATGATACAGTGCCTGACCGTCTGGTAGCGCTGAATGGATATAAAGTGTTCAGAGCTGATCGGAAAACACGCGGAGAGGCGTAGCAATTTATGCAAAAATTAATGTAAATTGTTAGTTTATAGCTAAAAATGAAGAGAGTGAGAAAGTAGAATTCTTGTTCATCGAGATATCTGCAAATGATCGAAAACTTCTACTTGGAAGTGTTTACAGACCACATCGTTCTATATCTTTCGACAGTTTTACAAGGAAAATTGAAGTTTTGACAGCAAGTTATAGCGATATCCTAATTGCCGGTGATTTCAATTCGAATCTTTTAATAGATCAATGCTTGAGAGAAAGTATGGTCTCTTTTGGTTTATATGTTGTTACCCACACATTTCACAACTTCATGCAATACGTTATTAGATCTATTTTTTGTAAATGACTCTTCTAAAGTCTTGCTTTTCGATCAAATTTCAGCGCCATATATCTCAAAGCATGATCTGATATTTATGTCATACAACTTTAAGCCAAACATGACAATGCAGACTTTTACGTATCGCGACTTTAGGAATTTAGACTATGACGCCTTATGGGAGAATATCAACTACACATATTGATTGGTGTAGAGTGTACAATAGATACGGTCGCCTCCATACAAAAAAAAAATTTGGGCTAGTCGCACCCTAGAATTAAAGATTAAGCCATAACAAATCCGAGACCACAAAAACATTTTTTTTCGCTCACCCTAAATACGGCCGAATTGTTTTTTTTGTGCTGCGTCGTCATTTGAAGTCCGATTCGAACGAAATAAAAACCATTGTTTTTGTTTTCACAATAGCTACATTTTGTATTATTGTTCATTATTTTTTCATTATTTTAAAATATCTTTATTTATATAATAAAAATTATCCCGCTTAGGGTGGTAGAAAACGCTGTAGAAGAAGTTACAGGTAGAAATTGAAGTCAAAGTAAAAAGTTGTGTATGAAGAAAATGTAGCTATTTTGAAAACAAAAACAATGGTTTTTATTTCGTTCGAATCGGACTTCAAATGACAACGCAGTACAAAAAAACCAATTTGGCCGTATTTAGGATGCGCGAAAACAATTTTTTTGTGGTCCCGGATTTGTTATGGCTTAATCTTTAATTCTAGGGTGCGACTCGCCAAACTTTTTTTTCCGACCCTATCTAGTGTACAATGTGGTATCAGTTGACGAAAAAGTAGACTTTGTGGAAAGGAATATTATTAAACTTTATGATATTGCTGTACCTTTAAGGACAAGGATACTTAACCCGCTATCTAGACCATGGTTTAATTCAAATACAAAAGCCCTAACTACACAAAGAGATTTGTCGTACGATCGCTGGAAGTGTTTTAAGCCAAACGACTTGCAGCTAGGGTTTAAAACCGCAAGGAAGGCTGTTAATTGTACAACTAGGCGGGCTAAGTACTACACAGTGCAACACGAAAAAAAATAACCATATACGGACACCACTACGTGATAAAAGACTAAAAAAAAAAAGACCCGTGTCTCCCAATTTTTCCCAAAGTCATGCACTTTTTTTTTTATGGGCCGCCAAAGATTTGGGGCCTCGGTATCATTTTCGTAAAAATGTGATCATTTTCTCAGGCTCATATCTTGCAAACCGTTCAGAATTTCGATTTACTCTCTGAGGCGAACATATAAAATCAAAAAAACTTCACCTTCCAGATCAAAATCGCAAAAAACTTAAAAAAATTCGATTTTTTTTACCTTTTTTCCCGTGTTCAGGTCCATAGGTAGCAAACCGTTCAAAATTCAAGGAAACAATCAACTATAAAAATTTACCTATGATCTCAGTAAATAAATTTCTAGAACATATAAACTTCCTACAGATGATTCTTAACACTGTTTAGGTAGCACGCAAAAGTGAAAAATTTGCCGAAAATTTTTTAATTTAATTTTTTTACCTTTTTCTCCTGTTCAGTTCCATTGGTAGCAAAAAATGAAATATGCCTGGCCAGAACCATGTGTTTGTCCAAGGGTTAACACCGTTTAGGTAGCGCTTAGGTATCACGCGATCATGCACCGACAGCAGCAGCACAGGCAATGCAGTAAGCTCAGCACACGCAACAAGGGACGCAGCACACAATATAAAAGCGACACGACGCTCACATCGAGGCATTACACAGCGCGACGTCAACGAGAGCTCAGCGGTGATAGTTAGAAAGTGAAAGTGAAAGTAAAAAAAGTGAAAGTGCTACAGTATAATTCGCACACAACATTGGCAACTGACAATTTCAATATGCAGTGTGAAAACATTGATTTATTTTGCTACGTTTGCGGTCATCAAACCAGAAAAAAAACATCTACAAGATTTCAGAAGGAAAAGAGTCTTTTAACTAGTGAATTCAAAAGAAGATATACATTGTTTTTCGACGAAGTGGACTTGACCGGTGAAAATTACACACCTAATACAGTGTGTCGCCAATGTTATAACAATCTCATGGCATGGTTGAGTGGAGGCAGAGGTACTATGAAGTATTGTAAGCCGGTAAACTGGATTAATCGCCCAGGTGATCATGATGCAACCAGTTGCTATGCATGCGTAAATTACACATGTCGTCTAAATCGACATTCTAAGAAGAACAAAATTTATAAAGCAACTGCAACAGCCACACTACCAGTGCTTGCACCTGAAAATTTTGTATCACCAAGGCCGCCAACTCCAGATCGTACTACAGAATTTACAGCAATGAGTACATCAAGTGGTGTTACTTATGAAGATCCATTTGATACCGATTATGAGCCCCAACAGGGAAGAGATGGACCACAACTAATAACACAAATGGAAATGGATTTCATTGTGGCCATATTGGGATTATCGCCGCGACTTGCAATATTTTTGACAGCTTTTTTAAAGCAAAGAAAACTCACACATGCTAATGTTAACTCTACGGCGTACCGCAAACGACAAGCTGAATTTCAGATGCTCTACACTCTAAATGATGACAATTCGTTCGCTTACTGCAACGATATAAAAGCTTTGGTGGTAAAAATGGGAATGAACTACATCGCTAGTGAGTGGAGATTATTTATTGATGGTTCTGTTTCAAGCTTGAAAGCAGTCTTGTTGCATGTGTCGAACCGAAAACCTTCCATTCCGCTAGCAATGGGTATCAACATGAAAGAAAGCTATGAAACATTGAAAGATATAATGGGTAAAATCAAATATTACGAAAATAAATGGAAGATTTGCTGTGATTTGAAGGTCATCAACATTTTGCAAGGGATCATCGATAAGGGCGGCTTCCCAAAATTCTTTTGTTTTCTTTGTAATTGGGATTCACGCTCACCTCTGAATCAATTCCAATGTAACTCGTGGAGGCCAAGAGGAAGTGTGGATGAACAAATACAACAACATAGACTGAAGAATGCACATGGTTCTGGCCAGGCATATTTAATTTTTTGCTACCTATGGACCTGAACAGGAGAAAAAGGTAAAAAAAATTAAATTAAAAAATTTTCGGCAAATTTTTCACTTTTGCGTGCTACCTAAACAGTGTTAATAATCATCTCTAGGAAGTTTATATGTTCTAGAAATTTGTTTATTGAGATCTTAGGTAAATTTTTGTAGTTGATTGTTTCCTTGAATTTTGAACGGTTTGCTACCTATGGACCTGAACACGGGAAAAAAGGTAAAAAAAATCGATTTTTTTTAAGTTTTTTGCGATTTTGATCTGGAAGGCGAAGTTTTGATTTTATATGTTCGCAATTTTTGTTCTCTATGACAAGAGCTACAACTTTGCCTCAGAGAGTAAATCGAAATTCTGAACGGTTTGCAAGATATGAGCCTGAGAAAATGATCACATTTTTACGAAAATGATACCGAGGCCCCAAATCTTTGGCGGCCCATAAAAAAAAAGTGCATGACTTTGGGAAAAATTGGGAAACACGGGTCTTTTTTTTTTAGTCTTTTATCACGTAGTGGTGTCCGTATATGGTTATTTTGCCATGACTTAAAAAATTACACACAGTGCTATGCTAATTCCTTTAGTAAATCCATTGGTTCTAGAGCAACATGGAATAATATAAGGAAGATTGGAGTCTGTAGTAGGGAAATGTCTGATATTTCTGTAGATGTAAATGAGCTTAATAAATCATTTATTAACGCACCCATCGCTTCTGCCAATACTAATTTTTATGCACTGAACGATACCGATGACAACCTAAACGCTTTTGAATTTGCATGCGTCAGTCAAAACGACGTCCTCTTTAGTTTTTCTGCAGTAAGGTCGAACGCCATAGCTTGTGATGACATAAATCCAAAATGTGTAAGGTTAATGCTCCCACATATCATTCCGATTATAACACACCTCTTTAATTTCATAATAATGTCAAGCAATTTCCCCGAAAACTGGAGACATTCGAAAATAGTTCCTATTCCTAAATCCAAGACGGAATATAGACCAATAGCAATTCTTCCATACTTATCAAAAGTCATTGTAAAGGTGATACACTCTCAGATGAATTCGTACATTGAAACATCTGCATTGCTTTCGGAAAATCAGTCTGGCTTCCGGGCAAAACACAGTTGCGTTACCACTTTAACGGATGTTGTGGAAGACCTAAAATGTAGTATTGATGACAAGCGAGTAAGCGTTCTTGTTTTGCTTGATCACTCCAAAGCGTTCGACACTATGCTTGATAAAGTCTTATCTGTATAATAGGAGCCAATCTGTTTGTACGGGGGTGTCTGTTTCTCGATCACTATTTTTGTCTAGAGGTGTTCCCCAGGGATCGATATTGGGGCCCTTATTATTCTCGTTGTATATAGATGATCTCCCGCAGCACATACACAATTGTAAGACCCATATGTATGCAGATGATGTACAACTGTATACTAGTACATCCATTGCATTATTGGGTGAAGCAGTCAACAGAGCCAATATGGAATTGGGCTAACGCAAACGGACTTTCATTGAATCCGGGTAAATCAAAGTGTATCTTGATCCAAAGAAAGTCATCGAACTATACCCTGGACGTCAATATAGCGTTAAACGGACATAGAATTGAAGTAGTCTCGACCGTTAAAAACCTACGATTTATAATGAACAATAAGTTAATATGGAGTAATCATGTTAATAGCGTAGCTGGCGTCATTTATGGTAAATTGCGAACTTTATGGCAAACTCACTATTTTACACCTCCCAAGATTCGAATACTGACTGCAAGGGCATATCTTATGTCGTCTCTTCTCTATGGTTGTGAAGTATTTGCGAATTGTGATTCGGTCAGCAGAAAAAAACTTAACACAGTTTTCAATAACATTTGCCGATATGTCTACGGTATTGGAAAATACGATAATATTTCCCAACATTCTATTAGACTTTACGGTATCTCTCTAGACAATCTATTTACAATTCGAACGCTACTGCTCCTTCATAAAATCATGTATAGTAAATTACCTCCGTATCTTTTCCGACGCTAAACTTTTACAAGATCAAATGTACGAAACAAACTTATTCCCTTACGATATAAAACATTCACATCCGAATGGCAATTTTTCATAAACGTCATGCCTCTCTGGAACACATTACCACACTCAATTCAAAAAACCAGCAACATTATTAAATTTAAAACGCTTTTGTTCAATCATTTCTCACAAGGTTTTTCAATAAGAGCGCTACAAAAGTTTTTTTTAATAAGACAAACCCGGTTTTTGATACCAATGAAATTCTTTATTCCTGTGAAAGTACGTTCGATGCCATTATGTATGGAACTCGATTTCTGTTGCATGGCCACCACGGGCACGCTTCCAGACGCTGAACACAATTTTCGACGGTTTTCAAGCATAAATCGGCCGATACTGCTGCAATTTCATGTTCGATATTCGTACGAAGTTCATCAATCGTCGCTGGCTTGTTGGCATATACCATAGACTTGACGTAGCCCCACAGGAAACCACATGTCCTCCAAGTCCATATTATCCAATTGAGGCAAAAAATATTCGGTTATCATTGAACGGTAGCGATTCGCATTCACAGTAATGTGCCGGTTTTGATCATCATGGAAGAGGTACGGCCCAATGACGCCACCGGCCCATAAACCGCACTAACCGTAATTTTTTCGGGATGCAATGATAACTCATGGATTACGTGTGAATTGCTGTCTGACCAATAACGCATATCTTGCTTATTGACGAAGCCATTCAGCCAGAATTGAACCTCATCGCTTAAGATGATTTTCCGATGAAAATCCGAATCATTTTCAAGTTGTTGCTCAGCCCAATTCACGAACATACGACGCTTATGGTGGTCAAGCGGCTTCAGTTCTTGCGTCAATTTGATCTTGTAAGGATGTAGGCCAAGATCTTTTCGCAAAATTCGCCACAACGACGTCACAGAGATGCCCAACGCTTGAGAACGACGTGTGAGAGACACATTTGGGCTTTCTTGAACTGAAGCCTCAGCGGCAGCAATATTCACGACACTACGCGCATTTCTTTGTCTCACTGGCATGGGAACATTTTGTACTGTGCCTGTGGATTCAAATTTTTCCACTAGACGCTCAATTGTTGATCTGGTAGGGCGATTATGACGACTATAAATTGTACGTAGCGCTCTTAAAGTTGGGGCCACTGACTCCAAATTTTGGTAGTAAATTTTAATAATTTGGACTCGTTGTTGGCTCGTATAGCTTTCCATGATGAAATGGCAAACCATACTGAAGAGAAATGTCAAAAGAGCGGGAAAAAATGGCGTCGTTTGCTGTCCCTATCGATTTACTTTTGTAGCGTCTCTGTTGAAAAACTCTTTATATAAGATTTTTCGATGCTATTTTTCATCTTTATCTTATAGATTTTACATTTTAAAATAATAACCCTTTATGCTAAATTATCTGTTACTTTGTTTTGAGGTTTAACATTTTATCTATTTCCTTTCAATATCCTTGTTATTTATTTTTTTGATGCGATTGTACTTCCTACCACTTATATTGCATGTATATTTATCATGAATAGGTCTTGTTTATTATTCAATTTTTTACTTATTTTATTAAATTCCTCTACTATAATTATAAGATTGAATTCTTGTTGTATAGAATAAGCAAATAAATAAAAATATAAAAAAAGTGCCTCTAAGTACCTCTGCAAATATAACGTGTTTGTAGCTTGTCGCAAATATAGCACACTTGTGTCTAAACACATTGTGTTTGATATTCAATATAACATGTTTGTGACCCAAAATTGTCTTTGTTGATTGGAAATAGCTGAAAACAAAAAGGTGACAGACAATAAAGACTCAAAAAGCAGCGGATCTTCAATTCACGACAACAATGCTTGCAAACATGTACATGGTTCCTGTAATATGTTTCTGGGGCCGATATGTTTCAGCTTGTGGGTGCAAATCCTTAAAACAGCAACAGAATGTTCCGTTAATTCATTCCTTGCCGCTATGCGGCAGAGAAATTTGCATGAAAGATAGTACAATATATTTGAATATAATTCTCGACAAAAATACTAGTTTCAAGCCAAATGCTGAGGATAGGGGCTGTAGAGCCACAGTGGCCCCATATTCGTGTAAAATGACCATCGGAGGGCCAAGGGGAATATTGTTGTAAATAGTTTACGGCATACAGAGGTATACAGAAGGAAGAACGAAACCCGAAGATTCTACCAAAAAGTCGAAAACGGGACTAATGGACTGGGTCCAGGGCCCCCTTCTGAAAAGACAAGGACGGAAATCTCATCGCAGATGTGCAGAGTATGTTGGGAATATGGACAAATCATTTCTTCACGCTACTGGTATCTGAGATATCCAATGACATTGAGACAATCGATCTCAATTTGGACGACGACGTCCATTTCCCCCTCCTTACCAAGACAAGGTCAGAACAGCTCTTGCCCGGCGTAAGAACAACAAAGCCGCAGGACAGGCGGCGGAGCTGTTTATGGCTGGCGGCGATGATCTGATAAGGTGCATGCATCAGGTCATTAGCAAAATTTGGTTAGATGAATGCATGCCCGGCGATTGGACTCTCAGTGTACTATGTACACTCAGTATACTGGGTGACCCGAGTATCTGTGGCAACTACCGTGGAATAATCCTTTTATCTATAGCATATAAGGTTCTATCAAGTACTCGTATAATATGTGAAAGACTAAAACCAATTATTGCTGACCTGATTGGACCATACCAGTGTGGCGTTGAGCCTGGAAAATCGACAACTGACCAGTTTTTCACGCTACTCCAAACTCTGCAAAAGACCCACGAAAAACAAATCGACACATATCATATATTTATCGATTATCAATCTCTACGACCTAATGGAGATCATTATAAGAAAAGCTGCAGTCAACGTGAATAAAACCACCACCAGCAAAAGTCACATGCTGCTCGCGTATGCTGATGATATAGATATCATTGGGCGCACAATTAGAGAAGTTACTGCGGTTTTGGGTCTGAATGTAAATGAGGACAAGTCAAAATAATGGTTTCAACGAGCAGGGCCTCCACGCGATTAGGGCAAAGTGTGAACATTGATAACCGTTATAATTTCGAGGTACTGGACGAATTTATATACCTCGGATCTGCCGTAAACAAAAACAACAACGTCAGCCTTGACATCAAGCGGAGAACTGTGCTTGCGAGTAGATGTTATTTCTGGCTAATCAAACATTTTAGAGATAAAGCCCTCTCTCGAATGAATCCAACTATATCAGATTTTCACACAAACCGTCTTGCTTTATGCCGCAGAATCCTGGGTCTTCTCGCAAGCGGATGAAACAACTGTGGGAGTCTTCGAGAGAAAAATACTTCGGAAGATTTATGGCCCTATAGTGCACAACGGCGATTATCATCGACGCATGAACCATGAGCTGTTTGAAGTTTATCCCGACATTGACATTGTTAAGCGGATCAATGTAACGCGATTGCGCTGGGTTGACCATGTCAGTAGAATGGATGAAGACGAACCAGCACGAAGGGTTTTCGAAATCGAACTCGAATACGGAAAATAGGAAGAACAAGACTCCGCTGGAGGGATCAAGTTGATGAATCTCTGCGTACACTTGGTATTGCCAACTGGAGAGATAAAGCGGAAGATCGAACTGGTTGGCGAAATATTTTATCTTCGTTTTGTTAGGTACCTGATCCTGCGGGGTTGTTCCAGACCGGATAAGTAGGTAAGGTTTCGGAAAAATCCGCTTACGTAAGTGTGATGGCAAAAGTCTAGAGAATGACAATTATGTGTATCACGGATGTCCCACTCGTACCATCTACCGAGGGCTTTGGGGGTTAGTCTTCTTCGCCTGTTGCCACGACATTTGAATGCAATGCCGGCCATCCGCCAGAGATATTCTATGCGACGGCAATGGGTAAATTTTAGGGGATCTGTGGCATTCCACCATGAAAGCTGGCTATATGACACCCACTTCAAGCTTTCAACCATAAGACAGGTAGCACTGGAAGGGGCGCGTACCAGTTATATAGGCTTCTACACTGATGACTCCCAACTGGATGCCAATGCAGGATTTGGAGTGGATTCTAGAGCGCTAGATCTACACCTTACATAAAAGGAAATGTAAGCACTGCCTGGGGTATCAGCATCTACTCTGAGTTGTTTTACAGAAACGACCATAAGCACAAGTTTTTTAATACACGTTTATGGAGGATATTCCAGAGCGCTTGCGTTTAACCCTGCCGTTAGATTAGGACCATTTGGTCCAAATTTTTTCTGTTTTCCCTTGTAACTTTGGAACGGTGATATATACTGACTAAATTTTTCAGCTAATGGGGTCTTTTAATAAAACAATGTTATGTGCGAAAATTAAATTTTCTAACTTTATTCAGGACTGAGAAAAATACAAAATGACGAATCTTAGATTAGAGGACCATTTGGTCAATAGTACATTTTTTCATTACCAAGCGAATGTAAATTCATGTCAAATATTTAGAAGATGTTTTTGATATGTCAAATACTTGCTTTAGAAATTATTGAACCAAAATAGTTACAAAGGATAAGATAAAATTATTATTTTGGATGAAAATTGCAGTATGGACCAAATGGTCCCTCAATCTAAGATTCGTAAGTTTTTTCTAATCTAACAGCAGGGTTAAAATATAAATGTGGAAAATATTTCCGAACGTGTACGTTGCCTGCAATTGTTGGACGCACTTCTCTTGCCCAAAAATATTCGACTAGAATCTCCCGGCATGTAGTTTGAGCGGTGAGACGTCTTTTATCTCCGGGCACGTATTTTAAGCAGGCAGGGGAATGTATGCTCCCTTGCGTTTGCGATGCATTTTTCAACTACAGTTTTTCGCTGAAGAAAATTGGTTTCCATGACCGTAATCTTCCAGTACATAATATAATGGCTGATTTTTTAGCAACTTTTTTTTTGACAACACTGTTTTTAGCAGCTCAGCTGTTTTCGTTTAACATATTACTGTCAAACATGTTCAGTTTGATGTACAATTGTACCATGAATTGACTTACAAATGAACAACTCTGGTAGATTATTGCATTTTATTATCAAAATTTATGCTCGCTTAAGAAAGTGCATCGTGTATTTCTTCCATTTTATGGTCAGTTTGGGCGATCATGTGCCTAAATTTCGCAACAAATTTATATTATTGAACATTAAACCACCACCACGCGTTCGTAGAGTGCGGACAGAGGAAAATTTCGCAGCTGTATCCGCCAGTGTTGTTGATGACCGTGAATTGTCGATTCGACGCCGTTCGCAGCAATTGTATCTCTGTTACTCCACTACGTGGAAAATTTTGCTGAAGGTTGTGGGTATAAAACCTTTTAAAATACAGCTGGTGCAAGAATTTAAGCTACATGACCCACCACACTGGAAGCCAATATTGAAGAAATTATTCCGGCCGATATGTTGGAGAGGGTATGCCAAAATTGGACCAAGCGTATGAACTATTTGAGGCGCAGCCGCGGTCAATATTCACATGAAATCATCTTTAAACATTGAGTTATATAGACCGTTGTAGCGAGTCAAATAAAGATTTCATACATTTCTCTAAACTGTACGTGTTTTTTTTAATCAAATCCGAAATCTCTCAAAAAAATCAACCTATATAAATAAATATCTAAACATTTGCCCTTACCAAACTGGGTTGCCATTTGCATCGACTTTACAAACTTTTGGTTCTTCTGTAAATATAAAATAATTAAAACAAACAATTTAAATTCCACATAGTTACACATGAATGGCAGCTTGAACAAACCCATCTCATTAAAATCGGTTAAATAAACATTGACTGCCGTGGCTGCGATATTTTGCACTGTGTCATGGGTTACATTTACTCCTCGGCAATATTCCAAAGATTTGTATAACCTTTCAAATTTATCTTCCAGAGCTTTTAGTTTCTGGTCGAATTCCGGTTCGTAACGCCCAAATTTTTCTGTGATTTCCATTCGTAACTTCAAAATTTCATATCTCGATTGTAAGATATCGAACGATGAGAACCCACCACCAATTTCAAGCGATGTTGTATTCTATATATAAATATTTCATTTGTTATAAACTTCTATATAATGTTATCCATTCTTGTGTTCAATCTCTTACACTGGCATCACTGGTTGATAGGATTAAAACCACTAAACCACATAAGAGTGATAACAACTTTTTCAACACTTTCATTTCGTTTTAAGCAACAATAATAATTGATTTTCACAAATCCCGACACAAACTAAGTAGTGACATGTAAAATGTTTTCGATTTTATAGCAAGTTAGGGCTGGCAGGAAGGGGGTACTTAGTTGATAAAATTTTGTATTTATAAAATTTTTTGTTTGCTATTGTTATTCAGTAGCTGTTATCATTTGCAAGCGAAGATATCCGGTCATAAGTGCAAACAAATATGTATATCGACACTCGGTACAACAATAAGTAGTCTGGGCTTGAGAAACAACCTACAGTCTCCAACAATGTTAATGAAATAATATATGTTTGATAACAAAAGCTATGGCTCTTATATGGAAACCGTGACAAAGAGATTTGATTCTATGAAAATTTCAACTTTAGCAGTGAAAGCAATTGGCAAATTCCGCTTGTGATAAAAAAAAACAGTCGACAACTTTTCCCTGGTTTGACATCATAACTAGTTTAATCGTTCTTACTGCATGCAGCCCCTTTTTAAGTTCAATTGGCATTTTGAAGGCAGTGCACTGTATACATACCTTCTCCTTGTCACAGATAATGTACTGTTTATAATATTTGCAGTTCATAGCAGACATCGCTGTTCAAAGAAAGCGAATACGGTTCCATCTGCTAGCAATGTCATGGCGTCTGTTTTTTTCATTGATCATCTTCAGAAGGGAAAAACCACAAAGGGCGAATATTAAGCTAATTTACAGCAGCGTTTAAGTGATGAAATTTTTGAAAAATGGTCGCATTTGGCGAAAAGAGAGTATTGCTTCATCAAGACAATGCGAGAGACGTTATGTGGAAAAGTAAATAAAAATTGTTCGCAACTATTTTTACGTCGTCTTAGTAAGGTCGGCTAGTTTTTGGGAAAAATGAGGAGAATTACAAAAGTTCAAATGACATGAAAATTATTTTGGGATGACTGAAAAAGGGAGGAAATGGTTCCGAATTATTCCAAACGATTTTTCTCGTATTGACAATTGTCACTACTGTCTGTCCGCTTTTAGTGACGTGCACTATTTTTAACACATTCCCAATCATGCCAAAAGATTTCTGTCGGATTTAAAATTTGTAACCCGTTTTGCACTTTTAGCCCCATATTACCATCATACACTATTTTAAGACATTTCCAATCATTTGAAATTTTTTTTTTAATTTGTATTTTTAGGTTTCTCTTCTTAATTTTTCACCACATTTCCTATTTTTAACACCTTCCGGCTTACCCATATTCATAACACATAATCACCCCAAAAGGGTTTCCGGCATTTTTACGTTTTATTCATTTCGGACCCCATTTTACCCTTTTTACCCATATTCACTATTTTTTGTACATTCCTCATCATTCCAAATGATTTTTCTGGTTATTTGAAGCTTTACCGTTTTTGCTCGTTTTCACACATTTAAAATTTTTAAGATATTGCTAATCATTCCAAACGATTTCTCCTGCATTTGAAGTTGCACATTTTTTAACCATTTGTTGGGTTAAAATATATTTTTTAAGCTCATTCCCAATCATTCCATTTCCATTCACGCCTTTGGAAATTTTGCCCATTTTTGCCTCCTTTTACCCTTTGAACCCACACTCCAAACATACAACACATTCCGAATAATCCCAAAAGGCATTTCCCGCATTTTCACGTCATCTTTTTACCCTTTTTACCCACATTCACAATTTCGAACATTTCCTAATCATTCTAAACTAATTTTATGGTTATTTGTAGCTTTACTCTTCTTTGCCCACATTCAGTATTTTTATCGTATTCATAGTCATTAAACCTTCTTACCTTACCTTCAATCTTCTTACAAATTCAATCAAGTTTTACCCCTTTTGGCCCCCATTTTACCATCACTAACAAATTTCTAACACATAGCACCCTTGCAAACAATTTTTCCGTAAAACTAGATTTTACCAATATTGTTGCCCCTTTTCTAAATTTAATAATTAAATTTGTTAAAATCTTAAAAAATTTAAATTCTGCTCCCGAGCGATAACCAAAGATTAAATCTGTAGAGTATTAAAAATTAAACCCTCTGTTGGAATTAAATATTTCGAGCGAATTGAAAATGATGCCGCTCCTGACACTGATTTCTAATACGTATTTCTAATAATTAAAAATTAATTTCATATACAGACTTTAAGTAATCGAAAAGTATAGTTGAATAGTCGGCTTCTCTTACATTTGAAATAAATAAAGGGGTTTTCAACAGAGACGCTACAAAAGAAAATCGGTAGGGGCAGCAAACGACGCCATATTTTTTCCCGCTCTTTTGACATTTCTCTTCAGTAATATTTGCCATTTCATCATGGAAAGATATACTAGCCAACAATGAGTCGAAATTATTAAAATGTTCTACCGAAATTTGGAGTCAGTGGCCTCAACTTTAAGAGCGCTACATCCAATTTATGGTCGTCATAATCGTCCTACCAGATCAACAATTGAGCATCTAATGGAAAAATTTGAATCCACAGGCAGAGTACAAAATGTTCCCGTGCCAGTGAGACAAAGAAGTGCCCGTAGTGTCGAGAATATTGCTGCCGTTGAGGATTCAGTTCAAGAAAGCCCAAATGTGTCTCTCACACGTCGTTCTCAAGCGTTGGGCATCTCTGTGACGTCGTTGTGGCGAATTTTGCGAAAAGATCTTGGCCTACATCCTTACAAGATCAAATTGACGCAAGAACTGAAGCCGCTTGACCACCATAAGCGTCGTATGTTCGTGCCTTGGGCTGAGCAACAAACTGAAAATGATTCGGATTTTCATCGGAAAATCATCTTCAGCGACGAGGCTCATTTCTGGCTGAATTCTGGTTATTGGTCAGACAGCAATCTACACGTCGTAATCCATGAGTTATCATTGCATCCCGAAAAAATTACGGTTTGGAGCGGTCATTGGGCCGTAGTTCTTCCGTGATGATCAAGACCGGCACATTACTGTGAACGCGAATCGCTACCGTTCAATGATAACCGAATATTTTTGGCCCCAATTGGATAATATGGACTTGGAGGACATGTGGTTCCAACAGGACGGCGCCACAAGCCACACAGCGAATGCCACAATCAATTTATTGGAAACCATGTTTGGTGAACGTGTTATCTCACGAAATGGCCCAGTGCGATTTGCCGCCCTTAGATTATTTCCTGTGGGGCTACATCAAGTCTATGGTCTATGCCAACAAGCCAGCGACGATTGATGAACTTCGTACGAATATCGAACGTGAAATTGCAGTAGTATCGGCCGATTTATGCTTGAAAACCGTCGAAAGTTGGGTTCAGCGTCTGGACTTCTGCAAGCGTGCCCATTGTGGCCATGCAAAAGAAGTCGAGTTCCATACATACAATGGCATACAATGGCATCGAACGTACTTTCCCAGGAATAAAGAATTTCATTGGTATGTAAAACCGGTTTTGTTTTATTTAAAAAAACTTTTGTAGCGCTCTTATTGAAAAACCCGTTATTTTAAATAACGAAAAAGTCGATTAATCGTCGACTTTTCATATCTTCGAAATAATCTAAAAGTCGAAGGAAGAGTTAACATTACAAAGTAAATTTGTTTTAAATTTAATTTATATAACATTACGAAGTAAATTTATTTCCTCCGACGAAGATGAACAGCCAACTGGTGCGTGGCGTGAAGAAACTGAAGAACATTTTCAGGTTCCATGGGATGATTTTGATATCCCTTCTGCTTCAAGAGCGACTCATTACAATATACATTTGCACATTTGCACAAAACCGATGAAACCGGTTAATCTTCGATTTTAGTTGCGAATATTTTTCGCGTTTTTTCATTACGAATGGAAAACAATGTGTTGAAATTTTTGTAAAAAAAAACAATACAAAATCAACACAAAATAAAATGTACTTGTCATGTATTGTTTGCCCGTACAATATATATTATTATTCAGAAAATATATCAGCATTTGTCAGATTTTAATATTTCTAAACTTTCCATTAAAGAACACATCAGTTAATTCAGTTCAATTCAATTCAGTTCAATACCATTCAATTCTGTTCGATTCTGGTCAATTCAATTCCTTTCATTTCAATACATTTCAAATCAATTCAAATCAATTCAAATCAATTCAATTCAATTTAATTCAATTCAATTCAATTCAATTCAATTCAATTCAATTCAATTCAATTCAATTCAATTCAATTCAATTCAATTCAATTCAATTCAATTCAATTCAATTCAATTCAATTCAATTCAATTCAATTCAATTCAATTCAATTCAATTCAATTCAATTCAATTCAATTCAATTCAATTCAATTCAATTCAATTCAATTCAATTCAATTCAATTCAATTAAATTCAATTCAATTCAATTCAATTCAATTCTATTCAATTCAATTTAACTCAATTCAATTCAATACAATTCAAGTCAGTTGAGTTCAATTCAATTAAATTCAATTCAACGCAATTCAATTCAATTCATTCAACTAAATTCAATTTAACTCAATTCAATTCAATTCAATTCAATTCAATTCAATTCAATTCAATTCAATTCAATTCAATTCAATTCAATTCAATTCAATTCAATTCAATTCAATTCAATTCAATTCAATTCAATTCAATTCAATTCAATTCAATTCAATTCAATTCAATTCAATTCAATTCAATTCAATTCAATACAATTCAAGTCAGTTGAGTTCAATTCAATTAAATTCAATTCAATGCAATTCAATTCATTCAACTCAATTCAATTTAATTCAATTCAATTCAATTCAATTCAATTCAATTCAATTCAATTCAATTCAATTCAATTCAATTCAATTCAATTCAATTCAATTCAATTCAATTCAATTCAATTCAATTCAATTCAATTCATTTCAATTTCGTTTAATTCAATTCAACTCAATTCGATTTAATTCAATTCAACTCAATTCATATCAACTCAATTCAATTCAGTGCAATCAAATTAAATTCTGTTCAATTCAATTCAATTCCATTAAATTCCATTCCATTCCATTCAACTCAATTCAATTCAATTCAATTAAATTCAGTTCAATTTAATTCAATTTCGTTTCATCCAATTCACCTCAATTCAGTTCAATTCAATAAAATTCTATTCAGTTCAATTCAATAAAATTCTATTCAGTTCAATTAAATTCAGTTCAATGCAATTAAATTCTGTTCAATTCAGTTCATTTCAATTCAATTTCGTTTAATTCAATTCAATTTAACTCAATTCAGATCAATTCAATTCCATTCAATTCCATTCCATGCAATTCCATTCAATTCCATTCCATTCCATTCAATTCAATTCAATTCAATTACAAACCGTATACAAGCAATTTTGCGATATAGTTATATGAAAAAGCTGCAAATAAAAAAAGAAAATTAATAAAAAGGAAGGAATCCTACTGCGTGGCTCAACTTAAAATGCTGTGATATTCGAAATAAATTACATAAAAAGTGGAGCACGCATGAAAATAACAAAGTAAAGGAAGCAATATACAAACAATTTACAAACAAACAAACAATTTAGTAATAAATTGTATAAAAAACATTATACACAATTATGCTAAAAATGTCTACAATTTAAGGGAATTTATTCTAAATAAATACAACACAAGAGAAACATGGCAATTAATTAATCTACTAACTGGCCGAAAGGTGGGAAATATACATAGATGCAATTATTAAAAAAAGCTTCGCAAGTGAAGCTGTGAAAAACATAGCACAAAATTTTGACGAAAATGTTAATGAAAATATTCAAAAACTTGTACATAAGCGTATCATTGTACGAGTAATATTAACGAATACAAACAAACACACGCAATCTGCTTGGAATATACAAACGAGTCGGAAATATTCAATATTCTGAAAACACTCATCGAATGGAAAAGTGCAGGAGTGGATGGCATAAGAGCAAGCGACCTCAAACACAATGCAAAATACCTGGCACCTGTCATTACAAAAATTGTTAATAGTAGTTTAATCGAGGGTATCATCCCAAAACTACTTAAAACTTCAATAATACGTCCAATTTTTAAAAACGGCGATAAAGCAAACTTCAATCATTATATGCCAATATCAATCTTACCAATTATACAAAAGGTCTTAGAAGAAATGTGGCCGTCGGTGGTGCAATGGTTAGTGTGCGCGGCTCTTGTACATGAGATCCTGGGTTCGAACCCGGCTCTGACCACCTTCAAAAAAAAAAAAAAAAAAAAAAAAAAAAAAAAAAAAAAAAAAAAAAAAAAAAATTCTTTCGGCGGCGGTCACCTCGCATAGTGACGGCGACACTATCGAGTATCTAGCCATGAAAAAGCTTCTCAAATTACCGTTCGGAATCGGTGTAAAACTGTAGGTCCCAATCAGTGAGTGAAAACTGGAAAGCGCACAGCTCAGTGATTGTGAGAAGTTCTCCTCAGTCCCTTCATGGGATGTAATGGGAAACCATTTATTTATTTTTTTTTTTCTTAGAAGAAATAATGGCAAAAGGACTAAATGATTTTCTCACAAAATATAAAGTCATAAATAATAATCAGTACGGATTTCAAAAAGGAAAAATTTTAAATCAATTACTTGGAAAATTATCGGACAAAAAAGACAAATGTTTAAGTAATAATATTCACTGTCTAGCCTTATTCATAGACTGCAGTAAAGCATTTGACACTCTTTTCCATGAGAAAATAGTAGCATTACTGGAAAAAAGCGGCATTAGAGGAGATTTCATCAAGTGGTTTAAGAATTACTTGAGCTGTAGATCCTACTCAGTTAAACTAGAAAACGAATGTAGTGATATAGTACCATTGACGTTCGGAGTTCCACAGCGCTCAAAATTAGGTCCAATACTATATCTACTTTACAAAAATGATATGATCAAATAGATGAATAGTTGATATGCATACGCGGATGACACGGTCATCATAGTGGAACATAAATGCATCAAAACCGCGACACAAATAATGCAAAAGGAGATGAATATTATAAATAGATGGTTCCACGACAGGGGACTCATTGTAAATGCAAAAAAGACAAAAATTTTGCATTTTAGAGCACGCCACATCCCACAGAGCGATATCTCAATCACTTTCCATGAGACAGATTGTATACACAAAACAAACATCAACGATCCTACAGTAAATGATGCGTGTATGTTTTTCATCGAAATAGTCAACACTTAAAAATACTTAGGACTGCACTTGGACATACATTTCAAATAGAAAACTCACATTGAGGCCCTGTAAAATAAATTAAGAAGCACAGTTTACGCACTATACCATTTAGGCAATTGCTTCACCCAAATATATTAAGGCAAGTCTATTTTTCATTAGGTGAATCGCATAACCGCCTGGGGTACAGCAACTTTCTGTGTAGATTAACAGGTCACCCAAAACAGACTTATAAAACTTTTATACAAAACCAACCAACCAACAACAATTACACAAAAGCAAAATATAATTCGTTGTCCAGAACCTTGTTATTATCGAAAAGGTATCATTTTGTTCCACAGTGTAATTAGTTATCTGAGTATACGACTATTTAAACATCGACCATAAAACCATAGAATTACGAATTTCGAGATGTTATGCAATTCGTTAATGAAATATTTGGGAGATTATTAAATCGTGGCCTGATCAATAGGGCTTGTTCTTGGATCAATCAAAGACCATATGCCACAATTCTTTATATCCAATCGTATTTGCATGGCTTGTTTATGTTTGTGTATATCACTGCTTTACAAATTTTAACTTTGGAAAAATACCAAGAACGCCATAAGCCTAGATGAGTTAATTGAGACCTCCTGAATACGAAAAACGCTGTAATTTTGATGTGTTAACATCTATAGCGGCGAATAGGGACTAAATCTATCAAAATCAAATTTTATGCTGCTGCTAAAACCAGATTTTATGCTGCTGCTAAAACCAGATTTTCTGCGACTGCGAAAGAGAATAATGACGTGTTAAACAAAAATGAGCGAGCAAGAGAGCAATGAAAGAGTGGCGTGGCAGGGGTGAGGCAAACAAAATTGTATCTATAGCGTATGTATTAACATAATAATGTATGTATGTACATGTGTCTGTTGCTGTTGTTGAACGGAGATATAAAGCATAGCCACGCAAAATTTCATTTACAAGCCCATGGGCTTGCGCAGTCGACGTAATGGTGGCACACTAATAGGTCAGCTGCTTCGTACAAAGTATGTGTGATGTTGTGTGTTTGGCTGTTTCGTTGCTGTTGATATGGCAAACAAAGCGAGTCATTTGATGTTCAGCATTGCCCGGTGTATACAAAACAAGTAATTTAATTCAATAAACTATTATTTTTTATTTTCCAATGTAACATTTACTAATGTGTTCATAGAAATCGAACAGGTACCGTGTAACAAAAAGGTGTTAACATATCATCCGTGAGTTCGAACACCCATTGATTTTTTTTTCTAAGTACCGTGTTTTTAGATAACGGTCCTTTTGTGTTTTCCGGTGTATGGTCCCACTCAAACCCTTGTGGAGCCCAACCGAAAGATCCGATCGAGATAAATGGCATATCGTTGGAACGGTAATTGAATGCCCTTTCCGTTTCAATTTCAATCTGATAACAAATGACTGAGTTATGGCACCTTAAAGTTAAAAATTAGCTTTTTTTACGTTTTTTTCGTTCGTCATTGAAAATTTTTGAATTAACGCCGAATATAGTGAGGAGCAATGAAAATTAAAATTCTGCCGTTCCAATAAATCCTTAATAAAAACTTTTTTTCATCCGATTTTGTTCAAATGCTTAAAATGTTGGTAATTAAATAAACAATGTGTTAAAAAAATAAAACATTCTCACTATAACGTAGAAATAAGATGAAATAAATATGAAAAATTTTGAAAAAAAACGTAAAAAAGGCAAATTTTGAAATGTGACGTGCCATAACTCAGCCATTTCTTATCAGATAGAAATTTACATCATATGGACGGAAAGGGCGTTTAAACGATTTAAAAACAAAATGGGCACGATTCCAGACCTTCGCAAGGAAACAAAAGTGGAATGGCGATCTGCTCTTAAAGGATGTATACATTACTTTTATAAGAATGCGTAGACGAACATCATACATGGGTTTTTAAAACGAAGTTCCTTATCGCACGTTGCGGGAAGGGGGCTAAATGAAAATATTTTAAAAAACTTTTTTTTCACTACTTTATTACAACCTATTATTATCAACTATATTGGGCACTTTTGGTTTAATTTGGTTTAAAGGGAAGTTTTCAAGGTGGAGCCTGTTTATACTATATTGTAGTTTTGATCAAATCCATGAAGTACAACCCTGAGCATGGAGTTACATTTGGCAGTACCCTTACTCTTACACTCGAACTTTTGGCTTGGTTTGTGTCTAGACTAACATATTTGCTGTATAATGGGAAATTTTCTAGGTGGAGCCTGTTTATTACATTTTGTAGTTTGAACCGAATTAAAAGTAAATTTAGAAAAGACAAAGTGAAAGAAGTTTAAAAAAATTAAATTTTCTTAAATAAGTGCGTTTTCTTAAAAAAGTTAATTTTCTCAAAAAAATACCTATTTTTAAACAGAGCACCGTTACTTAACAAAATACCTTATCTTAATAAAGTATCTGGGCTTAAAAAAGGAAATTTTCGTACAAAAAGGAACTTTTCGTAAAAAAAGTATTTTTTAAATACATAAGTACCTTCTCTTAAAAAAGTACATTATCTTACAACAAATTGCCTTTTCTTAAAAAACTACATTTTCATTAAAGAGTGCATTTTTTGTACAACTTTAAATTGTACCTGTTCTTTCGTAAAAAAAAGCTTTTCTTCAAACAAAAAAATACATTCTCTTACAAAAAATACCGTTTCTTACAAAAATTCCTTTTCTTAAAAGTACCCTTTATTAAAAATAAAATAATGTATTTTCTTTACTTAAGATAAGAAGCCTTTGAAAATAAGTAAATTTTCTTAAAAAAATAACCTTTTCCTAAAAAGAGTACCACTTCTTAAAAAGTACCTGTTTTCTTACATAAAAACATTAGCTTTTAATAAAAGAAGTACCTCTCATCAACGAAAAGGACCTTTTCGGGAAAATATAATACATATTCTTACAAAAGGGACCTAAAAATATACTCTTTTTTTAAATACGTTCAATAAATAAAAAAAATCAATGAGTGTTCGAACTCACGGATGATGTGTTAACACCTTTTTGCTACACGGTACCTGTTCGATTTCTACGAACACATTAGTAAATGTTACATTCGAAAATAAAAAATAATAGTTTTTTTGTATACACTGGGCAATGCTGAACATCAAATGATTCGCTTTGTCTGGCCATAGGAACAACAACGAAACAGCCAAACACACAACATCACACATACTTTGTACGAAGTAGCTGACGTATTAGTGTGTCACCATAACGTCGACTGCGCAAGGCTTGCAAATGAAATTTTGCGCGGCTATGCTTTATATCTCCGTTCAACAACAGCAACAGACACATGTACATACATGCATCATTATGTTAATACATACGCTAAAGACACAATTTCGTTTCCTCACCCCTGCCACACCACTCTTTCATTGCTATCTGGCTCGCTCATTTTTGTTTAACACGTCATTATTCTCTTTCGCAGACGCAGAAAACCTGCTTTTAGCAGCAGCATAAAATCTGACTTTGATAGATTTAGTCCCTATACGCCGCCATAGATGTTAACACATCAAAATTTCTTAAAAAAGTTTATCATTTTACAAAAAGTATCTTTTCTTAAAGATCCATTTAAATTACAGTATTTTTTAACAGGCACCTTAGGCGTGTTGGAAGTAACTAGTACAGTACAACCTCCCTAATCCGGACAGATATAGTTTCGACCTTTGTCCGGATTACTGAATTGTCCGGACTACAGTACAAAAAATTTTAAAGTATCTAGTTGGTTGGGTTTTTTTACATATATATTTAGTAAGACAGTTAAAATAAAAGAAACAAAAAATAAATAACATAACAAATTCATTTACATAGATTTAATTCACATATAGTAAACATTTAGAGTAATAAAATATAAAAATATTAGTGCATAAAATATAAATTTATTTTAGGTTGAATACACTTGTCTTTGTGTAGTTTTTCTGCCTTTCTTTTAAATTCCTTTAAAAACAATATTTCTTTTTCACTCGAATTTGTTTGTTCAGCCCACGAAATAGCTCTTCCAAACAGTTCAACTGCCTCCTTATTCGATACTTTATCTTCGACTTCTTCAATTTGGTCAATACTGCTGTCGGAGTCCATACTTTCTTCAACATTTTGGTTTAACAAGACTGATTGAATAATATCTTCTTCAGAAAAATCGTGGACATACTCTTTTTCGCCGCGAGCCCAGTGGTCAATTTCGGAACTGCTTAAGTTAGCAGAAGGATTCAGAGTTGTAATGGTTGTATGAATGCTATTTATGTCCTGACAGGTAATATCTTCTTCTCTCAGCTGAGAGAGAGGTATATAGTCCTCATCCTCCCAACCTCGTCCGGAGCAAATCTCTGGCATCACCTTCGACCAACTTTTGTTTATATTATTTTTAGTAATATCAAGCCATGCAATGTTTAAATAGGAAACTGCATTCCGTAAATTAAAGGATTTCAGGACGCTTCCAATGTTTGCATCGTTTTCTTTGAGAATATGGCTTAGAACATATTTTCTGTAGCGTACCTTGCTGTTTTGAATTAAATTCTGGTCCATTGGTTGTAGTATTGCCGTGCAATTTGGAGGCAAAAATAAGACTCGAAAGTTAGGGTCAGTATTGATTTCCTTTTCTTTTGGGTGTGATGGTGCGTTATCCAATACCAATAGCGCTTTTAATGGCTTGCCAGCGGTGGTCAAAAACTCTTTCACATTTTTAATAAAAACGTTTTTGAACCAATCTTCAAAAACTAATGTTGACATCCAACCTTCTTTAGTTGCCTTATATATTACAGGAAGCTCGACATTTTTAAAAACCCTTGGCCAATTACAAGTAGGCGCAACTTATGCGATCCACTTGCGTTAGAGCATGGCATAAAAGTGAATCTATCTTTGTATATTTTTCTTCCAGGTGCTGAAGTTTCCGTTGGGTGAACCCATGTTTTTGTTGGGAGCAGTCTCCAAAAGAGAGCAGATTCATCTGCATTATATATTTGATCTTCACTAAGACCCATTTCCTTGACTGCATTCAAAAATTTTGTCTTAAACGGCTCGACAGCTGAAAGATCACTTGATAATTGTTCACCGCATATTTTTAAGCATTTTATACCACTTCGAGATTTAAATTTTTGCAGCCAACCATTACTAGCAGAAAAATTATCATATCCCACAATTTGTCTGTGAAAGTAGCTTGCTTTGCTTTTTATAAGATCCGACGAAATTGGCACATGGTAATTACGCTGTTGAATGAACCACGT
The DNA here is from genome assembly GCA_963931995.1 of Phaonia tiefii. Classification (NCBI taxonomy): domain Eukaryota; kingdom Metazoa; phylum Arthropoda; class Insecta; order Diptera; family Muscidae; genus Phaonia; species Phaonia tiefii. The sequence continues at coordinate 126,666,877 of OZ008371.1, forward strand.
CATTAATGCTTCTTCCACCTGCGGATTATCACCATGTCTCAAAATTTTTCTTTTTCCTACAAGAAATATAGCAGTTTTAACCAAATTATTAAAATTCATATCTCTATGTGTAATGCATTCGTGCCTGGTCCTTTAATAGTTTGGGAAACATATTTTCTTATTTTATTTTTTTTAGCTTTTATATCAAATATAGTCGATTTTGAAACTTCGAATTGTTCACCCATTTGTCGGATGGATTTTCCACTTTCAATTGCATCTAATATTTTAAATTTTTCAGCCAATGTCAATGTTTTATGCTGCCGTTTATTAATTGGTGCCATAATTCACGTCTTGACTCTACAAAGATGTAACAACACTGTGACAACACGCAAATTGAAATTCCCCCTCCTCACATTTTGTTACAATTGTTTTCGTTTCTAAACAAACAGTAAAATGACGTACAATTGCCGCGACGACACAAACAAACAAATATCAAAACAAACGGTAAAATAACGTACAATTGCTGCGACGACACAAACAATCAAATATTACTTACTGTCCGGACTACAGAGGAAAAATTTAAAAAGTGTCCGAAAAATTGAGCTGTCCGGACTACTGGATAGTCCGGACTGGCGAGTGTCCGAACTAGAGAGGTTATACTGTACATAATATATAGCAAAAAGAACTTCGTTCCAACCGGGTGTCCCCTGACACCTCATGTAATGTTTTTTTTAATTTGCATTGGATTTTAATTTGCATTACTTTATCTAATGCAAATGCAAAAGAATTACCATTCTTCGCAATGGCAATTACAAAATTTTGAATTTGCATTTGCTCATGCAATGCAAATGCAAGTTGTGTAATCAGATGCCAACTGTAATGAAATATGGGAACGCTTTTAATTATTTTGAAATTCTTTGGCTGCTGGCAATTCTGTTTTTAAAGTATTTTTTGTGTAGAGGTTTGTCGCTTCGGTAGGTATTCCATCGTAGTACTTTCAAATTCCTGTACCTGTACTGTACAAAATATTTGAAAACCAAAATAGCCAGATATGAAGGAAATTCTTTGAAAATAAGTGCAATTGCCGATGGTATTGAAAGTTCTTTGAATTTGCATTTGGACAGGAAATTCAAACTAAACAACAAATTATAATTGTCATACAATTAATTAGCCACAGGTATGACGAACATATATCGAATCAATCTGGAGGCCTAAAAGAGGCCTGTTGTATTGTCGCTTTCACAATTTTGTCACTGCGTGTACATAAGTACAATATGTAGTACATAAGTATTCAATTTGCATACATGAATATAGCACATGTGCGTGTGAGGGCGTGGGTGTCTGAAACTGAGTGTGTTGGTTAACTTATACATTCACTACGACTATGGCATCCCATTACATTGTTTATTGTATGCACAGGATTTTTTAATAAAAATGTAAAGTCCTTTCTATCCCCTTAACTATAATGACTGTAGTGTGTAATAAACTATAGATAAAAAGTTAATGCAACAGATGTACACATTGTCTGGTGCATCATACTAGGGTGATTAATTATTCGAAAAACGCCAAGAAAACGCTAAGTAAATGGATCGAAACTTGATAGTACACTGTTTAGTTGTTAAAATGTTGGTAAAAACGGTGGTCGCTCATGCGAAATATAAAATTCAGCGGAATAGACAACCGGCGATTTTCTCGTATTTTCTGTTAAAAAAATGGTTTCCCGTTACATCCCAATAGGGTAGAGATTCTCGCAATCAGTGAGCTGTATGCTTTCTTGTCTTACACACACTGATTAGGACCTACAGTTTTACGCCGGTTCCGAACGGTATTGTGAGAAGCTTTTTCATGGCTAAGTGCTCGATAGTATCGCCGTCAGTAAGCGACCCCACCGCTGTCGAAAGAAGTTTAATTTTTTGTTCGTGGCGCGGCCAAAAGTTTGTATTCATGTAAAATTAGTACCCAAAAGTAAAATAAAAGAGAAGCTTGTAAGTTTGTTTAAAAAAGTACAATTTCTTAAAAAAGGTCCTTTTTAAAATTTAATATTTTGCTGGTTAACACTAAGCTGGAGGGTATCAAAGATTCGGCACAGCCGAATTTAACACGTTTACTTGTTCTAATTAAAATAATCTTAATATTTAGAAAAAAAATTACAGCAGACAGTTGTCCGAGGCCTTCGGCCACGGACTATCCCTGCAGGCTGTGTCAGAGACACGGCCATTAAGTTTAACGTAGAATACGCCATCCGATAAGACAGAAAACATATATAACAATAAATTCATTTGCTTATATTATTTATCATTTATTGTTATATATGTTTTCTGTCTTATCGGATGGCGTATTCTACGTTAAACTTAATGGCCGTGTCTCTGACACAGCCTGCAGGGACAGTCCGTGGCCGAAGGTCTCGGACAACTGTCTGCTGTAATTTTTATAATTACCAACGGCATTTGATTCAAGTCCGTTTAATGTTCAATTTTTTTAAACTTAATTTAATTTATGTATTTTAATTAATATTTTTATTGAAATAAGTTCTGCGAATGTTGAGAGGGCCGCCCTAATATTAAAAAAGGTTTACCTTATCGAGTCTTCGCATTAGCATTCGAGCGTTGTGTGAAAGCTTTACGCTTTACAATTCAAAATTAATGTTACAACAGCTTTATTGAAGCTTTCGCAAAAAAGCTTTATTACGTTAGCTTACTGTTTGTTTCACTTTTTACTAGATATATGTTGCCAAGCAACATTAGCTTGCTGTTCGTTTCACTTTTTACTAGATACGTGTTCCTAAGCAATGTTGAGCAACCAAAAACACTCAACCAAACACCACACATATGTTTGAGTGTATGTGTTTAAACAATTTTCATTTGAGAAATTAAAATACTAGAAATATATCAACCAATATGAAATGTATATCACACGAAAGATAACATCTTCATTTACCTACAAAAAAAATTTAAAAAAAATTCATATAGCCGTTTCCTCAAATTCAATGAAATAAAGATTATAACAATAAAAACCTGACATGACTCCTCATACCGTAAGGTAAGACGTATTCTACGTCAAAATCAGGCTTACCTTAACAGATTTACAATCTTTTTTCCCAGACAGTAGTCGGTTATATTCATCGTTGCAGTAGAAACTAACGACGATAGAATTGGGTATTCTAGGAATGGGGTTCTCCCCGTCATTTTGGAGCAGTTTTTTGCGAGTTTTTAAAAAAAAAAAGTAAAATTTGTGGATATACGTAAAAGTTAGAAGGTTAATTTGTTCCACAAAAATGTTTATCTGAATCTTTTCTATAAAACTTCTGAACATATTTTGTACCTCAGAATTAAGGAACACACAATTTTCCATGCCGATAAGTTGCAGGAAAGTTCCGAGTGGCGGAAATATTGACCAGCCCTAAAACAAAATTCTGATCAGATTCTACCATTCTACCAGAATCCGTTGACAGAACCCCATCATTTTGAAAAAAATACTAATTTTGTCTCACAGTATTATTAGAGAATATCACAGGGTATTACACTGTCTGTAGCAATACAAGACCAAAATTCTATTCAAAAACTTTTCGCTCAACCCACAACCAGTGGACATCAAATTAGATACAACCCCACATAGGTATAGTCGAACTATTCTTCATTTTTTATATATTCTGTTGTGTTTGACGTTAGAAGCAAACAAATTCTATTAGTTTTATAAAAGTTCGCACAAGTTTTGTTTTTGAGAAATCACACAACGATGAGATATCTATGTTTTCTGATTGTTTGGATGCAAACAGAAAGTGTGTTTGGAGCGTGTCGCAAATCCATTATACTTGGGTGCAAACACAATGTGTTTGCTATCCAATATTACACAATACTTTGGCCTTAAAGAAGCAAACTTTGAAAATCCAACTTTCAAATCTAGATTGATTTTTTAATCTCATTGTAGAGCTCTTTCAAATTTAATAGCATCAGCCTTGTTTGAATATTAATTCGTTTACCGCTGACCTAAATCAAGAGTTTTTTTAATTAAAATAATCTTAATATTTAGAAAAAAATCAGGTTTACCTTAACAGATTTACAATCCTTTTTCCTAGACATTAGTCGGCTATATTCAACGTTGCAGTAGAAGCTGGAATGGGGCTCTTTCTCGTCAGAAATCCCGTGCAAAGAATTAGAAGTTGAAAGCTTCTAGATTTCCGTATCGAATACATCGAAGTCGGCGGTATTTCATCCTTTTCTAATATTTGTAAGCACATAGATTGGACGGCTTTTTCACTATTGGCACTGTGCACCTTCCTTACTTTTTTCAAAATGTCAGAGTCGACAGAAGGGGGTTCAACATGAGAAGCAATTATTACATGTTGTGATGTTGTGGCGCAGTAAATGGGCAAGCAGTAACCTATACCAAAGCTGAAACCTATAACATATTTTTCACAATCCGATACCTTTAATACATATGAAATGATTACATAATTTGTGATCTATTATATATAATATAATACATATACGTTGTTTACAAAATCCACAAATACATGAAACCCCATAAAAGTTATTCTTTTTTGTCAGTCTATTACCATAATGTCTTTCCAAAAAGGTAATTATTTTCTAAACCCCTAACGAAACCATCCTGAAATGTCTGTCATCTTTTAGAAAAAAGTATGTGCAATTTTTTAAACATAAAATTAAAAAAATTAAAAAATACGTTTCCAGGATATTCAAGGACAAAAAACATTTTCTAAATGTTGATGTCCTTGACCCACAAGGACCAGTCATTTCTATTTTTTATTCCTAAAAAGGAGGTCGAAATCTGTCAGGTGATACCAAGATCGATACAATCTAACGTTGCATTCGAAAGTTATTCCAACATGAACACAGCTGTCTCTTCACAAAAACACTGCAGATAGCCAATTTATGGCAGCTATAACGTATGAACCCTGTGGAGTATCGACCTAAACCAAACGTCATTGTAACGACAGAAACGAGTAAAATATATGTTTGAAACTTCATCGAAATCGAAGGTGGTCAGGTTTCAAAAGTACTGTTTTTGTGTCGATTTTATTTTTGGAATTACCTAATGGTATTTAAACCGGGTTTGGGTTTTATGAACTAGCTTTGTATACACATAAATACATTGTTTGAGTACCAACGCATAGTGGCCCAGCATGGTCAACGCTGAGGTATTCTCAAAATATGCTTGCAAATATGCCTTCTGAGGCAGTTTGTTGACATTCCACTATGTCTTCTACTAGCCGGCTTTCATATAGACCTTCCTCCTCATTGACTGATAACAAATTCGGTACACATTCACATGTTGCTCCTTGAAGGAAGCCTGGAAAGAAACCACATCTAAAGCTACAAAAGGATCCGATAGACATGCTTGTTTCCCTTCCGAATACAGGCCTGTCACGAAGCCTTCCAGTACCTTCGAAAATATCTCATAGGCATGCATACTTCCCTTTTTTAAGCAGGACTGCTGGCGGGCATACTAGTGGAAGGCAGAACGGATGCTCTTTGGCATGTACACTTCACTTCTCCAAGCAGGCCTTTGGGCTGGCCTGATCAAGTAATGCAGGAGTGATGCTGTTGTTCGTGAAAAATCGTTTTTCTATATACTCACGATTCGTGGTAATAAAATCACAACATGCGGTAGCCGAGTAAGCAATACATCCGGCTGCTAGTGTTCGAATCCTGACGCTGTAGGTTTAAAACAAATTATAACGTTCAAAGATAGTGTTTATAATTTATCTAGGAGACATAAAAATGTCTGAACAATATAAATATGGAAATAATTCGAATATGTGTTTGTGTATTATATTTCCCTGAATCTTTCTTAAAATTATCTTTTTGTAGGCCTCCTGGCAGGCCTTCCTTTGCACTCCTCTTAGAAAGCCTTCCATTATCAGGTGTACCAGAAGACCTGAAAGGAAAAGCCTTCTACGCGGTCATATCTCTACAGGCCAGCGAGCAGGCCTCTCAAAAGAAGGGAAATGTGGAGTCCTTCCACTCCTGTAACGTCCTCTGCTAATTTGAAATGACGATTGCGTTTGTAGGGTGGGGCTTGGGACTGTCTTAATAGGCCATCTTTTCGCTGCTGGGTGGCAGGCGTGTTTTAAAGTTTTGTAGAGTCTGGCGATGTCAGCTTTATATTCTCCGAGGACATCCGCCAGTTGGAAAGTGGCACCAGTCCTATATAACTTTCGAACATTCCAGGTACATATCCTCAAATCATGGTCTTTATAACGTTTGCGAGGGTCGTCAACTGGATTTTGGTCGTAACTGGATTTTGGTTTCTTCAGTTTTCATCCGCCGTTGGCCAGGGGTGTTGGCTCATCCGCCTTCAAAGGACAGAAGAATACGTCCACTACTTCCAAGAGCTTCAGTGACATTGTCACCTAATAATCCTGAGACGTATCAGTGATCGTATTACCACTCAGGTTGCTCATTCGTTTCGCCTTCTCACTTTAGCTAGCTAACGGAGGTTTCCGATAAGCCATTGCCCAGGACATACTGCGTGGCAGTAGTGAGCTGCTGGGACTGCCCAATTAAGGAATCATTTCTGGTCACTCCCAAATGAATGGCTATCAGAAACTTTCCACCTCCTAGGACAGTCCCATGTCCAACACGAAAAGCCATATGTTGCTGACGTATGCTGACGACATAGACATCATTGGGCGAAATTTGCGAGAGGTTACTGCAGTATTTTCAAGAATCGAAAAGGAATTAGCGAAGGTGCGTCTTGCTGTTAAAGAGGGCAAGACAAAATTGATGGTGTCAACGACTAGAGAACCCTCTCGACTTGGTCCGCACTTGAACGTTGACAACCGATTTAATTTTGAGGTGGTAGATGAATTTGTCTACCTTGGATCCGCCGTGAACAAGGACGACAATGTCAGCCTGGAGATAGATGGGAGAATTGTGATTGCAAATAGATGTTATTTTGGGCTCAGCAAGCAGTTTAGGAACAAAGCCATCTCTCGACGGACAAAAGTCCAGCTATATCAGACTCTCATTTTACCTGTCTTGACATATGTATCCGAAACTTGGGTCATATCGCAAGCGGATGAAAAACACCTGGGAGTTTTCGAGAGAAAAATTCTCCGTAAAATATATGGTCCTGTTAGGGAAAACGGCGAGTACCGACGTCGCTGGAGCGCAGAGCTATATAATCTGTATTCTGACGTGGACATAGCTAGGCGAATCAGAATAGGCCAATTGCGTTGGCTAGGCCATGTTATCAGAATGGATGAAGAAGAACCAGTGCGAAAGGTTTCCGATAGCGTACCCAATGGAAGCAGGAAAAGAGGACGACCCAGGCTCCGCTGGAAAACCCAGGCAGAAGAATCCCTCCGTATCCTTGGTTTTACCAACTGGCGAGAAAAGGCGAAGGATAGAGCCAGTTGGAAGAATATGTTGAAATTTGTTTAATTTGTTTGTTTAATTAATATGTGTAAGACGTCTGACCACATGAGGTTGTAATATAGTCAATAAAGGTAAGTAAAGTAAGAGTCTGGCGAAGTTGAAATCATCTGAAAGCAAAAACGTTAGGGACAACAAAGGAAGGAGAAACAAAAGAGCAGCGGACATTTATTTCATAAAAATCCATTCAATGTAAGTAAATGTAACAAGGGCCAGTTTAAGCCTTTTAATTTTTTTTATTAAATGGTTATATATGTAGATTTATATAATAAAATATATACACGTAATTGTGACTGGCGGTGGTGAAGTGGCCAGCGTGCGCCGCTCTTGTGCATGAGAACGGGTATTCGATCCGTGGTCTGACCACCTTAGATTTCCATCGACGACGGCCACCGCGTTTAGTGATGGCAATACTTTCGAGTTCTTAGCCATGAAAGAGCTTCTCAAAATATAATTAATGCCACCTGGCCACCTTAAAGTGCTTTGGTAACTTTAAATATTAAAGCTTGAAGCCAGGTTTCGGCAAAGTCTCACTTCGTTCAACTACAGAGGATTCGGATTAGGATTTAGAAAAAGTAAACAAATTTGATGCAACAAAAAAAACTCGCCAATACGGTTTGTCAACAAACAACTGATCATCCTAGGTCCTACAGCTGCACTGATACAAACAAATAACACAGAATGTGTTGTAGTGCAATAAATTCATTGTTTAAATTGGCAGCTACATACATATGTACGAGTGCATGTGTATGCAGAGCCCTTTAGTTTTTTATTTATATTATCATAAGGACAATTGCTACTACAACCACCGGCAGTTAGTGAGTGGGTAAACTGTGACTGTGGGACAATTGTCTTCTGCTGCCACAGGATAGTTAAGTTGGGGATGGTGCAGTGATGGTGGTGTTGATGCCGGCAATGCCAGTGTCAGTGGCAGTAACATTGTTGGGGTTTTTATTGTTCGGAATACAACTTGTATATACATATCATAGCGAAGTAAATAACAATAAAGACTATACGATGTTCATTTTGTTATAAACTGCAGCATTATGTGTTGCATAAAATCGACGGGTTGAATTAGAGTTATAACATGCTAAGGATATGATGGCCAGTAAGTAAACCTGCACTTATGCCTGCATTGTTAATATCACTTTTCTAGCAAGTTCCATGCAACTTGTCTTATAAAGTTTAGTATAAGGTGAGAAATTACGAGTTAGGTTAGCAGCCAAGATGAAAATTGGATTCTAAAACTCATTTTTTGCAAAAATTGCCCTTGGTCGGGGTCGGGTCAGAAAAAAATCCAAAAATAGAATACAAATAGGGAAAATGAAAGAGGAAAAAAATATTTGTCGCAAGGGCCTATTGGGCACACAGGGTCAAAAAAAAGGTCAGAAAAAACCCGAATTTGGGGAAAAAATTGATTTTTTACGCTTTTATAGAAGGGGTTAACAAAATAAGAGCAAAATATTAAATATTTTTGATGTGTTAACATCTACAGGCGCTGGTAGGGACTTAACCCGCAAAGTGAACACATCCAAATACAGTTTGTCCGACTGCGATCACACGGATTGTTTGGCGTTAGACTCCTCCGAAACGGCTGGACCGATTTGTATGAAATTTTGTGTGCATATCGGGTAGGTCTCAGAATCGCCCAACATCTATTTTTCATACCCCTAAATGATAAGGGTGACCCACCCCTGGATAGAACACAGATTTGCCCGACTGCGAAACACAGATTGTCAGACTGGGGAAAAAAACACACACTAATGTAGCGGCTGCGAACAGTTGACTTGTGTGGGTGCGGAGCACTCCCAGAGCAAAGAGAATAATGACGTAGTTATACGTATATAAAAATGAGATAGCAAGAGAGCAACGAAAATTGTTTGAACTTGTGTAGCGTATGTACGAACATAACAATGTACGTATGTACATGTGTCTGTTGCTTTGCATTCTCTTTGTTTTTTGTAGGTATATAGCAGTGATGGCCACACTAACACTAGGAAAGTACGTTTGTGTGCGTGCAATAATAGGCAACTGCGCTGCACATGAATGCCAAACAGCAACTGAGTTCATTTGAGTAAACACGTTGTTTTGCTGTTGCTACAATCAAATTAGCATGAACGTGTGGGAGCAGAGCGTCAGCAGCATTTTTCGTTTCCTACCACATGTGGTATATTTTTCTATAAAGCAAAAAGTATTAAGCAAGAAATCAATGACACATGTGCTTGCACTGGTCCTTAAACAATTTTAAGTATTAATATTATTTAAATGTAACGTCATCATAAGATTGAACGCTGTTTTTTATTTGCCAATGTAACATTTACTAATGCGTTCATAGAAATCAAACAGGTACTGTGCAACAAAAAAGTGTTAACTCATCGCCCGTGAGTTCGAACACTAATTGGTTTTTTTTCGGTATATCTCTTAGTTATCGAGTTATTGGGGCATAATATTCAGAAATCTTTAAAAAAATTGATCTGAAAAAAATTGATTTTTTAACGCGTTTTATAGAAGGAGTCAAAATAAGAGGAAAATATTAATTTTTTTTTCTATAACTGTATTAGTTATCGAGTTATCGGGCCACAAAAATCATAAATTTTGAAAAATGTTGTTTTATGATTCCCTAAATGGGTCCAATTGTTGGGATTCACACCTGCGCAGGAACATAATTGTTGCGAGGTATCCGGGCATAAAATGATTCCTGCGCCCGCACATATGTATGAACCTCCTCGCATGTGCCCAAGATCCCTTAATGGAGTTGGTATGGTCGCCAGATTTCGGATCTTTGAAATTAATGGAATCAATGATTGTAGTTTCTGGAAGAATCCACACCTCAATCAGTGAAATCAGGGTACTTACGTCGCGTTCTCGACTGCCACCATGATACAATGACCTGTCCTCTTTCCTCTTCAACTCTTTTACCCCGGTGGTAATTTCGCTTTCCGAATAAACTGTCGTCAAGTTCTACCGTCCGGTCGATACCGCCAATGGACTTCTTAATTGCGACAAGGTCGTCGTACACGACTTCTCGGCAGAAGCTCGTCCAGTCCACGAAGGTATACCGCTCTGCAATATTACCATATTTCCTTATTAGTGTCAAGGGGATATTGTTGGGCCAAAAGAAAAATAAATTTCAATATTGCTCCGTAGTTCAGTCGAGCTTTGTAAAAAATGTGCCAGTATTGATAGATACTCCGTATCTGCACATCTTCTTCTTCCTAACTGAGCCTACAGCCTGAATTATGAGCGCCGGAAGCAACATTTTTTTTTTGAGATTCGCGCGTTTTTTATTTTGGGCATAACTAGGCATACAGACGTCGCAGGAATGGGAAAATAATGGCACCGCTGAATTTGTGACACGAATACCTTTCGTTTAAGTACCAACACTTGGCAATACCCAACTGTCCCCAGGTGGACCCGTTTTTTCAAACCTGTGACCCCCAAAGGTCTTTAATTTTCAATGTAATTTTATTTACAGAAATAACAGCAGCTGAATCACTCGTTGAGAATACTCGCCATAGCTTGAGAGCACTTGTCGTGGCTTGACAACACTCTCATTAGAACACTTTCCTTGTCGTGACAATACCCTTCTGGTAACACTTGTATTGGTCTGGCAAGACTTTTTTGGATACTCCGCAGGCTGCCATATTTAAGATAATCAGGAACTTACAGCGTTTAAGATAATCGGGAACTTACAACTTTTCGTTCGTCTTCTAGTCGAAACAAAATTGATTCAAGATCCACAATCTTGTCATTCCTCTATTTCAAATATTCTGTCATCTGCGAACAAATACTGAGACATTCGAACGAAAATGTGGACTTATAGGAACCCAATTTGTGTCGAAAATGAGGGACCGGCTTTCAGTCGCTTAGCTTTTCGTTCGAAATCGAGGAATATGCCATTAGTGTGTTCCACACGAGATTATTCGGATTCAAAGGGCACATCAGGATTTGGTAACTGGATCGGTATGAACTTTATACTTCATATGGCCGGTGAGGACGGTTCGGGATCGGTTATTAATGAGTAAGTTATATAGGAACCGCCGAAGCTGTTGTGTAAGCAGCGGTAGCAGTTGTGTACGAACAGTCAACCGAAACTACTATGTAGGAAAAAAAAAATAAATAAATGGTTTCCCATTACATCCCATGAAGGGACCGGGGAGAACTTCTCGCAATCACTGAGCTGTGCGTTTTCCAGTTTTCACTCACTGATTGGGACCTACAGTTTGACACCGATTCCGAACGGAATTTTGAGAAGCTTTTTCATGACTATATACTCGATAGTGTCGCCGTCACTATGTGAGGTGACCGCCGCCGAAAGAAATTTGAAGAACAGGGTTCGAACCCAGGATCTCATGTACAAGAGTCGCGCACACTACCATTGCACCACCGACGGCTATGTAGGAATAGTCTGTAGAAACTGCAGGGTAGGAACAGTCATTTGAGACCGCTGTGTTGGAGGAGTCCGACGATGGTGCTGTATAAGTACAGTCAGTCGAAAACGCTGTGTAGGAACTGTCAACCGAAATTGCTGAGTAGGAATAATCCAGTCGAAAGCCCAAGCAGCTGTGTGGGATAATTCAGTCAGATATGCTGTGTCGAAATAGCCAGCCAAAAACGCTTTGTAGGAATAGCCAGAAAAGCCGCTGTGTAGGTATAGACAGTCGAAGCTGCTGGGTAGGAACAGTAAGCCAATGCAGCTGTGCAGGGACAGTTAGACTAAGGCGATGTTTGGAAACAGCCAGCCGAAGCCACTATATATGAACACTCAGAAGAAACCGCTGTGTAGGAGTAGTCAATCGAAATTTCTGTGTAAAAATATTAAGCCAAAGCAGCTGTGTAGGAACAGTTCGTCGACACCACTGTGTGGCAACAGCCAGCCCAAGCCGTCGTATAGGAGCAGTCTGCTGAAACCGCTGTGTTGAAAGAGGTAGGCGAAGTAACTGCGTATGAACTGTCAGTCGAAGTAGCTATGTATGAACACTCGGTCGAAACAACTGTGCAAGAATAGTCAGCCAAAGCCGTTATATACGAACAGTCAGCCGAATCCGCTATGTAGCAAGAGTACGCCGGCCCAACTCTATACCCAGAGGCGGAAGTCGCAAGGCCTTCCACAAATAAGGCATGCGAAATGGTTCTTTTGCAATGCCTTCCTACAATAAGGCTTGCGGAATGCATGAATTTTTTTCATCAGATATAACCAATAAGAAGATTTTTTCAATTTTGAGAAATTTCTTTTCCGATTAATTTTAATCGTAATTTAATTGGAAAATTTCATACAAATTTTAGAATTATTTGATATTTTTAAGGGTATTTTTAAAATGTTCAGTTTGAAATTGGGCGTGGTAAAACTTTCTATGATAGAACCATACATACATATAAATAAATATGTAGAAGTGGATAATGATTTTGTGATAAAATAAATTATTTTAATTTTATTTTTGTTTAACACAAATAAATTAAAGTAAATGCCTTCCAAGGCCTTCTTTAGATAATGGGCAAGGAAGGCCTTACTTCCCAATCTCACGCAATGTTAAAAACAGGAGGAGGTAATGTGTAGGGAAGGCCTTCCGTATTTTAAAGAAGGCCTGTTTGGTCATGATTTCAGGCCTTCCAGGTCATAACTTCCGCTGCTGGGTAGGAGCAGTCAGCCGAAGCCGCTGTGCATTAACTAGAGTATTCAAAACCAATACCGAAATACCGGAGAAATCGAATAACCGGGTTTCTTGCAATTAACCATGAGCTTGTTTTTTAAAAAGCGAAATTTTCGAATAAACCGAGAACCTGTAACTAGATGTCGGTTATCCGGTTTATACTAAATTTGTGATAAAAATCCTTACAAACTTTTAATAATTAAACAAATTACGTACACCGACATCTAATTTGAAATATAATAAAATCAAGATTATATACAGTTTTAAATTCCGCAATGATTTCATCATTTGAGCAACAATTAAATAATTTGAATTAGTATATCATTGATTTTGCACCACTTTGTAAGATTATCATTCATAAAAACCGCTTTCAAATTCGAATATGATTTTCGAATTTAAATAAGTTTAATGTGAATATGAACTATACTTGTTAATTTTATATTAAACTGGAATTGAAAATTGGAATAAGATATACATTTTAATTAAAAATAAAACGTTATTGTTAAATTTAACCACAGCTGTGAAATTTTGAGATTGAAACACCTATAGGAATAAACAATACAATTTAATAGAAACCAATTCAATTCACTTCAATTAAGAAGATGAAAAGAATTGAACTGAATTAGGCAAGATTAGACTATGTTAGATTGGATCGGATTGCATTGACTTGAAATAAATTGATGAAATTTAATTAAATTGCATTGTATTGTATTGAATTGAACTGAATTGAATTGAATTGAATTAAATTGAATTGAATTGAATTGAATCGAATTGAACTGAATTGAATTGAATTGAATTGAATTGAATTGAATTGAATTAAATTAAATTGAATTGAATTGAATTGAATTGAATTGAATTGAATTGAATTAAATTAAATTGAATTGAATTGAATTGAATTGAATGGAATTGAATTGAATTGAATTGAATTGAATTGAATTGAATTGAATTGAATTGAATTAAATTAAATTGAATTGAATTAAATTGAATTGAATTGAATTGAATTAAATTCAATTGAATTGAATTGAATTGAACTGAATTGAATTGAATTGAATTGAACTGAACTGAACTGAATTCAATTCAATTGAATTGAATTGAATTGAAATGAATTGAATTGAATTGAATTAAATTGAATTGAATTGAATTGAATTGAATTGAATTGAATTGAATAGAATTGAATTGAATAGAATTGAATTGTTCAATATCTGCCTTCGTTGCGAACGGACGTGTCATTTAGTCGCGCGCATAAAAATCGTAAAAAACATTCATGAGTGAGAGAGTAGAAATGCCAACAATGCAAGAAACTAATTGTGCTAAATGCCTCCAAGTGTTGACTAGCAAGCATATGAAATGCTGTGCGTGCAGTGCCTGCTTTCACTTCTCACCTTGCTGCACCGTACAACAAACCACCTACAATGGTATGAACGCCGAGAAAAAAGCGACATGGAAATGCACTACATGTAGAGAGCGTAAGAACTCTTACCAGGTTATAGTCTCAGACTCTGGCACCCAAAAACAAAAAAGACATGAAGAAGTGAACGATGATGATGACGACGAAGTTTTCGTCGACAATAATAAACGATTAAAAGAATATACCTCGCAACAATCAAAACAACAACAACCAACGGATAAAATAAATGAAAACATTGAAATAATGATGCAAAACATGGCAATGATCACAACACAACTATCATCTATCAGTGCCCAAAAACCAAAACAACAAACAACACTCACACAAATCAACGAAATTGTTTCTAGTCTCAGTCATCAGGTTATTGAACTGCAAAAACAAAACACAGAAAAAGATAAAAGGATGAACGAGAAGGTGTGCGAAGTTAGCCCCCCATTTTTGGAAATAAATATTTTTGAAGATTGTTCTGAATTGTTCTAGGATTGTTCTACATTGTTCCAAAACAATGATTTTCTAAAATATAATTTTTACCGGTAAATCGAAAAAAACCAATTTTAAAGTTGCACCCCATTTTTGAAAAAAAAATTTTTTTGCGGTTGTTCTAGTTGTTCTAAACATTGTTCCAAAACAGTGATTTTCTAAAATATAATTTGTACTGGTAAATCGAAAAAAACCAATTTTAAAGTTGCACCCCATTTTTGGAAAATCGAAATTTTTGCGGTTGTTCTGGGTTGTTCTAGTTGTTCTAAACATTGTTCCAAAACGATGATTTTCTAAAATATAATTTGTACTGGTAAATCGAAAAAAACCAATTTTAAAGTTGCACCCCATTTTTGAAAAAAAAATTTTTTTGCGGTTGTTCTAGTTGTTCTAAACATTGTTCCAAAACAGTGATTTTCTAAAATATAATTTGTACCGGTAAATCGAAAAAAACCAATTTTAAAGTTGCACCCCACTTTTGTAAAAAAAAATTTTTTTGCAGTTGTTCTAAGTTGTTCTAGGTTGTTCTAGTTGTTCTAAACATTGTTCCAAAACAATGATTTTCTAAAATATAATTTGTACCGGTAAATCGAAAAAAACCAATTTTAAAGTTGCACCCCACTTTTGTAAAAACAAATTCGTGGAATTAAATTGTAAATTAGAGGAAAGTTATGAGAATACCGATAAATCATCATCATTACCAGAAGAAAGAATAGAAAATTTAATTTTAACAGTATGGAACTCAATTCCCAGTTCATTCACATCAATGAAAATTGCTACAGCGCTCTGTTTGGATCAACTTATAATAGTGAGCAGTTATTTTCCGCAATGAATTTTATTAAGTCCATTACAAGAAATCGTCTTGGAAATGATATATCTGCCGCTTGTGTGGCATTAAAAGTTACAAAATATTCACCAAGAATTACTACATTTCAAATTTCAAAACAAATTTCACAATAAATTAAAAATTATTTAATAAAAACTTATATTTACTAATTATAATAAAAAATGTATATGTTTAGTACGAAAGGAATTTTATTTTCAACTTTTTATAATTTATAGGTGGGTGACAAGCGAACTTTGTTTAAAAATTTTCAAAAGATTTTTTGACACACTTATGGCAAAAGTTCACCATCACTGAACTAGAACAACCCGAAACCAAGCTTTATATGGCCGGAACAGAAAATTTCGATCAAATTTGTCTTCCATTCAACTCTTTTCGAACTTTTGCTGGAAACAAAAATGGACGTCGTTGGTTGTTCTTGGTTTATTGACGATTGTACTAGATTTGTATTAGAATCGGTTGGTCACGAATACGTTGAAAGTTGAAAAAACATTGAATGAAGAATAAACTCGGCTGGAAGTTTTTATTCGAGCGATATCAAATTATGTTCTAAAATTTAAAATTGGTTTTTTTCGATTTACCGGTACAAATTATATTTTAGAAAATCATTGTTTTGGAACAATGTTTAGAACAACTAGAACAACTTAGAACAACTGCAAAAAAATTTTTTTTTACAAAAGTGGGGTGCAACTTTAAAATTGGTTTTTTTCGATTTACCGGTACAAATTATATTTTAGAAAATCATTGTTTTGGAACAATGTTTAGAACAACTAGAACAACCTAGAACAACTTAGAACAACTGCAAAAAAATTTTTTTTTACAAAAGTGGGGTGCAACTTTAAAATTGGTTTTTTTCGATTTACCGGTACAAATTATATTTTAGAAAATCATTGTTTTGGAACAATGTTTAGAACAACTAGAACAACCTAGAACAACTTAGAACAACTGCAAAAAAATTTTTTTTTACAAAAGTGGGGTGCAACTTTAAAATTGGTTTTTTTCGATTTACCGGTACAAATTATATTTTAGAAAATCACTGTTTTGGAACAATGTTTAGAACAACTAGAACAACCTAGAACAACCGCAAAAAAATTTTTTTTTCAAAAATGGGGTGCAACTTTAAAATTGGTTTTTTTCGATTTACCAGTACAAATTATATTTTAGAAAATGATTGTTTTGGAACAATGTTTAGAACAACTAGAACAACCTAGAACAACCGCAAAAAAATTTTTTTTTCAAAAATGGGGTGCAACTTTAAAATTGGTTTTTTTCGATTTACCAGTACAAATTATATTTTAGAAAATCATCGTTTTGGAACAATGTTTAGAACAACTAGAACAACCCAGAACAACCGCAAAAATTTCGTTTTTCCAAAAATGGGGTGCAAAGTTTAATATTGGTTTTTTTCGATTTACCGGTACAAATTATATTTTAGAAAATCATTGTTTTGGAACAATGTAGAACAATCCTAGAACAATTCAGAACAATCTTCAAAAATATTTATTTCCAAAAATGGGGGGCTAACTTCGCACACCTTGAACGAGATGGAAACAAAAATAACCAAGCTAGAACAACAAATCATAGTTAAAAACATCGAAATAAACAATGTAAATAACGAAAAGCTGAGTGCAGCTGATGTTGTGCAAAAAATAGCAACAAATTTGAATGTGGAGCTTAAAGAAGCCGACATTGACAACGCATACCTTACGAAAGGAAAAGGCAAAGTTGTTGTTGAGTTTTGCTCTCTCAGACAGAAAAGAGAAATTATGAGTAAGCTAGAAAGACATAGGATGGAAGCAACTGACATCAATAACGATAATAGCAGCGAAAAACATAAATATATATATATTAATGACCAGCTGGCTAGCCATAAACGTCGTTTGTTAACATCTCTGACCATTATTCGTTGTTTGGATGCGTAGGCGAAGAAGATAAACAAAGTGAAACAAACTTGAATGCCAATGATGACAGTCAGGGTACGGAAAACCGATATTTGCAGAATGTAGTTATCAACAGTTTCAAAGTTAATAAATTAATAAAACAAACAAATTGGAACGATCATATACATGAAACACAAAGTTGTGATACAAAATTTGAAAACATATACAATAAATTTAATGAAATTTATAGTAAATCAAAACAAAACAAAAATAAAATTAAAAATAGAAATGATTATCCGTGGCTAACTGAACAAATATTAAGCTATTGTGAAGTGAGGGATAAACTTTATCAAAGATTTCAAAAAAGTAAAAATAATTTCAATAAAGAAATTGAATATAAAACATTTAATAATAAATTAAACAATATCATTACGGATGCAAAAAATGAATACCGTCGAAAAGAATTTATTAAAAATAGAAACAATATGAGAGGTACTTGGTTATTAATTAACGACATTATTGGTAAAAAAGTGGATAATGCCGATGAAGTAATAAAAAAAACTTTAATAACGAAAATATGAAAACAGTCACCGAAAATTTCGCAAACAAATTCAAACAAAATGTACAAAATATAATTCATAATTGCCATATTAAGACACTAAACTCAACTGAAACAAGAATACAAAACACTATATACGTAGAACAAGCGAATGAGTTGGAAATTCTAAATATACTAAAAACATTAAATACAAATAAAGGGGCAGGAGCAGACGGAATTCGACCAAAAGACATCAAACTCAATGCAGAACAACTTACACCGGCAATAACGTCACTTATAAACACAAGTCTGAACGAGTGCACTCTACCCAAATTATTAAAAACTTCACTGGTAAGGCCGATATTCAAAAGTGGTAATAAAAAGGATTACAATAATTACAGGCCCATATCTATCTTACCCGTGGTAGAAAAGGTGCTAGAAGAAATTATGGTAAGGCGGCTTAATGACTTTCTCACCAAATATAACGTGATTAATAAAAATCAATATGGCTTCCCAAAAGGCAAGAATGTTAATAAATTACTTGGCCACTTTTCCACTCACATTAACAAATGTTTAGACCGAAATATTAATTGTCTAGCGCTATTTATAGACTTCAGCAAAGCATTTGATACGCTTTCACATACCAATTTGATGAAAATTTTAGAAAGAAATGGAATCCGCGGTCAATGCCTTAACTGGTTTAAAAACTACTTGGAATGTAGAACATATAGGATTAAAGTTGATGGGAACTTAAGCCAAGAAAAGACTTTAAATACCGGTGTACCGCAAGGATCAAAACTTGGTCCAGTTCTATATCTAATATATGCGAATGAAATGTTAAATCAGTTAAAGAATAGCGCCACTTTTGCGTACGCTGACGATACGGCCATAGTTATATCTCATGAACATCTTCCAACTGCCGTACAGATGATGCAATCAGAACTCGACGTTATCACTCGGTGGTGCCATGACAACGGCTTAATAATTAACGCCACAAAAACGAAACTGATGCATATAAAATTACCACACATACCAAAATGCAACATAAATATAAAATTTCACGACACAGATTGTCTCCACAAAAACAGTTTTTCACAAACCATACATGATGACAAATGCGAAACGTCCATTGAGCTAGTGGACACCTATAAATATCTAGGCGTCATCGTGGACCACAACTTCAATTGGAAACAACATATAATATTTCTCAATAAAAAACCACGCAAAACATCCTATGTGCTGTATCATTTAAATAACTGCGCACCACTAACAGTCGCCAAGCAAGCCTACTTTTCTCTGGCAGAATCGTATTTACGTCACGGAATAACTGCTTTCGGAAGCTCAACACACTGTAAGATTTTGCAACAAACGCAAAACAGGCTTATAAAAATCCTAATGAAAAACAAAACAAATAATCCAATAGTAAACATCTCTAATAGCGAACACTCACAAAACAATAACAACTCAGAAGTGAGACTAAACTCATTCTATAAACTACATAATATATTCAACGTAAAAAACATATATAAACCGACAATTATCAATGAATTTCAAGATGAAATCTTCCTGGAACCCATGGATCATCGCTATAACCCCAGAAGACGGTCAGAAGGACGATATAAATTACCGAGATTCAACAATAAAAACGGAAAGAGCACCCTGAATGTACAATTACCAAGCACCTTCAACTCAATGCCATTAAATCTGATAAATATTCAAAATAAATTTAAACGTAAAGTTCAAGTTAAAAAATATCTGATACAATCGCAATGAAGCATACAAATTTATATTTATATATCTATATATCCTTCCATACAAGTCTTAGGCTTCGCGGGGGAAATAATGAATTGTAATAACATTATTATCTGTTTCAATAAAGATTTTATTATTAAAAAAAAAAATAAAAAAAATTGTATTGAATTTAATTGAATTGAATTGAATTGAATTGAATTGAATTGAATTGAATTGAATTGAATTGAATTGAATATAATAGAATTGAATTGAATTGAATTGAATTGAATTGAATTGAATTGTATTGAATTGAATTGAGTTTAATTGAACTTAATTGAATTGAATTGAATTGAATTGAATTGAATTGAATTGAATTGAATTGAATTGAATTGAATTGAATTGAATTGAATTGAATTGAATTGAATTGAATTGAATTGAATTGAATTGAATTGAATTGAATTGAATTGAATTGAGTTGAGTTGAATTGAATTGACCTGAATTGAATCGGATTGGATTGAATTGAATTAATTGATTTGAATTGAATTTAATTGAAGTGAATTGAATTGAGTTGAATTGAATTGAATTGAATTGACTTGGATTGAATTGATTGAATTGAATTGAATTGAATTGAATTGAATTGAAGTGAATTTAATTGAATTGAATTGAATTGAATTGAATTGTATTGAACTGAATTGAATTTAATTGAATTGATTTGAATTGCATTGAATTGAATTGAATTGAATTGAATTGAATTGAATTGAATTGAATTGAACTGAATTGAATTGAATTGAATTGAACTGAATTGAATTGAATTGAATTGAATTGAATTGAATTAAATTGAATTGAATTGAATTGAATTGAATTGAATTGAATTGAATTGAATTGAATTGAATTGAATTGAATTGAATTGAATTGAATTGAATTGAATTGAATTGAATTGAATTGAATTGAATTGAATTGAATTGAATTGAATTGAATTGAATTGAATTGAATTGAATTGAATTGAATTGGATTGAATTAAAGTGAACTGAATTGAATTCAATTGAATTGAACTCAATTGGAGTGAGTTGAATTGAATTTAAATTCAGTGAAGTGTTTTTGAACGGAAAATTTAAAACTATTAAAATGTGTAAAATGCTGCCGTATTTTCAGAATAATAATGACTATGTTTATGGGACAATAAAGACAATAAAATGATATTTTGTGTTGATTGTGTATTAATTTTTCTAGAAAAATTTAAACATGTTGTTTTCCATGTGAAACGAAAAAACCGAAAAATAACCGTAATTAAAACCGAAACTTAATCGGTTTCACCGTTTTTTTTGCACTATGTGAAACCGAAAACCGCATTTCCGAAAAAGTGGTTTTTCGAATCACCCGAAAACCAGTTATTAGCTAAAGCTGGTTTTTGAAAACTCTAGTATTACCTGTATGTCGAAACCGCCGCCTAGGAAGTGCAAGCGGGTATAACTGTCTACGAACAGCCAGTCGAAACCGCTTAGTAGGAACAATCAGTCGAAACACCTGTGCAGGAACAGTGAGTCAAAGCCGCCGTATAGGGACAGTTAGCCGAAATCGCTGTGTAGGAAGTGAAATTTAATCGTAATTTGTTCTTTTTTGTTATCTTTTATTGGTAGCATAAAATTATGTTGTATATAATTCATTTATTTGAACACATAAACATGAAATTCTGCTGTTATCTTTTGTTGCTTGGTTTCAGCTAATGCCTCTATCTGCTATAATTAAAGCAATGTTTTTAACATGCAACGTTCTAATACTATCACACAAAATGTCATAAATTTGCTGAGAGAAGGGGTCTCTCAAGATATATTTATTCCATAATAAGAACGGTCATAAGATACCGCTGTATAAAATGTATTAAAAAAATCAATTAGTGTTCGAACTCACGGGCGATGTGACCTATTGCTACACGGTACCTGTTCGATTTCTAAAAACACATTAGTAAATGTTACATTGGAAAATGAAAAAAAACAATAGTTTTTGTGCTGAAGGCTCTTTTGCTATTGCACTTTCTTTTTCTTACATCTGCTTTAACATTTGATGTAATTTTGGTGAAATAAATAAAGCAATATTTAGCTCACTGAAATAATTGTTTTTGTTTTGTCATAAACAGAACGACGACAAAAAGTATTAAATAGTATAGAGAACTTATTGCACTAGTTTTCCGCTCTCATATAGAGAGTCTGAGTAAAAGAGCATAAGCGAGTCTTATTCTGTTTATAGAATATTTCAATATAAATTCATCATTTCGACAATGTTATTACAATAAACAATACAAAAAGCATAAATGTTTCAAAAGGCATGAATGTTTCAATTATAGACTATACTAGTCAATACTCTTGGGCGACGACGACCTGTTTGTTTATCCGCTGCCGCTACATCAATACCATCCTACTTATTTTCAGGAAGCGACTACATATTGTTGTACAATAACCACGTATGTGATGCTAACACGGTGTATTGTTTGCACGTGTTAACTTTCATAGATTGCCCTACCCGTGCCTAAAGATGTTAACACATCAAAAATATAGAATTAAAAAAATTCTCCTTGTTATTTTCAGAAGTAGAGTTATAGATCGTGAGCATTGATCCATCGCATCAGAAGCTGGGAAATGACGGACAATGAAGCTCGTCACACTCATCATAATGTTATTTGCGTTAATGAGTGAGAACGAATTACTGAGTTGATTAATGAGAATTGCGTTGATGAATGAGAATTACAAGAAAGCCCTCACCCTTAGAAGGTCGTTGAAAACTAGTTTGCGCTTCCTAGGCGCACTTCAGTCTTGGGGCTGTGTCTTAATAGCTACGTCAATAAGCAAAAGTTTAGTTTCTTGTCTGATGAAAAACCATGAGAGGTTCAAGAGTTGCCATTGTGTCTACACAAAGGAATAGTTTGGTGTTGTTTATGGTATGGTGGAAACATGGGCCCATAGTTCTTCAAAAATTAGTTCAGGCGGCACGATACTGTGAAATGCTCCGGTTATCACGCTGTCCGCTTGAACTCGTTTGCTGCCAACAAGATTATTAAAAATGCGTCTGTTTACAAGAGAAGAACGCGTTATAATGGCGAAAACTTACTACAAAGTTTGGAACCCAAACTCGCAAACTTCGAACAATTTTCAGTCGAGAATGTGCTACTAATGTGTCAACCATTCGTAGAGTGCTCAAAAAATTTTAAGAACCTGGTCGGTTGTGGACGGCAAGACTCCTGTGCGTGAACGTTCCGGTTGGATTCTTGAAACCATTGCTGCTGTAAACGAGAGTGTCGCCGAAAACCCCACAACATCAGTTCGGCATTGTTCTCAACAACATCAAATTTCACGAAGCACTATGCAGCGAATTCTGGCAAAAAAATTCAGCTTACCCGGGAGCTCTAACCAGTAGACCATGGAAAGCGCCTGCCATTCGTTCAATTCGTTAATGGGGCAAAGTCAAGTCAATGCCAATTTTTCAAGAAAATGTTATCTTCTCCGATGAAGCCCATTTCCATATGAATGGCTTCGTGAGTACATAGAATTGTCGAATTTGGGGTCCAGAAAATCCTCATGCAATCCATGAGAAATAAATGTACCCACATCGAGCAACTATCTGGTGCGGATTTTTTTCAGACGGCATGATTGGCCTTTACTTTTGTGAAGATAAGGCCGAAGTTGCATTGACTGTGACCGGCATTCTTTACAGGAACTTGATAACGTAGTTCTTGTGCCCTCAACTGGAGGGCATGGATCGTGACGACATGTAGTTTGAACAAGGGGGCGCCCACCTGCCTTACCGCGCATGAACCGGTCGATTCATTGCAGTAATGTTTTCCACAAAAACTTATCTCAAGAAATTGTATTGTCACCTAGCCACCCAAATCATGCGATTTAACGCCGTGAGATTTCTTTCCTTAAGGTTTTGTAAAATTTTGGGTTTATGTGAATAAACCTGAAATAGTTCCTGAGCTCAAATCCGAGATCCTACGCGACATCGGTGAGATACAGCCAAATCTCTGTGAAAAAGTCATGGAAAATTTCATAAAAAGAATAATGGCCTGTCATCAAACCCGTGCGGTCGTTCGATGTTTGTTTTATAAAATACTCAAGCGGAGTATGTATCCTTTACAAACCAATGAAGAAATCACAACTATCTCAAAAATACCAGTTCTTTATTTTAAAATAAAAAAGTGCATTCTTCCTGAGACACCCTTTATATTCGAAAATATACTTATTTATTTGAACTTGCATTTGTATTGGTCTCACACACACAAATGTTTTTAAATTATTTTCACACACATAAAGTGCTTTGTGCATACATTTGCATGTATGTATGTGTTGCTAGTCCTTATTGCTATTGTTATTGCCGTTCCTTGTTAGTGTAATTGCCAGCAATATAACTCTGTTGCAGACATCATCAGTAATCGTGTATGTCTGCCTGCTGGTCGAATGTTTACGACACAATTTGTATAATGCAGCAATTGTTTGTTTAGAAAACAACAGATTTATTGTGTTTTATTTTGCGAAAAAATCCATTGTTTTAATTCTCGAAAGTGCTGTAAACAATTCGTATAACAAATAAATAAACTGTTAAATGTGTTGTCTATTCTTGTGGAAAAGAAAATGTATGGCATGAATTAACGAATGTCCTTAAATAAAATAAAAATTAAGTTTCGAAAACAGTGACATGCACTTGCAGCAACAGCAGTTTAATTCCACTAAATTCATGTATTTGGGTAAAAAAATTTTGGATCGAAAATCGTTTTTTGTTGCAACTCTGCGTTAGTCGAGTATCGTACAGGTAACGACGGCAATGGACAGATTATAGATTTATCATAGATTTCTAGAGCATGTCTACAAAGCGATGTAACAAAGGGATCTTGAAAAGAAATTGATCTGAACGAAAAAACTATGTAATATTTTCTCACCACGTGTATCTCGTACATCAAGAAGGACTTGCCGAAATTATCTCGGATTAATGAAAACGAATACAATAATCTTAGATTTCCATTATATCCCATGAAGGAATATTGCAGAGCTTCTCACAATCACTGTGCTGAGGACTTTCTTACCTGCATAATCACCGATCCAGGCCTACAGTTATACACCGACTGATTCCACGATCTCATTTACAAATGAATAATCGTGTATTAAAGTTGTGTATAATAAGTTAGGAGGGCCATGGGACTGTCCGTGGAGGTGGAAAGTTTCTGATAGCCTTTCACTTGGGAGTGACCAGAAATGATACCTTCATTGGGCAGTCCAAGCAGCTCACTGCTTCCACGCAATATGTCCTGGGCAGTGGCTTTTCGGAAACCACCGTTAGCTAGCTAAAGTGAGAAGGCGAATCGAATGAGCAGCCTGATTGGTTATGCGATCACTGATTAGACTCAGGTCACTGAAGCTCATCAAACTATTGGGCATATTCTTTTGTCCTTAGAAGGCGGATGAGCCCAGCATATGGGCCAACGGCTGATAGAAACCAAACGAAGAAAATGCAGGTTCGACATATTGCATGCTGGGCAGCGTCTCATCCATAATGTGCGGCTGCCAACAAATATCCTGGCAGTAGGTAAAATGCTAAAACCCGGTGAACTGGGTTTGCCTGCCGCCACCGTTCATAATGGCCGTGAATATGCAACAACGAAAAGGAACACATAAACAACCCCTATTTATTGACGACCCCCGCAAACATTATAAGGACCACGATTTACGGATATGCACTTGGAATATAAGAACTCTATATAGATCCGGTGCAAGTATCCAATTGGCAGACGTCCTCGAAAGCTATAAGGCTGACATTACCGCTATCCAGGAAATGCGATGGACAGGACATGGCTGCACAAGAAAAGAAACTGCGACATAACTACAGTTGCCAGGAGAAAAGACATAAATTTCGTTACAGATTTGTAGTTGGCAAAAGACTGCGACATCTAATCTCTAGGTTCAATTCTGTGAGTGGACGAATAGCCACAATCCGCATAAAATCGAAAAATTTGTATATGTCCCTGATTTGGGTGCATGCCCCGATAGAAGAGGAAGATGATGATGCCAAAGACATATTCTATAAGCTTCTAGAGGAAACGCATGACCGCTGCCCTGGCCATGACATTAAGATTGTACTAGGAGATTTTAATGCCAAAGTAGGAAGGGAGAATGTGTTTAATCCAACTATTGGCAATTTCAGTCTACATGCTCACAGTTCCGGCAACGGTATGTGATTGATGACTTTGCCGCGGCAAAAAACATGGTCATAAGTGGTACAAGTTTCCAGCATAAAGTCATTCACAAGGCTACTCGGGTATCCCCGGATCAAAGAACGAAGAACCAAATTGATCACGAGGTAATTGATGGAAGGCACTCATCCAGTGTAATGGACGTACGAGTGATCAGAGGAGCTAACATCGATTCTGATCACTACCTGGTAGCAGCAAAGGTTCGCACAAGATTAACTAAAGCGAAAATCGTACGAAACCAAACGCAGAGGAAGCTGGACATGGGAAAGCTGCAATTACTAGAGGTAGCCACAGCCTACTCAAGGAAGCTCTCGCACCTTTTGGCACAGAACCTACCCTCTCCCGATGACGATCCTGAAGCGCGGAGGAAACCCATTTCCAACTCCATAAAAACTGCCGCCACGATGAAGAGTGTCGCACTGCAAATAACGAAAAGAACGCTGCACGTATGGTAGTGCTTCAGTCAATTGCAACGCGATCTGCGACTGAGCGGTATAGGGGAAAAGAAAGGAGATAAACCGTCTCTTTAGGCCTAAGAAACGGCAGTGGTGAGAGCGCAAGAGCAAGAAAATTGAGACATACAGAAGAAAGAACGAAGCCCGAGAATTCTACCAAAAAGTCAAAAACGCAACTAATATACAGGTTTCAGGTCTTCGCTTCTGTAAAGACATGGACGGAAATCTCATCGCAGATGTGCAGAGTATGTTGGGAATATGGAGAGATCATTTTCCCGTGCTACTGGTATCTGAGATATCCAATGACGATGGGACGACGGATCACTATATGGACGACGACGTCGATTGACCACCTCCTAACCCAGACGAGGTCAGAACAGCTATTGACCGGCTTAAGAACAACAAAGCCACAGGAACCAATGAATTACCGGCGGAGCTGTTTAACGCTGACGCCGATGAGCTGATAAGGTGCATGCATCAGCGCATTAGTAAAATTTGGTTAGATGAATGCATGCCTGGAGATTGGAGTCTCCATGTACTATGCCCCATATTTTGCAACCCGAGTCTCTGTGGCAACTACCGTCGCATATCAATTGCATATAAGGCTCTATCAAGTATAGTATACGAAAGGGGAAAACCAATTATTGCTGACTTGATTGGACCATACCAGTGTGGCTTTAGGCCTGGAAAATCGACAACTGACCAGATTTTCACGCTACGCCAAATCCTGCAGAAGACCCATGAAAAACAAATCGACACCTATCATATATTTATCGACTATAAAGCGGCCTTCGATAGTCCGATACAGGAGAAACTCTATGAAGCAATGTCTGTGCTTGGTATTCCTGCAAAACTCTTACGCCTTTGCAGGATGGCCTTGACGAACACCAACTCCGCAGTGAAATTTGGTAAGGATCTTACCGAACCTTTCGAAACCAAGTGAGGCCTCAGGCAAGGCGACACCCCATCGTGCGATCTCTTTAACATCTTAATGCAGATCATTATGAGAAAAGCTGCAGTCAACATGAATAAAACCATCAGCGGCAAACGTCATATGCTGCTGGCGTATGCTGATGACATAGATATCATTGGACGCACAGTTAGAGAAGTTTTCGCGAATTGAGAATGAATCAGCAAAAGTGGGTCTGACGGTAAATGAGGACAAGCAAAAATTAATGGTTTCAACGAGCAGGGCCTCCTCGCGATTAGGAAAAAGCGGGAACGTTGATACCTCTGATTGGGCGTAAACAAAAACAACAACGTCAGCCGTGAGACCAAGCGGAGAATTGTGCTGGCGAATAGATGCTATTTTGGGCTAAGCAAGTACTTTGGATATAAAGCCTTCTGTCGAGTAACAAAAAGCCAGCTGTACCAGACTCTCATTCAACCTATCTTGCTTTATGGCACAGAATCCTGGGTCCTATCGCAATCAGACGAAACATATGTAGGAGTCTCCGAGAGAAAAATACTCCGAACGATTTATGGCCCTATAGTGCATAACGGCGGGTATCGGTGACGCAGGATCCATGAGCTTTATACCGACATCTACATAGTTAAGCGGATCAAAATAATGCGATTGCGCTGGCTGGGCCATCTCAGTAGAATGGATGAAGACGAACGAGCACGTAGGAGTTTCAAAAGCGAACTTGAAGCAAGGCGAAAAATAGGAAGACCAAGACTCCGCTGGAGGGATCAAGTTCACGAATCCCAGGGTACACTTGGTATTACCAACTGGAGAGACAAAGCAAAAGATCGAACTGGTTGGCGAAATATGTTATCGTCGTTCTGTGAGGTCCCTGACCCCCCGGGGTGCTCGAGACCGGATAAGTAAGTAAGTATAATAAGTTAGGAACATTTCTCTCGGTGATGGTCATCCAATCAGTGAGTCTAAATATATAAATTGCGCACACGCGAAAAAATTTGTCTTTTTTTATTGTTTGGTTGCAAATATAACGTGTGTGTAGCTTGTGGCAAACATATTATACTTGTACCCAAAGGCATTGTGTTTGCTATTCAATATAACATGTTTGGGACACAATGATCAATAGGTTGTGACCCAAATGTGTATTTTTTGGAAACAAAAACGTGCCAAACATTAAAGAAAACAAATCAGCAGATCTTCAATTCACGAAACAATGCTTGCAAGCATGTGCATGGGGCCTTTATCTTTCAGGGCGCAGCTAAATGCTAGTGAGAAGTTCTCCCCTAATCCTTCATGGGATGTATTGGGAAAATAAGTTAAAAAGATTAAGACGAATTTATAATAACTTTTTAATTGAAGCAATATATTTAAGTTAATTAACCATACACCGAAAAAAATTATTACACAAATCAAACACGAAATTTGGCAACTTAATTACTATTTTACTTGGATTTTAGCTAATGAAGAAAATTCCTAGATCAAGCACACAAATTCTAGGTTGCTAATTGTACAAATGCCAATTAAATTTACAGTCAGCTTGAGTATAAAGTAAATCAATCCTTTACAATATATTCGGTTAAATGTGTACTTGTGTTGAAAAGGAAATTAATCAAAAATTTTTTTTTTAATTACACAGAACAACACACAAAATGGAAACTCCTTCTCGTGTAAAATATCTCGTAGTACTTATCGAAACTTATAAAACCCTATTTGGGTTTTGCTAGATTAGCTGCTATTCGGATTTAATGGCCTCATGTATATTTTGCCTAAATCTTAATTTTTTCGAAGAAAATGCAATTTTTCTAACGGCTATAGCGCGGAAACTAATTGGAAATCTGTTTTCCTGTCTACGGCACAATTGTAGCTATGGACTAGGAGAAAAAAAGTGTAAACAAATTAATCCAAAAAAGGTGCATCTAGTGCCTCAAAATTGTAAAAATTTCAAAATTGTATTTCCATTATATGCGTTATAAATTTGAGTACAAAATTAATCATCACTTATATATTTTCAATTACATGCATAATCATCACAATTAAGATGTTAATTATAAATCAATGTTTGTTTCGCTATTTGTATGGATAAAAAGACATCTCTTCTGCCGTTTTATAGGAATAAACAAAACTCAACTTCATCCGCCATCGGGATATATAAACATACGGGGGTGGTTGGGGATATATATGTCTCCACACTACTCCGAGTGTTCCTACAACCGTTGGGAAGCACAGGTTGGTGGTTACGGGGCGTAACCACAGGTTGCGAATAGTGGGAATCCTAGATTTCGCTGCAGCTTCCCTCGGGAAGCCGTGGACAGCTCAGCGGGGGAATTGGAGAGTCTCGAAGTGGGTCTATCTGTCGGTTAGTCCTACGTAAGTATCTTACAATATCCAATCTATAGGTTCAGCGGGTATAACCCGGTTACTTCCGTTCCGGATATCTCGCACCTCAGGTGATTTAGGGCATAGTTAACGAATCAAAAATCAAACTGCAAAAATTTGAGATCTTTGTCACCCCACACATTCTGAATATCTACTTATATAGTGCGTGTCTTAGACTCTCCCTGGTACCGGGTAAGTCGAACAAAGTGCTGGTTGTCTTTATTCCCAAGCGGGGTAAGACTAGTCATGTCTCTTCTAAGGACTACAGACCAATCAGCCTCTCATCCTTTCTATTGAAAGGTTTGGTGAGTATTGTTGATTTGTATATTAGGAATATCACCTCAAATGTAAATCTCTGGCGAGTTTTCTGGACGATGTCGTCGTCTATCTTGAGCGCAAATTGGACTTAGGGCTGCCCTATTGGATATATATGGTGCCTTTAACAATGTGTCATATAGCGTAATAAGGGAATGTCTGCAGTCCACTGGAGTGCCACTGTTTCTGATCGAATGGATTGCAAATATACTTAGGGGCCGCATTGTTTCGACTGCATAGTGAAGACGGTATTTAGCCATGAAAAAGCTTCTCAAAATATCGTTTGGAACAAGTTCAAAACTGTAGGCCCCAATCAGTGGGTATAAAACTAGAAAACTGGTTGTGACAAGCTCTCCCTTAGTCCTTCATGGGATGTAATGGGAAACCATTTATTTATTTTTAACGTGAAGGGTGTTGACATATGTATAGTATTATTCTGTATCAGAAGCTGAACTGGAATCGGAATACTGAGGAGCGAATTAAGAAGGTATTCAATGATCTCTGCACCTGTCGGCATTCGATTGCTAAAAATTCGGGACTGTATTCGAGGACCGTTTATTGGTTGTTTCGGATATTGTGCGCCCAATTGGTACTTATGGCTGCTTGGTTTGGTGCAACGCTTTGGGGAATAGCTACCTGTTGAGAATGCTTAGTAAGGTTCAACGCACTGCGTCGACGTGTATCAGTGGGGTGGGGAGGTATACCCCGCAGGCGGCGTTGGACATCATACTGAATCTTACTACCCTCGATGTTTACGTGAGACAGTGTGCTGCCCGAAGCGTATTTCGTTTGGCAGAATTGGGCCTCTGGAAACATGACAACAGGGGGCATGCAAGCATTCTCCATGAGTTGATCGAGAATCACCAAAGCGATTGTTTGTCTCAGGTGACTGATTATATGGTAGACAGTAGAATTTGGACAGCGCCCAGAGATAGTAATGATAGATAGAATTAATTTGCTGGGTGGTATACCTATCCCACTCTCTGGTAATCAATCTTTACGGATGAATCTAAAATGGAGGCAGGTATGTACGGGTGCGGATATTTAGTGCGGAGCTTCAACTCAGACAATCGCTTGGGTTGGATGGAAACTGCATTTTCTTTCAAACTGTAATACTGGCAATTATGAGGGCAGTGGCCTATGGTATGAATTCGTCCTTGTACCCAGCGGATGAAATCATTATGTGCGTTGACAGACTCGGTGCGATCAGGTTTAGTAAATGTAAATCCAAATTAGTTAGGGAATGCAGGCGAATTCTGAGCAATGTATTACTCCGCAAGCTGAGACTCTACTCGGTGCCTGGCCAATAGTGACGTTGCAGAGATCGTTGAAGCAGATCGTCTTGCTAAAGCGGGTTATACTTCTGCTGATTTGTAGACCTTTGTTAATCCACCGAATTATTGGCCGCATGGCGTGACAAGGAATGGGCTCAGCGCCCTATTGTAGGCCAGATTTAATTGCAGGACTCGAGTAGGACCGGGTCGTATTGGCGAGTGGAGGCGGCTGATTCGCGGCTACTCATTGGGGTAGATTAAGGGTCGCTGTGATATTGGGGGCTTCACAAGCAACTGGAATAAGAACGGTATTGACTACTGTCGCGTTTGTGGTGACGTAGTGGAGATTACTACAAAATACTTTTTATAAAAAAGGTTCGTATATTAAGGGCACATTTGTTGTTAATAAGACTGTATTATGTTGTGCACTGTGAACTTTTCATGATTCTAATATGAGTAGTAGTGAAAATCTAGACATCACCCAAGGCAGCGCTACTACGTATATGTGTTCTCGATTTTGATGTCCACTTATTTACTTAAATACCTTTCTAAAAGGACCTCCAATTGTACCTGTAACCATACGTAAAAAGTTATTTAGAAACGTGGTAAACTTATTATTAATGATGTGATTTAATTAGCCCTTCAACATTAAACTGATTCATATTTCTCGTCTGCAGACAGACAATTTGTGGAAAAAGTTATGTTCCCTTAAACCACACCGCTACTAAAGTATATAACGAAATATCCTTAGTCGCATAAACTGAAGCCGCTAACTTTTGCTTGCTTCTACGAACGCCAACACATGCAACAAAACGCCCAAGTTGCACATCAGGCTGACATCTGTACCACTTGAAAGTTACAGCAGTTGTACAACGAAGCAATTCCAAAGAAATATTTGCCGCTGCAGCAACTTATTGCTCTCACTTCCCTTCCTTGCCCTATTCAATCCACAATTTGCGAAAAGTTACGAATCTGGCTCAACAAGAATGCCAAATGAAAGCAATAGCAACTATTTTTCACTGAGTTTTGAAGACTAAAGATGATGGGGGTGAAAGGAGCCTTGTTTATTGGGCAAACTATGCAATGAAGTTAGTAGAGAATTGGCTCCTAAAAGTATGCAGTCCAATTGTATCAAGGCGTAACAATATAATAAAAAGACCCGGGTACAACAGATACTTGAAGGCAAACGCTACATTAAATATGGCGGGGAATGAAATCATCTTGCCTTGAAAAAGTTTACCAACCAAGCAACCAGGAGCAACAACTATTTGTTGTTGAAACTTGTTGTCGAATATGTTGTTGGCAGCAGCAAAGAAATTTCAACGCAAATGTGCAGGCTAAATTTGAAAAGTTTGTCTGTTGGAGACGAGATGTTGTGTAAGTGTGTGTTTAAATACATGAGTGCGTGTGTGTATGTGTTGGAATGGAGGTGTTAGTATTATTAATGTGGCAACAAATGATACACGACATGGCAAGCACCGCAACAATGTCAAGTGTTGGCTTTACGGCCTAATATGCAACAACAGCGGCAGCTGCAACAGCAGTGGCAACAGAATTTTGATCATATGAAAGTAACAAATGTTGCGAGTTTAATAGTTTGAGATACAGCTGTGGCAAAAATATTATTAACATAAGAAATTAACATATTTTCGGAGTTGAAAATACAGAAAATCAGCAACGGCATTATATTTAAACACTGCATATAATTATAGGTTAAAAAGTTGTATACAACCTAGCGAACGGCAAAACAAGAAATCGTAATAAATTGCCAACGAAATATAAGGATGGAAAAAAATAGAGTGAGAGATATTATGTGCAAAATTTGGAAGACAACAGTTTGTAATTGCGGCATCGTCGAATAGGCAGACTGCCAGAGTCATACGAAATTCCAAAAAAGGGAAAAAATTACACTTGGCAACAATCGAGAAAATCGTGTTGTGAGAAAATAGATAATGAAAACCAACAGAGGGTAATCTAGACTTATTAGATGAACTAGATTAATGACCAACTGAAGACAGCATTAGAATTAATGAAACTAGTGTTAAAGGGACTGAAACGAAACTCTGACAAAGCTGATTAAAAATCTACAACCACAGCGGAACGTAGAGCAGCCTTATTTGAAGTAACCTGTAAAATGTAACCTGTTCTGAAGGATTTAAGTCAAAATTGGTAACACTAACTAATGCATATTATGCAGCGCACTTGACTAAGATGCAGGTAGTTGTACTAAAGCTGTGAATGCGATTAAATGAAGTAGAACAGCGATTTTAGAAGACAGAAGTGGTAGAAGTTACGACTACTGAATCTCCAGTTATATTCATTCTTTCAAAATTTTTTCTGTAATTGCAGTTGCAACAACCGAATTTGGAGACTGTAATATCTAGGACGGTACTAGATTACAAGAGGGTGATTGACAATTTTTCAGATCAAAGCGAGCTGCATGTCACATGGGTCCCGGGGCATTGCGGAATCGAGAGAAATATGAAGGCTGATGAACTGCCCAAAATGGGTAGACATCTGAGTACGGTCAACCTGAAAAGCACGAATCCCATTGGGGGAGGAAGGCTGAACTGAGACGGTGGGCTAAGTCCACCCATACCTAAATATGGAAAACGGAACCGACCGGCACGATAATTAAAACCCTATGGGGAAACCCTGAAGGTCTGAAGACGGTGCAACTTCTTGACCTACGCAATGGACGGGGGTCCTTACTGGACAATACGCTATACAAGCACACCTACACCGAATTAGGTGCTCAGAATCAGGTCAATGTAAAGCGTGCATGAAAACGCCGAAACAATGGAGCACTACCTATGCCAATTCCCGGCTTTTGCGAGGGCCCGGACGACACATTTTCATTTCATTTACGTAAAAGACACAGAGTTCTTGAGATAAAGAATGCTTATTTAGGACATGGGTTCCTGGCAGCCATACAAGGACAAATTTAAAAAGTATTTGAAAGCAATAGCCACTGCAAAAATACGATCCTGGTCAAAGTTCTGTGGATCGATGAAGACCATAAAGGACTGAGCAAAATAATCGCCAAAGAGCATTCAAATCCCACGTATGTTAGGAGGAATGACGGGACATGGTTAAATAGCTCAGCTGAATCGCTAGAGATACTCTCGAAAACACACTTCCCGGGCTGCGAGAACACATCCAGAGAGGTGCGAACATTATCAACCCAATACTCAGATACTAACGGTATAAAAAATATAATCAGTTCAGACAGGATATCCTGGGCTTCTCACCATATAAATCTCCGGACACCAAGAGTGCTGCAAAGCGCGGAGGTCATAATTAAGCTGTGGCTCTGTATCATATTCCGATCTTGCCTGACTCTGACCTACTTACCAAAGAGTTGGATCCAGGTAAGGATGGTGTTCATTCCCAAGGCGGGAAGATGGAGTCATGAGAGCGCAAAGAATTTCAGACCGATCAGTCTCTCATGGTTTCTTCTGGAAACGCTTGAAAATGGATGGATTGCCCAAAAATATCATGAAGTCAACATGCGTATCTAAAAGACCGCTCAACCGATACAGCCCGAAGTTGTCAGAACTATTGAGAGGTCCTTAGAACACAAAAAATATACCCTCGCGACCTTCTTGGATATATAGAGGGTTTATTCAATAATGTGAGCTCAGCGGCTATAGAAGAATGACTTGAAGATCTAGGCGTGGAAATATTCCTCAAGAGTCGGATAGTGACAATGCTACAGAGCAGAATTATCAACGTCTCTATGGACAAGAGCGAGTCATCAAAGCGATTGAATAGGGGAACTCCTCAGGGTGGAGTCATCTCTCCCCAACTTTGTTTACTCGTGATCAACAATATACTACGAAAACTGGACAATATGAGGATCAAAACCGTGGCGGAGTCGGATGACATGGTAATAATGGTGTCTGGTTTGTTCCCATTCGTGTTGAGCGAAATCATGAATGGGGCCTTGAAATCAATTAATGACTGGGCCACGGAAAGTGGTCTTGGAGTGAATCTAGGAAAAACTGAGGTCATGATTTTAAGATCAAGATACCAAAGTTTAATCCTCTTCGGCTAAGTGGAATGGAGATTCCACTATCAACTCACGCCAAGTACTTGGGCGTGATTCTTGATCCTAAACTATTCTGAAAGCGTAACATAGAGCACCCCGCACAGAAAGCAACCGTTGCGTACTACGCTTGTCGGAATATATTCGGAAGCCGATGGGGTCTCCGACCGAAAATGGTGGTATGGATATATAGTAGTATTATCAGACTTATATTCTCTTAAGGAGCAATGGTATAGTGGCTGCCGCGGGGAAGACGTCCACCATGAAACTGTTGTATAGAGTGCAGAGATCAGCTTGCATCAGTATAAGAGGGGCAATGAGGACGTGTCCAGCTAAAGCCCTTAATGCAATGCTTTCTCTTATACCAGTTGACCTTCACATAACACTTAGTGCGGCCTGGAGCACCACCCGACTAAATGCTCTTGGAATCAGGAAGAGCAACGGATATGGACATGCGTGAATACTACAGACAATTCCAAGATAACTCTATCTAATCACCGATTACTACACTCCCTCATTGACGTCCGATAACCTATTCGATGTCAGGTTTCTCAGGAGAATAGAGTGGGATAAAGGGGAACCACTTAAAGGTTTTGACACA
Source organism: Phaonia tiefii (assembly GCA_963931995.1). Taxonomy (NCBI): domain Eukaryota; kingdom Metazoa; phylum Arthropoda; class Insecta; order Diptera; family Muscidae; genus Phaonia; species Phaonia tiefii. Next base: position 126,703,011 of record OZ008371.1, read on the forward strand.
CAAAGTGTTTACGGACGGATCCAAAATGAAATGTGGAACCAGCTCGGTTGTCTTCTCCAAAGAGGCATGCCTCAATTTATCATTCAAACTCCCAGACAAGTGCAGCGTTTTCCAAGTGGAGGTACTGGTCTTCAAGGAATCCTGCGCCGAACTTATACCATAACGGAGAACAGAGCGCATTGGAATATTTGTTGATACCCAGGCGGCTCTTCTATAACTTATATCTAACAACACTACATTTAGAATCGTTAGTGAATGTATGGAAAAACTTCTCAAGCTAGATCGACTGGCCAATGTGGTTCTTACTTGGATACCAGGACCCAAGGGTAGCCGAAACGAAAAGGGCAGACGAACGGGCCAGGGCGGAATCCGCTTCCGCCAAAGTCTATATGGTGTCAGTCGCAACGCGTATAAAAAAAAGATTTTCCATTACATCCCATGAAGGAATTGGGGAGAGCTTCTCACAACCAGAGATCTGTGCGCTTTCTATTTTTATACTCTATGATTGGAACCTACAGTTTTAACACCGATTCCGAACGATATTTTGAGAAGCTTTTTCATGGATAAATACTTGATACTGTCGCCGTCACTATACGAGGTGACCGCTGCCGAAAAAAATGTAAGGTGGTCAGAGCAGGGATCTAATGCACAAGAGGCGCGCACATTAGCCATTGCACCACCGACGGCAAAGCCTATAGGGTCGGTCGAAAGAGGTAATTTCCTGCATAACATTGAACGAGCTAAGGCCAGATGGGATAGAACGGAAACGTGCTGCATATCTAGAAACACATGGCCAGAATATAATATTCACCGGACTAACTTCCAGATTAGCCAAAATCGGGGAAACATATCAAGGCTAATTACCGTGCTGACCGAGCACCCAAGACGGCTGAAGCTTTCCAATAATGTCCACTGTCGTGCCTGTGAAGACGGAGAAGAGGAGGAGTCGATGTAACATCGCACCTGCAGTTGGCCGGCTCTAATGAAAGACTATATGTCGTCCCTTCCTATACAACCTCACTGACGTACACGAGACAGATCTGGGGGAGCTAATGAGGTATCTCCGATTAACAGGTTGGCTATAGACACTGTACATTATACTGCCCGGAGAGATGTGGTATGCAAAACGGTGTCTCAAGACACTAATTATTGCCAAATAGTATCTTTAGAAACCACGTGAACCAACCACCCAGGACATGGGCAAGCAACACGACGCGTGCACAACAGGCCGTATATCTGGCTTAGGTGTATGCGGCAGCATGGGCGAATAAGACACTGAAGAGAGAACCCTTCTTTCAACCTAACCTAAGAAAGCGCTGAAACAAAAATACATCTGGGCATCGGAAACGGTGCGCTCACTCCAAAAATGAAAAACCAAATACATGCCTAAGGCAACAATTCGCTAAAACGCTCATATGTCTATATGTCGAACGATGCTAGAACAAAGTTCTCTTCCAGATATATGAGTATTTTAATGATTTTTTTTTGAGCTGAGCTTAGTTCAGGGATATATTTAAAAAATATTATTGCCAAAAAATGAAATTTTGCGTGGCTATGCTTTATATCTCGGTTCAACAACAGCAACAGACACATGTACATACATACATTATTATGTTAGTACATACGCTATAGACACAATTTCGTTTGCCACACCACTCTTTCATTGCTCTCTTGCTCGCTCATTTTTGTTTAACACGTCATTATTCTCTTTCGCAGTCGCAGAAAATCTGGTTTTAGCAGCAGCATAAAATCTGGTTTTAGCAGCAGCATAAAATCTAGTTTTAGCAGATTTTGACTTTGATAGATTTAGTCCCTATACGCCGCTATAGATGTTAACACATCAAAAATTGTTTCATATGAATTGGATCACCTTATAGAAAACTCTAGGTAAATCGTAAGATTTTCTTCGATTATACGCTTCTCTTTCGTGATGTATAATTTGGGTTTTCACATTTTTCATCAAAAACTGTGTCCTAACCTAACCTAAAATAAATTTTCAAATATTTTGTTTAAAGCGAACCCGAGATGCACGTTATCGCTATTCTCTGAACCTTAGTCAGTACCGCACAATTGATCTGTTGCCCAAGCACCTGCCACCACACCATAACTTCTTAGAGCACTATCGGCCTCAGCACTGCTGTATGCATCCAGTAAACTATCCTCGCAAAAAGTCAAAATTTGCGACCATGGATGTCTTGCTGGTGTAACGGGCTGTTGTGGCATTTTCCCCTTCTACCATGTTTGGTCTGGAACTTCTATTGATGTATCAAATAGCTAATAGCCCAAACCTAAATATGTGATACTCTCAATGTAATAGATTCCAAAAAAGTTAATTTACGCTACCTTCGGGTAAAAAGGACAGTCCCGATCTTGAACGATCCCACAGGACCAATTTTGGTGGCGGTATTCGATGGGCAAATACAGTTTGATGGCGTTGAGCAATTTAGCGTTCTAGGAACAACAAAGCCGCTGGTATTGATGGACTATCGGCTGAGGCGTTTAATGCTGGCGGATATGAGTTGGAAAGTAGCATGCATCAGTTCATATTAAATTCGTCTAGCATTCCCGAGGAATGGAGCCTTAGCATACTGTGTAGAGTTTTTGGAAAAGGCGACCCAAATATATATGTACAAACTATCGTGAATAAGCCCTTTCCCCATTGCTCTCGAGCGTAATGTATGAAAAACTAAAGCCGTTTGCTACAGACCTAATCTACGAGGGCGGATCAATAAGTCCGTGACTTTTCGAAATTGCCTCGTATGAAATACAACACCGCTGCCATCAAGTACCACCTGTTAATAGACTATTGTCCAATTCTGAGCAAGATCCGTCATTTATATTTCATTTAACAGCTGTTCAAAACATACAATCTCGTGCATTTTTTTACAAATGAAAAAAAATTAATTTCGATTATTTTTTGCGAAAAAAAAACCTTCAATCAAACCAAGGAAAAGCTTGATAAACACTATGGGGATTCTGCACCATCCATTTCAATGGTAAAAATGGTTTACTGACTTTCGTTGTGGTCGCACAAGTACAAAAGACGCTGTACGTTCTGGACGGCCAATTGAGGTGAATACAACCGGAAATGTCGAAAAAAATCCAAGATATGATGTTGGCCAATCGAAGAGTAAAGTGCGTGAGATTGTTGATGCCATAGGCAGTATGGTTTCGATTTTAAATAATCAATTGGGTTTAACCTGCGCATAAATAAGAAATTTTTACTACGCAGTCTAATAATATCTACCCGGGAAGATACAGAAATATTCAATGTCATTCGTATGATTCAATCACATAATATTATAAAATAATTGACAATTTCTTAACGATATACGTAAGTGGGAGTTAAAGAGACTCTAAATAAAACATTTTTCCTGATAAGGAAGGAATGAATTCGGATGCTAAATTTATTGAGAAAGAAAAAATCTTATCTTGCAGCTGACGACGATGACGGCGACCATGATGACCAAGAGACGGCCTCCAATAAAACAATTTGGATAAGTAAAGATGGTACGAAATTGTATAAAATAATAATACGTTCGTGCATGGCCGTAATATCATACACGACTTCATGGGTCACCATTAGAGTCCAAACTTTTAGGTAAATAAATTAATTGTTTCCCATTAATCCCATCAAGGGACTGGGAGAGCTTCTCGCAACCAGTGAACTGTGCGCTTTCTTTATTGGACATATAGTTTTACACCGGTTCCGAACGTTTCATGGCTATAGTCGATAAAACCCACCTTCTCATGGAATATCAAGAACACCGAAAAAGAAGAATTATCTTGGACACCAATTCCTTGGTGTACATTTTTAGAATTTTTCTTGTAATGCGCTTGCAGGAATCAAGAAAAAAAACACTAATAAATCGTTAGCATGCAATTTTTTGCACTCTTTACGAATGGGGACAAGAGACCTTCGGCAGGATGAATAAGGGTAGCACCGATAAGATACATCTTTGAATTGGTAAACTGGAATACTGCGGATGACCAGTTATTTGGTTTCAGAAGTCATAAAAAATTAACGAATATATACGGAGTAAACCAGGAATATATGGTATAAAAAGCTGGCGGGCATGCGGTACCACATATGTGTATCTAAATGTAAAAATGTATGTAGGATAGCGAGAGGTTTCTGAAGAACTTAGTTGCTCCCTAAGAAAAAGACAGGACACAATTTGACAATGAATAATTTCTTCGCCGCCTTACTGTAGTTAGAAGTTCTCGTCAGATGGGCATTGCCTGTCATTTAAACATCAAAAAACCAACCATTAGAAGCTTCAAAAAGGTGAGAAGTTTATTCAAGTAAAGGGAAAATCCGTTGTACACTTGTCATCCCTGCACAGATATTCGGCTGTGTCCAATAGAAAAAAAAAAATCAGAAATTATTTTATTTTATAATAAGGCTAGATGTGGTGTGGATACCATGAACAAAATCCTTTCCCCTTTCTTACCGTAAATTTTAATAAATCCCTGGCGATTATCTATGTTTTACAATTTGCTGGATATTGCAGCTCTTGCTGCCTATATACTTTTTGGCAGTAACAATCCACAAGGTGGAGTAAAAACACCTTTGTACTAGAGCTCAAAACCCTTTTGGTTGTAAGCCATACAATGTATTTTATGTATGCTTCAATACTTTTGCCGAACGTTTTTTTAAATTTTCCATAACAGGTGAATAGCGATGGCAACATCGAAATATAGTACGGCCGATGAAGTATCAGAGCGGGATTGTAGTGGAAGTACGAAACAAAAATGTAGCTGTTACATATGCTACCATGTGTACAGGAAGTAGAGATCTAGATGACATGCATGTGCCCCATTCAAAATGCCTCTATGCGCTCAACTTAGGTTTACACAGAAAAAGCCCAAAAATTATCACATGTGTATATCTACATCAAATTGTAGTTTACGTCGACAAATTCAGTATATTTTCTTAAATTTTATATTGGAAATAAAAATCACAACTAATTCACCTTCATTTATAACAAATATTTACTTAAAAGCGGTAAACCTGACAACAATTTTATTTGTATCTACCCGGGTAGATACTATTAAACCGCGTACACAAAGACTAAAAATCAGGAAAAATTTAAAAAAAAAAACCTTTCTAAATATATTTTTTTTTCATTTACTGAAATAAATGGGAAAAATAATACCTGCGTTTGAAGAGTTTCTAAATCGGTCGAAACCCCTCAGAGATATCAAAGAATTAAAACTGCAATATCTACCCGGGTAGATACTATTAATGCGAAGGTTAAGAAAGCTGTCAGCAAGATGGGTGCCGCGTTTGCTCTCAATTGACCATAAACGTAATAGTGTGACAACTTCAAAGGATTGTTTGGAGTCGTTTAACCGCAATAATTCGATGGAGTTTTTGCGGCGTTTTGTAACTGTGGATGAAACATGGATTATGGATCTAAACAACGGGTTTCTCCGAGTGAACCGACTCCGAAGAAGGCCAAGGTAAGTTTGTCGGCTAATAAGGTGATGGCAACAGCTTTTGTGATACACGCGGGATAATCCACAGCGATTACCTTCAAAAGGGAAAAACAATAAACGGCGAATTTTATGCCAGCTCATTGGACCGATTTAACGAGGATTAAAAAAAATTACCCCATATGGACAAGAAAAAATTTAATTTTCATCAAGATAATGCACGGATTGAATTCGGCTAAGAATTGGTACCTCATCCGCCACATTCTCCGGATTTAGCCCCCAGTGACTATTTCCTATTTCCAAACCTAGAGAAATGGCTCGGTGGAAAAATATTTATCTCCAACGTTGCAATTATTGATCAAACAAATGTATATTTCATGGGCCTCGAAAAATCCTATTTTTTGGAAGGAATACAAAAATTGGAGAAACGTTGGACTAAGTGTATCAAAAGGAGATTATGTTGGAAAATAATTTTTTTTTTGCTAAAAACCTGTCTTTCATTCAAAAAGTCACCGACTTATTGACCCGCTCTTAATGTTATCGTGGCCGTCGGTGGTGCAATGGTTAGTGTGCGCGGCTCTTGTACATGAGATCCTGGGTTCGAACCCTGCCCTGACCACATTCAAATTTCTTTCGGCGGCGGTCGCCTCGAATAGTGACGGCGACACTATCGAGTATATAACCATGAAAAAGCTTCTCAAAATACCGTTCGGAATCGGTGTAAAACTGTAGGTCCCAATCAGTAAGTGAAAACTGGAAAGCGCACAGCTCAGTGGTTGTGAGAAGTTCTCCCCGGTCTCTTCATGGGACCATTTATTCTTAATGCTATCAGTTTGGCTTTAGCCCTTTAAAGTCAACTATAGAGCAGCTATTCATATTACGACAACTCCTGGAGAAAACACACGTGAACGAAATCGACACCTATGTACCAGCTCTTTGTAGATTGTAGAGCTATGCCGTAGATTAGAATTTCTGCTATACTGACGATTTAGACATCATTTGGTAAAATGTGCGAGAAGCTGCTGCAGTATTTTCGAAAGTTGAAAATATACATATAAATTGAAATAATAGATATATATTGAAATCAAACAATAACTCGTTTCTAAATATTATTAAATTTGGGTGGAAATACGCATATATTTCCACGTAAGTATATGGATGTTTGGGACGAACAACGCATATGTGTCCACGTAAAAGCATACACGTCTGCCAGTAAACATGCTGGTGTTTCCATTCCGAAACAAGTGAGTTTGGGGCTTGGAAACGTATGAATGTTTGAGGTGTGTTCCAAACATATACATGGTTCCTGCAGAATATGTTTAGGAGAGTATATTACAGAGGCCGATTTTTTTTCAGCGGGTAAGGAACCTCATCAAATAAGAGGGATTTAAAGATGCTTTAGTCGGTAATGATTACCTTACGTGGAGGGCAGTGAAGAAAGTCATACGATATTTTTTTGGGAAGTTATGGAGCACACAACTATCCCGCTCTTGTGACCAAGAACGAGTGAACGTGTCTCTCAAAATTCATAACCATCTCGAATACTTCAGAAAATAGCCAACCTCAGATTCGGATGAACATGGCGAGTGCTTCCACCAAGTTGTCAAGCCCATGGAAACGCGATTCAAAGCAAAAGACTGGACTACCTGGTGGCAGAAATTTGTTGGTGGTCGCAATAAAAAGTACGAACCCGAAAATTAAAATGAAGAAGAAGAAGATACAATTGGAGTTTGCTCCGAGGGTAGGTCAAATAATTGAAGTTAGTGGACTAATTAAAACTTTTGATTTTTTCCAGATGAAGCCAGATTTGATTTTTGATTTCTTCCTGAAGACACAGACGCAAGAAAGTAAAGACAGCAAAGAAACGAATGGGGTCAGGTACTTTTAACTGAAAGTACGTACTACGTGCAAGACAATAGAAGACGGAGGTAAAATGTCCAGTAAACGGACAGAACAGCACGAAACAAAAGACGGAGGTAAAATGTCCAGTAAACGGACAGAAAAGCACGAAACACTACACTGAAACACAAACATGACTAATAAGGTATGAGCTATACACTGAACTATATAAGTAGTTTGAGCTGAACGCTCAAGACGGCTTCCTGACTGTAAACTTACCACTGATTCCATGAGTTTTAACCATGTGAACATAAAGAGTTTTTAGTGGGTGAAAGTCCCACACTGATATTAGGCTTCAAAGGCTTTTCTCCTATTCTAAAACAAACGCTTTGCTGATGATTTCAATTGAGTTTTGTTAGATAACTTACAAAAAATTGACTGATTTTCCATGACAACCAAAAATACCGCTTTCCCTTTCCCACTCAAGAAAAACCAAAAATACCGCTTTCCTTTGTTTGTAGCCGGCATTGACGTTAACAACTTTGCTAGATATCACGAAAAAGTTTTTGCGAAGTTTTTTTTTGAAGTTTTTTTTTGCGATTTTGACCTTGAAGATGAAGTTTTTTTGGTTTTATACGTCCACAATTTTTATGACAAGAGCTTGTACTTTCTCTCAGAGAGTAAATCAAAATTCCGAACGGTTTGCAAGATATGAGCCAAATGATTAAAAATGACACCGAGGCCCCAAATCTTTTGGGGCACATAAAAAAAGTGCATGACTTTGGACAATACTGGGAGACACAGGTATTTTTTTGGTCCTTTATCAGGTAGTGGTGTCCGTAAGTGGTTATATTTCCATGACTTAAAAAATTACACACAGTGGTATTAACTTCAAATCGATATATCTCGATTTCTAGACCTGGCCCAGCGAAACACCGGGACAAATTTAGTTGTTTTTACCGATCTAACTTTTCAAGGAAACGGAATCCCCGCTAATCACTGACCCCTACCATTTGTCGCACTGTGTTTTCAATCAAATATTCAAAAACCCTTCCTGAATGCGTTTTAAGTCAAATTTCATTTCAAAATCACATTCGGTGCCAAAGAATCAACAATTTTTGATTTTTTCGGTTGCGTTAACGTCCAATAGGGTTAAGTGACCACTGATTCAGCTATAAAAACTTTTAAATTTGGTTGGGGCAACCTCTAATTTGGGTGGGAGAAATCCGAACTCGATTGTTACGACCCCTAAATCGTAACTACTGCAATGACTGCAAAATATCTAAAGGAAAACTATTGATTCATTGTGGTTTCTTCCATATCGACTATTGGGCGATAGTCCTATCAACTAGGGCTGCGACATCCACATCGACATCGATGTTTTGAAAGCATCGATGTTTTGAAAGCATCGATGTTTTTGAAAAACATCGAGTACTTTTTACATCGATGTTTTAGTGCCGATGTTTTTCCAACATCGATGGTTTATATCGATGTTTGCATCGATGGTTTTCTGTGTGACGATTGTAACAAATTGCCTTAATATAAGGAAATATAAACCATAAAATATTAATATAAACTCGAATTGGGAATATTTGCCCATTTATTCGCCGCCAGACGCCAACCACCATCATTATGCGTAGGTGGTTAAACATGGGATGTAATGGGAAACTATTTATTTTAATCAAGTTTTGTAGTTTTTCACCTTTATATCAGAGAAAAGGGTGATTTATATGTTGATAACACATATCTAAAAGAGAATTGCAGCAAAAACAAAACATCGGCAACAGCATTGATGATCGAAGAAACATCGATGTTTGTGACCAGTGGTGTAAATTACCCCTTCTGTTTCAATTTTGGTACCTCGATTTCTAAAAAAAGCCACAAAAAATGAAACATTCCCAAAAACATCGATGTTGGAAAACATCGATATTTTGAGGTCGATGTTTTATCAGCATCGATGTCTCTTATTTGAAACATCGAATTTGTAGCCAAACGGTTTAGTAACTTCACCGTGATGAGGACATACATATATACAAGTCATGCTATTTGTTTTTAATAAAATATTTTAAATCACTAACTTGGTTTCATAACTAACTGAATATGAACAAATTCCCTCGAATAACTATTCAATATGAAAAATTCAATGCATATTTCTATCAGGAAAGTTTCACAGAATTTCTGACAAAATCCACGAAGTTTTTCAATTTGTATTAAAGTAAAATGCTAATTTTTCCTACATCCTACATTCCTTTTTCCAGTCTGTCCTGACAGAGTGTAACTCCTCTGAAGTCTGTCTGAATCAACCGCATATTTTAAAGTTTCCACTGCCAGTACTACGATATATGTATTCGCCACAAAACCTTGACTCCATCCTGCAGCCACATTCCGGCCCACAATTTTGTACTCAGTTTTACCGCATACAAATTTGTTGAATTCATTAAAACTAATTTGTTATGCAAAATATAATGAAAAAAGTACAAAACTTATAAACTATAAAAAATAACTGCAAACTGTATGTTGGGGTGTGGCACAGAACTTGCATAGATAAACTTGTGTGTGAAATGGAATTCCTGTCATTAGCATCTTCATTATCAGCAACACGACATTAGCATCTTGGAGATAGCATAAACAAATATTTGAAATCACCCAGAAGCGGGGATGCAGAGAACACATTTCACTTATATATATGGAAGGGGATGATGCGTTTTAATGTTTGCGTGTAAGAAACTTATTGGCATGTTTCATCCCTCTCGCCACCCCTGGCGAAGGATGACGTGACTGCATCCCCTTACATTTGAGTATGATTATGCAGAACATACAACATTTTTTCCTGCCTTAAGTATTTAGAACACATTTGAGACTCAATTAGACAGAGTTTTTGTGTTTTATTTTCTTTAAAGTTTTACCACAAATTTTGTATTAACATACATATTTATAAATATTTACATACTTTGTGGGAGTTCCAAGGGGAAAGGGCGTAAATAAGATATTAGCAAAATTTAATAAACACATAACCAGTATTATGGAATCAGGAGCAGAGGAAGTTTAGTGCAAACTGTTGTAAAAGAATATGCATTGAAAATGCTTTATAATTATAAAAGTTGGATATTGGCAGTGGTAGAGGAGAGATTTTGCTTTCCTCTTAAATTGTTTTGTTAAAAAAAATTACATGAGGTATCAGGGGACACACAGGTGGAACGAAGTTATTTTCGCTATATATTCTGTACTAGTTAGTTCCAAAACGCCCAGATACGATAATTTAAATACGCTAATTTAAATGGATCATTAAGAAAATCTACTTTTTGTAAAATGATAAACTTTTTTGATGTGTTAACATCTATAGGCTCGGGTAGGGTAATCGATCAAAGTGAACACATGCAAACAACAATCAGCATAAGCATCACATACGTGGTTGTTGTAATAAGTATGATGGTATTGATGTAGCTGCAGCGAACAAACAAGCAGGTCGTCGTCGCCAAAGAGTATTGAACAGTATATATTGGGTTTTTCAATAGGAGCGCTACAAAAGTTTTTTTAAATAAAACAAAACCGGTTTTAGATACCAATAAAATTCTTTATTCCTGTGAAAGTACGTTCGTTGCCATTATGTATGGAACTCGATTTCTTTTGCATGGCCACCACGGGAACGCTTGCAGAAGTCCAGACGCTGAACCCAATTTTCGACGGTTTCCAAGCATAAATCGGCCGATACTGCTGCAATTTCACGTTCGATATTCGTACGAAGATCATCAATCGTCGGTGGTTTGTTGGCATAGAACATAGACTTGACGTAGCCCCACAGGAAATAATCTAACGGCGTCAAATCGCATGACCGAGGCGGCCAATCGACTGGGCCATTTCGTGAAATAACACGTTCACCAACCTTGGTTTCCGATAACTTGATTGTGGCATTCGCTGTGTGGCTTGTGGCGCCGTCCTGTTGGAACCACATGTCCTCCCAGTCCATATTATCCAATTGGGGCCAAAAATATTCGGTTATCATTGAACGGTAGCGATTCGCATTCACAGTAATGTGCCGGTCTTGATCATCAGGATAATCATATTGATAAACCGCACCAAACCGTAATTTTTTCGGGATGCTCTTGGATTACGTGTGGATTGCTGTCTGACCAATAACGCATATTTTGCTTATTGACGAAGCCATTCAGCCAGAAATGAGCCTCATCGCTGAAGATGATTTTCCGATGAAAATCCGAATCGTAGCGCTCTTAAATTTGAGGCCACTGACTCCAAATTTCGGTAGTAAATTTTAATAATTTCGACTCGTTGTTGGCTCGTATCTCTTTCCATGATGAAATGGCAAACCTTACTGAAGAGAAATGTCAAAAGATCGGGAAAAAATATGGCGTCGTTTGCTGTCCCTATCGATTTACTTTTATAGCGTCTCTGTTGAAAAACCCTTTAGAACTCATGGAACGAATTGTATGACTCAAAAACACTAGCGACATCTGGCGAATGATTCAAAACCTATTACTCTCTATTTGTCATAACTTGGTCCATTTATAATATTGATGTGAAACATTGATGACTTTTGAACCATAATCTATAGAGAGACTAAGACTCGTTTAAGCTCCTTTACTCAGACTCGTTACAGGAAAGCGGAAAAAGAGTGCAATAAGTTCTCTATACTATTCAATACTTTTTGTCGTCGCTCTGTTTATGACAAAACAAAAAGAATTACTTCAGTGAGCTAAATATTGCTTTATTTATTTTAATAATGACACATCTAATGTTAAAGCAGATGTAAGAAAAAAAGTGCAATAGCACAAAAACTAATCTTTTTTATTTTCCAATGTAACATTTACTAATGTGTTCATAGAAATCGAACAGCTGCCGTGTAATAAAAGGTGTTAGTTAACACATCGCCCGTGTGTTCGAACAGTCACAATTTTTTTTTACAAGAAGTACTTTTTTAAGAACAGGTACTTTTTAAGGAAGTGGTACTCTTTTTAGGAAACGGTTATTTTTTTTAATAAAATGTACTTATTTGCAGAAAGGCTTCTTATCTCAAGAAAAGAAAAGAAAGGATTGGGTATAATTTTATTTTTAAGAAAAGGTACTTTTAAGAAACGGAATTTTTGTAAGATAAGGTATTATTTAAGATAAGTTATTTCTTTTGAAGAAAAGGTTTTTTTAAGAAATGTGATTTTTTTTTAGAATTGGTCGTTTTTCCAAGAATAGGTAAATTTTTAAGAGTGGGTATCTCAAGAAAAGTCAATTTGTTTCACAAGAAAGTTACTCTCTAAAGAAAGGGTAGTTTTATAAGAAAGGCAATTTGTTGTAAGATAATTTACTTTTTTAAGAAAACATACTTTTGTAAGAAAAGGTACTTATTTTAAAAAACATATTTTTTTAACAAAAGGTTCATACTTTTTGTAAGAAGATTTACTCTTTTAAGAAAATATACTTTTGTAAGAAAAAGGTACCTATTGTAAAAAAATATATAATTTTTTAACAAAAGGTTCATACTGTTTGAAAGCAAAGATTTTAACCCATTAATACCCACTGTTACTTATAAGTAACGACAAGTCACTTGGGAAAAAATTTAAGTTTCCCGGTGTTGGGTGCATGATAAGTCGAAGTATTTTTTTTGTTTTGAAGGTTGAAGCCTTTTAAACATTTATAAAGAGAAACCAGATCAGTATCGATCCTAAGCTCGTCGCGCAAGGTTGTTTTGTCTTGCAATATTTTTGTAAGTTTTTGAAAATTCAGAAATGAGCCATCGCAAAAGGTAAGTATATGGATTATGTATAGAAAAAAAATATAATCTATGTTTAATTGATACAAACTTATTAAAAACATATCAAAGTGTGATTCTAAAGAAAAAACCATATTTTGTTCATTGCTCACATGGTGTTTTGGAAAGCTTTAAACGGATGCGTTACTTATAAGTAACAGTGGGTAGAACCCAGTACATTTCGGACCACTTTGTTTATATTAGAAACATGAAAGATATGAACACTTTTAGGGTGTTTCTTATTGTAATTTTTTCATAAATCTGCATTTTATTTCAGGTATGGATACCTTTCTCTTGAGGAGGCTACTAATTTCCTTGAAGAGCTTATAAATTCGGACGATAGTCAGGGTCAAATTATTAAATCAGTTACTATTGAACCGCCCAGTGGGTACAACCTTCAATCAGATGAAGATTCTGGAGAGAAGATGGCAGCGGATTGCCAGAGAATTTGCCCAGGGCATTACTAATGGAGCCATGTGACATTATAGTTCGTCAGCCAGAAAATACAGCCTCTGACGAGGATGAAGAAAACATGATTCAAGAAGCATTGGACGATATAATGCAGAATTCAACAACAAATATTGATATAGATATATTGACATCATCTGTTATTACGCCATCCGTATTGGATTACTCATACAGCACAGAAGAGCAGGAACGGCAGAAATCTCCTTCCAAATCGCTGAAGAGAAAGGTTCCACGTAAATCTCCTACCAAATCGCTGAAGAGAAAGGTTCCACGTACTGAATATGCAGTAAATCAGCAACCATCTACATCAAATCCAATTACCAACAACAAAAAGTCAAAGTCTCGTATAGCGCGACATACGAAATCGGTTTGCGATCCAGCCACTCTCTGGGTGGCTGACGAAGACATACAGTATCCAAATAAATTTCCCGAACCAGATTACTCTGATTGTGCCAACATGTCTCCTCATGAGCAATTCGAAAAATTTGTGGATGATGAATTACTACAAATGATATGTGAGGAAAGCAATAACTATGCTGTGTATTGCGGTCAAGTTAACCCTAATATAACCGTAGATGAAATGCGCGTTTTCATTGGTATCCTCATAATCACTGGTTATAAACCTGCTCCTGCAAAAAAACTTAATTGGTCAAATGGTATTGACGTGCAAAATTTGATGGTTAGTAATGCAATGCGTCGACAGCGCTTTGAAACAATATTTCGCAGCATACATTTTATTGATAATGCAAAACAGCAAGTGGATGATAAGATTTGGAAACTAAGGCCGTATACCGATGCGCTGAAAAAAAGGTTTATAAAACATTTTCACCCAGAAAGATGTCTATCTTACGACGAATCGATGGTAGAGTATTATGGCCGACATGGCTGCAAACAGTTTATAAGGGGTAAACCACTACGATTCGGGTACAAGATGTGGAGCTTGAATACTCCTTTGGGATACCTTATAAATTTTGAAATGTATCAAGGATCAAATCCGCGACTGAAACAGGAATATTATTCCAAATTTGGGAAAAATATAACGCCTTTATTTTGCATGCTGGACGAATTTAACGAAAACATTAAAAATCTTGAGTTTTCATTTCATTTTGATAACTTATTCACGACACCAGCTGCTCTACTTGGTCTCAAACAACGTGGCTACCATGGAACTGGTACAATTCGTGAGAACTTTATCCCAAAATCATGCCCTTTGCCACGGAAAGACGAACTCAAGAAAAAGAATCGTGGTCATATTGAGAGCGCAAAAATGGAAAGCACTGGGATAAAAGTAACAAAATGGGTTGACAATGCCGTAGTAAGTATAGCATCCACTATCCACGGTAAATTACCTATATCCAAGGCCGGAAGATACTCTCGTCTGGAGCGAAAAAAAATTATGGTTCCCTTACCAAATGCTGTATCAGAATATAATCATCATATGGGAGGGACTGATCGCATGGATCAAAATGTGAATGCGTACAGAATTGGCGCCAGAGGAAAAAAATGGTGGTTCAGCATATTCACCTGGCTTCTGGATGTTTCCATTCAAAATGCATGGATTTTGCACCGTAAAGGTGGGAATTTAATGAGTCAACTTGATTTTCGCAGAGCGATTGCTGCAAGATATTGCCAAACAAATGGCTCCCAAAACCCTCCTCAAAGTTATCGCAGAGTCGGAGCCAACGATATGGAATATTCTAGTCGTTTTGATAGAATAGACCACTTTGTAGTCGAAACACCTGGAAAAAAGAGGCGACGATGTGCTGGTCAAAACTGCCAGGCTCATCCTTTATCAATGTGCAAAAAATGCAATGTTGGACTTTGCCTAAAATGTTTTGAGAAATACCATTTTTATGTCAATAATTGAACTGAATTTACGTATTATATCCCCCTATAAATATATATATATAAATAATTTTTGTTCTTTTTTCTTGAATTTTTATGACTGAATTGCTTTATTAATTATAAATAATAATAAGTTTTATTTTATGTGAATAAATGAATTGATTTTTATTGTTTTGTTCAATTTATTGCTTGTGGTTTCATTTAACATTACTATGGTCCAAATTGTACTGGGTACGGCCCACTGTTACTTATAAGTAACGGCTTCCAAAATACAAACCAGGTGTCCGACAAACAATTTTTTTTTTATTTGACTAATGTTGGTGATAGGACCAACGTCTGAAAATTGCACGTTTCTATCACTTCTAGATCGCAGCGGGCATTAATGGGTTAAGCAAAGACACTTCTTTACGATAAGGTATTTTTTAAAAAAAAAGAAACTGGTTAAGAATATGAATAGGTATTTTTTTTGATAAAATTTACTTTTTTTAAGAAAATTCACTTATTTAAGAAAATGTTCTTTTTTGAAATAAAGTAGTTGTTAAAGAGAAGTTATTTTAAATATTAATCAAATGGATACATTTTTTGCCAGTCCTGAACTTTGGCATTTCTAAATTTACATTTTATTGGGTTCAAAACTACAATATATACTAAATATTGGTTATACGCTCCACCTATAAAACTTCCCATTGAAGAAGAAAACTTCCCATTGAAGAAGAAAATTTCCAACATATGAGAGACATCTAGTTGGTTTTTTTCCCTATGATCCAAGCCGTTAGTCTAGACACAAACCAAAGCAAAATTAAACAATATAGTTGATAACAGTGGGTTGTAGCACAATAGTGTTAAAAAAAATGTTGTTTAATTTTTTTTTGCATTTAGGAACCAACTCGCAACGTGCGATAAGGAACTATTAATTTAATTTTAATAATTTAAATATCAGATATTGCCTTTTTTCATATATAAAACAAAATCAGATACCATGGAAACATTAAAAGAAGGAAAATATTGTTTTTGAAAAAAGTGAGTTAACACCTTGTTCCACCAGGGGCTTCAATTATTTCCTGTTATTTATGGTCAGCGTTTGTAACCTTGTACATGAGCACCTGAGTTCCATTCATGCTCTGGTCGCCTTGCATTTCATTCATCATGTAGTGCCAGCGAGCCTATCGATGAAGTATGAAACATCTTCATAATAACTGTTCGGAACTGGTGTTAAACGGCTGGTCCAAATCAGTGAGTCTGCAAATGGAAAGTGTATGTCACAAGCTCTCCCCTGTCTCTTCGAAGGATCTAATGGTAAATGGAAGGCTAAGGCGCTGATGAGAAGAGTCACAAACTTCGAAACGATCGTCTGCCAACGTGAGTTCAAATCCTGCTGCCGTCTGTGTTGACATTTTTTCTGATTGCAGAAATAACCCCTAGATTTATGCAGCTCCTAACAAGTAGAAAAATATGCTTCTAAGGTAATTTTTTTTATTTATATTGAATGTTTGCTTGTTTTTAAATGAAAATTTGATTCAATTTAAATAGGGGAAAATTAAACAAATAAATTTATTTTAAAATTTTGAATTTCGACACCCACTTTATGTTGCGTATTGTATTTTGAAAACATTTTGTAGGCTACACTTTGTTCTAAAGGGTTACTCCGATGTTTTTTTCTTTAACGCGAACCGGAAGATGTCAGAGGATGTAAAATATTTAAAACTTTCTTTGACATTTCGTTTTCCTAAAAATTATTCAAGAACAAATTGTAAGGAATATAACGATTAGTGGTAATATCGTGCGGAATGGTTTTGTTCTTTGTGTCTGACCACAATGTGACTACTTTAAAATAAAGTTTTTAATCTCTGTTTGAGAAGAGTGTGGTGAGTATCGATTTTGAACTGCTTACCTTCTCAACTTTTCAAAATACCGTTCGGAACCAGTATAAAACTGTAAGTTATAGTCACTGATTATAAAATTAGAAAGCGCACAGCTCAGTGGTTGCGGGAAGCTCTTCCCAACCCCTTCGTTGTGCGTAATGGGAAACCACTTGTTTTGAGTGCTTAGGAAAATGTAGGCAAAAGCTGTGATTAAATTTTCGATGATATTTTTCTAGTGAGAATGTGCTGTACAAGTGATTTAGCATTTAAATGCTTATTTATTTAATACATTTATGAGTTACATTTTAAATCCCTTTCCATGCCGCAGTGCTCTTGTCTTAAATTACCTGATAATCTTCAATAATCCATATACAAAGCAAAAATTCAAAATATGCAGAGTTACTGGATTTCACTTTCACTCAAGCAACAAGACGATGCTAGGACTTCAGTTAATATGATAGTTGTATATTTCTAGATGGTGGGAATTGAAGAGAGTGAAGAGTTTGTGTTTTCTTTTAGTAAAATTGAGAATATCTATAAAAACATTTCCATTCTTTTGAAATTAGATATTCTGTAAATTTGTTCAAAAATAAAATGATGCCTGTTAATTATGAAGTACTTAGCGAAAAGAAAAGGGGAATATTTCAGCAAACAAAATATTTTTCGAACCGGATTACATTTCTTTGTCTTAAACAAATACTGGTGAAGATCTTCAAATTACAAGTAGCTGCATTTTAGGCCCAAAAGTTTTGGCACAGTACTCAGACAACAAAGGAATCATGGCAGTTCCGATATCTGCTTTATTGTATAAATATTTACTTATTTTAGTAAAAGTGACCGACTAATTAATAGTAGGGTAATCCTAGCTAGCATTTCTAGGGTGCACGAAAAATTGCGCAACAGAAAATCGCCCTAAAACGTTAATGAAAAATTAGCCACAAATTTTCCATATAAATTTCCCGTATACAAATTGGATCATATTTCTCCATATTTAATTGAGTTTTTTTTTCATAATAAGAAAATTGCCCAATTGGATCATATTTCTCAATATTTAATTGGGTTATTCTTGTTTTTCATAATAAGAAAATTGACCAAGCATGTACCCTGGAACGGGTCGGCCTCCATATAAGAAAAGTTCCCAAAGTCGAGAGCAAATATTAAAGATCACCCGAGACGATTTAAAAATTTCGTTATTTATCGTAGGGTTTTTATTTGTGGCTCGATCGTAACATTAAAGACATCGTTGCAATTAGAATAAAAATTAAATATCCAGGAAAATATTTAAAAATTTTTTCAATAATTTTTTGTTTAGCGCCAAAAAATTTTTCGATAGCGCCAAAAAGTATGCAATAATTTGCGATAAACATGCAAACAACATGAAAAAATTTGTTTTTCTTTTTTGTTTTTAAACAAAACTGTAATGTTCTTGGTTTTTAAGAATCTTTAAACCTAGAAAAAATATTTTTAAATGTTAGGGGCAGAATCTGCATTTAATGGAGCCTTCATTAGAAACTGATGTCGTACGTTAGCGACATCTACAGGACAAATGTAGTACCCAATTTCGGAAAGAGAAAAATATTTGAGTATTACTAAATAATTAAGTACTTATTTAATTTATGTCAAAGACCTGCACTACAATTGAATCACCCTGTATTTTGCACAGTCAATCAGAATCGGTGCCCATCGGCGAACATTCAATATCTCTTGATCTAGTAATTATTTTTAAATTCTGTAAAACGCGATTCTAGGCAAGGAGTCAAGGATTATTGCGATATATCAACAACGAAAATCGAACAGTGGGACATATGTCCTAAAAATTTTCAAAATTGATTACTTTTCGTTCTTTTGATTTCCAAGAAAACAACAATTTTGGATTTTTCTTTTTATATTTTTTTCAAACACGTTTTGATAGATATTCGGATTTTTCGAATTTTGAATTACGACGGCGGTCCAAAAACTAGCCGACCTGACGTATAGATTGTGCTAGTAGTTTGAAAAAACATATGTTTTAAGTTTCAAGGCGCCACATTGTTTAGTACTTTTATTTGAGCCATCAAAAGTGAACGGTCTCAGTGAATTTGTAAACATGGACAAAATTGGTCACCGATACGTAATACAATATTTCCATTTGAATGGTCTCAGTCGAAGCAATATGAAAGCGGAGCTAGATTCTACTCTGGGGGAGTCTGCTCCGTCGTTTACGGCTGTAAAATATTTTGCGTACGAGCTGTCAAGACCAACACCGCAGTGGTCGACCAACTAGTGTGTCGACGGCAGACACGGTTAAGAAAATCCCCAAAATATTATTGGAAGATCGTCAGCTGTATATACGTGAGCTAGCTCAAATAATGGACATTCCAAAAAGTGCTATACATCGTATATTGACCGAAGATTTGAAGAAGAGAAAACTGTATGAAAGATGGCTGCCGTGGCTGCTTTCAATAGACGGGCGTGAAGATGTTTCAGTAGAGTGTTTGGCAAAGTTTCACCGCAATAAAGCCGAATTTTTGCATCGACTTAAAACCATCGATGAAACCGCTTCACACCTGATACAAAGGAACAGTCAAAGCAGTGGACTGGAATGGGAGAGTTGTGTCCAAAGAAGGCGAAGACGGTTCCCTCTGCAGGCAAGGTCATGGAATCTATTTTTTAGGATGCACATGGGATAATTTTTTTTGATTATCTTCAGAAAGGAAAAACTATTAACGGCGAATATTATGCTAATTTATTGCAGCGGTTTTTGTTGAAATTGTGGTAAAAGGCCGCATTTGTCGAAAAAGATAGTGTTGTGTCATCAAAACAATACTTCAGTTCACGCATCCACTATTGCGATGGCAAAA
Source organism: Phaonia tiefii (assembly GCA_963931995.1). Lineage (NCBI taxonomy): Eukaryota > Metazoa > Arthropoda > Insecta > Diptera > Muscidae > Phaonia > Phaonia tiefii. The sequence goes on from OZ008371.1 coordinate 126,723,062, forward strand.
ATTAATGAACTAAAATTCGAATTGCATCATCACGCACCTCACTCCCCAACTTTACCTCCCTCGGACTATTTTCTTTTTCCAAACTTGAAAAAAGGACCCGGTGGTAAAAGATTTGCCAACAATGAAGAGGTGGACTTTGGGGTTGATGGCTATTTTAAGGACTTTGACAGTTCTTACTATAAACATGTTACCGAAGGCATTAAATATCGCTGGGAAAAAGTGTATTGAGCTAATAGGAGATTATGTTGAAAAATAGAGAAAATTGTTCCCAACTTTTTTGTATCTTCTTTGTTAGGACGGCTAGTTTTGGGACCGCCCTCGTAGTACACAAGATCCGATAGTATAAAACAAAACAAAATCAGAAAGACAATTTTATCGCCTTAATAGATGAGTATTATAGTTTATGAGAAAAAAATTGATATGTACTTTTGGGGCATGGAAATCAGATGTTTTTCATTAAATTAGCACTATTTTCTTTGTGTTTAATCGGGCATCAGCAAAGGTTATTCTGTGAAATTGGGCAACAGATCAAGCTTTCCAACTGTGTATAATATTCATAGAAGACTATCGAAGAAAAAAAGTTGGGTTGGTCGAAAGTCAAAATATGTTTCCATAACGATATTTTTGTAAGTATTTAGTACAAACGAACTAAATGTAGAACAAACAGAACTTATCTGCCATATCATTTAATAAGGAAAAACTTAGTGCAATATCCTTAAAATTGAACGAGATATAGTTCAAGAAATTCGAAAAAGGGGGTCAACAGTTTTCGATTTCCAAATCTCAAAAAAGGGATAACTATAACATGACAAATTGTTGTACGCATTATGAACAATTATGTGAAAATATGTAAAACAAAATTTCAATGAATGTTATAACTAATGTGCGACATGTTAACACTTTTTTGTTACACGGTACCTGTTCGATGTCAATGAACACATTAGTAAATGTTACATTGGAAAATAAAAAAAGAATAGTCTTTGCGCTGAAGGATCTGTTGCTATTGCACTTCTTTTTCTTACATTTGCTTTAACAGTAGATGTAATTTTAGTAAATTAAATAAAGCAATATTTAGTTCACTGATACAATTGTTTTTGTTTTGTCATAAGCAGAGCTCCGACAAAAAGTATTGAATAGTATAGAGAACTTATTGCAATCTTTTTTCGTTGTCATGTAGAGAGTGTGAATAAAAGAGCATAAACGAGTTTTAATCTCTTTATAGAATATTTTAATATAAATGCTCCAATGTTATTACATAAACCAATATAAAAAGCATAAGTGTTTCAATGTTTCACATCAAAATTATGAATGGACCAATCAGCTTATGACAAAAAGCGAGTAATACGTTTTGAATCATTCGTTAGATGTCGCTAGTGCATTTGAGTCATACAATTCTTTCCATGAGTTCTCTATACTATTCAATACTCTTTGGCTACATCAATTCCATCATACGTATTTTCAGGCAGAGACTATTGTTGTAAAACAACCACGTATGTGATGTTAACGCTGTGTGTTGTTTACATGTGATCACTTTGATAGATTGCTCAACCCGTGCCTATAAATATTAACACATTAACAACAATCAACAACCAATCAAAAAAAAAAGTTGTAACATTTTTAATTTTTTCTAATCTAAGCGAACGAATGTACTCACTCACTTTCGATTCGAAGAGCGAACCTCTATATTTCAACTTGTCGTTCCCTTGGTTTTACCATAGAATAATACATACCATAGAAGATTTTATTCGCTCAATAAATTAAACGCCATAGGTACGATTGAAAGTAAACATTGGATGGTGGAAAATATGGGTTCAATAATACCAGATGGTGGCAATAGTATACAGCGATCCACAAAGGAACAACAACCGAATTTCGTGTTTTTGTGGCAAAAGAGTTGTGTTAATTACAATACAAATGTATACCAACGATAAAAGTCAACGAAAAAGTGCAAAATATATTTAAATTTTTCAGTTCTACACCAAAACGACAGGCAAAGTTAAGTGAACATATTTTGTAACTCCACCTGGTGTAAGATAATTTTAAATTTAATTGCTCTCATTTCCACAAACGTACGATGAAGAGTGTGAAATGAAACGTCAGATGAGAGAATAAGTTTATCTAAGTATGTATTATTCTATGGGTTTTACGTGTATTTGTTGTTCAAAATAAAAACATGAAGTTGACGTACGCCATTAAATTTTTTGAGCGAGAGAGGTGAGAACGACCAAACAGTGTCTGAAATTTGTCACATTTTAATAAAAATTTTATTATAATGTCATAAATCATATATGTATATATTGTTTTTGTTTCAAGCTTTTGTTTGCTTTCCAGCTATGCGACAACCAAAATACAAGGGAGTGGTTTTGACATTTACGTTCCCATAGATGACAGCAAAAACAGTTAGTGGGCACGGAGTTTGTAGGCACACAACCACACAATAAGACTTAAACACAGGCGAGCGTCACTCGGATGAACGAAAGTGAGTGACTGGCTTTGTTTCGCTCAGGTTTTCTTTCGACATCGTGGAACAGGCTGTTAATGTTGAAATATCGCAACAATCCTTGCATCCTTGCCTACAATACAGAACTTACAAGACTTTTACTAGTTCAAGCGATATTGAATTTTTGCCGATCGAAATCGATTCTAAAACACTGTGCGAATTTTTATTAAATTTTTTAATCCAAATAATCCTTTTCCAATTGCAACTTTTCGTGCGCTTTTGCCATTTTATGGTCGTAATAATCGTCTACCTGTGCTCGCTATTCGTCAGATTGCTTCAAATTATGAGCGCACATTTTCTTTACATGATGTTCATGAGCCAATAAGATAAAGCACCGCTCGAAGTAATGAAAATATTGCTGCCGTTCAGGCAAGTGTTGCTGAAGACCGCAATTTATCGATTACAAAACATTGTGAACAATTGGGACTGTCTCAAACCACAACCTGGCGGATTTTGAGAAAGGATTTGGGCTTGCATCCGTATAAAATTTTTATCACTCAAGAAATGATGAATTTCACTTATGAATTTGCCGATTTGGTAACGAAAATCATCTTCTTCGATGAGGCACACTTTCATCTGAGTGGTGCGGTAAATAAACAAAACCATCAATTTTGGTGCGAAGAAAATCTACAAATTATTCATGAGTAACCTTTACATTCACCTAAATTGACAGTGTGCTGTGGTTTTTGGTCGGGTGGAATCATTGGTCAGTACTTCTCTCGAAATGAAGCTGGTAACACCGTTACTGTCAATGGAGAGCGGAAAACATCGATGAAAACCAACTTTTTATACCCGAAATTGGAAGAAGTTAATCCTGACAATATCTGGTTCCAACAAGACTGATCTACGTATCACAACGCACTTGCAACAACCGAATTATTGCGAGAAAATTTTGGAGATTCGATTATTTCAAGAAATTGTGACAATGAATGCCTTCGATAACCCAACACGTACTACATCTGAGCTTGGTACACCTCTACAGAATGACATTTGCAGACGACCAAGCCCTCGGTGAAGGTTGGTAAGCATCCTCCTTAAACATTTGACAGCAGGCGAGGTGTTAGGCAGTGACAGAGGGAAAAGACCTCACCAAACCATGCTGTACCAGGCGTTTAATATTGAGATAATAATGAGAAACCTGGTCGAATTCTACGACAGGTTACTGCAGTATTTTTCAGAATGGAAAAGAAATCGAGGAAGGGCCGATTAGACAACCGATTTTATTTTGTAGTAGACAGCCGAGTAGACAACCGATTTGATTTTGAAGTGGTCGATGAATTTGTCTTTTTTGGATCCGCCGTGCACAACAACAACTTCGGCGAGGAGATAAATATGAGAATTGTGCTTACAAATACATGATATTTTTAGCAGTTTAAGAACAAGACCTCGTCTCCACAAAACAAAAGTCCAGCTATACCAGATTCTCATTTTAACTATCCTTGAATCTAGCTCCGAATCGTGGGTCATATTACAAGGGGGATGAAATACATCTGGGTGTATTCGACACAAAAATTCTCCGTAAAATAGTTATGTGGTTATATTAAGGTAAACGGCGAGTATCGATATCATTGGAACCACGAGCTGTATAATTGGTATTAAGACATAGACATAGCTAAATAAAAAAAAATCACATGACGTGTCAGGGGACACTTGGTGGGAACGAAGTTCCTTTCGCTATATATTATGTACTAGCTAGTTAGTTCCAACACGCCTAAGCGCCCATTGAAAAATCCAATCATTTAAATGGATCTTTAAGAAAATATACTTTTTGTTAAATGATAAACTTTTTTTAAGAAATTTTTTTTTTTATTGAATGTATTTTTAGGATCTTTTAGGATGTATTATATTTTCCCGAAAAGGTCCTTTTTTAACACTAGAATCTTCTTTTACCCCCCCCCCGTAACCCCCTTTCCCATTACATCCCATGAAGGGATTGGGGAGAGCTTCTCACAACCAGTGAGCTGTGCGCTTTCCAATTTTCACTCACTGATTGGGACCTACAGTTTTTACACCGATTCCGAACGATATTTTGAGAAGCTTTTTCATGGCTAAATACTCGATAGTGTCGCCGTCACTATGCGAGGTGACCGCCGCCGAAAAAATTTGTTTTTAAGGTGGTCAGAGCAGGGATCGAACCCGGGATCTCATGTAAAAGAGGCGCGCACACTACCCATTGCACCACCGACGGCCACAATAGCCTAATCGTTTGTTTAGAAAAAGGTATTCCTTTTGAAGAACAAGTCATATTTGTAAGAAAAAGCCATATGAGTATTAATTTTTTTAACAAAGAAGTACTTTTTTTAAGAACAGGTACTTTTAAAGAAGGTTATTTTTTTAAGAAAATGTACTCATTTTCAGAAAAACTACTTATCTCAAGGAAACAAAAAAAAGGTATTAGTTTATTTTTAAGAAAAGGTACTTTTAAGAAAAAGAATTTTTGAAAGAAAAATTATTTTTTTAAGAGAAGTTATATTTTATTTAGAATTTGTCCTTTTTTGAAGAATAGGTAAATTTCTATGAACAGGTACTTATCTCAAGAAAAGTTATTTTGTTTCACAAAAAATTTACTTTTTAAAGAGAAGGTAGTTTTTAAGGAAAGGCAATTTGTTGCAAGAAAATTTACATTTTTAAGAAAATTTTTTTAAAAAAAAAATACTTTTTGTATGAAAATTTACTTCTTTTAAGGTATTTTTTTTTTAGTAAAAGGTACTTTGTTTAAAAATATGAATAGATATTTTCTTTTGAGAAAATTTACTTTTTTTAAGAAAAGTCACTTATTTAAGAAACTTTTCTTTTTTAAACTTCTTTGACTTTGGCTTTTCTAAATTTACTTTTTATTGGGTTCAAAACTACAATATACAGGGTGTCCCCTAAACTTTTGTCTAAACTTAAACACGTGATAGCTGAGAACAAAAGCTACAATGTGTGTTCTTACGCCAATTGCCTAGGTAGCTTCGTTTTCGAGATATTCGTGTTTAAAATAATTGCATTTTTGAATGCATTTTCAATAAATGCATAATCTACTTTTTAAATGAAAAAGAAATATCATTGAAAATTGCTTCAAAATTGATTTTAAATCAAATGCGACAGGAAATGACTATTAATACAACTACAACTGAAATAAGAGACCGCTTATCTAAGTGCATAACGCAACAAGGCTCTCATTTTGAAAATTTCCGTTACAACATTTAAAACATTTAAAAAAAAATTCGTTTTCATTTCAAACGAAAAATTAGATTATTTAAAATGCAATTTTCAATGATATTTCTTTTTCGTCTAAAAAGTAGATTATGCATTTATTGAAAATACATTCAAAAATGCAATTGTTTTAAACACGAATATCTCGAAAACGAAGCCACCTAGGCAATTCGCGTAAGAACAAACATTGTAGCTTTTGTTCTCAGCTATCACGTGTTTAAGTTTAGACAAAAGTTTTGGGGACACCCTGTATACTAAATATTGGTTACAGGATCCACCTAGAAGAAATTTCCCAACATATGTGATATAACAGTGGTTTTATTTTGCTGACCACAAGTGAAAATACATTGCGATGGTTTAATACAAATAGTCCTAGTCCTATGAAATTTTTGACAACTGTTGAAATATTTTCGAGTAAATGTATATTTTTATTTATGGTCAAACGAAAGTCCAAAAGTTCCTGTTGAAATGGGAGTCAAAACTATAAGTTTTTATCTTAGAATGTTGCAAAAATATATATATCTTTTAAGAAATTTTCCACGAAGTCTTCAATTTAGACATGTCCGTTTAGTAAGTTTTTTTTAGGAAGAGACCGCCAAAGTGTTTTCAGTACATCCAGACAATATTTGAGCTGTACGCGGGCTTATGAAATTTGAAAGCCCCTGAAAAAATTTCTGACGCAATAAATGTTTTGAATGTTGTAAATCGAAATCTAAAATTTTAGTGATCAACAGTGGTTAATTGAATACAAATTTTAAAACTGTTTAGTTATATGGAGAGCGCGAAAATGGCAACTGTAAGTCAACGTAGTGTTACGATTAAGCAACAGTTTTTACTTGCTCTTAATGACCAAATAATATTATGTTAATAACAGTGCGATTAATGCTGCGCCTAAAATTATACTCTTAACATAAGCAGTTGACGAGTCGCGTAAACAACAGGTTAGGACAATTTGGAAACAGGGTGACGAGAAGCATAACTCGTACAAGGTGTTTCAAAAGAAGTCATCCGATGTTGGTTGGCTCTAATTTTGTTCTAAATGAAAAACTTCGATTCTGTTTTTTGATTATGTTTATTTGAACCTTTAGAATGTTATTGGTTTAGTTCGGAAGAAGATATCGGTTAAATGGGCGCCGTCACAATTGATTACCACACAGGCTCATTTTATGGCATTTCTCATCACTTCGGCGAGAACTTCGGGCGACAGATTCCCGCACTCGTGTCGAATGTTGACCTTGAGGACTTCCAGGCTCTCGGGCTTGTTCACGTAAACACGGGACTTCAAAAAACCCCACAGAAAAAGTCTTGAACGGTTAAATCGGGCGATCTTGCGGGCCAGTGCAAATCGCCAAAACGAGAGATGAGGCGACCCAGGAACGCCGCCTTTAGAATGTCGGTTGTGGCTCGCGCAGTGTGTGCCGTTGCTCCGTCCTGTTGGAACCTCATGTCCTCCAGTCCTAATTCGTCGAATTGCGGCAGAAAAAACTCGGTTAACATGGCCCTATAGCGCGCACCGTTAACTGTTGTCGTTTGACCAGCGGCGTTCTCGAAAAAAAAATGGCCCGATGACTCCTCCAGCGTGAACAGCGCACCATGCAGTCACTTTAAGCGGGTGTAATGGCTCCTCGTGCATCACTTGTAGATTTTCGGTGCCCTAGAAGCGATAGTTTTGCTTGTTCACGTACCCGCTGAGGTGGAAATGAGCCTCATCGCTCATTATGATTTTGGTGGAAAAATCGTCCACTTCGTCCACGAGATTGAGGATGACTTGGGCGTAGGTTACACGCGTTTGGCGGTCGACAGGCAGCAGTTTATGCACGGACTGGACTTGTATGGGAACATTGCGAGGCACGGCGTCTGGTCGATGTTTCCGGCGACAGCTCAACATCGTCGGCAACAGCCTCGATATTCTCGGCAGCACGGGCGCTCCGGGGCCGGCCACTCCTTGCAACGTCTCGTGTGGTTCCATACTCTTCAAGGTTAGTAGCAAAACCGCGCATTGTTTGCGCTGTCGGTGTCCGACGGCCGGGGAATCGGCGACGGTATTCGCGCTGCGCCAACACCACAGACAAATTGTTACGCAAAAAAATAGACACGATTATTCCGCGTTCTTGGGGAGTGTATCGATCCATGGCTTGTTTACTTGTATTCTACATCTGTCTAGTCCACAAATGTCAAAACAGATTTAACATTAGGGCCATTTGCAAAAATAAGAGCATCTTCCAATAGGGTGGTCACTTTTGAAACACCCTGTATAAGTAGAGGAGGTTCTGGCATTATGAGTCAGTTTGTGGTTAACAGCCTTAAAGTAAGCAACGCGATTTGATGGTAAAACCTAAGACATATTGTAAAGTGGTGTAAATAAAGTAAACTATTGTAATCATCGTAATTTAAAACGCACCTTGCTTCACTATTGGGAATAAAATAGCGCTAAAAAGGACGAATAAGGAAATTCGTAACAATATATAGAAATCTGAGTGATATATTGTATACCACACATTGTATGTACCCTCAAAAACCAATTGCTGTTTTTTTTTTAAATTTTTGTGGTAAAGATGACGTAGTACTACTTCAACCCTAAATGAATAAGTCAAAGCGCATTTAACTGAATCTCAGAAAAATTTTATAACTTAATTTCGAACCCCAAAACTAGATACAACAATTTGACAATTTTGAGAACATACAACAAAATATTGTCTAAGAATCCCCTTTCATATACCAGTCATGAATAAAACCAAATATATTTTCCTAATACAATCATCGTCAATATTTTTTTCATCATTATGGTTCAATAATTTATACCCCCAAAAAAAATTGACACTGTGGATAAAATATACATGAGTAAGATAAGAGTTCCCTTTTGGCCAATTTTGTTAAGTCTCCACGGTCTGTTGACTACAATCTATTACCATTTTATGCAAACCAGGCAAGAGGTAAACATTTTGCTTCACCCTCGTCCAATTTCAATGATATTCCAAAATATATTTTTAGAATTTTCTACAAAACAAATACGATTTTTTTACTTGGTGTGCCAGATTCAGATTTCCACTATTAAATCTCCACAGTGATGATGCAAAATCTCTAGACGAGATTTGAATTTATTAATAATTTAGAAATGTTCCTACATGACTTGGCTTTTCGAAAATGAAAATAAAAACCAAAACAAAATGTCACCACAACTATCTATGGATTGTTTCATTGTTTTCATCTATAGCGTCATCGTCCTCGCGCTCGCTCTCGCCCTCGCCCTCGCCATCATCATCAACAGCTTCATTATTTTGTTGTTTACATATACTTGTCCTCCCCATTGAGGTACCATCATCGTGCAGAGAATATCCTTGAAATGTCAAACTTGACATGAGATAACCACAAACATAGATACAACCAGACTCACACATCCACTCACATTTATCGCCGCTACCACAACTAAACCACAACATGAAATCATTTGTGTTGAAATTGATGTACAACAAACAAGAGCAGCGACAGGAGAAAAATAAGAGCGAAAGGGAAATGAGAGGAAGTAAAAGAGAGATCAATAGAAAGAGAAGCGGTGGTTTAAAGGATAACATCTATACATGACTGCCGAAATGTTTAGGCTAGGAAGTATTTTTTCCTTGTCATCTGAAGCGACTACAGCGGCGACGAGGATGTCATTCGTGAATGGTTTACTGTATTTTTCCTTACCGTTTTGAAGGATTTTCTAGACCCCAAATAGGTGTGGGTGTGCGTGTGCGAACGGTTGCTAATATCGATGGGTTTATTTAGGTTAATCACAATTCTTGCAGACCATAACTGTTGGCTGTTCTAGACAATAAATTAAAGGCTTTAAGAAGTTTGTTAACAATTTAAAGGTCTACAAATTTTAATACTATGATGATGTAGCAACAACTCCCTTGCCAATCGTCCTAGTGTCTACGATATAGACCAAATTAAGAAATGACATGGGATAATGGATAATAATAAATGGTTCTCGTGAAATAATAGTGCACCCAGTGTGATATTTGTGAGCTGTAATTTGTTCTTTTGTTTTCATTAACAGGCGAAGTGCGCAATGAGACTGAAAGTCAACATCTCTTGTATCACTTAATTTGTTTTAAACATACGCTTTCCTTAACAATAGAATCATAAAATAATACACAAGAACATAATGATAACATCCTGCAGGCTATCTTCCTATCACTTGCAAGCAACGGTCGTTAAAACCGATGAATTTTGATGCACTTCAGAGAAAACAATCTGCCATCGCCTTCAAAATGATGCAAGAGTAAGAATATTTGATACGGAGCATAGGACTCTAGGAACTAGAGGGTGTCAAGCAAAACAACAAAAATTTTGATTATGTGGAATAGCGGAAGTTACGGTATCAAACCAAAATTTTTGTAATTTTTTTTAATATATTTTATTTAGAAATTACAAATCACATCTTCTACACAACACATCTCATTCATCGAGACTCACCGTTTTCTATTGTATGACCGTAAAATTGTGGGAGCATTTTTCTCTCCAAGACTCCCAGTGATTCCCCATCAGTATGCGATATGATCCAGGATTCTGCGCCATTAATCAAGACGGGTTGTAGGAGAGTCTGACATAGTTGGATTCTCGAAACAGGACCTTAACTCCCAAGTGATTACCTAGCGCGAAATAACACCTGTTTGCAAGCACAACTCTCCGTTTGATGTCTATACTGAAAGAATAACGCTTCGTCGCATGGATGGAATATTTTCGTTAATGTTTTTTACGTTGCTACAATGAAAAGTCTTGAATAACCGACAATTTGTTAAACGTCAATTTCGTACACCATTTCTTTGACAAACTTTCATTTCGTTGAGGCAACAACTTAATTTTCGTTCCTCCAACAATTTAGTTTAATTACAATTTTGTAGAAAACTGGGCTAAAAAAAGTAAAGGCATGAGATTTAAACAACTGATATTTGAACTTCGTTGCTGAAATGAAAAAAAATGCATTGCAGCAATGAAATAAATTCATTGTAAGAACTATACTTATTCATTGCAACAGTAAAGCAAATTCATTGCAACAATGAAACAAGTTTAATTAAATTCATTGCTGCAACAGCTATACTTTTATCGCAGTGACGAACAATTAGCAGTTGATGAACACATTTTCGTAGCGGGAATGAAATTTTACGTTAGCTCACTGTCGATGATAAAAGTTGTTGGGATGATGAACATTTTCATTCCTGTAACGATGCCTTTCCGTTCAGTGTATGCTGATGTTATTGCTTCTGGTCACGGCAGATCTGAGCTAAATAAATTCGTGCACTACCTCAAAATTATAAGGGTTATCCACGATCATCCTTTCATTCAAACAGGTGGATATTCATTAATTTTGTCTTATCCTCGATTACTGCCGTTAACACTTGTGTTAATTCTTGAAAAAACTGCAGTAACTTCTTGCAGATTAATGTATAAATCAGCAGCATGCGACATTTGCTGCTGATAGATTTATTTGTGTTGACTCCAGCTTTTCTCACGATGATCTCAATTAATATGTTGAAGAGATCGCATGACAGGGTGTTGCCCTGCTGGGCGCCTCGCCTAGTACTAAATAGTTCGGTGAGATCTTCACCAATATTTACTGAGGATGTCGTGTAGGTCGGTGTCACTCTACAAAGGGGTGGGTGTCAGCTTAACAGGAATACCAAATTCTGACATAGTTTTATACAGTTTTCCTCGTGTTGGGACAACGAACGTATCGGGCTATAAAGGGGTGCTAGGTGTCGATTTGTCTTTCGTGGGTATTCCCAAGGATTTATCATAATGTGACTATCTAGTCGATGGTTGACTTTCCAGGCCTTAAGCCACACTGATAAGGTCCGATCAGATCTACAACACACGCCTATAGTCTTTCACAAATTACGCTGGAAAGGGCTTTGTATGCGATGGATGAAAGGCTTATTCCACGATAGTTTGAATATATACTCGGCTCGACTTTTTTGAAGGTGGGACGCAGTATGCTAAGACTCCAATCGTCGGGCATGCATTCGTCAAGCCAGATTTTGCATATGAGATCATGCAAGCACCTTTCCTCACCTCATAACCGCCAGCCTCATACAGCTCAGTTTGCAGTCCATCAGCACCATGGATTTGTTGTTCTTAAGGCGGGAAATTACTATTCTAAACTTGCTTTGGCTAGTAGGGGAGCTGTCAATGCAATCGTTCTAGCTCAGCTCAACAACCACATTTATATTGAAGTCCCCTGGGACAAATAACGCAGAGAAGCGACCTCTCCAATGCACTCGGCCCATCTGCGACAAGATTCCCGTCCTTATCTCTACAAAAGGGGAGACCTGATCCATTGCCGTTGGTTTGGCTTTGTACTTTTCGATAGCATTTACGGGACTCATTCTTCCTTCTATACAATTTCTCCATAACCGTATTACTCCTTCCTCTTTCCTCGCGTCCGTCGCTGCTCGCGCTGCAACTGACTGAAGCATTGCTGTACGTGCAGCGTTCTTTCATCACTTGCCATGCAACATCCGGTATTAAGCGTTTTTTGCTAAGAAAGTCCGGTCTCTGCAGCAGATTTTATAGGTTGGGAAATATACTTTAACTGCGCTTGAGGATCATGCTTGCGTTCTGCGCCAGTATCTGAATGGGCGTCTCTGCATAGGAAGGGGCTATATCTGGTTATTACAGCTCTCCAATGTCCAGCTTTCTATATGTCTGATTTCGTACGACTCGCTCTGATTAATATTGTGCGCACCTTTGCTGCAACCAGGTAGTGATCCAAATCGACATTAGGTCCTCGAATCACACGTACGTCCATTAAACCAGCAGAGTGCCTTCCATTAATTCCCAGTTAATCAATCTGGTTAATTTTCAAACTTTTGATTTTTTTTGGATTTGTCGTAGTTGACTTTCCAGGTTTAAAGCCACACTGATGATGTCCGATGAGGTCTGCAAGAAACGGCTTTAGTCAAGAGGACCTTGTATGCGATGGATAGAAACAGTATACCACGTTAGTTGGTACATATACTCTGGTCGCATGTTTTGAAAACAGGACATATTAGGCTAAAAGGTTCCAATCGTCGGGCATACATTCGTCTAGTAAGATTTTTTTAATGAGCTGATGCATGCACATTTCCAACTCAAAACCGCCAGCCTTAAATAGCTTGCATTGCACTTGACGAAAGCAGTGCCATGCATAGAGCGTTCGTTTCACCATTTACCATGCGGCAATCTTCACCATACCATGGTTTGTCTTTAAGCGGGTTTTCATAACCAAGCACGGTATCTGCGGTAGCTTTCATAGAGTGCGAAATGTAGTTCCACTGCTATTCGGGATCGTGAGGCCAAGGTGCATTCTGCACCAGTATCAGTTTTCCGATGTCGAGCTTTCTTTTTTTTTTTGGTTTCGTACTACTTTCGCTCTGCTTATAATTGTCGAACTTTTCCTCCAACCAGGTAGTGATCCGAAACGACATTAGCTCAACGGATGACACTAGTAGAGTGTCTTCCATTAATTTCTACGTGATCAATCTGGTTCTGAGTCTGTTGATTAGGGGGATATCCAGGCAAACTTAAGGATGCCTTTATGCTGGATTCCAGTACTACTGACAACCACACGCAAAGAAAAAAAACGTTTATTGCTCGGTTATCGCAACAATACTTTGATTAGTTTGCATAAATTTATTAACCGCAACCGTTCATGTAGTTCTCCCAAATAACCTCGGATATAGGAAATGTGTATCATGGTGCAAACGAGTTCTCATTTGCCGCAAATTTAAAAAACGTTTGTCGCAAATTTAAAAAACGTTTGCGATAACTGAAATTAGCCAATTTCCTAATGAGAGCACAAATTAAGCAGGCCATCCATTGTCGAAGTTGTTCGGCGAATGTATTCGGTTCGACGGAATTTTCGTCGTTGGTGGTAGTGTTCGTGTTCAAATTTCGTGTTCTACGGTTTGTTCAAGAAAAACATAAATGATTCTTTCTTGGCTGTGTCGGCGAAATTCGATAATGGATGGCAATGTTGGCACCAACATCATTTGTGAATAGTTTTCCAAGCGTGAACACGTACTCAAAATGTCAAAGCAATTTTTGTTAGAATTTATTAATTGCCAGCAAAATGAACCAGCACTGTGGCACCGAAAAGCGACGCATATTAAAACTGTGTCGTTATCTCCTGACATGTTTACCCGCTGAAAATTTTTTACAAATGATGTTTGCAAGCAATGTTCGAACTAGTTAGTGGGTAAATGTAATTCTTGGTCGACGAACAGTTCGTCGAAAAAATTCGAATATAGATGGCCTGCTTTACGAAGAACGTAAATTTTTCTCATTCTCATTAAAGTGCACGCATACACATTAAAGTGATCACACAATCTAATACTTCTACCTTGTCAATATATCTTGGATGGACAATTGACGCGTTGTAGTTTCCTGGGCTTTTAGTTGTTATTTGACTGCAAGGCGAGGCAGACGTGTAAGTACAGATTGAAAAAATAGTCATTAATTCCAACTTTATTTATAATAAGCTTTATGGGTAAAACCAAAACCATAAAAGTGGGAAATTTAAACACAAAAGGCCTTCTGGAAGCCATAAATATAAGTTTTAATTACAACTCGGTTGTTGTAGCCGAAAGTACAGTTGGTGGAAACGTCTTTCGTTTCTCGCAAACATTTTTCCAGCTCTAATTTTTCATATTTCGTTTACTGCAAACGTTTTCCAGTTGTCCGAAACGTTTTTTAGTTTTGAGCCACTACAAGTCGGTTGCTGTAACCGAAAGAACTGTCGGTGGAACCGTTTTTCGTTTCTCTCAAACGTTTGTTCAGCTCTATTTTTTCATAACTCGTTTACTGCAAACGTTTTTCAATTCTCCGAAACGTTTTTTAGTTTGCAGCAACTACAACTCGGTTGCTGTTAACGAAGGAACAGTTAGCGGAACCCTTTTTTCGTTGCTCGAAAACGTTTTTTCAGCATATATTTGTCAGAACTCGATTCCTGCAAACATTTTTCGTTTCTCCCAAACGAAATGACATCTATGGATTAACAAAAGTTCGTTTCTCCCAACTACAGTCCCCAAACGAACTTCAGTTATCTGAGATTTCGCTTGCGAGGAACGAGTTTTTTCTTTGCGTGCATGTTTTCCGCTGCGGCAAATTCTAACAATCTCATTCCGTTATCGAAAGTGATGGCGTGCGGACTGCATTTGCCGTGGGTTGGTTCAAAGACATATTCTCTGCTGACTTTAGTATTAAAATAAGCTAGACCAATCCTAATGCAGCGGTCGTATGTGTCATAGAAAATGTCCTCGATGTGTTCGTTTTAACAAATCGCTGCCCAAAAACTGCCCCTTAATGTAATAGGTTTTGAAAATATGCATGTTAAATATGTGCGGAACTAAATTGATAAAACTTTCCTTATTGCATTTAAAACATCTTCATATCCTTCCAACCAGTTTTGGGTTTTGCAAACAATTTTATGAAATCAAAAAAAAAAAAGCATATCTTTAAATGAAGATAGAAAACAGAATCCAATTTAAAACAAAAGTTGTGTAAAAACTGTCAAAGCGTAAAATAAACTTGTAAACTTTCTTCATCTTCATACTAAATTCTCTATCCCTTATGGTCTTGGGTGTGCATAGAAAAGAACAAAAGACAAACATAAAAACAGATAAAAGAATTGGCTACAAAGGGATTTTCGAAATTTACTTTAAAAAACTATCGTTAAAATATTACAGTGATTGGGAAAAAGTTTTGATTTACCCACTGCTTGGCATCGAACATGCACAAGCGTGCAAAAACAATTGTAAGATTTGAAAACCATGAACAAGAGTATGAAAGTCAGCGTTTTAGTTGAAAACTTTTAATGTAAATGTCATGATTTTTGAATGCTCAGAATGATGATAAAGATCGCGTAAAAACTGGTATAAACAGCTTTGTGAAGTTGTATGAACAACATTGAGTGACAAGGATGTATTGACAATATTAGAAGTAGAAGTCCTTAATCTAAAGCAATAAAGAAAACCGATGAAGGTGAAATTCGAATCACTGGGATTGGCATGTTTAAGGTGGGAACTGACACCAAAGCATTTCCCATAATCGGGGATGTGGATTTTTAGATAATAAAAATATGGTCAGATTAGACGTCAAATAAACGTCACGCACATTTTTAAAATAACGATGAATCAGAAATAATTTTTATTAGTTTCTAAAAAATTCAACTTAAAGAACACAATAAATTGTTACTGCCTTCATATAAAAGATTAATTCGATTTTAAACTTAACCCAGCACTTACCTGGTTAACATATTTGCTCGATTCACTGCCACCTCAGCTTCAATTCTAAACCGATCCTGAGCATAACGATCTACAACTCCTTCGCCCAGATTCAACGATGTACCCGCTTCACAATTAGAACCCAACGAATGTTGAGTCTCCACAATTTGTAGAAACTTTGTAACCACATCACGACCCCGCATCAAATTACGACGATTACTTCGTGATATCTCATCCCAATCATAGATTTCATCTGCATTAGCCGCATCAACTACACCTTCTAGGAAACGATTATTTTCATTGGATTCTGAATCAGGAGCGACATCTAAACTCAAGGACTCTGAGTCAGAATCCGTCTCAGTGTCTGTCAAAGGAAACCCGTTGGCGTGATTATTCTCTATGAAGGCATCATCCATGGTTAGATCTTTGGACAGCGAGGTGACATCTTCGGAATCATTGAAATTAATCTCTTCTTTCTCATAAATGGTATTCTGATGATGCTGATGGTCTAGATTTATGCCACCTACACTGGTGCTGGCCGAGATTTGGGGTTCCATATTAAGATCACTGGACGATAGAAGAACATCGGACGTAAGGCCCTTTGTCGGGGATGTGGCATAGGTTTCCAGCAATGTGGAATCATTGTCTTGTATGAAATTGTTAGAGAGAAAATTGAGGTCTTGTTCCTGAAAGGAAATTGTATGATTCGGTTTTACATGGAAGTCCACCAGTAGACTGTTATCGATTTTTGTTATGGGTATATTTAGTTCTGATTTAAGGACTTCCGCTGAGGGAGATGATGGTGCCACAGGTGGCAATGCCAATGTTTTTCTTAGATAGTTATCTAGAGATAGCTCATTCTTTTTATCCTTTATATACGTTTCGGTGAAATTGTTGTAAGGATGCTTGGAATTATCCAAATTATTATCATCATTATGGTATTTATTATTTGGCAGCAATGAACTTGAAGTGGTGGTGTCATAATCTCCATCATCCTCATCATTTTGGTAGGCCGATAAATCAGAGAACACATCATCAGTGTCACTATAATCATTGTCGAAGACATCGCCTCCTACATCTACATCGACATCAGCTTCCGAATTGCCATCATTATTAACGTCAGCATCATTTTCATTACCCGCAGCCTCGTCATTGCTATTATTGTTATTTGTTGTATTGGCATCTTCATCTGGGTTATCGGAGTCCTCGGCAGGGACATCATTGGTATTGGTATTGTCATCATCATCCGCCTCAGCATCTCCATCATTGCCAGCCTCACTGTCATCGGCATCATCGTTGTTGTCAGCATCTTCATCATCGTCATCGTCCTCGCTATCTTCACTGGCATCAAATCCATTTAAGTCATCCATAATGCCCTCATCTTCGACTTCCTCATCGGTGTCAGCATCATCGTTGGCTTTGTCGTTGTCATCATCATTGTCATTGTTATTATAAACCTCTGCGACACGTTCTCCTCCACCATAATCACCACCCACTTCACCGCTAATCGTTTTAATCACATCCTTTTCTTTTGTATTGGCATTATCCACTAGATTTCGACTATGATCCTTGTGCTCGTTGTCCTGTTCATCCTCCTCATCTACAGCATTCATATTCAAATCGATACTTTCTTTGG
Organism: Phaonia tiefii; assembly: GCA_963931995.1. NCBI lineage: Eukaryota > Metazoa > Arthropoda > Insecta > Diptera > Muscidae > Phaonia > Phaonia tiefii. Next base: position 126,740,643 of record OZ008371.1, read on the forward strand.
CCATTGGCGGAAGTCGAGCTCCTAGTGAGGGCAGTAATAGCAAACGGTTTGGTTGTTCCTCATCATCTGCACCTCCACCACCACCTCTATCTACATCTCCATCAGCACCAGCACCAGCATCAGCGACAGTGCCACTTTGATAGTGGCGATAACTTTTGGTCAATTGACCATTATCAAAAGGATGACCATTGCTTAGGAGCCGCAGATTTTCCGTCAATTTATTTTTATGTACTTTCCGTATATTATGGAATCCGGTTTTCGGTGTCGTACCGATGATGGTGGTGTAACTGCTGCTGGTGGTTGCGGTGGGTGGAAGCGAACTACTTTGGGGTGAATGGGTGGACTTAAAACTCATTGTTTGTACTGTAGGCTTAAGAAAAATATGCTGACTGTTGCGACTGTTTCCTAAGCTACTGGCAATCCTCAAATTAGTATTTATACCATGACTCGTCATATTGACATTTCTCGCCTCCATGGCAGCCAAATCACGCTCATCCTCTTCATCCTCGCTTTGCTCGACATTGATATCTCTAAGCAATAGAAATTTTTTGGATAATTTATCACCCAATTTTCGTCGATGTTTGGTGGATAAATCATTTTCAACCAGACTGATTCGTGCCAAATTCTCTGTAGATTGCGGCTGATATACTATGCGTAGGATACGCTTTTTAGCCAACATCTGATCCTTGTCGTTGGAATGCCTTTGCTTCTGACGTTCATAGCGCGTATTAAGATTTTCCTTTGATCCACTCCCAATACCATGTACACCAATGCCATTTGACAGTTTCATAGCAGACAAGGATAATGTGGAGGAAGATATATCCAAGAGATGACTTTTGGAATTGGTTATTTTATTGATTGCTAATGACGCAGATGCAGCAGATATTCCAGATGATTTCGATTTCGTTTTAACTTTCGTAGCCGCTGCAGGAAACATTTGCAAAGCAATTAACGAACATATTAGCAGGAACAAAGCTGAACTGTTCAACTGTATTGATAACATTTTAGCTTAATATAGCGCAGCAGTTTCGAGAGGCCTAAAGGATCAAGTTTGAAATTAATGTTAGATTTTTCTTTTACAGTATAACGGTTTTTCCTTTAAGCTGTGTAACTGCAACGAGACTATCTATTGATTTTCAAACGTTTCTTTAGCTTAATGATAGTCTCATTGTTTGTAAATAATATTTTTAAAAATTTCGTTGCATTGCGTTCCGACTGCTGCTGATGATTTTTGGCATTCATTGTGATAATTTCGTCACATTTGTCGAGTAACTGCAGAACATTTTGACCATGGAGTCATATGCTTTTATAGTCGCGGCCAAAGATTATCGTTTAATAGAAAGAATCTTAATAAAATCTGCAAAGAAATAGGAAAACATCGAAACGATTAAGAACTGATGAAAAGAAGAGTTTTGTAAACAAAATAATAATCATAACGTATAAGTAATATTAATATGAGATCTTAAGGAGTTGCCAGACCTTAAGTTTAAACTTTTCATATTGCCAAGCTTGTACTTAAATACAAAATTATAGTTCTTACAGATTTTACTCTGCTCTTATTTTCACATCATTAGATTCCATTCTCTTAAACATATCATGTTCTATTTCAAATTTCTAAAACCTTTTTGTTGGAAGCTACAGCAACTAATTTTAAACTAAAAAACTCTCAGGATTTTATCATCGTTAATTCGAACCATTCAATTTTAATATAATCAATGGCTAAGGACTTTAAAAGCTTGCTGAATTTATGCAATAATTTCAAAATTATATTCACTATCTATTTGGAAAAATGGTTAAAATTCAGCATAATCCTATTATCAAATGCAAATTCTGGCACAGAGTGGCGGCGGTTACAACATCACGGTATGGTTTTGTCATAGTAACATTAACATAATTTATATAATTTCAAAATACCGCATAAACAAATACGCATTTCATAAATCTCATTATGGGAACACAGTAAATTGTCACAGTAGAAATATGACGTATCTTAAATTATACACACTAAGCGTGGATGACGCAAATGTCATGTGTATCAGTTTTATGCAAGTACTTAAAATACATCTTATATAAGTTGGTAAACACCTTCCGCACGACTTTTGACGCCGTGTGGAAAGTTGGCGTCTTCTAAATGTCACAGGAAGAACCCCAGCGGCGGAAGTCATGACCTGGAAGGCCTGAAATCTGTACCAAACAGGACTTTTTTAAAATACGGAAGACCTTCCCTAGACATTACCTCGACTTTTTAACATTGCGTGAGATTGGGAGGGAAGGCCTTCCTAAAGATGGTCTTAGAAGGCATACAAAAAGGAAGACCTTAGAATGCATGCAAAGAGGAAGGCCGTAGAAGGTATTTACTTGACTTTATTTTTGTTAAACAAAAATTAAATTAAAATAATTTTTTTATTGCAAAATCATTATCCACTTCTACATATTTATTTATATATAACGGGTTTTTCAATAAGAGCGCTACAAAAGTTTTATTAAATAAAACAAAACCGGTTTTAGATACCAATGAAATTCTTTATTCCTGTGAAAGTACGTTTGATGCCATTACGTATGGAACTCGATTACTTTTGCATGGCCACTACTGGCACTCTTGTCGAACTCCAGACGCTGAACCCAATTTTCAACGGGTTTCAAGCATCAGTCGGCCGATACTGCTGCAATTTCACGTGCGATATTCGTACGAAGTTCATCAATCGTCGCTGGCTTGTTGGCATAGACCATAGAATTGACGTAGCCCCACAGGAAATAATCTGACGGCGTCAAATCGCACGACCGAGACGGCCAATCGACTGGGCCATTTCGTGAGATAACGCGTTCACCAAACTTGGTTTCCAATAAATTGCTTGTGGCATTCGCTGTGTGGCTTGTGGCGCCGTCCTGTTGGAACCACATGTCCTCCAAGTCCACATTATCCAATTGGGGCCAAACATATTCGGTTATCATTGAACGGTAGCGATTCGCATTCACAGTAATGTGCCGGTCTTGATAATCACGGAAGAAGTACGGCCCAATGACGCCGCCGGCCCATAAACCGCACCAACCCGTAATTTTTTCGGGATGCAGTGATGACTCATGGATTACGTGTGGATTGCTGTCTGACCAATAACGCATATTTTGCTTATTGACGAAGCCATTCAGCCAGAAATGAGCCTCACCGCTGAAGATGATTTTCCGATGAAAATCCGAATCATTTTCAAGTTGTTGCTCAGCCATACGACGCTTATGGTGGTCCAGCGGCTTCAGTTCTTGCGTCAATTTCATCTTGTAAGGATGTAGGCCAAGATCTTTTCGCAAAATTCGCCACAGCGACGTCACAGAGATGCCCAACGCTTGAGAACGACGTGTGAGAGACACATTTGGGCTTACGTGAACTGAAGCCTCAGCGGCAGCAATATTCTTGACACTACGGGCACTTCTTTGTCTCACTAGCACGGGAAAATTTTTTACTGTGCCTGTGGATTCAAATTTTTCCTCTAGACGCTCCATTGTTGATCTGGTAGGACGATTATGACGACCATAAATTGGACGTAGCGCTCTTAAAGTTGAGGCCACTGACTCCAAATTTCGGTAGTCAATTTTAATAATTTCGACTCGTTGATGGCTCGTATATCTTTCGGCGAAATGGCGAACCTTACTGAAGAGAAATGTCAAAAGAGCGGGAAAAAATATGACGTCGTTTGCTGTCCCTATCGATTTACTTTTGTAGCGTCTCTGTTGAAAAACCTTATATGTCTTAGAAATATTTACCACGGTTTCTTCTAAAATTTTAAAATTATCCTGAAAATATGAAATAAAAAATAAAATTTTCAAATTTTCCATAATCATACTACATAATAATTTGCTAGCCTCACTGCGGTGAAGGTCAATGCGTTGCCAACTACATAAAAACGTTAGCAAATGTTTTAAATCATTGTACACTTTTAGACGAACAATTTATATCTCCGCTCAACACCAGCAACAGACACATGTACATATATACATTATTATGTTTTGACCGTCGTTTGACGGGCTTTTCAACTAGTAATTCATAATTTCCTAATTACGGTCAAAAACAATCGGAAAAGAAGTTTCTCAAAATTTTAAAAATCTTCATCTTGGTTATATCTGATAAAAAAAAATCATGCATTCCGCAGGCCTTATTTTAGGAAGGCATTACAAAAGAGTACATATTTGTGTGGAAAGCCTTGCAAATTCCGCCGCTGGGACAGTAGTGCGTATGAGTGTTAATATGGAATTTACAATACACGCAAGTATGAGTGAAATATGGGTGAGGCTATACAAGTGCTTGAGGGTTTTATCATTAAAATATGCGTATAATTTTATTATATACAGTTTTATTTGATGAAAATATATATATATTTCCGCAGGGAAAGTAATTTCCTCCCTTGTTTTATAATGACAAAATGCAAATAACGCATATGTCATGGTGGTACGAATTATGAAATTCGAGAGTCGTAGATGTCGGTGGAATGCTCGCTCTATAAGGATAAGCACTGTGTGTGAACATGTTGAAAAATAGAAAAAGGTCAAAGTATGTAAGCCTGATTGATTGGCAAATAATCTTTCCTTTTTTGAACGATTTGGGTTGACATCACAATCGAAATTATTTTTTGTCACTTAACCCTTCCATGCCGAATTATTTTGGGAGGGGCTAAATTTTTTTTGAGGGCACACACCTGCTACTATATTCGTAACTATCTACCGATATTAATATCAAAGTCCTAGGTGTCCTGGTTTGTCCTGTATGAGATGTTGCCCATAGGCAATATTTGTCTCTACTGGTATACTTTTTTTTAATACATACTAAAACAAATGAGATAGAAACTCTTGTATATTATAGAAATATATAAATAAATAATATTTATAGAAATTTAAGTATGATAAGATACAAAGCAGTTTTTTTCAGTATTACAACATAAATAAACATTGCATTTTGAACATTTAGATCTAGGAAATCCAGTGTGGCATAGTCGGCATCTACCTTTCGATCCCCATTGAATCCAGCGGCTAGTCTGATCACGTCTCAGAGTCTGATCAAGTCAGAGATTTTGCAGGCTCCATGAAAGTGACAGTGATGAAAGTGAAGTTGAAGGAGATTTAAGAGCTGTTGGTGACGAAAGTACTGACGATGAAGCTCATGGTGATGATGAAGATAAATTCATAGTAGATATAATTGATGTTGGGCGTCCTCTTTTGCGGGTTGTTGCTGTGTGTGCTATATCACTGGCATTTAGGAACTCATTGGCTATTTCTATCTGGAAGCTTATGAGTGACATGTACTTTGTTTCTGTTGTATAACATTTTAGATCCACATCCATATATTTATAAAATAGCATACTAAGCGCATGTACCATTTTCTGGGACGGTGATTAATTGTATATAGCTCCAGCAACATATCGGAAACATCCACACCTCCCATATGCTTATTGTAGCATTCAACAATTACTGGACGAGGAATCTCGACATACTTTGTAGTCTGATTAGCTCCAATATAATTCGAAATTAATTGAACACCTTTATTATCATACCAGCGATACGCAGTTAGATTATAAGATGCCTCAAACTTAGAATCGTGTGCTCCTCGTCCTCTTTTTGGCAGCTCCTTTTCAGCAGCAAGATTACAATTTCCCAATCGATTACTGCAGATTGTGCCTACAGCTAAGATACAAATTTCTTTCAAAGAAATCATAAGGCTTACGGAAGTAAACCAATTGTTGAAAAATAGCTTGAAATTTTGATTTGCGGGAATACGTTTTGCCAAATGAAGAACAATATCCGAAGATATTCCAAATCCATACGATGGGCACGTCCCTTATCCAACATAAAGACAAAAGTAGTATATAATTCCTGATACGCCCGCTCTTGTGAATATACTGTTTCAAACTGTGTTGACCTAAAAAATATATTTTTTTATTTGATACGCGTTTATTTCATAGAATAGTTACCATTCTAAGCAATCATTTATTCGTCAATGTTTTGATATCCTTCCTGTTCAATTTCGTTACATTTTAGTTTGAGCTTCTCTAGTAAAGGGCGTATTTTAAATAATTTATCATAATTAGCTTCTCCTGCTTGGGGCTGTTTGGAATTATCATTTATATGAAAATTTTCCTTTACTTTTTCAAATCGTTGTCGTGCTGCTAATGACTGCGCTACTGCTTTAAGTCTAAAATTTTTTGCCCACGCCATTCGCATAACTGGTATTTTTATGACAGCAAAAATAAATTAATATACCTATGAACCGTTTTATTTCAGCGACTTTACATTTTAGTTCCACGCCACTTTTTTGTAGTGCATAAATATTCGTTTCATCGCAAATTTTTTTTAAGATTTCTTCATCAAAAAACGTGGTAAAATAATTTATTGGTTCTTTCACGTCACGCCCCTTGACTTCATTTTTCCATGTATTATCGGTTACATTTATCCCGGTTCTCCGCCATCTTAAACTGTCTAAATCAATTTTTTCACAAATATCCTGGAAAGTTTTCAGTACCTTTTCAGTACCATCCTCATCATCTTCGTCAACAATCCTCTTCAGCAAACTAATTTCTAGATGTTCTTCTCTGTCGATGACATCCTGTAAAATTTCTTCAATAATATTCTCTAAGTTATCATTTTGATTTGTTCTTTTTCGTTTTCCTCATGACCGGAAACATCCCAATCAAACTCGATTATTTTTAGGATGTTCAATAGTGTCACTCCTTTCGGAAACCAACAGTTTCCAAAAAAAATCCAAACTATGATTTTCTGGGGATAAACATGCAATGTTGCCTGTAGGCCACATCGGGCATGACAGGTTTAAGGACGATTTAAAAACACTGCGATTTGTTGTGCATTCGGAGAGCATCAGCAGTAAACGATTTGCACAATCGAATCGTTAGGAAATATCTTCAGGTCTTTCACCAAAAATGCGCTGCAGAGACGAACGTCGGTTGGTGGATTCTGTCGGCTCATTTACGGCATTTTCAGCCAAAACAACGATATTATGATGGTAATGAACTCTATGAGGCTTCCGGCACTCCTATTGTGTCAAGTGTTGTTCCAGTTTCTTCCAACAGAGCTGCGAAACGCCGTAGTGTTTAACCAAATACCGTAGAATGCCAGTAAAATCGACGCTCAGATCACGGATTTTATGCCAAAATCACTAACAAGTTATTCCGTTGAAAACAATCACGAGTATTCCATGTTCTTGCAGCGTACACCAGTTCATGACTTGTCAATATGTACTCTGTTTCAGTTCACTTCATAAGTATGAAAATAAAATTAACAGCAGCCTCCATTTGCAAAAGTTATGTGCCTGTCAATAGGTGATATATTTTGGGTTACCCTGTATCCAAATTGTATAAAATATATCAAAGTGCATAAAATATAGCAAGTTTTTATAAGTATATAAACTATACCAGAAAGTACAAACTCATACATAATCTACAGAATGTACTAAAATTTCATAAAAAGTACCAACAAGAACTGCAAGAACATTAAGTATACTACCAAAAAGTACTGTATGCACTTTCTGGAAAATGTACGTCCCTTTTGTTTTATTATGTACTTTCTTTCTATGTTCTTTACGGTTTAGCTGGTGTAAAACTGTAGGTCCCAATCAGTGAGTGAAGACCTAGAAAGTGCACAGCAATGAAAAGCTCTCTGGAATCCCTTGATGGGACGTAATATTTTAAGCACGTTTCGGTAACCATATGCAAATTTTGGGCAGACATTATGATACTTTGGTACAGTTTATATACATCGTAGAATACTTTTCGGACAATTTATTTACACATATTGGTTCCCATTATTTACCTTGCTGGTAAACTCTATATACCATTGCTTTACACGTTATGTTCCACTTGTTTTTATTGTGTTTAATAATTTTTGATGCCTTTTATGCAAATTTCCTATATATATTTTTGGAACGAAGTTCGTTATCGCACGATTCGGAATGGGAGCTAAATGAAAAAAAAATAAACAACTTTTGTTTTAACACTATTATGCTAGAAACCACTATTATTGTTTATTATATTGTTTACTTTTTCTTTGGTTTGTGTCTAGACACTCTAGATCTCTTACATAAGTTCGGAAATTTCTAGCTTAATTGGAAGTTTTCTAGGTGGAGCTTGTACCCAGTATTTAGTATATATTGTAGTTTTAAACCCAATAAAGTTTAAAAACGAACATTGTCCTACATAAACGACTTGTCTCAAAAAAAAAATACCTATTCATATTCGTAAACAAAGTACTTTTTCTTACAGAAAATACGTTACCTTAAAGAAGAACCTTTGCTTAAAAAAAGTAAATTTTCTTTCAAAAAGTACCTTTTCTACGAAAAAGTACTTTTTTTTAAAAAAGTACCTTTTCTTAAAAAAGTACATTTTCTTACAACAAATTGCCTTTTCTAAAAAAAACTACCTTGTCTTTAAAGAGTACCTTTTTGTGAAACAATATAACTTTTCTTGAGGTAAGTACCTACTCTTAAAAATTTACCTATTCTTGAAAAAAGGACCAATTCTAAAACAATTCTCATTTCTTAACAACAAAACCTTTCCTTCAAAAAAATTACCTTCTCTTAAAAAAATACCTTTCTTGCAAAAATTGCTTTTCTTTAAAGTACCCTTTCTTAAAACTAAAACAATAGTGGTCTTCATGAAAGCTCGAAACAACCTCTTAAACTCGAAAACATCGTAAACTTGCACAGCAATCGTCAAAACAAACAAAGTTCCCGTACAAAGCGACTTCCACAAAAGTGGAAAGTTTTCGAGGCAAATTTGCTGAGCAAACCTGGAAAAAGAAACGTGAAAACTTTTGGCACTTCAATGTCAATATTTTTGTATTGAAATAAAGAGAGGGTTTTTGATTTATGTGAAAACAATAAAATAATGGAATAGGTAAAGCATATATTATTAATTTTACTTTGTTTATTTACTTTATCAGCCTTTTTTTGACAATTGCTACATAGATACACTGAGCAACTTTATTTGGTGCCTCATGAAACGCTTCTGGGCAAACTTTCGCTGAGCAAAATTTCTAGGTTTTCTTGCTTGCATGAATACCACTAATAACTTTTCATCAAATAAGTAGTCTTTCTGAAAATACGTAAATTTTCTTAAAAAAATTACCATTTTTAAAAAAAATTCATACTCTTAAAAATAGTACCTTTTCTTAAAACAAACTTTACCTTTAAATAAAAGAAGTACCTCTCTTTAAAAAATTACCTTTTCGGGAAATTGTAATAATAATTCTTACTAAAAGGATCTAAAAATATAATCTCAAAAAACACACATTCATCAAAAAACAAATTTATAAAAAAAATTCAATTTACAAAAAAAAATCATTTTATATATTATAGTATATTTTCTTAAAGATCTATTTAAATTATCATACTTCTCCACGGGCGCCTTAGGCGTGTTGGAACCAACTAGTACATAATATATAGCAAAAGAAACTTCGTTCCAATCGGGTGTCCCCTGACACCTCATGTAATTTTTATTCTAGTACATTTTGTTTAATTAAGTGTTAAATTTTTAAATATACAGATTCACTTCATCTGCCATGTTAAACATCATATACTAAACAAACTAATTTCTCGCCGTATGATTTTTGTCCCCCCATATGTAAACCTGAACACAAACAATAAACATTTTAACAAAAATCTTACGGGTGGTTCTCGAAAAATGGCTAGAATGTTAAACTGACTTACTTGAGAAGGTTATAAGTCTCTAACTCTGATGTAAAGGGTTTTTTCAACAGAGACGATAGGGACAGCAAACGACGCCATATTTTTTCCCGCTCTTTTGACGTTCTCTTCAGTAAGGTTTGCCATTTCATTATGGAAAGATATACGAGCCAACAACAAGTCGAAATTATTAAAATTTACTACCGAAATTTGGAGTCAGTGGCCTCAACTTTAAGAGCGCTACGTCCAATTTATGCTCGTCATAATCGTCCTACCAGATCAACAATTGAGCGTCTAATGGAAAAATTTGAATCCACAGGCACAGTACAAAATGTTCCCGTGCCAGTGAGGCAAAGAAGTGCCCGTAGTGTCGAGAATATTGCTGCCGCTGATGCTTCAGTTCAAGAAAGCCCAAATGTGTCGCTCACACGTCGTTCTTAAGCGTTGGGCACCTCTGTGACGTCGCTGTGGCGAATTTTGCGAAAAGTTCTTCGCCTACATCCTTACAAGATCAAATTAACGCAAGAACTGACCACTTGATCATCATAAGCGTCGTATGTTCGTGAATTGGGCTGAGCAACAACTTGAAAAAGATTCGGATTTGCATCGGAAAATCATCTTCAGCGGTGAGGCTCATTTCTGGCTGAATGGCTTCGTCAATAAGCAAAATATGCGTTATTGGTCAGACAGCAATCCACACGTAATCCATGAGTCATCATTGCATCCCGAAAAAATTACGGTTTGGTGCGGTTTATGGGCCGGCGGCGTCATTGGGCCGTACTTCTTCCGTGATGATCAAGACTGTGAATGCGAATCGCTATCGTTCAATGATAACCGAATATTTTTGGCCCCAATTGGATAATATGGACTGGGAGGACATGTGGTTCCAACAGGACGGCGCCACAAGCCACACAGCGAATGCCACTATCAATTTATTGGAAACCAAGTTTGCTGAACGTGTTATCTCACGAAATGGCCCAGTCGATTGGCCGCCTCGGTCGTGCGATTTGACGTCGTTAGATTATTTCCTGGAGGGCTACGTCAATTCTATGGTATATGCCAACAAGCCAGCCACGATTAATGAACTTCGTACGAATATCGAACGTGGAATTGCAGCAGTATTGGCCGATTTATGCTTGAAAACCGTCGAAAATTGGGTTCAGCGTCTGGACTTCTGCAAGCGTGCCCGTGGTGGCCATGCAAAAGAAATCGAGTTCCATACATAATGGCATCGAACGTACTTTCAAAGGAATAAAGATTTTCATTGGTATCTAAAATCGGTTTTATTTTATTTAAAAAAACTTTTGTAGCGCTCTTATTGAAAAACCCGGTAGTAGAAACAGTTACAGCCAACTTGGCGGCTAATCAATGTCATCGTAACATGTTACTTATACGCTGAGATAACTGGGGATACAACTTTTACTAGAAAATCAGCAAATGTCAGTGTATATAATTTGCATTCAAGTATCTAACGAAGGTATGAAATTCTGAATGAATAACTTATAAATGGAAATGCAAATAACACGTTAAAACGGATGCAGTGTATGAGTTATGGAGTGGCATTAATACAGTTTCCCATCTGCACTATAGGGGCAAGGAATATGACGTGATTGCTAATAAACTCAAATTCATTTGCTTGTAGACAAGGTGCAAATGCATCTTTATAAACTGAATCGTGAACAGTTTGGATGGTTGAAATGTAATAGTCACAAGTGTGATATATTGCTTATGGAATAACTGATTCCAGCTTCAGGTATATCTCTTGTATGCTAAAGATAACTATGATTATGGAATTCAGAAGATTCTCATGTAGTTATTGTTTCGTCTTCAAACAATCAAGCTAAACAGAGTTCATGTAAACATTACAGTCGATTACCATCGGGTTAATAAAAGGTCTTTATTCTTTGGATTTTCTCAAGTGATTTTGTATATCCTTTTAAGGCTGTGTACGAAATTCTTTACACACTCTGGATGAAATGTTGGGTTAGGGTTGGTGCCCCTAATTTCTATGCCAGTGGCCGTCAACGCCTACACGCTGAAAAATCTTTCTCTTTTGTTGTCTGGATGCAAATTTAACGTAATATAAGATTGTCGCAAATATATTACACTTATTTCCAAACAGACTGTGTTTGTTATTCAATGTTACATATTGGAGGCACAATAATTAATAAGATATAACATATGTTCTTGTGTCCAAAATGTGGATTTGTTATTTGAAAACAGCAGAAAACAAAGACGTGACAGGTAGCAAAGGGACAGAAACATAGCAAATCTTCAACTCATGAAAACAATGTTTGCAAACATATTAAGGGTGTCTCAGTAAGAATGCGCTTTTTCAATTTAAAATAAATGACGTATTTTTTTAACACAGTTGTATTTTTGTTATTGTATTGTAAAAAAGACATGTTCCGATTTAGTATGGAATAAAATATCCGTCAAACCCACTCCAACAGCTCTAATAACAGTCTTAAAATATTTCTTACTCTTTCACAAAAGTTCCCATGACTTTTTCACAGAGCTGTAACTGTATCTCAGCGACGCCGCGTTGGATTCCGAATTTAAGCTCAGGATTTTTTTTGGTTTATTCAGAAAAAGGCAAGATTTCACAAAACCCCATAGAAAGAGATCGCACGGCTTTAAGTTGCATGATCTTGGTGGCCTGCTGACTTCAGAATTTCTCGACATCATTTTTTACGGAAACCGTTGTTGCAATAAATCGATTGTTTCATGTGCGGTGGGGCAGATGGCACCGTTAAAACCCTGCTGAAACCATATATCGTCCAGATACCACAATAACTACGTTATCATGTAACAAAAGCCATTTACAGTCATTGCAATTTCGGCCTCATCTTCAAAAAACTAAGGCCGAATCACGCCGGCTGACCAAAATCAATGCCAGACAATTGCTAGATACGAGGGCAGATCAATAAGTCCGTGACTTTTCGAACTTCCCTCGTAGTTATACGAAATGCAACACTGCTCCTATCAAGTACCACGTGTTAATAGACTACTGTCAAATTGTGTGCAAGCTCCATCATTTACTTTGCGTTTAACAGCTGTTCAAAACATAGAACCTCGTGCATTTTTTGAAAATGGAAAAAAGTGAATTTCAAGTGCTCATTAAACATTATTTTTTGCAAAAAAAAAACCGTCAATCAAACCAAGGAAAAGCTTGATAAATACTATGGGGACACTGGACCATCGATTTCAATGGTAAAAAAGTGGTTTACTGAATTTCGTTGTGGTCGCACAAGTACAAATGAAGCTGAACGTTATGGACGGCCAATTGAGGTCAATACTCCCGAAAACTTCGAAAAAATCCACGATATGATGTTGGCCTATCGAAGACTGAAAGTGCGGGAGATTGTTGATGCCACAGGCATTTTATATGGTAGTGTGGTTTCGATTTGAACTGATCAGTCCGGAAAGAAAGCTGTCTGCAAGATGGGTGCCGCGTTTGCTCTCAATTGTCCATAAACGTAATCGTGTGACAACTTCAAAAGATTGTTTCGAGTTGTTTAAATGGGCTACGAATTGGTACCTCATCCGCCATATTCTCCGGATTTAGCCCCAGTGACTATTTCCTATTTCCAAAGCTAAAGAAATGGCTCGGTGGAAAGAGATTTAGCTCCAACGATGAAAATATTGATCAAACAAATGCTTATTTTATGGACCTCGAAAAATCCTATTTCTTGGAAGGGGTACAAAAATTGGAGTAGCGGTGGACTAAGTGTATTGAGCTAAAGGGCGATTATGTTGAAAAATTAATATTTTTTTTTGGAAAAAAAACTGTGTTTCATTAAAAAAGTCCCGGACTTATTGATCCACCCTCATACGGGTGTTTTTGTTTCTCATAAAGTGCATGAGAATTTTGTGTATTCACGAAGTCATTCAAATGGAAATCGGAGAAAATGATTTTTTTTGAAACATTGGCATTGACTTTACTTTGGTCCACTACCCATTGAACGAATTCTCGGTGCTTTAAATGACCTGGTGGTTTGAGTTCCTGAGTAAGCAGAATTTTGCACGCGTGTAACCCCCATTCGAAGTTATTCAGAACGATGCCGAATTGATGTGTTCGAGGATTCGATGGCATTGTCGTTTTCAGCATTAACGTTTTCGAAAGACCAACCGGTACGTTGACGCACGGTAGTCTTACTGGCCATAACCGATCCAGTTTTTTCAAATTTATTAACCACTCTTCGAATGGTTGACACATTAGTTGTACTTTCGCAGCTGAAAATTCTTAGTAGTTTGCGAGCGGTCTCACCATAAATTTCCACATTTTTGTAATAAGTTGTCACAATTATAACGCCTTGTTCTTTCGTAAGGCTCTCCATTTTTAATAATCGGAATAAACGGATGCGACAACTGCCAAAAATTTCAGAGTAGCCACTTGCACACAAAAAATGGCAACAAATCTAAAAAGTGAAAGATTTTTCATGGTTAAGTACTCGACTGTGTCGTCGTCACTAAATGAGGTAACCGTCGTCGAATGAAATGTGAGGTAGTCAGAGCATGGATCGAACCTAGGTTCTCATCTACTGGAGGCACGAACACTCGCAATTGCTCCACCGATACTGAACATTATACCCTATTATACAAGTTGTCATATAACCAGTAAATCGGAGTAAAAACTTCCTTCAGCATCAGAACATCCCGTATGTGGAATAATCATCCTTATTAGTTATAATATCAACAAGTTTTTGTCAATCACCCACAACCACTACTCGCAGATTCCCTCTACTCCTATACCAACTTCCTAAGTGAACTACAATGCGCTGCATTTCTTGGGTGGCACCTGAGTGTTTGCCAATAATAAAAAAAATTATTATTTAACTGGAAAAGTATCTAATAAGAGCGTTCTCTGTTTTTAACCTAACACTGGAGGGTCCTTATGCTAGAGTGATGATTTTTCGATATAATGTTTGGAAATTATTAATTATCTATACTCTCATTTCCTATTTCAGGACTTTTCATGTGACCATTTTCCTGGCGGTGTTCCCATACAATTGTTATTATAAACACCTTAGCGTATGATTGATATTTATTTATATACAAATGGGTATCGGGTTGATTATGATTACAGAATTGTACAGCCGAATTTGTTTTAGTCTATCATTGGTAGTGATGGCCACACACGTTACAGCTGGTTGCACAACTGAGCTGTGTGAGAAATTTGTGCGTTGACCACGCACGTGGCAACCTTTCAAGCAACTTTATTTACCATTAACACTTTGAAAGTATTTTTGTAATGCGAAGCTGAACTCGGATGTTGTTGCTATTTTTGTAGTAAATTGAACTGAACGACAAAATAGTATCAGATAGTTTTTTGAACTGAACAACAAAATAGTATCAGATAGTTTTATATAATAATTATTTTTATCTTTACCACATTACAAAATAAAACTATAAATTAAAGAATATACTAAATTTGTCTGGCTATCAGCGTTACAATGAGAATGTTGAATGTTATTGCACGAAATATCACTAGGAATATAACTTTTCGGTAACATTGTATTGAGATAACTGTAGGCTATGAGAAGTGCTGGCAAAACAAATGATTGAACTAATAGTTAAGTTGGTGACAAAAACTATTCCTCAGGAAAGACGAAATAGTTAAAATTTTTTGCAATTTGTTCCAATGGTTTAGAAACTTGTACACTTCTGCTCAATTCCCGACTACTTGTTTGCAATTGATTAACTTAACAACTATAAAATGGTAACAGTTTTATAAAACTCTAAGGATTCCACATCTTAGTCTGAAAAATAAATCAGTTTTTATCGAACATGGAATTTCATGTTTTTCAGTATTTATACAAAAGTTAACCACATGACATTAAGATTACTCTAGGCGATTTTAATACCAAATTAGGAAAGGAAAGTGTCTTTCCGATAATGGAATAAGACTGATAGACTTCGCCGCTGCAATGAACATGGCAGTTAGTAGCACACGATTCCAGCATAAGGACATTCATAAGGCGACCTGGATATCTCCTGATCAGCGGACGAAGACCCAGATTGATCACTTAGTAATATATGGCGGGCACTCTTCTAGTGTAATGGATGTGCGTGTGATTCGAGGTGCCAATATCGACTCGGATCATTACCTGGTGGCTGCGAAAGTTCACACAAGACTGATCAGGGCGAAAAACGTACGAAGCCGAACAGGAAAAGCTGGATATAGACAAGCTACAAATACCAGGTATATAAATGACCTATCGACAGAAGCTCTCTCTCCTGCTAGAGCAGAATAACCCCCTCCCGAAGACCCATATGCGCAATGGAAGCACATCTCCCATTCTTTGGAAGCCGCTAAAAGGGCTGAACTTGGCTATCAAAAACCGCAGAAGGATAACCCATGGCACGACGAAGAATGTCGCATTGCAACTGATGAAAAAGACGCTGCCCTCCTGCAAGGACGAGAATGGTAATCTGCGACCGAAAAGCAGTGTGCGTTCAAAATGTGGAGAGACCACTTTTCAGCACTACTCCACTCAGATTCTTCCACTGAAGCTCAGGAGGTAATGACAGTGGAAGACGCGACTAGAACGGCGATGGCAAAGCCGCTGGTGCGGATCGCGCATAAGGCATTGTCGAGTGTATTATGGGAAAGACTAAAGCCAATTATTGAAAACCTGATTGGACCTTATCAGTGTGGTTTTAGACCGGGAAGTCCACAGCTGACCAAATATTTACGCCACGCCAAATCCTGAAAAGAGCCACAAAAAGCAAATCGATACATACCACCTCTTTGTCGATTACAAAGCCGCTTTCGATAGCCCCATACGGGGAAAACTGTACGAAGCTATATCTGAACTTGGTATTCGGCAAAAAGGATTCGCCTCTGTAGAATGAAGCTGACCAACACCAAATCAGCAGTGAAAATGGGGAAAGACCTCACTGAACCATTCTGTACCAAGCAAGGACTTAGAGAAGGCCCCAAACTTTCGTGCAATCTCTTCAACTTCATAATGGAGATAATAATGAGAAAGGCTGCAGCAAATACGTACACGACCAGTGAAGTGAAAAGCCATATTTTGCTGGCGCATGCTGACGACATAGACATCATTGGTCGAAATTTGCGAGAGGTTACTGAAGTATTTTCAAGAAACTAAAAGGAATCAGCAGAAGGAACCTGCTGTTAATGAGGGCAAGACAAAGACTAGAGAAACCTCTCGACTTGGTCCGCACTTGAACGTTGACAACCGATTTAATTTTGAAGTGGTAAATAAATTTGTCTACCTTGGATCCGCCGTGAACAAGGACAACAACGTCAGCCTGGAGATATATAGGAGAATTGTGTTTGAAAATACATTATACTTTGGGGTCAGCAACCAGTTTAGGAACAAAACCCTCTCTCGACGGACAAAAGTCCAGCTATATCATACTGTCATTTTACATTTCTTGACAAATGGGTCCGAAAATGGGGTCATATAGCAAGCGGATGAAAAACACATTCGAGAGAAAAATTCTCCGTAAAATATATAGTCCTGTTAGGGAGAACGGTGAGTACCGACGTCGCTGGAACGCAGAGCTATATAGACTATATTCCGACGTGGACATAGCTAGGTGAATCAAATTAGGTCAATTGCGTTGGCTAGGCCATGTTGTCAGAAAGTATACAGATGAACCAGCGCGAAAAGTTTGCCATAACGTACCCGATGTAAGCAGGAAAGGAGGACGACAAAGACTCCGCTGAAAAGTCCAGAGAGAATTATCCCTCCGTATCCTTGGCGTTACCAACTGGCGGGAAAAGGCGAAGGATAGAGCCAGTTGGAAGAATATGTTAAAATTTGTTTAATTTGTTTGTTTAATTAATCTGTGTAAGACGTCAGACCTGATGCGGTTGTCAAATAGTCAATAAAAGTAATATAAAGTAATAATTTGTTCTGGCTATCAGCGTTACAAGGAGAATGATGGAAGTAATTGAACGAAATAGCCAGTAGGAATGTTACTTTTTTGTAATACTATATTTACATGGCTGCATGCTATGACAAATGCTAGAAAAACAAATGATAGAATTAATAGTTAAGTTGGTAACAAAACCCATTCCCCAGAGAAGAGGAAAAACTTAACGGGTTTTTAAATTTTCGCAATTTTTCCAATGGTTTAGAACCTGGTATGCTTCTGCTCAATTTCCAAACACTCGTTTCCAATTGATTAACATAATAACTATAAAATGGTGACAGTTTTATTAAACTCTACGGGCGAGTTTCACACTCGTCATTTAAAAGCTCAATTTGAAAGGTCATAGAAATTTTTCATATTAAATGAAAAACATCGGGCATTAAAAATCCATTTAAATGCAGAATTTTCAACTGTGAAACTGAGCATAAGGCTTCCAAATTTGAGTATGAAAAATATATCAGTTTTTATCGAACATGGAAATTCAAGTTTTTAAGGTTTTGTGTAAAAAATGACTAAATGAAAAATAAAACCGTAGTAAGTTGTATTAAGGTATAATATGTCACATGTCCTCAACGATTTGGTTTGTTCAAATTTAGATACATCGAGGAGACACCGTCAAGATGCCCTTAAATGGGTGATAGATCATTAATAAATCAAGGTATGAATGAAAGAATTTCTGTACCGCAACCAGTCTGTGGGTTTGACAATTATACTCAAAAACCGGTTTCAAACCCCGGCTTTAAAATATGGATTCAAGACCCGGCTTTAAAAACCGGTTCCGAAACTTCAAAATATAATTCAATAAACAGGTTTAGAACCGATTGTTTCTTTTTGAACCGGCTTGCTGATCGAAGTCGGTACTAATTATCGGTTTTTTAAACCTTGTGAAACCTTGCACTTAAAAGGTCACTCCCATACCCTTTGACCATCCCTACATTTAAACATAAACATACATACAACCACTCTTGCCGGCAAACGTAAAAACACTAACAGCCTCATTTATATAAATTTTTAAGAGGTCGAGGGAAGATTTGTCATACAAAAAACGTCTCTAAAATCTCTCATAAATGTTATGAATAAGGCCATGACTCTCTTTGCAGCCAGCAATACAACATACCAACACCCTCGCGTACAACCACACTCAATGCCAACCTTGTATACATTGCAGCAACGCACTAGTTTCAGCGGTTACACAATAAAAAGCGTATTTTTCATCAGTTGCAATGCGACATTCTTCGTCGTACTATGGCTTATTCTTCTGCAGTTTGTGATAGCCAAGTTCAGTCCTTGCAGCGGTTTCCAAAGAATGGAAGATGTGCTTCCACTGCGCATCTGGGTCTTCGTGAGGGGGGATTCTGCTCTAGCTGGAGAGAGATCTTCTGTCGATAGGACATTGATATCTTCGGTATTTGTAGCTAGTCAATATCCAGCTTTTGCTGTGCTCGGGTTCGTACGTTTTTCGCCCAAAATAGGCGAGTGTTAAATTGCAGTGTGAAGTCTGTACTGTTGTACGATTCTACTACTTGGATCTTGGTGAAGCTGAGAAGAACCGTTTTTAAGACACCAATTAAAAATATTTGCAACAGCAGCGAAGAAACTTTCGGGCATAGTTTTCAATAGAATTAGTTTTATTCCATCAATTCCTGGGGCTGTGTGTTTTTTGAGTTTTTTGGCAAACTATTTAACCTCATCCTTTGTAGAGTAATTGATGTCGTTCATCATATTTTTCCTGTCGAGCCACTGTATTTACGATCCATTTTAAAGATCTGGTTATACGTTGTTTTGCGAGAATTTTCAAAAACATCAGCTATTATTTTTGCCTTTTCTACGCTGTTGTGAATTTCAACGCCATCTACCGCTAAGCAATTGCTTTTAGCTTGATTACCTTTTATTACCTTTGACATCTTGAAGATTTTTTTACTACCTGGTGGCTACAGTCGGATAAAATTGGACCAGCTGTTGTTTCAATCGCACAACTCATGATCGTGTTCTATCCAAGCATTCAGCTGTTTTAAAATACATGTGTTTGAATTTCTTTCTGATGAATTGTTGTATCGTTGTAATTTTCGACGAATTCGGTTTCTTTCACCAATTAAGAGAAGAGTTACTTCAGAGAGTTTTTGCTGCCAGGGCTGTTTTTCGCCAAGGGGAATTTTTTTGGCGGCTTCTTGGACTACGTTTGTGATGTTTGTTAATAGTCGTTCGACATTTAAACTTGTCACTGTTGCAGAGTAGATATTGCTGTTTTTAATCTCACTTTCAACCCATTTTCCTATTGATTTCCAATTGGCATGCTTATTCAGTGGAATTTCCATGATGGCACCTTAAATTCGGCAAGTAATAGGAACGTGATTGGAATTGAGAGCTCCGTGCTGCGTCAAATGCAAACCAGAGTTAACCAGAACGATGTCAACGACAGAAGGATTTGTTGGAGTCAAATTTTGACTGAATCGTGTAAAGGAATTGGGAGAATATATATAAAAAGTGGATTGTAGCTGGTGATTAAATAAGCCGTGTTATCCTCAATGCAGTTCCAGCTTTCGTGCTGGGCGTTAAAATCACCAAATATGAAATACTCAGTTGATACAGTCATTAATTTGTCAATATCGTGTATAAGCCTTGTTGTGTATCTTGCACAGTAAGCAGAAGTCAATCGATGGAAATGTTTTCTATTAGATGTCGAAAATTTTGATATGCGTTGGTGTGGAATAGAACTTTTAATTGCTATTAAGACACCACCTCCAAGTGTTGGACGATCTTCCCTATATATTTTGTAATTAACCAGTCCTATTTTGTGGTTTCTGTTTAGAAAGGTTTCGTTGATAAACAAGACGTCTATTTGTTTCTCCTGCAGGAAGTGTTCAATTTGAACAATGGAGGTTTTACGTGATATGCCTCGTGCATTCCAGTGCATAGGGTTTAAGCTCTGTTTAGTTCTGAGATTATATGACATGTTTTAACATCAGATCAAGGACGTGTAGAGCATCAAGTACCTCAAAATATATGTCTAATATCTTTTCATTAGATATATCATCACTATCATTTTGTTTTATGTCGGATTTTGTCACGTTTGCATACGAAACTCTGCGAATTTTTTCTACAAGGAATACTGGACGA
Source organism: Phaonia tiefii (assembly GCA_963931995.1). Classification (NCBI taxonomy): domain Eukaryota; kingdom Metazoa; phylum Arthropoda; class Insecta; order Diptera; family Muscidae; genus Phaonia; species Phaonia tiefii. The sequence goes on from OZ008371.1 coordinate 126,761,347, forward strand.
CGTCTTAAGGGGCTCACCAGTGGCAGGGAAAGAGCTCTCATCATCCGATGAATAAAACGCATTACTTTGATATTTAACATTTCTTGTTGGTGTGTTTTTGTGGGTGACTCTACGTTGAACATCTAAATATTCTTTCCTAGACGGGCATTTTGGGATCGTCCGTTTGATGATTAACATTATTCATGTCTCTTTTAAGCAGTTGTAACATTTGTATACCACAGGCCCTGAGCTAGATACTTTGTTCAATTGACAGTTGGCATAATCATGAGGTTCAGATTTCATGTTAAAACTTTGAATTCTACAAAAATTGTTATAATATCAAGTTTTGGCATCCCGAGTAAGACTAGCTTCAACTTTTTTGTATCCTTGATGGGAGTTTTTTAATCGCCTCTTCATATTCCAGAAGGGAGCTTGGAAGTACTTTTGTCTCAATAGATATGCATTTTTACTTACAGTTTAGGACCAACAGCTTCATTATATCCATAAAATTATGACTGCTATCGACCGTGATTGGTGGAAGTCTCTGCTTTCCTTGGATGGATGGATCGCTGTTTACACTAAAATTATCGGTATCCCCGTCAAGATCGGACAGATATTGGAATCTGTTGCTGCTGCTGGTGGCAACAGACCTTGCCTTCTTGTATCGGGGATTGTTTCCCCAGAATCGTTTACGTTTTGCGCTCATACCAATTAAAATAATACATTATTTTATAGCAAGAAAAACTTTACAAATGAACAGCTGCTATATTATACGTCTTAATGCTCTGAATAATAGCGTATGACTGGCCTAAATTATTTTTTGCCATGTTTGCCTTTCAAATAAACCTTGAACAAAAACAAATTGTTAAACATTATCTTCCTCTTACTGGTGAAGTTTTTCAAGTGTATTTCTTCGGTCTACTGCGATGTACATTAAATTACACTCGCTAATTGACTAATTTCTGAAATTTTGTTCAGCGAACAAAAAACGCAAAAAATAAATATCCACAATGCATTTGCATTCAGTCATATTATAGACGCACACACATCTTTGTTTGTATCTGCCTCTATTCCTTCTTTCGGTGGTTATCGTTCTCCTCGCCTTTCTCTCACATTGGTAAAATTACATTAGTTACATGAGTAATATGTTCATTAGCAGGATTACAGTGAGTCGTAAATTAAGTGGCAACTATTTTCTTCCTAGCAATGGAGAGAATTCATTGACGCTTTCTGTTCTTCGTGAATCTTTTACTTTAACTCAGTGTGGTAATATTGTTTTATATTTTTCTATTTTGTTTATACAAATAAAGGATATATGTATATATCCCTAATGTCCACACACCATGTTATGATCAACCAACAAGTTTGACCCAACTTAAGCTAAAATCTAAAATTGTCGATTTGCATGCGGCCGACGACCAACCGTCACCCAACAACCATACCCACCATGTGTCAATGGTTGTAACATATGTGGCCAGCAAATGAGACAGACTTTTAAAGAGTTGAACAAATATTGGCTAAAAGTTAAACTCAAAATCATTTCGAAGAGACTGCATTTAAAAACATACCATTGTCAAAAACACCATACGTATGAGCGATGAGAAGAGCACAAATGTATATCATACGCATCGTGGTCTTATACACTAAAGAGGCTGAATTTAAAAATATACCATAGTCCAAAACACCATACGTATGGGTTATGAGAAGAACACAAATATATCTCATACGCGGCGTGGTCTGATACACTGAACCTGAGAAATGAGAAGTTTGTATAATAATAAAAAATTAACCAATATATTTGCTGCATACGGAGAAAGAGAAATATTCTCGTAGACACTTAACTGTTACGCAAACTTACCACAAGAGCCTTTGCAAACAATCAGAAATGTCACAAGTATTATAGAGCTAATTAAATCAGCACAACTATAAAACTCTTTATTGACTTTTGTTGCACAAAAACCTCTGAATTTATTTGGTGACAATATCATTAATTTCCGTACAACTTCCTTGCTGCATCCCTTTGGTTGTCTGAAAAAGGACAAACAAACCCAGTCGATAAACTTGTTATTGTTGAACGCACAATGCAGAGGAAAGCGTGAAAACAACCACAACTAAATATGAGACCAATGGTTAACAAATGTCCCCAAATTTTCTTATTCCTTTATAGTATTGAAAGTTGACTTTAGTTTTTTTTTTTTTTTGAATTGACATTGACAATTTGGAATTTAGTTTGGTAGGCGTATAAATTTAAGGTTTTCCTTCTTCCTTGCAAAGTCTGTTTATAAGTGTTCAGTTTTCTTTGGCGTTACTTCAACCATTGTTTGAGTGCCATTAGGCCATAAATCAATTTGTTTTTATAATGTCGGAATGTTGTTAGAGATTTACTGTTTCACATTACTTGCTCACAAAATTTAGTGTAAAGGACAATATTCGACAGAAACTTTTGCTGTTACCACCCACTCAACCACCAACCTCATGTCATATTCTTTACGGCTGTCGAGATATGTGTGAGAGAATCTGCAGGCTACGCTTGTGTAACACTCGAATGCCAGTAGATTAATGATTTCATTGTATATCTGTTAGTAAATGTGAGTATACCCGATTTACATTTCAGGTGTATTCAATGAAATATCATTAATTTTACTAGAATACACAAAGGAAATCACAGTTTCTTCATTGCGTAGAGAGACTATTAAAATGTTATCCTTACTGCTACAGTTTGAGCTAAAGCTTCTGGGTATTTTTAAAATGCAAATGTCGAGGATTCCACATAAATATTTGTTAAAGTCTTTTACGGGCCACATGTATTTTAAAAAATGGAGGGATTTTGAAGGTCATTGAGCAAATATACCATGATGTCTGTATGTATATTATGACTATTAATGGGACTACTAGTGGACGACTATTAGTGGAATACATTTGATCATTGATTTTCGAGGTTATTTAATGAATACATATGAATTACAATCCAAACTATTATAGCGATTGTAGGAAATTGTACGAAATTCTGCTAAGTGTTGTGTGTGGCGGATGAGTGATATAAATTGTATAGTATTAAAACCGTTTAACGTCGGTTCAATAGAAATCAGAGATTTTAAAGTGTTCAAAGCTATTAATTACGTGATAATAATTCGGAAAAACTATACCGTTATATCTGTGATGAAAAGGAAAGAATTCTAAACTTTTTAGATGATGATCTTTAGCAGGAATTTGTAATGTGAAAATTGTACATTTAATCAGTGAAGATCCAAATCCTTGGGACATAACTTTCTTGAAATATCAGTCGAGTTAAATAGAAACTGCATTTAGCGGTAATTGGGACCATAGTGGTCATAACAGTATCCTTAAACGCTTTTCTCCTAGTAGCTCTTAAGTCGTTTTTCCTTTTAAGCACAGACATATGAGCTACCAATAGATTTAACTCCACCTTTTAATAATATTAAGTTATCAATGCCATTAACAACTTAAACATTTTAAATTTTCCATAGTTAAACTCCCTTTAAGTTGCACACTGTGGTGCAACGGTTAGAGTCTGTATGTAGTGCGCGGCTGTTGTGCGAGACAACGTGGGTTCGATCTTGTGGGCTCTGACTTACACTTCTTTCGACGACGGCCACTTCGCTTAGTGTTGACGACACTATCGAATAATAAGCCATGACGTAGTTTCTCAAAAAATCGTTCGGAATCGGTATAATTTGTAGGTCCCAAGTAGTGAGAGAACACTGGAATACGCACAGCTTAGTGATTGTCAGAAGCTCTGCCCTGTACCTTCATGGGATGTAATGGCAAAATCAAAAACATAAAAATAAAAAACTTTCATAAAGGGTTTTCCAATAGGTTCTTGACAACTTTGAATTCAATTTGTGACCGCACTATTTCACTGATCATCTACCAGTTACTTTCCATCATGTTACATTTTACAGTTACATTTTCACCATGGTAAAGTACACAAACGAACAATGTATGCAAATTATAAAAATGTACTACCGAAATTCGGAGTCGGTGACCTGAACTTTAAAAGCATTAACTCCAATTTCCGGTCGTTATTCTCGCCCTAGTAGACCAGCAATAACAAGTTTAGTGCAAGAATATGAGTCCACATATTCATTGTGTTATGCTGCCGTGCCAGTGAGACAACGAGTTGGTTGAAGTGACAAAAATATCGCTGCCGTTCAGGCGTCCGTAGCAAATGATCCAAATCAGTCGATTCCGCGGCGTTCTCAAGAACTGGGCATCACCAAGACCACTTTATGCCGAATTTTGTGTAAAGGTCTTGGTATCAAGCTGGCTCAATAATTGAAGCCGATGGACTATTTGACGCGATGTACGTTCTCCGATTAGGCTCTGGAGAAGATGCGCCAAGATGATGAATTTCATCATCTTCAGTGACGAAACTCAGTTTTGGCTCAATGGGTTCGTCAATATGCAAAATATGCGTTATTGGTTGGGTGAAAATTTACATGTGCTTCATGAATCACCACTTCATCCACAAAAACTAACTGTTTGGTGCGGTTTGCATGCCGGCGGCGTCATTGGGCCATATTTTTTCGACGACAATAACGATCGTCACTTTACTGTGCATGGCGATCGTTATCTCGCCATGATTACCGATTATTTTTGAACCGAATTGGAAAACATGGACTTGGATGACATGTGGTTTCCACAGGATGGTGCCACAAGGCACACAGCGCACGTTACAATCGATTTATTGAAGATTAAGTTAGGTGAGCGTGTTATCTCAAGAAATGGACCATTCAATTGGTCGCCCTGTTCGTGTGATTTAGCCCCTCTAAATTGTTTTCTTTGGGGCTACGTCAAATCATTGGTGTATGCCAAAAAGCCGACGACGTTCGAAGATCTCAGAGCCAACATTGAACGCGAAAAGCGGCCGTTGTGGCCGAATTGTGTGACGGAGTCGTCGAAAATTGGGTTCAACGAGTCCACTGCTGCCGACGTGCCCGCGGTGGCCATATGAACGAGGTTGAGTTCCATTCATAAATGTTTTGATTGTATTTCAAATCGATCATAAAGTTTTTGGAAATATCTCAAATGGTTTGCGATTTATTTAAAAAAAAGTTGTCAAGGCCTTATTTGAAAACCCTTTATAATGCGACCCGAATATATGTAACAACTATTGTGGAATAAGCCTTTTACCCATCGCATACAACGTCATCTCGAGCGTAATGTATGAAAGAATAAAACCCTTTTTTGCAGACGCGATCGACCTTATCTGTGTGGGTTTAGGCCTGGAAAATAAAGTTTCGATCAGGTATTTACATTACGACAAATCGTGTAGAAATCCCACGAACAACAAATCGACACCTACCACCTCTTTTTAGACTATAAGGCTGCCTTAGTTAACCCAATGCAGGGAAAATTGTACCAAGCCATGTCGGAGCTTGGTATTAATGCTAAGCTGACACATCTTTGTAGAATGACTCTGACCGACATGAAATCATCAGTAACGATTGGTAAAGATCTCACCGAACCATTTAGTATGAGGCGAGGCCTCAGGCAGGGTGAGATAGGCCACTGCAACATATTAATTGAGATCTTCGTAAAAATAAATTGGTTTCCCATTACATCCCATGAAGGAAGTGGGGAGAGCTTCTCGAAACCATTGAGCTGTGTGCGTTCCAGTATTATACTCACTGATTGGGAGTAATAGTTTTTACACCAATTCCGAACGGTATTTTGAGAAGATTTTTCATGTTTTAATACTCGATGGTGCCGCCATCAACATGCGAGGTGACCACCGCAGAAAGAAATTTAAGGTGGTCAGAGCAGCGATCAAACCAAGGATCTCATGTACAAGAGGCGCGCACATTAACCATCGAACCACCGACGGCCACCACGAATAAAACTATCAGCAGCAAAAGTCACATGCTGCTCGTGAATGCTGACGACTCAAACATCTTTGGACGGCATCTGTGAGAAGTTTCTGCAGTACGATATATTTGAGAATTGTCAACGAATTACCAACAGTGGGGTAAGAACTAAACAGGGACAAGGCAAAATTAACGGTTTCGACAAGCAGAACATCCACCAGATTGTAGAAAAGGGAGAACGTTGATAACCGTCATAATTTTGAGGTAGTGGACGAATGTATTTACCTCAGATCTGCCGTAAACAGATCCAAACAGAGGGCGGTACGTTCTGCGAAAGTATCTGAGTGAGTTTTTCTGAATAGACCGTGGCAATCTCTGGTCATTGCAGCTTTTCGATGTCCAGTTTCCTATATGTCTGATTTCGCACGACTCATTCTGCTTAACATTGCGCGTGCCTATGCTGCAACCAGGTAGTGATCCGAATCAATATTAGCTCCTCGAATCACACGTACTTCCATTAAACTATTAGAGTACATTCCATTAATTACCAGGTAATCAATCCGGTTAATTTTTGGGAACGAAGTTCCTTATCGCACGTTGCTGGATTTTTAAACAACTTTTTTGAACTACTTTATTACAACCCATTACTGTCAACTATATTGGGTACTTTTGGTTTGTTTTGGTTTAAAGGGAAGTTTTCTAGGTAGAGCCTGTGTATTACATATTGCAGTTTTGGACCCAACAACCAGTACATAAGTTTCAGTCGGGTGAATACCCTAAGTCATCCATCGCGTGGGAGTTCTGTTAAATAAAAACGCCCATACTCAAAAGTGACCATATTCAATAGCAGATTGACATTGCTCTAAATATTATTGAATGCCCAAATTAGTTAGTTTTCCTCCGAATATTTATATGCGAGGTCCAGAAATGGGCATGGCAAGTTGTTGCCTAAATTTTGATCAGGACCAACTTTTATTAATATCGGCTATGATTTATTGGAGATATCGAGTCGGCTAACCCCAAATACGACCAACTTTCGTATGGGAGGTACGAAACTGGGGGTGACCTAATAGGCAATTATTACTTACATAGTAGCTTTTAGCAAAATATTGCCTAGTACCGAATTTTATTAAGATCGGTTGTAGTTTACGAGAGTTATCGTGTCGATCAACCGGTCATCCGCCCAACTTTTATATGGGAGGTACCAGAATGGGCGTGTCAAAACAGCTCATTTTCTATAGGAGAGTTTTATTTGACTAAATATTGACTAGTATCAACTTTCATATACTTTTCAGACGGCCAAGCAACTTTTGTATGGGAGGTACCACAATGGGCGTGGCAAACTCACCTTTGTTTTACTCGGTGATTGGCGTTTGATAACGTGAAGCCTTATACCTAATTTCATTAAGGTCGGAAGTGTTTCACGCGATTTATCGGATTGACAACCCGGTCGAACACCCTGTTTCGTATGGGAGATACCAGAATGGGCGTGAAAATCTCGCCCATTTTCTCCAGTTAACTAGGCATTTACAGATTATTAACCGGTGTCAGAGTTGAAGCTAATCACATCTATGAGCAGAAAGGTTTGAAAGAAATATGATTTTGTGCTAAATGTGTCGATTTGTATGGGAGGTACCAGAAGGGGCGTGGTCACAACGCCCAGTCTCAATATAATCCCAAACTCAATATTGGCAAATAGTAGTCACTGACAAAATTTCATTGAGATCTGTAAAGATTTACGGCAGTTATCGTGTTGACCAGCGAGCCAGCCAGCCAGACAGACAGACAGACCGACGGACATGGCTCAAACGTCTTAAAAATCCTAAAACGAATTTCGTCCTAAGATACTAAGGGTCTAATGTGGCTCCGTCTATGTGTTACATTTTTTTACGTATTAAATGATATATACCCCCAACCCTATGGGTGAGGGTATAAAAAGTAAACTTAGAAAAGCCAAAGTGCAAGACTGGCAAATCCATGAAACACAACCCTCAGCATGGAATTACATTTGGCAGTACTCTTACACCAGTACTTTTGGTTTGTGTCCAGACTAACATATTTCTTGTTTAATGGGAAACTTTCTAGATGGAGCCTGTTTATTACATATTGTAGTTTGAACCGAATAAAAAGTAAATTTAGAAAAGCCAAAATGAAGATGTTTAAAAAAATAACATCTTAAAGAAGTACCTTTGCTTAAAAAAGTAAATTTTCTTACAAAAAGTACCGTTTCTTAAAAAAAGTATTTTTTTAAATAAATACCTTCTCTTAACAAAGTTCATTATCTTACAACAAATTGCCTTTTCTTAAAAAACTAAATTTTCTTTAAAAAATACCTTTTTTGTAAAACAAAATAACTTTTCTTGAGATAAGTACCTACTCTTAAAATTGCACCTGTTGTTTCGTAAAAAAAAGCTTTTCTTCAAAAACAAATACCTTCTCTAACTAAAAATACATTTTCGTGCAAACAAGACTTTTCTTAAAAGTACCATTTCTTAAAAATAGAGTACCACCTTTTGTTTTGTTTTTTTGAGACAAGTAGCCTTCCTGAAAATAAGTAAATTTTCTTAAAATAATAATCTTATCCTAAAAAAAGTACCACTTCTTTAAAAAGTACCTCTTCTTGTAAAAAAAAATGCATACTCTTAGGCTTATTCTTAGCTTAGTGATGGCGACACTATCTAGTATTCATCCATGAAAAAGCTTCTCAAAATACGGTTCGGAACCGGTGTAAAACTGTAGGACCCAATCAGTGAGTGTAAAACTAGAACTCGCACAGCTCACTGGTTTGTGAGAAGCTCTCCCTAATTCATTCACGGGATGTAACGGGAAACTATTTTTTTTTTATTTTAATAAAAGAAGTACCTCTCATCAAAGAAAGGACCTTTTCGGGAAAATATAATAAATATTCTTACAAAAGGGGCCTAAAAATATACTTTTTTTTTTTAAAAAATACATTCAATAAATAAAAAATTTCTTAACAAAAGTTTATCATTTTACAAGATCCATTTAAATTACAGTATTTTTTAACAGGCGCCTTAGGTGTGTTGGAACTAACTAGTACATAATATATAGCGAAAGGAACTTCGTTCCAAGCGGGTGTCCCCTGACACCTCATGTAATTTTTGATGATTTGTTTGGATTTGTCGGCATGTCGATAGTTGATTTTCCACGTTTAAAGCCACACTGATAAGGATCGATCAGGTCTGCCACAAACGGCTTTAGTCTTCCGCACACTACGTTCAAGACGTCCTTGTATGTGAGGGATAGAAACAGTATCCGACGATAGTTGGTATATAATTATATACTCGGGTCGCATGTTTTTGAAAACAGGACATATTCGGCAAAAAGGCTCGAATCGTCGGGTATACACTCGTCTAGCCAGATTTTACAAATGAGCTGATGCATGCACCTTTCCTACTAATTGCCACCAGCCTTAAACAACTCAGCCGGTAGTTCATCAGCTCCAGCGGATTTGCTGTTCTTAAACAGTTCTTCGATTTGGCTAGGAAAGGCAGTCGATGCCATCGTAGCTTTGGGTAGGAGGGGCAGTCGGCACCATCGTCCTGTATGTGCTCAACACCTTCATCTTTATTAAAGTTTCCGAGGACAAGTAAAGCAGAGAAGTGAGCTCTCCATATTCCCAGCATACTCTGCACATCTCTGTGACAAAATTTCCATCCGTATCTCCACAAAAGTGGGGCCTGATCCATTTCTATTGGTCTGACTTTTTATTTTTCAGTAGAATCTACGGGCCACAGTCTTCCTTCTGTAAGATTAATTCGCAGCTGTTTTTCTTCTTAAAAAATTGAGCTTCCGCTCTCCTCTTCTTCATACACTGCTCTGTCACCGTTCACTTTGTAACTGACTGAATCATTTCAATACGTGTAACGTTCCGTTCAACACTTGCCATGCGACACTCTTCATCGTACCATGGTGTGTCCTTAAATGATTTTTACTAACCAAGTACTGTCTGTGCAGCAGATTTCATATATAGAGAGAGAGAGAGAACTACTTCCATTGTGTTTCATGATCATGAGGTGGGACTGCGTTAGGCGGCAGTATCTGAGTGAGTTTCTCTACATATTCCGTGGCTGTCAACAGTAAGTCTAGCTTTCCAATGCCAAGCTTTCTATCGTATATGTCTGGTTTGGCACGACTTTTGCTCAGCTTAACCCTGTTCGAACAATTCCTGCAACCAGGTAGTGATCCGGATCAATATTAACTCATCGCATCACACGTACGTCCATTATTACCAGGTGATCAAGTGTGGATCAGGGGAAATCCAAGTAGCCTTATAGATGACTTTATATTGGAATCTACTACTTGCAATCTACTTGCAACCTTGTTTTCCGCCGCGAAAAAATCTAACAGTCTCAGTCAGTTATCGGATGTGATGGCGTGTAGACTGAATTTCTCGATGTTTGGTTGAAAGACATTTGTCCTGCCTTCAATTAATTATCAGGTAATCAATCTGGTTCTTCGTCTGTTCATAAGGGTAACCTTGGGGATGTCTTTATGTTGGAATCTCGTACTTCTGACAACTATGTTTACTGTCACGGCAAAATCTAACCGTCTCAATCAGTTATCGGATGTGATGGCGTGTAGACTGAATTTATTGATGTTTGGGTCAAAGAGATTTGTGCTGCATTCAATTAATTATCAGGTGATCAATCTCGTTCTTCGTCTGTGGATAAGGGTAACCTTAGGGATGTCTTTATGTTGGAATCTCGTACTTCGGACAACCATGTTTACTGTCACGGCAAAATCTAAAAGTATCAATCTGTTATAGGATGTGATGGTGTGTAGACTGAATTTATTGATGTTTGGTTCAAATACATTTTCCTTGCCGACTTTAGCATAAAAATTACCTAGACCAATTTAAAGTCCTGGCCAGGGAAGCGGTCGTATGTCTCATCTAGGCACTCACAGAATATTTTAAATTATTACAAAAATACACTAGGAACCGAAATTTCAATAGACGGTAGGGGGCTATAAGCTAAAAATATGTACTAAAGTAGATAGTCAAAGTTTCTCTCGAGCGGAATGCCCAGAAACAAAACGACTGAGGCGATACATTTCTGCGTATATAACTATACAAACTCCAGCCATGTTTAAGTAAAATTACATAAACTGCGTAGAAACTATGAAATCCTTAAGATATGACGCGAGAGAGAATTGCGGTCGAGTGAATTGTGTTGACTTTACGAGGGTTAACAAATTGCGGACTAACATTGGTTGCCTAGTTCTCGCAAAAGCCTATTAACAAGTTACACGAAATCAAATAACACCAGTAATGGTTGGTGCAATGGTTAGTGTGCGCAGCTCTGGTACATGAGATAATAGGTTCGAACCCTGCTCTGACCACCTTCAAAAAAAAAAATTTCTTTCGGCGGCGGTCACACCTCGCATAGTGACGGCGACACTATCGAGTATATACCCATGAAAAAGCTTCTCAAAATACCGTTCGGAATCGGTGAAAAACTGTAGGTCCCAATCAGTGAGTGTAAACTGGAAAGCGCACAGCTCAGTGATTGTGAGAAGCTCTCCCCGGTCCCTTCATGGGATGTAATGGGAAACCATTTATTTATTTATAACTAACTGTGACGTAAATGAAAACAACGGCTTCGACGATTTAAAATCCACGTTGAAAACTCTAATGCAAGAAGTAGGGACATTGTTAAACCTACCGACTACATTGATTGCACAACTAACAGAATGAAATCTAATCTGAAGTTAGCTATCTGGAATGCCAATAGGCTCAGCCAGCATATACTCGAGTCAAAAAATATTCCTTTAAACACATTTTACCCAAAACAACTACATAAATCTACAAAACTTCTACATTTATACTACAAACCATCCTGCAGATACGTGAAGAGGAGGTACTGCAATTATCATCAGAAACTACAGTAAACACATGTTAATGAATGAATTCCGAGAGAAAAATATAGAGTCGACTATCATAAATATAGAGGGTAGTACATGTCCAAGTGTCTTGGCATCCATTTGTTGTCCACCTTCGTGTGTTACCACAAAATAACATTTCAGAAGTTTCATTTCAGAAGAAAAGAACATTTCCTTAAAAAAGTGCCTTTTCCTAAAAAAAAAAAATTTTCCCAAAAAAATTTATTGTACCTTTTCTTAAAAAAATACCTAATCTTATAGCAGCACCTTCGCTTAAAAAAAGTAAATTTTCTTACAAAAAGTATCTTTTCCAAAAAAAATAATCTTTTTTAAAATAAGTTTCTTTTCAATAAATAATCAATAATAATCGAGCGAGAGGGATAATGAACAGGTTCAAAACAACCAGGGACACGATCGTAAGGATAAGGTCGATAATTACTTTTCTAATTCGTTGTCGAAAAACAGGTATTTTCTCCAATTTCATCACAAACTCAACTAGGAATATACAAAGAATTTTTTCTGAAGATGGGTTGCCATCTATTTAACAAGAGTTACACAACAAACTACTCAATCAAACAAAAGCACATGTTACTAAGGGACACTAATAATGAGATGGATACTATAAAAAATTATTTAGGTATGTAGATATTTTTCAGAAGAAGATATTAGAGAATTTTTAGAATACGAGGATAGAATAATGTTGTCGACCAATAATAGGACAAAGGAAGTACATCAAAGGAAATTCAATTCACTTGTAAATTTACAGGAAAAGAATTTAGGACTTAAATTGAGTGAAAAGTGGTTTGTTAATAAAACTTAAATTTTTTTCACTTGGTCAGAAACATGCACTACCAGTAGAGAGGGAAGATTTCCCACATTTGAAAATGATCGCGGAGGGGCAGGATCTTGGAGAAACCTTAGGGGAAAAGGAAGAATAGGAAATAGCACGGACTAAATGAACGACAATGTTAGATAGTCAAATGAATAAAATGAAACTAACGAGTACAGATATATTCATTTTAGATAAAGTATATAAGGCAGAGAAATTCCTAAAAAGTAATAAGGATTCAATTCAATTCAATTTATTTAGTTTTATAATATTTACACTCTCCTTATAGTTATATCTTCATCTGCTTTATAATAATTAATGATTTGCAAAATTGAGTTCTGAGATTGATATTTACAAGTGGAGGCAAAAATTTACAAAAACCCTATATGAGTATTTATTTCATTATGATAAAACTTAAGACTACTTACGGACTAACTATGAATAGGCTAATTCATTAATATAAGGAAATCTTGATGCAGTACATCTCAAATTAAAACTTTGGTTCAATATTTCAATCCTATCGATAACCAGTTCCACTTTAGCTTGTTCATGGAGTCGTTTCGTGGAATAATAGAAGGGAAGATTTAAAATAAGTTTAACCACTTTATTTTGCGCAATCTGCAATTTCTTCAGATGACAGCTATATTGACTTAAATATTAACATTTTGTTTTCTGGACTAAGACATGATTTTAGATTTATGAAGGGGTAGAGCATTTTGATCAACAAATTTACTTTACTTCACTCACAGAAAAATTCGGTTGAGACAGCCGAATTAGCCGTAACCGAATTTAGAGGTTGTCACAACCTCATTAGGGGTTGTCACAACCTCATTAGAGTTTGAGACAACCTCATTGGAGTTTGACACAACCACATTAGAGGTTGACACAACCTCATTGGTGGTTGGCACAACCTCATTGGTGGTTGGCACAACCTCATTAGAGGTTGACACAACCTCATTAGAGGCTGACACAACCTCATTAGAGGTTGACACAACCTCTTTGGAGGTTGTCACAACCTCATTAGAGGTTGTCACTGCCGAATTAGAGGTTGTTACAACCGAATTAGAGGTTGTTACAACCGAATTAGAGGTTGTTACAACCGAATTAGAGGTTGTTACAACCGAATAGTGACACAAATGAATTACGTATTAAAGGTTTTTTATTATTAAGTGATGGTTTATTTTCCTGTACTTTTATAAACGACTTAAATAGCGAGAAAATAAAGTCATATACATGGGGTAAACTAATGAGTAATAAATTTATTTTACATGCGTCTTCCGACCTTTATTGAAGTCTCGGCCATCATGTCATACCGCACTAATTCCGCACTAAGATGTTTTAATACAAAACACATTTTACTTACCTTTCTTAATAACCACAAACAAAACCTTGATATTCTTTAATTCTTTTTAAAATAATATTTGATTATAGAATTTTAAACGTCAGATTTTAACTACATAGCATTATGTTGTGGCAACCGAATTGAAAATGAATTCGGTTATACCTACAGAATTCATGAGAAATTCGGTTACAGCAACGGAATTGACGCCAAATTCGGTCGTTGCAACCCAATTAAGTCTAGATTCGATTATTGTGACCGAATTGCTACCAAATTCGACAGTTACAACCGAATTGGTGTCAAATTCTGTTACTACAACCGAATTGAAGCCAAATTCGGTTACTCCAACCGAATTTGGTAACAATTTCTGTTGCTGCATCCGAATTAATTTCAAATTCGGTTATTCCAACCGAAATTTTAGAAAATTTAGTTGACTGAACGAATATAATTGCAGATTCAGTTGTCACAACCGAATCTATTATGAAACGAGGTTGCTACAACCGAATTTCGGTTGTGGGGACTAAATTGGGTCGTAACAACCTCAATTCGGTTGTGACAACCTCAATTCGGTGGTAACAGCCGAATTTACGATTGCTACAACCTCTTTTCAAACAATTAGTTCTCTGAGTGTTATTACAAATGGGATATGGTCTTTAAATTTCATTTTTGTGTCTAGCATAACGCCTAAGTATTTAACTTTTTGTTCCCATTGAATCTCTATGTTATTTATAATAATGTTAGTTTGAGGAATAAAACATTCCTTGCGATTCCTTGTGAAATAAATTGCCTGACTCTTATCACCGTTCATCAAGATTTTCCATTTATAAAAATATTTGATTAACACGAACAGCGCAGATTGGAGGTTTCTCGTGATATCCGACGCTAATATTTCTGAGCTTAAAATCGCAGTATCATCAGCAAAAATTGATATTAAACACTTATTTAAATTTGGTATATCATACGTGTATATATTATACCATAATGGTGACAGACATGACCCCTGTGGGCAGCCAGCTGTGATTGGTAAAACTGTTGACGAATGAGAATTTATAAAAACTTTAAACGTTCTATTTTTTAAGAAGCTTTGAATAATTTTAATAAGTTCGCTTGGAAAATTTAGCTTGACCATTTTATATATTAAACCGTCATGCCACACGGAATCAAAAGCTGCCTTAATATCCAAAAGGATCATACCAGTAGACTTTTGTTGTTCAAAATTAGATATAATTTCTTTTTTTATCCGCTTTAGTGGATGGATTGTGTTGTGTTCCCTACCAAACCCGAATTGTTCTGAGGGAAGTACTACATTCTCATCAACAAGTAGTGAGAGTTTCTCCTTAATGACCTTTTCAAGGATTTTACTGACGGACGATAGTAGACTGATAGGCCGGTATGAAAAGGGACAGTCAACGGGTTTGTTGCTCTTTCTTATTGGTACGACCTTTGCTTCTTTGAACTCTTGAGGAAAATAACCAAGTTTTAAGCATGAGTTCACAAGAATAGTTAAATATTTAACACAGTTTTTGGGCAAAGCCTGTTATTGAAGCCGTCAATTCCTGGAGATTTTTTGTTCTTCAAAGTTTTGATAATGTTCGATATTTTAGACATACTTATTTCATTGTGCCCCCGATTGGCTTATATTCATAGATTGCAATAGCTCCAGACAATTTCTGACTTCAGAAATAGTGGTAAAATCTCCGAGATATGAACTAATTTAATAGTTTGCGGCAAAAGTTTGGCCCAATAAGTCACATTTTTCCGAGTTTGTGGTGAAGCGTGTATTATTGTACTTAAGAACTGGAATTCTATTGGACTTCTTTCTTAAGATTTTGGATAAGTTCCAAAATGAAGAGGATCCTTTATCTAATTTAGAAAGCATTTGATTCCAAGATGAATTTCTGAACTTTTCAATTTCGCAATTGATTTTTTTATTTAGAATTTTCATTTCGATAAAGTTGTTTATCTTTCTATATCTTTTGCATATACGCCGGTGTTTATTTCTATTTCTAATTAAGGATTTAATATGCTCTGGGAATGGTTTTCTTACACTTGGTTGCCGTCTCATTGAGACACTTATTCTTATTGCATCACTCACGACCGATAGAAAAATTGCTAACATTAGGTCAATGTGTGATGCGGTGTTGTATAGAATTATAAGATGGAAAAAAAGGTGACGGTTGATGTAGGACGAAAATGAGGTCCAGTTAGCAATTCTAAAATCATAACATCGAGATTCAGTGCTCGAGAAATTCCCATGCAGCGTTGTTTGTACCGGTAAATGGTCAGAGCTTAAGTCATTTACGGCTTCAGCTGATGAGATTTGTTCAGTCATATTAGTCAGGAACAAATCAAGAGTCGAACTTTGCCTGTTTATACTTGAAAGAATGTAGGAGTGGTCATTTGGGAAAATGATGTTGAAATTAAATGAGTCCTGTGTTTGAAATAATAAGTTTCCCCAACAGTTGGAACGTAAGCAGCCCCAAGATGAATGCCTACTGTTAAAATCACAACCAAGAATGAAATTATTACCTCTAGTGAGCTGATTAATGTCTGATGTGAACGTTTGTTTACGGCTACCGTCAGAACCCGCACGACCGCCGGGGAAATAACATGAGAAAATGTCTACACTGTCAGTGTTAGTTGAAAGTCTGATGGCAATATTTTCAATTAAATTCGTATTCACAATAGGAAGTAGCTTGTGCGGAAAATTTTTTTTCTAATTATAATGGCTAATTATAATCCCCTAAAATGTTCTCGGTCATTTCTATATACAAAAAAATTTTGATGATTTATAGATAAGTGTGGTTTCAGCCATGTTTCAGAAACCAGACAAATATGAATATTACTTGTAATTAAAAATTGGAAAAATGCAATACTCTTATTTTTAATGCCTCCAGCATTTCAAATAACTAAGTAATAAGGATATTTTGATTGTTAATGCTGATAAGGGGAATGCAACAGTAGCTATAAAGAAATGTGACTATGTCTCGAGACTAGGCAAAATTGTTGGAAATGCATAAGAATACAAGGTAGTTAGCAAAGATCCTACGAGAACACTAGAAAGGAAGAATAATAAATTCGTTGAGGAACTTCAAAATGTGGGAATTATTAATCAAACACAGAAGAATAAACTTAAGACAACAGTATCCACAGCACCGAGATTATATGGAGTTCCAAAAAAACACAAAGAAGATTTTCCATTAAGACCAAATTGCTCATATATTACCTCTCCATCATATGAACTGTGTAAATACATTACAAACATCCTTAAAAAGATAACGGAAAATTCGAAATATAATGTAAAAGATTCCATACAATTTGGAGACAGAATAAAGAACCAGAAGATTTATAGTAACGAAATTTTAGTTTCGTTTGATGTAGTATCTCTGTTCCCGAGTGTTCCCGTAGACTTAGCTATGGTACACATGGTACACATTGAAGCAACATACAGACATTAATAAATCTTCATTTTTAGATATATTTAGATTTTGTATAGTAAAAAAAAAAAAAAAAAAAAAATGGTTTCCCATTACATCCCATGAAGGGACTGGGCAGAACTTCTCACAATCACTGAGCTGTGCGCTTTCCAGTTTTCACTCACTGATTGGGACCTATAGTTTTACACCGATTCCGAACGGTCATTGGAGAAGTTTTTTTCATGGCTAGATACTCGATAGTGTCGCCGTCACTATGCGAGGTGACCGCCGCCGAAAGAAATTTTTTTTTTTTTGAAGGTGGTCAGAGCCGGGTTCGAACCCAGGATCTCATGTACAAGAGCCGCGCATACTAACCATTGCACCACCGACGGCCACAAGATTTTGCATAGTGGATAACCAATATTTCCAACATGATGGGAGGATATATTTGCAACAAAAGGGACTCCCAATGGGTTCACCAGCTCCTCCAATAGATGCTGACATCGTTATAGAAAATTTACTGGACCCTTGTATCGAAAAATTGGATATAAAACCAACAATTTTGACAAAATATCTAGACGATATATTTTGTGTCGTTTCAGAGGGCGATATAAATACAATTTTGGATGTTTTTAACAATTTCCACTCCAGTATTAAATTTACAATGGAAAAAGAGTCAAATTCAAAACTTCCGTATTTGGACACACTGATGGTCAGGATAGGGGGAAATTTATCAATTAATTGATATCAGGAACTAAACGTCTTCAGGAAGAATAATCAACTTCCACTTGAAACATCAAAAACCTGTGATTATAAATACGATGAAAAATTTAATAGAACGCGTTTTGACTATAAGTGATGTAGAACTGCACAAGGTCAATAAAGAAAGGATAAGAATCATTCTCAAGGACAACAACTTCACGAACCATCTTACCAACACACTGATAAGGCATTTTGAGGATAAAGGACAACCTAACAGGATTACTATAGATGAGCCGAAAATTTACACATCAATAACCTACATACCTGGAATAACTGATAGGTTGACGAAGTCAAAAATTTTCGACGACAAGAATTATAGGATAGCACACAAAACATATAACACAATAGGCAGAATATTTAGTAAACCAAAGGATAGTTTGGACAAATTTGATATGTGTAATATAGTATATGTATAAAATACCTTGTAAAGGAAATGACAACGAGATTTGTAACAAAGTATATGTAGGGACTACAAAAAATAAACTAAAGACATGAATTGCAGTACATAAATCAGATCAGAGATGCAGGCACATTTCTACACAGAAAACAGCATTAACATCCCATTGTGCTGGTATAAATCATTACCTAAACTTGCAGGATACAGCGGTTTTAAATACAGAAAACAATAATATGTTAGAAATGTTACAAATTACACCAACATTGAAAAGGATTAACTATAAAACAGATTATCTGTATGTAGCCCAAATTTAGAGGCATTTAATTAGTAAGAAGTAGAACTTTTTAGACACAAATTGTTTTTCAATCTAATATTTTTCTTTGGGTTAATTTATATGAACTTTTTACCTACATGATTTTTGTTTGTGTAACTTCAGAAAAGTTTGGAAAAAGGCGGAAATATTTGTTCGAACATTTTTATATTGACATAATTTTTCATATTTGTTAAATATTGTTTATATCTCCTGATGATGCTACACAATGGAGTAGCGAAATATCGAGGAAAGTAAATACAAGAAAATTAAAGAAAACCACAAGCTCGGAGAAAATTGATTATTTTTTGAGTAAGAAAATGTCGAACAGCAGAATACAAATATAAGTACATTTTCTTAAAAAAGTACATTTTCTTACAACAAATTGCCTTTTCCTAACAAATTATCTTTTCTTTAAATAGTACATTTGTTGTGAAACAAACCAACCTTTCTTGAGATAAATACCTACACTTAAAAATGTACCTATTCTTAAAAAAAGGACCAATTAAAAAACAAATCCCATTTCTAAAATAACCCTTTTCTTCAAAAAAAAAAAAATACCTGCTCTCAAAAAAACCTTCTCTTCCTAAAATTCCTCTACGGTACCAGCACCTTGTTTTAAAACTAAAATAATACCTTTATTTAAATAAAAAAATATCTTTATTTAAATAAATAATACCTTTTCTTAAATAAATAAACTTTTCCTCAAAAGAGTACCACTTCTTTAAAAAGTACCTGTTCTTAAAAAAAGTACTTCTTTGTAAAAACAATTTATACTCTTATGGCTTTTTCTTACAAAATGTACTTTATCTTAAAAATAGTACATTTTCGTAAAAACACATTAGCATTTAATAAAAGAAGTACCTCTCTTTAAAAAGGACCTTTTATATACCTCTTAAATATAATTCAAATTCTTACAAAACAGGACATAAAAATATACTTTTTTTAAAGAAAAATACATTCTATACAAAAAGTTTATTATTTGACAAAAAGTATACTCTTTTTAAAGATCCATTTAAATTATCGTATTTTTCAACGGGCGCCTTAGGCGTGTTGGAACTGACTAGTACATACTATACAATCCGGTTCACTGATATTCAGCAGCCAGTATCTATTGCAAGTTGTAACCGATTGCAGAATTTTAAAACGGAAATGGAAGCTAGACATCCTGAGATATAATAAGATCATGACAATAGTGGTTTCTTGACTAAAGAACTTTTTTTGAGCAATTTATTAAAAAAAAATCAATGAGTGTTCGAACTCACGGATGATGTGTTAACACCTTTTTACAATTGTTACATTGGAAAATAAAAAATAATATTTTTTTTGTATACACCGGGCAATGCCGAACATCAAATGACTCGCTTTGTTTGGCCATACCAACAACAATGAAACAACCAAACACACAACATTACACATACTTTGTACGAAGTAGCTGACGTATTAGTGTGTCACCATAACGTCGACTGCGCAAGAAAATGCAATTTTCAAATGAAATTTTGCGTGGCTATGCTTTATATCTCCGTTCAACAACAGCAACTGCCACATGTACACACATACATTATTATGTTAATACATACGCTATAGACACAATTTCGTTTGCCTCAGCCCTGCCACACCACTCTTTCATTGCTGTCTTGCTCGCTCATTTTTGTTTAACACGTCATTATTCTCTTTCGCAGCCGGAGAAAATCTGGTTTTAGCAGCAGCATAAAATCTGGTTTTAGCAGCAGCATAAAATCTGACTGATAGATTTAGTCCCTATACGCCGCTATAGATGTTAACACATCAAAATTCCAAAAATGTGCTATTTGTTTCGGTCCACTTGAATAAAGGCACTTTAACTAATATTAATGAAAAACTGTTCTTCTTGTCTTTTCAATTTATATTAGTTTATTTAACAACTATTAGTAATGGGTACAAACCCCTTTGTTTTTCATAACTTGAAATATACGGGTTTTCATTGAGAGATAAAGAGAATTTATGTAATCCAACGAAATTTGATTCCAAGCATCCTTAATGGCCTGAATTAGTGACTGCATGTCATCAAATTGTCTACCTCCTTCATAAACCTTACGAGTTAATCAACCCCAGATATTTTCGATAATGTTTAGATCTAGCGAATAGGGTGGCCAGTCAATAATATTAACATTTTGGCTTGCAATGAACTCCTTTACTACTCTGGCGTTGTGTATAGGGGCATTATGCTGTCTCAGTGTCCAAGATATGGGACCAAATAGTTCACTGAACTTCGGAAAAGCCGATTCCAATAATGTTTTATAGCTGGCACCAGTCATTTTTGCACTTTGAAATTCAAGATCGTTGGTGCCATAGTACGTAATAGCACCCCACACCATAACGCAGCCCACACGGCTGTGATGTCGGTTCAAAAACGCTTTTCTTTGCGCAAATCATGGAAATTATAGTTGTAGCCATCAGGCCCATCCAATTTAAACTTCTTCTCATCCGTTAATACAACGGTTATCCAGTCATTTACATCGTAGATAAAGTAAACTAATAGGTGAAGCACAAGTGTTTGGAAAATTTTAGTGTAATGGGTAATTTTCTAGATGTCGGTGAAAGCAACATATGGGATATTTTTTGTTCCCAAAAACAAAATTCAAAAAAAATTACATTAAAATTCTAAAATTTCATATCAAAAGAAAAAACAATATTCAATAAAAATATCACTTCGAAACAAGAATACAACACGTTACTTAAAGTCGAGTATCACATGGCAATCGAATTGCAAAGCCATGACACCACCGACTAAGTCCTAATAAATTGGTTCTTCCTCCGGTTCACCTACAATTCCATGTTGAGAGTCCTCAGACACTCTAACGGTTTTGGCATCTTACTTTACTTATCCGGTCTCGGACAACCCCGGGGGGGTCAGGGACCTTACAAAACGAAGATAACATATTTCGCCAACCAGTTCGATCTTTTGCTTTATCTCTCCAGTTGGCAATACCAAGTGCACGCAGGGATTCGTCAACCTGATCCCTCCAGCGGATTCTTGGTCTTCCTATTTTTCGTCTTCCTTCGAGTTCGGTTTCGAAAAACCTTCGCGCTGGTTCATCTTCATCCATTCTACTGACATGACCTAGCCAGCGCAATCACGTTATCTTGATCCGCTTAACTGTGTCAATGTCAGGATAAAGCTCATACAGCTTATGATTCATGCGTCGCCGATACTCGCCGTTGTGCACTATAGGGCCATAAATTTTTCGGAGTATTTTTCTCTCGAAGACTCCTACAGATGTTTCGTCTGCTTGCGATAGGACCCAGGATTCTGCGCCATAAAGCAAGACAGGTTGAATGAGAGTCTGGTACAGCTAGACTTTTGTTACTCGAGAGAGGGCTTTATCTCTTAAGTGCTTGATTAGCCCAAAATAACATCTATTCGCAAGCACAATTCTCCGCTTGATCTCAAGGCTGACGTTGTTGTTCTCGTTCACGGCAGATCCGAGGTATATAAATTCGTCCACTACCTCGAAGTTATAACGGTTATCAACGTTCACGCTTTGGTCTAATCGCGTGGAGGCCCAGTTCGTTGAAACTATTAAATTTGAGTTGTCCTCATTTACCGTCAGACCCACTTTTGCTGACTCCTTCTCAATTCTCGAGAAAACCGAGGTAACTTCTCTAACTGTGCGCCCCATGATATCTATATCATCAGCATACGCGAGCAGCATGTCACTTTTGCTGCTGGTGGTTTTGTTCAAGTTGACTGCAGCTTTTCTCATTAAGATGTTAACGAGATCGCACGATAGGGTGTCGCCTTGCCTGAGGCCTCGCTTAGTTTCGAAAGGTTCGGTAAGATCCTTACCAACTTTCACTGCGGATTTGGTGTTCGTCAAGGTCATCCTGCAAAGGCGTATGAGTTATGCAGGAATACCAAGCACAGACATTGCTTCATAGAGATTCTCCCGTATCGGACAATCGAAGGCCGCTTTATAATCGATAAATAGATGATAGGTGTCGATTTGTTTTTCGTGTGTCTTCTCCAGGATTTGGCGTAGCGTGAAAATCTGGTCAGTTGACGATTTTCCAGGCCTAAAGCCACACTGGTATGGTCCAATCAGGTCAGCGATAATTGGTTTTACTCTTTCGCACATTATACTTGATAGAACCGTATATGCTATGGATAAAAGGCTTATTCCACGGTAGTTGGCACAGATACTTGGGTCACCTTTTCTAAATATGGGACATAGTACACTGAGACTCCAATCGCCGGGCATACATTCATCTAACCAAATTTTGCTAATGAGCTGATGCATGCACCTTATCAGCTCATCGCCGCCAGCCTTAAACAGCTCCGCCGGTAATCCATCGGCTCTTGCGGCTTTGTTGTTCTTAAGCCGGGCAATAGCTGTTCTGACCTCGTCTTGGTTACGAGGGGGGCAATCGACGTCGTTGTCCATATTGTGATCGATCGTCCCATCGTCATCGGATATCTCAGGTACTAGTAGCGCGGAGAAATGCTCTCTCCATATTCCCAACATGCTCTGCACATCTGCGACGAGATTTCCGTCCTTGTTTTTACAGAAGGGGGGCCCTGAACCACGTCCATTAGTTCCGTTTTTAAGTTTTTGGTAGAATTTTCGGGCTTCGTTCTTCCTTCTGTATGTCTCAATTTTCTCAATTTTCTCTTTCTCTTGGCATCTGCGACCACAAAAGTTGATACAGTTTTTGCGCGGGGAAGTTTTAAGATTAAAAATGAGTTTCCGCATGTTCATCTTTGGACGGTGTTACGGGTTTTCTCTTATAGATATGCCAACACCGGCCTCATGGCTTTGGAATTAATTTGTATATAAGAAAAAAATGGTATTATTTAAAATCATTAAAATTTTGTCACATTTCCCTTGTTTAAATTACTTAAGAAAAATTTCCCACAATTTTGAATAAACGTCAATAAGAATTATAGGAAACTTCAGTGAAAGTGACACTACAAAAAGACAGCATTTAGTGAATAAAGTTGACAATGGGTGCGCTGTATCTATTATTTCCTTTATTTATGATTTACATGACCTCTTGGCTGCATATCGCATACCATGTAGTCTCATGCGTATTGAAGCCGCTTTTCCTTACGAGGAGCATTAAGTGGCGACTTTTTTGTAATTTCAGGTATTTAAGATACTCATAATTACTCTGCGTTCTGATGATTTGCTCGCTGCCACTCCAGCTTGAGCTCTTAATTTTGACAAGGATAAGGCAGAACTAGAAGCAATCCTGATGATGTTTCTTTTCTCATACGTAGGATAAAGACAACGAAACCCTTCCTTTAAAATTTTTTCCATACCCCTCGGGGTCCTTGATGTAATTGTCGACAACTATTGGGCTCCGTCCAATTTTTTTTAGCTATTGCCCGGTTACAATATCCTCCAGAACGGTAGACATGGATTTTAGTTTTTTCCGATAGATTTAACATTTTTCGTTTTTCCATTTTGACTCGTAAAATGACTAAGATGTAATAAATTGTAATAAACAAACGCGTCCTAAAAAAAATCATCGCTTACTTCAAAAATAATAAAAAGTGCCTTTATTCTACACCATTTTCACTTGAAATTGAGAGCATTCCGAATGAAAGTGGGGAAATTCTAAATGAAATTAGGATTTTTCATTTTAAATTGAGAAAATTTCAAAAGTAATTTAGATTTTTTATTATAAATTGAGAAATTTCCGAATGTATTTGTGATTTTCCATTTCAAATTTAGAATATTCCAAATAAAATTGAGATTTTCCATTTTAAATTGAGAAAATTCTAAATGAAATTGAAATTTTTTATTTCAAATTAAGAAAATTCAAAATGAATTTGAGATTTCCGTTTGATTTTCATTTCACATTGGGTTTTTTTCACTTTAAATTGAGAAAATTCTAATTTAAGTTACGATTTTTCATTTGAAATTAGGAAAGTTCGAAATGAAATTGTGATTTTCTATTTGAAATTGGTAACATTTTAATTGAAATTGAGATCTTTCCGAGTGAAATTGGGAAAATTCTAAATGAAATTGAGAAAAGTATAAATGAAAGTGGGAAAAATATAATTCAATTTTGGATAATTGTAAATAAATTTGAGAATGTTCAATTAAAAATGAGATTTTCTTTTTGAAATTAAACTGCAATTTTTATTTATATAAACAACTAAAAAAAGAACGAGAAAAGAAATAACAAAATTTCAACAAACATATTTGAAAATCTTAAATATCGTAAATTCTATGACTCGCATGTCTTCCAAATATTAAAAAACATTATTACGGAAAGAGAAATAAAAAAACTACAAACAAAATACTATGTACTACTAAGTACAATGAAAAAGTTCAGTATATAGTAAATAACCCGAACGATAACCCTTCATTTTCCGACTGGCATGTCTTCCAATGCCAGAGCTTTTGGGTGAAAGGTTGTGGTGTGCTGAATAGCTCTACTCAAGGGTCCGCCAAATAACTTTTTTTTTTTAAAATGCTACAAAAAAAACTACTGAATATTTTCTCAAATTTCTTTTTTTATTGAAGTACAATCCTTCCGGTTAATAATGGAAAATAATATCATTCAATTACTGCCTCGGCTGGCCATGCAGTAGCCTACAAGATCGACCCAATTTTTAAGCACATTATCGATTGTGTGCCGCTGTATTTCACCAATGGCTTCACGAATATTGTCCTTTAAAGCGTCAGCTGTCTCTGGCTTGTCGGCGTAACACTTATCTTTGAGGGCACCCCACAAATAATAGTCCAACGGTGTCAAGTCGCAGCTCCGAGGTGGCCAAACGACATCAGCTCTGCGACTGATAATGCGATCTTCAAAAACAGGGCGCAAAACATCGAGTGTAGCTTCGGCTGTGTAGCACGTACCGCCGTACTGTTGAAACCAAATGTTGTCAATATCCTCCTCTTCAATTTTTGTGAACAAAAATTCGTTCAACATGGCCCGATAACGATCGCCATTGACTGTATCGGCCACTCCTTTCTCATTTTCGAAGAAAAATGGCCCAATTATGCCTCTGGACCAAAATCCGCACCAAACAGTGACTCGTTTTGGGTGCGTCGGCTTTTCAATGTATGCGTGCGGGTTTTCTGTGCCCCAAAATGCGACAATTTTGCTTGTTTACATACCCGCCAAGATCAAAATGAGCTTCATCTGAAAAGATGATTTTTTGGCAAAATCGGCATCGTCTGTAAGTCGATCGCAGGCCAATTTTTGCCATATTTCCCAGCATTGTTCATATTCGTTCAGCGGAAGGATAAAACTAATTATATGTCAAATCAGACATGAGCTAAGTGTTACCATTCACGAAAAAAAACGTTAGATGGCGGACCCGTTACAATCTGTAGTTGATATTTGGATTTTAGAGTTATCAATTACTCCTTCCAGGTACGCAAGCCTCTGTTCTCCCACATTAGGTGGATATGCAGTTGGAACGGTCATATTGTATTTTACTTCAGTTTTAATTTTCGACCACAGTGTTTCGATGGGATTTAACATGAGTGAGTAGGGGCTCAATCTTAGCAGAGTATTGTCGAAAATGCGTTCGAGACGACTATGGCATGGTACATTATCACATACTACGACCAGATCTGACAATTGATTGCCGGAATCTTCCCACCTGGATAGAAGTCTTTAAACCCACTCGTTTGCGCTATCTGCCTTGAATGATCCTTTACGTCTATCCAATTGCATAATCCCAGAAGTTCCAATTGCCCCAATTAGGTGTATGTTTGGTCAACGGGACGTAGGTAATCTCTGAACAGCTCGAAAACCAACTCTCGACCAACCAAATTTTTCTCCGATAAAAAACGTTGAAATTGGATTCATCAATCCATACCACCTGCTTTCCTGCCCGTATGTACTCATTCAGTTGATTTACGTATGATCCACTTTTTGTCTTATTATCGAGACTGTTCATTGCAACTGGCTGGACGTGATCGGCTTTAATTGAATACATGCGTCCGTGAAGTGTATTTGACACCGTTGAAATGCACACCCGCTTCTCAAATTGTCCCTCAAGTGTCCCCAGACAACTCATGTTATATTTTCTTTAGATTTATGAATAGCCTTTTGTCATAATTATGATACATTTGAAATAAAAAAAAGTTCTTGATCGTCTTTGGTAACGGGTTTTTCAATAAGAGCGCTACAAAAGTTTTTCTAAATAAAACAAAACCGGTTTTTGATACCAATAAAATTCTTTATTCCTGTGAAAGTACGTTCGATGCCATTATGTATGGAACTCGATTTCTTTTGCATGGCCACCACGGGCACGCTTGCAGAAGTCCAGACGCTGAACCCAATTTTCGACGGTTTTCAAGCATAAATCGGCCGATACTGCTGCAATTTCACGTTCGATATTCGTACGAAGTTCATCAATCGTCGCTGGCTTGTTGGCATAGACCATAGACTTGACGTAGCCCCACAGAAAATAATCTAACGGCGTCAAATCGCACGACCGAGGCGGCCAATCGACTGGGCCATTTCGTGAGATAACACGTTTACGAAACTTGCTTTCCGATAAATTGATTGTGGCATTCGCTGTGTGGCTTGTGGCGCCGTCCTGTTGGAACCACATGTCCTCCAAGTCCATATTATCCAATTGGGGCCAAAAATATTCGGTTATCATTGAACGGTAGCGATTCGCATTCACAGTAATGTGCTGGTCTTGATCATCATGGAAGAAGTACGGCCCAATGACGCCGCCGGCCAATAAACCGCACCAAACCGTAAATTTTTCGGCATGCAATGATGACTCATGGATTACGTGTGGATTGCTGTCTAACCAATAATGCATATTTTGCTTATTGACGAAGCCATTCAGCCAGAAATGAGCCTCATAGCTGAAGATGATTTTCCGATGAAAATCCGAATCATTTTCAAGTTGTTGCTCAGCCCAATTCACGAACATACGAAGCTTGTGGTGGTCAAGCGGCTTCAGTTCTTGCGTCAATTTCATCTTGTAAGGATGTAGGCCAAAATCTTTTCTTTGCGCAACGCTTGAGAACGACGTGTGAGAGACACATTTGGGCTTTCTTGAACTGAAGCCTCAGCGGCAGTAATATTCTCGACACTACGGGCACTTCTTTGTCTCACTGACACGAGAGCATTTTGTACTGTGCCTGTGGATTCAAATTTTTCCACTAGACGCTGAATTGTTGATCTGGTAGGACGATTATGACGACCATAAATTGGACGTAGCGCTCTTAAAGTCGAGGCCACTGACTCCAAATTTCGGTAGTCAATTTTAATAATTTCGTCTCGTTGTTGGCCCGTATATCTTTCCATGATGAAATGGCAAACCTTACTGAAGAGAAATGTCAAAAGAGCGGGAAAAAATATGGCGTCGTTTGCTGTCCCTATCGATTTACTTTTGTAGCGTCTCTGTTGGAAAACCCTTTATAAGTACCCCCGTATTACAAACAGTTTGACGTTCCCTTACAATATGCATATTTCTAGACCCCCGACAAAAAACTTATGCCAGTACACATTAATTTACTATATATGCATTAGTAGGAACAGATGTACTCAATTTAGCGACACTTTGACTCTATTTAATGAAATATTTCCTCGATGTAAGGACATATGTTTTCCTAAAATCTAAGGGGAAGAATGATCTTAATGTGAGTTCAAAAATATTTGGGTTCAATTTTCCTTAGTATTAGTCCGTTTGGAATTAAACATCTCTTTGTTTTGGGTGTAACAAAAGGTTACTGCTGAACAATCAAAACTTCCTAATAGCGGTAGTTTGGTGAACACATTTAATATTTTATGTGCTGGGAGTTGTGACGACTTAAGTTGACATTTAAATGTTAATTGTTTTGAGGATCCATATTAACCCTAAAAACTTGATAATAAATAAAAACATTTCATTTTAAAATATTTAGCATTTTATTTAGGAATACCACAATCAAATCCACAGAGACCAATAAACCATATGCAAGCAATATTTATGTGTTCATTTTATGAAAAATTGCTTAGAGACGGAAGTTTACGTTCTTCTGCGAATATAAAATAATTTTTTGTTTTTATTTAAATTTAAAAATTCTGTGGCTTTTTATAAACCTACATGACTCCTTGTAAAACTCTTGTATGGCAATAGAATATGCCACATTTTCATTTGGTCCTATACGCAAGTTCGCCGCAGACGAACTCAACCATAGCGTGGAGCAGCTTAATTTATGATTGTAATAACTCATAACATTATATACTGTTCTGGTATTTTTTTTTATAGTCAAAAATTAATATATTCATTTGTTTGCTAATCCTGCCTTCAAATGAAACAAACACATTTGCTATAATTTAAACAAAAGATACCACACCCGTCATATTAATTTGCGCGTAATGTTCTCCTTGTCTACAGGGTGATTTGTAAAGAACAATTGTATGTGATCTGATTGGTAAACATTAAGAAACATTTTATATGGCTCCGGAAATAATCACTTCATTGTTTGCACAAAACCGTGAGGAGAAGAAGAATCAGATTAATTTTTGTGATTTTTGTTTTGTTTATTTTTGCAACAGATATAATTAAAAATTTGTTGCTTTTTTTTAATTATCACATTTGCCTTTCTCTTTTGTTTTGTTTACCTTCAGCAGGAAAAGTGTTACAAATGTTTTGCACAAAACAAAAAGTATTTAAACCGCTTAAAAACAAAAATTAAAAGCAAACAATTTTAAATGTGTTTCATGTGAACACCCAGGGCAACTTGCATCCTCGCCCATAAAATTTCAAAACGAGAATGAGGTGAATGTGCACACAGTTGGACAAATGAGGCATTACTTGTTAACTGGAACCCTGTACTCGTGTTAAGTTCATTTAACATTAAATTATATTCAAAACTGTCAGCTATTTAATGTTGAACGGCGTTATATTTTTCAAATTGAATATAGCAGAAATACACGCTAAAAATCTTTCTTATTTTGTTGTTTGGATGCAAATATAACGTGTTTGTAGGTTGTCGCAAGTATAATATACTTGTGCCCACACACATTGTGTTTGCTATTCAACATAGCATATTTGAGACACAATGGTTCGTAGGCTTTAATATATTGTTACAATTAAGTCAAAGTTTTTACTTACTCTTAATGACCACACTAATATCATGTAAATAACAGGGCGATTAATGCTGCACCTGAAAGTATGCCCTTACTACAAACCAGTTCACGAGTCGGCTGTAAGGTCGTTAGTTTTAAAAACTGTTATACTACAGGTTCTGGAAACGGGAAGGACAATCTAGAAGCTGGTAGAGCCCCTTGTGGCAAAAAGCACAACTGGTATAAATACCTGATGCTTTTGTGCAATTTGAATTCAGTTTGTGATTAACCGCCGGAAAGTAAGCAACGCCATTTGATAGTAAATCATAAGACTTTGTGCAAAGTGGTGTAAATAAAGTAAACTGTTGTCTATACAAGTAAAATAAAAGGAAGTTAACCTGTTGTTGTCATCGTAATTTAAAACGAACCTTGTGTAAGTTATTATTGGCAATAAAATAGAGCAAAAAGGACGAATATGGAAATTCGTAACAATATGTTTTTGGGATGCAATTGTGGCTTTGCTTATTAAAAACCGCTACAAACAAAAAACAAGTCAGACAAGAGAGAAATAGAAAGGCAACAGATCTTCAATTTATAAAAACAATTCTCGCAAGCGTGTACATGTTTCCTGAAATATGATGTTCGGTCGTTGTTTCTAAACGTGTACTCTTTAAAATAATTTTAATCTGAGGTTTAGGGGGCTGGTGATTTCGAGTTTGTTTGTAGTTCACTTTATACATAGTCATATAAACTACGTACAAATTAGCTTTAGGGCCCAAAAGGCATTAATGAGAAATGTAGCCCTGGATATAAAAGACTTCTTAAGTTATGGAATATGGAACGAGAGTATTATCGTTTATAGAGTAGAAGGAAGGTATGCTAGAACGAGTATAGGCACGAGTGTTGAATTTTCTAAAATACAATAGAAGGGCCTGCTAGCATACCCTTTTAAAATTTTTGCTAAGAAAAAGGATTGAATCTTTTAGAAAGCAGAAGGTTGGTCTGCTACCAGGCCGAAATTAAAAGTCCAAACCAAATTGCAAACTACTATACTGAAAAATCCCAATCCCAGTTTTGAAGACTTTTAAAACCCACATTAAAATTTGTAGTAAAAAATATTAAAATTATATATCCCAGCCAAAACTTTTCAGACCGCTCAAAAGTTCAAAGAGATAAAAGGATCCAAAGTATGAACAATTTCTGAGGGTTCTCAATTCGAAGTCATATAAGATACTTTTCGCAAATCTTTCTAAGAGGTTCTCAAAGACTAGGCTCTCGCAATACACATTTTTCTGAGTCTTATTTGATGGGTTATCAATGTTAAGAAATGAGTTATAAAAGATTCAAAAAAGAGAGGGAAATGAATTTACAGTCGAGAATGTGCCACTAATGTGGCAACCATTCGAAGAGTGGTCAAAAAATTTGAAGAGACTGGGTCGGTTATGAACAGTAAGACTACTGTGTATCAACAAACCGGTCGCTCTCTTGAAAGCATTGCTGCTGTAAACGACGGTGTCGACGAAACCCCCAACACATCAATTCGGCATCATTCTCAACAACTTTAAATCCTACGAAGCACTACGCAGCGAATTTTGACAAAAGACCACCACCTTTATGCATACAAAATTCAGGGGCTCAAACCAGTGGACCACGGAAAGCGCCGGCAATTCGTTAAATGGGTAATGGAGCAAAGTGAAGTCAATGCCATTTCCATCCGAATGCTTTCGTCAATACAGAAAATTGTGAAATTTGGTTCTCAGAAAATGCTCATGCAATCCATGAAAACAAATGCACTGAACAACTGACTGATGCGGTTTTTAGACAAACGGAGTGATTGGGCCTTACCGTTTTGAAGAGAAGGCGCAAATTGTAGTCACTGTGAACGCCATTCGTTCAAAGAACATGTTAACGAAGTTTTGTGGCCTCGACGGGACGGCCTGCATCCGGATGATATGTGGTTTCGGTAAGACGGCGCCACTTACCACGCCGAGCATGAAACAATAGATTTATTGCAGCAAGGATTTCCACAACAAATTATCTCAAGTAATTCTGATATCAACTGGTCACCAAGATCATCCGATTTAACGACGAGCAATTGCATTCTTCGTGTTTTGTGAAATCTCGGTTTTATGAGAATAAACCAGAAACAAGTTCTGACCTCAAATCCGAGATCCCATGCGTCCCAAAAATTCATGGAAAATTTCATTAAAATGGCAATGGCCTGTCAGCAGAACCGTGGGAGCCATTTGGTGGATATTTTATTTCATACTTAGTCGGAACATGACTTCTTTACAATCCAATAAAAAAAATCAAAACTGTCTCACAATATACGTGTTTCTATATTTTAAAATTAAAACGTGCCTTCTTACTGAGACAACCTTTATTTATTCTGAGCTATAACGTTGAAATTAGGTGGTTGTATTGACTGCATGAAGAGGACGTGGAGTAAGATGCGATATCGAAATATTTCTGACGAAAGGAGGTGCAATGAAAAAAATTTGAAAAATGTTGCAGTAAAAGCTGTCTGATGTAAAGAAAAATTGGTAATAAGATCATTATCAAATATATATGTTATTAATCTCATATATATTGTTACAAATCTCCTTTTAGCCCTGTTTTATCCCTAATAATAAAACAAGGTTCGTTTTAAATTACGATAATTGCAACATTTTAACTTCTTTTTATTTTACTTATATAGTAGAACAGTTTACTTTATTTACATCACTTTGCACAAAGTCTTATGATTTACTATCAAATGGCGTTGCTTACTTTCCGGCGGTTAATCACAAACTGAATTCAAAATGCCAAAAGCCTCAGGTATTTATAACAGATGTGCTTCTCGCCGCAAAGGGCTCTACCAGCTTCTAGATTGCTCTACCAGATGCCAGAACCTGTAGTAAAAATAACGTAGTTACAGCCGACTCGTCAACTGGTTTGTAGTAGGCGCAACATTAGTCGCCCTGTTATTTATATAATGTTAGTCTGGTCATTAAGAGTAAATAAAAGCTTTTACTTAATCGTAACAGTATATTACTAGGTTTTATTACTTATTAAATATGGAGGGAAAAAAATAATTTTTTCCCGACATACCCCAGAAATCGAAACTTCAACGGCAGGTAGGGATCTAGAAGCACCCTTAAGTGGAAGAAAGTTTGACGTTCCTGTAATCGGCATAATTTGAGATACCTCCCCTTCAACATTTGTTTGCAGTGCACCCTATTGTACATGCCTGACGGGATAATTCCCACGCAACTACTGGAGGCACAACACCTATCTTGTAGTTGGTTGGAGACAATCTGCAGGGGCTGCCTTAAGCAAACCAAAGTGGTTTTCGTCCCGAAAGCGGGTAAATGCTCTCATGTCAAACCAAAGGACTTTAGACCAATCAGTCAATCATTCTTTGTTCTTAGGACATTTGAAAGTTTACTGGACATTCATGTGCGAAGTAATCTTCCACAGAATCTACTATCGAGTTCTCAGCATGCCTATATCAACTGAGATGGCTCTCCACTCTATAGTCAGCATAATAGAAAACTCTCTCGAGAATAACGTCTTCGCTCTGGGGACCGTCCTGGACATCGAGGGAACCTTCAATAACATTCAACCTTCGGCGATTCTTAGGTCGTTACAGAATCTAGGAGTCAACAGCTTAGTGACACGCCTAATTGGGAAGCTTCTGGTGGCTAGATCGGTCAAAGCTGAATGGGGTGGTGTTACAATTGCTAGGACAATGCAGGGGGTAGTTCTGTCTCCACTATTACAGTTAACTTCTGTCAACAAACTGCTTCTTGAATTGGACAAGGCCGAATGTCAGGTCTTTGCCTATGCCGATGATATTGCTATCATATATACGGGTAGAAACCTTAATTTACTTAGCATTCGTACAACCAGCCTACTAAGTCTGGTTTCGAACTGGACCGCTAACCACGGACTATCGCTCAACCCATTTAAAACCGAACTTATCTGGTTCTCTCGTAAATATAATATACCCGCATTTGAACTGCCGTCAGTTAATGGGGTGCAATTACAGTTGACGGAACAGGTCAAGTATCTGGGGATAATTTACGACAGAAAACTGTCTTGGAAACCGAATGTTCAGGAGAGGGTGAAAACGGCGTCTGTTTCTCCTCACTGATGTAAAGGGGCGATAGGAAAGCGCTGGGGACTGTCTCCTAAGATCACAATGTGGATTTATACGGCAATAGTCAGACCAATACTTCTCTATGACATCATAGGTTGGTAGAGGTTCCTCCAGAAGAAATATATTCTGAATTCCTTGATGAAAATTCAAAGACCAGCACTGATTAGCGTTAGTGGGGCACGTACTGCCCTTAGTGCTATACAGCATATATCTAGCCCTGATATCGTGACCGAATCGGCAGCCGCTACAACCCTGGTAAAAATCAGGGATTGTGGCGTTTAAATGGACTACTGTATCCCCTAACTTCTACCAGCGACAAATCTAAGGACTTCTATTCCGAACAGGAATACCTGGCACAAGTAATGTCAGATTTTTCACAGACGGATCAAAGTTGGACGAGCAAGTAGGCTATGGGGTCCATTCACCGGACCTAAATGTAAATATCTACTTCAAGCTGCCTGATCACTATAGTGTATTTCAGGCGGAAATTACCGCCATACTGGAGGTTGCTAAACTACTGAAAAGTAGTGTCACCACCCTATGGAGAATATGTATCTACACACACAGCCAGGCTCCCATAAAATCACGGGAAGCCATGTTTTCTACGTGCCTGACGGTGAAAGAATTCCACTCACCACTTAGGGTGATGGTAGAGTATTTCGACATCAGGCTCATCTGGGTACCGGGACACAGCGAAATTCCAGGCAATTGCGTAGCGGCTGCGTTAGCTAGACAGGGCACTACGGCACAGGTTCTTCCGGCAAAAGAAGGTGTTAGTAGGCCAATCTCTACCTGCCCTTTGCGGATCAAGCAGTGGGCCGATAATATGTTCAAGGACAAGTGGAGACTTACTTCAACTTGCAAACAAGCCAGGGTGCTCTGCTTACAGGTGGACAGGAAGAGGACTAGCCAACTACTTAACTTGCGGAGAGGCAGGTTATCCACAATGATAGGAACACTTGCGGGACATTGTCTTATACGAAAACACGCCCTAAGATTGGGACATAGAAACTCCACTCTCTGTAGATGCTGCATGCAAGAGGACGAGGAAACGACGAAACACATTCTCTTGGATTGCCCTGCTCTGGGAGAACTGAGAAGTAGGATATTCGGAACACATTTAGTTAGCACCGTAGCCCTACAGGATATTCCTGTAGGTCTTATAGACAAAAGGGCAAATTGGCTGGACGACTAGTCAATAGTTGCTATGGAGGAAACTGCAGGTATCACAATGGGCTCCTTTAGCCTAAGTGTGCTAGGCAGCGTACTGTCTTGCAGCCTTTTCAACCAACCATTGTACATGGAAGACAAACAACAAATATGAAAGCAAATTACTATGAAAGTTTAAATACAAGCACCTAGGAGAACACTTGGTGAACTGACCCTAATAATGCAACAACAAATATTGATGATCGGAGATTTTTAGATTTTCTAAATAATCTTAATGAAGATCAATACATTTTTGCATACGTTCGGACCAATTTTCGAACCACTTTTACCACTCCAACTGTGGAAGCTTCAAAACATAAATTTTCAACGCATCAACTGCTTCTACAAGCGTCATATGGTGCCAAATCGGGGATTTAAGGCAGGTGACCCAACAAATCTACGTGCCAATGTTTGAGAACTAGCATTGCCGTGATGAAGAATGGTTCTTCGTTGGGGTTTGTTTTCCTAAGTGACAGTCCTACAGAGCTCCGTAGCAACTGTTGCCACATCGGCAGTGATGTTGAGATGCAGGCCACCATTTGATTGGAAGTGTTTTGTGCGCGATTGACTTTTGTTGGATTTAGCTCTTCTTGGAATACCCATGAAGTCGATTGCTGTTTCATAGAGTAGATATTTAAAGAAAGGCTCCCATAGTATAGTTTCTTAAAATTATATGAAGAAACTACATTTGAAAAGCATACGCTTTAAAACTTCCTTTTTGCTTAACTTGTCCTCTGTACAATTGGTCAATCGCCATATTAGGTAATACCATCCATCTCTCTTTCCTGTCGCATTGAAATTAAACATAAATCATATGCTATAATGACACTTGAATGACCGCAATTCAATTGCCACAAAATAACATACTGATTCCAATAAATTCCAATTTAAATACAGCTCTCTCTTCTCGAATAACATCAAATTCAAATGTTGACATCACCATTAACCATAAATTTATATCCTTGATAAAAATCTGCAAATGGCAAAAGCAAAAAAAAAGTCAAAACAGGACGAAAACAAAAATTATACAGATACAGAGAAAATGTCACAAACTTTACCAAATTTAGATAATATCTCTCGATTTTTTTGTTACGCCAAGTGCCAGCGTTACGCCCTTATCTATGACTGGAATCTGTTACATTAAACTATTGTTAAATATTTTATGACCTTCCCTCAAACAAACCAAACAAAAGCTATATCCTCCCTCTTTGCAGCTGAAATGTAGCGGGAGGATTTATGGTCCCTCATGGAATTTTGTTTCAATTTTCTACATAGTTGTCGTAGCTTTAAATTGTCCACTGGATTCGTTTATTTTTTTTCCGCTCACTCTCATATTCAATTGAAATGTGATTTATACTCGTATATGGTGAATTTTGTATCTCTTGGAATTTATTATATTCGTTTTGTATGATTTATAACATTTGGCTGTAATTTATAAAATATTATGGAATTGTAATAAATTTTAAATATTTTTGTGTAGTTGTCGTCCCTGGTTTATATCCGATTTTAGGGTGCGTTTCCTTGTGTAATGCTAGCACAGTAACTTTGGAGGTTGAATATGAATATGATGGTAAAGATTGTCAGGCTGTCTGTGTTTTGTGTCAAAATAACCTTATGACTTTAGATGTATTTGTTGGGATGGGTAAGTGTCACTCCATTTACTCAGTACGACAGCTTAAAATGTTGTCAAGTTTAAGTCTTCGACATACAAATATTATCGATTGCTGAAGGTTTCGAAGTTAATTAGGGGAACACATTTGAAAGGACTTTAACAGAGTTATAAAATAAATACAGCGGTACTGAGCGGTACTCACGGAAAAATATATAAAAAGTTTTAACAAATTAAAGAAAATTGTTGACAGTCAATTTAAGACTCAAATAAATATTTAGTTAAAGAACCAAACCATTTTTTTGCAATGACAAGTACACAATCAATGCTGCAATAAAAAATTGTTTTAAACGACAAGGATAATGCACAAATTCCGGTGCTGTGTCAATTTCAATTAAAAAATTCATAGCAGTACAGAAATATTCAATTCCTATAGTGTATTTGTATTTACGGAAGTTTGTGGAAATGTAATAAACAGTACCACTATTTACAATTACAACCACGCATCGCAAACGCACAGAAACCCACTCGTCATTTCCACTTTACGGCCAATCGGCCTAGTGAGCAAGCAATTCTTGTAGTTATTGATCGTATGGAGCGAAGACACTCTTCCAGCCTTTAACGAATCAACATTGGTTGGTTGGTTGAAATGGCTGCAAGACAGCACGCTGTCTAGCATACTTAGGCTAAAGAAGGCCATTGTGATACCTGCAGGTTCCTCTATAGCAACTATTGACTAGTCGTCCATTGACATTTGCCCTTTCAACGAATTTGTCTATAAAACCCACAGGAATATCCTGTAGGTCTACAGTGCTAACTAGATGTGTTCCGAATATCCTACTTCTCAGTCCTGCCAGAGCAGGTCAATCCAAGAGAAGGTATTTCGTAATTTCCTCGTCCTCTTCCCTGCAGCATCTACATAGAGTGGAGTTTCTATGTCCCAATCTTAGGGCGTGTTTTCCTGCAAGACAATGTCCCGTAAGTGTTCCTATAATTGTGGATAACCTGCCTCTCGGCAAGTTAAGTAGTTGCCTACTCCTCTTCCCGTCCACCTGTGGCCAGAGGACCTTGGTTTGTTTCCAAGTTGAAGTAAGTCTCCACTTGTTCTTGAACATATTATCGGCCCAGTGGCTTGTCTGCAAACGGCAAGTAGAGATTGGCATACTAATACCTTCTTTTGCCGGAAGAACCTGTGCCGTAGTACCCTGTCTAGCTAACACATCCGCTACGCAATTGCCCAGGATGTCGCGGTGTCCCGCTACCCAGATGAGCCTGATGTCAAAATACTCTGCCATCACCCTAAGTGATGAGTGGCATTCTTTCACCGTCAGGGACGTAGCAAACATGGCTTCCAGGGATTTTATAGCAGCCTGGCTGTCTGTGTAGATACATATTCTCCGTAGGGTGGTGACACTACTTTTCAGTAGTTCAGCAACCTCCAGTATGGCGGTAATTTCCGCCTGAAATACACTACAGTGATCACAGGCAGCTTGAAGGAAATATTTACACTTAGGTCCGGTGAATGCACCCCATAGCCTACCTGCTCGTCTAACTTTGATCCATCCGTGAAAAATCTGATACTACTGGTGTCCCCTTCCAGTGACTTTCCCCAGGTATTCCTGTTCGGAATAGAAGTCTATAGATTTGTCGCTGGTAGAAGGTAGGGGATACAGTAGTCCGTGTTTACGGGAACAGAGTTGATCCGGTGTAGCAACTCAGCGTGCCCGGAATGCACCGATATCATGACACCACAATCTCAGATTCTCACCAATATAGCGGTTGCCGATTCGGCCATGATATCAGGAGTACAGATGTTCAGGGTATCACCAAGTGCAGTACCTGACGTCGTGCCCATTGCCCCACTAACGCTAATCAGTGCTGATCTTGGCATTTTCATCAAGGAATTCAGAATATATATCTTTTGGATGGACCTCCACCAAACTACGATGCCATAGAGAAGTATTGGTATTATTGGTCTGGTATTGGCTTTCCTATCGCCGCTTAACAGCAGTAAAGAGCAACAAAGGTCTTTTTCACCCGCTCCTCCACATTCGGTTTCCAGGACAGTTTTCTGTCGAGAGTTAACGACGACATCAACATTACATCCATTAAAATTTACTCAAAATGAGCAAGTAGCTGCTTTTGCGGTGAATGGCGAGCACTATATATTCATGCTGACTGAATTTTAGCTCATACTTCACACTTTATTTTATTTATGATCTAAACATTAATCAGCTATATATATCAACGACATTTGGTTTGGTTCCAGACGGCGAAACTTGGCATACAGTGCGCTCAACAATAGATTTAGTGCAAAATGAATTTGGTGACAACTTTGTTTCCAGAAGTGGTTCTGTTTACTGGCCCCCTCGCTCGTGCGATTTAACGCCTCTGGATTACTTTTTACGGAGTTATATTAAGGCCGACAATCCAGCAATTCTTGAAGCATTGGAAGCCAATATTCAAGCCGCCATTTACGGAATACGGACAAATTTATTGAAAAAAGTAGTCAAAATTTGGACTTATCGAATGGACCATGTAACTAGTAGGACCATGTAACTCGTAGCAGCGGCGGACATATGGCGGAAATCATATTTAAAAATTAAATTTCATGAAATTATATTAAATAAAAAAAATGCATTCCAATAATATTTCTCTCTAGTAATATAATTTGAAATGCAAAACTCATCCGCCTTTGCAGGATGACCTTGATACACACTAAATCTGCAGTGAAAGTTACATGCAAAAAACAAACTCGTTCCTCCCAAATGAAATTTCAGATAACTGAAGTTCGTTTGGGGACTGAAGTTGGGAGAAAGGACCTTCTGTTAATCCACGCATGTCATTTCGTTTGGGAGAACCGAAAAACTTTTGCAGTAAACGAGTTATGAAAAACTACAGCCGAAAAAACGTTTGCGAGAAACGAAAAACAGTTCCGCAAACTGTTGTTTCGGGTAAAGCAACCGACTTGCAGTTGATCCAAATTAAAAAACGTTTGGGAGAACTGAAAAACCTTTGAAGTAAGAGAGTTATGAAAAATTAGAGTTGAAAAAACGTTAGCGAGAAACTAAAAACTGTTTCACCAACGGTTCTTTCTGTTACAGCAACCGAATTGTAATTAAAACTTTCACATATGGCTTCCACAAGCTCTTATTTGTTTAAACTTCAACTTTTATGATTTTGGTTGTACCCATAGTTTGTTTTAAAAAAAGTTGGAATTTTTTCACTATCTACTTACACGTCTGTCTCGCCTCGCCTTCAAATAACAACTAAAATCGCAGCGAGCTACAACGCGTCAATTGTCCATCCAAGATATATTGACAAGGTAGGAGACTAATAGTGCGTGATCACTTTTATGTATATGCGTGAGTGTTTATGCCAAACGAGTAGATATGACTGTTTATACAGTCGACAGAATGAGAGAAAATTACGTTCTTCCTAAACTGTGCTCTCATTAGAAAAATGGGTAATTTCAGTTATCGCAAACGTTTTATAAATATGCGACAACTCTAAGTTTGTACGCGTTTGATGCAAACGATAACTCGTTTACAACAACATGATGCACATTTGCGATATACGAGATTGTTTGGGAGAACTACATGAACGGTTGCGATTAATAAATTAATACAAATCAATCGGTAAGGATCTTACCGAACCTTTCGAAACTAAGCGAGGTCTCAGACAAGGCAACACCCTATCGTGCGATTTCTTTAACATCTTAATCCAGATCATTACGAGGAAAGCTGCAGTCAACATGAATGAAACCATCAGCAGCAAAAGTCACATACGGCTCGCGTATGCTGATGATATAGATATCATTGGGCGCACAATGAGAGAAGTTACCGCGGTGTTTTCTAGAATTAAGAAGAAGTCAGCAAACCTGGGTCTGACTGTACCTGAGGACAATACAAAATTAATGGTTTCAACGAGCAGACCGATTAGACCAAAGCGTGAACGTTAATAACCGTTATAATTTCGAAGTAGTGGACGAATTTATATGCCTCGGATCTGCCCAAGAATTGTGCTTGCGAATAGATGATATTTTGGGCTAAGAAAACACTTTTGAGATAAAGCCCTCTCTCGAGTAACAAAAGTCCAGCTAGACCAGATTCTCATACAACCTTTCGAAACATCTATAGGAGTCTTCAAAAGAAAAATACTCCGAAAAATGTACGGCCCTATAGTACACAACGGCGAGTAGCGGCGACGCATGAACCATGAACTGTATTAGCTATATCCCGGCATTGACATCGTTAGGCGGATCAAAATAACGCGATTGCGCTGGCTAGGCCATATAAGTAGAATATGTGACCTGCTCCACGAAGAGGGGCCTCTGCGCCGAGTGAATCTTTTTGAGTGATTCTTATAGGCGCTCTTTCAAATGCCGCACACCGCAAGTTTCTATGTCTTTTAGTTTTTTTACAAATCACCTGTAAAAATGAACAGAAATAATGAAAAAATTGAAAAATGTGATATAAACAGATAATATTTATAATATTTGAAATTTAAAAAAGTTCAATATCAAGGGTACAAAATTACGAAAATCTCAAAATTTTACTCATGACCGTGCAAACGAAGCGCTTTTTTTAAACGCGATTTTCTCAATAACTTCTTTTCGGCGCAGAGGTCCCTTTTCGTGGAGCGGGTCACATATGTGACGATGAACCAGCACGAAGGATTTTCGAAACCGAACTCGAAGGAAGACGAAAAATAGGAAAACCAAGACTTGGTATACTTGGTATTGCCAATTGGAGAGATAAGGCAAAAGATCACACTCGTTGGCGACATATGTTATCTTCGTTTTGTAAGGTCCCTGATCCCCCGGGGTTGTTGGAGACCGGATAAATATTTAAGTAAGTATTATCCTAGATATCAGTTGCCACAGTCAAACATGGTG
Organism: Phaonia tiefii; assembly: GCA_963931995.1. Classification (NCBI taxonomy): domain Eukaryota; kingdom Metazoa; phylum Arthropoda; class Insecta; order Diptera; family Muscidae; genus Phaonia; species Phaonia tiefii. Next base: position 126,802,992 of record OZ008371.1, read on the forward strand.
GTGGCCCAATAATGGTGTGGGGTACGAACTAATAAATATGCAACTAAACGCAGCAAATTTCTATAACAACAATTGAAGGGACCCATAGCAACAATTTAGTGGATTATGAATGGCGTTAGATATTGTGAAATACTGGAAAAACAAATGCTTCCCCATCGTCGTGGAAAAATTGCCCCTAATAATGTATAACACGGTAACGACCCCATCACACAAGTCGCCTAACTCGCAACTGTTTAATTATCAATGATGTGCAAGTTTTGAAAATGCCGTCCCAGTCCCCTGATCCCACCCCATAGAAAACCCGTGAGAGTTTGTAGATCGGGAATAAAAGAAGAAAAGTCCTTCAAATTTAAAAGATTTCGAAAGAACATTGCGAACAGAATTGGAAGAAATATCATTGGATACAATTATATCATTAGTTGATTCGATGCCTTCAATATTAATATCGGTAATTGCCAATAAGGGCAATGCTACTAAATACTAGTTTTAAGTCTAATATAATAATAAATACAAGTTAAATATTAATAAAAAAAGATTTATAACACGAAGTTGCATTTTTGTTGCTCGCAACTGAACACGCTGAAACGCTGTAGTTTTTGTTGTTTGCATGCAAATATATCATGTGTTTGGAGCTTGTATCAAATATAATATACTTGTGCCCAAACGCATTGTGTTTGCCATTCAATATTACATGTTTGAGACACAATGCTTAATATGTTATAAAATATGTGTTTACAACCCAAATATATCTGTGTTTGTGATATAAATACAACCGTGTTTGCTGCACTGTTTATGCTCTCTCGAGAGCAAGAGAATAAAAGAGAGGAATATGCTTGTAAATTGCAGATGAAGTCACTGTATCTTATTTAGGCTGATGTATTGCGTTTTAATTTCATGTATTCAGTCGTCAATGGTTCATCGGACAGAGGATGTCAAAAGCGCTTGATCAGTGTAAAAATAATAAACAAACGCTCGGACGGTTAAACGGTTTGTGATGTTGCTTTGGTTTTTGTGGATGTATTTCGAATATATATCGATGTGTACTACCAAAATGAGAAACGATTTTCAGGAAAGTAACTGGAAATGGCAACAACGTGAATGCCCTTTTCTGGCCAAGCTTCTACTGAAAAAATCGGAATGGCGGACCATTTGTAAAATATAATGAACAAATCACATGTATTTAATACACGCCTCTCTTAATGAACTAGATCTGTATATAAATGTATTGTTTATGTACCAACGCATAGTCATAAGCCAGGCATAGTTGAAACCTTCTGAAACCAAAATTGTGAGAGACAACAAAGGAAGGAGAAGTAAAAGAGCAGCAGATTCTGATGTTATAAAAAAGTTATGCATTCAATGCAAGTAAATGTATAAAGGGTAATTTTAAATATTTTAATTTGTTTTATTAATATTTTATTTTAATTTTAATAAATAAAGAAAGAGATATTAATTAGGTTCTAACTATTATTATATTTGGGAGAAAATACTCATATGTTTCCGGGACTTTAAAACACCCCACAAAAAAAAGTATGGAACCGTTAAATCGGGCGATCTTGCGGGCCAGTGCAAATCGCCAAAACGGGAGATGAGGCGACCCGGGAACGCCGCCTTTAGAATATCGGTTGGGGCTCGCGCAGTGTGTGCCGTTGCTCCGACCTGTTGGAACCACATGTCCTCCAGTTGTAATTCGTGGAACTATGGCAGAAAAAACTCGGTTAACATGGCCCTATAGCACGCACCGTCCACTGTTGTCGTTTGACCAGCGGTATTCTCGCAAAAAATGGCCCGATGACTCCTCCAGCGTGAACAGCGCACCATACAGTCACTTTGAGCCGGTGTAATGGCTCCTCGTGCATCACTCGTGGATTTTCGGTGCCACAGAAGTGATAGTTTTGCTTGTTCATATACCCACTGAGGTGGAAATGAGCCTCATCGCTCATTATGATTTTTGTGGAAAAATCGTCCACTTCGTCCACGAGATTGAGGTTGGCTTGGGCGTAGGTTACACGCGTTTGGCGGTCGACAGGCAGCAGCTGATGCACGGACTGGACTTTGTATGGGAACAGGAGCAGGTCTTTGACCAAAATTCGCCATAGGGAGGACCGGCTGATGGCTAATTGCGAGGCACGGCGTCTGGTCGATGTTTCGGGCGACAGCCCGACATCTTCGGCAACAGCGGCGATATTCTCGGCAGAACCGGCGCTCCGGGGTCGGCCACTACTGGCACCGCCTCGTGTGATCCCATACTCTTCAAGGTTAGTGGCGCAGGGTTTGCGCAGTCGGTGTCGGATGGCCGGGGAATCGGCGACGGTATTCGCGCTGCGCCATAAATAAACACGATTACTCCGCGTTCTTGGGGAGTGTATCGCTCCATGGCTTGTTTACTTGTATTCTACATCTGTCTAGTCCACAAATGTCAAAACAGATTTGACATTGGCGGCCATTTGCAAAAATAAGAGCATCTTACAATAGGGTGGTCACTTTTGAAACACCCTGTATATAAAACATACATATTTGTCAGTGAACATACCAACACGCTAATGTTTGCATTTAAATACGCCTGACTTTGGGACTTGCAAACATATAAATGTTCGAAGTGTATTTCAAATATACACATGGTTCCTGCAGAATACGATTGGGAGAATATGTTACAGAGGCCGTTGTTTTGCGGCGTGTATGTCATGTGCCATTAACCGCACTACTTGGAATTTATTATGAAACTCATTTAGTAAGGAGTAAAACACAACTTAGTTTTTAAACAGCCGTTGGTAATTAACTGAGTTGTTGCAGTTTTCGTTAAATCTAAATTTTGTTTTAGTTGGCAAAAGGAGTTGTCAGGGTAAATTACTCTTTATCGATTTCAGAACCAGCTACATATTAGTCGTGTTTTGGTTACAAGCAAGCGATTGTCGCTTGCTAAATTGCGAAGAAAACGGAAATTTAGCGATAAGTAATTTTATTCAAAAATATGAATAAAGGTTGAAAATGGTAAAAGATGTAAAAAAAAAATTTGTATAAACTTAGCGAAAATTATTCTTGTCGCTAAGTTCTCGCTAAGTCTTCGCTAAGTGCTTCATACAAAACAAGCGAATATATAAGCAAGCGGTGTAACCAAAACACGCTTATTGTCTATCTCATTCTCGAGCCAACAATTTACCTGTCCTCTCTTCATGTTATGTTAAAACAATTACTGACATAAATCAAAATCACACTAATAGTTCTCATTTGTACTGTGTATTACCGTTAAATGAAGTCACTTAACTTCCGGTGGATTTACTTGCGCTTCCTTAAAGTTTAGTATAGCAGTTAAAACATTAATTTTCGTTTCCGCATAAGTTAAACAAATCGCATCGTGATTTTCTTCCGACTAAAGGAAAACTCGTGGAGAATTCTTCAAATTCCATTTACTTCCCCAGCAAAATACTTTAAATTTCATATCAAATTTGGCACAACCAAATATGACGAGATATGAGGATGACAGCATATAATCCGAGACATATGATTAATATTTAATGGAATATCTTCCCTTCTTGCACAGCAAACAAAAGAAAAAGCAAAACGCAAATTCTTTTCAAGAAAAACGCAAAAAACCATGATCCAAGTTAAAAAAAAGTTTTGTATACCCAAAGACAACAACAATAAAAAGCCAAAGTCAACAAAATGAAATCCTTGAAGCCTTGAAGATACATACACTTGTTTGTATCGTATGTCTGTATATGTGTACACTAATAATCATTGGGTGAGCGTAGAAACTGAAACGTAAGAGCGAAAAAAAAACAACTGGAGAGATAACTTTCATTCCTCAGCATTGCCTTGGTTTCATTGTTGGCAAATTGTTTCCCAGAGCTACAGATTCCTTTTAAAGCAAACACATATTTGAAGTTAAACAAAAAACCGCACTTTTTTTTCTTTTCGAACAAATAAAACTTTAAAATTGAAGAAAAGTTAAATGATTTTCCCAAATTGGTAAATACACTTTCTTGGGTTTGAGTTTGACGTAGTGTGCTGGATGTGTCAGTGTATTATTATTCATCAACACCGTAAGGTATTTTCTTCGTCTTTTCACAAAGTTTAGACTATTGGAAACCTACACTCTAACGTTTCTAATAGCCTAAACTTTGTTTCTAAGGCGAATAGCTCAAACGTCACTTGCTTTGTTTCGTGGCCATTGTTACTAGGTCTTCGATGGGTTTCATCAAACATTTCATTTCCTGTTTTGTTTTTGTTTTTTTGAAAATTAGCCAAACAACATTGTTTAGCTCTCGACTTGAAATAGCATAGCACTCGAATGCTAGTTGACTTGATGTGAAGGCATCTCTCAAAAGTGACAAAGACTTTTTGTTGAAGTCTAGTCACTTCGTCAGCAAATCAATGTTTTTAATGGTGTTGTAGTCACTTGGAGTTTCTTCTGTTGATTTAGTTCTCGTTCCAAGTTTGCTACGTTTTGTTGGCACTTCAATCGAAACGAAATATTAGTTGGCATGTGCAAAATTTAAATAGACCTGTCATTGGCGACCGTTTGAAATTTGCATGGAAATATAATGTGTTTACAGGCCAACCATAATGTGGTTGGTTTGCAACATTTCATATTGCAGACACGTTGATTAACATGGCTTTGTGCCCCAAATTTGGGTTTGTTTGTTGAAAATTAATGAAAACATAAATGTGACAGGTACAAAAAAAGCACCAGATCTTCAATTCATTAAAACAGTGCTTGCAAACATATACATGGTTGTTGCCTAATATTACAGAAGCCGGTTTATCAGTGTGAAGATAGTTAATATTGAAAATTGTATAGATTTAAAACGAGCCTCCCAACCAAGCCCCTGTGAATTCAACATATTAACTAATAAATAGTTTGTGCCTCGACAGCGAGATAGTAGACTAAATCAGTTATATGAATGGTGTCTCTGTAAGAATGCACTTTTTCATTTTAAAATATTTTTTGAGATAGTTGTGATTGTTTTTACTCGATTGTAAAGAAGACATGCTCCGTTTAAGTACGGAGTAAAATATCTGCCAAATGGCCCCCACGGCTCTGATCATATCACTCTTTTCATAAAATTGTCCATGACCTTGTCGCAGTTATGTGACTTTATCTCAGCGATGACGCGTTGGATCTCGGATTTGAGTTCAGGAATTGTTTCTGGTTTATTCGCATAAACCCGACATTTCAAAAACCCACCAAGAAAGAAATCGTATGGCGTTAAATCGGATGATCTTCGTGGTCAGTTGATATCACAATTTCTTGCGATAATTTTTTCTGAAAATCGTTGCTGCAATAAATCTTGCTGAAACCACATGTCGTCCAGATACATGCCGTCCAGTTGAGGCCACAAGAACTCCATTATCATGCACCTATAACGCTTGTTTTCAGGTGTGAACTACAATTCAACCAACATGAGACACGTCCAGTGGACAGAGTTCACTTAATCGTAATTAAGCACTTAGAACCTTTAACGAAGAAGAACGAACTACCTACAACAAAAGGTGTTTTGTTATGATTTCACTTTTTTTAAGTGAAAAAAAATTTGCCCCGAACGCTAACCATAGCACATTTGAAGAATTGAATGAAGTATGAAGCAAATCCCTAATCCCGGGAAAACATACCAAGGATTTGATTGAAAAACTTGAAAGTAAGCATTCACAGGGGCTACTTTTAAAGAAAAATAAAGTCAGAACAACAGAAAAACAAACCAGCAATCATATGGTTTCTTTTAAATGAGCGTGGCATATCCCTCTTCCACCCTGGCTGTAATTCATACTGAGCCAAAAAAATGTATACCAAATCTCATCTTCTTACCTCTGATAGTTCACGAGATACAGCCATTTTATATTTTAAATTATATGGTGGTGCCACGCCCCTTTATTCAATTACTACCAAGTATCAGAAGGTCATCAGTAATAATCGGTATATTAGAAAAACCGTCAGACCGATTTTTGAAAAGAGAGCGGAGAACCGCCCACTTACACCCTGGCTACAATTGCTATTGTTCCAACAAAATATATACCAAATCTCATCTTCTTACATCTGGTAGTTCATGAGATACAGCCTCTTTATCCAATCACTTCAAAGTATAGCCAAGGATTAACAGATGTTCATCAGTACCTCATTGTGAAATCTTGATAACAATCGGTCCATAAATAAAGCCGCCAGAACGATTTTTGAAAAGGGGTCGTGGCACTGCCCAATTCCACCGTGGCTATGTTCAGAACTGTAAGAACAACTTATATACCAAATCTAATTTTAATGCATCTGATAGGTCATGAGTTATAACCATTTTAAATTACAAGTAGTTTGGGCGGTGCCACGCCCCTTTATCCAATCACTTCCAAGTATAGCCAAACACTATCAGCACTTCATCGGCACCACACTGAGAAATGTTCATAATAATCGGTATATTAGAAAAGCCGTCAGACCGATTTTTGAAAAGGGGAGTGGCACTGACCACTTCCACCCTGGCTGTAATTCGAACTGCCCGAACAACTTGTATACCAAATATCATATTTATACCTCTGGTAGTTCATGAGATACGGCCGTACATAATTTCAAGATGTATGCCACGCCCACTAATGCGATACCGCCCATTTTTTTGGAATTTTGCTGCCAAACGCATCCACACAAATTTTCAAGGCGAAAAATAGGGTCCAATCGGCGGGCCACGCACACGTCATATATCTAAAATTCTTGTACCCTATTTTCAGATCGGTCCAACCGTTTTCGAGTCTATACGGTACTAAAAAACGCAAACAAACAAACCAGCAAACACCAACTAATGTTTATATACATTTATAAATAGATAGTTATTGGTTGCAGGCTCCACCTAGAAAACTTCCCACTAAACAATAAATTTCCCACCATATGTTAGTCTAGACACAAACCAAAGCAAAAGCACCCAATATAGTTGATAATACTGGGTTGTAGCATAATAGTATTAAAAAAAAGTTGTTTAATTTTTTTTCATTTAGCGCCCATCCTGCAACGTGCGATAAGGAACTTCGTTCCAAAAGGAAGAAAGAACACTAGAAAGATTTGAAAAAGAAGAGGAGAGAAGAGAATAATATATTTCTGCTGCGAAGTCCAGGTCTTCTTCTATTAATTTAGCCGATAATGATAGTAGCTAAATGATAGTTCAAGTGCCGAAAGCAGTTCTGAAATTGGTTCTGCTGCTGAATTATATCACTCTTCGTTCAAAAAAAAATTAGAAAAAGTTTTAGGTGGCAAGAGTGAAGATGTTTCTGTACCAAAGGCTACGGGGAGCCTTTTTGACATAAATGTTGCAGGAGCGTTAGACAGGAATAAAGTTTCCGATCGTACAGCTGTAAGGCCTATTATTCCTATTGTCGCCGCACCTGAGCATGATCCTGTGACATTGCCGCCTTCAAGAGGTTCTAAAAAAATCAATTAGTGTTCGAACTAACGGGCGATGTGTTAACACCTTTTTGTTCTGTTCCTGTTCGATTTCTATGAACACATTAGTAAATGTTACATTGGAAAATAAAAAAAGAATATTTTTTGCTCTGAAGGCTCTTTTGCTATTGCACTTTCTTTTTTCTTACATCTGCTTTAACATTAGATGTAATATTGTTAAATTAAATAAAGCAATATTTAGCTCACTAAAATAATTGTTTTGGCTTTGTCATAAACAGAGCGACGAGCGCCATACAACGGAATAAAAAGCAAGATTTAGCTCACTGAAATAATAGTTTTTTTTTCTCACAAACCAAGCGACAACAACAAGTATTGAATAGTATAGATAACTTATTGCACACTTTTCCGCTCTCATGTAGAGAGTCTGAGTAAAAGAGCATAAACGAGTCTTATTCTCTTTATAGAATATTTCAATGTAAATACGCCATTTCGGCAATGTTATTACATGAAACAATACAAAAAGCATAAATGTTTCAAAAGGCATCAATGTTTCACATCAAAATTGTGAACAGACCAAGTTATGACAAAAAGAGAGTAATACGTTTTGAAGTCATATAATTCGTTCCATAAGTTATTTATACTATTCAATACTATTTGTTTACGATGATCTGCTTGTTTTTCGCTGTCGCTACATCAATACCATCATACTTATTTTCAAGCAGAGACTATTGTTGTACAACAAACACGTATGCGGTGCTAACGCTGTGTGTTGTTTGCATGTGTTCAGTTTGATAGATTGACCTACTCGTGCCTCACATCACATCAAAAAGGAGACGAGAAGCGGCAATGCAGCATTCTTCAAAAGAGATGAAATCAAACTTAAACATCAAATAACCAATTGTTGTTCATTGGGATAGCAAAATCTTGCCCGACACTTTAGGTTCATAGAAAGTAGATAGATTACCAGTGTCAGTTTCCTAAGCTGGTGGATATGAGAAACTACTGGGGGTGCAACAGGTTCAAAAACTGGAGATGCACTATTTACATGTCTTAAAACATGGGATCTGGGTGATAAAGTCATTGGTATGGGCTTTGACACATCAGCCATCAACGCAGGTGTCAAGAGTGGTGCATGCACTTTCATTGAAAATAAGCTGAACGAAGGAGTTCTATGTTTGGCGTGTCTCCATCACATAACGGAAATCAATATTTACATTCAGCTCTCCTTAAATTCCCATACTCCCATATTGTTCGAATGAATGCATGTTGTGGGTACCGGTGGTGCAATGGCAGTGTGCGCGGCTCTTGGCATGAAAACTTGAGTTCGATCCCTGTTCTGACCAACTTAATTTTCTTTCGACGGCGGTCACCTCGCTTAGTGACGGCAACACTATCGAATATTTAGCCATGAAAATGCTTCTCAAAATACCGTTCAGAACCGGTGTAAAACTCAAGATGCCAATCAATGAGTGTAAAAATAGAACGCGCACAGCTACCTGGTTGCGAGAAGCTCTCCCTAATCCGTACATGGGATGTAACGGGAAACCATTTTTTAATTTTTAGTTGTTGGATCAGATTACACACTATTAAATTTTTACCCTGGAGAAGCTGAGTTAAGAAACAGTCCCGATGGGACTGTGCTACGTGCTACATCATCTTAGTAAGAAAGACCTGCCTCGTAATGACACCTCGAACTTATTGAACTGACGCTGTTGATGTTGGGACAACCAATAGATAAAATTCACCTTGAGAGCACCAGGTCCTATATATGTAAGTACACCACGCTCGGAGGATGGCTAAGCTTAGTTAAGCATACACCCTAAAAAAAACAGTCTTTGTAACATATACCCCAAAGCGTATTCTGCGGGAACAAAGAATATATTTGCAACACACTTCAAACATTCACATGTTTGCATGGCCCAAACACAATTGTATTTAAATGCAAACAGTAGCATGTTTACTAACAAGCATGTGCGCTTTTACGAGGCCAGATATGCGTTCTTCATTCCAAACATCCATATACTTACGGGGAAGCATTCGCATGTTTCCCCACAGCCTATATATATTAGTGTGGAAATATGTGCGCATTTCCTCCCAAACATAATAATATTTAGACACGAATAATTTTTTGAATTCAACATATTTGTATCATTTTTTATAATTAAATTTATCAATAAAAATCCACATTTATAAATAATTAATACAAAAAAAAAAAGATTAAAAACAGCCCTTTTTTACATTTAATTGCATTGAATGCGTTATTTGTTTTTGCTTTCATGCAATGAGAATCCGTTGTTCTTTTGCTTCTTCTCTTTGTTGTGTCTCACGTTTTTCTTTTCAGAAGGTTTCAACTATGCGTTGGTTATCACTATGCCTTAATACACAAACAATACGCTTAAATACAAATCTAGTGCATGCAAGTCAAGTGTGTATTAATTACCTGTGTTTTATTATTGTATTTCGCAAATGGTCCGCCATTCCGATTTTCTCAGTAAAGGCTTGGACAGACAAAGGGCTTCACGTTGTTGCCCTTTCCAGTTTCTCTCCTCACAATCGTTCCTCACTTTGGTAGCACACATGCATATATACGAAACACATACAGAAAACCCAAAGCAATACCACAAACCATTTAACCGTCCGAGTCTTTGTTTATTCTTTTTTACTGATCAACCGCTAAATGAAACTTCATCTGCAATTTTCAATCACATATTTTTGAATCACTGACTGAGAGAATAATGCAAAAATACTGACACACACTTCCAAGATAGACTTTCTCGTTGTCCCTCTGTTATTCTTTTGCTCTCAAGAGTGCAACAAACACAGCTGTACTTGTATCACAGATACATATATATTTTTGGTCTCAAACACGTGTATTATAACATTGTAGCCATTATGTCCCAAACATGTAATATTGAATAGCAAACACATTGGGTTTGCACACAAGTATATTATATTTGCGACGAGCTCCAAACACGCGTTATATTAATTGTCCCTCTGTTATTCTCTTGCTCTGGAGAGAGCATAAATAGTGCAACAAACACAGCTCTATTTGTATCACAAACACATATATATTTGGGTCGCAAACACCTATAGTATAACATATTAATCATTGTATCTCAAACATGTAATATTGAATAGCAAACACAATGTGTTTGCACACAAGTATATTGTATTTGCGACGAGCTCCCAACACGCGTTATATTTGCATCCCAACAACAAGAGGTTCCAAGGTCAAGGAGTTTACCATCTCACAAACAAGGTGAAGGAAAACTGGGACAGATTTGTCCGTTTCGGAGCAATTTTGTATATGAAAACTGGGTTGGGGCTCCAATCAGCGTTAATGCAGCTTTCAACAACATAATTTTTCGGAAAGGGGCTGAGAAATACAGCGCAATTGATGGAGAGATAGCAAAAGTCATCAAAAAGGTATTGCAGCTACATTTGTGGTACCTATTTAACCAACTGTGGCAGTTGGTTTTGCAAGGTAGTGTGAGCGCCTCTTGTAAATGAGAACCTGGTTTCGATCCCTGCACAGACCACCTTAAAATTTCTTTCGGCGGGACACTATCGAGTATTTAGCCATGAAAAAGCTTCTCAAAATACCGTTCTGAAATACCGTAAAGCTGTGGGTCCCAATAAGTGAGTATAAAACTAGAAAGCACACAGCTCAGTGATTGCGAGAAGCCCTCCCCTGTCCCTGCATGGGATGTAATGGGGAACCATTTATTTAGTTATTTGTTTAACCAACTTATCGGATTACGACTTTTTTCCAAGAAAGTGAGCCTTGTCCCTGCACCGCTTAGGATGATTAGAGGAAATGCCAATTTACTATTGGCAGATTTAGCTAATGGTAGAACAATGTTGTTGTTACTAAGCTAAACATCAAGCAAAGCATTTTAAACAAGCACCCAAGCGAATGGGAACAGAAGCCAGAGTTTAAAGAGGCAAAAAATACAGTAAATAAAATCCAAGTGGTCTATGACATCGCAGAAAGAGGTGTTGAACTATTTCAGGATTTTAACAGACTCATAACAAATGACAAGGGGGAAAAACAGCAGTTGCTGCGATTGTTCACGCTGAAAAATTGGTGTGTTTTTGTTGTTTGGATGCAAATATAACATGTTTGCAGCTTATCGCAAATATAGTTTACTAGAAGATAAATGAGGAGTCCCTTGGCTTTTACATTCAACTTGGGATTTTATCATAAGATGTTGAACCACCTTAATTCACATTCATAAACTTCAATATTTTCATTAATTAAGTTACGAGTATTAAAGAAAAATAGGTTTCAGTACTGACGAGTCAATCGCCTATGTCCGAACTAAATTGTAGACAATTTACATCAAAATTCTATGTCTGAAATAAATTGTACATTGTTTACGTTTCTCAATTAATATATTCACGTTGAATGCAGTAAAGAAGATCGAAAGTATTTTTAGTCGTTCCAAATTTATTCAAAATCAGTAAATCAAGCAACTAAATCGCTTAGTAACATAAATCTCAAAACAATTCTTCGACAATCCTTGCAAAAGCCAGCAATATTCTTATCACTCGTCCGGGTCATTTCTCATTCGATTGCTGGTAACATTTCTTATCACATTCAATTATTAATGAACGGCTTGTGATAGCTTTTAGCAAAAAAAAAAACAAGCGAATACCAAATCTCTAACAATCCCTTTGGGCCTTTTGTATAGAAACAGAAACAAAAGAAAAACTTTTCAAAAATCCTTTAAGACATGAAAATGTACACAGGCATCGTATCGTGTGAAGTCTCATTTGGTCCTAAAATGCTTCTCAAGATGTTTGCCCGGTAATCGGATTATAGGTGACATTTTTGTCCAATGACTTCATTGCCCAACAACTGAAGCTGATGCGAAAAATAATCCGACAATAAATGCTACAGCAGCAGAAGAACAAAAACAATTAAACCGACACTGGATGCGAGCACAACCACTCACGGCAAAAAACTTTGTCACGCAAGCAAAAACTTCAAGCGACATAAACAAAGCAATGAACTGACTTCGAAAGAAGATAATAGAGTGCAAGCACAGTGGGCTGGATTTGGGGGAAATGCAGGAGGACGTTGGAAAAAAAATATTCAAAATGTGTAATTAATATAATGTAAGGCTACCCCGATTTTTCACTCAATTTTCATGGAGACTAAGTCAAAATTGCTTAGCTCTACATATACTCGTAATATAATCTAAAATTTTGTAGAGCCATGGAACTGAACTATTATCTGAAACAGCCAGTGGTGCATGGAAGCTGAAAAATCTGAAATTTTTTGTTGTTTAAATGTAAATATAACGCATGTTTTTAGCTTGTCCCAAATATAATATACTTGTATCCAAATACGTTGTGTTTGTAATCCAATATTACATGCTTGAGACACTTTGTTATTCAATATTACATGCTTGAGACACAATTATTAATATGTTATAACATATGTGTTTACGACACAAAAATATAAGTGTTTGTGTTTGGTGCAATGTTTATGCTCTCTCTAGAACAAGAGCATAAAGAGGGACAACGAGAGAGTGTATCTTGTAAGTGTGTATCTGTATTTTTGCATATATTCTCCCAGTCAGTGATTCATAAATGTTCCTGAATGTGCGTGTAAATTGCAGTTGAAATCAGTGTTTCCTATTTTGGCTGATGTATTGCGGTTTAGTTTCATGAATTCAGTCATCAATGGTTCATTGGGCAGAGGATATCAAAAGAGCTTGATCCATGAAAAAAGAATAGATTTGTGATGTTGTTTGGATTTAGTGTATGTGTTTCGTATATAGGTAAGTGTACTACCAAAGAGTGAAATGATTTTGTGGAAAGAAACTGGAAAGGGTAGCAACGTGAAGCCCTTTGTCTGTCCGAGCTTTTACTAAGAAAGTCGGAAAGGCGGACTATTTGTGAAATAAAGGGTGTCCCAATATTCACGCAACATTTGAGTTGAATAGAAAACAAAGTTTCTATTCATCTTATGGTAATATTTTTACTGAATCGTAAAGTACATAGGATAGGGTTATTTATGGAATAAAACATCTTGCAAATGGCCTGCACGGCTTTCCATACACATACGTATTCGTTTGTCGAAATTTTCCATGACTTCTGCATAAATCAGGTCGAATTTCGTTGATGCAACGATGAATCTCCTCCTTTAAAGCACGAGTGGTTGTGGGCTTGTTAACATAGACCTGTGATTTTAAAAAACCCCATAAAAAAAATCTAATCGTGTTAGATCACACGATCTTGGGGGGCCAGTTCTGGTCACCAAATCGAGAAATCACGCGACCTGGTAATGTCTCTTGCAGTTATTGAAGAGTTTCACGAGCTGTATGACATGTGGCACCGTCTTGTTGAAACCAAATATTGGCCACATCAAATTCATTCAATTTCGGCAAAAAAAAAACTGTGTTATCATGTCGCGATATCGAACACCAGTAACACCAGAACACCAGTAATTGCGACCGCAAAACTTTCACGCTGTTCTATCGTGTAGTTTGCCATTTTTATTAACCCTGAACTGTGAGCTGTCAGCTGTTTTTTTTTAGGGTTGCCAACTCTTTTCTACGTCGATAGCAGCAAATTTAAATGTTGCGTAAAATTAGGGACACCCTTTATAATAAAAACACACAAGTAATTAAAACAAGCTTGGTTGCATGAACTGTGACCGTCGGTGGTGCAGTGGTAGTGTGCGCGGCTCTTGTGCATGAGAACGTGGGTTCGATCCCTGCTCTGACCACCTTAAAATTTCTTTCGACGGCGGTCACCTCGTTTAGTTACGGCGACACTTTCGAGTATTTAGCCATGAAAAATCTTCTCAAAATACCGTTCGCAACCGGTGTAAAACTACAGGTCGCAATCAGTGAGTGTAAAACTAGAACGCGCATAGCTCACTGGTTTACGAGAAGCTCTCCCCAATCATCTCATGGGAAGTAACGGGAAACTATTTTCGTTTGGTTGCATGAACTAGATTTCTATACAAGTATTATATTGTTTGTGTACAAAAGCATTGTTGAAAACGTCTGAAAACAAAAAAGTGGTAGACCACCAAATGAGGAGAAGCAAAAGAGCAGAAATTTCTCATTTCGAGAAAAAAAAACAAATAATGCATTCAATGCAAGTTAATGTAAAACGTGTCATTTCAAATCTTTTAATTTTTTGTATAAACATTTATAAATGTGGATTTATTTTGATAAAATTAATTATAATAAATAATACACATATATTGAAATAAAAAAATAATTCGTTTCTAAATATTATTATATTTGGGAGGAAATACGCCTATGTTTCCACGTAAGCATATGCAGGTTTGGGGGAAACACGCGAATACTTTCACGTTAGTATATGGATGTTTGGGATGAAGAGCGCATATGTGTCCACCTAAAAGCATACATGTTTGCCAGTAAACATGCTACTGTTTTCATTTAAATACAAGTGAGATTGGGACTTGCAAACATATGAATGGTTGAAGTGTGTTCCAAATATATTCATGCTTCCGTGGCAAGTATCGGATAGCGATTTTTTTTAATGTACTCTCTGTTGTATTTTATGGTTGGTATTGCAATTAAATTAAATCCTTGATGCCGTTTAGTAGGAAAAGATAATTAAAAGAGGATTCGTAACTGTATACATATATATTAGGGCAGGTCAAATTGTACAGAACGATTTTTTTTGATGACGTGTATAGCAAAAACGTAATCTATAGGTGATTCTGAGAAATTTTGCTCAAGAGACCATAGTTCTAAGTCGGATTTGGAGCCCCCCAAAAGGTATTTTTATCACCTTTAAGAATCTGTATTGATGCCTGTAGTTAAAAGTTCATTTTAGGCTATTTTTCGACAAAAAATTCCTAATATCTCTACTAAAATATTGCTATTCTGAAAGGTGATAAAAATACCATCCAAACAATCCCACATTTAGAAATCTACTATAATTCTATCCGATTTTATGACGAATTTAATTAAATTATTCTATGTATATATGGAAAAATATATTTTTTGAAATTTTGGGGGGCTCCAAGTCCGACTTAGAGCTATAGTCTCTTGAGCAAAATTGCTCAAAATCACCTATAGATTACATTTTTGCTATACGCTTCATCAAACAAAAATTAACCCGCCCTAATATATATGTGTGAAGTAGATTTTTACATGTTTAATGTGAATTAATTTTCATAATTACGCTTTCCGTGAAATAAATTGAACCAGTGCGTTTCCATGCCACAGCAGATCGACTATGAAGTTGGAAATTGATTGAAAACAGAGCAGATAGGCGAAAGAGCGATAATCAACCACAACCAAACCATGCAGCAAACTGAGTGTAAATAGCGTTTGCTACCAATGATAGCCAAATTACGTTTGATGTTGGTTGCATCGAACGAAAATACGAACTACCCTTTGTTTCTGTCCGATTTATGCCCAACCAAAAAGTAATATAAAACAGCAACTCAAACTCGATGAAATTTCAAACTATCTCGAGGACATCAAGAGAACTCTCAGAGATGGAGGAATACTCTTATCTATTGCTCTACGCTTAAACCCAGGCGCAGTGATTGCAAGTCTGCGCGTCTATCCACCACCGAGCTATCGCAGTACCTTGGCATTAGGATTTGCTTAACTTTTTCTCTGTCGAACAACAACAATTGATACGGACATGTCGGATGTCTGCTCATTCAATCAATCGAAATGTCTGAAATACCTTCATACATTTAAAAGATCTTCCCGCACATTCTCTGATACTTCATACGAGAATTATAAGACATGTCTGCATATTCTGTGATGGGACATTTGGATTATTTATCAATATGAGAATCTTGCGACGTTTCTGCACATTCTCTCAGAAATGTATTTGGTTTGATTTTCATCCAAAACTAAAAAAAATAAATAAATGGTTTCCTATTACATCCCATGAAGGCATAGGGGAGAGCTTCTCACAACCACTGAGCTGTGCGCTTTCTAGTGTTATACTCACTGATTGTGACCTACAGTTTCACACCGGTTCCGAACAGTATTTTTGAGAAGCATTTTCATGGCTAAATACTCGATAGTGTCGCCGTCACTAAGCGAGGTGGCCGCCGTTGAAAGAAATTTTAAGGTGGTCAGAGCAGGGATCGAACTCAGGATCTTAAGTACAAGAGGCGCGCACACTACCCATTTCTCCACCGCGGCTATGCGCCAATAATCAAACTGTATATTTTCGTGGAATTAAATTGGTATTTTTGTTTTGCCAGTTTACACCTGTATTTGTTTCCTTCCATCTTCTCTCAGCAAAATTTGAGTTATCAAGTGGTCGACACTTTGGAGATCGCGAAATAAAGTTTACAGTTTATGAAACGAACTAATTATTAAGTCATTTTTTTGGTACCGTGCAATAATTTTCCCAAAAATATATAGTTTGTATTCTCTATAAATATAATAAATTTAATGTAACATTAAAACTAAAAACTAACATGCAAACAAATTATATTATTCTCCGAGAAAGTCGCGTCAAGCTCGGGTGTTCGTTCAGACATCTCTCAGAAATTTGTACGGCGAATAGTATAAAATGCCAGAAAACGGTCGACCAATACTCGGAGGTTTAGCTAGTCTTAATGCTGACTTCCTTGAGCCACCTCAAAAATCATACAGGATTTACTTCAGATTTCTGGCAGACATCTGCCCGACAAATCTACGCACTCTTACTAATTTCTCCAGACAAATCTTTCCGATTTCTTGTCAAGCGTCCATGCGAATGTCCGTACGTTGTTGTTGATATCAGAACCAGACATTTGTGCAGAGTATGTCAATGATTTCTGAACGATTTCGGAAGAAATTGTTTACTGGGTATATACTCGTTCGTTGTGCACACGTTACCCATTTGCATTTGCCGTTAAAGTAAATCGTCACATTTTTGATAAATTTGATAAAATTTATTTTCAACGACTTCTACGATAAACAAAGTATAGTTCTTATTGATACAAAGTTATGAGACATTTGAGAAACATATTTTGTTTGACAAATCGTCTCTTAAACCTCTCATAACTTTTTATGAATAAGGCCGTATATGAATATGGCCGTATATGTTTTACTGCAACAATTTTCTTTCTTTAAGTCTAAATTTTTATTTGAGTTTTATTTATTGTCGGGACCTCAACTTCCATTATCATTGGAAATACTCCAGTTTTATCCCACTGTACATAATGAATTTAGTACTGTTCACTGATTGGTTGTTACAGAGCAACAAAAAAATCCTTCTATATTTTGATAAATTAATAGGATTAAATGAAACGAACTTAAGCAGAAATACACAGATTAAATATTCTCATCTACAAACATATTTTGTAAAACAATCACAGGGTTGCCAGCGTCAGAATAGAATAGTAGCAATACTGTTTGAATACCAATCACGCAAGTAGTGTATTGGCAATGTAGTCTTCGCAGTTCATTCAAAGTAGCCGTGGCTATATAAATCTCCGTTGTGCAGGTCGTGCAGCATATACTTTTTCAGATATGTTCCATAACTTTTGCTACAACCGCGTGGTGGTAGGTAATACTTCAGATTTTCTTTCAAGGTATAGTACCACCCATTGCCCTTAAATAGACCGGAGATGTAACGAGGGTGGCCGAAACCTAGCCGACCTTATAAAATATATGTTTTAAGCTTCAAGTCGTCACGTTGTTACGTATTTCCATTTGAGCCATCAAAAGTAAACGATCTCAGAGAATCTGTAAACATGGAAAAAATTGGACAATGTTGTGTAATTCAATATTTCCATTTTAAAGGTCTCAGACCCAGCAATATTAAAGTCGAGACAGATTCTACTCTGGGGGAGTTTGCTCCTTCGTTCACGGCTGTAAAATATTGGGTAGCAAGGTGGCCGTCGGTGGTGCAGTGGTAGTGTGCCCGGCTCGATCCCTGCTCTGACCACCTTAAATTTCTTTCGACGGCTGTCACCTCTCTTAGTGACGACGACACTATTGAGTATTTAGCCATGAAAAAGCTTCTTAAAATACCGTTCGGAACCGGTGTTAAACTGTAGAAGCCAATCGGTGAGTATAAAACTGGAACACAGCTCACTTGTTTGTGAGAAGCTCTCCCTAATCCCTTCATGGGATGTAACGGGAAACCACTTATTTATTTGGTTTAGAGTTTAAACGAGGCCGTACAAGCTGCCAAGAATGAACACCATAGTCGTCGACCAATTGAGGTGACCACTCCAGACTTGGTTAAGAAAATCCAAAAATGGTATTGGATGATCGTCGGCTGAAGGTATATGTACTAGCTGATATGATAGGCATTTTAAAAAGTGCTAGACATCGTATATTTGCCGAAGATTTGAAGATGAAAAGAGTGTGCGCAAGATGGGTGCCGCGTTTGCTTTCAATAGTGCTAAAACGGCGTTTTGAAGGTGTTTCAGGGGAGAGTTTGGCGATGTTTCGCCGCCAAAGAACAGAATTTTTGCGTCGATTTATAAACATGGATGAGACAGGGGTCCACTAATTTACACATTTTTCAAAGGAACAGTCAAATCAGTGGACTGGAATGGGAGAATCGCACGCTGAAAAAGCTGAATTTTTTGTTGTTTGGGTGCAAATATAAAGTGTGTTTGGAACTTGTCACAAATATAATATATTTTTGTCCAAACACATTGTGTTTGCTATTCATTATTACAACTTTGATACACAACGATTAATATGCTATAATATATTTGCTTGCGACTCAAATATGTCTGTGTTTGTGATGCAAATACAGTTGTGTCTATTGCACTGTTAATGCTCTCGAGAGAGCAAGAGAACTAAAGAGGAATAACCAGAGAGTCTATCTTTTAAAAGTGTCTCTGTATTTTTGCTTTATTCTCTCAGTCAATGATTCGTAAATATTCATGGATGCGCGTGCAAATTGCAGATGAAGTCAGTGTCTGACTTTGGCTGATATATTGCGTTGTAGTTTCATGTATTCAGTTATCAATGGTTCATCGGCGCTTGATCAGTGAAAAATTAATAAACGATTGCTTGGACGGTTAAATAGTTTGCGGTGTTGCCTTGGTTTTTGTGTATTTATTTCGTATATATGCATGTGTGCTACCAAAGTGAGAAACGATTTTGGGGAAACAAACTGGACCGGACAACAACGTGAAGCCCTTTGTCTGTCCACGCCTTTACAGAGAAAATCGGAACGGCGGACTATTTGTGAAATAAGTACAATAAAAAAACAGGAACTAGATTTGTATTTTGTTTGTCTACCACCGCATAGTGATAACCAACGCATAACTGAAACCTTCTCAAACCAAAAACGTGAGAGACAACCAAGAAAGGAGAAGCAAATGAAAACAAATAAAAAAAAACAAAATCTTTTAATTGTTTGTATTAATTATTTATAAATGTGGATTTATATTGCTGAAATAAATTGTAATAAATAATACATACACATTGAAATCAAAGAATAATTCATTTCTTATATTCGGGAGGAAATAAGCATATGTTTTCACGTTAGTATACGTAGGTTTGGCGGAACAGGGGAATGCTTCCACGTAAGTATATGGATGTTTGGGATGAAAAACGCATGTTTCCACGTAAAAGTATATATGTTTGCCAGTAAACATGACACTGCTTACATTTCAAGACCAGTCAGTTTGGGGCTTACAAACATACGAACATATGTTTACATGGCTCCTGCAGAATATGGTTTGGACAATATGTTAGAGAGGCCGTTATTTTCATCTGCAGGAAAAGTCATGGCGTCTGATTTTTTGGGATGCGCATGGGACACTTTTTAGTAACTATTTTCAAAAAGGTAAAACCATCAACGGCGAATATTATGCTATTTTATTGCAGCTTTTAAATGATGATATTGTGGAAAATGGCTGCGTTTTGCGAATAAGAAAGTGTAGCTTCATCAAGACAATACTCTACTTCACACATCCACAATTGCGATGACCAAAATTAATAAATTAAAGTTCGAGTTACATAATCACGCACCTTATTCGCCATATTTACCTCCCTCGGACTATTTTCCATATCCCAATTCGAAAAAATGGTTCGGTGGCAAAAATTTTGCCAACAATGAAGAGGTGGACTCTGTGGTTGATGGATATTTGAAGAAGTTTGGCAGTTCTTACTATAAACGGGGTATCGAATTTATTGAGTATGGTTGGAAAAAGTGTATCGAGCTAAAAGGAGATTATATTGAAAAAGATCGAAAATTTATCTCAACTTTTTTTGTGTCTTCTTTGTTAGGTCGGCTAGTTTTAGGACCGCCCCCGAATTCATTCTAAGACTGTTTTGTTTGTAAAGAAATTTGTATGACCTCAAGCCAAACTAACTCAACAGAGGTCAAGAAAAAATTTTGACGGGGAGCATGTTTTAGATAAAGTTGTAGTACATCTAGAGTGTCCAAAACCGAAAACCCGGTTTATCGATATTTTTTGCAATTAACCGTGTACCATAGGTTGTCGTAGATAATTTTTTTTTATCAATTTGTGTTAATATAGTTAAAAAAAATTAATAATAATTGATATGATTTTAGCATTGTAATGAAATTTTGGAAATAAGAAATATGATTTCTATTATCAAATATGAGTTCATGCTCCAACAAGTTCAAACATTTTTTTGTTCAACATTCAGCTTGATTTTATGACGAATAAGAATTAATGAAAAATGAAATAAGAGTTAATTAAGCTTTTCAAATTTTTTTTTCAAATTTCAATACAAAAAAAATAATTTTATAAATAAATGTTTCCAACTTAATAAAATTAAAAAAAAAAATTGTTTATCAATTGTTTTCGTCTCTAATTAATAATTGTGTGTATCTTCCTGACGATGCTACCCAAAAGGTAGCGAAATATCGAAGAATACAATTAATTACAAATTACAATTAATACAAAAAAGTAAAAGTGTTAAATTCGGCTGTGCCGAATATTTGATACCCTCCACCTTAGTCTTAACCAGCAAAATCTTAAATTTGAAAAAGGACCTTTTTTAAGAAAATGTACTTTTTTAAAAAAAATAAAAATAAGTTACTTGTTCACAAATGCAATTACTTGTTCACAAACGCTCACAAATGCAGAATGCTCACAAATGCTCACAATGCTCACAAATGCATTGCTCACAATGCTCAAATGCTCACATGCTTAAGTACTTAAGAAGAAATGTACTTAAGAAGAAATGTACTTAAGAAATGTACTTAAGAAGAAATGTACTTAAGAAATGTACTTAAGAAAGAAGTGTACTTAAGAAATGTACTTAATGAAATGTACTTAAGAAATGTACTTTGAAATGTACTTAATGTACTTTGAAACGTACTTAAGAAATGTACTTTTTTTTTAAAAAAATTTACTTTTTTAAAAAAAGTAAAAATAAGTTGCTTTTCACAAGTTAAATAAAAAAGGATTTTTTAAAAATAAAAAAGCATTTTTTAAAGAACTTAAAAAAAACAAAAACAAGCAGTGACGAGAGTTGAACCAACAACCCTCAGACTCCAACGCGCAACCCTTTACACATCAGGCCATAGCGACCTTAGATGAAGTGTGACAAAATTCATATAAATGTATGAACACATGAAAGTACATCTAAACATTCTAAAGTACTTACCTATTATAAAGACAACAAAGATTTTCAACATGGAAATTCACCACACGGCAAAAGGAGTAGTTTAGTATAAAACTACAAAAATTAATGTGAAAATTTTATGAGTTTTTTTACGTTTCCAATCATAAAATTTTTTGCAATGGACCAATTTCGCTGATTTTCAATACCAAACTGCTCAGGAATACGTGGAACATTCTGGCCAAAAACCAAACCGCGTTATCGCCGATTGAAGTCGTGAGAATGTTTTCAACAGACGGACAGACGGACATGGCTATATCGACTCCGGTTGTTATAAGGATCAAGAATATATTTACTTTATGGGGTCGCAAAGCCTTATTTCTATATGTTACAATCAGAATCACTTATTTTTATATATGAAAATCTCTTACAAATTTTAATATGATTTTGGTATTGAAATCAGTTTAATGTGAGTTTGAACAAAACTTTTCAATTTTATATTCAACACGCATTACAAATTGGAATATATTATAATATATGTACATTTTTTATTTAAAACCGGTTAATTGAAAAATTAGTTTTACGAACAAACCGAAAACCGGTAACTTGAAAAATTGAAACCCCTGTTTCGGGGTTTTTAAAAAATGCCGGTTTTTTGGACACTCTTGGTACATTACGGAGAAGTTTTGTATAGGGGTTTCCTCAAATATGATTAATTTTGGTGGTAGCAAAAGTCAAAAATCAATAAAATTCAGACAGCCTTCAATTATCTTCGGAGAAATAAGTTCCCAAGGCAAGAGTGGCCACAACCAAAATTGGTTAACAGTTTTTTCTTGAAATCTCAATTTTCGTACAAACCAAGCCCGTTTTTTTACGTCCGGGATTTATTCAATTTTTTTTGAAATATCCTTAACAAAATTTATAAATATTATTTCTATTTTCTGATTTAAATATGATTTCAAAAACATATGCATCCATACCGGTCGAAATGCTCGACTCGTTGGACCCTCAGAATGGACACCTTGAGGCGAAGTTTTTTTTTTATTTATTTATTTATTTACTCAGCTAAAAAAACAGCTGGACTATTTTTTCGAAAAACAACTTAACTTAACTTAAATTAATTAAAAAGTGAATTAAAAATTAGGTTTCATTTAACGAAAATATAAATTGCAAAAAAACAAAAAAGAAAAAAAATTAAATAATTTCACATAAAAATAAAATATAAATTATAATAATAAATAATAAATATACATATATATATAAAAAATAATAATAATAATGTATTGTGAAATAAAACCAATCACATGAAAATAAAGAAAGGCGACAAAAAAAAAAAAAAAAAAATAAAGTTTAATTATATTAAATACAACATAAATAAATAATAATACAACAAAAAAAAAACCAAAGACTGGATGGATAAAGAACAGCAACGATGGAGACAGGAACAAATGAAACATTGGCAGGAAAAAAAACAGGAACATTAATGACGGATGGAAGTACAGGAACCATTGAGAATTTGAAGAGAAAATCAAAATGAATGAAGACCGGAACAGATAAATCAAGTGCTGGACAGGAGCGTGAACTGAGATGACAGGATGAGAACACTGGAACTGATTGAGGAGGGTAATGCATTAAACACATAGACGACAGCAAGCTGCACGACGACTGACTTCAAATGTCGTTGGCGACATTTGGCGTTGTGTAGCCACCTTTTTAAATATTTTGAAAACGGCAGCTACAGCGTAAACAGCTGATATTGTGATGCCAATATGACGTTTATTAGACACACAAACAAACGATTTATGTTCTACAAAATAATTTATTGAAAAGAGTATTTGTTTTTGTAATTTCTTTACACGAAGTACATGCATATGTTTTATTTTCATTATAGTTTGTTTATTAATGAGTGAATTAGAATACATTCCGAAGAGGCAGGAAATATTTAAAAGGCGAAGCCATATTTTGGCATACCCCCGGACGAAGACCGGCTACACAAGAAATCTTTATATAGCGAAATTATATTTTAGCATACCAAGAAGAAATAAAAATACATTCCGTTTTTCACTGAATATGTGTGGTTTTTTTTACAAAACATGAAAAATTGAACGCGAGTTTGGTTTTGTGCACCTTGAACGCGCATAGTACAATAATAATTTTTTCTGGGCAGAAAATTTTTCAATTCAGAATTATTTGTTTCAACTACGCTATCCACCAAAAAAAATCGAAAGCCGGCTGATAAAACATTTAATAAATCCCAAAATGTTTGACACAAATTTTCAGTTTTTAGTTAAACGCCTTTAATCTCCAAATTATTACAACTACTTTAGTGCATTACCAACACTGTATCTGATATTGTCGCCTTTCAAAATAGAAATTAGTTTATATTGGCGACAACTGCAACGGTCGTTGTGCCGTCGTGCTGCTGTGACGCCGTCAATGTATTCATTTTCATATAAACGTGTGTGTTTTAATTTTGACAGGTTGTCGCTCGTAGCTTGCTGTCGTCTATGTGTTTAATGCATAAGAAGGTGAAAGAGCAGGAACAATGAAGGCAGGAACAGATTAAACATATGATGGAATGAGCAGGAACTGGGAAGGCAAATAAACAGGAGCATGAGATACGGATGAGTCGGAACTATTATAACAGCAACCAATGATAAATTGAAGGACAGATAAATCAAGTGCTGGGCAGGAGCAAGAACTTTGATGAAGATTGGAACAGGAACGATGAAGACAGGAACTGATGACTTTTGATATACGTGTGCAAGGTATAAGCACGAACTTGGATGCAATAAGCATGAGTAAGAACGATATGAAAATTTGAATCCACAAGTAGGATTCACAGGTACGATCTGGCAACCTCAGTACAATGAACATTATTATACATTAATTTACGTCTTATTAATTCAATAGAGTCAGAAATAGAAATTAAATGGTATAATTCATTAAAAGTTTTACAAAGGCTATAGAGGGGATTAAAGGCCTCATAATTATGTTTAACTAAATGTTTAACTAAAGGTAACTAAAGGTAAATTATATTCAAAAAATAAATGGCATAAAATGTCCTTTCGAATGAAAAATAAAGATTCCACACTTCATTTGAATTTTTGTATTTTTTTTTATTTGAAAGATATGCCTCTAGATTGATCACCCGATATAAGTAATATGTAAATATGAATAAAGAAATAATTACAAACGCACTACAAACAAACTTATTGCAGCAGTGAAGCAAAATCATTGCAGCAATGAAACAACATAATTGCAACAACCAAGCAAATTCTTGTACAAATTCATTGCAGCAATAAAACCAATTTATTACAACAATGAATTCAATTCTTTGCAGCAATGAAACACATCCATAGTAGCAATAAGTCAAAGTCGTTGCTGCAATGACACATATTTTGCTCCGAAGCAACAACAGCTTTGATGAACACACTTTCGTAGGGGGAATTAAACTCAACCTGACAAAATTTGTTGGGGCAACGAACATTTGCATTCCTGTGACGGAGATTTTCCGTTAACAAAAAATGTGAAATATTTTTTTTTTTAACTGCAAAATGCCGATTTGAATGGTGTTTAGCAAAATTGAAAATATAATGCCGGTTTCGTGCAATTTTGCCTGGAAAGTGGTTTATAAAATACTACACTGTTATTGCACACTTTAATTAAGACAGGTTCATCGTGTTTGAATTCCCTAGTAAATAAATAGGAAGTGTAGAACGACAGCGTCAATATTATTAGTAGAACTATTAGTAGGACTTAGTTGCAGTACTACATTTGTTAGGTATTTGTCATAACGCATCGAATCGAGCTTGATAATAATTCAAGTTATGCCATAATTATTACAGTGGAGCAGGTTGTGATTTTTAATACAATAAATAATAATTAAAAATATTCTGGATGGATTGTGTATTATTATGGACAGACCTTAAACCCTGAGTTTAATTTTAGTTAAACATTAATCTTGACTTGAATGGGGATCCTTACTTGGCCGGTAGTAGTGCAATGGATAATGTGCAAGCCTCTTGTACATGAGATCCTGGTTTCAATCCCTGCTCTGACCACCTGCAATTTATTTTGGCGGCGGTCACCTCGCATAGTGACGGCGACACTATCGTGTATTAAGGCATGAAAAAGCTTATCAAAATACCGTTCGGAACCGCTGTAAAACTGTAGGTCCCAATCAGTAAGTATAAGTCTAGAAAGCGCACAGCTCACTGGTTGTGACAAGCTCTCCCCAATTGCTTGATGGGATGTAATGGGAAACCAATTATTTATTTATTTATTTATCCTTCATTGCAAATCCCAGTCTCCTTGTTGATAGGTCCCTCAACATAGGCACAGAGATAATTTTAGATTTTCCAGATTTAAACACAAAAGCGTTCCTTCATTAGATTATAACAAAATTTGATGGAATATTATATTCTACTGCTATGGATTGAATCATATTTCTTTACAAATGGGAATCATCCTCAAAGGAATCAATGGAATAATGAATGCAAATAAATCATATGCTGTCATCTCTAAAAGGCTGTCTCAAAGTATGAATTGTGGCCTCAGGGAAAATGTAGATAGCTTTCAGAGCACATTAGAACATTTTGCAGTGAATGGAATGGTCATGGTATGAATGACAGCTCAGTGACAATATGAAATTTAAAAATCAAATTCTGTCTGCACTTCAGCGGCAGACTAGAATGCGGGACATCTAACATATTATAAACTTCATCTCTTTAGCGGCTTATACTCATATATTAATTTTATGATGGAACAGATTAGCTCGAAATAGCTTTCCTTTTTCAAAGAAAGCAAGAAAGCAAGAAAGCTCTGTGTATATTTAGAACAAAATATTGATCAGTTGAAATAGGTTAAAATTGTTTGTGTTGTTACTTTGCTTTTTACTTATGTCATTCGTATACTATAATGGGTGTTTAAAATACAGGTGTTTTTTAAAAACATATCATATTTTGACACTGATAAATTTTTTTCTCTTCGAAACATTGACTATTAATCAGTATCATACATCCGCGGACCAAAATTAGTTGCTAGACCAACGTTTGGAAATATTGCAAACTCCAATCGGACATCGAGTTTGAGCAAAACAATCATCTGAGGATCGGATAACCCGCACGGCTTTGTTTGTCGAGAAATGTATCTACAGAGAGTGACAATTTGTATAGTGACGGTATAATCCGTCAGTACATATCTAAAAGATCATTCCTATACCTGTTAGCCACCCCTACATTAGCAAATAAACACACACTCTTACAGGCAAATTTAAAAACATTATTTCTCTTTGAAGCCAGCATCCCAATGTGCCATATGAACCCGTTAGGAATCCGAAACGGATACGTTTCTGCGGGTATTTTGTCCGAAACGGACTTTCGTTACGGAGTCATAACGAATTCGTTTTCGTAGGAAATTCCTCCCGAAAATGCGAATAGTTTTTTGTATTTTTTCGCATCTGTCTCGAACTCGCAACGAACTTTATATTCAAATCCGTTACGGATTCGTTTTTTTGGAAATAAAATGAATTCGAGACGGACCCGCCAAATCATAATATCACTGATTCGCTTTTTATGCTTTCACGGACTCGTAACGAGTTCGAGACAGATCCGCCAAAGCACAATTTCAATTCGCTTTTTTATGTTTTCACGGACACGTAGCGAGATCGAGACAGATCCGACAAACCACAATTTCACTGATTCGCTTTTTTATGTTATTACGGAGTCGTAACAGGATCGTAATAAATTCGAGAACTCACAATATCAACATCGTTACGTGTTCGCAACGGATCCGCATCCGTTTTTCTGCACATTGGGATAACAACATACATACGTCACCCTCGCGACCGACCACACGCAAGCTCTGTCAACCTTTTACACATTTGACTATTCCCCATAGTGGCACCGGCTGACTATTCGACTATAGCGGCTTCAGTTGACTATTCTATTATAGCGGCTTCGGCTGACCATTCGACTACAGCGGCTTCGGCTGACTTTTCTATTACAGCGGCTCCGACTGACCCTTCGGCTATTGCTGCTTCGTCTAACTATTATTTTATAAAGGCTTCGGCTGACTATTCTACTACCTCGGTTTTGGCTAACTATTCCATTATAGCGGCTCCGGCTGACTATTCGGCTGTAGCGGCTTCGGCTGACTATTCTGTTATAACGGCTTCGGCTGAGGCTTCGGCTGACTATTCCATTATATCGACAACGGCTGACAACTCGACTGTAGCGGCTTCGGTTGACTATTTGAATATAGCGGTTTCGGCTGACTATCCGTATATTGCGGCGTCGGTTGACTATTCTAGTTTAGCGGCTTCAGCTGAAAATGTTATTATAGGGCTTCAGCTGACTACTCGCTTACAGCGGCTTCGGCTGACTATTCGACTATAGCGGCTTCCGCTGACTTGTGTATTATAGCGGCTTTCAGCTGACTGTTCGACTATAGCGGATTTCAGCTGACTGTTCGACTATAGCGGCTTCGGCTGGCTATTCCATTATAGCGGCTCCGACTGACTATTCGATTATAGCGGTTTCGCCGGTCTATTCGAGTATAGCGGCTTCGGCTTACTATTCCTCATAGTCGGTTTCTTATCGACTATTCCCCTGCACTGTTCCTACATACATACATACATGGTTTCCCATTACATCCCATGAAGGGACTGGGGAGAACTTCTCACAATCACTGACCTGTGCGCTTTCCAGTTTTCACTCACTGATTGGGACCTACAGTTTTACACCGATTCCGAACGGTAATTTGAGAAGCTTTTTCATGGCTAGATACTCGATAGTATCGCCGTCACTATGCGAGGTGGCCGCCGCCGAAAGAATATTTGAAGGTGGTCAGAGCCGGGTTCGAACCCAGGATCTCATGTACAAGAGCCGCGCACACTAACCATTGCACCACCGACGGCCACAGCACTGTTCCTACACAATCCATTAAATGAAGACCGATCCCGAACCGGACATGTAAATCACATACCGAGTCAATAAGCCGCTTGTCCGATCTACACAGCGAATCCGAATAATCGCGTGTGCAACACACTAAGTTCCCGATCATCTTAAAATCAACGAGCCCCCAACGTGGCCCAGTAAAGTATTGTTAGGTCCAGACAAATGCCCCCAGACAAGTACGCCCGGAAGAGAGTCGTTAATCCAGACGAGTATTCTTAAAGTTGATTGATTGATGTTTTTCTGTAAATCGAATTACTGTGTAATTTAAATATTAGTAAAGAATCTGAATTTGAACCCCCGAAAAGGGTAAACTATTCTGTTCTTATTTCGAAAGGTATGGTGGATCCTCACCAGAGTTCGTATTTACCCCCAATTTTATAACCCATACACATCGTCGTGGGCAATGTGTAATGAACGTTTACCCATTACCCTCAGGGTATGGGGAAAATATTGGGTAAACACGACATTGGGGAAATACTCATCACGATTACCCATTACCATCAGGGAAATGGGGAAAATAATGGGTAGCTACCCACGACGATGGGTAATGGTTGAAAATGTGAAAAAATTACAGAAAAAATGCTATATCTCGGACACGGAGCGTCCAATTGAAAAAATATCCAATTTTTGTCGGTTTCTAAGGGGTTTTCATCAAGCGGTCCAATTCGTATGGAAGAATTTTTTTTCGAAAAATCGCCAAAATAAAAAAAAAAGCAAAAATAAAAAAGTGGCTATAACTCGGAAACGGTGCGTCCAATCGAAAAAATAATACAAATTTTACCTCTATCAGAGGCTTTAACCAATGGGTGTCTTCAATATGGCATCACTGGCTTTTATTTAAAAATCGCTAAAACTAAAATTTTTCAGACAGAAACTCGCTAAATCGTCCTCATGTCTATATCTCGGAAAAGAAGCGTCCAGTCGAAAAACAAGCAATTTTTCCGTGTTTCTAAGGCTTTTTCAGAAACTGGTTAATTTCGTCCAATCGAAAAAATAACCAATTTTTGCTGCTTTCTAATGGTTTTCCTTAAAGTTGTTCTATCAATAAGAGTCGCTAAAACGCCCTCTAGTCTATATATAGAACATAGAGCACCAGTCGCAAAAAAAAACAATTTCCTGGTTTCTAAGGCTTTTTTAGAAACTAGTTCTATTCGTATGGAAGAAGTTTTGTTCAAAAAATCGTCAAAATAAGAAAACCGCTAAAATAAAAAAGTGATTATAACTCAGACACGGTGCGTCTAATCCAAAAAATAATAAAAATTTTACCTATATTGGAGGTTTTAACCAATGGGTGTCTTCAGTAGAAACCCGCAAAAAATTTGTTGTTTTTTCGTTTGGACGCTCGGTTTTCCGAGACATAGACATGAGGGCGTTTTAGCGGTTTTTATATTCGGAACATTTTAGTTATATCGATTTTGTACAAAAAGTGGTGCATTTGAAGACATCCATTGGTTAAAGCCTCCATTGGAGGTAAAATTTTTATTATTTTTTAGATTGGACGCATCTGTGGGTAATGGGTAATCCTGATAGGTAATTCTCCATCGTCGCCGGTACCTACCCATTATTTTCCCCAGTACCCGGAGGGAAATCGGTAATCGTGATGGGTATAATTTCCCATTGTCGTGGGTAGCTACCCATTACCTACCTATTACCCACGAAATACGAAGCCTGATCCTAACGAAAGACTTTGGACATAACTGAGCTTAGTTCAGCCCTCGACAAAACCACGATGCAAGTGTAGTGTGGATTTTGGAGGGATGGCATCAATAGCGAGCGCTACAGAGCAATGATGACGGACTTTTTGTGATCTAATTATAAACTTGGCTTTTATTTTGGCTTTCAGAACAGTCGATCTCTCGCGCACTAAGTTTAGTATACGTGTTTTAAACCATCTTAGCTATGTCAAATGGCCGCCTCGCAGCTGCGATATGACCCCCTTAGACTTTTGCTTGTGCAGTGCCGTTGAGGACCGATGCTATCCGAATAATTCAGAAACGATTCACAAGCCTTAATGCTAATGTCATCCTAGCTGTTCGTGAAATATAACCAGAAACCATCAAAAAAGTCTTGGAAAATTGAACTGATAGGTTGAGCTACGGCAAAGCCAGTCACGGGAGCCACATGAATTAAACCATGTTCCGTAAATAAAAGTAACATTTGATATTTCTATAAAAGCCATGATATACCAAAATAAATTAAGAAACTAAGTTCAGTTTATTTTTTATAATTTTTAAAAAGATACTTATATTTAGACTACCTACACTGTGCGACACCAAAAAAATCGTGGGGTTCTGTCACCGGATTCTGGTAGAAAGGTCTAAAAAAAATATACGTGTTACGGCGTTTTGCCAGATCTGATCAAATTTTTTTTTTTAGGGCGGGTCAAAGTTTCCGCCCCTCGGAACTTTCCTTCAACACGTATAACCATAATTTTTACCTTTTTTTAAAACTCTAAAAAACTGATCCACAGTGACGCGGGGCGTGGTCAAAATGTTCTACAAAAATTATCCCCATAAAATTTCACTATACGTGTCCGAACACTCCATAACACAAATCTTAGCCCAAGTGCTAGATAAAAGATGAAATATGACAAAATTCATTATATTATGTGGACTATTTTTAATGGAAACAGCAAAATGACAAAATTCATTATTAACCCGTAGAAGGCAGTTAGTTTTTGCTTATTGTCTACGATTTGTGTTTTGGAGTGTTCGGACACATATAGTGAAATTTTATGGCGATAAATTTTGTAGAATATTTTGACCACGCCCCCCATCATTTTGGAGCAGTTTTTAGCTAGTTTTCAAAAAAAAAGTAAAAATTAGGGTTATAGGTGACAGTTAGAGGGGTAATTAGTTCCACAAAAATGTTTATCTGAATCTTTTCTATAAAACTTCTGTACATATTTTGTACGTCAGAAGTAAGGAACACACAATTTTGCATGCCGATATGTTGCAGGAAAGTTCCGAGGGGCGGAAACTTTGACCCGCCCTAAAAAAATTCTGATCAGATCTGGCACAACTCCGATACACGTATATGTTTTTAGACCTTTCTACCAGAATCCCTTGAGAGAAACCCATCATTTTGAAAAAAAAACTAATTTTGTCTCACAGTGTTTATTTGCAATTTTTATTTGGTAGCGATCGAAAATCCCTCAGTAGAAACTCAACCTGAAAACCAACTATTCCAACTTCTTTGTTTCTAAGTGATATTGTGTTAGGGAGTAAACATGCGTCTGTTTCCACACAAGTAATCGTGTATTTGGGAGAAAGTACGCACATGCTTCCACAGAAGTATACGGTGGTTTGAAAGGAAACACACGAAGGCTTCACGAAAGTATATGGATATTTGGGATCAAAGACATTTATGCTTGTATGTAAAAGCATGCATATTTGCAAGTAAACATGCTAATGTTTGCACTCAAATACAAGTGAGTTTGGGACTTGCGATTATATGTGAATACTTGGAGTTTGTTCCAACCATATACTATAGACCGACTCACAAAAGAGTTCCCTTTGTCATCACCTAAAAATGTACCTTGGTTTGTTTTATGATAATTCCCCACAAAATTCGTGTCTAGCATTAAGATCTCGTCAGCTGGATCATATTTAACCCATTATAACCCAGCGTGACGTTACTGTAACAAACCCAAAAAATTTCTCCAAATTAAGTAATAACAACGTTTTGTAGACTTAAACCATTCCAACACTATGGCAACACACTAATTAAGATTTTCATTCACAATAGGCCTTTTGGGCGGCGCCACTATCGTCTTAAGCCGCTTCGAAGTTTATTCAAGCAAATCTTAAGCAAATTGAAAATTTCGAAAAATTATCTCAAACGTAAAATAGGTTTGGTATTTTGATAAACAATTATTGGTAGGTGTATCGTTTTGGTATTCTATTATTTGCACTACGTTAAAATACAATTATTATAACAAAAAACAAATATTTATGTTAGTAACATTTCTGTTACATTGAGTTAATGAGTTTAAAAAAAATTATTAAGTGGCAAGTAACACAAAGGAATGTGAGAGTTGTATAGCTTTAGACAAAATTTTAAAAAATTAGACAGTTCATTCATTTCAATGGCAATTCTAATTTACCACCACGTGAAGCTCCAAAATGAATTAAATAAAACTTTTAGTGGAGTTCCAATGGAAGAATATCTTTGCGTTGATGAGAAGAATATCTTTGAGTTGATGGCATTCGGTGGTGCAATGATTAGTGTGCGCGGCTCTTGTATATGAGATCCTGGGTCCGACCTTAAAATTTCTTTCGGCGGCGGTCACCTCGCATAGTGACGGCGACACTATCGAGTATTTAGCCATGAAACAGCTTCTCAAAATACCGTTCGGAATCGGTGCAAAACTGTAGATCCCAATCAGTGAGTGAAAACTAGAAAGCGCACAGCTCGGTGATTGTGAGAAGCTCTCCCCTGTCCCTTCATGGGTTGTAATGGGAAACCGTTTATTTATTTATTTTATGAGCAAATTCGCTCCACTAAGGCAAGGAAGAGTTTAAAAAGATATAATCTATAGAAACCTCATAAATGGGGCTATACGATATATGTATGTTCTAAGTGGAGTTACGGGATTTGCCTATAGATTTGCTTTAGAGCAATGAGCCAAATTTGGGGCCGTCAGCAAACGTGGTAATGAGAATGTCCGGAATCGTTTCAAGACGTCAAGATTATAAAATATACTTTGACAATTATTTTACCTCATTGCCGTTGCTAGAGTATTTAGCTAAAGAGGGTATATTAAGTCTTGGAACAGTTTGACACAAAAGAATTCCTGTTGGCAAAATGCCCACTGATAAGAGACAGGAAAAAACAACGGAAAGAGGATATTCTACTGAATATGTTGCTCATGTAAATGGTATTGATATTTTGAATGTCATCTAGAAAGGCAACGAAGCTGTGATGCTCTTGTAAACTTTTGCTGGTGAGTTACCTAAGACCAAAGTCAGGCGATACGATAAATCACATAAAAAGATACATTGAAATTGGTCGTCCTTTTGTTGTTGGGGAGTACGATCGGCACATGGGATGTGTCGATTTAATAGATATTATTATGGGAAGATATAAAATAGAAGTACGAAGCAACAGATGGCAAGGTCAGATGTTTTACCATTTATTGGACCTCACCATGGCAAATTGTTGACTATTATATCGTAGAGCCGTCGGTAGGGCAATGGTAGTGTGCGCGCCTCTTGTACATGAGATCCTGGGTTCGATCCCTGGTCAGACCACCATACCACTTTCAAATGGAGTTCTTTGGAAAATATTCTTCAAGCAAAGAAACATAAGGGCCCAGCACAACATGTTCCGCCAAAGGCAGTACGGCAGGATCAAATAGGTCATTGGCCGATTTGGGTTGAAAAGAGGATAAGGTACAAGTTTCTCCAATGTATTTGCGAAAAATGCAGTGTAGCGTTGTGTTACAATAAACAAAATAATTGTTTTAAATTATTTCATACCATTTAAGATTTTTTTGAACTTTTCTCTAAATGTAACAGAAATGTCACAATAAAATAAGGAAAATTATTTTTTTTTTAATTTCTGAAAAATATGTGTTTGTGTTTTTTTACATAACTAAACGTTATTGCAAAATATATTGCATTTTTATGATCTTGAGTTATAAAGGGTTAAAAAATGTATATTTTTAGTTTTTCAAACAATTTTATACTTTAGCTGAAGACAATGTATTCAAAATTAGTATCGTTATAAAGAATTTCTTATGACGCGTCGAAGGGTATATAACACATTGCAAAGCATTTCCTGACACACTATTTTTCCAGGGATATGATACTAATTTATGTATATTTTACCTTTAGCTTAAGTAAGAATTTCGTTTAAAAACTAAAACGAAGTTTACCACTTT
Source organism: Phaonia tiefii (assembly GCA_963931995.1). Taxonomy (NCBI): domain Eukaryota; kingdom Metazoa; phylum Arthropoda; class Insecta; order Diptera; family Muscidae; genus Phaonia; species Phaonia tiefii. The sequence continues at coordinate 126,837,729 of OZ008371.1, forward strand.
CAGTTCAGTGAACAAAGGCACATGTGTGAAAATCCCCTACATACTTCCAGTCATCTATCGCTATTTCTCTTTCTTTCTTTATTCTGCATGTTATCCCAATTCTAAGATTGATCAGCTGCGCCATAAAACCCCCTGGGAGGATTAAATGTAAGCACATACCACCGACATGACGACCCCCGAATAAAATATTATATTACTTAAGTAACAATCTAGAATGCCTTAACCCCGAACTTAACAAATTCACCTAAATACATAACTAATGTATATTAATGACAGATGGCAACCCTTTCGCAACAATATCAGCATCTGCAAGCCAAACAAGCATAAAGGCTGATAAGAAATTGCCAAACAGTTCCCTCTAATTAACAGCTGGGTTCTTGTTACTTCATAAACTTATATACAGTCAAGTTTACTTACAGCGCACGACCACCCTCTCTCAGAAAAGGTGTTTGAACAGGGGGATGGGCGGCGGCTATTCAGAGAGATACAGACCCGAAGATATTATTTAAGTTACATTAAATATAATTTTATAATTTGTACATACACAACAGCTAGAATCTTCTTTAAAGTGTCATGATTTTGGTGATAGGGAAATGTTTAAATTTACTCTTCATTGTCCTTTCAAAGTAACCATTCCTCTTATCTATTGCTTTGTATTCATTGATAAACTTTGGAAAACAAAATGTGTGTTGGATATGATTCATTCATGTTGTTCTACATGATACTATGATTGTCTCTTTATTTTATACTCGGAGTAGGAACGTGGTAATATAAGTCTATGTAAAGGGTTTTTCAACAGAGACGCTACAAAAGTAAATCGATAGGGACAGCAAACGACGCCATATTTTTCCCGCTCTTTTGACATTTCTCTTCAGTAAGGTTTGCCATTTCATCATGGAAAGATATACGAGCCAACAACGACTCGAAATTATTAAAATTTACTACCGAAATTTGGTGTCAGTGGCCTCAACTTTACGAGAGATACGATTCGGATTTTCATCGGAAAATCATCTTCAGCGATGAGGGTCATTTCTGGCAGAATGGCTTCGTCAATAAGCAAAATATGCGTTATTGGTCAGACAGCAATCCACACATAACCTATGAGTCATCATTGCATCCCGAATTACGGTTTGGTGCGGTTTATGGGCCGGCGGCGTCATTTGGCCGTACTTCTTCCAATTTATGGTCGTCATAATCGTCCTACCAGATCAACAATTGAGCGTCTAGTGGCAAAATTTGAATCCATAGGCACAGTGCAAAATGTTCCGATGCCAGTGAGACAAAGTGCCCGTAGTGTCGAGAATATTGCTGCCGCTGAGGCTTCAGTTCAAGAAAGCCCAAATGTGTCTCTCACACGTCGTTCTCAAGCGTTGAGCATCACTTTGACGTCGTTGTGGCGAATTTTGCGAAAAGATCTTCGCCTACATCCTTACAAGATAAAATTGACGCAAGAACAGAAGCCGCTTGACCACCATGAGCATCTTATGTTCGTGAATTGGGCTGAGCAACAACTTGAAAATGATTCGGATTTTCATCGGAAAATTATCTTCAGCGATTAGGCTCATATTTGGCTGAATGGTTTGGTTCCAACAGGACGGCGCCACAAGCCACACAGCGAATGCCACAATAAATTTATTGGAAACCAAGTTTACTGAACGTGTTATCTCACAAAATAGCCCAGTCCATTGGCCGCCTCGGTCGTGCGATTTGACGCCGTTAGATTATTTCCTGTGTGGCTACGTCAAGTTTATGGTCTATGCCAACAAGCCAGCGACGATTTATGAACTTCGTACGAATATCGAACGTGAAATTGCAGCAGTATCGGCCGATTTATACTTGAAAACCGTCGAAAATTGGGTTCAGCGTCTGGACTTCTGCAAGCGTGCCCGTGGTGGCCATGCAAAAGAAATCGAGCTCCATACATAATGGCATCGAAAGTACTTCCGCAGGAATAAAGAATTTCATTGGTATCTAAAACCGGTTTTGTTTTATTTAAAAAAACTTTTGTAGCGCTCTTATTGAAAAACCCGATATATACCTTTCGTTGTATTAAGGCACAGATAAAGTGTTTATATTTAGTGTCGACATGGTGACAATTTAAAGTATTCGATTTTCAATTATAGTAAAAGGTTTTATGAAAATACTTATGTCCTTTATCTGCTAGGTATTGTGAAAGACTTAATTTGGCCTTTATATTTTATTATAAATTTTATAATTTATCATAGTAAGAATTATATACGAGTATAAGCACATTGTAATTATTGGTTTTGGAAATTTTCGTTTAATCTATCAGTCAATATAAACTTTTGATGAATAAGCACATTGTTTAACAGCTACTACTGGCAATCCTGCCTTGGACATAATCTGTTCCTTGATTACCTTTTGACGGAGAACACCTTTCTGGTTGATTTGTGCAAAAGAAAGCGGTTTCTATGTTATCATATTTTTGGGTAATTACACTGTCGAACACAAAAAAACAAGGTTCTGACAACGGATCTGATAGAGGGTTAACAAAAATACGGCGTTTTGAAAGCTGACATCAGCATTGTTTTAAGGGTGGTGAAATTTTCTCCCGTTTGCATATTCTTATGATGAATCGGCATGGGAAAACATGTTATCCTTACATTTTAGGTATAGGATGTATTCAGCAAATTTATGAAAAAATTTACGATATGGGTCCCGCTACCGCCCCAATATAGGGGTCTTTTTTGTTATTTTTGTGGAAAAGGGAAAATGTACTACAAAATTTTTCCCCCTAAAATTTTATTGTAAGTTCTTAACGCACCAAAGCTCAAAACTGAACCTCCATACCCAAAATAAGTCAAAACTGAAAATCCATTTAAAGGTTATTTATTCCGAGTTGGTGCTAATATGTCCCACAAAACTGCATTCTAGGGGGTTGGTGTGTATTGGAAAAACATTCTACGTATAATTTCACTATCAGTCACCGAACAAAAGAAAGCTGTAGATTAATGTATATATATATATATATAAAAAGTATGAGAAAATATTATAATTTATTCACACTGACGTAACTAGGCGCACCATACTTTGTCAGCTGCACTTTGACTGATAAGACCCGTCGGCCTGCAACTAGAAACAATGAAGAAACAAAATCAAAACAAAACTCAAAATCAGCCAGCCGATTACTGACTCAATGACCTGATCGAATTGCATTACTTGGGGGTCATTTCACGTGAAGCGGCAAATATACTATTTTTCCAAACGCAAGGTAGAAGACATTTCTACATATGTATTTTCAACTGGACGTTTTTTCTGATGAGCTGTGGACGCCCAAATATTGCACATGTAACAATTGTTTAATGCTGTGGTCCAAAGATATTTTAATTTCTCAGTTTTTATTTATACAACGATAGTAATATTTTTTAATTTTCGATCTAGGTCAACGAAAATCAATGCAGTTTGGTATTCCCATGCGCTGGCTAGACCCGGGTGCACATGACAACACCTCGTGCTACGTATTACAAAACACCGACATATTGCATTCGAATATATATACGCGTTCAGCCTTGCTCCCGGTACCATCAGCCTTGCTTCCGGTACCACATTGTGATGAACTTCCACCACTTGAGCTACATCCTGGAAGTCCTAATTAACATCCTTGATGTCATTACATGCGTTGGAACAGTAGCCATTGGCAGTGTTTTCTCATGAAATGTAACAGACCCAACTCAATAGTAATGTCGCAAGAGCATTTAAATTCATTGGCACGGAAGCTCAGTCTCTCTAAAAAGAAATCAGAAATATCAACGAAAATCAATGCAGTTTGGTATTCCCATGCGCTGGCTAGACCCAGGTGCACATGACAACACCTCGTGCTACGTATTACAAAACACCGACATTTTGCATTTGAATATGTATACGCGTTCAGCCTTGCTCCCGGTACCATCAGCCTTGCTGCCTGTACCACATTCTGATGAACTTCCACCACTTGAGCTACATCCTGGAAGTCCTAATCAACATCCTTGATGTCATTACATGCGTTGGAACAGTAGCCATTGGCAGTGTTTTCTCAGGAAATATAGCAGACCCAACTCAATAGTAATGTCGCAAGAGCATTTAAATTCATTGGAACGGAAGCTCAGTCTCTCTAAAAAGAAATCAGAAATATTAACTGCAGACTTTGAAAAGTCTTCGTCTGCTTGAACCCGGTGTTAATGTTACTTGTCTTCATAATCACCAGGACATTTTTCTGCCATAATTTTCAGTTAACGAATCGAACACGTTTACTAATTGCAGCGATATTGAAGGCTTAATGATAGAAATGAAACTCGAAAAATCGAACACCGAGGACTGGAGTATCTTTATAGATTCATCCACGAAAAGTCTTAAAGCTGTATTCCTTTGTTGCGGCAATTCCTAGATTCCTGTTCCAAGAGCGTATGGAGTTGACATGAATGAAAGGTACGATTCGGTAAAATTTATATTGAATGCAATAAAACATGAAGGTTTGTTGTGACTTAAAAGTTGTTAGCTTTCTCTCGGGTATGCAAGCTGGATACGTTAAATATGGATGGTTTTTATGCAAATGGGGTAGCAGATGGAAGGGAAACTAATATTATAATAACAATGGGAGCCAAGTGCTGAAAGGGCATTAGCAGAGCACAATATCCTTCATCCACCGCTGATAGCAACTGAAAAATTCTTTTACCGCCATTGCATATAAATTGTTCGGAGATTATGATGAAAAGCGTTCATACAGGCTTTTGGATTCTACTTCCATCAGATCTTTGGTTGGGATTTGAAGCGAACAAAGCTACGTTTTCTTTCGACGAAAATTTCTTTATTAACCAAGTGGTTTTGAAGGAAGGAGACAGTAGGTCAGATAATTATAATAATATTCGTTGTCGCAGAGACTTCCGACTTCTAATGCTTGAAACCGCAGAATAAATATATCTGTACATTAGACCGACTCACATTGTATGGTGGGGGAAAAGGTGTTGCTTGTCAAAATTGATCTAGGTTTGTTTTCTAATTATCCCCAAAATATTTTGTGTCTAGCATTAAGATGCCGTGAGCTGGATGGATTTTAAAAGAGGTATTTTTTTGAGGGGTGGACAAAAGGAACTTCATTTTGTGAGTCGCTCTAATGTACATATACATATGTACATATTAGGGCGGGTCAAATTGTATGGAACGCTTTTTTATGATGAAGCGTATAGCAAAAACGTAATCTATAGGTGATTTTGAGAAATTTTGCTCAAGAGACCATAGGTCTAAGTCGGATTTGGAGCCACCCAAATTTTCAAAATAGATATTAGTGTTAATAGTATTTTTTTGTTGAAACCTTGAAAATGTTGACTTTTTCAGATCGATTTTCCTACAAAAAGGAGTTCGAATAGAAAAAAATTGAGCGTAATAAAAGTTGTTGGAAATTATCTGTGCTTTCATAATCTGCAAAAAAATCTCGAAAAAAATTCAGAATTTATTAGTTAAAAGTTAATTTTTGGTTATTTTTCGACAAAAAATTCCTAATATCTCTACTAAAAATAAAAAAAAATATTAGTATCGATACAGATACAGAAAGGTGATTAAAATACCTTTCAAACAAGCGCACATTGAGAAATCTACTATAATTCTATCCGATTTTATGACGAATTTAATTAAATTGTTCTATGTATATATGGAAAAATATCTATTTTGAAATTTTGGGGGGCTCCCAATCCGACTTAGAGCTATGACCTCTTGAGCAAAATTTCTCAAAATCACCTATAGATTACGTTTTTGATATACGCTTCATCAAAAAAAATTAACCCGCCCTAGTACATATATATAAATTGTTGTCTATTCTAATTCACACGGTTAATATAAAGTAATCCCAAATTAGTATAGATGATTTACTTTGGTCAATTGTAAGCTCTTTCTCCAAAATTTTACATTCTCGAGCTCGACATGAAGCACAGCCAAATAAGGAGAATTAAGCAAAAATATTCAGATCTGCCGTCTGAGTCACCTCAGAAGAGTATTGAAATCTCGAGTGCTTAGGTTGGTTGATTGGTTGGTTTGTTGAACAGGCTGCACGACAGCACGCTGTCTATCACACTTAGGCTAAAGAAGCCCAATGTGATGCCAGCAATTTCCTCTATAACAACTAGTGACTAGTCGTCTAGCCAATTTGCCCTTTCAATGAATTTGTCTATAAGACCTACAGGAATATCCTGTAAGGCTAGGGTGCTAACTAAATGTGTTCCGAATATCCTACTTCTTAGTCCTGCCAGAGCAGGGTAATCCAAGAGAAGGTGTTTCGTCGTTTTTTCGTCCTCTTCCATGCAGCATCTACAGAGAGTGGAGTTTCTATGTCCAAATCTTAGGGCGTATTTTCCTACAAGACAATGTCCCGTAAGTGTTCCTATCATTGTTCATTGTTTAGGTAAAACTTCCTCAATTTTGAACAAAGAAATGTGAGCATTTCTGTTCATATGTAGAACAGCATTATTCAATGAACTAAAGAACCGCATTCTCTAGCAGACAGCCAAGAAGTTTCTAGAACATTCCACATTTCGCCTTTTTATTTATTACAAGACGAACACTCTGAAGTTATTAATTGATAATTGTGAGAAAATATCGGTATAGCCCGCTTCCGAAATTAAAAATCAGAAGAATGCATCTGATATTCTTTTAAGCTCACCAAGTTTGTATTACTTAGCCGGGTTCGCACAACCCTGGGGCGGTCAGGAATCTTACAGAACGAAGATAATATACTTTGCCAACCACTTCGACCTTTTACCTTATCTCTCCAGTCGGCCATACTAAGTGTACGCAGGGATTCGTCAACCTGATCACCCCCGTTTAGTCTTGGTCTTCCCATTTTTCGTCTTCCTTCGTGTTCAGATTCGAAAACCCTTTGTGTTGGTCTTCTTTGTGTTCATCCATTCTACTGACATGGGCAGCGCAATTTTGATCTGCTTAGCTATATCAATGTCGGGATATAGCTCATACAGCTCATAGTTCAAGTGTCGCCGATACTAGCCGTTGTACACTACAAGGCCATACATTTTACGGAGTATTTTCCCCTCGAAAACTCCTAGAGATATTTCGTCTGCTTGCGGCAAGACACAGAATTCTGCGCCATAAAGCAAGACAAGTTGTATGAGAGTCTGGTATAGGTGAACTTTTGTTACTCGAGAGAGGCCTTTATCTCTAAAGTGCTTGCTTAGCCCAAAATAACATCTATTCGCAAGCACAATTCTCCGCTTGATCTCAAGGCTGACGTTGTTGTTTTTGTTTACGGCAGATCCGAGGTATATAAATTCGCCTACCACTTCGAAATTGCAACGGTTATTGACGTACACGCTTTGGACTAATCGCTTGGAGGCTTTGTTCGTTGAAACCATTAATTTTGTCTTGTCGTCATTTACCGTCAAACCCACTTTTGCTGACTACTTCTCAATTCTCGAAAACACGGCAGTACCTACTCTCACTGTGTGGCCAATGATATCTCTATCATCAGCATACGCGAGCAGCTTTTGGCTTTTGCTGCTCATTGGTTAATTCATGCTGACTGCAGCTTTTCTCATAATGATCTCCATTAAGATGTTAAAGAGATCGCACGATAGGGTGTCACCTTGTCTGAGGCCTCGCATAGATTCGAAAGGTACGGTAAGATCCCTACCAACTTTCACAGCGGATTTGGTATTCGTCAGTGTCATCTTGCAAAGGCGTATGAGTTTTCTAGGAATACCAAGGTTCAGACATTGCTTCGTAGAGTTTCCCCCGTATCGGCCTATCGAGAGCCGCCTTATAATCGACAAACAGATGAAAGGTGTGGCCGTTGGTGGTGCAATGGTTAGTCTGCGTGCCTCTTGTACATAAGATCCTGCCGTTATTTCGCGTAGTGTCTGCGACACTATCGACTATTTATTTAGCTTTTCAAAGTAGCATTCGGAACCGGTGTAAAACTGTAGGTCCCAACCCGTGATTATAAAAGTAGAAATCCCACAGCTCACTGGTTGTAAAAAGCTCTCCCCTATCCATTCATGGGATGTAGTGGGAAACCATTTAATTTTTTGTCGATTTATTTTTCGTGGGACCTCTCGCGGATTTGACGCAGCATGAAAATGTGGTCAGATGTCGATTTTTCAGACCTATAGCCAGACAATTATGGTCCAATCCGGTCAGCGAAAATTGGTTTTAGTATTGCGCACATTATCCTTGACAGAACCTTCTATGCTATGGATAAAAGGCTCATGCCACGGTAGTTGCCCCAGAGACTCGCGTCACCTTTTTTTGGAAATATGTGACATAATACACCGAGACTCCAATCGCCGGGGATGCATTCATCTAACCAAATTTTGCTAATGAGCTGATGCATGCACCTCATCGCCGCCAGCCTTAAACTGCTTCGCCAATAATCCATCGGCTCCTGCGGGTTTGTTATTCTTAAGCCGGTAGCTCGATTTGGTTAGGAGGGGGTAAACGACGTCATCCCATGTCCACTATTTCTGCTTCTGACTTTTAGTTAGATTTTTTTCTACTTTGTTCTTCCTTCTGGATATCTCAAATTTTTCACTCTCGCTCTTTAAGCACTGCCACTTTTGACGCCTAAAGAAACGCTTTTCCTCCTTTATTTTCATCCTATATCGCTCAATTGCAGCTCGCGTTACAATTGACTGAAGCATTACCATACGTGTAGCTTTGTTTGCATCATTTTCTATGCGACACTCTGCATCGCACCAAGGCTTGTCGCGAAGAGGTATTTCAAAACCCAGTATGGATGTTGCGGCAGTTTTTATAGAGTCGGAAATGAATTTCTAATGCACTTCAGGATTAGCATCGGAAGGGTGTGGGTTCTGTGCCAAAAGTTGCGAGAGCTTCCTTGAGCAGGCTGTGGCTAACTCTGGTAATTGAAGCTTTCCGATGTCCAGCTTCCCCTGCGTCTGGTTTCGTACGATTCTCGCTACACTTAATTGTGTGCGAACTGTTGCTGCTTCCAGGTAGTGATCAGAATCGAGGGTACCTCCCCTGATCACTCGTACGTCCATTTCACAAGATGAGTGCCTTCAATCAATTACCACGTGATCAATTTGGTTCTTTGTCCTTTGATCTGGGGACACCCAAGTAGTCTTGTGAATGTCTTTATGGTGGAATCTTGTACTACTAATGACCATGTTTTTTTGCCGCGGCAAAGTCAGTCAGTCTCATACCATTGTAGGAACTGTCAGCATGTAGACTGAAATTGCCAATAGTTGGATGAAACACAGTCTCCCTTCCTACTTTGGCATTAAAATCTCCTAGTACAATCTTAATGTCATGACCAGGGCAGCGGTCACACGTTTACTCTAGGAGCTCATAGAATATGTCTTTGGCATCATCATCTTTCTCTTCTGTCGGGGCATGCACACAAATTAGGGAAATATAAAAATATTTCGCTTTTATGCGGATTGTGGATGGACGTTCATTTACGGTATTGAACCTATAGACTAGATGTCGCCGTAGTTTGCCAACTACAAAGCCGCAATCAAATTCATATTTTTTGTCGAGGCAACTGTAGTATATGTCGCAGCTTCTTTTCCTTGTGCTGTCATGTCCTGTCCATCGCATTTCTTGGATAGCGGTAATGTTAGCCTTATAACTTTCGAGGACACCCGCCAATTGGATACTTGTACCGGATGGTTATAGAGTTCTTACAGTCCAAATGCATATCCGTAAATCTAGTGCCTTATAACGTTTACGGGGGGGGGGGGACGTCAATAAATAGGGGTTGTTTACGGGATGAAACTATTTATATATTTGCCAGCATTCCTCGAATTGTTTTTGAAAATAAGAGGCGTTGTCAAGTGGATTATGAAAGGGCATTTTGAGTATAATTAGTGTTGTTGAAATATTTAGCTTTTTAGATTTTTTGTAATAATTTTTGTAACTTAACTGGAGTAAAATGTTTTCGAAATATATATAGAACTATTAATTATTGAATCCGAAATAGAACATAAATTCCATAGAGCGCAAACAAAATCGTTTTACAGATTTAAACCTTTGAGATTGTTAATAAAATCACAGAAATACTAAATAATCTTTCTGAGGCATATTTCAGAGTGTCACACATGTAAAGACAACAATTATAATCCAATCGTTGGATGCCAAATCCTATCGTTGGATGCCTTCTCTGCCAACATATAGCAATGTCCTTAATAGTCTTTATGTGTACACTTAAGGATACGTGCCAGTTCAACTACCACTTGCTTTGAATGCTCTCAACACTCAAATGTTTATAGCTACAGTCCATATTTACTTTGGAGAACGTGTCTGAACCAAGTAATTCTATTTGAGCTAAATTCCTTAAATAAACATTTCCATTAAGCGAGTGAGTGATATAAATAAAACTCCCCAAAAATACATTCACTTCTTGCCACAAATTGCGATATAAAAAGCATAAGCACCTGATCTTAATATCTGATTTGTTTGTAAAACGACATAAATTCACGTGCACATGTTCCTTTAACACTGGAAAACAATAAACTCATCGACAATCAATTTGCAATAAACAGCATCAAGTACCCGGCATCGAGTGGTGGCTTGACAATCGCGCTTGACAATATTTAAAGATCATAACCCACCACACATGCATACTACTACATATGACATCACTCAAGTGGATGGCAGAGAGGTGCTTGCTTACCTAGAACAAATGAACCATAAAAGGTAAACAAATTCAATAAAAGCAAACATTCTATGGAACATCAGCAACACCCACCTCTTAGCTTTTTACAACCATTTTCCCATGAAATAGCAGCCACTCAGGCAAATACGTCGTGTCAAACTGTGTAGATGAGTGGGATGTAAAGTAGATGAGAGTGGGTGTGTGTGGGAATGTGGTGAATTCGATGTCATACTAAACATATGAATTTACGACTTGTACACGAATCTATGTTTATACGAAAACTGAAGTACGAAGTATACTTACACACGAGTAACGTCAAATCACTTGGGTTTGTATACAGGTAAACATGAAATTTTCATTGATTCCATACCAAAGTGTTCTAGAAATAGAAAAGGAGAGAAAGAGAGAGTGTGAATGTAGTGTATTTATTTATGTGTATTTGTACTAAACCAATCGATGTATCATATAATGGGGGAAGAGAGAAGTCCAAGGCTATGGTATGAAGTGCGATATATTAATAATGCAAAATACTGCACTAAAGGTGGGGAAATAAATTATTATTTGAACAAAAAATCATATTTAGATACAGTACAATGAAAATTATACGACCCAGAATACAGAAAAATTTTAAGTAGATTTGGTTACAAATGTAAAAATATCATTTTCATCCGAATCTACTTCAAATTTGTCCTGTTCTTCAAAAATTATGTTGATTTTTATAGTGCTACCCACACATTCTTAACACATCTCCCGCCAAGCCCCAAAAGCGCAATTCACTCATTCAGTCCACATTTTTGGAACGAAGTTCCTTATCGCTAGTTGCGGGAGGTGGCTGAATGAACAAAAAATTAAACAACTTTTTTTTAACACTATTATGCTACAATCCAGTAGATATTATCAACAATATTTGGGTACTTTTGCTTTGGTTTGTGTCTAGACTAACATATGTTTTGAAAATACTTGTTTAATGGGAAGTTTTCTAGGTGGAGCCTGTAACCAACATTTAGTATATATTGAAGTTTTGAATCCAATAAAAAGTAAATTTACTAAAGCCAAAGTGAAAGAAGTTTAAAAAAGAAAATTTTCTTAAATAAGTGCAAGTAAATTTTCTCAGAAAAAAAATATGTTGCTGTGCAGAATATTGCGGTGCCATGTAGCATCATGCTGGTTAATCAATTTCCCTAGCTGATGGTTGTGTACCTCGTTAGTATTTAAGTTTGTTTATATTAATAAACTTAATTTTTTTGTATGTAAATTTGTTATATTGGTGCGCTGACACCAACTTGATATACCTCAAACTTTGTAAAATTACGCAGTTTTTTTAATTCTGCTCTTAAAACTCATTTTTATTAAACGGCGCAAAAACCCAATGTAAAATATTCAAAAAGTTCAAAATTCGGAAAATTTTGTTTTCACTTGTAAACCACATGCAACTTTTCATCCAACAGCGATATCAACAAATTTTTGTGGATATATCCTCCAAGTCTAGTGACTATATTTTGTATTGGTTTGGATCTGAAAGCTAAAAACTATTACAAAGAAATCAGAATGGATGGAAAAACTCTTGCAAGTTTCAAGTCGTTTTTTTAATTTTTCGAATTTTAGATGATCACCAATTCTTAAGGTGAAGACTTTTCAACGTAAAACTTTGCACGTCATATACTTCAAGTATAGTCCTCCAAACCCTGTACAACGATTTTTTCAATTCATAAACTTAACGAAATAAGAGCCATAGTAAGTCGGTTTCAGCAGGTGCTCAAAAAATTTGAAATAGCCCATATATCAATCTTAATGTGTGAGTTTGATAGGTAAATATCATTGATCGATAGCAACCCATCATTAAGCAAGCTCAATGTGAGAATTTGGGCAAGGACGTCGGCTCGAGCAGGTATATTGGTCACCGCTATAGCGAGTATCCCAATCGCAAAAGAAACACATGTGCTTCGGACATCCGGCTTTGTGACCCCGTAGTATGCTGATGACTTTGATATCGCAGCATATTATATTGTAGGTATAATTAAGATCCATTTCAATCATAACACCTTAAATGATATTGCAATACGCAAAAGTGTTTTGCGTGTTAATCCTGTAAAATTCCTGGAATTCTGCTTGTCGCTGACGATGGGCTGCCACTTTAAATCCTTTTGCGTGAGATTTCTCTTCTTTAGAAACGACGCAAGATGAGGAAGAACGAAGTCCATTTGATCCTGATGTACAGGCTTTGCTGCATCATTTTGTATAATTTCTGACAACGAATATGATAATGATGCTTCGGTGAATGAGGTTTTGTATTCGGCGTGAAATCTTCACCACTTGCTTGAGGTTGATATTTATATGTCGGGTCCAGCAATATAAAAACTATTATTTATTATTGGAAATGGTTTTATTGTTTTTGAAAATATTCTCTGTGAAGATCAATAAAATTGTTCATGCGCTCAAACCAATTTTCGAAGAACTATTTATACTACGATTGAAATGCCTCCACAACAGGGTTCTTGAATGCTTCAACAGCTGCTTCGTGCGTCGAAAAACGTTGACCATGTAGTAATAATAGCCATTTGGTGCCAAATCAGGGTTGATGTGTGATGTGTTTCTCTTGTTTCTTTTTCCTTATTTCTTCCAACACTGTTGACAAACAGATGGAGGTGTACCACTCAGAGTTGACAGCCATACGTTCCACTGAAGGCACTAAGGCCACATGACCTTTCCTTTACTTTTATTGACTATTTTTGACTATGAGGTCAGACGTCTTACACATATTATTTAAACAAACACATTAAACTAATTTTAACATATTCTACCAACTGGCTCTATCCTTCGCCTTTTCTCGCCAGTCAGTAACACCAATGATACGGAGGGTTCTTCTGCCCGGTCTTTCCAGCGGATTCTTGATCGTCTTCTTTTCCGGGTACGTCATCGAAAACTTTCCTCGCTGATTCATCTTCGCCCATTCTGATAACACGGCCTTGTTAACGCAATTGACCCAATTTGATTCACCTCGCTATGTCCACGTCAGAATATGAATTATATATACATCAAAATACTCGCCGTCTTCCCTAACAGGAACATATATTTTACGGAAAATTTTATTTTATACTGAAAAATTATATCAGCTATATTAGATATGACCTAAGTATCGGACCCATATGCCGGGGCTGGTATAATGAGAGTCTGATATAGCTGGACTTTTGGCCATCGAGAGAGGGCTTTGTTCCTAAACTGCTTCCTGAGCCCAAAATAGCATGTATTTGCAAGCACAATTCTCGTATTTATCTCCAGGCCGACGTTGTTGTCCTTGTTCACAGTAGATCCAAGGTAGACAAATTCATCAACCACTTCAAAATTAAATCGGATGTCAACGTTCAAGTGCGGACAGAGTCGACAGATTTCTCTAGTCGTTGACACCAACAATCTACACTATCTGCCACTATCTTTACCTACTGATCTTCAGTGGAAGAATCTAAGTGGAGTAGTGCTGAAAAGTGGTCTCCCCACATTTTGAGTACACACTGATTCTCAGTCACCAGATTCCCATTCTCGTCCTTGCAGGAGGGCAGCCCATTATTAGGCCCGTTATTCAATCTTCTTACCCTCTGGAAAAACTGGAAAAACACCATGGTTTGCATTTTACCTACTGCCAGGATGATCACGTTTCAGCCGCCCAATATGGATCAGACGCTGACAAGAATGCAGTATGCCGAAACTGGATTTTGGTTTCTTCAGTTTTGATCCGCCGTTGGCCACGGGTGTTGCCTCATCCGCCTTCGAAGGACAGAAGTATGCTCATTGTTTTGTTTATTATTCTGTTTGTAATTATTTTTTTTGTATTTCTTTATTTTTTAAATTCCTTTTCTCATAATGTTTCTTCTTCCGTTCCTTATAACCTCACCCTTTTAGCCGGCTTCAGAAGTCCAACGACTTCCATGGTGAAAGAACAATCAATGCTTGCCCAACGCAGCCATCGGTGGTTCCCATATTCATCTTGAATTCCGATAGAAGAAGAAACTTGACAGGTAAAATTTTGTCAAGTGGGAAAGAACAATTGAGGGCATGAGAATTAAAACTCGGTAAAGACCATTTTTGGTGAAATGCGTTTTTTCACATATTCTTGTTCTCTAGACCAAGGCGCACCCTCTGGTATAACATCCACACCTCTATAGTTCCTAGTTTGGCCGCTAGGGAGCATCAAAGTACAACCATATTGTCAGTGAGTATGAAAACAAGGTATTCAGAAAGCAGTTTTTGCTTCTCCTGAAAAGTTGCAAAAATGGTCTTTACCGAGTTTTAATTCTGATGCCCTCAATTAATGCTTGCCCAACGCAGCCATTGATGGTTCTTACATTTACCCCAATCTATGCAACATATGTTGATCTTTATCCCGTTCCGTAAATGAGAAAAAATCACTCCTCGTGGGAAAGAAAAATCAATGCTTGCACAACGCATTCTTTGATGGTTCTTATATTTATCCCAATGTCTGTTAGAAATAGCAAACTGTGAACGGGGTAAGAACAATCAATGCTTACTTATAGTAGCCGTTGATGGTACTTACTACTCCCATTAACCCATTTCACCTTAGACTGTTGCCCGAGTGGGTCTAATCACCGCTGCTTCATTACCCAGCGAACCCCACCACTTACTTATCAGAGAACTGGTAGACTCACCATACGCAGACGCTAGAGGGCCCAACTCAAAGTCCTGAAGGACGTTCGAAAATTACCACCTTCACCGGACAACCAAAAGAAAACAATCAATAAAATTAAAACAACATAAACCAGTTATTTTACTAAACACCCTCTTCTAATATTTCTCTGGCAGATAGTCCACAGACACAGAACGAAACAATACGGACTACCTGAACCGAACGTAGCCTAAAATAACACTGGATACGAGCGAGGAACATAGCCCGTATATGATGCTGCTCTCCACAAGGGCGCTCATACACAGGATATCCAAGGAGTTCATCCTCCCCCTCGTTCTGCAATTTCCCCACTTTCGCTGAACTTGCACCCAATAGTCACATTACGGTGTTCTGAATCTAGTTCCTGGCGAGTACTCCTCCCAGCTAGTTCCACCAACAAATCCAACTATTGCTCCGTGGTTCTCCCACGTAATCATAAATAAAAACATATAATCAATACAGGAGCCGAGCAAGGGACATAGCCCGTATATGATGATGCTCTCCACAAGGGTGCTCATACACAGGATATCCAAGAAATTGATACCAGTAGGTAGGCTGCGGTTTCCAGAATCCAGTTCCTGTCGAGTACTCTTCCCAGCTAGTTCCACCGCCCAAATCTAGCTACTGCTCTGTAGTTCTCCCAAAAAAACACCCACAACGTTTGGCTCAGCCGGTAGGATCCGGTAGCCACAACATTTGGTGCAGCCGGTAGGACCCGGTAGCCACAACAAATCTATTCATATCCTTTAACACAGAATCTTTAATTAAAAAAAATCCAATGAGTGCTCGAACTCACGGGCGATGTGTTAACACCTTTTTGCTACACGGTACCTGTTCGATTTCTATGAACACATTTGTAAATGTTACATTGGAAAATAAAAAACAGCGTTCAATCATATGATGACGTTACATTTAAATAATATTAAAGACAAGTGCAAGCACATGTGCCATTATTTTCTTGCTTAATACTTTTTGTTTTATTTCCGCAAAAAACAAAGAGAATTCAAAGCAACAGACACATATACATACATACATTATTATGTTCGTACATACGCTACACAAGTTCACACAATTTTCGTTGCTCTATTGCTATATCATTTTTGATGTGTTAACATCTATAGCGGCGTATAGGGACTAAATCTATCAAAGTCAGATTTTATGCTGCTGCTATAACCAGATTTTCTGCGAATGCGAAAGAGAATAATGACGTGTTAAACAACAATGAGCGAGCAAGAGAGCAATGAAAGAGTTGTGTGGCAGGGGTGTGGCAAACGAAATTGTGTATATAGCGTATGTATTAACTTAATAATGTATGTATGTGCATGTGTCTATTGCTGTTGTTGAACGGAGATATAAAGTATACAGTGTTGGAAAAAATAATAGGGACACCGATGTTTTTCTAATATTTTTTTTATTTTTTCTATAATATTTAAATACTTAAATTAATTAAATTAAAAGCGTTAAGTACTTCATATAAGCTAACAAAAAATATCAAACTCCAATATGATTTTCAAATAAATAATTAAAAAATTTAATTTTTTGTTATATGGTCTTGGAAAAAATAATAGGGACAAGAATTAAAACGTTGCTATTTCTATAGAATACTATTTTAGTTTTAAATTATTAAATTAAAATATTAATATTTAGTGGTAGATCCTTTTGCATTAATCACTGCTTGGCATCTGCGAGGCATAGATTCTACAAGATGTAGGCACGTTTCCATCGGTATGGAGTACCAAGCGTTCTTAACTTTTTCCCACAATTCCTTTAAACTTGTGGATTTCTGGAGTCCAATATTGCTTTTTAAGACGCCCCAGAGGTGTTCAATGGGGTTAAGGTCCGGAGATTGTGAGGGCCATTCCAAAATTGTTACGCTTTTCTCTTGGAGCCAGGTTTTAACCAGTCTGGAAGAGTGCTTTGGGTCGTTATCATGCATGAACTGCCAACTAAGTGGCATTTCTTTCTCGGCAAACGGAAGCATTTCATTATTTAGAATGCCAACATAATCGACAGCACACATCTTGTTCTTAATCCAAAAAATAGGACCCACTCCGGATGCAGAAAAACAGCCCCATACCATCATTGACCCGCCACCATGTTTCACAGTCTTTTTGGTGTACTTGGGATCATATTCTTTGTTCTTCGGTCGACGGACGTAAGTCTTCCCGTCAGAACCAAACAAATTAATTTTTGTTTCGTCTGACCAAAGTACATTTTTCCAGTTTGAACGGTGTTGGTGTTGCTTGGCGAAAATTAATCTCTTTTGTATATTTTTTTTGCTCAACAACGGTACTTTCCTTGGGCTTCTTCCCATTAATCCTGCGTCCATGAGCCTGTTTCTTATTGTCCGACTGGTAACTTGTGCATTTAAACTCAGTTGTAGTTCCTTGGAAGACATAAAAGGGTAGTTTCTTGATAGGCGCACTAAATGTTGATCGAAACGGGATGATGTTTTCCGCTTTCTTCCTCTCGTTTCCATAGTGCGTTTTGAATGGATAGCATTAAAAACTTTGTTCCTCGAAAAGTTCATGATACTTGCTATTTCTCTAATAGATTTTCCCGCATTGTTTAATTTTTTAATCACTTTTTTCTCCTCTTCGGTTGTATGAACTCCGCGACCCATTTTTACAAAGCACATGTTGCAACAAAGCAAGCAAACGATTATTAACCGTTATTTTTCTCTCCTCTCAGAGATTGAGCTAAAACTAAAATGGTATTCTATAGAAATAGCAACGTTTTGATTCTTGTCCCTATTATTTTTTCCAAGGCCATATTACAAAAAATTCAATTTTTTAATTATTTATTTGAAAATCATATTGGAGTTTGATATTTTTTGTTAGCGTATATGAAGTACTTAACGCTTTTAATTTAATTAATTTAAATATTTAAATATTATAGAAAAAATAAAAAAAATATTAGAAAAACATCGGTGTCCCTATTATTTTTTCCACCACTGTATATATATATACGTATAACCACGTCATTATTCTCTTTGCTCTGAGAGTGCTTCGCATCCACACAATACAACTATTCGCTGCCGTTGCATCAGTGTGTTTTTTTTCGCAGTCTGATAATCTGTGTTTCGCAGTCGGACATATCTGTGTTCTACATAGGGGTTGGTCACCCTTATCAGTTAGGGGTATGAAAAATAGATGTTGGCCGATTCTGAGACCTACCCGATATGCTCTCGAAATTTCATACAAATCGGTTCAGATTCTGAGACCTACCCGATATGCACACAAAATTTCATACAAATCGGTCAAGCCGTTTCGGAGGAGTTTAACGGCAAACAATGTGTGATCGCTGTCGGACAATCTGTGTGAGCGCAGTCGGACAAATTGTGTTTGGATGTATTCACTTTGTGAATTTAGAACGTACCCGCGCCTATAGATGTTAACACATCACAAACCTTATCTTAAAGAAGTATCTTTGCTTAAAGAAGTACATTTTCCTATAAAAAGTACCATTTTTAAAAAAATAAATTTTTTCAAACAAGTACCTTTTCTCAGGCATAATTTTTGGGTGGAAAGTCATCTTTGATCCACGATCGAACATAATTTAAACTCTGAATTCACTTTTTTGGTTAATAGTTAATTGCTGTTTAAACTATGATCAAGTGACCATATGATTTTGACAGAAAGCCACAAGAAGAGCAAACACAAAGCTTCTTTAATTGTTAATCTAAACAATAATAATCACCCTCCCGTTGAAATAACAACATACACGTATCATTTAACTCGTAGTGCAGTTAGAACTTTATTTCTGCTCAAATATTCTCCAATTTTATTCCATATTCTGTATTTTATCCCTTCACTTTTGTTTTGCAAATGGCGTCAGTTTGATGCATTGTAACGGTTAGCCGATAAAGGTATGAATACCGGTTATTTTTCGTAGCATTTGCCACTGTTGCCACATGGTAGTAAGATTATTTGACAAAGCACTGAAAAACTCTTTTCGTATTTAAAGTCAGATCAAATATAAATAAAAATCACCTAATTACCAATTTAAATAACCAATCAAAAATTGGGCCTTAAGAAAGTACATTTTCTTACTACAACTAGCCTTTACATAAAAACCTACATTTTCTTTAAAGAGTAAAATTTTTTGTTCAACAAAATAACTTTTCTTGAGATAAGTACCTACTCTTAAAAATTTACCTATTCTCGAAAAAGGACAAATATTAATAAAAAAAATCCAATTTCTTAAAATAACCTTTTCTTAAAAAAAAACATTCTCATAAAAAATACATTTTCTTACAAAATCAATTTTTGCTAAAAAATACATTTCGGAACAGAAGTACATTTTGTTTAAAACATATCCTTTTCCTAAAAAGAGTACCAGTTTTAAAAATTTCCTGTTCCTAAAAAAAGTACATCTTTGCAAAAAAAAATTCATACTCTTATGGCTTTTTCTTACAGAAAGTTCTTCTTCATAAAAATAGTACCTTTTCTTAAAAACAGTACAACAGTAAAAAGTACCTCTCTTTAAAACAGAACCTTTTCGGGAAAATATAATACATATTCTTACAAAAAAAAAGTAAAAATATACTTTAAAAAAAAAATACATTCTTTGGTTGTTCACGCAGGGCTGCTTATCAGCTTATGTGCTGAAAAGATGAAAAATAAGCTCTGGGCTACGTGAACACCCTTCCATGTTGGTTATCTGCTTATCTGCTTATTTTTTTTCAATCAGCTGTTCGATAAATGAAATCAAAACCATCAATGTACAATTGAAATTGTTTGTAAAATGCCTAAGCAGAGCATTAAACAACAAATTATGGACTTCAGAGTCAATATGAGTACTTTGGAAATTGAATTCATTAAAGGTAAGTAGTCAGAAATGTATACGATGCAAATATTTATGGTTTTGTGTTTGTACACATAGGTTTCCCCGACCCCCCGACTTGCGCTCATTTTGATTGTTTTTTTTAATAAACAAAAAACAGATGTAAATACCAGTGCTACCAATACTTAAATATAAAATTTGAGATGCCATTTGCTAAAACTTCGTGTTTTTAGTGTTGTCAGCAAGTTAAATTTTTGGTATTTTCCAACACTAAAAATAAGCTGATAAGCTGCTAAGCTTTTGCCAAAGGCACAGGTTGCTCAAAGTTGCTTATTTTATTTCAATGCATTTTGTTGTTGTCGAGATAAGCACATGAGCTGCTAAGCTGATAACCAGTCCTTCGTGAACACCCTATCTATAAAAAAAAATCTTAAAAAATGGTTATCATTTTACAAAAAGTATCTTTTCTTAAAGATCCACGCCTTAGGCGTGTTGGAACTAACTCGTTCATAATATAGTATAGCGAAAGAAACTTCGTCCCAATCGGGTGTACCCTGACACCTCATGTAATTTGTTTATTACTGAAGACATTCTGTTTAGGTCTACTTAATGTATATTTGGGAACAAAAATTACAATTTCCACTTTCTCTATGGGTTTGCAGAAATTTTCCGTGTGTGCTCCGGTGATCACCCGACCGGGGAAGTAATTTTTTGTCCAGTGCATATTTAATATTTTTTTTCTTTCTTTATTGTTTCAGACAAAGTATTTCAGATTATTTAAGAAAGAAATAAAAGATGTAAAAAAAAACTTTGTGATAAAGAGATAAATAAATAAAACTTGGAATGAGGATCACAGTGGCTCAGACCATGATGATGATTTTGATAGAGACAGGGATTAAATTCCTTCAAGTACTTGAGTTGAAGAGTCAGATGTAGAAGCTGCTCCATCTACTTTAACGAGTGTGGTCCAAATATTATGCATCACAGTACCACCTCCATCTGCGTGCGACTGTTATCAAAAAATACTACTTATAGACAATCTGGCCACAGTTAGACAATCCTCACGTTGTGCTAAACCTTATTTTCTCGCTCATCCCAAGTCTCGTGTTCTCAAGGAACAAGTTGATGACCCGCAGAATATTTTTGAGGCTACTAGTGAAAATCCGTATGTATCAGAAACAGTTTTTGAGACAATATGACAGTCAGTAAATGGAAAAAGTGACACTTCCAGATATAAGACTTGGAAATACCGGCGTTACACCTGATATCTACACGAAATTACATTGGAGAGGTTCCATTGAATGTTAATATTTTAAGTAGTTTGACAGTTGTTACTATGAACAGGTATCAAAGATATTGAATACCGCTGGAAAATGCGTATCGAGCTAAAAGGAGATTATGTTGAAAAATTAAGAAAATTTTTCCCAACTTTTTTGTATCGTCTTTGATATCCTCTGTCCGATGAACCATTAACGTCAGAATACATGAAACTAAAACGCAATTCATCAGCCAAAATAAGAACACTGACTACATCTGCAATTTACACGCACATTCCGGAATATTTATGAATAACTGAGTGAGAGAATAATCAAAAAATACCGCTCACCGTTACAAGATAGACTCTCACGTTGTCCCTCTTTTATTCTCCAGCACTCGAGAGAGCATAAAGAGTGCAATAAACAGAGCTGTATTTGTATCACACAAAAACATGTATATTTGGGTCGCAAACACATATATTAGAACCTATTAATCATTGTGTCTCCAACATGTAATATTGAATAGCAAACACAAAGTGTTTGGATACAAGTATATTATATTTGCGAGAAGCTCCAAACACACTTTATATTTACATGCAAACAACAAAAAAAGTCAGATTTTTCAGAGTGTGATTTGCAACACTTTTAATGACACAACGAATTTAACAGTACATTGGCTTTGCTGCAAGATATGACCGCCATAAACATTACATTCATCGCGTGAGATATCACGAAACCCATGACAAATCGACGTTGACCTAAAGCAGACAAATTTTTATCTAATACGGTTTAAAAATGTACATTAAACGAAAAAATCGGCCAACAAATTATTCTCTTCGAAAATGCTGACGTTTGGTGGAAATTTTAAGCATCGAAACGTAGTCGTCCAAATTTTTACGACTTCAACTCCGACTTTGACTCCTAGTAAATATCCCAGACTCCGTCTCCACACCACGAACTTAAATTTAGTTCCTTCCCCTATTTTTTAGGACACTTGGAATACACTTTGGAATACATTTCGATCAAAATTGTAGTATGTATTTTATTCAAGCTTAGAAACAACATTTTGCACACTGTTCCATATTAATCGGTTGAGGCAAACATTCACACCCAAAAATTTCTGTTGCCCTGTGTAAATTGTGTTTGAGGCTTCACTTTTAAGACATTTGTCTACCTTGCACTTACTGCAGTATTTGTAGTTTAATGAGTTAATGCACATTTTATGTTGTCCCTCTTAAGTTATTATTATTAAACCTAAGTATTTACAGATTCTGGCTGCTGCATTACCAACAATTATCAACTCAATGCATTTCAGTCCATTTCATTTTGTACTCTTAGGTAGGCACTTAGGAAGTTTTAAACATTTATGTGCTTATTTCAAAATCATTGCAAGTACTTATGCCATTAAAGCTTAAGAAAGTGCATTTACACAGGTAAGGACTCGCAATTCAAATATACAATTTTGTATGAGAAGTGTAAATGCAGATCAAAGTTAATGTAGATTGTACTTGTAAAAATGTATACGATATTAAAAAATAATTAACTCTTATGTTCTGCAGGCACAAGGCTCAAAATAAATCCAAGTGCATTAAGACAATCTTAGGATAGACAATATTAAGACTGAGAACTAACGTTGCTTCCAGCAACTAATGAATAACACAAGGCAACAAGTTTGGGATACTGTGTAAAATATATCTCAAATACCACTCCTAATACATATGTATATAGCGAAAAGCTGTATGAGGAAATCGAATGTATATTAACATTTCCAAATGGGGTTACGAGAAAAAACACTATAAAAATTGATGGTCTATGATTCGGTTTCGAATAACAAACAAGAAATAAAGTTGTAATTTCCTTTAAGGCTAAGAGATCATGTTTTCTGCGGTTAGTGGAAAGAAATTTAGTTGCCGCGGGTGGGATTCGAACACACATCCGCTGGACGATCGTTTCGGTGTTTCTGAAGGAAGCATCATCTCCAGCCCGTTAAGCCAATGCACTAGGGTGATTTTATCTCATAGGGTAAAAAAAATTTCCGAATTTTTTTGGGGCATCCCCCTAAAATGTTTCATTCTGTCAGATTTTAGGATTGCCAAAGTTTGAGCACGATTGAAAGATGTTAACACGTGCCACTGGGGCCTCAAACTTTTGAAAATCTCGATTTTTTGGCAGTTTGGTGACTTTGCCGACCCATATCTCTAGAACGTGTCATACATCAAATTGAAGACGATACTGCTTATAATATTTTATATGCAACAAACATATACGTAAGAAGTACTAAATTCGAGATAATGAAGCCAATGTCCCTAAAAACGTGACTAGGTGCCCCTTAGAGTGAAGATGCAACCTATTGGGAAAAAACCTATTTTCCTTCCTATATTATCAATTTTTGGAATGAAAACAATTATGTCTTAAAAAAAATCAAGTGTAATAAATGTCTTTTTCATTTTATTCCCATTTAAATTTATTCAAGGGACTGACATAATGTGGTTCTGCAGCTATCCGGATACAGCTGACGGCATCTGCTGACTACTTGGAGAACGTATTGTTTTTGTTGCTCGTCTTTTGTAAGTAATTGGTTGTAATCTGTGATGAGCTTGACTCCTCGCTCTGCCATGTCATTCACAACTTTCAAGTTGTTTACCATCCTTTGCCCCTCCTGGTAGTTGATGTTCTGTGGCCAAGTTGCAGGATCTTTTTCCAGAAGTCTCACTTGTAAATAGGGCTGGCAGACCTTTTTCTAGGAATTTCGGCAGTTGCTCTTTTTTAGTTTGGGTCGCATATTTCTGGAGCACTTCTCATTTTCTTCTTCTGATTGATTTGTTAAGATTTTTGTCGCCATTTGGCTCTTTACGGTGTTTTGCACTGTCGGGTCAAACAATGCCAGGGCAACAAGTTTAGGACTAAGATACCCAGGTGATTTATCATTTTGTCAATTCCTTTTTCTGATATTTTTTTGTCAATGCTTTAGTATTTCAATAGATTTTTAATGAGGTCTAGGTCTTGTTTTGGTGCTAAACACGCTCTGGGGGCGTTAAACCAGGCTTTACAGTAGACTCGAACGATGAAAACACAAAGTGCTTCTAGGGCCTCTTGTTCTTGGGAAGTCTGCTTAAACTGGTCACGGAAGAGTTGTATTTTCAGGCAGTAAATAGCTTCTGCCATCCACCGGGTATGGTGTACTGGACCTGGAGACCTGAAGCGTACATATTTTCCGTCAAGATGGCCAAGATATATCAACGCCAACTGTAACAGCTCTTTGTAGTCGTCTCTTGGCTGGCATTCCATTAGTTTTCTTGTCAGTTCTTCTTTGATATTCTCTACTTCTTCTTTGGGCAGTGGTTTCAAAACATTCTCGCCTACATCGAACTTGGATTTATCAATTGCCGACCATTCTTTTTAAAATCTCTTGAATTTGGGGTATCTTAAGTCTGTCTTGAATTTGTGCCGTGTATTTCTCACGGTTTATTCTCCGCTGTTCACGGATAACGCTTCTGGAGATCTTATATTCTTTGGGATCCTCTCCGAGAGCTTTTACTGTAGCCAAAATGATACGAGTAGCATTCCTATCGGACACCTTACAGCGGTCCAGCAACAATGGCAATTTCATGGTTAGGACCTGTTTGAAGCCACTCTTGATTCTCTTGGGGGCAGATGGTCCTTCAGATTCTACGTTCATCTCGAGCTGTTCATACGGCGTTTCACGTCCTTCTGACTCTTCTGTTTTCTCGTCGTCCATAAGCTCCACCGCCTCTGTGAACAATGAGATGAGACAATAAGTATAAAGTTAATATTGATGGAAAATTCAGCTAGTGATCTAGATCTTATAAAGTTTCGCTACAAGGAAAATGTATATATTTTTTTAAAATACTTACCCAAATTTCCCGCTTCAAGTTGTTTGTCCAAGACCTTCCGTTGTTTCTGTAGTAGTCTTTCTTCAGCTTGAGCCAACTTCAGGGCAACTTTACTATGACATTTTTTTTTTTTGTTTTGTAGGAATTCGAGCTTTTGTCCAAAAAACGAAAACCTCGCCAACAGTAATTGTGGCAGAGTCTCTCACATTTAACTTCACAGTACGCAAATTGTAGAACATAGTAGCTAGAACTTGTCGATTGGAGGGCAGCTTACATCCAGTTATCTGATGAGCTGGATAGTCAATTAGAAAAAATTTGTCTCTACCTCTACTTCTCATGAAGCCATCACTTGTACGACAAATAAAAATGTTCAGTAGAAGAAGAATAAATGACACAGAATGACGCTAACTAAAACAAAGAGTACGTGTTAGTAGGTACCGACCTAATTAAAATAAAAATGTCTTTTGTAGTTAATATTTAGTGGGATTTTTTAAACTCGATCACACAAATGTAGAACAAAATGCGACTTTCACTGTTCAGCGAAAACTTTTCCACTGACCAAGAAACAAAACCATAAAAGCAAGAACCACGTAGCTATCCTTTTCTTTTTTAATAACCGACTCTGAACTCCTGGACTTCTACTTCAAATATAACAATAGGTAGTAGGGTAACCCAATACATTTTTAAACTAGTTTGGTTTTACCTGCTTGGGGTCGCCAGTGATACAGTATGAGGAAAAATAGATACAATCCTTACATAAAATAAAAAACATTGTTGTGGTTCTAAAATTAACAGTATACCATAGCAAACATATTTAAATGAAACGGGATTCCAAAGTCCAAGCATTTGTCCATAATAAGCAATAATAATACAAATAACGCAATATAGGCTCTCAGGAGTACCTAGTCACGTTTTTAGGGAAATTGGCTCTATTTTTTCGGTTTCAGTACTAGTTGCGTGTTTATTGTGTAGACTATAAAATGTTAAAACAGTATGACCTTTAATTTGATGTATGACACGGGCAAATATCTTTAGCCGTTCCAGAGATATGGGTCGCCGAAGTCACCAAACTGCCAAAAAAATCGAGATTTTCAAAACTTTGAGGCCCCAGTGACACGGGTTAACATCTTCCAACTGTGCTCAAACTTTGGCAATGTTAAAATCTAACAAAATGAAACATTTTAGGGGGTTGCCCCCAAAAAAAATCCGACATCGATTTTTTAAACCACCCTAGTATTCACATTGTCACATTGTTTTTGTGGTTTTTATTATAATAGAAATATTATGTTTGTTTAAACGTGAGTTTATAGTTCAAATTTATTTTTAAAATATTGTTGGGAAAAATACTTTGAATATTTTCCTGAACTAATATTTGAATGCCAACAGACATCTGATGAATGTGAAATCAACATTTAAATATTAAATAAGCAACTGAGGTGAGTGTTGAAGCAATAGAAACATTGAGTCCGTTTGAAACATTTACGCTTTTTGTATTGTTTTATGTGATAACATTGTGGAAAAGGTGCATTTATATTGAAACATTCTATAAAGAGAATAAGACTCGTTTATGCTCTTTTACTCATATTCTCTACGTGAGAGCGGAAAAAGAGTGCAATAAGTTATCTATACTATTCATGGTAGAAATATAATGGTAGATACAGTACGACAACAAATACAACAAGCCACATACAACAGGCAATTTGTTTTTGCTCAGTGCCTGTATTGTGTCAACTCAGCTGATTGCAAAATAATGAAAATGAATACAAAATTGAAAAAAGTGTCATTTACAAAATGCGTGTGTTTTATTTGATATTTTGAAAGTACTTAAGTATGAAAATTAAAATATTTCTATGTGATTTTTATGGAGGAAACATTTCAAAAATAGCAATTGTAGGCGAACGGTGGTTGTATACAAACAAAAGTAAATCAACTTTGACATAAGAGAAAAACTCACTCCAGAGAAAAGTTGAAATCAGTTGGGCTAGTGCTTCTACCATATGTTTGTACCATTATACTATTCAATACTTTTTGTCATCGCCATGTTTATGACAAAATAAAAACCACTATTTCAGTGAGCAATATTTATGCTTTATTTTGAAATGAGTAGGCGAGAAACAATATGCGATAGTCTCTTGGAGTTGTGGATGATGTGGACTGCATTTTAAATCGCTGGTATGGCACAAGAATTCCTGAGGAGATTGGAGGAGTTCTTTATTGCTTGCATAAAATCTCACAGATTGAGAATTTATGTAAGTACTAGCTGACCCGGCAGACGTTGTCCTGCAAATTTTGTTCAAATACCGTTGGCAGGAGCAGAAATAATGGATTTTTAATTTGTGGTTTGTATGGGAGGTACCACGCCCCTTTGTCCAATTGGACCGAATAGTAAATCTAAACCACCCAGGGCGTCACCCAAACGCATACAAAAAAATTTATTCAAATCGGTCCAGAAGTTTAGGAGGAGTTCAGTCACAAACACACGTGCAGTAGAATTATATATATAAATATGAGAAGGGTTAGGAGAAGAAATGAGGAATAAAACCAAATGGATTAGATCCAAGATGTGTAAGTTGAGAGTTTTTATTTGGAGAGAGAGATACTGATGCTCGCCTAGAGACTTTTGATGTGAAAGTGTTTTTAAATTTAATTTTTTCGTTACAGCAAACTTCTTCCTTTATCTACTTTGTGGGCAACAACAACAGAAATTTTGTTTTTGTTTAGGCTCAAATAAATGTAAGGAGAAAAGTACAACAAAAAACCTTTGAATCTGACAGAAGCGGCCAACTAAACAACAACAATAAAATTAAAATCAGCTGTTTACTGAGTTTACCTTCTCAATCTACTATGGGCTTATCCATTTATCTTACAAGAATATCAATTCACAATAGTTTTGTTCGAATGTCATTTAATACACAGTAATACTCAAGTATAAACTGTGGCACCAATATGGTTTCGAGATTAACATAGATAGATTCATTGTAGTTTCAAAGAAGTTCATTAGGTAAAAGTTCATTAGTTAAATCAATTTCATAAAAATACAATTCATGTTTGATTTAATACAATTCATTTTGGTAAAAGACATTTTTCTTTTAATTGAAGTATAATCTAAGTATAAAGTATAATCCGTCGGTGGTGCAATGGTTAGTGTGCGCGGTTATTGTACATGAGATTCTGGGTTCGAACCCTGCTCTGACGACCTTAAAATTTCTTTCGGCGTCGGTCACCTCGCATAGTGACGGCGACACTATCGAGTATATAGCCATGAAAAAGCTACTCAAAATACCGTTCGGAATCGGTGTAAAACTGTAGGTCCCAATCAGTGAGTGAAACCTGGAAAGCGCACAGCTTAATGATTGTGAGATTGTGATTGTGAGAAGGATGTAATGGGAAACCATTTATTTATTTTTTTTATAATCTTAAGATTGTGCAATTTATTTTAACAATCTTTATATATATAATTATACCGCTCGTGTGTTTGTGACTGAACTCCTCCTAAACTTCTGGACCAATTTGAATAAATTTTCTGGGTGGTAAATCTGGGTGGTTTAGATTTACTATTCGGTCCAGTTTGACAAATGGGCGTGGTACGTCCCATACAAATCGCTTGAAATATTATGCAGGACAACGTCTGCCGGGTCAGCTAGTATTTCATATAATGTTAAAGCTGATGTAAGAAAGAAGAAAGTGCAATAGCAAAAGAGCCTTCATAAGAGGCTTTTCCACTGTACCATTTACAAATGTGTTCATAGAACTCGGAGAGGTACCGTGTAACAAAATGGCGTTAACACATCGCCCGTGAGTTCGAACACTCATTGATATTTTTAAAGGGGGTTTGAAATTTCCCCCTTTTGCACATTCTTATGATGAATCGGCACAGGAAACCATGTTATCCTTACATTTTAGGTATATGATGTTTTCAGCAATTTTATGTCAAAATGTTCGAGAAAAATTTTTGTGGAATAGTTTAACCCTTTACCGCCTCAAAATATGGGTCTTTTTTGTTGTTTTTGTGGAGAAGTGTAAAAAAACACCCCTAAGCCAGGGGTGTAACGGTTTAAAACAGAATTCCGAAATATTCCTCATAAAATTCTACGATAAGTCTCTAAACACTCTAAAACTCAAAATCCCACTTGAATGCCAAAAATAAGTCAATACTGGAAATCCATAAAATGCATCAAAAAACTGCATTTTAGGGGGTTGGTGTGTTGAAAAATTAGCTCAGGTAAAATTTCACTATAAGTCACCGAACAAATGAAAAGTGTAGATATAATATCTATAAATAAAAAATAAGTATTAATTTGGGTATTTAAGCAAGAACTTTTTTATTACATTTTTCTTTTAGCTCTTCGCAGTTCTATGTCGTTATCAAACAAAAAGGATGTACAAGTAGAGAAGAAACAAAGACCGCAATTTGGCAACCCTAGTAGAAGAGAACCAAAAAACCAATTTCTTTCCCGCGTCATAACTTGATTATTTCCTACTTTTTACATACTTTATGTAATTATATTTAAATATGGTGGGATTTTCTATAGTTAGATTCAATAACATCATCAAAAACTGTTCGTGTATTGAAATATTCAACGAAGAGAGTAAGAGAGGGAGAGAGAGCAGAGAAACGACGCGCTTCACTCGTTTTCGTTGTTCGCATTCCACTCCATGAGTACATTTTCTTCTCTATACCATAGTTGCTTTATGTATCAAACAATGTCCAGCAAATGTCAGCTGCAAGAGAATGAATTTATAGCGTCCTTCAATAGGTGCACATGTTTGATGAAATCGTTCACCATTTTCGTCGGACTCTGTTGCCAACTGATGTTCAAAGTAATCCATAAGAGAATTCAAAAAATTTATTTTTGTTAGCATATGAACACATACTCAGCGAAAACATTGCTTCCAAGGAAGTAAAAAAAAGTAATAGGAGCGAGGAACCGGAATCAGTGAAAAACTGTATCAACACTAGTGAATTTTACATGCGCTTGGCTATGGATGGAAACACTTTTTTGTAACGAGCACTCTTCACTTTTCACTAGTCCTCATAGTCTTTAAAAAATTCAATTTTTGTATCTACATTTTCATTAATGCTAAAGAAATAATGTTTTTCTCTTGGTAAAGAAGCAATTGAAAAATAATTCTCAAAAGTGTTAATAAATTGAAACAAAATCCGCATTCAATGGTGCGGTTTACTGCATTTTCGGAAAGTTTTGCTGGAAACATTTTCATAACAACTTTTTGCAAATAGTTTAAAATGCATTCTTTGGAGGTATGTAGATAAATCGTTTATACCTAATTTCTGGAACTAGTGCAAAACTGATTCCCATGGAAATACTTCCAAAATTTTTTGCTTGGTAGTTCCTCAAAAGCACTTAGAAAGTTATCGACGTATATTTGAGCAATAGCGGAAAGATTTTTGCCTAAAACGTTGTAAATAACTTGGTTAATGCTTCGGTTATACATATGTGCACTTTTTCATGACATTTCGTGAAATAATCGAATAACAGTGTAATTTTCTTTAGAATTATTTTAGAGGAAATTGTGAAATGGGAAAAAAGCTACAATATTGTCCAAGGTTGTAATCCAATATTTCAAGCTGATTAGGATTTATTGAAGTACAATCTGGAATAGGGCCCTGACCAACCTCCAAAATTTTCTTCGGCCTGTAAAAAAAAACTGTTACTTATAGGAGCAAAACCGAGCGGGGTCTTGTGATAACACGTCCAAGTACTTTCAAAATTTGTTGGTTTGCTTGAAGCCCGAAACCCACTGTTGCATAGTGTAATCATACACAGATCGTTTGTAAATTTTTCTATATCCGAATTCTTTCCGAATGTCCACATAAATTGTCGATTTTTACGTCGGTATGTATGTGTCCATTTGTGGCTGTCGGTAGTGTAATGGTAGTGTGCACTGCTCTTGCGCATGAGAACGTGGGTTCGAAACCTGTTCTGACCACATTAAATTTCTTTCGAACGCGGTTACTTCGCTTAGTGATGGCGACACTATCGATTATCGAAAAAGCTTCTTGAAATAGCGTTAGGAACCGGGGTAAAACTGTAGTTCCCAACCAGTGAGTGTAAAACTAGAACCCGCACAGCTTCCTTGTGTGTGAGAAGCTCTCCGTAATCCCTTCATGGGATCTAATGGGATTCCATATTTTTTTATTTCGCCGATAACTTTTAATCTTGGAGTCCAAACTATGACAAAATTGCCCTCACTTGCTATGGCGTTGTGTACCAAAATTTTACTATGGAATTTATATTAATCCTTAAAGGATAACAGTGCTTAAGTTTTGATATAACAATCACAAATGTCTATAATACTGAAAAGTATAACAACACTATCTATTGCAACTTTTGGAACGAAAATTTTGATTTCCTCCAAATATCCTTCAGCCATATAGGTTCCATTTGTAAAACATTGCCTTTCAACACTCTTCTGTTTTGCCAAACAGAGCCTCCCATCCGCCCTTTAAGTTTGCCAAGTGTTGTTAGTTGTTCTAATCTCTAAAGTAAACTTTTGCTGCTTTCACTTTGTGTTTAGTCTGGCTAAAATAAACTTTGTATATTATTTATTTTGTTAAGACTTTGAAACTTGAGGCGATTTCTGGAATTGCTGCATAAAGGCAAAACTTTTAATATTTAATTTTCCAAATGATTAACACAAATGCTGCTGTAATTCCTCTGAAAGCCTATCGGAAATCTGCTAGGAAATGTTTGTACTTTTGGATTTATTAAAGAGGAAAGAAAGGGTTAATCAAATATTTGCTGCTTTTTGTTGGTCATGAAATTATATCGTTTGGTCGGAGTGAATGTAAGTACCTAAACGGAGGAACAACTTCTGGTACAGCGGAAGGTAAAATTATACTTTGCTGTTTTGTTAAAATCTTGAATACTGCTGCGTAGGTTCTCCCAAAAGTTTAGCATGGCCATCACATTATATTCAAGATTCAAATTTCCAATAATTAATGCTATTTTAAAATATTCCATAAAATCAAAGGAAAATATTAACATCACTCATATGCAAAGAATTTTGTATAAAAGCCTTGTTAGCGGAGTCGCGTAATATTGCCTCCGTTAAATAATACGAATTTAAAACTATTCGAATCAGGATTCGACTCCTGCCAATTGGCACGGTGCTGAAGTTAATACAGGGTGCTTCAAAAGTGACCGCCCTATTGGAAGATGCTCTTATTTTTGCAACTGGCCGCCAATGTCAAATCTGTTTTTACATTTGTGGACTAGACAGATGTAGAATACAAGTAAGCAAGGCATGCAGCGATACACTCCCCAAGAACGCGGAATAATCGTGTCTATTTTTTGCGTAACAATTCGTCTGTGGTGTTGGCGCACCGCGAATACAGTCGCCGATTCCCCGGTCGTCCGACACCGAATGCGCAAACACTGCGCCGTTTGGCCACTAACCTTGAAGAGTATGGCACCACTCGAGACGTTGCCAGGAGTGGCCGGCCCCAGAGCGCCCGTTCTGCCGAGAATATCGCCGCTGTTGCCGAGGACGTCGCGACGTCGCCGGAAACATCGACCAGACGCCGTGCCTCGCAATTAGCCATCAGCCGGTCGCGCCGTCGCCGGAAACATCGACCAGACGCCGTGCCTCGCAATTAGCCATCAGCCGGTCGTCCCTATGGCGAATTTTTGTCAAAGGCCTGAGCATGTTCCCATACAAAGTCCAGTCTGTGCATCAGCTGCTGCCTGTCGACCGCCAAACGCGTGTAACCTACGCCCAAGCCATCCTCAATCTCGTGGACGAAGTGGACGATTTTTCCACCAAAATCATACTGAGCGATGATGCTCATTTCCACCTCAGCGGGTACGTTAACAAGCAAAACTATCGCTTCTGGGGCACCGAAAATCCACGAGTGATGCACGAGGAGCCATTACACCCGCTCAAAGTGACTGCATGGTGCGCTGTTCGCGCTGGAGGTGTCATCGGGCCATTTTTTTCGAGAACGCCGCTGGTCAAACGACAACAGTTAACGGTGCGCGCTATAGGGCCATGTTAACCGTGTTTTTTCTGCCGCAATTCGACGAATTAGGACTGGAGGACATGTGGTTCCAACAGGACGGAGCAACGGCACACACTGCGCGAGCCACAACCGACATTCTGAAGGCGGCGTTCCCGGGTCGCCTCATCTCTCGTTTTGGCGATTTGCACTGGCCCGCCAGATCGCCCGATTTAACCGTTCCACACTTTTTTTGTGCGGGTTTTGAAGTATTGTGTTTACGTGAATAAGCCCGAGACCCTGGAAGCCCTCAAGGTCAATATTCGACACGAGTGCGAGAATCTGTCGCCCGAAGTTCTCGCCGAAGTGATGAAAAATGCCATAAAATGAGCCCGTATGGTAATCAATTGTGACGGCGCCCATTTAACCGATATCTTCTTCTGAACTAAACCAATAACATTCTAAAGGTTCAAATAAACAAAATCAAAAAACAGAATCGAAGGTTTTCATTTAGAAAAGAACATCGGATGACTTCTTTTGAAACTCCCTGTATATAGTTGAAAAACATTATAATCCTTGTTGCATACATCACTAGTCAATCTTAAAAATTTCAGAAACTGATTAACAGCCTATTCCTCGATCTCGAACGAAAACTCTCGTTCGTCTTGTAGTCGAAAGAAAGTCTATTTGCGCTGCACAATCTTGTCATTTCAAATCGAATGAAAACACAAAATGTTTATAAATTAATCGGTACAAATTTTGGTTCCTCTATTTCGAATGTGCTGCCATGTGGGCACACTCTTATACCTCGGTTATACGATGCTTTAGCACGAGTTAACTCAAACCGTTTTGCTTTGACCCACACGTATAAACACATGGCATAACCGAATCCACAAATTTAAGCGTGTCAATGATAATCGAGATTTAAATGCGAGTTAACGAATGTCAAAGCGTGTTAAGTGTCCGTATAAGCGGCTTATTTGCCAAAACGCTTGTCAATGCTTTCGTAACCAGTACCTCGTCTCTGCCGTTCTCGAATCGAAAAATTTTCACATGAAATATGTGAATTGAAATAAAAACCCTACGAATCGGTACAAAAAATCGCTTCTCACATGTGACTGTTTCTACAACATTTGTTTGGCGAAAACTTTCTGTGACGTACTGCTTTGTTCATACTTGTTGGAAAAATGCGAGAAAATCTCTTTCTAAAAAGTAGGCAGTCGAAAAATTTAAAATTTGAAACGTCAAATATACTCACAAATTAAAAGGGTAGGATATTTTGATATTGTTTCTACAAAAAGTCCTTTTAAGAAATTAAGAACATATTTTTGAAGTGGATAAGATAAGAATTATATCTTTTCTGTTATGTATTTCAATTAATTTTTCCGAAATATTTCAAAAAAGCAAAAAGAAAATGCAGTTCAATATATGACTATACTTCTTTTTGTTGTCCTTTTTCGCACCAGCTTATTTTGTTTGGTTATATTTTGTTTTCTTACTTGACAGCTTTCTTGGAATATTCCAATCAAAACGTCATCAGTGTTGCCTCTTTTCGCATTGATATACAGAAACACTTTTTACTCACGAATCGAGAAACGATGGGATTTTTTGCTCCATGCTTAATGGGAATACTGTTTCGATTCGAGAACTACAGAAACGAGGTACACGGTAGCCAATATGAACAACATTTAATCGCTCCTGGTTCAGATTACGAAGCATGAAGTTCGAAGACTTTTTTATTTAGTTAAAATTTTGGCATAAATATGGATTAGCTACAATTCTCTGGCCTACACCCAAATTTTGCCATCGGCAAAAGTTCCTGCGTCGTGTCAACATTTTTTTTCAGATATGGGCCATTAAAGCTCGGGCCTCGGTCATGTGCCCTCCTGCAAGGACGAAAATGGGAGTCTGGTGACTTCTGAGCAGTGTGTGCTTAAAATGTGGAGAGACCACTTTTCCCCACTACTCCACTCAGATTCTTCCACTGAACATCAGGAGGTAATGATTGTGTTAGACAATTTAGATTGTACCCCCCATCCTCCCGCACGCAACCAAGGCGTGATTAGAACTGTAAACTCCCGGCTTAAGAATAATAAAGCCGGTGGTGTGGGTGGGCTACCCGCTGAACTTCTTAAGCCAGATGGCGAAGGCCTTTTAGCCCACAACTTATATGTGGTATATGACTGGGGGAATATATGCCTGGCAATCGATTGGAGTTACAGTGTATTATGTTCTGTATTTAAAAGGGTGATCCGTGTGCCTGTTCCAACTATCGCGGTATCAGTCTTTTAGCCATCGCGTATAAGGTCTTGTCGAGCGTATTATGTGAAAGACTAAATCAATTGTTGTAACCCTAATTGGACCTTATCAATGTGGTTTTAGACCAGGCAAGTTCACGACTGACCAACTATTCACGCTACGCCAAATTCTGGAAAAGACCCACGAAAAGCAAATCGATACATACCATCTTTTTGTCGATTACAAAGCTGCTGTCGATAGCCCCATACGGGGAAAACTGTACAAAGCTATGTCAGAACTTGGGATTCCGGAAAAACTGATCCGCCTCTGTAAAATGACGCCGACCGACACCAAATCAGCAGTGAAGGTGGTGGCAGTCTGTACCAAGCGAGGCATAAGACAAGGCGACACTCTTTCGTGCACTCTCTTCAACATCTGAATGGAGATAATAATGAAAAATACTTCAGCAACTTGCGATCAACACCATTAACAAGAAATCCATATGTTGCTGGTGTATGCTGACGACACAGACATTATCGAGCGAAAAATGCGACAGGCTACTGGAGTATTTTCAAGAATCGAAAAAGATTCAGCGAAGGTGGGTCTTGCTGTTAATGCGGCCGTGACAAAAGTGGTGGTGTCAACGACTCGAGAAACTTGGTCCGCACTTAAACGTCGACAACCGATTTAATTTTGAAGTGGTAGATGAATTTATCTACCTTGGATCCGCCGTGAACAAGGACAACAACGTCAGCCTGGAGATAAATAGGAGAATTGTGCTTGCAAATAGATGCTATTTTGGGCTCAGCAAGCAGTTTAGGAGCAAAGCCCTCTCTCGACGGACAAAAGTTCAGCTATATCAGACTCTCATTTTACCTGTCTTGACATATGGCTCCGAAACTTGGGTCATATCGTCAGCGGATTAAAAACACCTGGGAGTTTTCGAGAGAAAAACTCTCCGTAAAATATGTATATAGTCCTGTTAGAGAAAACGGCGAGTAACGACGTAGTTGGAACCGAGAGCTACATTATTTATATCCCGACGTGGACATAGCTATGCGAATCAAATTAGGCCATTTTCGTTGGCTAGGACATGTTATAAGATTGGATGAACATGAACCAGCGCGAAAGGTTTTCGCGAAAGGTTTTCAATAAAGACCAGGCAGAAGAATCTATCCGTATCCCTGGTGTGATCAACTGGCGAGAAAATTAGAAGGATAGAGCCAGTTGGAAGAATTTGCTTAATTTGTTTGTTTAAATAATATTTATGTAGAAGACATCTGACATCATGAGGTTGTAAAATAGGCAATAAAAGTATAAACGTACTTTTTAGTTCCGGGAATGGTGATTGCCTGGGTTGCAGATAATTCCTATGACGTTGAATATCGTCTTTGGAACAATAGTAAATCGCAGTTTGTTTTAAAGGAGATTTTGCCCAGTCGTATAATTGCATTGGCTCTGTTTGAAGGTGACTTTAGGCTTCCACACTTCGACAATCGCTTGAGGTTCCCCTCAAGATCATCGGATGGCCCTGTTCCATGAGATTTTGCGTGAAAAGGTACAGGTTAAATATCTTTATGTTGTAACAAATAGAGTAAACAAATTTAAGTAATTTTTAAAATATTGTGGGGCCCCATCTGTATATTTTAAACGCAACCATTACTTTTGCTGAAAGATGCTTGTGTAGTATTTTCTGGTAATTGTAAAAAGTGGCAGTATCATGATTTCGGTCGTCTGAAATCATAACAATTCTGCCGTGTTTCACTTCAATTCCATGTCTGTAATAAAAATTACATGAGGTGTCAGAGGACACCCGGTTAGGACGAAGTTCTTTTCGCTATATATTATGTACTAGTTAGTACGAACACGCCTAAGGCGCCCGTTGAAAAATACAATAATTTAAATGGATCTTTAAGAAAAGATACTTTTTGTAAAATGATAAACTTTTTTTAAGAAATACGTTTTTTAAGGACAGGTGGTTTTTAAAGAAGTGGTACTCATAGTTCTTAAATATTCTTTTTGTAAAATGATAAACTTTCTTTGAGAAAAAAATTCCCTTATAGAATGCATTTGTTTAAAAAAAAAGTATATTTTTAGGTAATTTTTGTAAGAATATGTACTATATTTGAACGTAGGTCCTTTTTAAAGAGAGGTACTTCCTTTATTAACAGCTAATGTTTTTTTCAGAAAAGGTCCTATTTTTAAGAAGAAGTACTTTCTGTAAGAAAAAGCCATAAGAGTATGAATTTTTTTGCAAAGAAGTACTTTTGTTAAGAACGGGTACTTTTTAAAGAAGTGGTACTCTTTTTATGACAAGGTTATTATTTTAAGAAAATTTACTTATTTCACGTACATGAGCAAATAAATACTCATTATTTCAAAGGAATTTTTGAAAGAAAAGTTTTGTTTTTAAGAGAAGTTATTTTTTTGAAGAAAATGTTTTTTTCAAAAAGTGATTTTTTTTAGAATTGGTCTTTCTTTCAAGAACAGGTGCATTTTTAAGCGTAGGAACTTATCTCAAGAAAAGTTATTTTGTTTCACAAAATGATACTCTTTAAAGAATATGCAGTTTTTCTAAGAAAATGCAATTTGTTGTAAGAAAATTTACTTTGTTTAAGAAAAGGTACTTTTTGTAAGAATATGTACTTTTTTAAGGCAAAGGTAGTTCTTTAAAATAAGGTAGTTTTTCAAGGAAAGGTACTTTGTTTAAGAATACGAATAAGTATTTTTTTGAGAATATTTACTTTTTTTAGGAAAAGGCATTTATTTAAAAAAGTCTCTTTTTTAAACTTTGTTTACTTTGGCTTTTCTAAATTTACTTTTTGTTGGGTTCAAAACTACAATATGTACTAAAGTTTGATTATAGGCTCCACCTAGACAACATCCCATTAAACAATAAATTTCCCAACACATGTTAGTCTAGACGCAAACCAAAGCAAAAGTACCCAATATAATTGATAATACTGAGCATACTAGTGTTAAAAAATAGTTGTTTATTTTTTTTATTTACCACCTATCCCGATAAGGAACTTCGTTCCAAAAACCGAAATTAGAAGTGTTACTTGACAAACGATTGGGCAGCATCTTGGACCACAAAACTATAATTTTCTGCAAAATCACATTGTGCGATGATTTGAACTTCAGCCATATTATCCTTGAGAGTTTTAAAATAAAGCGCCTGTGCCTCTGCAATATAAGCACGAGGTTTTAAAGTCTATCTACAAAATCATTGGATGACAGTAGTTGAGTAGATATTGTGGAGATGATCACTGATTCTACTTAAGCCAGGACAAGATTTACAGAATTCATTTGGCAGAATTCATTTCGTAGCTATTAACTGATATCATACTCAGTGCGACGGGCATGTACAATAAAATATATATTTTTTGAACCAGCGCATATCCCGGTTTAAAACTTCTAGTGTATTATAAGTATACTTTAAGCTTATTTCGAATTTAACAAAAATTTAAAAAAATTAAGCCAACTTACAAAAAGTTTGGTTTGAAATGATCACTTCCGGTTTGGCACATGAATTTTTTTTTCAAATTAGATTTAATTTTTTAAAAGAGCAGACAATTTTCTACACCAATCGCGCACCTCATTATATCTTTTTTCGAAAAAATACTTTAAAAAAACCCAAATTTCAAAAACGGCAAAATTTTACAATCCCATCTTTGAGAAATAAACTTCATACAAAAGATATACAGTTAAGCCAAACATGAAAGAATTTCAAGAAAAATTGCTTGCCCGCTTCACGTGAAGTGCCCCACTGTATGATAGAAAATTTGAATATCAAGCCACACTATTTGGTCTGGACACCCTTTTTTAGAAGGGGCGTAAGATATGACGTTGATGAAAAATACTGATTCCCCCGATTTCTTGTTAAATTTTTCACGTGTAGCGAAAATTATAAATGCTGCATTAACAATACACTGAAATAAATTTATTTGGATTTGAATTTTATTGACAGATTTTTGTTAGTTTTTGGTTAATGTATGAGAAATACACACTACAAGCTTACAAGTCATGAATATTTTTCTAATTGCAAAATCGATGGTTTTTGTTGGAAATAATAGACAATTCAGTGCAACACACACTCACTGGCATGACTAGTTTCGAACTCCGTGACAAGTTCATCATCATCAGATGCCTAACTACTGTGCCTGAATTGATACCATCGGTTGATCATCAAATATTACATCCTAAACGTACATAGGGTGCAAAATTCTGTTATCCTTTTGAACCACTAACGACCTGTTGTATTATATTCCTATGTTTTCCCCCTATTTACTTATATATTTAATTTTATTAGCTATATAGATTATTTTCTCTCATGTCTTTCCAAAACTTGAAAATAATGCATTTCGTTCATTGCTCGATGTGGCCATAATCTTATTTACCAATACATTGGCCAAAATTGGCAAAGGCCAAAGGCAAATTCTGTTACGTGTTGGCTTTTTTGTTATTCTCGTACACACTTAGACATTTATAGCGTTATTTTGTATTTTTCCCCTTTTGGCATTTTGCCAAGAGGCAAATTGTTAAATTTCTATGGTCATTACGTATTGATTGTTACCAAAGGGACAG
Organism: Phaonia tiefii; assembly: GCA_963931995.1. Taxonomy (NCBI): domain Eukaryota; kingdom Metazoa; phylum Arthropoda; class Insecta; order Diptera; family Muscidae; genus Phaonia; species Phaonia tiefii. The sequence continues at coordinate 126,877,702 of OZ008371.1, forward strand.
AAACAAGAACAAAATGGCCGCAATAAGGAAGGCAGCTTTAGAATAGATTGGTAGTTAAATTAAATATTAAAATGTTAAATAAAAATGCATGAGAAGGAGCCAAAAGCTAAACTTGGCCTGTGATCATTATGTTCAAATGAGATTTTGTAAATAATATTAAAGTGCAAATACGAAACCATATATTTGTAGAATATTTCTATTTGAAAGTCGTACTATTGCAGAACAGATATTATATGAGTGGGTAAAATACATTGCTGACACATCTAATCAAGACGTGACACATCAGGTAATCAAGATGTGACACATCCGGTAATCATGATTTTATTTCTATAAATAAACGTACTGTTAAAAATGTGTTGAAATATCCAGAATCTTAAATGTCTATTTTGAACATAATTTATTTGCCTTTACTACAGTTGTCGTGTCGTTTTTATTTCAACATCACTTCGATTCAACATCGTCGTCACATCAACGCTAGCTTGGTATTCTGTAACTGGCTTGACACGACGTCTGCTGTTTATCGATATCTTATTAAAAGCACAAACAAAGTTGTCAGTCGTAGTGAATGAAAGCAGGAAGAAGAAGAACATTTTACAATTGTACTACAATTATTTTATTTTATTTGGTTAAATTTATTCAAGTTCCTAAAAAGTGTTTAATTTTCGTAACCCAATGGACTCCGTTTTGGAAGTTATTAGATGTAGACGCCCTACATCACCAGGTCAGATGAATGGAAACGGTGAATTGAGACGAGCTCTCCATGGATGCTCATGCAGTCTTTACTGGCCCCAGAGCTGCATTTATTGGATGGAAGGACGAAATGGCAGTAGGGGTAGAGGGAGAGTGGGAGAACCGAATTGTGCAGGATGAATGGTGAATCCCGAAAATTTTTCCAGATGTTAAAAAGATCGAATAACGTGCCTAATAATGGGCTGTCCTCGTGCAAGGACGAGAATGGTAATCTGGTGACTGAGAAGCGGTGTGTGCTCAAAATGTGGAGAGACCACTTTTCAGGACTACTCCATCCAGATTCTTCCACTGAAGATCAGGGGGTAATGATAGTGGAAGATAGTGTAGATTGTGCAGCCCCCCCCCCCCCCCCCCATGTCCTGGCTTGAGTATGCTAAAGCCGCTGGTGTGGATGGGCTACCCGCTGATCCTTTTAAGACAGGTGGCGAAGGACCACTAGCCCACACGCATCGACGTATATGTGGTATAAGGGTGGGGGAATCTATGCATGACGATTGGAGTCTCAGTGTATTATGTCCTGTATTCAAAAAGGGTGATCTGTGTGTGTTTTTTATCCATCGCGTATATTTAGCCAACCTTTGAATTTTTATACAAGAGGTTGTCTGGATAAAACTAATTTTTATAAAAACCGCATAAACCTAAAAAAAGAATTCAGAACAGTAACACGTGATAAAAATGCCTACTGTTTTCCTTTTACCCTAGGTCTACCCAATGCTACCGAAATTATGGATGCATCTATCGGGTTTTTGTTTAAAGATAACTCACTGATCTCCCCGGTTATGTACAACAACCACTCTTTTTAAGACTAAACATTTGTTTCTTGTTTGTTGTCATTAACTAATGGAACAAACGTTAAGGGAACTGATTAATACACACTTTCCCACTGCGAACCCGGAACCCCCAGGGGAACGACGAGAATGTGAAAATGTACTTCTAGTGAATACATCAGATACAAATCATATCGGACCAAATGGACAAAAAAAAACGGACCCAAAAAAAGCTAGAAAGAGCTTCTCCCCATATAAAGCGGCTGGACCGGATGGAATTCCTATATTACAACAAGATGGCGTTGACCAAATAACAACCCATTTGGTGAGAATTTTCACCGGATGATTAAAAATCGCCTAAACCCCAAATAACACTGCGCGACACCAAAAAAATGATGGGGTTCTGTCAACGGATTCTGGTAGAAAGGTCTAAAAAAAAAAATAAACGTGTATCAGTGTTTTTCCAGATCTGATCAGAATTTTTTTAGGGCTGGTCAAAGTTTCCGCCCCTCGGAACTTTCCTGCAACATATCGGCATGCAAAACTGTGTGTTTCTTACTTCTGAGCTACAAAATATATTCAGAAGTTTTATAGAAAAGATTCAGATAAACATTTTTGGGGAACAAATTAACCCTGTAACTGTCACGTATAACTATAATAAATATATGGTTATATGTAAATGACCATAAACTCGCAAAAAACTGCTCCAAACTGACGGGGGGCGTGGTCAAAATGTTCTAGAAAAATGATCGCCATAAAATTTCGGAACGCTCCAAGACACAAATGTTTGCCCAAGTGCTAGATAATAAGCAAAAACTAACTGCCTTCTAAGGGTTAATAAAGATTTTTGTCATTTTGCTGCTTCCATTAAAAATAGTCCACATAATATCATGAATTTTGTCATATTTCATCTTTTATCTTACACTTGGGCAAAGATTTGTATTTTGGAGTGTTCGGACACATTTAGTGAAATTTTATGGCGTTCATTTTTGTAGAATATTTTGACCACGCTCCCCGTCATTTTGGAGCAGTTTTTTGCAAGTTTTCAAAAAAAAAGTTAAAATTATGGTTATACGTGACAGTTAAAGGGTTAATTTGTTCCACATAAATGTTTATCTGAATCTTTTCTATAAAACTTCTGAACATATTTTGTACCTCAGAAGTAAGGAACACACAAGATTTTTAAATGAAAATCCGGCAACCTCTAACCACCTACGCCACCCGGATGACAATACGAACTCTCAAGCGGAAGCTCGGGAGATTACAAAGTGCATCAAATGGGTCGGCGATAATACAAGTACAGCCGAAGCGAATATCTTCACGAATAGCTAAATGACAATGAGGGCAATATCATCGGAAATTGTCAAATCTAGAACGGTACTTGACTGCAAGGAGTTAATTAACGATTATCCCATGCACGGCAGGCTCAACATCATCTGGGTGCAGGAACACAGTGTAATAGTTGGTAATGAACGCGCCTACCTTCTGGCAATGAAAGCCAGGAAATTTCAAACAGTGGGTGATTTAGAAGTTGGCGAATTGGAAGCTCTTGATGTTCTGGGCATGAAGATGCAATGTGGCATTCGTTGCAATAAGCACATTTTCAACGTGTCAAAAGAAGCATTCAAGTGCCTGGGCTTTTTAAAGCGATGTAAAAGATTTTTTCACGCCATCCGTTCTCCTCAATATCTACACCACGTATATTCGGCCAAAAATGGAATTCAACTCTCATATTTGCGCTGGGGCTCCAGCATCCACCTTGGAGCTTCTAGACCGCGTGCAAAGGAGAGCATTGAAGCTGATAGGCGACAGCACTGTATCAAGCACTGTGGCCTCCTTGGTGCATCGACGAAATGTTAGCTGTGGCTTCGTATTTTATAGGTATTTCCATGGAAAGTGTTTCGCCGAGTTACATGGCCTCATTCCAGAAGTTGGGGTATTTAACCGTACGACTCGGGTTTCAAGTGGAACTCATCCCTTTTCTGTTTCCTGGAGGTTGGATCGAACTGCGCCTTACAAAAACAATTCGTTCTTCAGCCGAACAGTCCGTATGTGGAATAAGCTTCCGGCAAGTGCAAGTTCTTACAACATCAGCAAGTTTAAGTTAAATATTAACAAGTACTTCTCTCTCTTTCCACCAACTCCTATCCCATTTTCCTAAGTCCAATGCAATGCACTGCATTTATAGGTGACATCCCTGAGTGTTGGTCATCGCGAAAAAAAAACTAACTAACTAATTAACTAATTTCGTACTCACTTTCAGATTTATCTCCCATGCTTTATTTTGTTTGCAACTATTTCCATTTAAACACATGAAACATCAAGATAACAATAAGAAAGGACACACGCAATTCTTATTTTAACCTTCAAAAATATGTCAGTTTTAATGGTTCGCTGTCAACCGGTAAATTACTGTTACGAAGATGTCATATATTTTTGGTTGCTCTAGATGTCATATATTTTTGGTTGCTCTGACAAAACCACAATATAAAATATTAAAATAAAAAATTTGGCCAAGGATAGCTACCCTTGAGACCATAGTGCATTGTTGAGAAAGTTATTTAACTTTTGAGTTCAGAATTTATTTTCAACTTGTGTGATTTTATTTTGTTTGTGCAAAAAAAAACGGAAGGCATTATAACTTTCTAAAGAAAACTCGGATCAAGCACAACTAAAATTGAGAAATCATATGGTAGGGCCAGACCAGAAAGATAACAAAAATGAATTGTTGCTTTCTAAAAATATAGCTTTTGAAAACTATGGTATCACTGCTTGTAGATAGGAAAGCAATGAGTAAGTAGTGCCAAATGTCACCCCACACGAAAAAGTACTTTGGTTAGTGACAGTTGTGAATGCACAAAGCGGTGACTTAACGGGCTAGACTGATTGTATGTATAAAGAAATTAATACAAAATCACCAAAAAACGTCAAAATTAATAAATATTGTTACGATTAAGTAAAAGCTTTTATTTACTCTTAATGACCAGACAAACATTATGTAAATAATAGGGCGATTAATGCTACGCCTGAAAGTATGCAATGTAACAACATACCAGCTCGCTAAACCACTACAAGGTGGCGCAAAAGTAAACTTCCGATGTTTTTTGGCTGCAATTTAAAAAAAAATTAAAAACTTTGATTCTTCTTGTGGATTATATTTATTTGGTCTTTTAATTTTTTTTACATCAAGTCGAGAATATGATGTCATGTAAATGGCCGCCGCCACAGTTGATTGTCATTTGAGCCCTTTTAATGGTATTTTCCATCACTTTGGCCAAAACTTCCGGCGATACGTCCTCACATTCTTGACGGATATTGTCTTTAAGAGCTGCAAGAGTCTGAGGCTTGTTGACATAAACCCGCGACTTCAAAAATCCCCACAAAAGGAAGTCTGGAGCGGTCAAATCAGGCGATCTTGCTGGCCAGTGCAAATCGCCAAAACGGGAGATTAGGCGCCCGGGAAATGCATCCTTCAGCATATCGGTTGTGGCACGTGCAGTGTGTGCCGTTGCACCGTCCTGTTGGAACCACATTTTTTCCAATCCCAATTCATCAAGTTGCAGCAAAAAGAACTCGTTGATCATTGCTCTGTGGCGCTCACGGCCCTTCCATGACAACGACGGCACTTCCATGACATCCTCGGCTACAGCAGCAATATTCTCTGCAGAACGGCTACTCCGGGGTCTGCCACGCCTGGCAACATCTCGTGTTGTGCCAGTCTCTTCGAGGCGAGCGGCTAAACGTCGCAGTGTTTCACCGGTAGGCGTTGGACGGCCAGGAAATCTGCGACGAAATTCACGTTGTGCCAAAGTCACCGACCGATTATTGGTCAAATAAATAGTCAGCAATATTCCGCGTTCTGGAGCAGTGTAGCGTAACATTGTTTATTAACGTGTATTTCGCATGTGTTTACTACACAAATGTCAAAACAGAACTGACATTAGGGGCCAATCGCAAAATTTATAGCATTTTCTGATAGGAGGATTTCTTTTGCGCCACCTTGTAGATGAATTAGAAGATAATTAGTAGATGAGTGAAGTAGATAATTCTCCACTATTCGAGATGATTGTACGGAGATAACTAACAACAACGACTAGAAGGTTCTTCAATTCGCTAGATATAACTACATTTGAGTAAGGTGAGTTCGTATAAATACTGGTTATCTTTGGAACGGAGAGTTGAATTTGTGATTAACCGCCGGAAAGTAAGCAACGCGATTTGATAGTAAAACATAAGACTTATTGTAAAGTGGTGCAAATAAAGCAGTGTTGGAGTAAAATCAAAGGATGTTAAACTGTTTTAATTACCGTAATTTGAAACGAACCTTGTTTTATTATTGGGAATAAAACAGCGAAAAAAGGACGAATAAGGAAATTCGTAACAATATGGAAAAGAGGACACCAAACGTTGAGCACACAAAGTAAATATATTAGGTATATTTATTCATTTTAATACCTCTTGACCATATCATAATTGCCCGGAGTGCAGTATCGTTTGACATTTCTTCACGGCACAGCATCCACAAATTACACTGTGAGACAAAATTAGATTTTTCAAAATGATGGAGTTCTGTCAACGGATTCTGGTAGAAAGGTCTAAAAAAATATGCGTGTATAGGCGTTTTTCCAGATGTGATCAGAATTTTTTTTAAGGCCGGGTCAAAGTTTCCACCCTTCGGAACTTTCTTGCAACATATTGGCATGCAATATTGTGTGTTCCTTACTTCTGAGGTACAAAATATGTTCAGAAGTTTTATAGAAAACTTTCAGATAAACATTTTTGTGGAGCAAATTAACCCTCTAACTGTCACGTATAACCATAATTTTTACTTTTTATTGAAAACTCGCGCAAAATGACGGGGGGCGTGGTCAAAATATTCTACAAAAATTATCGCCATAACATTTTACTATATGTGTCCGAGCACTCCAAAATTATATTATATTTCGATTTAACGCTCCGTTTTCAAAATATAGACATAATGGCGTTTTAGCGGCTTTTTATTCGAAATATTTTAGTTCTAGACATTGAGCTTCGGTTGAAGTATAAACTTATATAGTGAAGGGTTATATCCACATAAGATAAGATACTTCCTAATATTGTAAGCTCATCTGCTCTATGGTTCCCTGGAATGTTCCTGAGTCCCGACACCCATATAGGGCGAATATCGAACGCTTGGTCATTACATTTAGACACGCAGGGCAGTTGTGGTCAGTTACTGAAGTCAAGAACACAGATTGCAGGGATTTTATAGCAGCCTGACTCTCAAAGTAAATATTGATACCCAAGCGGTGTTGACGTTTCGTCCCAGCCAAAGGAAAATTACTCCGATTGCCTTAACTTCTGCCTAAAAGACACTACCATATTGTGGTAGACCATTGACAAAGTTTAAAATAGACTCCAAACTCTACCTTGCCGTTCAGTTTGGAGCCGTGAGAATAGAAGCCAAAATACCTTCTATATCCTGGTATGCATCCCTTCCAGTCTTCTCTGTCGGAGATAAGAGTGGAGAAGATTCTCTCAAACGTTGAACTGGGTGTCATGTAGTCGACTTTACTGCGTATATTCGCAGATACATCAAATTCGACACATTACCGAAGAATGTCCTGGGCGAATTACCGACTTTGCTGCCATTTCCCTGCAAATCTAGTGGTAACACGTGTAGGATAAGCGTCAAACCCTCTACACACCATTCCCGTTCTCAGGCCTTTTGCAAACAGATGTAGGTAAGTGGGTTGTCCTTGTACTGGCCACCAAACAACAATACCGTTAAGCAATATCGGCCGGACATCAGTTGTATATCTCCAGTAAACTGTTTTCTGGAATAGGCCACAACATGCTCCGATGACCCCTTTACACGAACATAGGGCCACAATGGCTCTACTGATCCTAAGGATAGAATGTTTGACTTGAACTTAAGCTTTCAGTCTCGAATCACACCTAGAATTTCCTGCACTATTTTTGAGGCAGATTTCTCTGCCACATAGAGACAAGGAATAAATTACGGAACCTTCTGTTTCCTGGTAAACATTATGAGCTCCGATTTCCGTGGATTTATACCCAGTCTATAATCGGTGCCCCACTTAGAGAGACTGGATCACATTTCTTCACGTGTGTGGGTTTTTTTCCAGCAGTGCAGTTGTCACACGTCGTCAGCATGTGCTACGACTGTGCAACCTCCAATTCTAACAGAATACTGTCCAGTTCTAAATTCCAGAGGACTAGAAATAAAACTCCAATTGGGGTGTTCTTCTATTCACATTTCGAGTTGAGATCTTGTGTCCCAGTAACGACGTTATCCGCCATATCGTATGTAAATTATAAATGAAATTAATGGTATCTTGGTCAACACAAAGTGCCGATAGAGTCGATCTTGATAAGACATTGTTAAAGACGAATATCGACAAAAGTAGATTTCTCTCTCTCTCTCTCTCTCTATCTCTCTCTCTCCTAGACAGGTTTCTCTATAAAGCTCACTAGCAGGTAGATGTATCCTTGTTGTGAGCATGCTGGCCTGTGGATAGCTGAGAAGTACCTATGTTCGTTCGCAAAAGTGAGTTAATCATCCTCTCCATTTTATGCTGAAAAAACGTCTGCAGCAACATATTGCGAAAACTGTGTATTGTATACACAGATTTCAGCATGAAATGGAGAGGATGCTTGAATCTAATCTGTGAAGGACCATAGGTACTTCTCAGCTCTTCACATGCCAGCACGCTTATAACAACACTATACTTATATATGTTTGCAGGCCTTTTTTTTCATATATTGAAGATCTGCTGCGTTTGAGTTTCTTTTTTGTATGTCCCGTTGTTGTTTCCAGCAATTTTCAACAAACAAAGCGATAATCATATATTATTACCTATTAATCATTGTGGGTCCAACATGTAATATTAAATAGCAAACATAATGTATTTGGACACAATTATACTATATTTGCGACAAGCTACGAACACGTTATATTCACATCTAAACAACAAGAAAAGACAAAATTTCCACTGTGTGTGAGTCAGAAAGAGATATGAGAGACTGTTTGGTGTAAAGTTGCTTTCGGAAAGAATACCAACTTGGATTCTCTACGTCTATCTGGAATATAGGATAGGTTGCAGCTCGTACACATTTTCAGTAACTCGGAAGACAAAATATATAGCCCACTTTGTAACTCCACTGGTGCTATACCGTCAGGACCAGGAGTTTTGTAGGTCTTAAAATTTCCTATTGTCCAGTTTAGAGTTTTTGAGGTCTTAACTCACAAAGTGAACACCTCCAAACACAGTTTGTCCGACTGCGATCATACAGTCTGTCCGAGTGCGATCACAGATTGTTTGGCGTTAAACTCCTCCTAAACGACTGGACCGATTTGTATGAAATTGTGTGTGCATATCGGGTAGGTCTCAGAATCGGCCAACATCTATTTTTCATACCCCTAAATGATAAGGGTGACCCACCCCTATATAGAACACAGATTTGTCCGACTACGAAAAACACAGATTTTCAGACTGCGATAAAAAAAAACGCACATTGATGTAGCGGCAGCGAATAGTTGTCTTGTGTGGGTGCGGAGCACTCTCAGAGAAAATAGAATAATTACGTGGTTATACATAGTATATAAAAATGAGATAGCAAGAGAGCAACGAAAATTGTGTGAACTTGTGTAGCGTAAGTACGAACATAAAAATGTATGTATTTGAATGTGTCTGTTGCTTTGTATTCTCTTTGGTTTTTGTGGGCATAAGCCACAAAGTATTAAGGAAGAAAATAATGACACATGTGCTTACACTGGTCTTTAAATAATTTGAAGTATTAATAATTTTTTAATGTAGTCATCATATGATTGAACGCTGATTTTTTTCCAATATAACATTTACTTCATAGAAATCGAACAGGTACCGTGTAATAAAAAGGTGTTAACACATTACCCGTGAGTTCGAACGCTCATTGAATTTTTCTGTCACGATGAAAAGAAAGTGAAAAGTGTATGTTAAGCAGGATGTCTAACGATTCATCACTGGATCTCGTTTATCGCCCGTTTTATTCCTTCATTTTTTGATGTGTTAACATCTATAAATCTATCAAAGTCAGATTTTATGCTGCTGCAAAAACCAGATTTTCTGCGACTGCGAAAGAGAATAATGACGTGTTAAACAAAAATGAGTGAAAGAGTGGTGTGGCAGGGGTGAGGCAAACGAAATTGTGTCTATAGCGTATATATTAACATATTAATGTATCTATGTACATGTGTCTGTTGCTGTTGTTGAATGGAGATATAAAGCATAGCCACGCAAAATTTCATTTGCAAGCCCATGGGCTTGCACAGTCGACGTTATGGTGACACACTAATACGTTAGCTACTTCGTACAAAGTATGTGTGATGTTGTGTGTTTGGTTGTTTCGTTGTTGTTGCTATGGCCAAACAAAGCGAGTCATTTGATGTTCAGCATTGCCCGGTGTATACAAAAAAACTATTATTTTTTATTTTCCAATGTAACATTTACTAATGTGCTCATAGAAATCGAACAGGTACCGTGTAGCAAAAAGGTGTTAACACATCATCCGTGAGTTCGAACACTCATTTGATTTTTTTGTCCCTTCCCAGACAGGTGGCATTAGTCGAGAGGAGTTTGCGCAGCCTGGGAGTCTCAGACGCATTTTCTATACCTTCGCAGAAATGTTTCCAATATCTTCTCTTTGAAGATCTGAACTCTTTCTTAGATTCTTTGAATTGAATTTATTAAGGATTCCAAACTTAAGTATGCTTTTTCGTAATTCCAAGCATGACATTATTTTTATCACAAAACCAAACACCATAAAGCATTTGGCGAGGGAGTTGTGGACTATTGCAAAAAACTTCATGAGTTATATTGTTCGTTTTCGAAGCGTTAAAAATTAGGTTTTATGGTAAACCCAAAAACCCTTGAAAATTGTAAAACTGTTTTCTTACTACCGTAAAACTCCTCCGGCTTAAAAAAGCCATCTATGATTTTATTTTCATACTTCAAAGCTAAAAATGTTATATCCTTATTTCTTGTTGGTCGTTTTTCAGGATGTTTAAGAAAGTTTATTGTAATTTCCGTTGTGTGTTGTAAAGTTTATTGCTATTTTTAATGAATAAATAGGGCACGCAAAGGAAGAAGGAGCAGACAAGGAAGCTAAAAGAAGAAGGACAACGATACAAAACTAACATCCGCTGTTTGCTTTTGTCGCCTCAGGATATCCATAGATACGATACCGTTTGCCCTTTTCCCTACAATATCTCTTGATGCTCTGGGTGTCATGATGACAATGATGATGCTGAGCTAAGTTCAGATGAGCAGTTTGGTTTCTTTATAAAGTTTGTTTGCGTTTCTGTTTCTATTGCTATTGTTTTTGTTATCCTTATTAGCAGTTAAAAATATATTTCTCGGTTTGTTGGCTTGTTTGTTTAAATTTAGCTAATAAATATATATAAGTGCTTTGTAAAAATGTTTTTAAAACTAGATGGGATCTACTAATATTTATGTCCATTGAAAATATGATGGCTCTTGAAAATTGTTTGCATTGAGTCGGATGGGGGAAGTAGCTAATGTTGGGTCAATGATGTAACGAAGTGTTGGAAAAACAGCAACGGTAGCTTTGTACCACAACAAAGAAAAAGTCATACATAGTTCGTTAATATAACACGGACCTATTGAAGACTTTAAAACATGAATTTCTTTGAAACGTTGTTAGCTACTCAACGTGAAGTCCGTAGCTATGAAATTTGAGTTTTAATTCATAAAATGACCCATAAAAAATGTCTCAGGTGTTTTCATTTCTAAAAAAAAAATTTTTTTTATTAGTTCGACTAAAAGTGGTCAGAATAAACCTTGCAAATGTCACAGTTTTTTTCAATTTTGCTCAGATTACCAAATGAATACTTGTTTAAATTTAATACTCCCAAGAGGTTTATTCAAAAGGATTTTCAATTGAAAAACCACTTCATATTTTGACGAAAACAAGTTGTAATGCAAAAACGATCTTTAAGTCAACGCGATCCTACCATATTAATGTAAAATTGTCTACGTTTCTAATAAGGAATTTTGGAAGACTGAACAATGCTCACCTACAGAAACCCTCGGTTGAGACAACCGAACAACAATTCCTGAGCTCAAATCCGAGGTCCAACGCGTCATCCGTGAGATCCAGCCACATCTCCAGGTCATGTAAAATTTCATGAAAAGAGTAATGGCCTGTCGTTCACTCCACGACCACTCCCAGTGGCCCAATCTTTAAGTGATTTCAAGGACCCATTCATGATTTCGTTCGACATGGATGGTTACAAACCAAACACCATTATTACCACGTCATTCACTACGCCACGGTTTTGATCCTCATATTGTCCAGTTTGAGTAGTATTTTGTTGATCACGAGTAACCAAAGTAGCGGATAGATGACTCCTCCCTGGGAAGTTCCTCTATTCACTCTCTTTGATGACTCGCTGTTTCCCATAGAGGCATTTCTAATTCTGCTCTGTAGTATTGTCACTATCCAACCCTTGAGGAATGTTTCCACGCCTAGATCGTCAAGTGATTCTTCTATAGCCGCTGAGCTCACGTTATCGAATGCACCCTCTATATCCAAGAAGGCCGCGAGGGTATATTGTTTGCTTTCCAAGGACCTCTCAATAGTTCTGACGACTTCGTGCAGGGCTGTGTCGGTTGAGCGGCCTTTTAGATATGCATGTTGGCCGCGTGATATTCTGGGCGAACCATCTATCTTCGTGCTGATGTGTGCGTCGATTAGTCTTTCAAGCGCTTTCAGAAGAAACGATGAGAGGCTGATCGGTCTGAAATCCGTTGCACTCTCGTGACTCCGTCTCCGCCCATTGGGATTCAAGACCACTCTTACGTGGCTCCAACCCATTGGTAAGAAGTTAAGAGTCAGGCAGGATCGGAATATTATACATTTACCAGATTATAATAAAATTATGTACCAGATTACAATAAAAAAAAGTTGATTCCACCAATATTTCTGTCTTGTGTTATCATTATACTCTCACCATAGGATGAGGGTATATATAATTTAATATGTAAAAAAATGAAACACCCTTAGTATGTTTGGACGAAATTCGTTTTAGGACTCTTTAAGACATTTGAGCCATGTCCGTCTGTCCGTCTGTTTGGCTGGCTGGCTGGCTGGCTGGCTGGCTGGCTGGCTGGCTGGCTGGCTGGTCAACACGATAACAATGAAATTTTGTCAGTGACTATTATTTGCCAAATTGAGTTTGGGATTGAAAATCGGCGTTGCGACCACGACCCTTCTGGAACCTCCCATACAAATCGACACATTTAGCACAAAATAATATTTCTTTCAAACATTTCTTCTGGTAGATGTGATTAGCTTCAACTCTCACACCGGTTAATAATCTGAAAATTCCTACTTAACTGGAGAAAACGGGCGAGACTGTCACGCTCATTCTGGTACCTCCCATACAAAACAGGGTGTTTGTTCGGGTTTTTTAATCCGATAAATCGCGTGAAATACTTCCGACCTTAATGAAATTAGGTATAAGGCTTCGCGTTATCAAACGCCAATTACCGATTAAAACAAGGGTGATTTTGCCACGCCCATTTTGGTACCTCCCATACAAAAGTTGTTTGGGCGTCTGGTTGTTCGGCACGAGAAGTCCCGCAAAACCGAACCAATCTTTATGAAAGTTTGTACTAGTCAATATTTAGTGAAATAAAACCTCCTATAGAAAATGAGCTATTTTGCTACACCCACTCTGGTACCTCCCATACAAAAATTGGGCGGATGTCCAGTTGATCGACACGATAACTCTCGTAAACTACAACCGATCTTAATAAAATTCGGTACTAGCCAATATTTTGCTAAAAGCAACTATGTAAGAAATAATTGCCTATTAGGTCACGCCCAGTTTCGTACCTCGCATACAAAAGCTGTTTGGGCGTCTGGTTGTTCGGCACGAGAAGTCCCGCAAAACCGAACCAATCTTTATGAAAGTTTGTACTAGTCAATATTTAGTGAAATAAAACTCTCCTATAGAAAATGAGCTATTTTGCTACACCCACTCTGGTACCTCCCATACAAAAATTGGGCGGATGGCCAGTTGATCGACACGATAACTCTCGTAAACTACAACCGATCTTAAAAAAATTCGGTACTAGCCAATATTTTGCTAAAAGCTACTGTGTAACTAATAACTGACTATTGTGCCACTCACAGTTTCGTACGTCCCATACAAAAGTTGGTCGTATTTGCAGTTTACCGACTCGATATCTCCAATAGTACTTATCAAAATTTTGGCAACAACTTGCCATGCCCAATTTTGTACCTCGCATATAAATATTGGGAGGGAAACTATCAAATTTGGGTGGTTTGACGTGAATCTGCTATTGAATATGGTCACTCTTGATTATGGGCATTTTTTAACAGAACTCCCACGCAATGGATGACTTAGGGTGACGGTATGATTAAGTCGGTTCACCCGACTGAAACTTTTGTATTGGTTTTAAGTTCTTATACATCTAAAAAAAACACACCCGTTACATACATACATGGAAATACATCACATATTTTTTTTTACTTTTCCTTATGCCATTCAAAAAGGACTCTCTTACAGGCCTTCTAACAGGCCTTTTGGGACACAGTTCCTTATCGCACGTTGCGGGATGGAAGCTAAATGAAAATAAAAATTAAACAACTTTTGTTTTAACACTATTCTGCTACAACCCAGAATTATCAACTATTTATATTGTTTACTTCATAGATATCATAGGGAAAGAAATTAACTACACGCTGCAAAAAATTGCATGAGATGTCATGGGACACCCGTTGCAACGAAGTTTCTTTCGCTATACATTAATTATGCAATTAGTTAGTTCCAGCACGTATAAAACGCCCGTTGAAAAGTACGATAATTTAAATGGATCTTTAAGAAAAGGTACTTTTTGTAAAATAAAAAACTTTTTTTAATAACTTTTTTTTTCTGCAAAATATTTTTTAAAAAAAAATTTATATTTTTAGGTCCTTTTTGTAAGAATATGTATTATCTTTAAGGAATATGTATTATATGGGTCCGTTTTTAAAGAGGGGTACTTCTTTTATTAAAAGATAATGTGTTTTTTAAGAAAAGGTACTATTTTTAAGAAGAAGTACTTTCTGTAAGAAAAACAGGTACTTTTTAAAGAAGTGGTACACTTTTTAGGAAAAGGTTATTTTTTAACAAAATTTACTTATTTTCAGAAAGGCTACTTATCTCAAGAAAAAAAGGCAATATTTTATTTTTAAGAAAAAGAATTTTTGTAAGAAAAGGTACTTTTTATAACAAGATATTTTTTTGAAGAAAAGCTTTTTTTAAGAAAAGGTAACTTTTTTAGATTTGGTTCTTTTTTCAAGAATAGGCAAAATTTTAAGAGTAGATAGATAGTAGATATTGTCCTATTAAATGAGACAAAATTAAACCATAGACGCAATGTAATATTTGAAAATTATAAAATCATAAGCAAATATAGAATTGATGCAACTGTTATATTAATCAAGAATAACAGTCACTATAACAAAAGTTGATGTTCGCTAGATGCTTTAGAGACATGCTCCATAAGTTGTTAGTTATTACATGTGCGTCCTATCCGGCTGCTCGTAGACTTGCAAAAACTATTTGATTCTATGAATCTTCACAAATTCAAATAACTACTATGTACTAGGAGGGAGACTTGAATTTCAAGCACACAGAATGGAGTAATACTGTTAATAATGCAAAAGGCGATAACCTTAAAAATTTCAACATCGAAGTCCTTACACTTCCAACATGTTCAGCGAAGCCCACTTTCCTTAGCCGTAATTATGTCATAATGGCTTCCATTGAAGCCAGCACACTATCATGACTATCAAACAGCCAAAGTGAAAGAGCACAACCTTCATATTCGTCCCTGACTGTACAAATACAGTAATAATTACCAAATCCTAAAAGTATGCAGAATAATACTGTGCTGTATACTGGGTTATAGCATAATACAGTTAAAAAAAAGTTGTTTAAAATTTTTTCATTTAGCCCCCATCCCGCAACGTGCGATAAGGAACTTCGTTCCAATAATAACCCCAGCAACATATTGCAGGAAACATGTACATGTTTTCCAGCATTGTTCTCATGAATTGAAGATGTGTCGCCTTTTTGTTTCTTTGTTGTTTAAAATTTTTTCATTTAGCCCCCATCCCGCAACGTGCGATAAGGAACTTCGTTCCAATAATAACCCCAGCAACATATTGCAGGAAACATGTACATGTTTTCCAGCATTGTTCTCATGAATTGAAGATGTGTCGCCTTTTTGTTTCTTTGTTGTCTATATCGTTTTTGTTTTCACCAACAAACAAAACCACATTTGGGTCCCAAAACATATATTATAGCCTATTAACCATTGTGTCTCAAACATGTTATATTAAATAGCAAACACGATGTGTTTGGGCACAAGAATAGTATATTTGCGACAAGCTACAAACACGTTATGTTTGCATCCAAAACAAAAGCAGATTATTCAGCATCTAGATGTCACACATATGTTGGGAAATTTCTTGTTTAATAAAAAGCTTTATAGGTGGAGCCTGTAACCAATATTTAGTATATATTGTAGTTTTCAACCCAATATAAAGTAAATATAGAAAAGCCAAAGTGCCAGAAGTTTAATTAAATATAATTGTCTTAAATAAGTGAATTTTTTCTCAAAATAAAATTCTTAAACAAATTCTTAAACCAAGTAACTTTTCTTAAACAAAAATACTTTATGTTGAAGAAGTACCTTTGGCTAAAAAATTAAAATTTTCGCACAAAAAGGAAATTTTTTTAAAAAGTGAATTTTTTTTTAATAAGTACCTTTTCTTAAAAAAGTGAATTTTTGCATTTTCTTAAAAAACTACTTTTTTTTCAAGAGTATGTTTTTTGTGAAACAAAATAACTTTTCTTGAGATAAGTACCTACACGTGATAATGTGCCTGTTCTTGAAAAAATATCAATTCTAAAAAATTCCCTTTTCTTTAAAAAAAAACATTTTCTTCAAAAAAAAAACACTTCTTCAGAAAAATACTTTCTCTTAAAAAAAATCTTTTTTTACAAAAATTCCTTTTCTTAAAAATACAATAATATATTTTCTTTTCTTTTATTGAGATAAGTAGTCTTTCTGACAATAAGTAAATTTTAAATAAAAAAATATTTTTAATTAAAAAAAAATAACCTTTTCCTAAAAAGAGTACCAATTCTTTAAAGAGTACCTGTTGGGTCATTCCAAAAAAAATCGACACAAAAATCAGTATTTTCGAACTCGACCACTTTGATTGGAAGATTTGGACAGTAGTTTCTCTTCGTCCATACGAATTCTATGACACAAGAATTGAGTCAAAATTCAAAGTAGTTTTTGTTTTATGGTTCGATGAAGTAGGTATTGTATGGCACTTAGTGAAAAAAGGACCTGACTTAAAACTGGTATAACTTTGGAATGCGCTAATAGATATCAAAATTTTGGATACCGTTTTAAAGTCTGCAAAACCAGCTTTAACAATAGTCCATACAACAGTCATGTCGTTGCGGTTCAATGTTATTGAAACGTCTACAGATTCCTTTATCCTTGAATATCCTGGCATAACGTGTCTTTAATTTCTGATTTCCCCCAAAAAAAACAATTTCTTAATAGGATCTCCATGGTATCAATAGATACATAAGGCTTGGTAAAGACTGCTCGAGTTTTGCTGTGTTAGTTTCGATTTTTCAAGTAGTGATTAGGTATAGCACAGTGATACAAAAAACACTAAAGTAGAAATACCTGCGAAGTGATAGTATTTTTCTTCTGTCGAGTGAAACAAGACTCTGCAATATCTTGAAAACTGGTTAAAAAAAAAACACTGTTTTGTGTACGTTTGGGCACTTATAAGCCTGTAAGTTAGTTGATTATCAACTGATTCGCACTTTCTCACCGGATTTAAAAAGAAGAAACTTAGGCCTTTCAAACTATATATACGTTATTTATGAAAATATGAGAAGTCTGTGTGTATTTGTCCAGCAAACAGATATTTTTTAATTTTTTTTTTGCCATTTTTCAATTTAGGCGACGAATTTATTCAAAAGGGGCTAAGTTTCTTCTTCTTAAATCCGGTGATAAAGTGCAAATCAGTTGATAATCAACTAACTTACAGGCTTACAACTTACTTCCCAGGTATTTCTACTTTAGTAGATTTTGTAACTGTGTTATGCGTAGTCACTACTTGAAAAATCAAAACTAAAACAACAAAACTCGAGCAGTCTTTACCAAACCTTATGTATCTACTGGTTCCATGGAGATCCTATTTGGAAACTTGGCTATGATGTAGAGAAAAAGCAGGACTTTCTTTTTTGGTGCAGGAAATCAAAAATTAGAGATACGTTATGCCAGGGTATTCAAGGATAAAGGATTTGTGCAAGCTTGAAGTGATATCCAACGTTTTGAAATCAATTAACCTATTCCAAAGTTATGCCATTTGGAACGAAGTTCCTTATCGCACGTTAAGGGATGGGGGCCAAATTAAAAAATTTTAAACAACTTTTTTTTAACAACTTTATTACAACCCATTATTATCAACTATATTGGGTACTTTTAGTTTGGTTTGGTTTAACGGGAAGTTTTCTAGGTGGAGCCTGTGTATTACATATTGTAGTTTTGAACCCAATAAAAATAAAATTTAGAAAAGCCAAAGCGCAAGACTGGCAAATCCATGAACTACAACCCTGAGCATGGAATTACATTTGGCAGCACACTCACTCTTACACTCGTACTTTTTGTTTTATTTGTGTCTAGATTAACATATCGGGGTATATTTGTTGTATAATGGGAAATTTTCTAGGTGGAGACTGTTTATTACATATTGTAGTTTGAACCGAATATAAGTAAATTTAGAAAAGCCAACGTGAAAGAAGTTTAAAAATAGTATTTTCTTAAATAAGTGCGTTTTAAAAAAAAAAAAAAGTAAATTTTCTCAAAAAAAATACCTATTTTTAAACAGAGCACCTTAACTTAACAAAATACCTTATCTTAAAGAAGTACCTTTGCTTAAAAAAGTAAATTTTCTTACCAAAGTACCTTTTCTTAAAAAAGTTAATTTTTTAAATGAGTACCTTTTCTTAAAAAAGTACATTATCGTACAACAAATTGCCTTTTCTTAAAAAATTCGCTTTTCTTTGAAGAGTATTTTTTTTGTAAAACAAAATTACTTTTCTTGAGATAAGTACCTACTCTCAAAATTTTGCCTATTTTTTCGTAAAAAAAAAGAGTTTTCTTCGAAAAAAATATCTTCTCTTACAAAAAATACCTTCTATTACAAAAAATACATTTTCTTAAAAGTTCCCTTTCTTAAAAATAAAATAATACCTTTTCTTTTCCTTACATTTTCGTAAAGAGTCGTAAAGAGTACCAAAGAGTTCGTAAAGAGTACCAGTTCTTTAAAAAGTACCTGTTCTTTCAAAAAAAGTATTTCTTTGTTAAAAAATTTCGTACTCTTACGCTTTTTCTTCCATAAAAATATTAGCTTTTAATACAAGAAGTACCTCCCATCAAAGAAAGGACCTTATCGGGAAAATATAATACATATTCTTACAAAAGGGACCTACAGATATACTTTTTTTTTTAAAAATACATCCAATAAATAAAAATTTTTTAAAAAAAAAGTTTATAATTTTACAAAAACTATCTTTTCTTAATCCATTTAAATCCATTTAAATTACAGTATTTTTCAACAGGCGCCTTCAGCGTGTTGGAACTAATTGGTACATAATATATAGCGAAAGGTACTTCGTTCCAACCGCGTGTCCCCTGATGCCTCATGTCCCCTGATACCACAGGTTCTTTTTCAGACAGTGCCAAACAATACCAACTTCAACGAACCATAAAACGAAAGTACTTAGAATTTTGACTCAATTCTGGTGTCATAGAATTCGTATGGACGAGGAGAAACTTCTGTTTAATTTTCATACAATTCAATAGGGGTTGGGTCCTGGACTGTGTTGAAATATTTTGGAATTACCCTGTACTTAAAACAGTTCTTCTTTGTAAAAAAAATCATACTGTTATGGATTTTCCATACAGAAAGTACTTCTTCCTAAAAATAGTACCTTTTCTAAAAAAAACATTAGCTTTCAATGAAGGAAGTGCCTATGTTTAAAAAGAACCTTTTCGGGAAAATATAATATATAGTCCTACAAAAAGGACATAAAAATATCGTTTTAAAAAAAATACATTCTATAAAAAAAAATTGTTCTTAAAGATGTTTATCATTTTACTAAAAGAATCTTTTCTTAGAGATACATTTAAATTATCGTATTTATCTACGGGCGGAACTAACTAGTACATAATACATTTCGAAAGGAACTTCGTTCCAACCGGGTGTCCCTGACACCTCATGTGATGTTTGTTTTGAAAGGGAAGGGAAGGTCAGCGGTCAAGCCTAATACGAGAAGGGAAATGTGCTTGGCTGCCTTTGCCACGGCGCTGTATGTTAGTTGGACGTGACGATTAAATTTTTATGTTGAGCCTTTGAATGTCTTTACAGGCCCGCTAGAAGGCATATAAACCACTTCTTCTGCTTCTGGGTTATCCCTCCTTTGAGAAAAAACAAAGACAAACAAGCACATCCTAAGATTGAGCGACTTTTGCCGTTAGGCAAAGTATGCGCGTTAACTCGCAGAGACGTTGCCTGGGATCAAAGAAAAGCGTATGTATAAAAACAAAATTTATGTTTTATTTTCAATAAAATACTTCTAATAAAGAGGATTTACTTCCATCGAAAACAAATCCTGTACAGTTGTATGTAACTCGTTCGCAGTAAGCGAAAGAACAACCAACAGAAAGTCTTTTCTTTTGAATTCTAATTTTTTGACTGAACGATTATAGACTTTATTCGCAATGAATTTCGTAAATCTCTAACAACGTATATCCATTACATTCAAAGTTTGAAAAAAATAATATAATTTTGAAGTGATTCGCTGTGTATTTTCTGAAAAACGCGGTTGTAGAGAAAGCGCGGTAAATATCAAATGTATAGAAAGGAAGTATGAAGGCAGTCACAATAGTCGTGTTTTGGTAACAAGCAAGCGATTATCGCTTTCTAAGTTGCAAAGATAACGGCTATTTAGCGATACGTAATTTTATTAAAAAATATGAAAAAGGGTTGAAAACGGTAAAAGATGTAAAAAAAAATTGTTTAAACTTAGCGAAAATGATTTGCGTAGCTAAGTTCTTGCTAAGTCTTCGCTAAGGGAATCATACAAAACAAGCGATTATATACGGAAGCGGTGTAAACAAAACACGCTTCATGTTAAAAGCCAGACCAGGGCTCGCCTGCTGTTAAGATGCAATTTGAAAATCCTGTCACTTATTTACAAAGTGTGTTGGGGATATGAGGATAACATATCCCTGAACTAATTGTTTCAGATAACTCAGATATAGATGAGAAAGTAGAGTTAAGCAAAAACAACGGTATTAATTGTCCTCCTCCTGCCACAGCCGCCGGAGCACAGTGGTTGAGTTGTCAAAAAAGTTGAAAATAATTCAGGCATTTCTAATCCATTATGCCCTTCAAAACTTCCACAGACATATTTATTTTTGATTCATATGAATCTTTGAATCTTTGTGAACGGCCAATAAGTGTAGAATTAGCAGGATTCCAACAGCACCAAAGTGATTAAATTTGACACCCTGTAGCTCCAACTGTGTTGACACAGGGTACCTTGGAATACAATATTCTGTAAGTTTGACTCCTCCTCTACTAATGACTTCTACAGTCAAAAATGATCAGAACAATACTTTAAAAGTTCTGATATTATTATCGTGGTTTCTCCAATCGGCCTCACTATACATAGGCTCAAACAAACGATTCACGTTTTACCAGCAAAAACATTGATTCGATGGCTAATTCGCCTTACAGACCTAACTTGGCACCTAATGATTTTTTATATTCACGCAGATTAAAAACGAACAGTGCGGGCTACGTTTTTTGATGACTGACGACAAGATCGTTGCATTCAAAACGTATGTTTTTTAACTAACCTATTCCGAGTGGCAAAAGATATACGAAAATTGATTCAAAATTCGAAAAAAAAATATATTCAAAAGTATATTGACGATCACAGAGAATATTCAGAAAAACTATTTTCATTATTAGGCCGGAAATATAAACACCAAACGTCAAATTTTTAAATTATTGTTTGTTATTCATTCCGGATTATGCGAGTATATAAATTGCCAAATTTTATTTAAATATCTCATTTCCTTCCACATTTTTGGATTGAAAAATTGCAATTAATATGGAAAATAAATAAATTTAGAGAATATTTTGACTTGATGTTAAATTATGACTTATCAGTCGATATACTACCAAGGAAAAATAAAATGAAGTAGTTCTAGTAAATGTTATTATTTTTGTACATCTTCTGCAACACTATGTGCATATTTAATGCAATTTTGACGCTGAACAATAACAACTCCGAAAAATCTACATTTGCATCACATCCATTATGAGTATTATGATGCAAATTTATTAAAGTATACAAGTACAAAGATGCCTAAACATATTACTTGTATTTAAGTTGTATTTACTTTCTTTCAAATTGATTTTCATTTCCTTTCTTTTTCACCTGTTGACAGAAGCTTTTGGAGTACTAATAAAAGGACAATTAATAAGATAATTAGTTAATCCCTAAAGTTGTTGCTTAAAGTCAAAACTTTTTAATAGCATATCACTTGTTGCCAAGTTTCAAATGACAAAAAATTTACAAATTGATGAAATAATAGTTTTGGTTGCTCGTTTGCGGACGAAATATAGCATAACAATTTTAGCATAAACTGCACTTCCAAACAGTCAAACAAGAAGTAGTGCTGCATTGGACAACGCAATATTAAAAGAAGTACTTCTGCACCTAAATTAGCACTACATCTTACCAAGGAGTTGTGGTGCAAATTTACAAATTGTTGAAATAATAGTTTTAGCATAAACTGCACTTCCAAACAGTAAAACAAGAAGTAGTGCTGCATTGGACAACGCAATATTAAAAGAAGTACTTCTGCACCTAAATTAGCACTACATCTTACCAAGGAGTTGTGGTGCAAATTTACAAATTGTTGAAATAATAGTTTTGGTTGCTCGTTTGCGGACGAAATATAGCATAACAATTTTAGCATAAACTGCACTTCCAAACAGTCAACCAAAGAGGTAGTGCTGCATTGGACAACGCAATATTAAAAGAAGTACTTCTGCACCTAAATTAGCACTACATCTTACCAAGGAGTTGTGGTGCAAATTCTACTTCTTGGTATACTCTTTTTTTGCTGGGTAGTTATTAGTTTATAACAAGAAAGAAATCTAGAGGTAATAACTCGTCCAGAGGTATCACATACATACTTCATCAACAAAGTATACAATTAGGTCTCACAGGTGCCTCAAGCCCCAATGCTTCAAGTTATTGTGTTACTTTTTGCATTCTCTAACAAATCCTGCCCACCAATAGTAGTTAGTATTTGCCACACAATCACTGTGAAATACATATAATGAATTCATCTTGATCATCATGAATTTTTGGGTCACGCCATTTAGAAATGGCTGAATTATTTCCAACGTTTTCGAGAAATACTCCACTGTGCGTTGTGCCATTACAATTACAATTGTAACGTAACTAACACGAAATTAGTTTTGTTTAGTGTTAGAGTTTTTAGTTGCATCTTGACTTTTCGTTTTTATAATCTGCTCCAACAATGTGTTTTTCCTTTTGTTTCTTAAACATTAATTTATCGGCAAATGTCGAGCTTTTGATTCCAAACAAAAGTCTCCCAACAATCAACTCATTATTCAAGTGGTTCAACGAATTTACTTTGGTTCTACTTAACCTTTTCTTCCTTCCAGTTCTAAGAATCATTTGTGTTTTTAACGCTCAAATTTTTAAGCTTTCTTTCTCAAAGGTTTAACAAGAGGAAAATTGAATAAAAGGTGTAAAATGTGAAAACTTTTAATTGCTCGCAAGAGGAAAACAAGGGTCCTTTCACCATAATTCTACAGATTTTGTATGTGAAAACAACAGAGAATAGAAGCAAAAACAATGCACATACGATCGAAGAATGAAAAACAGGATATGACCATGGAAAAAGGACGCTAATACTGTAGTAGTTGTTTGAAATGTAAGAGAAAACAACTTAATGAAATCATTAACATAACAGAGGAAAATTAAGAAAATTTTTGGGAAATCACTTCCGGAAACATTAAGTTTATTTAAGAGCGTATACACGTTTTTGCCTTCAATCAATGAACAAAAATGTGAACAGTTGGGGAAAGTGAACCCTCATTGGCGAACGATCCTTTAAGTGTGTAGTTTGTGACCCTTTCCATCGGCTCCTTAGCTTTCTAGGCCAACGGTCGTCTTATTGAAATGTGTGACTAATTGCGTTCTTCTTCCTCATCGTTACTATGCTTTAGAATTGGAAAACAGCTGGTACCTTTCTTGTTCAGAGAGTAGGTTGCTGCTACTAAATAATTTGTCTTCCTGCAACTACCTTAAATGTTGCAGGCAGTGACGTCTTCAGTCGTTATATGCGTTTGACAGCCACTTAAGTCATTTCCTTTAGACTGCTGCCTCTTACAGCCATTCAAACCAAACAATTTTTGTTCGACATCATTTGGTAAAAAGCTCTTCCTGCACAATATTGTTTGTTCGGGAATGCCCATCTGCTCGAGAAAATTTGTTAGTAATCTACACCAGACGTGACAAAACATGAAAATTTTAATTTTTTTTTGGGTTAATATATGAGAAATTCATACTACAAGCTTACAAGTCAGGAACATTTTTCTTAATTGAAAAATGGTTGGTTTTTGTTGAAAATTATAGACAATTCAGTGCAACACACACTCACTGGCATGACTAGTTTGAAACTCCGTGACAAGTTCATCATCAGATGCCTAACTACTGTGCCTGAATTGATGAAAACACTGTAAGTAAAATTTTAAGTTTTGAAATGACACACAAAAACACCGAGACACCCTAACTAATTTTTGGATCATAGAATCCAGTGGTCTACTCCGTTTTTAAAAGTTCGCTCAAAATAACGAGATATTTCGACTTTAAAATTTGTAGTACAGTTAAGGTGATTTTTGATTTTATTTGAGGGAAAAACCTACAAAAGCTCTTGTAAAATCAATTTATACATTTTTTTTTCGAAAAAATCATCGACGACATGTGGTTGAAAATGCCTTCAAAGCTTACAATCAGTATTGTATTGGTTACCCCCGCTGAAGAAATGCGAAATGTTGATCATGCACCTGAATTTACGTGCATCACATGTTTTAGTGCATTTAACAAATGGTGGAAATTACGGCGATATTTGATGCCATTTGGACTTCCAGTGATATGGACCGATCCAGGGGAACATGACACAGAAAATTGCTGCGCGTGCAAGAACGATGTAAATGGTCTCAATCGAAACAGTAAGTTGACTTAGATAGACTATATATGGAATGCACAATAATTTATTCTTATAGAACGATCCGGTTTTATATACAAATGTGTGTCAAGTGCTCACGTACCAGTTCCACACAGTGATGAATTGCCTGTCCCAGTACATCCATCGATATACCCATATGATACTGCGTCCTATGAAGTACAATCACAAACTTCAGCAACATCATTACATCATGCTGATTCTGATTACCTTCAGCCAGTTATACAATATCCATCATTAATTTCGCAGGAACATTTAGATAGAATCGTTCGAAATCTGAAGCTATCTCAAAATAATGCAATGACTTTGGCTTCGGAACTAAGAAGCGTCAACGTGCTGGCACCAGGTGTAAAAGTTCCATCTTACAAATACCGGCAAGAACCATATATGTCTTATTCCATGCTTTCCGAGGACGCAGCTTATGCATATTGTCACGATATTCCCGGTTTAATGAATGAAATGGGAATCTGCAACTATAATCCTTGATTATGGCGTCGTTTCATAGACTCTTCAACCAGTAGCTTAAAAGTAGTCTTGCTATTTGAAAACAGCAGCGTTAAACCAGTGCCATTGATGTATGCTCGTCGAATGCATGAGTCGTATGATACCATGAAATTAATTCTGGAACGCATCAGTTATGACGAACACACAATTGGAGCGTAAATTGTGATTTTAAGGTTCTTTCACTATTAGCTGCAATGCAAACGGGCTATACAAAGTACATGTGTATTTTTTGTAAATGGGACAGCTGAAAATGGGACAGTTTTTCAGAAATGTTAGATGAAACTGAACTAAACGCATGGAACTCAATTCATGCGGTAATTGAAAACGTTCTTTGCAAAAATCGCTCACCAGAGTACCGTGATTATATTGACAACATGATGAAGATTTTCGACAAACTTGGCATTAATATGTCGCTGCAAGTCCACATACTACATGCACATTTCGATTTTTACGAACGACAATTGTCCACAGAAACAGACGAAACTGGCGAAAGATTTCATCAAACTATAATGACATTCGAAGACCGTTGTGCTGGACAAAGAATAGACTCAATGCCTGCTGATTTCTGCTGGTCGATTGCAAACAAAGAGTAAAAATTGAATAAATCCAAAAAAATTTATAAAATCAACAAAATAATAGCAAATACAATTCCATGTCCGCTTGAAAATGGACGTCCATTATTTCTAGATATAAATTTTGACACACACATAATAAACAAATTGATTTTAAACAAGTTTCTAAAGTTTTTTCATTCAAATAAAATCAAAAATCCCCTTAAATCTCCTACAAATTTAAAATCGAAATATCTCGTGATTTCGATCTAACTTTTCAAAACGGGGTACACCACTGGATTCCACGATACAAAATTAGGTTGACATGTCTCGGCGTTTTGGTGTGCCATTTTCACCTACTTGCGGTGTAATGATCAATCGTATTTATACAAACCAAATTCTGCAATTTACATGTGCGAATTAGTATCGATCGAAGATCCCTAAGTATCAACATAACTTGAAATGCCTATAATTCCAACGACAAGAACAGACAGCTTTTTTCGACCATGCTTTTCTTTTCCATTGAATTGTTGCAGTGCTTTGAGGTGAGTTTTAAATTTTTTTCGAAGTGTGATAAAGAACCCAATATCTTTTTCAATGTATGAAAATCTTTTAATTGCCATAATCAGTTTGGTTTTGCCAAAATAAACTCTTCACGTATGTTTTTTTCATTTGACTACCCTCACCTACAGCTATGAAAGAAAGAGTTATGTTAAATCAGGCATGCGAGAGATCCTTCCTCCTTCAACACAAAGTATATCCCGCTAGTAAATCCTTACTTGTAGGAAACGCTCGAGCTTAGGACTACTATAAATGTAAATCTTATACGCACGTCCTCTTGGTTTAGCTCGAAAATCGAGCAGCTCAACAACTCGTGATTAAAGTCGGTTCCGTAAAACTTATTAGCTCCTGAACACGTGCGGGTTCATTGAACTACAACTCACTGCTCCCACTCGCCTTAAAGCCGTTTTATTGTTATAGGTACAGAAACCAATCATAAAGTAGACACTCAAAATTTCTCTCCACTCGAATGCCAAACAAAGAAACCGAGTGAAGCGTTACATTTCTCTCTCTCTGTCTGTCTCTCTCACTACCTCTCTTACTATCTTCATTGAGTATTTCATTACACAAGCAGTTCTTGCAACGAAGTTCCTTATCGCACGTTGCGTGCTAGGGGCTAAATGAAAACAAATTAAACAACTTTTGTTTTAACACTATTATGCTACAAACCACTATTATCAACAATATTGTTTAATTTTGCTTTGGTTTGTGCCTAGACTAACAAAATGTTTCACATATGTTGGAAAATTTCTTGTTTAATGGGAAGTTTTCTAGGTGGAGCCTATAACAAATATTTAGCACATATTGTAGTTTTGAACCCAACAAAAACTAAATTTAGAAAAGCAAAAGTGAAATAAGATTAAAAAAAAGAAAATTTTCTTAAATAAGTGAATTTTCTTAAAAAAAGTAAATTTTCTCAAAACAAAATACATATTCATATCCTTAAACAAAGGATATTTTCTTAAAAAATACCTTAACTTAAAGAAGTACATTGGCTTAAAAAAAGTAAATTTTCTTACAAAAGTACAAGGTGGCGCAAAAGTAATCCTCCTATCAGAAAATGCTATAAATTTTGCGATTGGCCCCTAATGTCAGTTCTGTTTTGACATTTGTGTAGTAAACACATGCGAAATACACGTTAATAAACAATGTTACGCTACACTGCTCCAGAACGCGGAATGTTGCTGACTATTTATTTGACCAATAATAGGTCGGTGACTTTAACACAACGTGAATTTCGTCGCAGATTTCCTGGCCGTCCAACGCCGACTGGTGGGAACATCATATTCTCGACTTGATGTAAAAAAAATTAAAAGACCAAATAAAAATAATCCACAAGAAGAATCAAAGTTTTTCATATTTTTTTTAAATTACAGCCAAAAAACATCGGAAGTTTACTTTTGCGCCACCTTGTACAATTTCTTAAAATATTGCCTTTTCTTAAAAAACTACCTTTTCTGTAAAGAGTATCGTTTTTTTGTGAAATAAAACAACTTTTCTTGAGATAAGTACATTCGTGAAAAAGAACAATTCTAAAAAAATCGCATTTCTGAAAATGTACCTATCCGTGAAAAAGACCAATTTCAAAAAAAAATTCGCATTTCAGAAAACAAAAACCTTTTCTTCAAAAAATAACTTCTTTTAAAAAAAATTCTTACAAAAATTCCTTTTCTTAAAAATAAAATAATACCTTTTCTTTTCTTAACAAAATATCCTTTTCCTAAAAAGAGTACCACTTCTTTAAAAAGTACCTGTTCTTAAAAAAAATACTTCTTTGTAAAAACAATTTATACTCTTTTTGATTTTTCTTACAAAATGTACTTTATCTTAAAAATAGTACATTTGCTTAAAAAACACATTAGGTTTTAATAAAAGAAGTACCTCTCTTTAAAAAAGGACCTTTTCGGGAAAATATAATACATATTCTTACAAAAAGGACCTAAAAATATACTTTTTTTTAAAATACATTCTACATATGAAAAAAATATCGTAAAAAAGTTTAACAAATAACTAGTACATAATTTGGGGTTTGTGTCTAGACTAACATATGTTGGGAAATTTCTTGTACAATGGGAAGTTTTCTAGGTGGAGCTGTAACCAATATGTAACACATATTGTAGTTTTGAACCCAATCAAAACAAAATTTAGAAAAGCAAACGTGAAAGAAGATTAAAAAAGAACAATTTTTTTAATAAGTGCGTTTTCCTAAAAAAAGTAAATTTTTTCAAAAAAAAAAATACATATTCATATTCTTAAACAAAGCATATTTTCTTAAAAAAATACCGTACCTTACAGAAATACCTTTGCTTAAAAAAAGTAAATTTTCTTACAAAAGTAACTTTTCTTCAAATAAGTGTTTTTTTAAATAAGTACCTTTTCTTAAAAAAGTACATTTTCTTACAACAACTTGCCTTTTCTTAGAAAACTACCTTTTCTTTAAAGAGTACCTATTTGTGAAACAGAATAACTTTTCTTGAGATAAGTACATACTCCTAAAAATGTACCTATTCTTGAAAAAAGGACAAATTCTCAAAAAAAATTACCATTTCTTAAAAAATAACCTTTCTTCACAAAAATCACATGACCGAAGGGTTGGATCGAAGCACCTCTCGCTATATATTATGCACTATTTAGTTCCAAACCGCCTAAGGCTCTGCTTAAAAAATACAATAATTAAAATGGATCTTTAATAAAACATACTTTTTGAAAAATGATAAGCTTTTTTTACGAAATTTTTTTTTTATAAAATTTTTCTTTTAAGTGTATTTTTAGGTCCTTTTTGTAAGAATATGTATTCTTTTTTCCCGAAAGGCCCTTTTTTAAAGAGAGGTACTCCTTTTATTAAAAGCTAGTTTTTTTTTTAAGAAAAGATACTATTTTCAAGAGTATGAATTTTATTTTACAAAGAAGTAGGTACTTTTTTAAGAACTGGTACTTTTTAAAGAAATGGTGCTATTTTTAGGAAAGATTATTTTTTTTAAGAAAATCTACTTATTTGAAGAAAGAAAGAAAATAAATAAAAATAAAAGAAAAGAAGTGAAAAGGTATTATTTTATTTTTAAGAAAAGGTTCTCTTAAAAAAAGAAATTTTTGTAAGAAAATATATTTTTTTAAGAGGATTTTTTTTGAAAAAAAAATGTTTTTTTAAGAAACGGAAATTTTTTTTAACTGGTCCGTTTTTCAAGAGCAGGTACATTTATAGGAATAAGTACTTATCTGAAGAAAAGTAATTTTGTTTCACAAAAAATTTACTCTTTAAATAAAATGACGTCTTTTAATAAAATCCAGTTTGTTGTAAGAAAATTTACTTTTTTAAGAAAAGGTACTTATGTTAAAAAAAATTAATTTTTTTAAGAAAAGGTACTTTTTGTGAGAAGTTGTACTTTTCTAACCAAAGGTACTTCTTTAACCCTGCTGTTAGATTAGAAAAAACTTACGAATCTTAGATTGAGGGACCATTTGGTCCATACTGCAATTTTCATCCAAAATAATAATTTTATCTTATTCTTTGTAACTATTTTGGTTCAATAATTTCTAAAGCAAGTATTTGACATATCAAAAACATCTTCTAAATATTTGACATGAATTTACATTCGCTTGGTAATGAAAAAATGTACTATTGACCAAATGGTCCTCTAATCTAAGATTCGTCATTTTGTATTTTTCTCAGTCCTGAATAAAGTTAGAAAATTTAATTTTCGCACATAACATTGTTTTATTAAAAGACCCCATTAGCAGAAAAATTTAGTCAGTATATATCACCGTTCCAAAGTTACAAGGGAAAACAGAAAAAATTTGGACCAAATGGTCCTAATCTAACAGCAGGGTTAAGATAAGGTATTTTTTAAGAAAGGGTACTTGTTTTAAGAATGTGAGTATTTCTTTTTTTGGAAAAATTTACTTGTTATACGTATTTAAGAATTTTTTTTTAAACTTCTTTCACTTTGGCTTTTCTAAATTTACGACTTTTTGTTCAAATCTACAATATATACTAAATATTGATTCCAGGCTCCACCTAGAGATCTTCCCACTAAACAAGAAAGTTTCCAACATATGTGAGACATCTAGTTAGTTTAGTCACAAACCAAACCAAATGTAAATAATATAGTTGATAATATTGGGTTGTAGCATAATAGTGTTAGAAAAAAATTGTTTAATTTTTGATCATTTAGCCCCCATCCCGCAACGTGCGATAAATAACTTCGTTCCGAAATACCTTCTCTTAAAAAAATACATTTGCTTACAAAAATTCCTCTTGTTATAAAAATTCCTTTTCTTAAAAGTAACGGGTTTTTCAACACAGACGCTACAAAGGTAAATCGATAGGGACAGCAAACGACGCCATATTTTTTCCCGCTCTTTTGACATTTCTCTTCAGTAAGGTTTGCCATTTCATCATGGAAAGATATACGAGCCAATAACGAGTCAAAATTATTAAAATTTACTATCAAAATTTGGAGTCAGTGGCCCCAACTTTAAGAGCGCTACGTCCATTTTATAGTCGTCATAATTGTCCTACAAGATCAACAATTGAGCGTCTAGTGGAAAAATTTGAATCCACAGGCACAGTACAAAATGTTACCGTGCCAGTGAGACAAAGAAGTAGTGTCGAGAATATTGCTGCCGCTGAGGCTTCAGTTCAAGAAAGCCCAAATGTGTCTCTCACACGTCGTTCTCAAGCGTTAAGCATCTCTGTGACGTCGTTGTGGCGAATTTTGCGAAAAGATCTTGGCCTACATCCTTACAAGATCAAATTTACGCAAGAACTGAAGCCGCTTGACCATCATAATTGGGCTAAGCAACAACTTGAAAATGATTCGGATTTTCATCGGAAAATCAGCCTCAGCGATGAGGCTCATTTCTGGCTGAATGGCTTCGTCAATAAGCAAAACATGCGTTATTGGTCAGACAGCAATCCACACGTCATCCATGAGTCATCATTGCATCCCGAAAAAATTACGGTTTGGTGCGGTTTATGTGCCGGCGGCGTCATTGGGCCGTACTTCTTCCGTGATGATCAAGACCGGCACATTACTGTGAATGCGAATCGCTACCGTTCAATGATAACCGAATCTTTTTAGCCCCAATTGGATAATATGGACTTGGAGGACATGTGGTTCCAACAGGACGGCGCCACAAGCCACACAGCGAATGCCACAATCAATTTATTGAAAACCAAGTTTGGTGAACGTGTTATCTCACGAAATTTCCCAGTCGATTGGCCGCCTCTGTCGTGCGATTTGACGCAGTTATATTATTTCCTGTGGTGCTACGTCAAGTCTATGGTCTATGCCAACAAGCCAGCGACGATTGATGAACTTCGTACGAATATCGAACGTGAAATTGCAGCAGTATCGGCCGATTTATGCTTGAAACGCGTCGAAAATTGGATACAGCGTCTGGACTTCGGCAAGAGTGCCAGTAGTGGCCATGCAAAAGTAATCGAGTTCCATACATAATGGCATCGAACGTACTTTCACAGCAATAAAGAATTTCATTGGTATCTAAAACTGGTTTTGTTTTATTTAAAAACAATTTGTAGCGCTCTTATTGAAAAACCCGTTTCCATTTCTTAAAAGTAAAATAATACCTTTTCTTTTCAGATAAGTAGCCGTTCTGAATATAAGTAAATTTTCTTAAAAAAATAAGCTTTTCCTAAAAAGAGTACCACTTCTTTAAAAAGTACCTGTTCTTCAAAAAGTATATCTCTGTAAGAAAATTATACTCTTATGGCCTTTTCCAACAGAAACTACTTCTTCTTAAAAATATAAATGGTATTTTTTCTTAAAAAAAAAATATAAGCTTTTAATAAAAAAAGTACCTCTATTTAAAAAAGGACATTTTCGAGAAGATATAATACATATTCTTACACCTACAAATATACTTTTGTTTTAAAAAATACATTCTATAAAAAAAATATTTCTTAAAAAGTTTAACAAGTACCTAACTAGTACATAATATAAAAAAATGGTTTACCATTACATCCCATGAAGGAATTGGGGAGAGCTTCTCACAACCAGTGAGCTGTGCGCTTTATAGTTTTATACTCACTGATTGGGACCTACAGTTTTTACACCGATTCCGAACGGTATTTTGAGAAGCGTTTTCATGGCTAAGTACTCGATAGTGTCGCCGTCACTAAGCGACGCGGCCGTCGTCGAATGAAATTTTAAGGTGGTCGGAGCAGGGATCGAACCCAGGATCTCCTGGACAAGAGTACCACCATTGTACCACCGACGCCCACAACATACTACATAATATAGGGGGTTTCCAATAGGTACATGACAATTTCGAATTTAATTTGTGAACACACTATTTCACTGATCATCCAACTATTACCTTCCTTTTTTCAGTAAACCCAACATTTTCATCACGGTAAAGTACACGAACGAACAACGTATGCAAGCAATAACAAGTTTGAGTCTACATATTCATTGTGAGATGCTGCCGTGCCAGTGAGACAACGAGTTGGTCGAAGTGACGAAAATATCGCTGCTGTTCAGGCGTCCCTAGCAAATGATCCAAATCAGTCGATTCCGCAGCGTTCTCAAGAACTGGGCATCGCCAAGACCACTTCATGGCGAATTTTGCGTAAAGATCTTGGTTTACAACCACACAAGATCAAGCTGACTCAAGAATTGAAGTCGATGGACCATTTGACGCGACGTACGTTCTCCGATTGGGTTCTGGAGAAGATGCGCCAACATGACGAATTTCATCGCAAAATTATCTTCATTGACGAAGCTCATTTTTTGCTGGATGGATTCGTCAATAAGCTCAATATGCGTTATTTGTTTGGTGAAAATCCACATGTGCTTCATGAGTCACCACTTCATCCACAAAAATAACTGTTTGGTGCGGTTTGCATGCCGGCGGCGTCATTGGGCCATATTTTTTCGTCGACATTAACGATCGTCACCTTACTGTGAATGGCGTTCATTATCGCGCCATGATTACCGATTATTTTTGTCCCGAAGTGGAAAACATGGATTTGGACTACATGTGGTTTCAATAGGACGGTACCACAAGCCACACAGCCCACGTTACAATCGATTTATTGCAGAGTAAGTTTGGTGAGCGTGTTATCTCAAGAAATGGACCAGTCAATTGGCCGCCTCGTTCGTGCGATTTAACGCCTCTAGATTTTTTTCTTTGGGGCTATGTCAAATCATTGGTCTATGTCAACAAGCCGACGTCGTTGGAAGAACTCAGCGCCAACATTGAACGCGAAATAGCGGCCGAAGTGTGTGACTGAGTCGTTCAAAATTGGATCCAAAGAATCGACCGCAGCCGTCGTTCCCGCGGTGGCCGTATGAACGAAGACGAATTCCATTCATAAATGTTTTGATTGTATTTCAAGTCGAGCAGAAAGTTTTGGAAATATCTCAAATGGTTTGCGTTTTATTTTAAAAAAATGTTGTCAAGGCCTTATTGGAAAACCCTTTATATAGCGGAACCATGGGATTTTTTAATTTTATGAAATATTATTCAAATACCATAGTAATATTATGGAACAGTTTTACACTAATAATTACACTATTTTGCCCATACGATGTTACGGATTCCCAATCCCCTTCGCATATTAACAGACATTATTACTGTGAAACACAGCCATATTACCAGACAGATAAATATTTTGAACTTTTATACATTTTTGTTGACGCATTTTTAAGCAAAATCTCGAAATTGAACTTTACAAGATATTTCCCTAAAATACCACAAAATTACGTATCCGTCGCTACTGTATTCATATCCGCGTATTTCAATTTCTGTATTTGACTTGAAAGTCCATGCGTTGAAATAATTATAACACATTGTTAAGTTGTTAACAGCGAGTAGCCACCTATTACTCAAACTTCACCAATCTCATGTAGAGTCTTCCAACATGGCTGGTAACAACGTTAGCTTAACCAATTATTATCCAGCACATTTACTGGCAATAACTTGAATTGATCCCAAACTTTATGACCAAAATGTTAATTGACTGACAAAGTGGCAGCCTGGGCTAAACAATTCCATCTGATTTTGATTTAAACGAGGCCAGTGACAAACTGCGAAAACAACCAAAGAGGAATATGTCAAAGAGTGATGTACAACATTTCATGGCAGTGAAATCCCTCACTGTCTTACCACAAAACACAAGGGTATGACGTCAACGCGTATGTCTACATGACTGACGAGAGTAATAAAGTGGGTTTTCATTTCCTATCTTTTATTTCATTACGCCCCGTCCTCACTCTACTAGATGCTGATATAAAATGTCATATCCGGCCGTAAAATTTTAAAATAGAAAAATTCTCTCTAATAATGTATCCACTGTAATTCTGTATAAATTAGGGTGTAGCAAAATTATACTTATTTAAGAGCGACTAAATAAATCGAGTTGTAAACAATTTTTCCAAACCCACTTTACAATTATATGGAGGCATGGGACTGTCCGTGGAGGTGGGAAGTTTCTGCTAGCCATTCACTTGAGAGAGGCCAGAAATGATTCCTTCATTGGGCAGTCCAAGCAACTCAATGACTCAATCATAAGTCTCAGGCTTAGTAGGTGACTGATGTCCCTGAAGCTCATCAAGCTATCGGGGATATTCTTTTGTCCTTAGAAGGCGGATGAGCCAAACATATGGGCCAACGGCGGCTAGAAACCAAAAGAAGAAAATCCCGGTTCGACATATTGCAACCTGGTCAGCGCCTGATCCCTAATGGGCGGCTGCAATAAAATATCCTGGCAGTAGGTAAAATGCACATACCCGGTGGACTGGGTTTGCCTTCCGCCACTATTCATAATGGCAATAAAAATACAAAAACGAAACAGAAAACATAAAAAAACCCCTATTTATTGACGACCCCCGCAAACGTTATAACGACCACGATTTACGGATATGCACATGGAATGTAAGAACTCTATATAGATCCGGTGCAAGTATCCAACTGGCAGATGTCCTCGAAAGTTATAAGGCTGACATTAGCGCTATCCAGGAAATGCGATGGACTGGACATGGCAGCATACGAAAAAGAAACTGCGACATATACTATAGTTGCCATGAGAAAAAACTTGAATTTGGTTTCGGACTTGTAGTCGGCAAATGACTGCGACATCTAGTCTCTAGGTTCAATGCTGTGAGTGAACGTGTAGCCACAATCCGCATAAAAGCAAAATATTTTTATATTTCCCTAATTTGTGTGCATGCACCGACGGAAGAGAAACATGATGATGCCAAAGACATATTCTATGAGCTCCTAGAGGAAACGTATGACCGCTGCCCTGGCCATGACATTAAGATTGTACTAGGAGATTTTAATGCTAAAGTAGGCAGGGAGAATATGTTTCATCAAACTACTGGCAATTTCAGTCTACATGCTGACAGTTCCGACAACGCTATGAGATGGATTGACTTTGCCTTGGTCGTTAGTGGTACAAAATTACAACGTAAAGACATCCACAAGGCTTCTTGGGTATCCCCTGTTCAAAGATTAAAGGACCAACTTGATCACGTGGTAATTGATGACAGGCAGTCATCCAATGTAATGGACGTACATGTGATCGGAGGAGCTAACATCTCTTCTGATCACTAACTGTCTGGTAGCAGCGTAGGTTCGCACAAGATTAAGTAGAGCGAAATTCGTACGAAACCAGACACAGAGAAAGCTGGCCATCGGAAAGCTGCAACTACCACAGGTAGTCTCAGCCTACCCAAATAAGCGCTGGCGACTTTTGGCACAGAACCCACCCTCTCCCAATGACGATCCTGAAGCGCAGTGAAAACCTATTTTCTACTCTATAAAAACTGCCGTAACAATCGTACTTGGATTTAAAAAACCGCTTCGCAACAAACCATGGGACGATGAACAGCGTCGCACTGCAAATGATGAAAAGAACGCCGCACGTATGGCAATGCTTCAGCCAATTGCAACGCGAGCTACGACTGAGCGCTATAATGAAAAAAGGAAGGAGGTGAACCGTCTCTTTTGGGCGTAAGAAACGGCAGTGGAGAAAGCGCATGAGTGAGAAAATTGAGACATACTGAAGGAACAACGAAGCCCGAAAATTCTATGGGAAAGTTAAAAACGGAACAAATGGACATGGTTCAGGGCCCTCTTCTGTAACGACAAGGACGGAAATCTCATCGCAGATGTGCTGAGTATGTTGGGAATATGGACAGATCATTTCTCTGCGCTACTAGTACTTGAGATATCTAATGACGAGACAATCGATCTAAATTTGGACGACGGTGTCGATTGACCCCCTCCTTACCAAGACGAGGTCAGAACAGCTATTGCCCGGATTATAAACAACAAAGCCGCTCGAGCCGATAGATTACCGGCGGAGCTGTTTAAGTCTGGCGGCGATAAACTGATAAGGTGCTCGTTAGCAAAATTTTGTTAGATGAATGCATGCCCGGCGATTGGAGTCGCAGTGTACTATATCCCATATTTAACCCTGCTGTTAGATTAGGACCATTTGGTCCAAATTTTTTCTGTTTTCCCTTGTAACTTTGGAACGGTGATATATACTGACTAAATTTTTCTGCTAATGGGGTCTTTTAATAAAACAATGTTATGTGCGAAAATTAAATTTTCTAACTTTATTCAGGACTGAGAAAAATACAAAATGACGAATCTTAGATTAGAGGACCATTTGGTCAATAGTACATTTTTTCATTACCAAGCGAATGTAAATTCATGTCAAATATTTAGAAGATGTTTTTGATATGTCAAATACTTGCTTTAGAAATTATTGAACCAAAATAGTTACAAAGGATAAGATAAAATTATTATTTTGGATGAAAATTCCAGTATGGACCAAATGGTCCCTCAATCTAAGATTCGTAAGTTTTTTCTAATCTAACAGCAGGGTTAAAAAAGGTGACCAGAGTCTCTGAGCCAACTGCCATGGATTAAGCCTTTTATCCATAGCATATAAGGTTCTGTCAAGCATAATGTTCGAAAGACTTAAACCAATTATCGCTGAACTGATTAGACCATATCCGTGTGGCTTTAGGCCTAATGACAAATGACAACCGACCAGATTTTCACGTTACGCCAAATCTTGGAGAAGACCCACGATAAACAAATCGACACCTATAATCTATTTGCCGGATATAAGGCGGCCTTCGATAGCCCGATACGGAGGAAGCTCTACAAAGCAATGTCTGAGCTTGGTAATCCTACAGAAAATCATAGGCCTTTGCAGGATGACCTTGACGAACACCAAATGCACAGTGAAAGTTGATAAGGATCTTACAGCACTTTTAGACACTATGCGACTCCTCAGGCAAGGCGACACCCTATTGCGCTCTCGATCTCTTTAACAATTTAATGGAAACCATTATGAGAGAAGCTGCAATCAACATGAATAAAACCATCAGCAGCAAAGGTCACATACAACTCGCGTATGATGATGATATAGATATCATTGGACCCGCAATGGTAGAAGTTACTGCGGTGTTTCGAGAATTAAGGAGTCAGCAAAAGTGGGTCTGACAGTAAATCAGGACAAGACATAATTAATGACTTGAGCGATATTGGTCTCAACGAGATTATACCAAAGAGTGACCGTTGACAAACCTTATAATTTCAAGGAGGTGCACGAATTTGTATAACTCGGATTTCCCCTAAACAAAAGCTACAATGTCAGCCTTGTGGTCAAGCGGAGAATTGTGCTTGCGAATAGATGTGATTTTGGGCTAAGCAAGGACTTTAGAGATAAAAACCCCTCTCGAGTAACAAAAGTCCGGCTATACCAGACTCTCAGACTGTCTTGCTTTATGGCGCAGAATCCTGGGTCTTATCGCAAGCAGATGAAACATATCAAGGAGTCTTCGAGAGGAAAATACTCCGAAAAATTGATGGCCTTATAATGCGCAACAACGAGAATCGCCGACGCATGAACCATGAGCTTCATGAGCTATATCCCGATATTGGCATAGTTAAGCTGATCAAAATAACGCGATTGCGCTGGCTAGGCCATATCAATAGAATGGATGAAGTCGAACCAGCACGAAGAGGTTTCGAAACCGAACTTGGAGGAAGACGGAAAAATAGCAAGACCAAGACTTCACTGGAGGGATCAGGTTGATGAATCCCTGCGTACACTTGGTATTGCCAACTGGAGAGAGAAGGCAAAAGATCGAACTGGTTGACGAAATATGTCACCTTCGTTTTGTAAGGTCCCTGACCCCACGGGGTTGTTCGAGACGGAATATGGTAGTAAGTAAATAAATTATTCTCTAACTTGAGTCAAAGTAGCCTTTTGATTAAGGTATATGTCACTGGGAATATCTCGCATAGATGTCTGCTCAAAATATAGCAAAATACAGCAAAAATAGCAATAACTGTGCAGTATTTGCATGATATTTAACCCTTACCTGCATCACCAGGTCCCTAGAAACATTTTTGATTTCTGATTGCTCACAACAGCATGTTTGCGTACAACCACAATTTGAACCAACAAAGTATCGTGTTCCAAGAAAATTGTGCCCTCAATCGTTTACAAGCAATAGAGTGGACCACTTTCTGGGTTTTTATTTCAGGTTTATGACGGCTATGATCTTGTATAGGAATTGTATATAATTCCTTGCAAGAAATTGCCTGCTCTTTCACCATTCGTCACCGCTACTGGTGAAATTTTGATGTAGATTGTAGGTGCACTCTGAAAAATAACCATATACATGTTTGCAAATATTGTTTTCGTGAATCGAAGATCTGCTACTTTTTCCTTTAGTGCCTGTCACGTTTTTGTTTTCAGTTTTCAACAAAAAAAAACACATTTGGATCACAACCACATATAGTTAAAGCTATTCATCACTATGTCACAAACATTTTATATTGCATAGCAAATACAATGTGTTTGGGTACAATTATAATATATTTCCGACAAGCTATAAACATGTAATATTTACACCGAAAAAACATAAAACGACAAATTTGTCAGCGTATGGAAAATATTTTCTTAAACTTTTTACACAGCAATAAGGACTAATGGTATTACACCCTAATGATTGCACATGTGTACATATGTATTTCACAGTATGGGTGAATGTTCTTTAAAAATGACGACAATAAACATAATGACAAAACACATCTATCTATCATACTATATATGACAAAGACAACACTTGTATTGGGGTGTACTTCTGTGCATATGTATATATCCATGTATATGTATCAACACCAACACACTTTTATAATGTTCTAAGGGGAAATGTCAAGTCACGTACCGGAAAAAGGAAGACGTTTGCTGGGCCTTCTTCTTGGCAAACAACAAAAGATATCAGCTTCATTCCATACTCAATTCAAACAAATAGGAACTTGAATTGGAGTACTTGGCATTCCTTTCTCACTACTATTGCCTACAGATTGTCTACCGAAAAATGGTCTTCAGAAGGCATGCAATCCCGATCAATCAGTGAGTATAAAACCAGACCGCCTACAGCTCACTGGTTATGAGAGCTCTCCCCAATTCCTTCATGGGATGTAATGGGAAACCATTTGTAATGTGGACCAAACTTGAATAACTATTTTTATGTCTCAACAACTTTAAGAAAGTTAGTACTCAGTTGAAAATATGATGAAATTCTCTTTCTGACAATGTTGTATTTTAAAACCATAAGATCCATTTGCCAGTGTTTTGTCTAAAATCTCCCAAAGCACAACATTTAGCAGATAAATCGAATCACTGCGGTTGAATTACATACATGCAGGTAGTACAGAGATTCATCAAAGAGCAAACATTGGCATTACTATAAAGTCTTTACACCTGCATATCAACAAACTTCACCACAATAACGACTGTGGAAGAATCTTATAAATACCCTACAAGAAAAGAGACCGGTACAGAACCAGTCACGTGATAGGTCCATTAGTGATAGTGACCGGTCCCAGTATCATCTGTTTTGTATGATACGAACCGGTAACTTTAACATGGCTGTGTCATTGGAGCCAGCAATTTACACTCCTTAGATAAAAAAACCGTTTCCAATTAGGAGAGGGTTGAGTAGAGCTTCTCACAACCAGTGAGCTGTGCGCTTTCTAAATTTTCACTCACTCATTGGGACCTACAGATTTTACACCGATTCCGAACGGTATTTTGACAAGCTTTTTCATGGTCACTACGCGAGGTGACCGCCGCCGAATCAAATTTTTAAGGTGGTCAGAGCAGGGATCGAACCCGGGATCTCATGTACAAGAGGCACGCACACTACCCATTGCACTACCGACGGCAATAGATACCCTGGGATATATAACTATGTCTTGATCTAAAACAACCCGTCACAGAATAAAGCCCAATTGAACCCGTCACCAAATAAGTCCCAATTGCACCAGCCCCAATTAACCTCTTAAACAAACCTTCAAAATTGATATGACCCTTGAGAACGATTGAATTTCCAAATCTTTATAAATATAATTCTACTGCACGTGTGTCTGTGACTGAACTCCTCCTAAACATCTGGGCCGATTTGAATAAATTTTTTTGTATGCGTTTGGGTGGCGGCCTGGGTGGTTTAGATTTACTATTCGGTCCAATTGGACAAAGGGGCGTGGTACAAATCGCTGGAAATATTATGCGGGACAACGTCTGCCGGGTCAGCTAGTTGTCTAATAAAAACGCTAGTATTAATTAATTATGTATTTCCAATAAATCGATAACTCGCTAAGATATCCCAAGATTAAATACGAAAAATATTCTATCGTTTTTAAATTTTATAGAAAATCCCAATATAATTCTTAAACATAAGGACTTTATTTATTTATTTATTTATTTGATATTTATTATAATTAAAATTACAATAAATCTTAGGAACTAAAGCACTAGCTACATAGGCTATCGGCTTTAATAAGGACTTTAATTTGAGTGCCTCGTTTGTAGTAGGACCCGTTTATCTTCGATCCAGTACGTCTTGTGGTTCCGAACCATTTAGTCAATCTTCAATTTTCTTTTTTAGTCCTGCCCTACCAACGGCAGTTCAGCACAACTGACTCGTCTTTAACACTTTGCAACCAGTTTGGAGACACATGCCCTTTTCACCTAACTCAGGACTGGTACCTTTAGACGATTGACACCAATTTCCCGTAGGGTACTTACTTATCCCGTCTCGATCAACCACGGGAGGTCAGGGAACTTACAAAACGAAGACAAGATATTTCGTCAAACAGTTCGATCTTTTGCTTTAACTCTCCAGTTGGTAATACCAAAGTGTACGCAGGGATTCGTCAACCTGATCCCTCCACCGGAGTCTCGGTCTTCTTATTTTTCGTGTTCGTTTGAGTTCGGTTTCGAAAACCCTTCGTGCTGGTTCGTCTTCATCCATTCTACTGACATTACCCAGCCAGCGCAATCACGTTACTTTGAGAAGCTTAACTATGTTGGTGTCGGGTTAAGGTTCATACAGCTCATGCTTCATGCGTCTAAAATACACGCCGTTGTTGTGCACTATAGGGCCATAAATTTTTCGGAGTAGACTCCTACAGATGTTTAGTGTGCTTGCGATAGGACCCAGGATTCTGCACCATAAAGCAAGACAGGTTGAATGAGAGTCTGGTACAGCTGCACTTTTGTTACTCGAGAGATAGCTTTATCTCTACAGTGCCTGCTTAGACAAAAATAAGCACAATTCTCCGCTTGATCTCAAGGCTGACGTTGATGTTTTTTTTTAATGCAGATCCGAGGTATATAAATTCGTCCATTACCTCGAAATTATAATGGTTATCAACGTTCAGGCTTTGGTCTAATCGTGTGAAGGCCCTGTTCGTTGAAACCATTAATTTTGTCTTGTCCTCACTTACTGTCAAACCCACTTTTCCTGACTCCTTCTCAATTCTTGAAAACACCGAAGTAACTTCTCAAACTGTGCGTCCAATGATATATATAGCATCATCATACGCGAACTGTGCGTCCAATGATATATATAGCATCATCATACGCGAGCAACATGTGACTTTTGCTGCTGACAGTTTTATTCATGTAGACAGCAGATTTTCTCAGAATTTTCTCTATTAAGATGTTAAAGAGATCGCACGATAGGGTGTCGCCTTGCGTGAGAACTCGCTTAGTCTCCAAAGGTTCTGTAAGATCCTTACCAATTTGCACTGTGGATTTGGAGTTCGTCAAGGTCATCCTGCGGAGGCGTACGAGCTTTGCAGGAATTCCAAGTTCAGACAT
The DNA here is from genome assembly GCA_963931995.1 of Phaonia tiefii. Classification (NCBI taxonomy): domain Eukaryota; kingdom Metazoa; phylum Arthropoda; class Insecta; order Diptera; family Muscidae; genus Phaonia; species Phaonia tiefii. The sequence goes on from OZ008371.1 coordinate 126,920,474, forward strand.
GGCTTCGTAGTGTTTCTCCCGTATCGGGTTATCCAAGACTGCTTTAAAGGCGACAAATAGATGATAGGTGTCGATTTGTTTTTCGTGGGTCTTCTCCGGATTTGGAGTAGCGTGAAAATCGGTTGTCGATTTTCCAGGCCTAAAGCCACAGTGCTATGGTCCAATCAGGTCAGCGATAATTGGGTTTAGTCTTTCGCACATTATACTTGATAGAACCTTATATGCTATGGATAAAAGGCTTATTCCATGGTAGTTGGCACAGAGACTCGGGTCACCTTTTTGAAATATGGGACATAGTACATATTTACGTAATAGTAAATAATATAGCACAACTAATCGTAATTACCTGTGGGTCAAATTAACCCACAGGAAAAGAGTTGTATATATTTTACATACTTGCATGCTGAGAAACCCCGAAAATGACTAACTACATCTTTTTCTTGCCAAACCTTAGTTTACCACTTCGTTGAGGATATAATAAAGTTTCAGCTGGATAACTTGTAATTTAGAGAGAAAAAAATGGCATTTGAAAAATAAAATTGGGTCATTTTGACCAAGGAGTGCATACGTGTTAAGTTAAGTGCACACACACCCTTGTTTATGGGAGGAGGACCCGTTCATTTTTGAAGCAATACTGCGACCTAAAAATGTACAAAAAAATTTCATTCCATATTATGAATGCTGAGTAATGGATGATGACACCTACGTGTTGCCCGACTTGTTATAGCTACGTGGCCAAGAGTTTTATATTGTAGATAGTAGAGGAAATGTTGCAGAAGAAAGCAGAAGTAAAAAAATCAAAGTTCCCGAAGAAATTTTTATTGTCGCAAGCCATTTGGTTTTGTGGGCAAGACCAAACTGGCACGATAAATACTGTAGTGTATATCAAGGAATGCCTACAAAAAAGACTTCCTCCATTTTTGAGAACGCACGAAGGCTCTACATTCTTTTGACCCGATCTCGCATCCTGCCGTTACAGAAAACGAGCTATTGACTGGTACCAAAACAAAATACAGTGTTTGTCCCAAGGGAGGCACATCATCTTAACTGTCCAGAACTCCGTCCGATCGAGAGATATTGGGTTTTGTTTAAGCGGCATTTAAAGGCAATGAAAGGAGCTGCTAATGATGCAAAAGTTTTTAGAAGAAAGCGGGCTACAAGCACTATAATGGTGCCAGAGATTACAATTAAAGCCCAAATGGAAAGGACCCCTGAAGAAATAATTTTAAATACAAATCACATGAGGCGTCAGGGGACACCCGCTTTGGTACGAAATTCCATCCGCTATAAATTATGTACTACTTAGTTCCAACACGCTTAAGGCGCCTGTTGAAATATACGATAATTTAAATGGATCTTTACGAAAAGATAAAAAAAAAAATAAATGGTTTCCCATTACATCCCATGAAGGGACCGGGGAGAACTTCTCACAATCACTGAGCTGTGCGCTTTCCAGTTTTCACTCACTGATTGGGACCTACAGTTTTACACCGATTCCGAACGGTATTTTGAAAAGATACTTTATGTAAAATTATAAACTTTCTTGAAGAAAATTTTTTTTTAAAGATGTATTTTAAAAAAAAGTATATTTTTAAGTCCTTTTTGTAAGAACATGTATGAAGGTCCCTTTTTAAAGAGAAGTGCTTCTTTTATTAAAAGTTAATGTTTTTTTAAGAAAGGTTACTATTTTATAAAAGATGTACATTCTGTAAAAAAAAAGCGTTTGATAATTTTTACAAAGAAGTACTTTTTTTAAAATCAGGTACTTGTTAAAGAAGTGGTACTCTTTTTAGGAAAAGGTTATTTTTTTAAGCAAATTTATTTATTTTTTTGCAGAAAATCTACTTATCTCAAGAAAAGGTATTATTTTATTTTTAAGAAAAGGGTTTTTTAAGAAAATGCATTTTTGTAAGAAAGGGTATCTTTTTAAGAGAAGGCTTTTTTTTGAAGAAAATGTTTTTTTTAAGAAATTGGTATTCTTTTTCGAATTGGTCCTTTTATTTTGTTTCACAAAATGGTACTCTTTAAAGTAAGGGTAGTTTTTTAAGGAAATGCAATTTGTAGTAAGAATATGCACATTTTAAGGAAAGGTACCTTTTGTACGAAATTTTATTTTTTTTAAGCAAAGGTACTTCCAAAAAAATTTTTTTAAGAAAAGGCGCTTTATTTAAGACTATGATTATGTGTTTTTAATAATTGTTCGGTTCAAAATCAATATCTATTAAAAAGTACTTTTGATATGAAAAAGTGCATTTTAATAGAAATATTACTAAAGAAATGTGTGAAATTGATTATTATGGTGGATGGTTGGGAATATAGCTATTTTAATGCCCATCAAGGCATATCATCAGCTCCCTTCTCCACAAGTATTTAGGTATGTCATCACACCTTATAGGGATAAACAAATCTCAAGTAAGCGAGAATTGTCTAAACTCCTACTTGTGCGAAAACATCCAATGCAACATCTATGCAACATCTATCTATGCAATGGCTTTCGACGAAAGCATGCTTAGGAAAGATATGTTGTGAATATTGATGGTTATGGCAAAGTAGCCAGCCAGCCACCCAGCCAGCCAGACAGACAGACAGACGGACATGGCTCAAACATCTTAAAAAGTCCTAAAACGAATTTCATCCAAAGATACTAAGGGTCTAATATGGCTCCTTCTATGTGTTACATTTTTTACGTATTAAATGATATATACCCGCATCCCTATGGCTCAGGGTATAAAAATTACACTTTCCTAAAACAAATACCACTTTTTTAAAAAGTACCTGTTCTTAAAAAAAGTACTTCTTGTAAAAAAAAACTCATACCTTATGACTTTTGTTACAAAAAGTACTTCTTTTTGAAAAGAGTTCGTTTTCTTAAAAAAAAACATTAGCTTTTCGGGAAATGTTTCGGGAAAATATAATACATATTCTTACAAAAAGGACCTAAAAATATACTCTAAAATACTTTCTATAACAAAAAAAATTCCTGAAATAAAATTTTTTTTTACAAAAACTATCTTTTCTAAAGATCCATTTAAATTTGCGTATTATTCAGCGTGAGCCTTAGGCGTGTTGGAACTAACTAGTACATAATAACGGGTTTTTCAATAAGAGCGCTACAAAAATTTTTTTAAATAAAACAAAACCCGTTTTAGATACCAATGAAATTTTTTATTCCTGTGAAAGTACGTTCGATGCCATTATGTATGGAACTCGATTTATTGTGCATGGCCACCACGGACACGCTTGCAGAATTCCAGACGCTAAACCCAATTTTCGACAGTTTTCAAGCATAAATCGGCCGATACTGCTGCCATTTCATGTTCGATATTCGTACGAAGTTCATTAATCGTCGCAGGCTTGTTTGCCCCACAGAAAATAATCTAACGGCGTCAAATCGCACGACCGAGGCGGCCAATCGACTGGGCCATTTCGTGGGATAACACGTTCACCAAACTTGGTTTCCAATAAATTGATTGGGGCATTCGCTGTGTGGCTTATGGCGCCATCCTGTTGGAACCACATGTCCTCCAAGTCCATATTATCCAATTGGGACCAAAAATATTCAGTTATCATTGAATAGTAATGTGTCGGTCTTGATCATCACGGAAGATGTACGGCCCAATGACGCTGCCGGCCCATAAACCGCACCAAACTGTAATTTTTTCGGGATGCAAGGATGACTCATGGATTACGTGTGGATTGATGTCTGACCAATAACGCATATTTTGCTCATTGACGAAGCCATTCAGCCAGAAATGAGCCTCATCACTGATTGTTGAGGCCTCTTAAAGTTGAGGCCGCTGACTCCAAATTTCGGTAGTAAATTTTATCATTTCGACTCGTTGTTGGCTCGTATATCTTTCCATGATGAAATGGCAAACCTTACTGACGAGAAATGTCAAAAGAGCGGGAAAAATATGGTGTCGTTTGCTGTCCCTATCGATTTACTTTTGTAGCGTCTCTGTTGAAAAACCCTTTATATAGCAAAAGGAACTTCGTTCCAACAGGGTGTCACCTGACACCTCATGTAATTTCTTATTTGATAAATTTTAGTTTTAGCCATTTTTTTAAAGTGATGCCGTATTAATGTCATCCATTGGTTAAGTCCTCTATGGAGGTAAAGAAATTATTATTTTTCCGAGTTATGGCTATTTTTTGATTTTTGCGATTTAATTTTAGCGAGCTTTTTTTGCGATTGAACGCACTGTTTCCGAAAAGTATTTATTTAAGCGATTTTCTTTTTTTGGTGACTTTAAAAAAAAAGACCCATACGAATTGGACCAGTTTATGAAAACCACATAGGACCCTGTAAAAATTAATTATTTTTTCAATTGGATGCTCCGTTTCTGAGATATAGAAATTTTTTTCTAATTTTTCCAAATTTTTTATCAAAAATGGGTAAACCCATTACCCATTGCCGTGGGTAATGGGTGACGCCCAATTACCCATCCGCAATGAGTGATGGGTAATCGTGATGGGTAATTTCCACACCGTCGTGGGAAACTGCCTATTATTTACCGCCTTACCATTTTGGGCCTTTTACGCGAAGGCCTTTGCAAATTTTCCCATTCGTTATAGATTTATTCACACAAGCCAATGTTTTGTGTGGTTTCCGCCGGATACAGATATGAGATGAGCTATAAATGTTTTTTATGCTAATTCATGTTGTTGTGTTTTTTGTCATTTCTGGCAAGTTGGATGTCGTACGTGTTTTTATAGCTTAAACGTACAACACAAAGAACAAATGAGACGCGAATTAAAATGAATTATTCAGACTTTCTGTAATTGTGATTATGCGCAAACATGTGAGGATGTACAAACAATAAGATCCAAAAACAAATATGATTTGTTGTCTAATTTATAAAACAAATCATATATTTCTAATTATGCAGCATCCAAATGTAAAGTCTTATCTTGTAAATGCTAGCAAATGAAAGAGATACAAAAGCGATTTACAAGTACAACAACAACTGACGTAAGTTATAAATTTTAATATAAATTGAATTTAAAAAGTGTCTTTCTATGGAATACAAATATTTGAAATTTTGGATGATATAGGATATTAATAATTAAAACGAACATAAATTCAACGGATCTTACTCTTATTTATAACAAGAAGAATTTGTAAAACAAAATGTTCTCCTTCATAATGGGCGCATTTCACAAGCCTCCCGGAAGCTAAATATTTGTCTCTACAAAAGGTAGAATAGAATGTTTTCTTTAAGTGTACCCAAAAGAACATATGCCACTGGTGTAATATGACAAATTTGTTTGTGAGTTCAAATACGAAAAATATGAAATTAATACCAATTAGACAAAGGTGGGTACAATAAAGGGGTTTTCAACAGAGACGCTACAAAAGTAAATCGATAGGGACAGCAACCGACGCCATATTTTTTCCCGCTCTTTTGACATTTCTCCTCAGTAAGGTTTGCCATTTCATCATGGAAAGATATACGAGCCAACAACGAGTCGAAATTATTAAAATTTACTACCGAAATTTGGAGTCAGTGGCCTCAACTTAAAGAGGCCTCAACAATCAGCGATGAGGCTCATTTCTGGCTGAATGGCTTCATCAATAAGCAAAATATGCATTATTGGTCAGACAGCAATCCACACATCATCCATGAGTCGTCATTGCATCCCGAAAAAATTACGGTTTGGTGCGGTTTATGGGCCGGCGGCGTCATTGGGCCGTACTTCTTCCGTGATGATCAAGACCGGCACATTACTGTGAATGCAAATCGCTACCGTTCAATGACAACCGAATACTTTTGGCCCAAATTGGATAATATGGACTTGGAGGACGTGTGGTTCCTACAGGACGGCGCCACAAGCCACACAGTGAATGCCACAATCAATTTATTGGAAACCAAGTTTAAAAAAGACACCATCGATCGTGCGATTTGACGCAGTTAGATTATTTCCTGTGGGGCTACGTCAAGTCTATGGTCTATGCCAACAAGCCAGCGACGATTGATGAACTTCGTACGAATATCGAACGTGAAATTGCAGCAGTATCGGCCGATTTATGCTTGAAACCCGTCGAAAATTGGGTTCAGCGTCTGGACTTCTACAAGCGTGCCCATGGTGGCCATTCAAAAGAAATCGAGTTCCATTCATAATGGCAACGAACGTACTTTCCCAGGAATAAAGAATTTCATTGGTATCTAAAACCAGGTTTGTTTCATTTAAAAAAAATTTTGTAGCGTTCTTATTGAAAACCCCGTTATATACCTAATGTGTAATAGATGTTTCACACCTTATGCAAAACTACATACTATTTTATCACACTATATTCATTTGATCACATTCAATTTTTACGAAAAATTGTGACACAACATTTTCGGATCACATATTTACAGGCGAAAATCTTGAAAGCATTGCCAGTAGGGAATAATTCATCAGAACATAATTCCGCTGAGTTTAGACGAGCGCCATTCTTCTGTTTAGAAGATTGGGAACCTTCTGTTCTCAACATACATGGGTTTTATTAATTTGCATTGGATTTTAATTTGCATTACGTTATCTAATGCAAATTCAAAAGAATTACCATTGTTCGCAATGACGAATACAAAATTTTTAATTTGCATTTGCTCAGGCAATGCAAAGGTAGGTTGTGGAATCGGACGCCCATTGTAATGAAATATGGTAATGCCTTTGTTTATTTTGAATTTATTTGACTGCTGGCAATTCTGTTTTTAAAGTATTTTATTGTAGAGGTTTGTGGCTTCGATAGATAAGTATTACCTTGTAGTATTTTAAAATTCATAAACCTGTACTGTATAAAATATTTGAAGACCAAAACTGTCAGTTATGAAAATAAGTACAATTGCCAATGTTATTTAAATTTTTCTGAATTCCCATTTCGAAAGGTAATTCAAATTAAACTACAAATTATAATTGTCCTATAATTAATTTGCTTCATCTATGGTTCCCAATCATGTGCCTATGAATTTATCGTCAACGTGATGGTTCCCAGGCAGCGGTAAAAAAATTATTTTCTTGTGGCTGAAGTCAAGGCTTTCCCACGAGCAGCATGATTGTCTATGCGACCACTGCTGCGTCTCAGTTTAGTAGTGACTGATGTCACTGAAGCTTATCAAGATATCGGCCATTTTCTTTTGTGCTTAGAAGGCGAATGAGGCCAACATATGACCCAACGGCGGATAAAAACCAAACGAAGATAATACAAGATCGACACATTGCATCCTCATCAGCGCCTGATACATAATGGGCGGTTGCAATCAAATATATTGGAAGATGGTAAAATGCAAATACCCGGTGGACTGGGTTTGTCTCCCACCATCGTTCATTACGGCAGTAAATATAAACTAAAAAGGAAACATAATCAACCCCTATTTGTTGACGACCTCCGCAAACGTTATAAGGTCCACGATTTACGGGTATGCAGTTGGAATGTGAGATCTCTATGTAGATGCGTTGCAAGCATCTAATTGGCAGATTTCCTGGAAAGTTATAAGGCTGACACTACCGCTATCCTTGGCCGTCGGTGGTGCAATGGATAGTGTGCGCGGCTCTTGTACATAAGATCCCTGCTCTTTCGGCGGCGGTCACCTCGCATAGTGACAGCGACACTATCGAGTATATAGCTATGAAAAAGCCTCTCAAAATACCGCTAGGAATCGGTCTAAAACTGTAGGTCCCAATCAGTGAGTATAAAACTAAAAAGCGCACAGCTCATTGGTTGTGAGACGTTCTCCCCTGTAGCTTCATGGGATGTAATGGGAAACCATTTATTTATATATTACTACCGCTATCCAGGAAATGGGATGGACAGGACATGGCTGCACACGAAAAAGAAACTGCGATATATACTACAGTTGCCATGACAAAAAACATGATTTTGGTTGCGGATTTGTAGTTGGCAAAAGACTGCAACATCTAGTCTCTAGGTTCAATCCTCTGAGTGAACGAATATCCACAATCCGCATCACAGTGAAATATTTTTATATTTCCCTAATTTGTGTGCATGCCCCGACAGAAGAGAAAGATGATGATGCTAAAGACATATTGACATATTCTATGAGCTCCTAGAGGAAACCTATGACCGCTGCCCTGGTCATGACATTAAGATTGTACTAGGAGATTTTAGTGCTAAAGTTGGCAGGGAGAATGTGTTTCAACCAATTATTGGCAATTTCAGTCTACATACTGACAATTCCGAAAACGCTATGAGACTGATTGACTTTGCCGCCTCAAAAACCATGGTCACTCGTGGCACAAGATTTCAGCATAAAGACATCCATAGGGCTTCTTGGGTATCCCATGTTCAAAGATTAAAGGACCAACTTGATCACGTGGTAATTTTGGATTGCATTCATCCAATGTAATGGACGTGCTTGTGATCGGAGGAGCTAACATCTCTGCTGATCACTAACTGTCTGGTAGCCGCGTAGGTTCGCACAAGATTAAGTAGAGCGAAATTCGTACGAAAAAAAACACAGAGAAAGCTGGCGACGGGAAGCTGCAACTACCACTGGTAGTCTCAGCCTACTCAACCCAGCTTTTGGCACATAACCCACCATCTCCCGATGACGATCCTGAAGCGCAGTGGAAACCTATTTGCAAATCTATTAACACTGCCGTACCAACCGCGCTTGTTTCTGAAAAGCGCTTCGCAACAAACCATGGTACGATGAAGAGTGTCGCATAGTAAATGATGAAAAGATGGCTGCACGTATGGCAATGATTCCGTCAATTTTCTCTCGTGCTTCGAACGAGCGGTATAGGGAACAAAAGGAAGGAGGTAAACCAGCTCTTTAGGCGTAAGAAACGGCAGTGGAGAATGCGCGAGAGTGAGAAAATTGAGACATACAGAAGGAAGAACGAAGCCCGAAAATTCTACCAAAAAGTTAAAAACGGAACTAATGGACATGGTTCAGGGCCCCCTTCTGTTAAGACAAGGACGGAAATCTCATCGCAGATGTGCAGAGCATGTTGGGAATATGGAGAGAGCATTTCTCCGCGCTACTAGTACCTGAGATATCCAATGACGATGGGACAATCGATTACAATATGGACGACGACGTCTATTGCCCACTACTAACCAATACGAGGTCAGAACAGCTATTGCCCGGCTTAAGAACAACAAAGCCGCAGGAGCCGATGGATTACCGGCGGAGCTGTTTAAAGCTGGCGGCGATGACCTGATAAGGTGCATGCATGAGCTCATTAGCAAAATTTAGTTAGATGAATGCGTGCCCGGCGATTGGAGCCTCAGTGTACTATGTCCCATATTTAAAAAAGGTGACCCGAGTATCTGTGCCAACTACCGTGGAATAAGCCTTTTATCCACACCATATACGGTTCCATCAAGTATAATGTGCGAAAGACTAAAACCAATTATCGCTGACCTGATTGGACCATACCAGTGTGGCTTTAGGCCTGGAAAATCGACAAACGACCAGATTTTCACGCAACGCCAAATTCTAGAGAAGACACACGAAAAACAAATCGACACCTGTCATATATTTATCGATTATAAAGCGGCCTTCGATAGTCCGATACGGGAGAAACTTTTCGAAGCAATGTCTGAGCTTGGTATTCCTGCAAAACTCATACGCCTTTGCAGGATGACCTTGATGAACACCAAATCCGCAGTGAAAGTTGGTAACGATCTTACAGAACCTTTTGAAACTAAGCTAGGCCTCAAGCAAGGCGACACCCTATGGTGCGATCTCTTTAACATCTTAATAGAAATTATTCTGAGAAAAGCTGCTGTCAACATAAATAAAACCATCAGCAACAAAAGTCATATGCTGCTCGCGTATGCTGATGATATAAATATCATTTGGCAAACAATGAGAGAAGTTACTTCGGTGTTTCTGAGAATTAAGAAGAAATCAGCAAAAGTGGGTCAGACAGTGAATGGGAACAAGTTAAAATTAATTGTTTGAACGAGCAGGGCCTCCACGCGATTAGACCAAAGCGTGATCGTTGACAAGCGTTATAATTTCGGGGTGGTGGACGAGTTTATATACCCCGGATCTGCCGTAAACAAAAACAATAACGTCAGCCTTGAGATCAAGCGGAGAATTGGGGTTCCGAATTAATGTTATTTTGGGCTAAGCAAGCACTTTAGAGATAAAGCCCTCTCTGGTGTAACAAAAGTCCAGCTATACCAGACTCTCAGACAACCTGTCTTGCTTTGTGGCGCAGAATCCTCGGTCTTATCGCAATCAGACTAAACATCTGTAGGAGTCTTCGAGAGAAAAAACTCCGAAAAATGTATGGCCCTATAGTGGACAACGGCGTGTATTGGACATGCATGAAGCATGAGCTGAATGAGTTTTAACCCAACATTGACATAGTTAAGCGGATCAAAATAATGCGATTGTCAATAGAATGGATGAAGACGAACCAGCACGAAGGGTTTTCGAAACCGAACTCGAAGGAAGACGAAAAATAGGAAGACCAAGACTCCGCTGGAAGAATCAGGTTGACGAATCCCTGCGTACACTTGGTATTGCCAACTGGAGAGTTAAGGCAAAAGATCGTACTGGGTGGCGTAATATGTTGTCTTCGTTTTCTAGAGTTCCTGACCCCCAGGGATTTTTCGAGTCTGGATAGGTAAGTACATATGTAAGTCACCATCGTGTATGTTTGAATAAATTGGTACTTCCTCCGGTTGACCACCCATTCCTGGTTGAGGGTCCTTAGACACTCTAACCGTTTTTGCATCACCGACCACAGAAGTAGCTACGGTGTTTCATCGGTGGCAGTTTTTTTGGATAAAAAGGCGTTGCGGCATGTTTAGACTTTGTGCAGTCTTACGACGTTTCTCCTCTTGATAGTTTTCGAAATCCAACCTCTTGGTTTTTTAAATAAATTCCGGTACACTTATATAAAGGCACTAAAAATTCCATATTTTATCAGCCTATATCTTTTGCAATTTGTAACCGATTGCAGAATTTTAAAATGAAAATCGAAACTAGACACCTTGAGCTATAAACAATCAATGCACTTTTTTAAGATAGGGGGCACTTACTTAAGAAAATGTTATTTTTTAAACTTCTTCCTCTTTGGCTATTCTCAATTTACTGTCTATTTGATTAAAAACTGCAATATATACTAAATATTGATTACAGGCTCAACCTAGAAAAATTCCCACTAAACAAGAAATTTCCCAAAATATGTTAGTCTAGACCCAAACCAAAGAAAACGTACCCAATATAGTTGACAATACTGGGTAGTAGCATAATAGTGTTAAAAAAAATTGTTCAATTCTTTCTCATTTAGCCCTCAAAAGCACTCACTATTTTAACCGCGCTTGGGTTGCAAGATCGAGCTTTGTATACACACAAGTATATTGTTTGTGCACCTACGCATAGTGATTATCGTAATTTAAAATGTGTTAGCATTTTCGAAGTTGAATAGTGCTGAAAAAAAACCTGAGACAAGAAAGAAATGAGAAGCAAAAGAGCACCAGATTTTCATTTCATAAAAAAAATGCAATCAATGCAAATAAATGTAAAAAGCGTCGTTTTACATGTTTTAGTTTTTCTATTAATTGATTAAAAATTTAGATTTATATTAGTAAATTTATTTATAATAAATAATATACAGGGAGATTCAGGAAGTTCCAGAAAAATTGCATCAGCGTATTCCTTGGCTCTTTGCATGAAGAAAAATCCACTAGGACTATGTCCGAAAATGCAAGGGTGCGAAATGGCAGCGGGTTCAAAATTTTCGGATTGGCGGCCGGAGGGTAGTAGGGTAAAGTTGCTAACTTCTGAGCCAGTGGTCGGATTTTTTTTGGGTATTTTGGGCTTGTTGGGAAGGTCTTTAAGAGGCCTTTCAGAATCAATAAAAAAAAAACAGAAAAAAGTCAAACAGCCGAGATACAGAGCTTTCGGAAAAAATGGAAAAAAAATAGCACATAACCTCAATTTGCTCAGCCAGATGGCAGGTAGCTTATTTTTTCGTCAAGATGGCCATACCTCTTACCTTTCCAAAATTACCTAAACGAAGCCCAGAGGTCTTACCGTTACAAAGTTATGACCATTTTACTGAATTGCAAAAATGTTTTTTTCCCTCGACATTGGATTGGACGAGCTGGACCAATCGCCTGGCCGCCATGATCTCCAGATCTCACACCACTTGATTTCTTTTTGTGGGGCTACATGAATGATTGTGTGTATTCTGTGCAGATCCACAATCGTGAGCAGTTACTTGCACGCATTGAGGAAGCTGCGGTGAAAGTTCGTAAAAAGATGAGTGATCTAAACGTGGCGGATGTACTCCATCTCTCTGTGTGTAGTAGAAAATGGGAACCACATTGAAAACTTCCTTTAACATCAAATGTTATTTTTCCCTTATGTGTTTGATTCTTGATAACTTTGGAACGGTAAGACCTCTGGGCTTCGTTTAGGTCATTTTAGAAAGGTAAGAGGTATGGCTATCTTTCAACAGAAGAAGAACATAAGTTACCTGTCATATGGCTTAGCAAATTGAGGTTATCTGATTTTTTTTCCGAAAGCTCTGTATCTCGGCGATCCGACCGAAAATCTCGAAAATCCGAATACTGGCTCAGAAGTTAGCAACGTTACCCTACTACCCTCCGACCACAAATCCGAACATTTTGAACCCGCTGCCATTTCACACCCTTGCATTTTCGGACATGGTCCTAGTGGACTTTTCTTCATGAAATGAACCAAGGAATACGCTGGAGAAATTTGTCCGGAACTTCCTGAATCACCCTGTATATGTACTGAAATCCAACAATAATTTCTTTTCTTTATGTTTGGGAGGAAATACTCACACGTTTCCATGTAAGTATATGGAGGTTTGGGAGGAAACATGAGAATGCTTCCACCTAAGTATCTAGATGTTTCCACGTAAAAGCATACATTTTTGCCAGTAAACATTCGTATGTTCCCATTTAAATACAAGTGAGCTGAGGACTTTCAAACATGTGAATGTTTGGAGTGTGTTCCAAACATATACATGGTTCTTGCAGAATATGTTAGAGGGATCAACTGCAGAGCTTAGAAATATGAACCAATTTCTAAAAAATTTGGTACACAATATCAGGTCAGGGCTGAAAGTTTATGATAAAGGGTATATGTCCATTCTGTTATTAACAGGTTATGGACACAACATTGGTTGATTTCTAATTAGTCCCTGTCCGTCTCTGCCACCATCCACTCTGTTTGATAGGGCTTGTATGTGAAAATGTCTTGAGTGCATGACACAATGCAAACGTTAAACGTTAAACATTTAAACTCTTTCATTGTTGTCACTAAATTGTATTTTGGCTAAAGGACAATAACATTTATATAGTATTTTTTTCAGCAACAATTGTTATTTCATTACTCGTATTGTGAGGAAAACAACTGGAATCCACATCTAACGCTTTCACACCCTTAGGCTGCACATGTGTGTTGTGTTATTGTTACCCACACACATATACGGTCCTTCAACATATCATTAGCTAGTGCACGTGTGAAGGTATCACATCTCTAAGCCTCGTTAGTGTAGCTTTCACACACACATCCACACAAAATGTATTCGCATATCCTTCGCAGTACGTGTTGTAACACACATGTGCTGCTCTCAATGACTGTGTGTTTGTGATACAATAAAACGCAGAACATAATGCTCAAGCTCATTCCCTCGCTATCATGGTATTTGATGGCCATATGTACCTACAATATGACAGAACGAAACAACATGCTGATATTGAGTTCGTTTGTAGCGGGCGAGGGAGGTTAACAGAATGTGGATTCGTAAAGGAAATCTTGTTGTTAACGTTTAATTCAGGCAACAAAACACTTCAACGTGTCGATGGTATCCACTTGTGCAAGTAGTTTTTACAGATGCCATCATGGCATCAGCGAACGTGGAGGACGAGTATGTAATGCGAAGCTGTCGGCACGATGGGACGATGATGATGAACAGAAACTCAAGTGTGTCGATGATGATGAACAAGAACTCAAGTGTTCTATTATATTTTCTCCGAGATTCTTTGTTTTTGTTTTCGTTTTTCTCTTGTGTTTCTTATTGTTTACATACTCTCGTTTTACACACGATTCAAAATAACATTTGAATATTTATTTCTATGTCAACTCGAGATAATCTCATTTTTATTTCGATTCTTGTGCCAGGGAAATTGATGTGTGTGTCTGTTCCTGCACTTGTTCAAATGATATGGTACGCAAATACTCCATATATGTCAAAGGGATATTTAGTGTCAAATAATGCTTTGATGTGCAAATATTTTTATGGTTTTGTTTGCCATAATGGATTAAGTGAAAAGGATTGAAACACATGTGGAAATATATTATTGTTCCTCTTTGTAATTCAGGCTCCAGGTTACAGATGTTACGAATTTATTTATTCATTGATTCAATATGTTTATCCCCCTCAAGGACAATTTTCTGAAAACTTATAGATACACATACATACGCACATTCTTCTAAATATATAAAGTTAAAAACTTTATAAAAACTTACGTCAAATGTGGAAAATAAAATACAGAAGATTGAGAGATAAATATACCTCTACTTGGTCATCGTCTATTGTAATCCTTTATTATGTTACACTTTACCACAGTCTCCTTGCCATTAGAAGACTTTAGTTGTGCGTAAGATTATCCCTTTGCAATATGCACAAACACGGATGAGGATCCATTCTCAATCTGTATCGTTACACGCTGAAACATCTGTATTTTTTGTTTGGATACAAATATAACGTGTTTATAGCTTGTCGCAAATATACTATACTTGTGCCCAAGCATATTGTGTTTGCTATTCAATATAATATGTTTGAGACACAACGATTAATGAGGTGCAATATATATCTTTGAGACCCAAATGTTGTTTTTTTGTTGAAACCCACTAAAACAAATACGAGAAAGAAAATAAGGCAGCAGATCTTCAATTCATGAAAACAGTGCTTGCAAACATGTACATGTTTCCTGCAATATGATCCTGGGGCCGATATTTTTCAGCATGTAGGTTAGGTTGGAGTGGCAGCCTGTGTACTAGGCTCACTTACATATTGTGGCACATTGTGATACCACAGGGACAAAAGGAAAGAGATGCAATTTTCCTGTTCACTCCCGTTGATTGTTTCGAAAATATCAACAGTTGCCTGATTTCCCATTAGCCTGATTTTCTAACTCTCGAAAGAAATGTGAGCCTAGTGTAAACTGCATAGGGAAAATAGAAAAAAATTTGATTTTCCTAGTTCCGGCCGCTGAAGCAGTGTGATTTCTTCAAAAAGCGCAAGAGTTGGCGGATGCTAAAGTGTTCGATTCACTCCACCTCCTCATAGTCACGCAGCTTCTGCAAAAGTAATTTTTCAAGACTTTCAGTCTTCCTGCGTGTCTTCCAATGAGAGACTGACCCGACATAACAGACGCGGTAAGTGACACGACTGGTCTCGATAACAACACAGGGTATTAGTGCGTTTCAATTCTCGGCGGGGCCACACCACTTTACCAAAGTCCCCTAGGCACTAGAAGCCTATAGCTCTGCGATAGATTGTCTCTCCCCAATATGCGCAAAGAAGGATGCGGATTTTCAACCCATAACGTTAGGCAAGGTTAGAGTGGCGGCCTATATACCAGGCTCACTTAGACCTTGTGGTACCACAGAGACAAGAGTAAAGGGATGAAATTTTCGATTTTTTCGAAAACCTCAGCCGTTGTCGGATGCTCACTTCAGTCAGATTTTCTAACTTTCCAAAGAAATGTGAGACTAGTGTAGCCTGCACATACACAGAACGTGTTATAATTGACTCCTCTTCCTCAACGGAGCTTCTGCAAAAGTCATTTCTCAAGACTTTCAGTCTCTTTGCGTGTCTTCCAATGAGAGAGTGACCCGATATATTAGACGCGATAAGTGACACATCTGGTCTCGATAACAACACAGGGCGTTAGTGCGGGGCCGCATCAACTTGGAGTGTACACAGTACCGTTTGTTCTGGTAAGGGCACAATTCCTCAAGAAGAGCTAGCAAGTTGCTGGAGGCATGCCGACATTTTCCAGTTCCCCTGGACCACCGTATGGTAGTCCCCTGTCTAGCAAGTTCATCTGGTTTGCGGTTCCATGGGTCCCTGTGGCGCCGCCCCAAAAAAAATGTGATCGAGGGCAATTTTTGAACTCAGGAAAACATTTTCCAGGGTCGTGATGGCAGCCTGACTATCAGAGAAAATATTGATTACGATCTTGGTTAGAACATTACTTCTCAAGCATTCTGCTACTTTCCTAATAACTAAAATTTCTGTCTGGTAGATACTACCGTAATCAGGCAGTCTTCTTGCAACGGATAGCCCTAGGTCCTTAGAAACAACACCAAAGCCTAATTTGCGGTCAAGCTTTGAAGCATCTGTATAGAAGTTAACGAGTCTCCTATGTACAGGGATGCGACCATTCCACTCGGGTCTAACAGGTATAAGAGTTTGGTATTTCGTGTCAAGGAGTGGTCCGGCTAAAGTGAAATTGATAACACTTCGAAGATCACGCATTATATTGACTATCACGTGATGTCCGAAGCCATTTTCTGACCAAAGTGACCTCACCCTAAGTCTGAAAGCAGTAGCCGTAGCATGATTCCTATCTACTATGTCCAGTGGAGTTAAAAGTGGTATGATATTAACTGCATCAGACGGTGGCGTTCTCAAAGCACCCAGCGATACACATACCAGCCATTCGCTGAACTTTATGCAGAATCGCGCAAAAGGTGGATTTCCGTAGAGCCATCCAGCAGACTATATCGCCAGACATCAGTATCTATCTAGTCTAGCTACTGTCTTATACATCTAATGGATCAATGGCTGAGACCCAGCGTTTTCCTCTTGCCCTTTTATAGGTATATTGCGATCTCACTGTCGTTTTGTATGTTGGCCTTGAAGTTTTATTTCCTGCTTGTAAACCGCCTAACCATTTTGGGGGAATGTAATTTCAATACCCCCAAAGATGATAGGTACAGATAGGTAGCTTACACCTCCTGCTAAAAAGCACCAGCGCCATATTGGTTGGGTTCATCCCAAGACCATTATTCGAAGCCCATATTAATAAACAAATAAATGGTTTCCCATCAAATCCCATGAAGGAATTGGGAAGAGCTTCTCACAGCCAGTAACCTTTGCGCTTTCTAGTTTTATACTCACTGATTGAGACCCACAGTTTTACACCGGTTGCGAACGGTATTATCAGAAGGTTTTTCATGGCTAACTACTCGGCAGTGTCGCCATCACTGTGTGAGTTGACCGCCGCCGAAAGAAATTTAAGGTGGTCAGAGCAGGGATCGAACCCTGGATCTCATGTACAAGAGGCCATCTTGCGGTGGTATTAAGGCTTATTACAGGATGTCGCTAAGAGTACTTGGATACTTCCCTCTAACCACTACGGTCACGTCACCTGCGTAAGCAAAAGCCTAACCCTAATCTTCTGTAGAGAAAACGGAGTTATGTTCATGGAGAGATTCCATAGCAGAAGCGACAAAACGATGCCTTGAGGTGTTCCTCTGCTGACAAATCTATAAGGGTCCGTTGACCCTAAACTAGCCAAAATGTGTGTCCTTGTAAAATGGTTGTGGACAAACACCCCAACATTGACGTCAACCCCCAGAGACGTGATTGCTGCATTTATTTCGACTAGATATACATTGTTAAAGGATCCTTCTATGTATAAGAAAGCTTCCAGGTATATTATTTAACAGCGAGAAATTTCCTCTTTATATCTGTCCCAGTCCTTTTGTGCCCTTGTAAACTTTGCCTTATTGAAGAACTTTATATAGCGCTTCCTCAGTTTAATCAGAGGTTTCGACCCTCAAAGTGGCCGCTGGCTCCCCCTTGGTTTGACCTTAGGACATGCGACCTATAATAAGCAATTTAGGGCTGCTGTGACTCGTTCGACAGGTGCTTCTATGTCCGCAAAAGCATAGAAAATCGAAATGAGGGTTATAGGACCCATTTTGAATTAGTTGCGAGTCCGTAAAATCATCAAAAAATCGAAATGCGAGTATGACAAACAAATTTGAAATTCCAAACATGTCGTGATGAAACCAAACTCGGATTTCGGTCAAGGGATACATTTTTAAAAGTCTTAAAATTTTTTACATTTTACCATTTATGTAAAATTTATTGAGATGTTTCAACCAAAAATGGATATTAATCCGTCTCAAATCCATTTTATTAAAAAAAATCCAATGAGTGTTCGAACTCACGGGTGATGTGTTAAAACCTTTTTACTACACGATACCTGTTCGATTTCTATGAAATCATTAGTGAATGTTACATTGGAAAATAAAAAATTAGCGTTCAGTCATATGATGACGGTACATTTGCATAATATTAATACTTAAAATTATTTAAAGACCCAGGGCAAGCACATGTGTCATTATTTTCTTGCTTAATACTTTTTGTTTTATTCCCCCAAAAAACAAAGAGATTGCAAAACAACAGACATATGTACATACATAAATTTATATGTTCGTTAATACGCCACACAAGTTCACACAATTTTCGTTGCTCTCTTGCTATCTCATTTTTATATACGAATAACCACGTCATTATTCTCTTTGCTCTGAGAGTGCTCCGCACCCACACAAGACAACTATCCGCTGCCGCTATATCAGTGTCTTTGTTTTCTCGCAGTCTCACAATCTGTGTTTCGCTATCGGACAAATCTGTGTTCTACATAGGGTTGGGTCACCCCTATCATTTAGGGGTATGAAAAATAGATGCTGGCCGATTCCGAGCCCTACCCGATATGCACACAAAATTTCATACAAATCGGTCCAGCCGTTTCGGAGGAGTTTAACGCCAAACAATTTGTGATCGCAGTCGGACAAACTGTGTTTGGATGTGTTCACTTTGTAGATAGATAGATGTGAACACATCAAACAAATATGGCTTCCTAATACATCCAATGATGGGGTTAGGGAGAGCTTCTCACAATCAGTGGCCTGTGCGCTTTCTAGTTTCACAGTCACTGATTGGGATCTACAGTTTTAACAGTCTCTATAGGTGAAAGAAACGGCTGAGGAGAAAGTGTGAGAGTGAAAAAATTTAAACATACAGGAGTAAGAACGAAGCCCGAAAATTCTACCAAAAAATTAAGAACAGAACTAGTGGGCATAGTTCAGGGCCGCCTTTCTGTAAAGGCACGGACGGAAATCTCACGGCAGATGTGCAGACAATCCTAGAATATGGCGAGATCATTTCTGCGACCTATTTGTAACTGAGATATCAAATGACGATGAGACAATCTATCACAATTTGGACGACCACGTAGATTGCCGCCCTTCCTGACCATAACGAGGTCAAAACAGCTATTACCCGGTTTAAGAACACTAAGAACAACAAAGCCGCAGGACCCGACGGATTACCAGCGGAACTGTTTAAGGCTGTCGGCGATGAGCTGATAAGGTGCATGCATCAGCTCATTAGCAAAATTTTGTTAGACGAATGCATGCCTGGCGATTGGAGTCTCAGTATACAATGCCCATATTTGAAAGGTGGCCAGAGCCTCTGTGGCAACTACCATGGAATAAGCCTCTTATCCATAACATATAATATTCTATCAAGGATAATGTGCGAAAGGCTAAAACAAATTATCGCTGACCTGATTGGACCATACCAGTATGGCTGTAGGCCTGGAAAATCGACAACTGAGCAGAAATTCGGGCTACGTCAAATCCTGAAGAAGACCCACGAAAATCAAATGGACACCTATCATCTATTTGTCTATTACAAGCCGACCTTCGATAGCCCGATACGGGAGAACCTCGATGAAGAAATGGCTGAGCTTAGTATTCCTGCAAAACTCATACGCCTGTGCAGGATAACCTTGATGAACACCAAATCCGCAGTGAAAGTTGGTAAGGATCTTACCGAACCTTTCGAAACTAAGCGAGGCCTCAGACAAGGTGTCACCCTATAGTGCGATCTCTTTAACATCGTAGCGGAGACTATTATGAGAAAAGCTGCAGTCAACACGAATTAAATCATCAGCAACAAAAGTCACATGCTACTCGCGAATGCTGATGATATAAATATCATTTGGCACACAATGAGAGAAGTTACTTCGGTGTTTCTGAGAATTAAGAAGAAATCAGCAAAAGTGGGTCAGAAAGTGAATGAGAACAAGTTAAAATTCATTGTTTGAACGAGCAGGGCCTCCATGCGATTAGACCAAGGCGTGATCGTTGCCAAGCATTGTAATTTCGGGGTGATGGACGAATTTATATACCTTGGATCTGCCGTAAACAAAAACAATAACGTTAGCCTTGAGATCAAGCGGAGAATTGTGGTTCCGATTTGATGTTATTTTGGGCAAAGGAAGCACTTTAGAGATAAAGCCCTCTCTGGTGTAACAAAAGTCCAGCCATACCAGACTCTTAGACAACCTGTCTTGCTTTGTGGTGCAGAATCCTGGGTCTTATCGCAAGTAGACGAAACATCTGTAGAAGTAGGTTCGACAGAAAAATACTCCAAACAATGTATGGCCCTATAGTGAACAGCATCGAGTATCGGCGACCCATGAACGATGACCTGTCTGAGCTTTGACCCAACATTAACATAGTTAAGCGGATCAATATAATGCGATTGCGGTGGCTAGACAATGTCAGTAGAATGGATTAAGACGAACCAGATGAAAAATCTATTTTTTTTTTGTTTGGATGCAAATATAAAGTGTGTTTGCAGCTGATCTCAAAAATAATATACCTGTGTCCAAACACATTGTGTTTCCCATTCAATATTACATGTTTAAGGCACAATGATTAATATGTTATAGTATATGTGTTTGCGATCCACATATACTTATATTTGTGATACAAATACAGCTGTCTTTGTTCCCCTGGCTTTGCTCTCTCGAGAGCAAGAGAATAAAAGGGAGACAACGAGAGAGTATATCTTGTAAGTGTGTATCTGTATTTTTGTAGTTTTATCTGAGTCAGTGAGTCACAAATATTCCTGAATGTGCGTGTAAATTGCAGATGAAGTGTTTCTTATTTTGCTGATATATTGCGGTTTAGTTTCATGTATTCAGTCGTCAATGGTTCTTCGGACACAAGATATCAAAAGCGCTTGACCAGAGATAGAAGAATAAAGGAAGGCTCGGATGGTTAAATGCTTTGTGATGCGGCTTTGGGATTTATATGTGTTTCGTATATATATGTGTGTGTGCTACCAAAGTGAGAAACGATTTTGTGGCGAGAAACTGGAAAGGGCAACAACGTGAAACCCTTTGCCTGTCCGAGCGAGATAACAAACGCATTGAAACCTTCTGAAGACAAAATACTGAGAGACAATAAAGTAAGAAGAAACAACAGAGCATCAGATTCAAAACAAAACAAATACTGCATTCAATGCAAGTAAATGTAAAATCATTTAAATCTTTCAATTTTCTGTAACTGTGGATATATATTGATAAAATTAATTATGATAAATAAAGAAAGAAAGAATAATTCGTTGTAATTTCCTTTAAGGCTGTAAGAGATCATGTTTTCTCCGGTTAGTGAAAAAAATGTAAATGCCGCGGGTGGGATTCGAACTCACATTCGCTGGACGATCGTTTCGATGTTTGTGAAGCATCATCTTAAGCAGCGTCTAGCACGTTAAGCCACTGCGGTGTGTATTTACACAAGTCACTAACCGGAGACATTTATTGATTTATTGAATTCGTTTCTAAATACTATTATGTTTGGGAGGAAATTCGCAGATGTTTCCACGTAAGTATATGTAGGTTTGGGGGAAACACGCGAATGCTTCCACGTAAGTATACGGATGTTTGGGATGAAGAACGTATATGTTGCCATGTAACAGCACACATGTTTGTCAGTAAACATGATATTGATTGCATTTAAGTATAAGCAAGTTTGGGACTTGCAAGCCTATGAATGTTTGAAGTGTGTTCCAAACATATACTTGGTTCCTGCAGAATATGTTTGGGAAAATATGTTAGAGAGGCCGTTAGTTTTCAGCGTGTAACTGGAGAGGTAAGGCAAAACATCGAACTAGTTGGCGAAATATGTTATCTTCGTTTTGTAACGTCCCTGACCCCCAGGGTTTTTCGAGACCAGATAAGTAAGTACGTACGTAAGTCGTTTTTGCATCAGCGACCACAAAAGTTGCTACGCTTTTTCATTTAGATTGAAAAGGCGTTCCGGCATTTTCAGACTTGCGACGTTTCTCCTCTTCATAGTTCGTGGCCTAGAAATATTCAAAGTTTTGAAAATTATTCACAGGAATTATTTTGACAAAAACTTATCACAATTTTGAATAAACCTCAGTGTGAGTCAGCAACTACAGCGAGAGTGACAGTAGTGAAAGACAGCACCTATTTAAAAAGTGGACAACGGTCAGGCTATATCTATTATTTCCTTATACTTTAAATGATTTAGACTGTATACGCCCTGGAAAACAAAATATATTTCACAGACTTTGCATGTGTGTGGTAGGGTGATGAGTTTTTTATTTTTTTTCTCAACAATTATTTCCTGTTGCAGGAATGAATGATCTTTTGCCTTTTAATGACTAAAATAACGTTTATTTCATTTAAATATTGAAAAATGTCACGTACAAACCACTTTGAAATGATATTTATGTGAAAAAATTAAAATTTTTTCTTGTTTTTAAATCATATAAATCCAAAACGGAAAAAAGTGTCAAGTCTATGAACTAACTGAGACATTGATCATAGAAATCGATGAATATCTTTCGTTTTTATTTACAATTAAGTACAGGTATCTCATTTTGCATCGAAAGTATCCCGTTGGAAAAAAACGTTGACGACTTTTTTATGATTCTCAGAATTAAAAAAAATTAGTGAGAAACCAAAGGTTATGTCATTTTTATGATTGTGGTAGAAAACTAATAAAATTCAAAATTTATTCTGAATTGCTCTTCGGGTTCTTTTATGGTAGCTACTCCTTTTACATTCAATTTAAGGGGGGGGGGGGAAAGGAAAGTGAATTTTTTTTAATGATGCGTGTTTTTCCGTTGGCTACCTGCTAGGGATGTTTGTTTTTACAGAGACCACATTTATGAGCGGTCATTATTTTGAAAGTTTTAAAAAATTCACAACGCACACGTGCTGAATCAGGTATATAGCCACCGTGAAAAAAGATGTGCCCATTCATAAGTACCTGTCAGTAAAATATTGAAAAATACGTAGTATAAATAGGTGTTCATTGATCGATTTGTGTTAATCAACAAGTGGCGACGAACACGAAGAGCACAAGTAGTTTAGTTTTTTAAAAGTGAATTGTGAATTATAATTAAGGCCTTTAATAACGGCAAAAACTTTTCCATTTAAGTTGTTCAGTAGAATACAACATATCAGCTCTTCTAACACGGAGAAGAACAAGGAAACCCGGACAAAGAACCTAGTCCAGTTTCAAGCGCCATCAAGAAGAGGCAACGTGGCAATTGTTTAAGCACCATTGAGTGAACGGGGTCGCATGCCCATGAAAACCCACATCATTGGACGCTTCAAATTTCTTGAGTCCACTGCCAAAGAACGGAGAGAGAGGATCGGTCTAATTGCTATAGAGCTTAAAGCCCTATGGAGCAAAACATTGAACTTCCCGCATATATCTGATCAAGCCGTTTGTGCAAAACTAACAAAACTTCTGGAATACTATGAGCGCTGCAGAAAAAACAAAACTTTGCTTCATTGAAGCAACTGTTTGACATGACCAAGGTAAAAGGCGAATGGATGTGCAAAGAGGATGAGAACCTCTACAAACTGCAAATTGATAGGAAAGGCCGCGTTGGTTATTCCAGCGGCAAACCTGGTGCTGCCAATACCATCCAACCATCCAAGCGAAATAGGGCAATGGAAGCGACTGTGTCCACACTTACCAGCTCAGCGATACCTCATTGTTCCGAAAGTAGCACGGACTGATTCAACAACAGTACAGATAGTCCTTGGGAGGATGACTATGCAGCATCAACGAGCAAAAGGAAGCATAACCCAACACAAATTCAAGACGCCTTGTTGCAAGCTCAAAGCTGTCGTGTCACGGAGAAGCAACGGTGTGCCATCACCTTTCCGCTGAGGGCATTGAAATCCCAACCCCATGTCAGTCAGGAATCCTATCTACAAGGAAAGGCTATCTACAAGGAAGCTGCTCGGGTGAAGAAGTACGTGGTAAGCACTCTTTAGCTGGAGAAGTGGAGCATGCACTTTGACGGCAAACACATTGAGAGCTTTGAATATCAGGCCGTGGTCCTCAAGAATGAATCTAAGGAAATTAAATTGACTGCGCTTAAAATGAAAGATGGGAAAGATCAAACAATCGCACTAACTAACCGGAGAAAACATGATCTCTTATAGCCTTAAAGGAAATTACAATTAACGAGGATCTAAGACAACTAAATTTGAAGCATATGGTAGGGCCAAACCAAAACAGAACGAGACAACGACAATTAGAATAGTTCGTTTTTAAATAGAACTTTCAAAACTTCTGCATCAGTGCGTGTAAGTAGGAAAGCAATGTGTAAGTAGCGACAACAATCACTCTGCACACAATCAATAAATGTCTTCGGTTAGTGACTTGTGTAAATACACACCGCAGTGGCTTAACAGGCTAGACGCTGCTGAAGATGATGCTTTACAAACATCAAAACGATTGTCCAGCGAATGTGAGTTCGAATTCCACCCGCGGCATTTACATTTTTTTTCACTGACCGGAGAAAACATGATCTCTTATAGCCTTAAAGGCAATTACAACTTTAAACATAACGAGGATCTAAGACAACTAAATTTGACTCCAGAATGTGTTAGATGAGTTCAACCTGTGGGGATCAATTGTGTTGATTTTTGCCGATACAACAAGCGTGAATACCGGCAAAAATACAGGCTTTGTAGTTCGACTGCAGCAAATGTTCGAAGAGAAATGTCACCCCAAATCCAAGTTCATCAGTTACCAGCACCATGTGCTGGATCGCGTTCTTCGCGTTGTCATGGACGATGAGCTCCACGGATCGACTAAATCACCAAACATCGAGTACGTCTTTGTGCAGGATTTGATGAGCAATTATGATCAATTGAAAGCAGCCTTCAGCAATGGTAAAACTGAGATTAAGGAAACAGGCGGCTGGAGAGACGACACGAAAATTCTCTTACACCTCACTCGTGTCTTCAGTCACTTCACTGAGAGGAGTGAGATCCCTTTTGTAAATTGTAAGCAGATCCCAAACATCTGCAATGCACTCTCGTGCTATTCTAGCTCTTCTTGCGTTTATTCTGATGCCTGAAACCCGGAACAGGTTGCGTAGTATATGTTCATTCATTTTTTACTAATGAGCTGATCATTGGTTCAGTATTCAGTTGTTCCGCTCTGAAGATTTTGAAGAACTATCTGTAGCTCTAAGTGACTACCCAACAGCTCTCAAATGCTTGAAGACCCACTGGAAAACAGATGAATCTCCAATCAACATTGCCCGAAGCAACCAGTGCTGTGAGCGTGCGATCAAAGTTATGCAAGACTTATACAACTCCTGCCGCAACAAGGACAACCTCCCACTGAGATTCATCCTCTCCAATGACAACCTGAATATTTAACTTCCTTGTGTGTTTGATGATCCTATGTAATGTTATATATATGTGGCTCTAAAGCTTGTGTTCAATTATATATCTGCTAACAGTGACTTCAAAAAATTGCCCAAAATGCTGATAAATAAAAATTGTAAAATCATTTTGTGCGTGAGGTTTTTGATGTGTTAACATCTATAGCGGCGTATAGGAACTAAATCTATCAAAGTCAACACATGCAAACACAGACAGGTTTTCTGCTGCTGCTAAAACCAGATTTTATGCTGCTGCTATAACCAGATTTTCTGCGACTGCGAAAGAGAATAATGGCGTGTTAAACAAAAATGAGCGAGCAAGAGAGCAATGAAAGAGGGGTGTGGCAGGGGTCGGGCAAACGAAATTGTGTCTATAGCGTATGTATTAACATAATAATGTATGTATGTACATCTGTCTGTTGCTGTTGTTGAACGGAGATATAAAGCATATCGACGCAAAATTTCATTTGCAAGGCTTGCGCAGGCGATGTTATGGTGACACACTAATCCGTCAGCTACTTCGTACAAAGTATGTGTGATGTTGTGTGTTTGGCTGTTTCGTTGCTGTTGATATGGCAAACATGTGGTTATGTGACACACGTATACGTCAGCTACTTCGGACAAAGTACGTGTGATGTTGTGTGTTTGGTTGTTTCGTTGTTGTTGCTATGGCCAAACAAAGCGAGTCATTTGCTGTTCAGCATTGCCCGGTGTATACAAAAAAGCTATTATTTTTTATTTTCCA
Organism: Phaonia tiefii; assembly: GCA_963931995.1. NCBI lineage: Eukaryota > Metazoa > Arthropoda > Insecta > Diptera > Muscidae > Phaonia > Phaonia tiefii. Next base: position 126,946,767 of record OZ008371.1, read on the forward strand.
ATGTAACATTTACTAATGTGTTCATAGAAATCGAACAGGTACCGTGTAGCAAAAAGGTGTTAACACATCATCCGTGAGTTCGAACACTCATTGATTTTGTTTTTATCGAATCACCTTAAATGTAAGATTATATATAATCTTAAATAAAAACTCATCTAGATATGATACAGGGAAACGAGGTTGTATAAAAGTCATCACCCTAGTGTGTGGTTCTTCAAAATGGCGATTATTTTTAGCAAATCCCTGAAGTTTGATATCAACATTCCTAAAGTTAATGAGGCCATTGCTGCTGTTTTTCGAGGCCGATTTTCCGCTTTCTTATATAAAGAAACATTTGCCTTTAAAAGTCTAAATTTGAAACAGTCACTATGCAGCGAATGGGAATGAGAAATATGTCAAAATACTGAGAATTATTCACATTTACATGTCGGAAATGTTAATTCAATAATTTTCTGCTTCGAAATGCAAAATAATTAATAAAATAATTCTGCAGGAGTTTATAACAATAAACCAAGTTGGGTGTAATGAAATTTAATTATTTACCCGCTGTTTTACTTTATTCGCAAAATATCCGCTCATAAAAATCAATATTTGTTCATTTCGTAACCGCAACGAAATTATTCGGGGGTCCTTAAAGTAAATCTTATTATGTCGAACCTATCTCAGTGCCATTTTCGCAGGATCTGTGCGATTTGTTTTGACGCATCATTAAAAATCATTTGCCTTTGTGCCTGGGATTGCCATTCATCCCAGTAGCTACAGATCAAATAAATTTCCTTTCCACATCCCACAAATGTCGGATAATTCATTCATGTACGAGTTGGTATGTATGAATGGTTGATGTGGAAAATAAACAAAAGCGAAGAGTATGAAAAGTAAGAAAACGAAATTTTGATTGATATTTTTGTAGGTCGCCCTACCTCTTTCAGAGCAAAAGTTTCCAACCAATCCATTGTATTGACAGCTCATCAATCAAACTGTGAGAGGGGTTTTTCATGTATCATCCATCGATCTACTTTACTGTATGAACAGTGTTTGTTGTTGTGAATATTTCATTTTTCGTCGAGCAGGATTTTCAATTGATTCTTTTATAGACATTTGGTATAATTTTGGAAAGAAATATAAGAGAAAATTCATCATCAGCAGCTTAAAGCCATTGAATAGACAAAAGTGTTGGCCAACACTTTCGGAGATAAAATATCACACAGTTCGTTTATTGATTAACATGAATTTTAATAGGTGCCACTCGATTGCAATTGAATAGGAAGACACTGAAATGATGTTTGCAAATGGCAGAATCTTACTAAAAAGCGAAGAAGAAAACTCTGTACCTGGGCGGAGGTCGGTAAATTGGGTAAAAGGTAATATTTTTATCATCGACGGAATAGTATAAGAAAAAAGATATATAAGATTCCACATTCGTCAACCAGGTATGATAAAAGATATGCAAGTAAATCAGGGACCACAGCGGTGATACCAAACAAAGTACGAGTTGATGAAACCTCAACAGCAAATACGTCAATCGAATGACCGACATTCATATCCTTTTTGTTTTCAGCAGGATTTATGTACTTATATGTAGGTACGTACATTTTGTTTCTTTATTATTTCCCTTTTAAAGACATTGAGTGTCATTATGTGTTGTCATAACCCAATGTCACAGAGTGTATATTTGTATACGTAAACACTTTTAACCGAATTGCTTTTGAAGATTAAGAAATTTTTGCAATGTCTACAAAATAAATGATTTATTTGCGAAAAAATGTCTATATGTCTGCCATGATGGGCCAGCCACAAAAGGACAGCGCCTTGTAGTGTAGTAAATATATATTTTTTGCAACCAGTAGCAACATATTTGGTTCAAAAATGTTTTATTAACCCACTTTATTTTATGAGCTATAAACAGATTTCCATTTTACGAGACAATCGAAAATGTAATCCTTTGGTTTCAGGATGAGCAAATTTTATTGGAAAGACGATTAAATATTGTCACTATTCTCTAGTGTACTCGATCAAACAGGGCATTAAATCAATACCATAATCATTACTTAAGTTTTTTCAAACAGAAGAGTCTAATCCTCCACTGGAGCGAGACAGCACCTCATGCTCTGTTGGGCAAAATTAGTAAAGATAAAATATCCATTGCTCTAACCCGTTTTCTACCACTACCCGATTCCGATGAGGTAACTTAAAGAAATTTTGTATGCTGCCTATTGAGGCTTCAAAAGTCACATATCTGAAAGATTTGAGTCCCTAAGGTGCCTAGGTTCCTGGAAATCAGGTGTTGCGAAAACGCATCATTGGTCGATTAGGGGTATATTAGGTTTGAAAATAAAAAGAGAAGAATCCCGTTTTTGTGAGGAATTTTTGTAGTATCTAAATGAAAGGTTAAATTTAAGAGTAAAATAACCGAAATAGTGTCACTTAATTTATTTATTTTGTATGAAAAGTGTCAAAACACTTAGTATGAAGAGAAATATTACATTTTTTACATTGGAAAAATGTCTGCGAATGACATTTAGCACATCTCTTTCTGGTACCTCCCGGAGGTTTCCATATGACATGATCCCGACCGTCTAAACGTGGCATTTGGGGTAGTCTTTCTGCTTCTTCAATATCGTATTCGTATGATGGTTCTTCCTCTGGCCGATCTTCATACAGTAGAAAACCTCGGACAATATCACTTTTGAATTTCAATTGAGACAACGGGAGATTGCTCACAGCTTTTGCAATCATGTAGTGAATTTTCCAGGCATTTACGATTGTAGAATTGACACAATTGTTCCACAATGGCCACCACTACTGTTCACCTCGGATTGCTATACGATAGTTGGCAACTCCATTGTAGTGTAGTTCTACACCATCCATATGCTTGTTGTACTCACTGATTATTTTTGGTTGTGGAAGTGATACCTTCTTCTTCTCTACGGATGAGTATCGCGTCGTTCGAACATCTGGTTCAGCACCAACAAAATTTGCTACTATAGTGATTTCATTATTAGCATGCCAACGAGCTATAAACAATTTATAGTTTCTATCAAATACATAATCGTACTCATGTTTTACCACACTCACAGAAAAATTCGGTTGAGACAGCCGAATTAGCCGTAACCGAATTTAGAGATTGTCACAACCTCATTAGAGGTTAGCACAACCTCATTAGAGGATGACACAACCTCATTAGAAGCTGACACAACCTCATTAGAAGGTGACACAACCTCATTAGAAGTTGACACAACCTCATTAGAAGTTGACACAACCTCCTTAGAGGTTATCTCAACCTCATTAGAGGTTGACACAACCTCATTAGAAGTTGACATAACCTCATTAGAAGTTGACACAACCACATTAGAGGTTGACACAACCTCATTAGGGGTTGTCGCAACCTCATTAGGGGTCATAGCAACCTCATTAGAGGTTGACACAACCTTATTAGAGGTTGTCGCAACCTCATTAGAGGTTGTCACAACCGAATTTAGATAGTGCCAGAAACGAATTTTGGATTTTTTTTATTATTAACTATTGATTTATTATCCAGTGTTATTATGAAAAACATTAGAGAGCGAGAAAATTAAGTTATTTACACAGGATAATCTTTAGAATAACACAGTTATTTTACATGTCACTACCGACGTTTTTTGAAGTCCCGGCCATCAGGGTCACCGCACCAATTGTGGCGTGTTGTATCTATTGATTTAGGTGCTAAACCGTTGCCTACACAGATTTTTACATCATTATTTCAGACCGAACTTGGAACGCTTCAAAACTCTTGATATCTTGATTCTCTGCAAAATAAGACGATTTAACACAAAAACCACAATTACAATATTTTTACTTACCTTACCGCCAACAACACCGTGACGCGAACAGTTATTCACTTTTTAACTTCTTTTAATATAATATTTGTTTTCCTAATTTTTAACGTCAAATTTTAAATACATAGAATTATGTTGTGGTAACCGAATTGAAAATGAAATTCGGTTGTACCTACAGAATTCATGAGAAATTCAGTTACAGCAACCGAATTGACGCCGAATTCGGTCCTTGCAACCGACTTAAGGATTAATTCGGTTACTGCGACCGAATTCATACCAAATTCGGTAGCTACAACCGAATTGATGCCAAATTCGGTAGTTACAACCGAATTCATACCAAATTCGGTAGCTACAACCGAATTGATACCAAATTCGGTAGTAACAACCGAATTGATACCAAATTCGGCAGTTACAACCGAATTGATACCATATTCGGTTATTGCAAACGAATTGATGCCAAATTCGGTTATTCCAACCGAATTTGGTACAAATTTTGGTTGTTGCATCCGAATTAATTTCAAATTCGATTGTTCCAACTGAAATTTTAGAAAATATAGTTGGCTGAACGAATATAATTGAAGATTCAGTTGTCACAACCGAATCAATTATGAAACGAGGTTGCCTCAACAGAATTTCGGTTGTGGGGACTAAATTCGGTCGTAACAACCTCAATTCGGTTGTGCCAACCTCAATTCGGTGTTAACGGCCGAATTTACGGTTGCTACAACCTCTTTTCAAACAATTAGTTCTCTGAGTGCAGGTACTGGAGCGAAGGTAGTTTCTTATCCGGTTTAGTTTTACGATTCCTTTGACTTATTTTTTTTGTGATACTCAAATGAAGATCAGCACCTCTCAAGCCATTAGAAACTTGCGCTCATTTAACAAACAGAATAGGTAATATGAATTGTCAAAATAGACAACATGACGATCCGGATAAGGAACAGAGCGCAACAAATTTCAAACTATAGACGCTCCTAAGCCAATCTGCTTATTGTATGGAGTTGCTTTGCCAGCATACGGCACAGCTTCATATAAATAGCCTGTATCCGAACATAGATACCAGTTTTTGAAACCAAACCGAATTGGCTTTCCCCGAATAAACATTTTACAGTTGTGCCTGCCGAAGTATGGTATCATTTGCGCATCGATCGATAGATGAGTAGTAAAAATACCAAACTGTTTATATTTGACATTCAGGATATCAATTAGAGGTCTATTTTGGCAAATCGATCAGTGGTGTCAATATTGGTGTTATCCATCAAATGAAACACCTTTTTGATTGTCGTAAATTTATGACGCGACATTGCTTGCTTCACAATGGGAATGCCGAAATCTCGTTTCACATACCAGTATAGTTGAAGTTGAGGAAGTGAATGATAGCCGGAAAATATCTGTATTCCAAGAAAACGGAACATTTCTTCCTTCGTAAAGCTTATTAATCTAAAGTGCAGCTATTTCGCCACAATTGTATGTAAAGATATCAACGAAGAGTTAATTATTTCATTAAGAAAAAGCCGAGTGTTATTCATGAACAACCATTATATTCATCTAAATCGACAGTTTGGTTCGGGGTTTGGTCTGGTGGAATCATAGGTCCGTACTTCTATCGAAATGAAGCTGGTAACACAGTTACTGTCAGTGGATGATAAGCAACTTGTATGGCTGAAATTGGAAGAAGGTGATCTTCATAACATCTGGTCCTGACAAGACAGGGCTAAGTGCCACACAGCACGTGCAACAACCCAATTATTGCGAGAAAAGTTTGGAGATTCGATTATTTCAAGAAATTGTGACATTGAATGTCCTACAAGAAGTTGTGATTTAACAACATTAGACTATTTCTTGTGGGGTTATTTGAAGTCATTGGTCTTCAGCAATAATGCAGACACTCTTCAAGCTTTACAAGTCAATATTGAATGTGCTCTTCATGACATACGAATTGTTGTAGTGGAAAAATTGCTCGAAAATTGGGTTCATCGAATTCGTTCCTGCAAAATAAAACGTGGAGGCCATTTGAAAGACGTTTTACTTAGAACTTAAGTGTATCTATTGTACTTCACATTAAATTGAAAAACATTTGAATTTCCTTAATAATTAGTGTGTGTCCTTTTTTTTAAAGAAATCATATCACTCAAATTGGAAAACCCTTTATTATCTTTTATTGTTAGTATACATTTAAGATAACTATTTTAATACGCCAAAAATGCTGTTGTGGTTTTCTTGTTGGACGTTTTGTTCTAATGCCTCTATCTGCTATTATTAAATCACTTTCAACATCCAACGTTCATACCACACAATTTGCGGAGGGAAATGTTCCCTCTAGGTACATGTGTACTTTATATATATAGTATCACTTCGAGGTATTTTGGACCGCCGCAACGTATAATCAATCAATGACCCTGTCAAATCTGAAATATTTATAATATCTAACAAAATTCTAAAAAGCTTTCAGTTACAAATGTTTCATTACAAATGTTTAAAAGTTTAACCATACAAATTCTTTGACCAAATTGATTGACCAATTTACACAGACCAGCAGCCTTGAATCCTTAACAAAATATATAAAAATTCCAATGTCTTTAACCTTAATTTCAAAATGTCAAATACTTTGCATTGCATGTTATACCTCGATTTCACTGACGATCCTTTTGACTTTATAAAGGTTTCGTATGTCAATTCCCATACAAACTTGACAGTCAAAGCCTCGATAAACGCAAAACCCTCATCAGTGAAATCGGGACATTATACAGGTATGAGGTAAAAAATAAACTAACACTGTAACGATAAGAAAAGATTTATGTGTAGAGGAAATTGACAGGAAAAAAAACATGTTATTGTGATCAATTAGCATACTGTTAGTTGAAATACAAAACAACATAACTACAATTTGATATTTTATACATGAGTAACAAAGCTTTACAAAATGGTAACGAATGTGGGCATCTCTCCGAATCTTATGTTAAGCCAAATATTACCTTGAGAATGGGTCGAAAATATGGCTGCCAAAACTGCATCTGTTATCTGTTATTAAGGTCTTGTTACATCTTCCGTAAAAGAATTCAAATTGCACGGGTAGATCGAAAGAAATGTCATAAGGTGAATGTGCCGTGTCATATGGCAAATGGTATCCAATATCATTGTGCTTGGAATTTTATGTTTCAGACAGATATAAAATTTGTTGATAGATAGAGAATTTGTTGGAATAACCCGAAATTATTGCTACTGCTTATTTGACCTCCTTCCGTTCTGTTGTTTCAACGCAGTGTCAATTTCGTCGCCGTTCTCCTGGTTGTCCTGTCACATGTGCGCAAACAATTCAGCAATTCAGCATTCGGCCGGCGCACAATAGTTCAGAATCGAGTACCAAAATTCCCGACAGATAAAAAATTTGTTGATAGATAGAGAATTTGTCGGAATAACCCGAAATTATTCCTACTGCTTATTTGACCTCCTTCCGTTCTCTTGTTTCAACGCAGTGTCAATTTCGTCGCCTTTCTCCTGGTTGTCCTGTCACATGTGCGTAAACAATTCAGCAATTCAGCATTCGGCCGGCGCACAATAGTTCAGAATCGAGTACCAAAATTCCAAAATTTGCCAAAATTCAATATCGTTTGACGGAGGAAACATTTTTGAATTCTGTAAAAATCCTATTTTAGGCAAAAAGTCACGGTTTAGTTGGAGATACGAGTATGAAAATTAAAAATCAGAGAATCAAGTTTATTTTAGAAAATATACCAAATTTTATAAATAAAAAAAAAATAAATGGTTTCCCGTTACATCCCATGAAGGGATTAGGGAGAGATTCTCACAACATGTGAGCTGTGCGCGTTCTAGTTTTACACTCACTGATTGACCAAAATTCCAAATTTTACTACTTTTAAATTTTTCGTCTGTAAAGAAAATTAAAAATATGTTTTTTTTTCTTTTTACGTTTTTAGCCATATTTTGAGGTATTTGCTCTTAATGCGCTGAAACTTTTTGGAACGAAGTTCCCTTATCGCACGTTGGGGGATGGGGGCTACATGAACAAATTTTAAACAACTTTTTTTAAACTACTTTATTACAACCCATTATTATCAACTATATTGGGTACTTTTGGTTTGGTTTGGTTTAAAGGGAAGTTTTCTAGGTGGAGCCTCTTTATTACATATTGTAGTTTTGAACCCAATAAAAAGTAAATTTAGAAAAGCCAAACTACAAGACTTGCAAATCCATGAAGTACAACCCAGAGCATGGAATTACATTTGGCAGCACACTTACTCTTATGGCCAGTTTTTAAGTGGGTAGTTAACTATCGCATTACTTAATCTTAATTCTAACTTAATTAGAGGTTAACTTTGCATTTTGTTTTTCAGTGGTGAGTTAATGTAAGTCGCCATATTGTCAACTAATATGGCAACCCCTGTATTCGTATTGGAAAAAACGTGTGTTTTGGGATAAATACCAAAACAACAAAGGGGAACAAACAAAATAGAATTATGTAAAATAAGAAATAGATGCATAAAATCGAAGTCATTTTAACAAAAAGTTTTAAAAACTATATAGGCGCAATAATTTAACGATCTAGACTCAAGGTATGTGTACAAATACGCAAATCTGAAACATGTATTTTATACAATCCTCATTTCTCCCTTTGACACTCAGTAATTTGATTGTCAAAATAATATGGTTTTCACTATAAGTTAACCAACCCACATTGGGTGGTTAAATCATAGTTAAACAGTGACTAAAAAACACAATTCGATGTTTAACCACAATTTAACAAAGAAACGAAGATCACCACTGACTGAAAAACTGGCCATTACACTCGTATTTTTGGCTTGGTTTGTGTCTAGACTAACATATAACATGTGGGGGATATTTCTTGTTTCATGGGAAATTTTCTAGATGGAGCCTGTTAATTACATATTGTGGTTTGAACCATAGATTAAGTAAACTAATAGATGACGCACAAGTGTTGGGGAAATTTTAGTGAAATGGGTAATTTTCTAGATGGCGTTGAAAGCAATAAATGGAATTTTTTTAATTCCCAAAAAAAAATCAAAAATATGACATCAAAAGTTCTAAAAATTCATATCAAAAGAAAAACTAATTTTCAACAAAAATGTCATTTCGAACAAGAATACAACACGTTACTTAAAGTACAATATCTGATGGCCATCGAATTACAAAGCCATGACACCACCGTATATGTCCTAATAAATTGGTTCTTTCTCCGGTTCAGCTACCATTCCTTGTTGAGAGTCCTCAGACACTCTAACGGTTTTGGCATCTGCGACTACAGAAGTTGCTACAGTTTTTGTGCGGGGAAGTTTTTAGATTACAAAGGCGTTCCGGGATGTTCATCTTTTGGCGGTCTTAAGGGTTTTTTTTTATTGATATTCCAATACCGGCCTAATGGCTTTGAAATAGTTTCTAATATAAGAAACATGTGCTATTATATAAAATCATTTAAATTTTGTCACATTTTCCCATGTTTAAATTACTTTCAGAAAAATTTCCCACAATTTTGAATAAACATCAATGAGGATTATGGGAAACTTCAATGAGAGTGACGGGCGTACGTACAGCACCTAATGAACAAAGTTGACAATGGGCGCGCTATATCTATTATTTCCTTTATCTATGGTTTGAACCGAATAAAAACTAAATTTAGAAAAGCCAAAGTGGAAGTTTAAAAAAATAAAATTTTTTAAATAAGTGCGTTTTCTTAAAAAAAGTAAATTTTCTAAAAAAAAATTCCTATTCATATTGGTAAACAGAGTACACAAAGTACCTTCTCTTAAAAAAAATATTTTTTTTAAATTAGTACCTTTTCTTAAAAAAGTACAGTATCTTACAACAAATTGCATTTTCTTAAAAAACTAGCTTTTCTTTAAAGAGTACCTTGTTTGTAAATCAAAAAAAAATTCTTGAGATAAGTACGTACTCTTAAAATTCTGCCTGTTCTTTCGTAAAAAAGAGCTTTTCTTCAAAACAAATAGCTTCTCCTACAAAAAATGCATTTTCTTACAAAAATTCCCTTTCCTAAAAATAAAATAATACCTTTTCTTTTCTTTTATTTTCTTTTCTTTCCTTTTCTTTTCTTTTCTTTTCTTTTCTTTTCTTTTCTTTTCTTTTCTTTTCTTTTCTTTTCTTTTCCTTTCTTCAGATAAATAGACGTCCTGAAAATAGGTTAATTTTCTTAAAAAATTATCTTATCTTAAAAAGAGTACCACTTCTTTAAAAAGTACCTGTTCTTAAAAAAAAACATTTCTTTGTAAAAATATTCATACTCTTAGGCTTTTTCTTACATAAAAACATTAGCTTTTAATAAAAGCAGTACCTCCCATCAAAAAAAGGACCTTATCGGGAAAATATAATACATATTCTTACAAAAGAAACCTAAAGATATACTTGTTTTGAAAAAATACATTCAATAAATAAAATTTTTTTTAAAAAAGGTCATCATTTTACAAAAAGTATATTTTCTTAAAGATCCATTTAAATTACAGTATCTTTCAACAAGCGCCTTAAGCGTGTTGGAACTAATTAGTACATAATATATAGCGAAAGGAACTTCGTTCCAACCGGGTGTCCTCTGACACCTCATGTAATTTTTTTTATCTTTTTCGCATTGTTAGTATTCGTTTTTTCGAATGTTGAAAATCGGAAAAAATAATTTGTAATTTCGAATTTATTGAACTTTTATTTATTGAACTTTATCCTGTAAAAACAGTAATTCCTTACCTTTAACACGGCAACTAATGTTTGCTTCTAGCTAATACAGTTTGGTTGTACTAAATGGTGCAAAAATTATCGCCTTTGAAAAAGATTTGGAATTTGGATTTAGATAAAAGTTGTGGGGCAAAGGCCTTCAATGAATATAGTGCACAGTTGGAAAGGCTGATGTGTTCCCCTATGTTCTAATAACTATTTTTTTCTCACGAACTTCAAACAAGTAAGTAGGTAGATAAACAGGGAATGAAATTTGCATTCTTATTTTTGTATTTTTTAAACTAATGGGAGAACATTCGCCGGAGTTATGGTTTAAACATCCGCTATAATGCACAAATTCGCATGTAAATCCAATTACAGCGGTTGAATATCATTCAGGTGGTATGGAAAGTCACTTGGGAGTAGCCAGAAATGATTATTTAGTTACGCAGTCGTAGCAGCTCACTGCTTCCACGACGTATGCCCTGGGCACTAGGACTCAATCACTTTAACTAGCTAACGGAGCGGAGAGAGAATGAAAAGACCAAAATGTGCGAGATGAATAATGAATCCTGGTAATTTTTCCAGAGGGTAAGAAGATCGAATAACGAAGAAGATCGTCCCTACTACAAGGACGAGTATGGGAATAAGGTGACAGATAAGCAGTGCTTAAAATGTGGAGAGACCACTTTTCAGCAGTACTCCACTAAGATTCTTTCACTGAAGATCAGGAGATAATGATTGTGGAAGATAGTGTAGATTGTACACCCCATCACTACCACAAATCTTGACGCGATTAGAACGGCAATCTCCCGGCTGAAGAATAATAAAGCCGCTGGTAGCCCACATGCATCAACTTATATGCGGTATATGGCTGGGGGAATCTATGCCTGACGATTGTAGTCCCCGTGTCCAGTATTCAAAAAAGTTGAGCCTTGTGTATATTCCAACTATCGCGGCATCAGTCTTATCCATCGTGTTTAAGGTCTTATCCGGCGTATTATGTGAAAGACTACAATCAAATTGGATTGGACATTATCAGTGTGGTTGTAGACAAGGCAAGTGCACGACTGACCAAATATTGTCGCCACGCCAAATCCTGGAAAAGACCCACGAAAAGCAAATCGCTACAATTCATATTTTTCCGATTATAAAGCTGCTTTCGACAGCCCTATACGGGGAAGCTATGTTATACGAAGCTATGACTCAACTTGGGATTCCAGCAAAACTGATCCGCCTCTGAGGCTGTCGCTGACCAACACCAAATCAGCAGTGAAAGTGGGGAAAGATCTCACTGAACCATTCTGTACCAAGCGAGGACGTAGACAAGGCGACACACTTTCGTGCAATCTCTTCAACATCTTAATGGAGGCGACACATCTTAATGGAGGCGACACACTTTCGTGCAATCTTTTCAACATCTCAATGGAGATAATAATGAGAAAGGCTGCAGTAAATACGAACAAGACCATTAACACGAAAAGCCATATGCTGCCGGCGCATGCTGACGACATAGACATCATTGGGCGAAATTTGCGAGAGGTTAAGGCAGTATTTTCAAGAATCGAAAAGGAATCAGCGAAGGTGGGTTTTGCTGTTAATTACGGAAAACAAAATTGATGGTGTCAACAACTAGACAAACCTCTCGACTTGGTCCGCACTTGAACGTTGACAACAGATTTAATTTTGAAGTGGTAGATGAATTTGTCTACTTTGGATCCGCCGTGAACAAGGACAAGAACGTCAGCCTGGAGATAAGTAGGAGAATTGTGCTTGCAAATATATGCTAATTTGGGATCAGCAAGCAGTTTAGGAACAAAGCCCTCTCTCGACGGACAAATGTCCAGCTATATCAGACTCTCATTTTTCCTGCCTTGACATATGGCTTCGAAACTTGGGTCATATCACAAGCGGATGAAAAACACCTGGGAGTTTTCGAGAGAAAAATTCTCCGTAAAATATATGGTTCTGTTAGGGAAAACGGCGAGCACCTACGTCGCTGGAACGCAGAGCTATATAATCTTTATTCTGACGTGGACATAGCTAGACGAATCAAATTAGGCACAATTGTGTTTTCTAGGCCATGTTATCAGAATGGATGAAAATAAGCTAGCGCGAAAGGTTTTCGATAACGTACCCGATGGAACCAGGAAAAGAGGACGACCAAGACTCCGCTGGAAACGCCAAGCAGGAGAATCCCTCCATATCGTTGGTGTTACCAATTGGCGATAAACGGCGAAGGATAGAGCCAGTTGGAAGAATATGTTGAAATTTGTTTAATTTGTTTGTTTAGTTAATATGTGTAAGACGTCTGACCTCATGAGGTTATAAAATAGTCAATAAAAGTAAAGTAAAAGATACCAGTATTTCAGCCAATTTATCAAAGCAACAATAAATTATATTTTGTTTTCGTGTCCAAGTTAACACAAATGTATGCCAAGAATAAAAGTAAGCCAGAAATTACAAAAACTAAACACATTTGAATTTTATTATTCATGTAATGCACAGAAGAAAAGCAAATCATTCAAATTGTTCTTCTAACACAACCTCTATTAGCTGCATCATGATTCGAATGCCATATTGAATTTATGCGGTCAAAAAAATTTAATATTTTTGGTACATAGAGTAATGACATATAGTGTTGTCAACTCTCTCTCAGTAAATTGATGACATTTGGGGTGTTGCAGGTGGACGGTTGGATGTTGAAAAGTATTACTTTCATAAAACCAGTTAACCAAAATACGTTTAAATTTCACAGTTTTTCATCAAAACGACATGAAAAATGTAAGACAATAATTTTAATTTGTAGTTCCACCTGGTGAAAGTCACCTGGTGTAATTCCACCAGGTGAAAGTCAATTTACCTTAAATTAAATCTCTATCGCACCAGCCGCGCTACGAATAGTGTGAAAGGAAATGTCAGATTAGTAGACTGACAGCTTTATATGACACCACTCTATGTTTTCGGGTTGCTGATGTTCGTTTTTTGGAATGTTAAAAATCGAAAAAATTAATTTGTGTTTTCAAAATTATTGAACTAGTTTGGGAGAAATTTCACTAAATGTTACTCCTGTGAAAACAGTAATTTAGCACAGTTTGGTTTGGTTGTACTAGATATTTAAAAATAATCAATGAGCGTTCGAACTCACGGATGATGTGTTAACACATTTTTGCTACACGGTACCTGTTCGATTTCTATGAACACATTACTAAATGTTACATTGGAAAATAAAAAATAATAGTTTTTTTGTATACACCGGGCAATGCTGAACATCAAATGACTCGCTTTGTTTGGCCATAGCAACAACAACGAAACAACCAAACACACGACAGCACACATACTTTGTACGAAGTAGCTGACGTATTAGTGTGTCACCATAACGTCGACTGCGCAAGGCTTGCAAATTAAATTTGGCGCGGCTATGCTTTATATCTCCGTTCAACAACAGCAACAGACACATGTACATACATGCATCATTATGTTAATACATACGCTATAGACACAATTTCGTTTGCCTCACCCCTGCCACACCACTCTTTCATTGCTCTCTTGCTCGCTCATTTTTGTTTAACACGTCATTATTCTCTTTCGCAGCCGCAGAAAATCTGGTTATAGCAGCAGCATAAAATCTGGTTTTAGCAGCAGCATAAAATCTGACTTTGATAGATTTAGTCCCTATACGCCGCTATAGATGTTAACACATCAAAAATATCGCTTTTGGAAAACATTTTTAATTTGGATCAAGAAAAATTTCAAGGGTCAAAATCTTACAATAAATACAATACACAGTTGTAAAGGCTGATGTTTTCCCATATCGTTAGCAGAAATGCAAAACCAAGTAACTACGATTTTCATTTATGTTTCCAAGAGAAAAGACAATCCTCGTAAATGGCTGACGAAATAATTTTTCAATTCGAATTTTCAAATCTTTGCAAAAGTCAAGTCTTACCTTCAGTAAGACGCAAAAAACTATACTGGCAAACTGCATTGTTTGTATTTATTTATAAGGATTTTTCAACTCCTTTGAACAAACTGAAAATTGTAGTTACGTTCTTTTCCATTTTAGCTGACGATACGTTCCTGAAACTATTTTTGATCAACTTGAATAATTATTTTTTTTTCTCACAAACTTCTAAAAAGTAGGTAGGTACCAAAACAGGTGATGAAATTTTCTTTCCTATTTTTGTACTTTCTAAGTTAATCGGAGTTCATTCGCCGGAGTTATGGCTCAAACATCCTTTATAACACACAATTTCGCATGTAAATGGAATTACTGCGGTTGAATTTCATACAGGTGGTATTGCGACCGGACATGGGACTGTCCGTGGAGGTGATAAGTTTCTGATATCCATTCACTTGGGAGTAGCCAGTAATGATACCTTCAATGGGCAGTCGAAGCAGCTCTCTACTGTCAGGCAGTATGTACTGGGCAATGGCTTTACCGGAAAATCCGCTAGCTAGCTAGGGTGGCCGTTGGTGGTGCAATGGTTAGTGTGCGCGGCTCTTGTACATGAGATCCTGGGTTCGAACACTGCTCTGACCACCTTCAAAAAAAAATTTCTTTCGGCGGCGGTCACCTCGCATAGTGACGGCGATACTATCGAGTATATAGCAATGAAAATGCTTCTCAAAATACCGTTCGGAATCGGTGTAAAACTGCAGGTCCCAATCAGTGAGTGAAAACTGGAAAGCACACAGCTCAGTGATTGTGAGAAGTTCTCCCCGGTCCCTTCATGGGATGTAATGGGAAACCATTTATTTTTTTAGCTACAGTGAGAAGTTGAAACGAATGAGCAGCCTGATTGGTTATGAGATCGTTGATACGTCTCAGTCTCATTAAGTGGCTCTGTCACCGAAACTCTTCGAACTAGTGCACGTATTCTTCTATCTTTTGAAGGCCGGTGAGCCAATGTCTCTGGCTAAAGGTGGATCAAAATTGAAGAAACCAAAATCTAGTTTCGACGCACTACATTCTGGTCAGCGTCTGATCAAAAATCGCCGGCTAAAATATAATAACCCTGGCAGTAGGTAAAATGCAAACCACGGTGGGAAGGGTTTGCCTCGCGCCACCATTATATAAACAATGAAAATACACAAAAATTACAATAAACGAAGAAACCCCCTGACTGTTGGCGACGGTCGCAAACGTTATAAGGACCACGATTAAGGATATGGACCTGGCACGTGAGAATACTATACAGGACGGGTGCCACTTTGCAGCTGGCGCCACTTTTCGAAAAGTCCTCGAAAAATATAAAGCTAACACCACAGCTATCCAGGAAATGCGATGGACAGGATGTGGTTCCACCAGAAAGAAAAACTGCGATATTTACTACAGCTGTCATGAGCGAGGACACGAATTCGGGTGCGGATTTATAGTTGGCAAGAGACTGCGACACCTCGTTTCAAGGTTCAGCCCATACCTACAATTCGCATCAAATCGAAATAATTTGTGTGCACGAACCGATAGTGCATAAAGACGACGATGTCAAAGAATCATTTTGTGAGCGTCTGGAGGAAGTATACCAACGCTGCCCTGACCACGACATTTAGATTATACTATGCGATTTTAATTCCAAATTGGCAAAGGAACGTGTCTTTCGACCAACCATTGGAAACACACAGTTTACATGATACCACATCCGATAATGAAATAAGACTGATAGACTTCGCCGCTGCAAAGAGTATGGTAGTTAGTAGCAAACGATTCCAGAATAAGGACATACACAAGGCGACCTGGCTATTCGCAAACGCAATTCTCCGCTTGATCTCAAGGCTGACGTTGTTGCTTTTGTTTACGGCAGATCCGAGGTATATAAATTCGTCTACCTACCACTTCGAAATTGCAACGGTTATCGACGTACACGCTTTGGACTAATCGCTTGGAGGCTTTGTTCATTGAAACCATTAATTTTGTCTTGTCCTCATTTACCGTCAAACCCACTTTTGCTGACTCCTTCTCAATTCTCGAAAACACGGCAGTAACTACTCTCACTGTGTGGCCAATGTTATCTCCTATCATCAGCATACGCGAGCAGCTTTTGGCTTTTGCTGCTCATTGGTTAATTCATGTTGACTGCATCTTTTGTCATAATGATCTCCATGAAGATGTTAAATAGATCCCAAGATACGGTGTCGCATTTTCTGAGGCCTCGCTTAGTTTCGAAAGGTTCGGTAAGATCCTTACCAATTTTCATAGGGGATTTTGGATTTGTCAAGGTCATCCCGCAAAGGCGTATGAGTTTTGCAGGAATACCAAGGTTCAGACATTACTTCGTAGAGTTTCTCCAGCATCGGGCTATCGAAAGCCGCCTTAAAATCGACGAATAGATGATTGGTGTCGATTCGCTTTTCAGGGGTCTTCTCGAAGATTTGTTGTAGCGTTAAAAGCTGTTCAGTTGTCGATTTTTTAGGCCTAAAGCCACAGTGGTATGATCCAATTAGGTCAGCGATAATTGGTTTTAGTCTTTCGCACATTGATTCGACCGTATATGCTATGGCTAAAAGGTTTATTCCACGGTAGCTGGCACAGAGACCCGGGTCACCTTTTTAAATATGGGACATAGTACACTGGGATTCCAGTCGCCGGCCATGCATTCATCTAACCAAATTATGCTAATTAGCTGATGCATGCACCTTTTCAGCTCATCGCCGCCAGCCTTCAACAGTTCCGCCTGTAATCCATCGGCTCCTGCGGCTTTGTTGTTCATAAGCCAAGCAATAGCTGTTCTGACCTTGCCTTGTTTCCGCCTTTACATTTTATAATATTTAAGTATTCCAGCTCAGTTTATCCTTCAGCTACAGGCAATTGATTAAATCTGTCTTCTTTAAAGTTTTTCCCCCCTTAAAGTTAATCACATTGGCTCAAAGAACTACCTTGTATTAAAGCATTCGATTATTGTAACTTTCTCTCAAAAGACGACCATGGAGAGTTTTTGCTTCGTCCTTGCAATGCAGTTTTTCTCTTTCATTTGCAAGTGATTTATAACAAAGGCTATTCATGCAACATAATTAGAAAAAAATAATAAAAAATCTGACTATTAATAATATGGTTACACAATAGAAGCAAAATCCAATAACTTTAGATGTTGAAAACTCAAAATTATTTGAATTATGACCATTTTTTTTTTCGTTACTCCTTCCCCAGAAGTGACCAATTATTTTCGCGAAATTAAATGAAAAGGTGGGAAATGCTTCTTGTTCTAGAAAGCGACAGCAGAAGCAGAGCAGAGCGAGGGGAAAACAGAAATTAAAAACGGAACCTGCCATGTAAAAGGACATCCATTGAAGACCGAATGGTCAACATTGTTTTTGTTCGCATTTTGCATTAACATTTTTAATTTGAATTTAGGTGTTGATTTGTTGATATTTTTTGGAAACTGCATTCACAATGGGCAAAAACATTAACAGCAAATTATTTTTTTTTATATCTGTGCCAAAAAAGTAAACCATTTGTGTGAATTTTCCATAATTTTAATTTTTTCGCCTCTGAAAAATAAAGATGTGAAGAGTCTCCCAAACACCGATGAGTTTAGTTGAAGTTCACATAAGTGAAGAATATACCAATGTGGAATATAAAATAAATGGTTTCCCATGACATGCCATGAAGATATTGGGGAGAGCTACTCACAACCAGTGAACTGTGGGCTTTTTTGTTTTGCATTCACTGATTGGGACCTACAGTCTATACACCGGTTCCGTACGATTATTGAGAACCTTTTTTTCATGGCTAAGTACTTGATAATGTCGCCATCACTTAGCGAGGTGACCGCCCTCGAAGGAAATGAAAGGTGGTCGGTTCCGAAAAAGTAATAAAATAACTAAATTATTCAAATATTCTATTTCAATTAACAAATTATTTAATCTTTCAATTAATCAGTTACTCAATTACTCAATCATACAATTATTCAATCATTCAATTATTTAATTATTCAATTATTCAAATATTCAATTATACAATCATTCAATTACACAATTACTAAATTTTTCAATTATTAAATATCTCAACTACTAAATTATTCAGTTATTCAATTATGCAACCATTCAATTATTCAAATTTAAATTACTCAATTATTCAATCATTCAAATATTTAATTACTCAATAATTTAATTATATAATTATTCAAACATTAAATTTTTATATTATACAATTAATAAGTTTTTCAATTATTGAATTATTCAATTGTTTAATTAGCCATTTATTCAATTACTCAACTAATAATATATTCAATTATTCAATTACGCAGTAAGTCATTTCTTCAATTATTAATTTATTCAATTGAACAACACGAACAAATATAACCATATACGGACACCACTATGTGGTAAAACACCAAAAAAAAGACCCGTGTCTTCCAGTGTTATTCAAAGCCATGTACTGTGTTTTATGGGCCCCAAAGACTTGGGGCCTCGGTGCAATTTTTGCAAAAAAGTGATCATTTTGACAGGCTCATATCTTGCAAACCGTTCGGAATTTTAATTTACTCTCTGAGGGAAACTTGTAGCTCTTGTTATAAACTGTGAAAATATAAAATTAGAAAAACTCCATCTACAAGGTCAAAATCGCAAAAAACTTCAAAAAATTCGATCAAAAACAGTTAAAAATTCAAGGAAACAATAAACTAGAAAAATGTGCCTAAGGTCTCAACGAACACCTTTCTAGAACATATGATCTTCCTAGGAATAAACTTCCTTCGTTTAATTCAACATTGGGATACTATGCTATTTCACCGTCCGCAGCAGCACAGGCAAAGCAGTAAGCTCCGCATACGCAACAAGGAACGCAGCACACAATGTAAAAGCGACACGACGCCAGATCGAGGCATTACATAGCCCGACGTCAACAAGAGCTCAGCGGTCAAAGTTAAGTGCTACAGCGTAAGTCGCACACAACATTGGCAACTGACAATTTTAGTATGCCGTGTGAAAATATTGATTTAAAAAAAGATAAAAAAAAAGATACAGATAAAAAGTTCTACAAGATTTCAGAAGGATAATAATCTTTTAAGTAGTGAATTCAAGAGAGCATATAAGTTGCTTTTCGGTGAAGTAGACTTTCCATTTGTATTATTAGTTGTCTTTAGTTAGTTGCCTTTATGGCTACAACTTTCCCTCAGAAAGTAAATAAAAACTCCGAACGGTTTGCAAGATATGAGCCCGACAAAATTATCACTTTTTTGCAAAAATGACACCGAGGCCCCAAATCTTTGGGGGCCCATGAAAAAAAGTGCATGACTTTGGGCAAAACTGGTAGACACGGGTCTTTTTTTTGTGTTTTATCACGTAGTGGTGTCCGTATATGGTTATATATTTTCGTGTTGCACTGTGTTATTCAATTGTTCAATTACACAAAATTTCAATTATTTAATTACTCAATTATTCAATAATTATTCAGTTATTACTGTTTCCTTGAATTTTGAACGGTTTGCTACCTATGGACCTGAACAGGGGAAAAAGGTAAAAAAAATAATTTTTTAAAATTTTTTGTGATTTTGACCTTGAAGATTTTAAATGTCTCTATGTTTTGTTCTTTATGACAAGAGCTATAACTTTACCTCAGAGAGTAAATGAAAATTCCGAACTGTTTACAAGATATGAGCTTGACAACGTGATCACTTTTTTGCAAAAATGACACCGAGGCCCCAAATCTTTGGGGGCCCATGAAAAAAAGTGCATAACTTTGGGCAAAACTGGTTATAGTTTTTCATGTTGCACTGTGTTATTCAATTGTTCAATTAGCAAT
Organism: Phaonia tiefii; assembly: GCA_963931995.1. Lineage (NCBI taxonomy): Eukaryota > Metazoa > Arthropoda > Insecta > Diptera > Muscidae > Phaonia > Phaonia tiefii. Next base: position 126,967,020 of record OZ008371.1, read on the forward strand.
TTATTCAATTATTCAACTAATACATTTTTCAATTATCCAATTATGCAGTAATTCATTTATTCAATTATTAATTTATTCAAGTGTTTATTTATTCAATTGTTCAATTACGCAAAATTGCAATCTTTTAATTATTCAGTTATTCAGATATTTAATTATTCAATTATTCATATATATAAAATTTCAGTCATTCAATTATTAATGCATTAATTCATTCAATTACTCAGTTATTCAATTATTCACTTATATAGTTATTCAATTTTAGAATTATTTAATTACTCAACTGTTCAACTAATCAATTATTTAATTATTCTATTATTAAATTTTTCAATTATCCAATTAATAAATTTTTCAATTAATCAATTGTTTAGTTATTGACTTACTCAATTATTCCATTAATAAATTCTTAAGTTATTCAAGTCTTCAACTAAGAAATTCTTCAATTATTCCATTCTTAAATTACTGAATTATTCAATTCATCCATTGCTAAATTGTAACATTATACAAATTTTAAATTATGCAACTATTTAGTTATTCAGTTATTCAATATTCAGGAATTCAATGTTTCAATTATGCAATTGTTCAATTATTCAATTCCATTACTAAATTTTTCAATAATTTAATTATTCCATTACTCAGTCATAATACAATTACTTTCATTCAATTAATGAATTATTGAATTATCCAAGTTTTCATTTATTCAATTATTCACTTATTCAGTTATGCAATTATTCAATTACTCAATTATAGAAGTATTTAATTTGTCAATTATTTAATTATACAATTATTAAATTACACTGTGTGACACCAAAACAAATTATGGTGTTCTGTCAACGGATTCTGGTAGAAAGGTCTAAAAACAATATACGCGTATCACCGTTTTGCCAGATCTGATCAGAAATTTTTTTTAGGGCGGCTTAAAGTTTCCGCCCCACGGAACTTTCCTGCAACATATCGGCATGCAAAATTGTGTGTTCCTTACTTCTGAGCTACAAAATATGTTCAGAAGTTTTATAGAAAAGATTCAGATAAAAATTTTTGTGGAACAAATTAACCCTCTAACTGTCACGTATAACCATAATTTTTACGTTTTTTTTTAAACTAGCAAAAAACTGCTCGAAAATGACGGGGGGCGTGGTCAAAATGTTCTACAAAAATGATCGCCATAAAATTTCACTATATGTGTCCGAACACTCCAAAACACAAATCTTACCCCAAGTGGTAGAGAATACGCAAAAACTAACTGCCTTCTAAGGGTTAATAATGAATTTTGTCATTTTGCTGTTTCCATTAAAAATAGTCCACGTAATAAATGAATTTTGTCATATTTCATCTCAACAATTTAATTATCCAATATTCAGGCATTCGGTGTTTCAATTATTTAATTGATCAATAATTCAATTTCATTAGTGAAATTTGCAATTATTTAATTATTCAATTAGTCATATTCAATTATCCAATTACTTAATTATTTACTTATTCAATTATTCAATCATTCATTTGTTGAATTATTCTATTACTCACTTGTTCAATTAAACCATCATTAATGCGATCAATTATTAAATTATACATTTATATAATTGTTGAAGAATTTAATTACTTAATTGTTATATTTTTCAATTATTATAGTCTAATATAATATAATATAATTATAGAATTGTTCAGCTATCCAGTTATTCCATTATTGAATGATTTAATAATTCAATTATTAAATTATTTCATTATTCAGATATTGAATATTCAATTGCCCAATTATTCAACTATTCAATTTGCTATTTTTTGAATCTTGAATTTCTAATATATCATGTCTCTTTCCCAGTTAGCCTTTACCATGTCACTCACTGTATGATAATCACTCTCCATTTTTTCGGTATGTCGGTCTGTTTGTATGTCGTCCTTTCGCACATTGTCAACTCCTTTGCGATGTTTCTACCTGTAATCGCTATGACAACGTCGCTCCATTTCCATTGTTTTGCCTGAACATTTTCTGTGCATTAAATTGGAATTGGAAATTAAATTTCGCGTCAGACGGAGAATGAAACGAAATCTGTTTTGTTTAGTTTCATTTGTGGTTCTTATTTAAAAATCCAGGAAGCTCGACAATTTTCGGGATTCAATTTTTGTCTAAATATTCACCATTCTCGTTCGTTGCCCAGGGTGAATGGCGGTAATGATTATGTTAATAATCATGACGACGACAGGGAATAACTTGAAGGTGACGAAACCGAGGACGGAAAGTATAGGAGATGTGGTTGAACTGATGAGATGCATGGGGAAATCTTGTTAAAAATTTAATCCAACAAACGAAATGAAAATTTTTCAAATCTGTAAGGATGTTGTTGTAGGGTGAGGGGGGGGGGATAAAAAGATATTTGAATTAATTTGTCAACGACAAAAAGGCACATGTTCTCATGCAGCAGCAGCGTTGTTAGTAAAATATACCAATTTGTATTTAAATGATTCCTGTGAGGTGAATCCCGCCTTAGGCGTGGAATCCGATTTGTTTACTAAGGTTAGCAATGGAAGTTCCGCGCAAGTGTTGTAGTCGTGTATGTGCGTTTATATTTGAGGATAATTTGGCGAAAGATTGCGATAAGAGGCGTGCAGGAGTAAGATTTTCTATTTATTTTTGTATTATACTTATATTAAAATATACAGTTAATTCCATTTTAAATTGAATAAAACTTTAGGGGTGATTTTCACAATCGTCAGATGAAAGGACATAGCATTTTTCAAATTTCTAAAGGACATTTAAATGAAGAACATCGGTCTATTAAGAGTTAATTTAAGGGGAGAATGGCGTCTAAGTCCGATCTATGAATCTGAGCCCACATATAAGTTGTATTATTCAGTTGAAAGATAAATTATACTTTTTTTTCTGACGTAAAGATATGGTGACATAATGAAATGTTTCTTATTTCTGAGAAAAACAACAGCAACTATAATAAGTCTAAAAAGAAAATCACTTGAGGTGTCAGGGGATACCCGGTTGCCACGAAGTTCTTTTCGCTATATATTATGTATTTACTAATTTGTTCCAACACGCCTAAGGCGCCCGTTGAAAAATTCGATAATTTAAACGGATCTTTAAGAAAATATACTTTTTGTAAAATAATAAACTTTTTTCAAGAAAATTTTTATTTTATAGAATGTATTTTTTTAAGTAAGTTTTTAGGTCCTTTTTGTAAGAATATGTACTATATTTTGCCAAAAAGGTAATTTTTTAAAGAGAGGTATTTCTTCTATTAAACGCCAGTGTTTTTTTTAAGACAAGGTACTGTTTTTAAGAAAAAGTACTCTTTGTAAGAAAAAGCCATAAAAGTAAGAATTTTTTTTACAAACAAGTACTTTTTTTAAGAACAGGCACTTTTTGAATAAGTGGTACTCTTTTTAGGAAAAGGTTATTTCTTTAAGAAAATTGACTTATTGTAGAAATGGTTTTTGCAGGATGGGGCTAACTGAAAAAAATTAGACAACTTTTTTTAACATCTTTATTACAATCCAGTATTATCAACGATATTGGGTAATTTTGCTTTGGTTTGTGGCTTGACTAACATCTGGTGGGAAATTTCTTGTTTAATGGGAAGTTTTCTAGGTGGAGCCTTGTAACCTACATTTAGTATATATAGTAGTTTTGAACCCAATAAAAAGTAAAGCTAGAAAATCCAAAGTGAAAAAATTTAGAAATAGAAAAATTTTTTTATATAAGTGCCTTTTCTTAAAAAAAGGAAATTTTCTCACAAATAATACAAGTACTTTTTCTTAAAAAAATACATTTTCTTAAAGAAATACCTTTAGTTTACAAAAGTTAATTTTCTCTCAAAAAATACATTTCTTAAAAAAAGGAATTTTTTTAAAATGAGTACTTTATCTTAAAAAAGTAAATTTTCTTATTTTTTTCATTATTTTCGTATTTCTTTTAAAGTAAGTTTTTAGGTCCTTTTTGCAAGAATATGCATTATATTTTCCCGAAAAGGTAACTTGTTAAAGCGGCGTACTTCTTTTATCAAAAGCTAAAGTTTTTTTTTACGAAAAAGTACTGTTTTTAAGAAGAAGTACTTTTTGTAAGAAAAGGCCATAAGAGTAAGATTTTTTTTACAACCAAATATTTTTATAAGAACAGGTACTTTTTAAAGAAGCGGTACTCTTTCGAGGAAAAGGTTATTTTTTTAAGAAAATTCACTTATTTTCATAAAGGCTGCATATCTCAGGAAAGGAAAAGAAAGGTATTATTTTATTTTTAAGAAAATGTACTTTTAAGAAAGGGAGTTTTTGAAAGAAAAGATATTTTTTAAGATTAGGTTTTACTTTGTAGAAAATTTTTTTGGAACAAAGTTCCTTATCGTGCGTTGTGGAATGGGGGCTAAATGAAAAAAAGTAAACAACTTGTTTTTAACAACTTTATTACAACCCAGAATTATCAACTATATTGCGTACTTTTGCTTTGGTTTGTGGCTTGACTAACATCTGGTGGGACATTTCTTGATTAATTGGAAGTTTTCTAGGTGGAGTCTGGTAACCAATATTTAGTATATGTGACCTGGTCTACGAAAAGGGAGCTTACGTGCGAAAACTAGTTTTCTGTGAAAAAGCTGTTAGTTTCTGTTAAAATCTCATCTTCCGTCCGAATCAACCAAAAAGTGAAAATTGATTTTTTGACACCTAAGTCCCCTTTCCGTAGACCAGGTCACATATATTGTATTTTTGAACCCAATAAAAAGTAAAGCTAGCAAATCCAGTGAAAAAATTTAGAAATAGAAAATTTTTTTAAATAAGTGCCTTTTCTTAAAAAAAGTTAATTTTCTCAAAAACAAAACAAGTGCCTTTTCCTAAGAAAATACATTATCTTAAATAAGTAAATTTTCTTAAAAAAGTAAATTTTTTAACAAAAAATTGCCTTTCCTTTAAACATAATCCTTTTTGTGAAATAAAATATCTTTTTTGCGATAAGTATCTACTCTGAAAAATTTACCAATTCCTGGAAAAGGACCAATTCTAACAAAAATGCCCATTTTTAAAAAACAACATTTTCTTCAAAAAATACCTTCTCTTAAAAAAATACAATTCGTACAAAAATTCATTTTCTTAAAAACAAAATAATACCTTTTCTTTCCTTGAAATAAGTAGCCTTTCTGAAAATAAGTAAAATTTCTAAAAAAAAAAAACCCTTTCCTAAAAAGAACACCACTTCTTTAAAAAGTACCTGTTCTTAAATAAAGTACTTGTTTGTAAAAAAAATTCATACTCTTATTGTTTTTCTTACAAAGAGTACTTCTTCCTAAAAATATTACCTTTTCTTAAAACAAAACATTAGCTTTTAATAAAAGAAGTATATCTCTTGAAAAATTTACCTTTTCGGAGAATATAATACATTTATTTACAAAAATTACCCACAAACATACTTTAAAAAAAAATACATTGTATAAAAGAAAAGTTCTTAAAAAAAGTTTATCATTTTACAAAAAGTATGTTTTCTTAAAGATCCATTTAAATTATCGCATTTTTGAACGGGCGACTCAGGCGTCTTGGAACTAACTAGTAACTAATATACTAAGCTTATAGCGAAAGGAACTTCGTTCCAACGGGGTGTCCCCTGACACCTCATGTATTTTTTTTAAGAAATGGATATTTTTTTAGAATTCGCCCTTTGTTCAAACTTGCAATAAGGGATATTATTTCTACATATAACGAAACTACTATTGACTGCGGATACTAAGATAAAAAAAATAAAATAAATGGTTTCCCATTACATCCCATGAAGGGACCGGGGAGAACTTCTCACAATCACTGAGCTGTGCGCTTTCCAGTTTTCACTCACTGATTGGGACCTACAGTTTTACACCGATTCCGAACGGTATTTTGAGTAGCTTTTTCATGGCTATATACTCGATAGTGTCGCCGTCACTAAGCGAGGTGACCGTCGTCGAAAGAAATTTTAAGGTGTTTGGAGCAGGGATCGAACCCAGGATCTCCTGTACAAGAGGGGCGCACACTACCCATTGCACGGCAATAAATGGATAGAAATTCTCGTGATGAATGATGTGAATTGCCTTCGAATAGTCGAGCAGGATAAGAATACTAACTTAGTTGCCATCGATGATCTACATTTTCCGTATCGCTTAATGTAGTAACTCAACATGGTGTGCAACATGGAGAGTTTCATTTTGAAGGCCTTGCGACTTCCGCTGCTGGGCTATCAAAGTGAAAGTGAACACATGCAAACAACACACAGCGTTAGCATCACATACGTGGTTGTTGTACAACAATAGTTTTTGCCTGAAAATAAGTATGATGGCGCTGATATAACGGCAGCGAAAAAAACAAGCAGGTCGTCGTCGCATAATAGTATTGAATAGTATAGAGAACTCATGGAACGAATTGTATGACTCAAAAGCACTTTATCATAACTTGGTCCATTCATAATTTTGCTGTGAAACATTGATGCCTTTTGAAACATTTATGCTTTTTGTACTGTTTTGTGTAATAACATTGTCGAAATGGTGCATTTATATTGAAATATTCTATAAAGAGAATAAGAAGCGTTTCTGATCTTTTACTCAGACTCTCTACATGAGAGCAGAAAAAGAGTGCATAATGTCTCTATACTATTCAATACTCTTTGTTGTCGCTCTGTTATGACAAAACAAAAACAGTTATTCAGTGAGGCGGCCAGCCGTATGATCACAGGTAGGGTAGGGCGGTTAGCGACCAAATCCTGTCTCTCACTCGGAGAATGTATACTTTAGATATTTAGACTGCATTGGGAAAAATCTTCGAGTTACTGCGGTATTTTCGAGAATTGAGAAGGAATCAGTAAAAGTATTATTGACGTTAACCCTTCAAAAGTACCTTTCCTATGATCCTTGGGTCAATGTGAACCAAAATCATAATTTGTTAAAAAACACGAAATTTTTGGGAAAAATTCTTTATTTTACTTTTTGCCACAACAATATATTATCTGTGGCCGCGCGGAAAAAACAGGTAACTCCATTTTTCAAAAACAGGAGAAAAAGGCGTTTAATTTTTTTGATGGATTTTGCATGTTTTTTCATTTTTATTCGTTTTATGTCGTAAAAAAACGTGAGGAAACCTTATTTTAAATGAGAATAAAGACATTTTACACAATTTAATGCAAAAATACAGCTAAACACGGTCAGTTATCTGGTTTTTCCGCAAACATGGAGTTACCTCGTTTTTCCAAAAAGATGTTATATTTTCAATAGAACTTCAAAATCTTTATTAAATATTTAATATTTTGTTAAATGTGTTCACAGTATTTTCTTAACAAATTGTGGATTTAAAAACGAGAAGTATTCTTTTTCATATACTACACACAATAACAATAGTCTGCAGCCGCTTGAAAATACTACTTTTTTATTTGTTAAAATTTTTTCCCGCTATTTGCTCGTTATGTATAGAATCAAAAAGAAACACGATTAAAGAGAAACGTCATATTGTCTTGTTACCTCCCTCTCCCAGAAAACTCAAGATGCATGTGTAAACGCGGACATATTGATTTTGACATTCTGTTTTATTATCATTGGTTTTTTGTAGTTATTGGTTGTATTTATTAGCGGCAAAAAGTGAAAAGAAGTGAAATCAAAAAAATCAGTCATTAGTGCTTATTAAACGGATTTGATCAACGCATACGGATCTCCCGTCTCCTCGAAAAGTTTATGCCCATCGGTTCATGATCTTGGCGATGCAGGTAAATTCTAGTGACGTTGCACATCGTTTAGTACTCAATCCAGTTGTGCAATATTAAATCTATTTTTTTAAAAATTCCATTACGTCAAAACGACGGTTCTGGACTACACGATTTGCAAATACCAGATTTAGATCGCGAAACATCGGGTGATTATCATTAATGACAAAAGTTAACATTTTGTTTTCACGAATTTTATTTGATTTTCTAAAATTTATTTAAGATTCGACGAGTCAAGATTCGTCTGAAGATGCCAGACCGAAACGACGTAAGAAAAAAAATATTGTGCACGAGAAAAACGCCAAAAAAGGAGAAATCAGGGCAAATCTTACGTTAATGCTCAGAACAAAAAAGTTGATAAACGGAGTTGCAAAAAACTACAAGATTGCAAACGGCAGTGCAACTTGAGTATTTCGAGAAGTGATCAAAAACTCAATTTTTGATAAATATTGGGATCAAGGATGTTACCTGAAAAGAAAGTCAGACGCGAGAAGTCTTGTCCAAGTAGGCCCTAAACACCGTTGTCGTAGCAATGATGATGATGCCAAAAATCTTCGAAGATACACAGGTAACTACTTTCTTGAAACTGAATCGGACAAGGTTCAAGTTTGTCAGCGCTGTTCTTTGGCTACTCTGTGCGAAACGAAGGCTTATATAGAAAATTTAGCCAAACAAACTTGGGAGAATACAGAAGGCTTACCTGATCAAGAGCGAAGAGGAAAACGAACTCCGGTAAACAAAATCTCAGACGAAAAAGTGGCTGAAGTTCCGGCTCACATTGCCAAATTCCTAGCTTACGAGAGTCATTATGAACGCTCTCAGAGCTCAAGAAAATATTTGCCCTCTGATTTGAGCGTCTCGAAAATGTACAAACTGTACGTCACCGAATGTGAAGCACCAGTTGGCGAAACAAGGTATCGCGAAATTTTTGCAGGGACAGGACTCAAATTCAAGCAACCTAAGATAGATGCCTGCCACAAGTGAGACTTGTACGCTTTGAAATTGAAGTATGAGACAGACGATGATCGAAAGAAAGAAGTGCTGGAGTTGCGGAAAAAACATCTCGACGACGTGGAATCGGCATTTGAAGTGAAGGCGAAAGACAAGCGCGCGGCAAAAGACTCAAATGGGTCTATGCTTATGTGCTCCTTCGACTTGCAACAATGCCTGCGAACTCCTTCGCTTAGTACATCCATCGCGTTTTATAAAAGAGCCTTGTGGACGTAAAATCTGACCGTCAACAACAACACTCTGTCCGAAACAACATGTTACATGTGGAATGAAACTGTCTCTAAACGAGGAATCAACGAAATAACTTCTTGCATTTATAAACTCCTCGGAACTCTGTGTGTGGAACATGTTATTCTGGATTCCGATTCGTGCTTTGGACAAAACAAAAACAAAACTATGATGGGTATGTTATTCATAAGCGTCGCAAACCACCCAACGTTGAAAATGATTGATCACAAATTTTTGGAGCCTGGGCACACACACATGGAATGTGACACCGATCATTCAGTGATCGAACGAGCCAAAAAAAGGACAAACAAAGACTGGTACCAGATTGTACGCGATGCGAAGTCTTCCAAACCTTTTCAAGTTGTTGTCTTGAACCAGTCATCAATTCACAGTTACGATAAACTCTACAAAGGCACTTTCATTGTCCCAAAACGTTGCCAGGAAAACGCACCCTTTAAAATCAGCGATGTAAAATGGTTCAGGTACACCAGGTAAGTTCTCTATTGAATAGTATAGAGAACTTATTGCACTCTTTTTCCGCTCTCATGTAGAGAGTCTGAGTAAAAGAGCATAAACTAGTCTTATACTCTTTATAGAATATTTCAATACAAATGCACCATATCAAAAATGTTATTACACAAAACAATACAAAAAGCATAAATGTTTCAAAAGGCATCAATGTTTCACAGCAAAATTATGAATGGAGCAAATTGTGACAAAAAGAGAGTAACACGTTTTGAAACAATCACCAGATGTTGCCAGTGCTTTTGAGTCATACAATTCCTTCCATGAGTTCTCTATACTATTCAATACTCTTTGGCGACGACAACCTGATTGCTTGTTCGCTGCCGCTTCATCAATGCTATCATACTTATTTTCGGGCAGAGACTGTTGTTGTACAACAACCAAATATGTGGTTCTAACGCTGTGTGTTGTTTGCATGTATTCACTTTCACACATCAAAAATTTGCATTTGAACTATAAAATTGGGTCATTATGACCCAAGGAGTGCAGATGGGTTAAACGAGGACAAGGCAAAATTTTTGGATTAGACAAGCAGACTATCCACCCGGTTGGATGAAATGGTGAAAGTTGTTTAACCGTTATAATTAATGGACGAATCTATTTACCTCGGATCTTCAGAGATAACACACATCCATCTGTATCAGACTCTCACATAACCTGTCGTGCTTTATGGCGCAGAATTCTGGGTCATATCGCATGCTGATGAAACATCACTGGAAGTTTTCGACAAAAAAGGTCTGAAAAATATATGGCCCTATAATAAAAAATGGCGAGTATGGGCGATGGGTTGTATAATCTGTACCCCGGCATCGACGTTGCCATGCGAATCAAAATAGCGCACTTATGCTAGTGATTCCATGTCAGTTGAGTGGACGAGAATGCGAAAGGTATTCGAAGACGTATTCGAGGGACATCAAAAATAGGATAACCAAGACTTCGCTGAAAAGGCCAGGTGGAAGATTGTCTGCAAGATCGTGGTGTTACCAATAGGAGTAGAAAAGCTGAAGATCAAGTCGGTTAGAGGACCATGTTATCCTCATTATGCAAGGCCTTTGACGCCTCTGGGTTGTCTGAGGCCACCTAATTAAGTATACTAAATGTAAAGAATAGTTCTTGTGTATGATAATGAGATTATCTAATAAAATGTTATGTTTTGTATTGATTTATATTTTCTAGAAATGACCTATAAATGAACCACCCTTGCAAATCTCTGATTTGTTTTATATACTACAGAAATTTACCCCCTATAATAGCAAAGGTTACTTCCTTTCTAGCAGTTTTGTGTTGCCTCTTAAAGTATTTGACTCAAATCGTTGCCGACGACCACGAGGTAAATCACTTAATTTCTATAACTAAAAATGTACCTGACATTGCAATTTCGTAACCTTATTAAGAGTTTTGTGATCTGATTTTTCGGGTTTACCTGAAAGTAAAAATATAAATTTCTTATTAATAAAATATTAAATGGGGAAAAAATACAAGAATATATGAGTCAAGAAAGAATAGGTAGTGTACTCAGTTTTGGTGTTTGCAACAACAACTGACCATAGATAATGGAAATGACTATATATTACACCTGTATTAAGAAATGTCTTGTTCAATGGGATATTTTCTAGATGGAGCTGAAAACAATAATTACAATTACTGACAATTTCAACAGGTGACAGCAGTAGCTGTTGTAGGAACATCAACAGGGCAATTTGATTTTATTTGGAAAAAATTTAATTAGTTGTTCTAATAACACAACCTATAAAATTATACTTATTTTGTATGTACCAAATTTCTCACAGTGTAGAATAAACGTCACTGACAGTTATGAGACGCAGTCCCGTCCTTGGAGGTGGAAAATCTCTGTCAGCCACTCATTTGGCAGCGGCCAGAAATTATTACTTCGTAGGATAATCCACTGCCCACTACTTCCCAAAAGTATATCCCGGGCAATGGCTTTATCGGAACCCTCTGATAGCTAGGTAGAGTGAGGTTACCCAGGGTAACCCATCGCCATTCTTGATCGAAAATATGAAAAAATTAGGAAAAATGTCTATATCTCGGAAACGGAGCGTCCAATCGAAATAATAACTAATTTTTGCTGGTTTCTAAGGGGTTTTCATAAAGTGGTCCAATTCGTATGGAAGAATTTTTTTTTCCAAAAATCGCCAAAATAAGAAAATCGCTAAAATAAAAAAGTGACTATAAACGGTGCGTCCAATCGAAAAAATAACACAAATTTTACCTCCTCAGGAGGCTTTAACCAATGGGTGTCTCCAATATGGCATCACTTTTTAAAAAAAAATCGCTAAAAATAAAATTTTTCAATTAAAAAATCGCTAAAACGCCCTCATGTTTGTATCTCGGAAACGGAGCGTCCAATCGAAAAAATAATAAATCATTGCCGGTTTCCACGGGTTTTTCATAAAGTGGTCCAATTCGTATGGAAGAATATCTTTTCGAAAAATCGCCAAAATAAGAAAATCGGTAAAACAAGCAAGTGGCTATAACGCGATTATTTTCCCCATTTCCCTGATAATAATAGGTAATCGTGATAAGTACTTCCCCATTGTCGTGGGGAGCAATCCATTATTTTCCCCATTGCCTGTGGGTTATGGGTAATCGTGATGGGTAATTCCCCATTTCGTGGGTAGCTACCCATTATTTTCACCATTGCCCTGTGGGTAATGGGTAATCGTGATGGGTAATTCCCCATTTCGTGGGTAGCTACCCATTATTTTCCCCATACCCTGTGGATAATTGGTAAACGATCGCTAACTATGCCCCACGGCAATAATAATGGGTTACCTCGGAAAATTCGAACCCTGTATACAACTCTAACTCATGCAAAAGAATCCTGTATTAATTACATGTGCTTTTTTTATTACATTTCACAAATGGTTCGCCATTCCGATTTTTTCAGTAGAGGCTCGGGCAGGAAAAAAGGATTCACGTTGTTGCCCTCTCCAGTTTCTCACTTTCTTAAAAATCGTTTCTCACTTTGGTAGCACACATACATATATGCGAAACACATACACAAACCCCAAAGCAACATCACAAACCATTTCACCGTCCGAGCCTTCGATCATTCACTGATCAAGCTCTTTTAATATCCTCTGTCCGATGAACCATTGAAGACTAAATACATGAAATTAAAATGCAACACATCAGCCAAAATAAGAAACACTGACTTCATCTGTAATTTACACGCACATTCAGGAATTTTTATGAATCACTCAGTGAGAGAATAATACAAAAATTCAGATTCACACTTACAAGATATACACACTCGTTGCCTCTCTTTTATTCTCTTGGTTTCGAGAGAGCATAAACAGTGCAACAAATAGGGATGTATTTGTATCACAAACACAGATATATTTGGGTCGCAAACACATTTATTATAACATATTAATCAGTGTGCCTCAAACATGTATTATTGAATAGCAAACACATTGCGTTTGGGCACAAGTATATTACATTTTCGACAAGCTCCAAACACATGTTATATTTGCATCCAAACAAAATAAAAAACGACAGATTTTTTCAGCTTGTGGTTACCGATCAGCTCAGTAGATTTACATCCAACCGATACAATTTACTAGAAGGTTGATTCAAAAATTGCATCCCAGAAACAATAAGAAAGTAACCTGACCAAGCAGTGTCTGCAACTGCTAACATAACATATTCTGTTTTGTTAACTAATCAAATTGGTTTATATATATATATATTTATATATATTGGTTTATATATCCAAAAGTGAATACAGGAAAAGGTATTTTCCCCACAGATGGTTTTTCTAACGCATTGGTTTATTGGACACTCAAAGTCATTATTTAGGGAAGCGCGGCAAATCCAGCTGGGTAATACATTAATTTTGCCAAGCTTATTTACATGACATCACATATAAGTCTTATACTAATGACTTCAATAACAGCTAATTGGTTATTAGTACCCATTTAACTGTCTGCCCATTCAACCCACCACATTGCTCACTCTAACGGAAAATCTAGTTGGCGAAGGAATACTAATTTATTTTTCACTCTTCCGCCCTATTCCACTGTCTTTGGCCCAAAAATGTCAAGCCAATGAACAAAATTAATTGTCGGAATGTCTAAAATTTAAGGTTAAAGGAAGTCTGTAGCCAGCAAAGAAAGAAGTAATTTTGTACACGACCTCTAATTGGCATTGAAGGTCATTACACAAACCCTCTATTCCGATGGCACTGTAAACTTCCTTGTATAGGGCTCATTAAATTGTTCATATACTACTGCAAAAATAACAACAATACTGTGTAAAACTATCTAAACTAGACGAGGGTTTTTTTATGGGTAATAATATAAAAACTGATATTAAGTTGTATAAAACTGAAGGGTACACTGTATTGAGTGGTAAGTGTGATATACTGTAATTGGTTGCCACAAAACTAGTTGGTGTAGAGACATGTTTTTAATAACTTTCTTAATGGGGTTTGATGTGACGGGTTTAGGTGCTGGATACATTCCACTGAACACATCAATTTCCACAGTGATTGACTCATTTGCATTTTTCACTCAAACATCGTACTATCCATGGTCGATGCACGAACTTAGAGTTTTACAATTTTTTTAAGGATTCCGTAAAATTATAGTTACTGTTTTGACTCTTAAAAATTGGCATCCAATCTTAAATATTTCTTGAAAATTGTCTTTTTTATATATTTAAATCTTCTTTACATTAAAATCTTAACAGTCGACATTCCTTTTAGTTTAAATGTACAAATGTATGAATTCCTAATTATTAAATTCCCGGATACACCTAACCGAATAATCAGATGTAATCTCGCCTTTCTCCAATGCAGCCAAATATGTAATTAAATGACGATTATCGCGATAATCATTTCCGCCACTTAAACCTTTCTATAATTCCTAATATACTGTAGATTTCTACACTGAAAGAAAAACGCTTCGTAGCATGGATGAAACATTCTCTTTAATGTTTTTACGTTGCTATAGTGAAAATTATCGTATATCCGACAATTTGGTAGTCACTGCAACGGAAAATTTCATACATGATTTGTTTGAAAAATTTGCACTTCGTTTACTTAATTTAATTAATTTGAATTTGAATTTGAATTTGAATTTTGTAGAAAAATGGGTTAAAAATTAAAAGGAACAGTAAAGGTACTGATACTTAAACTACTGATATTCGGTTTATCTCTTACTTTTTATAATAAATTTTTATTATTTAGTTCTTTTCGAGTTTCGCCAAAATTAATAGTTGACGAAACAATTTCGTTCTTGCAACGAAACTAATTTTTATGAAGATAAAGAACGAAGAGCAGTCGAAAAAATGAGCGAGCGTAAAAAAGAGACCAGCAAGAGAAAATGGTGAGCGAGAGTGGTGGGTCACGTACACATCTTAAATCAGTTCCTTTGCAACAACCGAAGGTGGTAGACATATTTCTTCGTCGGAATAATTTAAATAATTTTTTTAAAAAAAGACTATTTGGTAATGAAAAATGTTGTCAAAAATAAATTGTGTGAATTTATGTGTTTGCTGTAATCGTTTTTGTATCTTGAGAATAGATAAATCAAATAGATAAATCGATAGCAGAAAAACTACCCCGAAATATGTATTTGAACATTTGCGTGTGTGGATGAGCAATACGGTACAAATCGCAACAAAATTTTAGTGTTTTACCATTTTAACCATAATTCGGTGGTGCTTGTATCGTTGTAGTGGTATTTGGATTTGAAGTCAATGAAAACGAAAAAGTCAAAGTAACAAAGTGTTTCAAGTAAGACAACGTACAATGAATTAAGAACTTGCGTTACAATAAATAACAGAGCAGTTGAAGAAAATGCTTACAGAGCGATCACTGGCTTAATCACGAGGAGATTTGCCGCTACAATTGAATGACAGGACCCTCAACACAACAACAATTGCATGATGTCAGAAAGCAATGATGCGGTTCTATGTTAAAGGAGTAGAGCATAGGGGAGTAGTGCTTATGTTCATGGTAAGTACAGACATAGATATGTAAATATCTGTATTAGAAATCTTAATAATAAATTCCTCATATTTGTTTTTAATTGCAGGACCTGAATTAGAGGGCCACAATAACACTCAACCCCTCGACTACCACAATCTTCTCCAGACGAGAGTTTCAATATGGAATGGATTTAATATATTTATATAATTGAGATCACTTTCGAAACAAAAATTCAATTTTTTTTAACAAACCACCTGCAATGTAATACTAACAGTGTATTAATGTACAATTGTCAATAAATAACTTCAAGCACACTTCAAAAATATTCATTGCTGCAATGAAACAAAATCATTGTAGTAATGCAACAAATTCATTGCGACACTAAAACAAAGTCATTGCCGCAATGAAGCCAATTCATTACTGTAATGAAACAAATTCATAGCAGCAATGAAATAAATTCATTGCAAGAACGATACTTATTCGTTGCAACAATGAAACAAATTCATTACAGCAATGAGACCAATTCGTTGCAATAATGAAGCAAATTCACTGCAGAAACAACCATACTTTCACCACAGTAACGAATTATTTGCAGTTAATGAACACATTTTCATAGCGGGAATGAAACTGTACGTTACCTAACTTTCGATGACAAAAGTTGTTGGAGTGATGAACATTTTCATCACTTGAACGATGCTTTCCGTTCAGTGTAACTGGAAATAACTCCAACCCAAGAAACTTCCTAATTCCTTTGTATTGCTTCTTCTTTGCATTTCATGGCGGTTTATTCCAACTAAATTATTTCGGGGCAACATAACAAACAAGAACAATGTGTTTTTGTTTGCATCAGCTCAGGAGAGAACCTTTGTATACACCCAGATTCAGCCACCTACACAGAAACAAATACCGAACTGATTCTTCCTGTTTAGCATAATATTGTATGAATTAAAGATAACAGTACTTCACTAAATTTTTAACGCACAAAGGTCCACTGAGCGGTTCCATTTAAAAGATACCAATGCTCATTACGTATTTTAAAAAGGGACTAAAACAAATATGACAATTATTTTCTATGCCGCTGAGTACAGTGGTTCAGAATCGATTCCCACTGACCAAAATTTCTTATGATGCTGTAAACAATTTTGACTTCTGTAAAAAGTTAATATAGATGAGGTGCTAAGGACACCAAAGTATTGTTGTTTTTTTTTAAAGAAATTTTTTGTAATGTAAACTTAAAGAACATAATGGATATCAACTATAGATTCGTAGGATTCCTTGGACTATCACATTATTCAGTTGTGATTACTAATAATTGTGTGCAGTATCACCAAATGTTGGGCATATCAATTGATTTGTAATTCAGTTTTTGTTGCAAGAACTAAAGTACAAGGTGGCGCAAAAGTAATCCTCCTATCAGAAAATGCTATAAATTTTGCGATTGGCCCCTAATGTCAGTTCTGTTTTGACATTTGTGTAGTAAACACATCCGAAATACACGTTAATAAACAATGTTACGCTACAGTGCTCCAGAACGCGGAATATTGCTGACTATTTATTTGACCAATAATCGGTCGGTGACTTTGGCACAACGTGAATTTCGTCGCAGATTTCCTGGCCGTCCAACGCCTACTGGTGAAACACTGCGACGTTTAGCCGCTCGCCTCTAAGAGACTGGCACAACAAGAGATGCTGCCAGGCGGGGCAGACCCAGGAGTAGCCGTTCTGCAGAGAATATTGCTGCCGTAGCCGAAGATGTCATGGATGCGCCGTCGACCAGACGACCAGCGCTACAGAGCAATGATCAACGAGTTCTTTTTGCCGCAACTTGATGAATTGGGATTGTAAAACATGTGGTTCCAACAGGACGGTGCAACGGCACACACTGCACCTGCCACAACCGATATGCTGAAGGATGCATTTCCCGGGCGCCTAATCTCCCGTTTTGGCGATTTGCACTGGCCAGCAAGATCGCCTGATTTGACCGCTCCAGACATCTTTTTGTGGGGCGTTTTGAAGTCGCGGGTTTATGTCAACAAGCCTCAGACTCTTGCAGCTCTTAAAGACAATATCCGTCAAGAATGTGAGGACGTATCGACGGAAGTTTTGGCCAAAGTGATGGAAAATGCCATAAAAAGGGCTCAAATGACAATCAACTGTGGCGGCGGCCATTTACATGACATCATATTCTCGACTTGATGTAAAAAAAATTAAAAGACCAAATAAAAATAATCCACAAGAAGAATCAAAGTTTTTAATTTTTTTTTAAATTACAGCCACAAAATATCGGAAGTTTACTTTTGCGCCACCTTGTATTTAGTTGAAGCCACACCAACAAGAAATAATTGTGATCTGTCAATCGAGTTTTAGTTCTGGCATTAGGAAAAATTTTCCATATCTAGGAAACGGAGCGTTCAATTGGAAAAATAATCCATTTTTGAGGTTTTCTAAGGGTTTTCGCCAAAATAAGAAAATCCCTAAAATAAAAAAGTTTCGGAAACGGTGCGACCAATCGACAAAAAAAATAAAAAATTTTACCTCGCTAAAATACCACTTCGCTAAAATAAAAGAATTTTTTTCCTCCATAGGAGGCTTTACCCAATGGCTGTTTCCAATATGGCATCACTTTTTTTTTAAATCGCTAAAACAAAAATTTTTCGAACAAAAAATAAGAAATGTTCGTATTTCGGAAACGGAGCGTCCAATTTTTGCCAGTTTCTAAGGGTTTTTCATAAACAGCTCCAATTTTTATGGAAGATTTTTTTTTAAAAAATCGCCAAAATAAGAAAATCGCTAAAATAAAACAATGGCTATAACTCGGAAACGGTGCCTCCAATAATAATACATTTTTTACCTCCGTCGGAGGCTTTAGCCAATGGATGTCTTCAATATGGTATCACCTTTCTATTAAAAAAATCGCTAAAACCAAAATTTTAGTTTTAGCAACTGCCATATGATGCCGTATTGAAGACACCCATTGGTTAACGCCTCCTATGGAGATAACAGTTTTATTATTTTTTCGATTGGACGCCCCGTTTCAGAGTCATAGCCACTTTTTTATTTTAGCGATTTTCTTATTTTTGCGATTTTTTGAAAAAAGGAATCCGTAAGACTTGGATCAGTTTATGAAAGACCATAATATTTTCGATCAAAACTGGTCATGGGTTACCCTGGGTTACTCATTACTCATCATCGTGGGAAGCTACCCATTGTTTTCCCCATTTCCCTGAGGGTAATGGGAAATCGTGATGAGTAATTTCCCATTATCGTGGGTTGCTACTAGAGTGTCCAGAAAACCGTAGTATTTTAAAACCATTTTTAAAAAAAAAGTTTTTAAAAAATTTGTTTTCCAAGAAACCAGTTTTCGGTTTTGACTTTTGCCAAAAACCGGTGGAATCGGTTTTTTCGATTTTTTTATTTACACTAAATTGAACCTCTAGCCTTTCAGTACATTTGTTTAACAACAATTTCATACACTTATTCGTGTTTAAAACACAAAATTTTACAACTCAATTTAAATTTAACAATCGCGCTATAATTTTAAACTACAATTCAAATCATATTCCAATTTGGAATGCGGGTTTAATATAAAATCTACACTGTTCATTCAAATTCAAATAATACTGATTTAAATTCCAAAACAAAATTCCAAATACCAAATTTGAAAGAGATTTTCATGTATGAAAACCTTATTAAGTTCAAAACATTTATTATAAAATAATTTACTTTATGAAACTTAAAAAAAACCAACCCGTCAAAAAACATAGTTTTTGACTATAAATTATTTAAATGTGACCACGCCCCTTTGTCCAATCCCGCCCATATTTGCAGCAGATCTTAGAATATCTACACCTAACCAACATACCCAATTTTGTACAAATACCGTTAACAGGATCAGAAATATTGGATTTTTAATTTATGATTTGTATGGGAGGTACCACGCCCCTTTGTCCAATCCCGCCCATATTCTGTCATTTCTGTCGTCGCCATTAGTTTGCCAAGTTTTAGCTCGATTGCATTACGGGAAAAGGTTAAAATTGAATCCACAGTTTTGTCGGTATGCATGCATGTTAATAAATAGAAAGAATATAAAAAATAAATTCTTACTCAAGTAATACAAATATTTTCACATTTGGAAAATTCGTTGTTTGGAAATGACATTTAAAACTTATTGAAGGCACAAAATCATATTTGAAAATAGAAATCATATTTCTTAATACAACATTTTATTAAAATTCGACAATCATATAATTGTTTAAGGATATTAATACAAATCGGGTAAAACCGGTTAACCGACATCAAATAACCGGTTTTCGGTTTGTTTGGAAATTACGTTTTTTAAAAAACCGGCACTCGGTTAATACCTAAAAAAACCGGTTAACCGGTTTCACCGGTTTTTCGGTTTTGGTTTTGGACACTCTAGTTGCTACCCCTTATTTGCCCCATTACGGAAATTACCCTGTGGGTAATGGGTAATCGTGAAGTGTAATACCCCATTGTTGTGGGTAGCTACCCATTCCCCACGGCAATAATAATGGGAATAAATGGGAAATTCGATCCCAGGTCACAAACATATGTTGATGCCATATATTATTAGGATATATATGTGTTTCATTGGAGAATAAAATTATTTGAAAAAAGACCAAACGCTCGAACAATTTAATTGTGAACAGTGTATTTTATATTTAAATTTAAACAAAACTATTGTTCTTTGTTACAAGGGTTCGTATTTCGTGGGAAATGGTGGTTGTTAATCGAAAATACAAAAAAAAATAGAAACAGTTTTTATATCTCAGAAACGGAGTGTCGAATCGAATAAATAACAGATATTTGGAGGTGTCTAAGGGTTTTCCATAATTATCTTAAGAAGTACCTTTGCTTTGAAAAAGTAAATTTTCATACAAAAAGTACATTTTCTTAAAAATTATTTTTTTTGAAGTAAGTACCTTTTCTTAAACAAGTAAATTTCATACAATAAATTACCTTTTCTTACAAACCTACCTTTCCTTTACAGGCCACCATTTTTGTGAAACAACATAACTTTTCTTTAGCTTAAAAATTTACCTATTCTTGAAAAAGGACCAATTGAAACAAAAATTTCCATACCTTAAACCAACGCCTTTTCTTCAAAAAAAAAAGTTTCTTCTCATAAAAAACATTAATTTTCTTTTCTTAAAAATAAAATAATACCTTTTCTTTTCTTTTCTTGCGATAAGTAGCCTTTCTGAAAATAAGTACATTTTCTTAAAAAAAATAAACATTTCTTAAAAACAGCACCACTTCTTTAAAAAGTACCTGTTCTTAAAAAAGTACTTCTTTGGAAAAAAAAGAAATTCATACTCTTATGGCTTTTTCTTCCAAACAGTACTTCTTCTTATAAATAGTACCTTTTCCTAAAAAAAACATTAGCTACTAATAAAAATAGTACCTCTCTTTAAAAAAAATACCTTTTCGTGAAAATATAAAACATATTCTTACAAAAAGGACCTAAAAATATACTTTTTAAAAAAAAAAACATTCTATAAAAAAAAATGTAAAAACAGTTTATCCTTTTTCAAAAAGAATCTTTTCTTAAAGATCCATTTAAATTATTGTATTTTTCAACGGGCGCCTTAGGCGTGTTGGAACTAACTAGTAGATAATATATAGCGAAAGGAACTTCGTTCCAACCGGGTGACCCGTGACACCACATGTGTTTTTTTTTTGTACTTTAGGGTATTGAGTGCCGTAATGCGCACAAAAAAAAATGTTTAAAAAACAAACGGGGGCGGGCTCAAAACTAGCCGACCTAAGAAAGAAAACTCAAAAAAGTTTGGAACAATTTTCTTTATTTTTCAACAGAATCTCCTTTTAGCTATCGATACCCTGTTTATAGTAAGAATTGTCAAACTCCTTAAAATAACCATCAACCGTAGACTCCACCTCTTCATTGTTGACAAATCTTTTACCACCGAGCCATTTTGGGTAAACGGCTTTAAAATGGTATAACTCTGAAACAGTAACAGCAAATTAAAAATTTGTACCTACAAAATTGCTTGGAATTTATCAGTCTTGTAGAATGCATCATTAGTTTTTTAAACTAACATAGGAATTTTAAAATATATAAAGTGTTATTTACAAAATTTATCCAAAACTTTCGAAAAAATGTAATACCTGGTACCTCATTGAACAAAACCATTGCCAAAACTGGTGGTTTATGCACGTGCAATAAAAGTTTGAATGTTCTACTTTAAAAGGAATGTTGACTTACAAAGTAAGAAAATCGTGGTTATTGACCAAGTTTTAAGTAAAATTCAAAAAACATCCAGAATATCCGATTTTTGGGGGAAATTCGACTTGTGCGACCTGACCTCTAAACCTCTTTCGAAAAATCTGAAAAACTCTCAAAAATACAAGCTTTCTAATCAAGCTTAAGCAACCATGAAAAACCAAAAAACCCCATACGTTTATGGTCAATTGAGAGCAAACGCGGCACCCATCTTGCAGATAGCATTCTTAAACCCAACTGATGATTTAAAATCGAAACCACATTGCCATATGAAATTCTTATGGCATAAACAATCTCACGATTTTTCGACATTTTCGGGTATATTGACCTCAATTGGCCGTCCAGAACGGCCTTCCTTCCTTTGTCTCCGGTGTGTAGTATTGGACCCACGTCTCATCCATGGTTATAAATCGACGCAAAAATTCGGGTATATTACGGCGAAACATCTACTGAAACATCTTCACGACGCTGTTGTTGCTATATTTTTTTGCGCACAGCTTTCTCATCTTGAAATCTTTGGTCAATATACGATGTATAACACTTTTTGAAATGCCTATAATTTCAGCTGGTCAATACACCTTCATGCGATGATTATCCAATACTATTTTGTGAATTTTCTTAACCGTGTCGGGCGTGGGTGCCTCAGTTTTAAACGAAGGACCAGACTCCCATAGAGTAGAATCTAGTTCGGCTTTAATGATGGTTGGACTGAGGAAATGGAAATATTGAATTATATAACTGTGTCCAATTTTGTCCATGTTTATAAATTCACTGAGATTGTTTATTATTGATGGCTCAAATAAAAATACTAAACAACGTGGTGGCGCCTTGAAACTTAAACCACATGTTTTATGAGGTTGCCATATTTCACCAAAATATTTTCATTCAAACTGCTGGCAGCATCTGTACGTCTGGTCGGCTACATTTGGGACCCCCATCTACATAATTGTGCATATTGCAAATCAACAACAGTACCTTGTAAATTTGCATGCTTGCATCTCTGAATTCTTGATATTTTATTTTTAATTTACAAAGTTTTCTACATATCTATGTGTTATGTATACAAAAGAAGGTATTTACCACTACAAGGTTTGAACTAATCCATTTCGCATAGAACTGAATGAATCCTTTTAGTATTCCAGACCAGAGGATTTCATGGATCATTAAAGTATTATTACTGATGAAAACCACACTCACACAATACAGACCGCTTGCAAAGGCATGCTCGAAATGGAGTTAACCAACTAAATATCCCAATTGTGCAGGATAACCTTATACAGCATTGAACTTTGACATTATTGTGCCACTCAAGTGAAAGGAGAAGACAAACTTTTAAAAATGTACGAAGAACTACATTTTTGAACAAGAAGAATAATAATATGAATCAAGAGATTACAAATACCAAGAGGTTGTGTGAAAGTATTTGCAATAAAATCAAATATTAAATTGTTGTCATAGCTGTAAGCAGTTGTGGTCATGCGTCTAGCACATCTTGCAAACTTGGTAATATATTTTAAGTATTTGAAAATATATAATTTGTACAACATCAAATCCTGGGAAGATGGCAATTACAAAAGTGTTATTTTGATATTTCACTTTCGATATTGTTATTGACAGCTTTTAGTATTTAGCAATAACTGAAAGCAATCACCTATTTTGTACATACACGCTGAAAAATACCGGCCCCATGAACGTTTGTTAGGGACCATGTACATGTTTGTAAGCATTGTTTTCGTGAATTGAAAATCTGGTGTTTTTTCCTTCCCTATTGTATGTCGCGTTTTGGTTTCCAGCAGTTTCTCACAAATACATATATTACATCCTATTAATCATTGTGTCCCAAAACATGTTATATTGAATATCAAACGCAATGTGTTTGTACACAATTATACTATATTTACGACAAGCTACAATCACATTTTATTTGCATCCAAATAACAACAAAAAATACAAAATTTTCCGCGTGTATGCGTGTGCTACAATTGTAACCATCCCTGTGCACACGTAAGTACAACCTTGCAGTATCAGAATTTTAGTTTGTGGTTGAAGTGGATGCTGTTATTATGGTGGGACTTAGTGCGTGATCTAGAATGCGTGTGACTTTTTGCCATTTATGGCTGTTATCGTTGTTGTTGGTATCTAAATCTTATTCTACTTGTGCTGACAGCTGTGGCAGATTTCAAAGTTTCCCGTTTTTTCTATTGTACATTTCAACACAACGATGGCAACGACGATGACGATGACGACGACAAAGCCTGTGACTCTTCACTCCATTCACACCCATTCACCACAATCAGGACAAGTACACGGCTTGGTCTCTGTGTGTTCGTGTGTCTGATTTTATGGCATGACATCGGTCTTGCGGCTGTCAAATACTGAAGGGCCCATCCCACAAAACAATGGAACACAATCCCCAATAGAGAAAATATACGGAAAAAATAAAACAACTAATAAATAAAGAAAGCAAAACATTACTATAACAAAAAAAAAAACGGATAAAAGATTAAAACTTCAAGAAATAATGGCAAAGACAATGTTTATTGGTTGTTATTTCTCTATATCTACCTCACTCTCTCTCTCTCTCTATGTATCTCTTACTAGAATATGACATTAGCTTGGTGACCGCGTCCGATAGAATAGGAGAATGTCAAAATATAACAATCCTATTACTAAGCATTAGAGACTTTAGACATTGGCAGTACTTGTCGGAAATAGATTTCTTTATTAGCACATTTATTAGTGGACTGTGTTACAATATTTACTTTAAGGTAGACAACAAAATAATGATAGAGAATTTTGTTAAATAACACAGTACAACACGAAAAAATATAACCATATACGGACAACACTACGTGAAAAAAACCAAAAAAAAGACCCTTGTCTCCCAGTTTTGCCCAAAGTCCTCCAGGTTTTCCCCTGTTCAGGTCCATAGGTAGCAAACCGTTCCTAATTCAGGGAAACAATGAACCACAAGAATGATCCTAAGATCTCAATAAAAAACTTTCTAGAACATATTAACTTCCTAGGAATGATTGTTAACACCGTTTATGTAGCCCTTAGATAGCCGCAAAAGTGAAAAATTTCCCGAACATTTTTTAATTTCATTTGTTTTTTCTTTAGTTCAACATTGAGATCCTATAAAGCCTTCTCCTGTAAGTGAAAAGGCATGTTGCAGGTTTCATTGTTATACTTTTACTGATTTTATTAATCTTAGTCCTTAGGTGGTATGGGTTGACATTTACAAAAACGATGTACAAGTAGACAGTCAAAATTTCTCTTCACTCAAATGCCAACAAACAAAACAAGTGAAACCCTAGTACTCTCTACTCTCTCTCTCTTACTCTCTTCATTGAATATTTCAATACACGAGCAGCTTTTTGATAGTGTTATTGTATATATGTAACTATACAAATTCCAACCATGTTGAAGTAAAATTACATAAACTATGCAAAAAGTATGAAATAAGCAAGATATGACGCGAGAGAGAAATCCGTTTGAGTGAACTCCTAGTATTTTGTTGGATCTCTTTTACCAGGGTTGCCAAGTTGCGCACATCTTCTGGTCGTCTAATTGTAAATCGTCTTTGACATTTAGAGTTAGGGTTGTAACAAAGAGTAGTAGCATGAATATTTAGTAATAATGATTCAGTGTTGTAGGGACTAGTAGTCTCAGCAGGGATGGCACTACAATACTATGCTATCTATTACAAAAATTATAAAAAAAAATCATATCACGTAGTGGTGTTCGTATACGGTTATTTTGCCATGACTTAAAAAATTACACGCTGTGTAATCATCGAAAAATATGGATATATGCAGCTCTCATACTTTGGTTTTCAATAATACGACGGTGTTAAAGTTTGGTGAGCCAAAATATAAATACTTTATTTTTCTCTTCAAAACTAATTAAACCTTCAGCAACAAACCGTTCGGTACTAAGCATATAGTTTAACTATTTAATAGAGTCCATACTAGGTGTAGTAGAGAACAATGTAGTTTCGCTTGCGATAGCCGGAAACCAATAGATTGGAATTTCACTCGTAACACTGCCGCACGAGCATCAAGCGAGATTTGAGCCAGGCCTCCGCGCCACATTGCAACGAGACGACTCTCGCCTTCCCAGGAAGCCCCCGGCTAACGCAATCCTTTTTGATAAGTTAACATCTATAGGCGCGGGTAGGGGCTTAACTCCCAAAGTAATCACATCCAAACAAAGTTTGTCCGACTGCGATCTCAGATTGTTTGGCGTTAAACTCCTATGAAAAGGCTGGACCGATTTGTGTGAAATTTTGTGTGCATATAGGGTAGGTCTCAGAATCGGCCAACATCTATTTTTCATTCCCCTAAATGATACATAGAACACAGATTTGTCCGACTGCGAAACACAGATTGTCAAACTGCGAAAAAAACACACACTGATGTAGCGGCAGCGGGGCGCTCTCAGAGCAAAGAGAATAATGACGTGGTTATACGTATATAAAAATGATATAGCAAGAGAGCAACGAAAATTGTGTGAACTTGTGTAGCGTATGTACGAACATTACAATGTATGTATGTACATATGTCTGTTGTTTTGCATTCTCTTTGTTTTTTGTGGGAATAAAACAGAAAGTATTAAGCAAGAAAATAATGCCACATGTGCTTGCACTGGTCTTTAAATAATTTTAAGTATTAATATTATTTAAATGAAACGTCATCATATGATTGAACGCTGTTTTTTATTTTCCAATGTAACAGTTACTAATGTGTTCAATCGAACAGGTACCGTGTAACAAAAAGGTGTTAAAACATCGCTCGTGAGATCGAACACTCATTATATTTTTTTTTTTGCAAAATCGCTAAAATAAGGTTAGCGATAACATAAGAGGTGTCTCAGTAACAATGCACTTTTTCATTTTAAAATAAAAACACGCACTTATTCAGAAGGTTACGATTTTTTGATTGGATTATAAAGAAGACATATTCTGATTCTCTGACAACAGACCATTAATCTTTTCACGAAATTTTCTATGACATTTTCACAGAGATGTGGCTGCACATCACCGATGACGCGTTGAATCTCGGATTTGAGCTCAGAATTTTTTTTTGGTTTATTCGCATAAACTCGAGGCTTCACCAGTCCCCAAAGAAAAAATCGCACGGCGTTAAATCGCATGATTTTGGTGGCCAGTTGACATCAGAATTTCTTGAGATAATTTGTTCTCGAAGTAATTGCTGCAATAAATTGATTGTTTAATGAGCGGCGCTGCAGGTGGCGACGTCTTGTTGAAACCACATGTCGTCCACATCCATGCCGTCCAGTTGAGTTCACAAGAACTCAGTTATCATGTTCCTGTAACGAATACCGTTCCCAGTCTCTGCAATTTCGGCCGCATGTTCAAAAGAGTAAGGCCCAATCACGCCGCCTGACCAAAATCCCACACTGAAAGAAAAACGCTTCGTCGCATGGATGAAACATTTTCGTTAATGTTTTTACGTTGTTGTAGTGAAAAGTGTCGTATATCCATCAATTTGGTAGTCGCTGCAAGGAAAAATTTCATACTTGACTTCTTTGACAATTTTTCGTTTCGTTGCTGCAACAACTTACTTGTTGTTCCTGCAACAATTTTAGTTAATTTGAATTTTGTAGAAAAATGGGTTGAAAATTAAAAAAAAAGTAAAGGCATGAGTTGTAAACTAGTGATATTTGGTTTATCTCTTACTTTTTAGAGTTTATACTTAGTATTTATTTATTTTGCAGGTTTGTCAACATTTTTAGTTGACGAAATAATTTCGTTATTGTAACGAAAAAAATTTTTTTGATGGTATAGAGAGAAAAGCAGTCGAAAAAATGAGCGAGCGTAAAAAAGAGGCCAGCAAGGGAAAATGGTGAGCGTGAGTGATGGGTGGTGGGTGGGTCATCTTATATCAGTTCCGTTGCAACAATCAAAAGTGGTAGACATATTTCTCCGCCGGAATAATTGAAATAAATTTTTTTAAACAGACTAATTAGTTATTTTTAGTAATAATGTTTTATTGTGAAAACTAAATTGTGTGACTTTATGTGTTTGGTGTCATCGTTTGTGTAACTTGCCAATCTATAAATCAAATAGTTAGAGAAACAGAATGCAAGGAGCAACACGACAGCAAAGAAAGTGACGCATTGATGGCAGAAAAACTACCCCGAAAAATGTAACTGAACTTTTGTGTATGTGTATGTGCGCGACGGTACAAGTCGCAACAAAATGTTCGTGTTTTTGTGTTTTAATCCTAATTCGGTTGCGCCTGTTTCGTTGTGTTGGTATTTGAATTCAAAAACAACGAAAGACATACACACATTTGCGCGGGCAGTCGAAGTCAGTGAAAACGAAGAAGTCAAAGAAACAAAGTGTTTCAAGTACGACGAACATAAAAAAAAAACAACTCAACATGCAATCAACTGAATCTAATCGAAAATTTAACAAATTCAGTGAAAATAAATAACAGAGCAGTTGAAGAAAATGCTTACAGAGCGATCACTGGCTTAAT
Organism: Phaonia tiefii; assembly: GCA_963931995.1. Lineage (NCBI taxonomy): Eukaryota > Metazoa > Arthropoda > Insecta > Diptera > Muscidae > Phaonia > Phaonia tiefii. The sequence goes on from OZ008371.1 coordinate 126,995,216, forward strand.
GACGGGGAGATTTGGCGCTACAATTGAATATCAAAACTCTCAACACAACAACAATTGCATGATTTAACAAAACAATGATGTGGTTCTATGTTAAAGGAGTAGAGCATAGGGCAGTAGAGCTTAAGTACAGACATAGATATGCACACATCTTAAATGGAAATCTTAACAATAAATTCCTCGCATATGTTTTTAATTGCAGGACCTGAATATGACGGCCCCAATAACACTCAACCCCTCGACAACCACAATCTTCTCCAGACGGGTGTTTCAACTTGGAATGAATACAATGTATTTAGCAAATAGATTTTCGAAAACAAAAATTCAAAAAATTGTTAATAAATAATTTCAAACACACTTCAAAACATTCGTTGCAGCAATGAAACAAAATCACTGTAATAATGAAACAAATTCATTGCAACAACGACTCAAATTCGTTGCACCAATGAAGCAAATTCATAGAAGCCATGAAACAAATTCATTGCAGCAATGAAATAAATTCGTCGCAAGAACGACACCTATTGGTTGCAACAACGAAACAAATTCATTGCGGCATCGAATCAAATTCGTTGCAATAAGGATGTAAATTCATTGCAGCACCAACATACTTTCACCGCAGTAACGTAAAATTTGCAGTTGATGAACCCATGTACATAGCGGGAATGAAACTGTACGTTAGCTCACTTTCGATGACAAAAGTTGTTGGGGTGATGAACATTTTCATCCTTGTGACAATACTTTTCCGTTCAGTGTATAAGCTTTCAAATAAAGCTAGAGCAAAAACAATTTTTTTTGATGGGACACCCTAAGGAACATGATGACGGAGTTCTTGTGACCTCAACTGGACGGCATGGATGTGGACGATATGTGGTTTCAGCAAGATGGCGCCACCTGCCAAACCGCGCATGCAACAATCGATTTATTGAGCCAACGATTTGCACAACAATTATCTGAAGAAATTCTTATCTCAACTGGCCAACAACCACGCAGTGCGATTTATTTCTTTGGGGTTTTGTGAAATCTCGGGTTTATGCGATTAAACCAGAAACAACTCCTGAGCTCAAATTCTAGATCCCACGCGTCATCGGTGAGATACAACCACATCTGTGTCAAAAAGTCATGGAAAATTTCATGAAAAGAGTAATAACCTGCCATCATTGCCGTGGGGGCCAATTGGAGTACAGTTTATTCCATAGTTAACCGGAACATGCCTTCTTTTCAATCCAATAAAAAACTCTAAACTATTTCAAAAAGTACGTGTTTTTATTTTAAAATGAGAAAGTGCATTCATACTGGTTTGTGGGTAGATTTACAGAATATGAAACTCTTACTGGAAGTGCTTAGTTTGATTAGTATGTGACGTCTAAGAAGGTAAGTGAAATGAATGTGACTTTTGCGATAAGGTCGTATGAGTCTACGACGCTAATAATTACACCACTGACCCTTCATTCAAATATGAAATTAATTCGTGGCCTGTAGGTTGCTAATCCCTTCAATACTCTATAACTCAGATAGAGCCTGTATGCAATTACAGCCTTATTCATAAAAAGTTGTGAGAAGTTTGCGAGTTGATCTGTCACACCTCTCATAACTTTTTATGAATAAGCCCGAATACATTTTCTACGTGACAAAGCTCGTATGGGGTTTACTATCATTTGATACACGCTGAAAAATCTGTCTTTCTTTTTTGCTTGGATGCAAATATAAAGTGTGTTTGGAGCTTGTCGCAAATATAATATACTTGTGTTCAAACACATTGTGTTTGCTGTTCAAAATTACATGTTTGAGACACAATGATTAATATGTTATAACATATGCGCTTGCGTCCCACATATATTTATGTTTGTGATGCAAATACAGTTGTGCTTGTTGCACTGTCTATGCTCTCTCGGGAGCAAGAGAATAAAAGAGGGAAAACGAAAGAGTCTATCATGTAAGTGTATCTGTATTTTTTCATTATTCTCTCAGTCAATGAGCCATAAATATTCCTGAATGTGCGTGTAAATTGCAGATGAAGTGTTGCCTATTTCTCCTGATGTATTTATTTCGTTTTAGTTTCATGTATTCAGTTGTCAATGGTTCATCGGGCAGAGGATATCAAAAGCACTTGATCAGTGAAATAGGAATAAACGAACGAATAAACGAATTTTTAAATAAGTGTTATAAAAAACATATATGTATATAAATATATAATATATATAAATATCTGATCTGTATATAAATATTTTGTTTGTGTACCAACGCATAGTGATAACTAGCGCATAGCTGAAACCTTCTGAAAACAAAATCGTGAAAGACAGCAAAGGAAGGAGAAGCAAATGAGAAGCAGATTCTCATTTCATGAAAAAAAAACAAATAATGCATTCAATGTAAATAAATGTAAAAAGGGCCGTTTTAAATCTCTTAATTTTTTGTAATAATTATTTATAAATGTGGATTTATACTGATAAAATTATTATAATAAATAGTATCGGGTTTTTCAATAAGAGCGCTACAAAAGTTTTTTTAAATAAAACAAAACCGGTTTTAGATACCAATGAAATTCTTTATTCCTGTGAAAGTACGTACGATGCCATTATGTATGGAACTCGATTTCTTTTGTATGACCACCACGGGGACGCTTGCAGAAGTCCAGACGCTGAACCCAATTTTCGACGGTTTTCAAGCATAAATCGGCCGATACTGCTGCAATTTCACGTTCGGAAATAACCTAACGGCGTCAAATCGCACGACCGAGGCGGCCAATCGACTGGACCATTTCGTGAGATAACAAGTGCACCAAACTTGGTTTCCAATAAATTGATTGTGGCATTCACTTTGTGGCTTGTGGCGCCGTCCTGTTGGAACCACACGTCCTCCAAGTCCATATTATCCAATTTGGGCCAAAAGTATTCGGTTGTCATTGAACTGTAGCGATTTGCATTCACAGTAAAGTGCCGGTCTTGATCATCGCTGCAGAAGTACGGCCCAATGACGCTGCCGGCCCATAAACCGCACCAAACCGTAATTGTTTCGGGATGCAATGATGACTCATGGATTACGTGTGGATTGCTGTCTGACCAATAACGCATATTTTGCATATTGACGAAGCCATTCAGCCAGAAATGAAATTCAGAATTTAGAAATTGGACGTAGCGCTCTTATAGTTGCGGCCACTGACTCCAAATTTCGGTAGTAAATTTTAATAATTTCGACTCGTTGTTGGCTCGTATATCTTTCCATGATGAAATGGCAAACATTACTGAAGAGAAATGTCAAAAGAGCGGGGAAAAATATGGCGTCGTTTGCTGTCCCTATCGATTTACTTTTGTAGAGTCTCTGTTGAAAACCCCTTTACATATATATTGAAATCTAGAAATAATTCGTTTTAAAATATGGCGTCGTTTGCTGTCCCTATCGATTTACTTTTGTAGCGTCTCTGTTGAAAACCCCTTTACATATATATTGAAATCTAGAAATAATTCGTTTTAAAATATTATCATATTTGGGAGGAAATTTGCATATGTTTCCACGTAAGTATATGTAGATCTGAGGGAAACACTCGAATGATTCCACGTAAGTATATGAATGTTTGAGATGAAGAACGCACACGTTTCCACGTAAAAGCATGCATGTTTGTCAGTAAACATAATACTGTTTGCATTTAAATACTAGTGTGTTTGGGACTTGCAAACATATGAATGTTTGAAGTGTGTTCCAAACATATACATTGTTCCTTCAGAATATGATTGGGAAAATATATTAGAGAGGCCGTTATTTTTCAGCGTGTACACTAGGGCGGGTCGATTTGTAGGGAGTGAAAAAATTCACCAATTTCCCTATGATTTCCGTATTCTATGGGTTATTCCATGAAAATTTGCCGAAGGAACCATACCTCTATCGTTAAAATCGAGTCCCCTACTTTTTGTTGGTAAAAAGTTCAAAAGTTACGGGCATTTTTGTCCAAATTTTGGACCATTTTTCCATTTTTTTCATGATTTTGTCCAAGAATATTACTTTCATGGCCATTTTTTTGGCTCAATCCATTATTTAATTCAATTTACAATTCAAAACGAAGAGTTTAAGCCCAAATTTATCGAATTCGGTTGATTAGTTCATGCGATATTGCTAAAACAAAATAACACATAAAACCAAGTTTTTGATTTTTTTCCCCTTTTTATTTTTTTTTCTACAAAAATTCAAATTAAGAGATAATAAAGTATCTATCAACCTATTATCAAAAAAAATATTCAATTTGAGTGTAGTAAAAGACAAAATGTGAAAAAAGTCTTGGTTGCTTTCAAGTCTGGGTGTTTTCGTACGGTTCTCTAATGTCGTCGCCATAGCGCCTTCTACATTCTTTCCTGCAACTCGTTTAGCAGTGGCAGCCAGCAATTGGACATGTCTTTCCGTTCCTTGAATGTGTAAAGGAATTTGTGGATCATCGAACGGTGGCACTTCGTAATTTAAATATCCCTCCAAATGTTCATACGAATAACTTTGCGTAAACGGTGGTTCGAATAAAATGGTATCGTCATTTAAATCAATCATATTTGTATATTCCGTACAATTAAAGTTTATAAGAGATTTTTTATAAACTCTAAGTTCCGTTGGGTCGACAATATCTCTTCGGTAATGTAAAATCTTCTTTATAGCAATGTTTCGTTTTTCCATTCTATCATCAAACAATATAGATAGCAAGATATTTTCTGAGTTTGCAAAATATGGATTATCTTGAATTACTGTATTTACAACTCCAAGTAAATTCGGTGGTAAAAATCGTGTCCAAGTAATAAATTTAAAAAGTAATGTACTACCGTATGCGGCAGAGCTATAATACTTAACATTGAAATACATTGGCGTGTATACTATTATTATATAGTTAGCCAGAATTTTTCAATTTTCAGTTGGATTATTAGTTGTCACATACAACCGTAATAATCTATTGGCTTTGGTCAGCCAACGAGAATGTGCAATTGGCCCTGGTTTTATGTGAGACAAATCCGCAGGAACCACACCACTAGAAATTGCATTGGCCATTAAAATCAAGTACCTCGAATCGGTAGATAATTCTTCTGGTTATCGGTTACCACCTGAAAAGAAAACATAAAAGCTAAAAAATAGAATGAAAACTGGTAAAGAATCAGCTATAAAAATTACATACCGGAAGATTTTCATAATCAGCAATTTTTGAGCTCAACTTTCCGGTAGTTGATCGTGGTCCAGTAGTGGTTGATTTGACTAAAGGGTCAAACAAATGTCTAAACCGAAGCTCGTTAAAGTGCAGAAGACACACAAACCAGTGCAGTGGTCTCTTTAACTGTTTTTCGAATAGTCGCAAAATTCCACCGTGTACGCCAGTATTTGTTCGTTCACCATCAGCGCATATGGCAATTAATGAATCGAGAGACAATTGTTTTTCTTGGAAGAATTCGATCAATTTGTTGACTTTGCTTGCCGCAGTTTCACTTTCTAGTTTTGTGTAGCCTATCAATTGAGATTTTGGTTCCCTCAAAACAACTAGATGAGGGTCTTTAACCATCCTTGGATGCAACTTCTCATCAATTTTTTCTACAGTAAAATGATATCAAATTCGAGCCATCATACCGCTTACGAAGTGCGTCTTGTCTCCATTTTTCTCTTTCTCTACGAAGTTTACTTTTATCCATGATGACAAGATTGCCATGAGGATCTTTTACGCCCAGGTCTTCCATCAGAGCTGTTGCCAATGCTGATCCCATTCTATCATGCACACCAAATCTGTCACACATCATTGCATAGTTTTTAGTATTGTATCTGGGAGTGTATGTTTGTGGTGGTAGAACTAATTCTGAACCTCCTCTCACATCAACTTCCATTTCGTCATAATGTGGTTCGTATGTAGGATCGTTGCTCACTGGGATTGTTGGTATAGTCGTTGGTATCGTCTCTTCACTTCCACTATCGTGTTCCGGTATCGTTTGTTTTCTGTCATTATATTGATCGCGCATGAAATCTTTTAAGTTTTCTGGGATAGATCCACATGAGCAGTCGTTTTCTTTCAAGTTGCATTTACATTTTCCAATGTTGAATAATTGGTTTGTTGATTCTACGAATTTTTTGAATTCTGTTGCGCGTTTTACTCGTTGTTTATCTGCATTACTATATGCGTCAAGCAAATTATTCAATTTTCTAATGATGCTACCTTTGAGTATAAGTTCAATATTAAGTTGATTACAAATTTCTAACAATCTGTCTGCTACTTGTGGAGTAAATGTTTTATACGAAAACATTTTGCTTTGGGCTTTTGAACGTTCGGCCAAGAAAAAATAGTACTTCAATATATCTCGTTTAGTTGACAGATTAATATCAGGTAATTCACAGGCCACGCCAAAAGAAAAAACATCATGAGAGACCAAATGTTGCAAACTACTGCGTTGGGTATCTGTTGGATTTTGCGATGAACCAGGCTCTGAATCCATTTTTTAAACCGTCACTAAAAGAATTAAATATGTTTTTCATAGAATAATAATATAACCATTAACTATAATAGTTAGCAATGTTTTTACACTTACCTTTAAATCTTTTCTAAATTTCAAAATACTTTGATTATTTGTTAGATATTTCAAGTAACACTTCACTGAAATGACGCTCAAACAAAACTAGCATACACTGGAATAGCACAGGGTGTGCACCCTGTGAAAAATATGCCAATAATGTAAAGCGCAAATCAGTCAGTCAAAATTGAGCCAAAAAAATGGCCATGAAAGTAATATTCTTGGACAAAATCATGAAAAAAATGGGAAAATGCTGCAAAATTTGGACAAAAATGCCCGTAACTTTTGAACCGTTGGACCAATGTTGAGATTTTGAATTGATCAAAATGAGCTCACCTTTCTAAAGCGCCTACTGGCGATTAAACCCGATCGATAGTTTTTGAGTTATGGATGTGAACGTGTAGGTAATATTTCATACGAACGTCAATTTGGGAAAAAATATACCAACAAAAAGTAGGGGACTCGATTTTAACGATAGAGGTATGGTTCCTTTGGCAAATTTTCATGGAATAACCCATAGAATACGGAAATCATAGGGAAATTGTCGAAAAATAAATCGACCCGCCCTAGTGTACACGCTTTAAAATCTGAGTTTTTTTAATGCTTGGATACAAATATAATGTCTTTGTAGCTTTTTGCAAATATACTATACTTGTACCCAAACACATTGTGTTTGCTATTCAATATAACATGTTTTTAAATCTCAAATGTTACTTGGCTTGTTGAAAACAGCTAAAACCAAAAACAAGAAACAAAAAGGCAGATGATTTTAAATTCATGAAAACAATGATTGCAAAAAATACATATCTGTAAATGGCTGCCTTAGGATATGTGTGACTTAAAAGGCTTCACAATGGCGGAATAAATTTTTTTATTAAAAACTTAATAGCTTAGAACTTCTGCTCCGTTTCCTCTTGGGAACGATTTTATAACCGAACTACTATATTAATGGCTTTCCAAATGAAAGAGTTAATGATTTGTTTTTGTGTCTCCATAACACCTCATTAAACCGCATCAATAGTTATTTTACTGCGTAAAATTCCACCACTTCATACGCATGTATCCTTGTAAATTGCTGTGTAAACGTAAAATAGCGTTTAATTACACAATTCGAAAGCAATAAATTTAAATATATGTATGAATAGTTATCTATCCGCCTGTAAGTACAATACAACACAAATATCCAGCAATATCTTTTCGGTGTCACACCAATGTATTATACAGAGATAATCATGTGTAAATTACAGCGAACTGTCATTAAGTTTGCATTCTTTGTCCAGTTGATTTCTTAACTAACTTACAGTTGGGTAATAGTTAATTTTAACAAATTGCCTTTTTTATGACCCCAGTTAATTTGAATGACCTATATGGTGTGAATTGTGACATTACACACTTCACATATATGATGGTGCCGATAATGTGAGGGACATAGTGGGGAGAGAAGGATAAAAATAACTATTTATTTTGTGTCTATATCCTTTTAATGGTCCCTTTTGCTGTGAGATAAAATTATAAAGAAACAAAATTATACCAGCAAGTTTAAAGCCAAATGAATGACCATTGTTAGATGAGAGTGGCTTCTCACAAGATACGATAATGAAGACGAGGAAAGGGTGGGAATTTGAAATTATGGTATCAATTCCCTACACCCAACCAAAACCAGGAGGTAGCCTTTCTAAATACAACAAAGTTTATGGGCTCATCGTTGCCACATAGAGATCAAAATGGTGCTAAAAGTTTAAGTCGGGTGAACTCACTTAATCATACCCTCACCCTAAGTCATCCATTGAGTGCGAGTTCCGTTAAAAAACGCCCATACTCAAAAGTGACCATATTCATATTGCTCTATTCATATTGCTTTGGTATTATTGACGACCAAAATTAAGTACGATCCTAAGTGGTTTTGTGGAATTTTTTTCCCTCCCAATATTTATATGCGAGGTGCAAAAATGGGGATGGCAAGTTGTTGCCAAAATTTTGATCAGTACCAAATTATATTAAGATCGGTTATGATTTCGAGTCGGAAAATCGCAAATACGCCCACCTTTTGTATGGAAGGTACGGAACTGGGAGTGGCACAATAGGCAGTTATTACTTACGCAGAAGCTTTTAGCAAAATATTTCCTAGCACCGAATTTTATTAAGACCGGCTGTAGTTTACGAGAGTTATCGTGCTGCTCAACCGGTCATCCGCCCAACTTTTATATGGGAGGTATCAGAATGGGCGTGACAAAACAATTTCTATAGAAGAGTTTTATTTGACTAAATATTGACTAGTACAAACTTTCATACAGATTGGCCCAGTTTTGCGGGACTTTTCGGGCCGAACACCCAGACGGCCAAGGTACCGCAATGGGCGTCCAAAGATACTAAAGGTCTAATATGGCTCCTTCTATGTGTTAAATTTTTTTACGTATTAAATGTATGTACATATACCCCATTCTTATGGGTGAGGGTATAAAAATGTGCAAAATGAATAAGGGTTTCTAAATAAAAATATTTTTGGATGTGTTAACATCTATAGGCGCGGGTAGGCACTAAAGTCACAGAGTGAATACATCCAAACACTATTTGTCCCACTGCGATCACACTGATTGTCAGACTGCGATCACACAGATTGTCCGACTATGGTCACAGATTGTTTGGTGTTAAACTCCTCCGAAACGGTTCGACCGATTTGTATGAAATTTTGTGTGGATATCGGGTATGTCGGCCATCATCTATTTTTCATACCCCTAAATGATAAGGGTAACCCTATGTAGCGGCAGCGAATATTTGCCTTGTGTGGGTGCGGAGCACTCCCAGAGCAAATTGAATAATGACGTATTTAAAAATTAGATAGCTAGAGAGCAACGAAAATTGTGTGAACTTGTATAGCGTATGTACGAACATAACAATGTATGTATGTAAATGTGTCTGTTGCTTTACATTCTCTTTGTTTTTTGTGGGAATAAAACAAAAAGTAGTAAGCAAGAAAATAATGACACATGTCCTTGCACTGGTCTTTAAATAATTGTAAGTGTTAATATGATTTAAATGTAACGTCATCATATGATTGAACGCTTTTTTTCCAATGTAACATTTACAAATGTGTTCATAGAAATAGAACAGCTACCGTGTAAGTGTAACAAAAAGTTGTTAACACATCGCCCGTGAGTTCATTAATGTCCCGAAAAAAGTACTAAGGGCGAAAAAGTTGTAAACTTTTACAGCCGTGTTTTGGTTACAAGCAATTACACTGTGCAACACAAATTTTGGGGTTTGAACGATTCCTCCGCCAAATGATCACACTAGGTGATTATAGTCTAACCCCAAAAATTTACACCGCTGTGTAGTTACACTCAATTCTTCCATATTTTAACAAGGGTTTTATGCCATGTTTGTTTTTACTTTTCGTGGAATTTTGTGACATTTTTTGAAAAGGGATTGAAGGACATATGAACAATAATGATAAACTTCTTGAGCAATATATACATATTTGTTTGACTATATATTTGTAGAACACAGAGTGTTCAAAATAGACCGTTCCTGGTTTACTTTTTAAAATGTCAAGATACTAATTTTTAAAAAAAGGACTAAAATAACATAAATAGCAAGATGAAGGATTCTGGTCTGCGAAATCCTCTACTGAAGTCTATTCCACTATAAACTGGTAAAACATTTGGATACCTTGCAGGTCATTTTGGTGCAGTTTTCTTGATCTTGTTTCAAAAAAGGACAAAAACGACGTCTGAAAATAAAGATAGAGAATTTTGGTCTATGACGACCTATAACGAAATTTAATGAGGAATAAATTCTTAAAAGAGTCTGAAGCCGTAGCTGGTCGTTTTAGTGTAAATTTTTGGTACCTTTTGAACAAAGGACAAAAATTACACTTTAAACTTTGAAATAGAGCATTCGAATATTCCACGAAAATAATCCATGTCAAATTTCACTGCAGACATATTATCACAAGAATTCGCTCAATTCAATATTTGTACTCGATTTTTAAATTTATTTCGGACAGTATCGCATAAGAAAATTAACAATTGCCATGCCCATAAAACAAAAGTGTAGCCACATAGCGGTCTACATTTTTGGGGTTTGACTCTACTCACCTATTGTGATCATTTGAGGCAGGAATCGTCCACCCCCAAAAATTGGTGTTGCACAGTGTTATCGCTTGCTAAGTTCAATAGAAAACGGCAATTGAGCCATATTAATCAGCCAGAGCAACCGCAAAATCGGCGGCTGCCACCAAATTGCGGTTGCTACAACCGAATTGAGGTTGTTACGTTCGAATTTAGTCCCCACAACTGAAATTCGGTTGAGGCAACCACAATTCATAATTGATGCGATTGTGACAACTGAATCTTCAAGTATGTTCTGTCAACCAAATCTTCTAAAATTTCGATTGGAACAACCGAATTTGGAAATAATTCGGATGCAGTAACCGAATGTGGTATAAATTCAGTTGCAACAACCGCATTTGCCATAAATTCTGTTGGAACTCTCGTATATGGTATCAACTCGATTGCAGTAGACGAATTTAGCCCTATGTCGGTTGTAGCGCCCGAATTTAGCGTCAATTCAGTTGCTGTAACCGAATTTCTAATGAATTCTGTTCACTGTCAAATCGGTTACCACAACATAATTCTATGTATTTCGAACCTGACGTTTACAACTATAAATATAAATATTATATTCAAATAAGCTAAGAATATTTAATTGTTGCTGTCGCGGCGATATCAAGTTTTGGAACGAAGTTCCTTATCCCACGTTGCGGGATGGGGGCTAAATGTAAAAAAATTACACAACTTTTGTTTTAACACTATCATTCTACAACCCACTATTATCAACTAAATTGTTTACTTGTGCTTTGGTTGTAGTCTAGACTAACGGCTTGAATTATAGAGAAAGAAATTAACTAGAAGTCTCACACCTGTTGGGAATTTCTTGTTTAATGGGAAGTTTTCTAGGTGTAGCCTGTAACCAATATTTAATATATATTGTAGTTTTTAACCAAATATAAAGTAAATTTAGAAGAGCCAAAGGACAAGACTGGCAAAAAAATATAGATTTTTATTACAATTCATTATATTACCTTTTATTTGAAAAAAAAATCCTTTTTCTTAAAAAATAACATTTTCAAAAATAAGTGCCTTTTCTTGAAAAAAGTAAATTTTCTAAAAGAAAAACCTCAATTCTTATTCTTATACAAAGTACCTTCTGATAAGAATTACCTTACCTTAAAAACTTACATTTGCTTAAAACAAGTACATTTTCTTACAAAAAGTACGTTTTCTTAAAAAAAATTATTTTTCTTTTAAATAAATACCTTTGTTTAAAGCAGTACATTTTCTTACAACAAATTGACTTTTCTTAAAAAAAACTAAATTTTCTTTAAACAGCAACTTTTTTTGTGAAACAAAAAACTTTTCTTGACATAAGTACGTAAACTTAAAAATTTACCAATTTTGAAAAATTTCATATAAAACCCTTTTCTTCAAGAACTACCTTCCCGTAAAAAAATACCGTTTCTTATAAAAATTTCTTTTCTTAAAAGTACTTTTTCTAAAAAATAAAATACTACCTTTTCTTCTCATTTTGATGTGTTAACATCTAGAAGCACGGGTAGGGCAATCTATCAAAGTGAACACATGCAAATAACAAACAGTCTCATCATCACATTCGTGGTTGTTGTAATAAGTATTATGGTACTGATGTAGCGGCAGCGAGCAAACAAGCAGGTCGTCGTCGTCAAAGAGTATTGCATAGTATAGAGAACTCAAAGAACGAATTGTATGACTCAAAAGCACTGGCGAATGATGCAAAACGTATTACGTATTTTATGTCTTTTGAAACATTTATGCTTTTTGTATTGTTTTGTGTGATATCGTTGTCCAAATGGTGCCTTTATAATTTGGCTTCAATTCGGTTGATGTAAGCAAATTTCTAATGAATTCTGTAGGTACAACCGACTTCATTGTCAATTCGGTTACCACAACATAATTCTATGTATTTCGACCCTGACGTTTACAACAATAAATATAAATATTATATTCAAATAAGCTAAGAATATTTAATTGTTGCTGTCTCGGCGATATCAAGTTTTGGTGCGGGTAGGGCAACTTACCAAAGTGAACACATGCAAACAACACACAGCTAATGCATACGTGGTTGTTGTAATAAGTATGATGGTATTGATGTAGCAGGTCGTCGTCTTCACAGAGTATTGAATAGTATAGATAACCCAAAGAACTAATTGTATGACCCGAAAGCCCTGGCGACATCTGGCGCATGATTCAAAGGTTTTACTCTCTTTGTGTCATAACTTGGTCCATTCATAATTTTGATGTGAAACATTTTATGTCTTTTGAAACATTTATGCTTTTTGTATTGTTGTAACATTGTCGAAATGGTGCATTTATATCGAAATATTCTATAAAGAGAATAAGACTCCTTTATGCTCTTTTACTCAGACTCATTACCTGAGAGCGGAAAAAGAGTGCAACAAGTTCTCTATACTATTGAATACTTTTTGCCGACGCTCTGTTTATGACGAAACAAAAACAATTATTTCAATGAGATAAATATTGCTTTCTTTATTTTAAGAATATTACATCTAATGTTAAAACAGATTTAAGAAAACTACTAATGTGTTTATAGAAATTGAGCAGATACCGTGTAACAAAAAGGTGCTAACACATCGCCCGTGAGTTCGCACACTCACTGATTTTTCTTGAGATGCAGCTTTTCTGAAAATAAGTATATTTTCTCAAAAAAAATAACCTTTCCTAAAAACAGTACCACTTCTATAAAAAAGTGTCTGGTCTTAAAAAAGTACTTCTTTGTAAAAACAAATTCATTATCTTATGGGTTTTCTTACAGAAAGTACTTCTTCTCAAAAATAGTACCTTCTCTTAAAGAAGTTATTAGCTTTTAATAAAAGAAGCTCCTTTTATTAAAATTGGAACTTTTTGAGAAAATATAGTACATATTCTTTAAAAGGAACCTCAAACTATACCTTTTTTTAAATACATTCTATAGGAAAAAAAATTTTCTTCAAAGAAGTTTATCATTTTACAGAAAGTATCTTTTCTTAAAGATCCATTTAAATTATGAACTAACTAGTAAATAAAAGAGGGCGGATCAATAAATCCGTAACTTTTCGTACTTCCCTCGTAGTTATACGAAATGGAAAGACTACTGTCAAAATTTGTGCACGTGCCGTCATTGACTTTGCGTTTAACAGCTGTTCAAAACATACAACCTCGTGCATTTTTTTAAAAATGGAAAAAGTGCATTTCGAGTGCTCATTAAACATTATTTTTTGCGAAAAAAGAACCTTCAATCAAACCAAGAAAAAGTTTGATAAATACTATGGGGATTCTGCACCATCGACTTCTTTTGTAAAAAAAAGTGGTTTACTGACTTTCGTTGTGGTCGCAAAAGTACAAAGGACGCTGAACGTTCTGGACGGCCAATGCAGGTCAATACACCCGAAAATGTTGAAAAAATCGACGATATGGTGTTGGCCGATCGAAAAGTAATAGTGCCTGAGATTGTTGACGCAATGGGCATTTCATATGGCAGTGTGGTTTCGATTTTAATCGATCAGTTGGGTTTAAGAAAGCTGTTTGCAAGATGGGTGCTGCGTTTGCTCCCAATTGACCATAAATGTAATCGTATGACAACTTCAAAAGATTGTTTGGTGTTTTTTAATTGGGATAAGAATCTAAGAATCAGAATCGGTGCGGTGTCCCAATATGTCCGGGACTTTAAAAACGGTCGGAAATTGCATGTATGTATAACAAATATATTATCGTAAAGGTTACCCTATATAAATGAATTTATTTTCCTGTTGTCATTTTCTTATAAGAATTCAGGAAAATAAATCATCAGACAATAAATACAAAAAAATATAAAAATTCATCTAAGTTCGGTTGTAACAATTCTGTTGTAGCAACCTCTAATAAAGTTGCGACAACCTCTAATGAGGTTGTGTCAACCTCTAGTGAGGTTGCGTCAACCTCTAGTGAGGTTGCGTCAACCTCCAATGAGGTTGTGTCAACCTGTAATGAGGTTGTGTCAACCTGTAATGAGGTTGTGTCAATCTCCAATGAGGTTGTGTCAACCTCCAATGATAGTGTCAACCTCCAAAGAGGTTGTATCAAACTCCAATGAGGTTGTGTCAACTTCCACAGTGGTTCTGTCAACCTCTAATGAGGTTGTGTCAACCTCTAATAAAGTTAAGTCAACCTATAATGAGGTTGTGTCAACCTCTAATGAAGTTTAGTCAACCTCTAATGAGGTTGTGACAACCTATAACGAGGTTGTGACAACCTCTAATTACGGTTCGGTTGTCTCAACTGACTGTTTCTGTGAGTGTACTTTAAGAAACTTTCAAAAAACCTTTAAAATCTCAGCGGAATTTTTCGTGTCGCTGAGTCTTCGCTACGTGTTCACTAAGTGCTACATACAAAACACTTGACAATCTAATCAGGCGGTGAAACGAAAACAACGCCTACATTATCGTCACCTCAGTATTGGGAGTGATACATATGCAATTAAAACTCTATGCTTTTCAATCACTCCAGTAGTGTCATGTCGGTATGTAAAAGCCTAGCAATCAGTGTATGGAATAAGCTTCCGGCAAGTGTATTCTCCTACTACATATGAATTCAGCAGGTTTAATTGAAATATCATTGAGCACTACTCCACTTTTCTCTTGTTCCTTATCACTACTTCCAAAGTACAAAAGAATGAATTGCATTTATAAGAGGCAGATGCTGTGTGTTGGTCAATATTTATAACAAACAATAAAAGTTATAGCCAATTATATCCGACTTCTATTCTACCTCTATTGTTATGGGGCACAAACACGAGGTTACCCTTCATGCAGACGAAATAGCAGCCGCAGCGTTCGAGAGACAACATTTCCAACAAATGTACGGACCAGTTATAAATAGGCATCGTAAACAATCAGTCACAGAAATGTGCGCTATAAATGAACCAAAATAGAAATTAGGGTGTTCACTTTTTTGGTACATTTTATACTCATTTCACACTAGGCCACATCTTACATCTTCAATTTTTTATATTTTGGGTCCTGGCAATACTAGTGGTGCCAGATGTAAACTGAAAGTTCCACTGGAAAGTTTGACAACTTTTGGCGTAAAGGTACATAGAACGTTTTCACTTTCGAGCACTATTTTCTCTATATACAGTGTGTTGAAAAATTCATCTCGGTAAAAAAGGACCTACCACGTGAACATTTTCGTACGATGATATTTTATGATTTTCGGCGTGGATTATCGAGACAGGAGTATCAACTTGTTTCGACATTTAGTGATGAACCGACATCAAAAACCACTGAAAATCGCTTGTACCAAGAGTTCAGTCTCGGAAACAAACGATGCTGTGCGTGAACTGATAAGACAAGACCAATATATGACAAACAATTAGATTGAGGTATCCTTGGGCATTAGTATAATATATTGAATGTTGATTTGTCCATGAAAAAGATTCTTCTCGTTGGATCCCACAAATTTTGACGAATGCTCAAAAAAGGCTCGTGTTAATTGGAGCAACGCAATGTTGAACATTGCCTCGAAACAAATCAGCAATTGACCGTATGGGTCTTTCAAAACGAGCTAAATTCAACAAAAGTTATTGGTGGAAGAAGCACATCGAAGCAAATGATCACGTTTTATTGGATTTAACCGGTCATGTGGCCACAGTGCGGGACATGGGACTGTCCGTGGAGGTGGAAAGTTTCTGATAGCCATTCACTTGGGAGGGACCAGAAATGATTCCTTCATTGGGCAGTCCACGAAGCTCATTACTTCCACGCAGTATGTCCTGGGCAATGGCTTTTCGGAACCCTCCGTCAGCCAGCTAGAGTGCGAAGGCGAAACAAATTATCACAAATCAGGCTTAGTAGGTGACTGATGTCACTGAAACTCATCAAACAATCGAGCATATTATTTTGTCCTTAGAAGGCGGATGAGCCAAACATACGGGCCAACGGCGGATAGAAACCAAAAGAACAAAATCGTAAGAATGTATGAACCCTATGTATGTAGATCCGGTGCAAGTATCCAACTGGCAGATGTCCTCGAAAGTTATAAGGCTGCCATTACCGCTATCCAGGAAATGCGATGGACAGGACATGGGTGCACAAGAAACAGAAACTGCGATATAGTTGTTGCCATAAAAATAAACATGAATTTCATCTGCTCCTCCAGCGTAATGGACGTACGAGTGATCAGAGGAGCTAACGTCGATTCTGATCACTACCTGGTAGCAGAAAAGGTTCGCACAAAATTGAGTAGAGCGAAAATCGTACGAAACCAGACGCAGAGGAAGCTGGACATCGGAAAGCTGCAATTACCAGCCTACTCAAGGAAGCTCTGGCAACTTTTGGCACAGAACCCTCCCTCAACCCATGACTATCCTGATGCGCAGTGGAAACCGCCTCGCAATAAACCATGGTACGATGAAGAGTGTCGCATTGCAAATTATGAAAAGAACGGTGTACGTATGACAATGCTTTAGGCAATTGCAACGCGAGTTGCAACTGAGCAGTATAAGGAACAAAGAAAGGAAGTAACCCGTCTCTTTAGGCGTTAGAAACGGCAGTGGAGAAAGCGCGAGAGTGAGAAAATTGAGACATATAGAAGGAAGAACGAAGCCGGAAAATTCTACCAAAAATCAAAACCGGAACTAATGGACATGGTTCAGGACCCCTTCATCGCAGATGTGCAGAGCATGTTGGGGCATGTTGGGAATATGGAGAGGTAATTTCTCCACGCTACTGGTACCTGAGATATGCAATGATGATGGGACAATCGACCACAACATGGACGACGACGTCCATTGCCCCCCTCCTAACCAAGACGAGGTCTCAGATGAGAAAAATACAGCCGCAGGAGCCGATGGATTACCGGCGGAGTTGTTTAAGGCTGGCGGCGATGAGCTGATAAGGTGCATGCATCAGGTCATTAACAAAATTTGATTAGATGAATGCATGCCCGGCGATTGCGGTCTCAGGGTACTATGTCCCATATTTGAAAAAGGTGATCCGAGTCTCTATACCAGCTGCCATGAAATAAGCCTTTTATCCATAGCATATAAGGTTCTATCAAGTATAATATGCGAAAGACTAAAACCAATTATCTCTGAACTGATTGGACAATACCAGTGTGGCTTTAGGCCTGGAAAATCGACAACTGACCGTTTTTCACGCTACGTAAAATTCAGCAGAAGATACACGAAAAACATATCGACACCTATCATCTATTTGTCGATTATAAGGCGGCCTTCGATAGCACGATACGGGGGAAACTCTACGAAGCAATATCTGAACCTTGGTATTCCTAGAAAACTCATACGCCTTTGCAAGATGACACTAACGAATACCAAATCCGCTGTGAAAGTTGGTAGGGATCTTACCGTACCTTTCGAAACTATGCGAGGCCTCAGACAAGGTGACACCCTATCGTGCGATCTCTTTAACATCTTAATGGAGATCATTATGAGAAAAGCTGCAGTCAGCATGAACAAAACATCAGCAGCAAAAGTCACATGTTGCTCGCGTATGCTGATGATATAGATATCATTGGGCGCACAATTAGAGAAATTACTGCGTTTTTTCGAGAATTGAGAAGGAGTCAGTAAATGTGGGTCTGACGGTAAATGAGGACAACACAAAATTAATGGTTTCGACGAGCAGGGCCTCCACGCGAATAGACCAGCGCGTGATCGTTGACAAGCGTTATAATTTCGGGGTGGTGGACGAGTGTATATACCTCGGATCTGCCGTGAACAAAAACAACAACGTCAGCCTTGAGATCAAGCGGAGAATTGTGCTTGCGAATAGATGTTATTTTGGGCTAAGCAAGCACTTTAGAGATAAAGCCCTCTCTCGAGTAACAAAAGTCCAGCTGTACCAGACTCTCATTCAACCTGTCTTGCTTTATGGCGCAGAGTCCTGGGTCCTATCGCAAGCAGCCGAAACATCTGTAGGAGTATTCGAGAGAAAAATTCATGGATCTATTGTGAACAACGTCGAGTAGCGGCAACGCATGAACCATGAGCTGTATGAGCTTTATCCCGACATTGACATTGTTAGGCGGATTAAAATAACGCGATTGCGCTGGCTAGTCCATGTCAGTAGAATGGATGAAGACGAACCACCACGAAGGATTTTCGAAACCGAACTTGAAGGAAGGCGAAAAATTGGAAGACCAAGACTCCACTGGAAGGATCAGGCTGAGGAATCCCTGCGTACACTTGGTATTGCCAACTGGAGAAATAAAGCAAAAGATCGAACTGGTTGGCGAAATATGTTATCTTCGTTTTGTAAGGTCCCTCACCCCCCGGGGTTGTCCGAGACCGGATAAGTAAGTAAGTTCAAGGCAATGATTATGGCCTTTTTATGGGCTAAAATGGCTGATATGAACTTGGAAAATCTTTGATTTCAGCAGAAATGCACTCTATGCCACACAGCTCATAAAGCAATCGATCATATGCGCACTAAGTTCGGTAATTCGCTTCGGTAATGCCAATTAGCCGCTTCGGAGCTGTGATTTGACCCCTCCAGATGTTTTCTTGGCGGGTGCCATTAAAGATCGATGCTACGCGAAAACTCCAGAAACGATTCCAGCCAATGTCATCCTAAACTTTCCTGATATAGAAGGATGAACTACCGCGCCAGCCACATCAATGAAATCGTATTCCATAAATAATGGGGATGTCTGTTATTTCTAATAAACTATAGAAATAGAAATTAAGTTTAGTTAATTTTATTAATTAATTTTTAAAAAGATTCTTGTGTTTGTACTACCCTTTATAGGGTGGATATGCGAAAAGTAAACGCAGTACATTTTCACTGGTGAGAACTTTCAGTAAAGGCACCTGCCAAGAAATTACTCTTGGCCAATATTTATTTCAAAATTTAATATCACACAAATTGTTCGCATCTGTTTACATACAACTATAAGTATAGAGTTTTCAATCAAGCATATTTTTCATCGGTTCCATAAAATACAGTCAAGGCAGTAACAAAGAATTTCTCTGTCAGGTAAATATTGAAGAAATATTTAATATTTACAAATGTCTTTAATGTACACAAGGTGTTTTTTTCTGTGAAAAGGTGAGTGCTCATAAACAAAGAAACTTTTTTATTATCATTTTAACAAAACTCCATAAATTTTCATATCTTTTTTCGCCATGGCCTTTCGGACTATCTCCAAAACTTTTTATTAAATGTTTAAATCTTTGAAACACACAAATTATACAAAACAACGTCTAATGTATCCTATAAATAGAAAGTTTTATCCTTGAAATTTATTTTTGCTTTTAACTTAAAGTTAGTTATGCAAGTAAACGTTAATACTAAGTGTTATCAACATACCAAGACATTATGGAAACTATTAGTGCTTGGGTGGTGCTGCGGAAGTTCCCAGTGCTCTACATTATAATGCAGCCAGTTCTTAGATGCAATTCTTAGTTCACAATGTGTGTATGTGGGCGTTGGCTCCCACAAGTGACAACAGCTTGATTTCACTTGGGTTTTATCTTAGTCATAGGGAATATTTATATTAGAGCTAGAAAAAGTACAACTCTGACTAGAAAACTATAGCAAAACAATTTATTCCCAGCACATCGATCGTATAGGGATTCCTTTTTCAGAAACCAAATCGACACCTACCACCTCTTTATAGATGATAAGACGTTGAATCGCGCGTTTACGCTGGCTAGCTCGTGTCAGTAAAATGGATCAGAATGAACAAGTGCGAAAGGTATTCGAAGACTTAGGCAAAGGACATCCAAAAAAAAGGCCGACCAAGACTTTGCTGGAAACAATAGGTGGAAAATTCCATGCGAGAGCTTGGTGTTACCAAAAGCTGAAGACCGAGCTGGTTGCATGAACATATTATCCTTGTTTGGAAAGGCTCTTGTCCCCTCTGGGATATTTGTAGCCACATCAGTCAGTATTCATATTCTTACACAAAGTACCTTCTCTTAAAAAGCACCTTATCTCGAAGAAGCACCTTTGCTTAAAAAAATACATTTTCTTACAAAAAGTACAATTTCTTAAATTTTTAAATTTTCTTAAAAAAGTAAATTTTCTTCCAACAAATTGCCTTTTCTTAATAAACAACCTTTGCATTAAAGACTGCCTTTTTTGAGAAACAAAATAACTTTTCTTGAGATGACTACCTACTCTTAAAAATTCGCATATTCTTGAAAAATCCTTATTCTAAAAAAAATCCCATTTCTTAAAAAAAACCTTTTCTTGGAAACAAAAAAAAAATGGTTTCCCATTACATCCCATGTAGGGTCAGGGGAGAGCTTCTCACAATCACTGTGCTGTGCGCTTTCCAGTTTTCACTCACTGATTGGGACCTACAGTTTTACACCGATTCCGAACGCTATTTTGAGAAGATTTTTCATGGCTATATACTCGATAGTGTCGCCGTCACTATGCGAGGTGACCGCCGCCGAAAGAAACTTTAAGGTGGTCTGAGCAGGGCTCGAACCCAGGATCTCATGAACAAGTGGCGCGCACACTAACCATTGCACCACCGACGGCACATATATTATATTGGACACAGCCGAATATCTGTGCAAGGATGACAAGTGCACAACGGATTTTCCCTTTGTTAGGACTAACCCCAAATTTACTTGAATAAATTTCTCGCCTTCTTGAAGCTTATAATTGTTGGTTTTTTGATGTTTAAACGACAGGCAATGCCCACCTTCTCTTAAAAAAATACCTTTTCTTACAAAAAATTCGTTTACTTAAAAGCACCTTTTCTTAAAAATAAAGTAATACTTTTCCTTTTCTTTCCTGTTCTTGGGAAAAGTAGCCTTTCTGAAACTAAGTACACTTTCTTAAAAAACTAAGCATTTCCTAAAAAGAGTACCACTTCTTTAAAAAGTGTCTGTTCTTAAAAACAAGTAATTCTTTGTAAAAGAACATCATACTCTTATGGCTTATTCTTCCAGAAAGTACTTCTTCTTAAAAATAGTACCTTTTCTTAAAAAAAACATTAGCTTTTAATAAAAGTAGTACTTACTTACTTATCCGGTCGCGAACAACCCCGAGTGGTCAGGGACCTTACAAAACGAAGATAACATATTTCTCCAACCAGTTCGATCTTTTGCTTTATCTCTCCAGTTGGCAATACCAAGTGTACGCAGGCATTCGTCAACCTGATCCCTCCAGCGGAGTCTTGGTCTTCCTATTTTTCGTCTACCTTCGAGTTCGGTTTCGAAAACCCTTCGCGCTGGTTCATCTTCATCCATTCTACTGACATGGCCTAGCCAGTGCAATCGCGTTATTTTGATCCACTTAACTATGTTAATGTCGGAATATAGCTTATACAGCTCATGATTCATGCGTCGCCGATACTCGCCGTTGTGCACCATAGGGCCATAAATTTAGTATATTTAGTATTTTTCTCTCGAAAACTCATAGGGATGTTTCGTCTGCTTGCGTTAAGACCCAGGATTCTGCGCCATAAAGCAAGACAAGTTGTATGAGAGTCTGGTATAGTTGAACTTTTGTTACTCGAGAGAGGGCTTTATCTCTAAAGTGCTTGCTTAACCCAAAATAACATCTATTCGCAAGCACAATTCTCCGCTTGATCTTAAGGCTGACGTTGTTGTTTTTGTTTACGGCAGATCCGAGGTATATAAATTCGTCTACCACCTCGAAATTATAACGTTTATCAACGTTCACTCTTTGGTCTAATCGCGTGGAGGCCCTGCTCGTTGAAACCATTAATTTTGTGTTGTCCTCATTTACCGTCAGACCCACTTTTACTGGCTCCTTCTCAATTCTCGAAAACACCTCAGTGATTTCTCTAACTGTGGGTCCAATGATATAGATATCATCAGCATACGCGAGCAGCATGTGACTTTTGCTGCTGAGGGTTGTATTCATGTTGACTGCAGTTTTTCTCATAATGATATCCATTAAGATGTTAAAGAGATCGCATGATAGGGTGTCGCCTTGTCTGAGACCTCGCTTAGTTTTGAAAGGTTTGGTAAGATCCTTACCAAATTTTATTGCGGATTTGGAGTTTGTCAGGGTCATGATGCAAAGGAGTATGCGTTTTGCAGGAATACCAAGCTCAGATTTTACTTCGTAGAGTTTCCCCCGTATCGGGCTATCGAAGGCCGCCTTATAATCGACAAACAGATGATAGGTGTCGATTTGGTTTTCGTGGGTCTTCTCCGGATTTGACGTAGCGTGAAAATCTGGTCGGTTGTTGATTTTCCAGGTATGGTCCAATCAGGTCAGCGATAATTGGTTTTAGTCTTTCGCACATTATACTTGATAGAACCTTATATGGTGTGGATAAAAGGCTCATTCCACGGTAGTTGGCACAGAGACTCGGGTCACCTTTTTAAATATGGGACATAGTACCCTGAGACTGCAATCGCCGGGCATGCATTCATCTAACCAAATTTTGGTAATGACCTGATGCATGCACCTTATCAGCTCATCGCCGCCAGCCTTAAACAGCTCCGCCGGTAATCTATCGGCTCCTGCGGCTGTATTTTCCTCGTTTATGACCTCGTCTTGGTTAGGAGGGGGGCAATCGACGTCGTCGTCCAAATTTAGATCGATTGTCTCGTCATTGGATATCTCAGGTACCAATAGCGCAGAAAAATGATCTCTCCATATTCCCAACATACTCTCCACATCTGCGATGATTTCCATCCTTGTCTTTACAGAAGGGGGGCCCTGCCTGAACCATGTCTATTAGTTCCGTTTTTGACTTTTTGGTAGAATTTTCGGGCTTCGTTCTTCCTTCTGTTTCCAGCTTCCTCTGCGTCTGGTTTCGTACGATTTTCGCTCTACTTAATCTTGCGCGAACCTTTGCTGCTACCAGATAGTGATCAGAATCAATATTAGCGCCTCTAAACATTCGTACGTCCATTACACTGGATGAGTGCCTTCCGTCAATTACCACGTGATCAATTTGGTTCTTCGTTCTTTGATCAGGTATCTTGTACCACTAATGACCATGTTTTTTGCCGCGGCAAAGTCAATCAGTCTCATAACGTTTTCGGAGCTGTCAACATTCTCCGTGCCTACTTTAGCATTAAAAACTCCTGGTACAGTCTTAATGTCATGGCCAGGGCAGCGGTCATACGATTCCTCTAGGAGCTCATAGAATATGTCTTGGGCATCATCATCTTTCTCTTCTGTCGGGGCATGTACACAAATTAGGGAAATATAAAAATATCTCGCTTTTATGCGGATTGTGGTCATACGATCACTCACAGGATTGAACGTATAGACTAGATATAGCAATCCTTTGCCAACTACAAATCCGCATTACCTACTGCCAGGATATTTGATTGCAGGCGCCAATTATGGATCAGACGCTGACACAGGATGCAATATGTCGAACCTGGATTTTCTTCTTCTGGTTTTTTATCCGCCGTTGGCCCATATGTTTGGCTCATCCGCCTTCTAAAGGACAAAAGAATATGCTCTATAGCTTGATGAGCTTCGGTGACATCAGTCACCTGCTAAGCCTGAGACACATCAGTGAACGCATAACCAAATTAGGCTGCTCATTTATTTTCGCCTTTTCACTCTAGCTAGCTAACGGAGGTTTGCGATAAAGCCATTGCCCAGGACATACTGCGTGGAAGTAGTGAGCTGCTTGGACATCCCAATGAAGGAATCACTTCTGGCCACTCCCAAGTGAATGGCTATCAGAAGCTTTCCACCTCCACGGACGGTCACATGTCCACCTTTCTGTAAAAAGATACCTTTTCATGAAAATATAATATATATTCTGACAAAAAGGAGCTAAAAATATACTTCTTTTTTTAAATAATACATTTAATAAAACAAAAACATGTTCTTAAAAAAAGTTTATCATTTTACAAAATGTATCTTTTCTTAAAGATCTATTTCAATTAGGAATGTTGGAGCTAACTAATACATAATATATAGCGAAGGAACTTCATTGCAACCGGGTGTCCCCTGACACCTCGTGTAATTTTTTGTGTCTTCTTTGTTAGGTCGGCTAGTTTTGGGACTGCCCTCGAGATATACATAAATCGAACTGAAATACATATTATAGCTCCTATTTAACTAAATAGTCCGATGTATGGATTGTATGTAATTACATCATTAACCGACCATATTCATTTCGTGTGAACCAACCTTGAATTCACACAGATCCACGGATGCTGACTTGCTAGAGTTGTATGAAATTACGTACCTAGTATAATTTCGTTTGCAAAATTTATGCATTAATGTGCAAATACCACCTGTTTATATGTGTGCCTGTGCACAACATTCGTTCAAACATTCTATATGTTAACATTTAAAAGGACTCTTATGCACTTGACTTTTCGTTTGTTATTATCACAAGGCTGTATATCCTTGTCCTCCACAAATTGCACTCCTACATATGCAAATGCAACTACTTAGAGAGAAGTGTGTATCCTTAGGTCTGAATGCAACGAAATATTTCTTGTGAATGAATTGGCCTTTTGATATCTAAATATTATATTGCGTAGGCGGAGATTTCTAATATTTATGCCTGCAGTTAAGGATACAAAATGTGTTTAAATGAAAAGGCTACTCAGGGCTAATCAGTTATGTTGTCAGACAATCTGTTAATAATTTCCAATAATTATTTATTCAGATGAGTAACGAAATGCTAATGGGTGCAATCTGGAAGGCAATATTAAGGACATAAATATCCTTGAAAAATTATTGTATTTATGTTTCATGTCGATTGCTACTTACAGTCAAATGAATATATAACTCTGAGACAAAATTTGTATTGTTTGTATTAAGTCCTTGAATTCAAAATAAAGTTGTTGTATTGGCAACCAAAGTCAGAGAAAATAAATGCATCACTTGGCTGTTAACACTTTGTAGTTTTGGGCATAAAATTCATTCGTCAAAGTTCTAGTAAAATGTATCGATTAGCGGCAAGTCCGGTGAGTTGATCGGTACCCATGAAATGTCTGTATCTCGTGAAATTTTTGAAAAATTCGATTTTTACAAATTCTCAGATTTACCAGCAGTTTTTTAATAAAAAAAAAAAAAAGTTATTCCACTTTTTCCAGCATAACTTCAAGGGACTCCAAATTGTCCACTCACAATATTTGTCAAAATTGTAGCCATGGTAATGGTGAACAACTTCTGTGAACATTTTAATACAATTAGAACGTGTCTAGTCACCCTAAATATCATATAAAGACCACTTGTATCATTACTCGTGAAAGATACATATGTATGACCAATTCTGCTCGATTAAATTTAGACAAATTCAGTATTACAATCTCGTTAAATTCTCAAGCAAATTAGTGAGATATGACATAAATCATCCATCTCCGTCCAGCGGCTGTCAATGGTACCAGGGGCGAAATCGTAGAATACGCTACGTATCGTCTGCAGGATCCATGGATGTCAATAATGTACGTTCAGAGTTTAAGCTCCAATTTATCTACAGCTTTATTTTGTTCGGTGACTGATACTGAAATTGTACGTAGAACATTTTTCTAATACACACCAAACCCCTAAACTAAAGTTACGTGGGGCATTTTAGCGCCGACTGGGAATAAGTACGAAATTAACCCTTAAATGGATTTTAAGTTTTGACTTATTTTTGACATTCAGTTTGGGTTTTGAGCTTTGATGTGTTAAGAAACCACAGTAGAATTTGATGAGGAATATTTTTATAGTACATTTTAACCCACAACACCCCTATTTTAGGGGTGTTTTTACCCTTTTCCACAAAAAGAACAAAACAGACCCATATATTGAGGCGGTAGAGGGTTAAAGTATTACAAGAAAATGATTATTGCAAATTTTTCTATAAAATTGCTGAACACATCCTATACGTAAAATGTAAGGATAACACCGTTTCCTATGCGGATTCATCATATCAATGTGCAAAAATGAGAAATTTTCACCCCCCCCTTAAAAAGAAACTTAGACGTAAACTTTCAAAACGCCGATACACGTATATTTTTTTTACAACCTCTACCAGAAACCTTTGTCAGAACCTTGTGGTCCACAGTTTTATTAGTGCACGAATCACCTCCGTATAGTGATGCATAGAACCGGTTCGCAAGAATCGAAATGAACCGAAAACCGATCTTTAACGACCAAAAACGCAAAACGATCATACACACAAAGTGAAAAGAAAAGAGAAGGTTTGAAAAACCTAAAATGGTTCCTGACTGAAAGGTTTCGTTTCCAAATGAACCAAAAGTGTTAACCTTTGGATGACGGCACAAAATTGTGTATTTCTATCAAATTCTATATTTTATTATATTTTTATATTTATTTCACTTGAGCCTCTTGGGGATAGCAATTTACTGAAAATCCACAAACCCGGTTCTTCTCGGAACTGGTCCACATACGCCGTTCTTGTCGGAACCGGTCAAAACACCCGGTTCTAATCGGAACTGGACTCGACACAACAGGTTCTTAAAATACGCGGAACCGCATATCGCTACTGCCGTACACGTATAAAGTCGCAGCACAAGGAAATTTTCAAACTGCTCCTCGTAATCAAATTCTGTACTTACTTTATTACTACCCAGTTGGGAATTTTATCTTGAAGGCAGTGTCAGTAGTATTTGCTTAGGGCCATGTCAGTAGATTATGACAATTTGTATAAGACGTCTTCTCGACATGTCACTACTTTTGGAATTTTTTTTACTGACTATTTTACAACCTCATGAGGTCAGACGTCTTACACATTAAACAAATTTCAACATATTCCTCCAACTGGCTATATCCTTCGCTTTTCCAGCCAGTTGGTAAAACCAAGGATACGGAGGGATTCTTCTGTCTGGGCTTTCCAGCGGAGTCTTGGTCGTCCTCTTTTCCTGCTTCCATCGGGTACGCTATCGAAAACCTTTCGCGCTGGTTCATCTTCATCCATTCTGATAACATGGCCTAGCCAACGCAAATGGACTAATTTGATTCGCCTAGCTATGTCCACGTCAGAATACAGATTATATCGCCCTGGGGTCCAGCGACGTCGGTACTCGCCGTTTTCCCTAACAGGACCATATATTTTACGGTGGATTTTTCTCTCGAATACTCCCAGGTGTTTTTCATCCGCTTGCGATATGACCCAAGTTTCGGAGCCATACGCCAAAGACAGGTAAAATGAGAATCTGATATAGCTGGACTTTTATCCGTCGAGAGAGGGCTTTGTTCCTAAACTGCTTGCTGAACCAAAAATATCATGTATTTGCAAGGACAATTCTCCTGTCTATATCTCCTGGCTGACATTGTTGTCATTGTTCACGGCGGATCCAAATTAGACAAATTCACCTACCGAGTCGTAAGGTTTCTCTAGTCGCTGACACCATCAATTTTGTATTGCCCTCATTAACAGCCATACCCACCTTCGCTGATTCTGTTTCGATTCTTGAAAAAACTGCAGTAAACTCTGGCGAATTTCGCCCAATGATGCCTATGTTGTCAGCATACACTAGCAACATATGGCTTTTCGTGTTAATTGTGTTGCACGTATTTACTGCAGCTTTCCTCATTATTATCTCCACTAAGACGTTGAAGAGATTGCACGAAAGTGTGTCGCCTTGTCTCAGTCCCCGTTTGGTACAGAATGGTTCAGTGAGGTCTTTCCCCACTTTCACTGCTTATTTGGTGTTGGTCAGCGTCATTCTACAGAGGTGGATCAGTTTTGCCGGAATCCCAAGTTCAGACATAGCTTCGTTAAATTTTCCCCGTATGGGGCTATCGAAAGCAGCTTTGTAATAGACAAAAAGGTGGTATGTAACGATTTGCTTTTCGTGGGTCTTTTCCAGTATTTGACGTAGCGTGAATATTTGGTCAGTCGTGGACTTGCCTGGTCTAAAACCACACTGATAGGGTCCTATCAGGTTTTCAATAATTGGCTTTAAAAAGACTGCTTCTGCGGTAGTTGGAACAGACACACGGATCACCATTTTTTAAATACAGGATAGATTCCCCAGCCATATACCGCATATAAGTTGATGCATGTGGGCTAGCAGTTCTCCGCCACCTGCCTTAAAAAGTTCAGCGGGGAGGCCAACCGCACCAGCGGCTTTATTATTGTTAAGCCGGGAGATCGCCGTTCTAATCTGGACTTGGTTGGTGGGTGGGGGGTGCAATCTACACAATCTTCCTGTGTCATTACCTCCTGATCTTCAGTGGAATAATCTGAGTGGAGTAGTGCTGAAAAGTGGTCTCTCCACATTTTGAGCACAAACTGCTTAACAGTCACCAGATTCCTATTCTCGTCCTTGCAGGAGGGCAGCCCATTATTAGGCCCGTTATTCGATCTTCTTACCCTCAGGAAAAACTTTCGGGATTCACCATTCCTCCTGCATAATTCGGGTTTCTCACGCTCCCACTGCCATTTTTCCGCCTAAATAGTCGGGCTTCATCCCTTCCCATCCTCTTGTACCGCTCACTCGCAGCACGACTTGTAACTGACTGTTTCGTTTCCATACGTGCAGCGTATTTTCATCAGTTGCAATGCGACATTCTTCGTCGTACCATGGCTTTTCCTTCTGCGGTTTTTGACAGCCAAGTTCAGTCCTTGCAGCGGTTTCCAAAAAAATGGGAGATTTGCTTCCACTGCGCATATTGGTCCTCGGAATGGGGGTATTCTGTCCTAGCAGGAGAGAGATTCTGTCGATAGGATATTGATGTCTCCGGTATTTGTAGCTTGTCAATATCTAGCTTTTCCTGTGTTCGGCTTCGTACGTTTTTCGCCCTGCTCAATTTTGTGCGAACTTTCGCCGCCATCAGGTAATGATCCGAGTCGATATTGGCACCTCGAATCACACGTGCATCCATTACACTAGAAGAGTGTCTGCCATCTATTACAAAGTGACCAATCGATCTGGTTTTGACTTCGACGACATTAATTGTGAGGAGGCTGACAATCTAGGCAAGACCGTCCTATGCATTTGTTACCACTATGTCATGACTGACTCTCAATAAGGCCAATGCTGAATGTCGATACTGAAGTCGTTTGTCAACTTCAGTTCTTGTGCGTGTTGATTTTCAAATTTTTCAAAAACTTGAAACCGAAAATATCATATTTATTTGAAGTTATGAAATACATATATGTCATAAATTTTCAGAATTTATTTCGGAACATTTGAAATTTGTTAAAATACAGGGCGGCTGATGAAAGCCGCTACAAAAAAAATCTTGATAACTTTTTTCCATCTACTTATAAGTAGATTTAATACAAATAGAAAACTGGGATACTGAAAAAAGAATCTCGATTGTCCGCGGCTATTACGTCTTGAAGTCTGTAGTTTTGGTTCAAAGAGAATATAAGCGCACGGAGATTATCTTCTCAAGTGGGTGTCAGTAGGCAGACTTTGGAGACACTAATGCAGAAGGATTGGAACTTATTCCCCCACAAAATTCAAATGGCTAATAAACCTAATGCAGCAGACTTGCCAATTCGCTTGGAATTTTGCCGGAAGATGCTTGGAAAGGTGGAGGAGGACGAGAACTTGCTGAATTGTCGTTTGATGTCTGATCAGGCACATTTCGATCTGCATGGCAACGTAAACAAATAACATTGCCACATATGGAGTGGTTCCTACCCACAAATACTGCATGAGAGGGAATTGCATCCAATTCGCGTCACAGTGTGGGGTGCAGTTTCTACGCTACCGCACGTGCATCAACGAGCATGGCGGGCATTCAAATTCAATTCTCTTGAATTGTGATTAAACTATTTTTAGTACAATTCAAAGGTCTTTCAAATGAAAAAAGGTCGAATAAATTCCATGCATTACAAAAAATGTTATTGTAGTTTCTTTATGTAGCAAAATTCAACAGCCACTCTGTAATATGCACATTTTCAGAGCATTTTGATTATGCATATATGTGTGTATATTAGGGTGGCAATGAAAAATCGACTTCGGATTTTTGGTTAATACCAAGCGGATTCTTTTGCCATTTGGTGTAAAGCTAACGTGGTGAAAATGTGAGCCATTCGGATAACGCTAAGCCCGCACAACTTGCGGTCAAAGATTTCGGATTTTGTCATTTTGGGTGTTAATTTCTATACACTACAAAATGATCACTTCTGAGTTCATTTTAATAAAAATTGCACATTCATTTAGTATCATATGAGCACAAAGTGGTCAGAATTTAAATAAAATTCCAACACTCAAAAGGTTCAAATTCTTAATTTGAAAAAATTTTAATTTTTAGAAAATATTGAAATTTTGGGGTTTTCGGTTTTTTCCCAAAAGTTGTATCTGAATGAAAAAAATTATCAACTCGGGTACCAGTGCCTTCTATCAGCAGTCCACACGCTTACAATGAGGTATAACACGATATAGTCACTCAACTGTTTCAGGATGATAAGGTGCGGCAAAGTAGGCCATCTCGAAGAAAATTCGCCAAGATTGCCTTATAAGGGTGCCTGATAAAAAATTGCAAAAGATGATCTAACAACATAAGTTATGTTCTATCAAATCGTATATGAAAATTGGTTACAATAACCGGTTTTAGAAACCGTTTAAAACCCGGTTCCAAATACTGGAATAAAAGACCGGTTCCAGTAATCAAATCCGGTTTTATTAAGAGTTTTATACTAACTGATTTTTAATTGCGATTATAAACCCAGGTTTTTAAACAATAATTTTGAAGACATAACTTATGTTCTTAGCTCATATTTTGCAAGTTTTTTGATCTGGTACCCTTATAAGGCAATTTCCGTGATATATCGCCGAGTTGACATAATTTGACGCACCATATCATCCTGAAAGCATTCAGTGACTATATCGTGTTATACCTTATTGTAAGCGTATAGACTTCTGCTAGACGGCATTGATATTGTAAGCATATAGACTTCTGCTAGACGGCATTGATATCCAAATTGAATATTTTTTTCATTTAGATACAACTTTTGGGAAAAAACCGATAACCCAAAATTTAAATTTTTTCTAAAACTTTAAAATTTTTCAAATTAAGAGTTTGAACTCTAGAGTGGTGGGATTTGATTCAAACTTTTATAACGTTATACTCTGGTTAAACCAACTTAATGTGTGATTTTTTATTCAAATCAACTGAGAAATGAAAATTTTCTAGTGTATACAAATTTACACCCAAAATGCCAAAATCCCAAAACTTTGACCACAGGTCGGACCGGCTTAGAGTTCCACGATGGGTCTCAAATTCTCAGGACGTTAGTTGTAGACCAAGTAGCATAAGAATCCGCTTGGCATTTTATAAAATTCGAGAAAAATAATTGCTCCATACATTTCATTGCCACCCTAACGTATATATTCTCACTATTTGCAATCTTATCTTTGAGATTTCATGTAATATATTGTATATAGATAGATTCCAATAAATAAGTACCTATAGAATGACCAGTGACATCATATTTAACCCAAAACCGGTCTGGGGTGCATTCGCACCCCACGTTATTCTTTTAGTTTGGCGACTATAAGGAACCGTTTGAAACATGGTTGAAATATAAGGTTGTGTTACAAGAACAGCTGGTCGATGTTTTTTAAAGTCGTTATACAGAGTTCTTTCAAATCTTATGTTTTTTGTTTGTTAATTTATTAAATACTTAAAATATTTCAAGAAATTCAAACTTAATCCAGTTTGCCTACATTTAAATTTTGTTATAGTTAAAGGGTCCGCCATCTAACGTTTTTTTTTCAACTAGTGCTTATTTCGTGAATGGTAACACTTAGCTCATGTCTGGTTTGACAGATAATTAGTTTTATCCTTTCGCTGAACGAATATGGTTGTGTATACGCTTGAACAACGCTGGAAAATATTGCGACATTACTTTGAAAATCATGGTAATGTTGCAGATGCCGATTTTGCCAAAAAAATCATCTTTTCAGATGAAGCTCAGTTTGATCTTGGCGGGTATGGAAACAAGCAAAATCGTCGCATTTGGGGCACAGAAAACCCGCACGCATACATTGAAAAGCCGATGCACCCAAAACGAGTCACTGTTTGGTGCGGATTTTGGTCCAGAGGCATAATTAGGCAATTTTTTTCGAAAATGAGCAAGGAGTGACCGTTACAGTCAATGGCGATCGTTATCGGGCCATGTTGAACGAATTTTTGTTCACAAAAATTGAAGAGGAGGATATTGGCAACATTTGGTTTCAACAGAACGGCGCTACGTGCCAGACAGCCGAAGCTACACTCGATGTTGTGCGCCCTGTTTTTGAAGATCGCATTATCAGCCGCAGAGCTGATGTCGTTTGGCCACCTCGGAGCTGCGATTTGACACCGTTGGACTATTATTTGTAGGGGTGCCCTCAAAGATAAGTGTTACGCCGACAAGTCAGAGACAATTGACGCTTTAAAGGACAATATTCGTGAAGCCATTGGTGAAATACAGCTGCACGCAATTGATACTGTGCTTAAAAATTGGACCGATCGTGTAGGCTACTGCATGGCCAGCCGAGGCAGCCATTTGAATGAAATTATTTTCCATTAGATGAATTTCATGTAAAAATCGAGATGCATTGAACCCGACCCCCTCAGATATCGATGAAATTTTGTTTATAGCTAAATTTGATCAATACAAACAAACCCTCATTTTTAGAAATGACTGTTTTGTGATTTTTTGGGCGTGGCACAGTGGGAAAATTTTCGAAAAAACGCGAAAATGGTCGAAAAGAGCTCCATTTGAACTACAATAACTCAGAATCGGCTGAACCGATTTCCATGATCTTAGTATCATTAAAAAGATATTTTAACAGGCTTTATGACACGTTTAAAAAAAAAATACACTGTAAAAAATTGTATAACAAAAAAAAAATTTTAACTAACGAAAAAACCAAAAAGATCAAGGGTTTTTTTTACAGTGTAGTATTTTTTTATAAAGGTTTATCCTTCACCTATACCATATCAAAAAATAAAAATGGGTTCTTTTTCAGTTTTTTTTATATAATTTTTTAAGTAGTGTCACTTCAAGATCATGGAAATCGGTTCAGCCGATTCTGAGTTATTGTAGTTTAAATGGAGCAAAATGAATTTTCCTGGGACAATGTTTATTTATTTTACCTGTAAATATGAAATATAAGGGCAATTACTAGAAGTGACAATACTTAAAAAATTATATAAAAAAAACTAAAGAAGAACCCATTTTTATTTTTTGATATGGTATAGGTGAAGGATAAACCTTTCTAAAAAAATACTACACTGTAAAAAAACCCTTGAT
This sequence comes from Phaonia tiefii, assembly GCA_963931995.1. Lineage (NCBI taxonomy): Eukaryota > Metazoa > Arthropoda > Insecta > Diptera > Muscidae > Phaonia > Phaonia tiefii. The sequence continues at coordinate 127,028,943 of OZ008371.1, forward strand.
CTGTTTGGTTTTTTCGTTAGTTAAAATTTTTTTTTGTTATACAATTTTTTACAGTGTATTTTTTTTTTACGTGTCATAAAGTATGTAAAATATCTTTTTAATGATACCAAGATCATGGAAATCGGTTTAGCCGATTCTGAGTTATTGTAGTTTAAATGGAGCTCTTTTCGACCATTTTCGCGTTTTTTCGAAAACATTCCCACTGTGCCACGCCATAAAAAATCCCAAAACAGTTATTTCTAAAAATGAGAGTTTGTTTGTATTGATCAAATTTAGCTATGAACAAAATTTCATCGATATCTGAGGTGGTCGGGTTCAAAATTTCAGTTTTATCTCGATTTTTAAATGAAATTCATATAAAAAAAGAAATTTGAAAAAATATTCAGTAGTTTTTTTTTAATAGCATTTTCAAAAAAAAAATGATTTGGCGGACCCGTGATAAATGAAAAGTTGTCTGTACATTTAAAGAAAGAAAATTATAGAAAAATTAACTGAGTTTGGCAGAACTCTATATTACACCATCCTCCTGCTATCATAATTCCATTCCAATAATTCCATCATGGTACGAAACTTGATAAAATGCATTTTCATAAGTTGATAACTGCTGTGGTGTACAAACGTTTCTCTCTGGTAACAGTAAAAAAAGATGTGAAAAGAAAAAAAGTATGTATAAATTAAAATTGTAACTATTATTCTATTTTTTGTAGAATTAATTTGAAATTTACTTGTTTTCTTGTTATTATCAGTATCGACTTATGATAGACAATTGAGACGGTTGAATACCGGCAATGAATATGAAAGGGAGGAAGCATTGCTCGAATTGCTGGTAGCGGATTCTGATGAAAGTGAAAATGATGACCCATTCGATATTGGCGGTGATGACGAAGATAATGATGTCGATTATGTGAGTTCTTATTTGTTTTTATATTTAATTGGAGTTCTTTCCAGCCGAATGTGAGGACATTGATGAAGATATAGCGGAGGCAACAGGTCCAATAGAAAATTTGCCTGAACCAGATGAATTGTTACCAAATGAAGAGCCTATCGTGAATGACACAGCAAATTATGATTTTGTTTGGCTCCCAGTGGACGGAAATGGCTGAAAGAGCCCGAGATATAGGCAGTGTCTCGTATTCAAGGCAGTAATATATTTAAACCTGGTGGACATATTGAACTCGCTGCTAATTTGAAAAATGCGTCTCTCTCGTTATTTTCAACCGAATATTCAATACGAAAATGTAAAACCAAATCGTCAAATACACAAACGAAAAGTCCATTGATGTATACATAAAATTGAATAAAAATAGAGCACAACATCGTGCCATTGACATTGAACGAGCTAAATGCATATTTTGGAATATTATTGTATATTGGAGCATTTCAAGACGGCCATCGTCGTTATTTTCTACAACTTATTAGACGTAGCAGCTGGAGCAATCGTCATTATTTATCGCCACTTTAATCCGCCACGAAGAAATAAAAAATTATTCAGGAATGACAAATGGATTGAACTGGCAGAAGAGCCGATGCAATCAGAGTTGGACGACCGTGCGCACACTTCAAGACAGAATATAATTGGTAAAAGTAGCTTGTTGATGAGAAACTTCCACGAAAAGAGGTAACAACTTGAATCATAAATGAGTTGAATTGTTTTTATAATGAAACTCTTTATGTTTAGGCTAGATGCCACCTTTTCCCCAGAAAGGATGACAAGAAGACTAAAACCACATGCGATATATGCGTCGGATGTCTTCCAGAATTACCTGACGTACCAAACTAATTTCTCATATATTATTCCCTTGTTTTTTTTTTTTTTGTTTGGGTTTTCAATGTTCTTTTGAATCATATTCGATTGAAAAAATCAATAAAATACCTCGATAACTGTTAAAAAGTGATGTTTTTTTTTACTTGATATCGCGGGGTGCAAATGCACCCCGTGACTTTTCTCTGGACTTTTTTGAGAAAAACATTTTGAAAAAAAATCAGAAAGATCCCATGGATCAAAAAAACGTTAAAAATGCAAAGAAAACTAAATTTCGTTAACCGGTTTTTAATCCCAGAGAAAAATAAATTAAACTAATAATTTTATGAGCGTACACTGCAGCGTTGGGGTGCGTTCGGACCCCAGGATGTAAACTAGGGTTAAAGACATCTTGAGCATATTAGCCACTAATGAATGGTCTTGGGTGCATGTCATAAGGTGATCACCACTATTGACAAAGTGCGGAATATTCCTACTGACTTTTGATCAAATGTATGAAACTGTCAGGGGGTCGCATGAGGTTCATAAAATCAGCAGTGACTCTGAAAAGTCAGTTCTTAGTCACTGCCGATATCTAGAGGAAATTTCCAACTGGATAGCTAAGTGAATTCTGTCATGAACATCATTATTTATATTAATACATGATAATGTTAGCTCACAAAAATTAAAGGAAATTAAATTTTGTTATAGAGTTAACAATTTGTGTCACAAAATTAAAAGCGGTACAACTAAATGAAATAAAACAATTATAAGAATTATATTCATTGAGAATTTTTAATAAATTTTCCAGGTTTTTATTTCTCTTTTTATTCCTGAATAAATTACGCGCAATGCGGGGAACTACAGGTCAATTTAATGTATAAATAGGAAAAACAAATTGAAATCAAATGCACAAGTAGTTCATAGTTCACTGTAATTTTATGCCACTGTGCCACATATTGAGTTACCACCCATCGAGACCTTTTTGTTCATCACTTAATGCCAGAGTGCACTTCGTTATTAAAAGTTTTGTTGTTTCCTGTTTTGTTAATTTTATTGTTGTTGTTGGTTTCGGTGGTGAGGATTAAAATAACTATTGTTTCCACTGCTTTGCTTGACAGCCATCCATCCCTCAGATGCCAATAAAATAAAATAACAAAAATAGATATACAAATAAAAGCCCCTAATGTAAATAACGAAACGAAACAAAACAAAACAAAACAAAATACGAGTATAACAAAACAAAACAAAAACTTTTTAATGTCTCACCACAAGTTTCACAAAGTTTTCCATCAAACTTCGTGCAGCGAAATGGGCTGACTGACTGACGTCTGTGTGGTTATGGTGACACTGGATAGGTGAACCCATGAAATCTGAATTAAAGCAAACATCTCGTTAAGGGGCTTCTTCGAACTTTAGTTGCTTTTCGGTTTCAATTCGTTTATAAACACACGGGTACTGCTTGGGTTACCCTGTCTATATTTGTTTTCTAATGTTGATTTTTTAACTTACACCAAGGTCAATAGTCCTTCAGGAAATTGTTGTGAAATTTCCATTTTATTTGCCTAATATTTCGCATGACTGAGGATACGATTGCATTAAACGATATTATGTATTATTCAAAGTTTTGAAGGTCAAATGTAACAAAATTATTTTGAATATGAAAATTGGTTTCGCTGGCATGGCCTAATAATGTAAAGTAATAATAAGTTCATCAGTTTGTCATAGGGATATCTATTTTTGGAATTTTTGATTATTTTAGAATTCAATAATAAATAATTCAATTTTATTGTTTCATTCTGTAGGTGCAATACAAGAAATGCTTCCCCATTACAAACCATGAGGGGATTGGAAACACCATCCCACATCCAGTGAGTTGTGCGATTTGTCGCTTTACACTCACCGATTGGCACATACAGTTCTACACCGGTTCCAAAAGGTATTTTGAGAATAAAAAAAAATATAAAAACAAAAACAAAGAAAAAACAAAAAAAAGAAAAACAAGTAAAAGTGTTAAATTCGGCTGGGCCGAATCTTTGATACCCTCCACCTTAGTGTTAACCAGCAAAATATTAAATTTTAAAAAGGACCTTTTTTAAGAAAATGTACTTTTTTAAAAAAAATTAAAATAAGATACTTGTTCACAAATGCAATTACTTGTTCACAAATGCTCACAAATGCAGGATGCTCACAAATGCTCACAATGCTCACAAATGCATTGCTCACAATGCTCAAATGCTCACATTGAAAATGTACTTGAGACAATGTACTTCTAAATGTACTTTGAAATGTACTTTGAAATGTACTTAATGTACTTTGAAATGTACTTAAGAAATGTACATTTCTTAAGTACTTAAGAAGAAATGTACTAAGGAGAAATGTACTTAAGAAATGTACTTAAGAAGAAATGTACTTAAGAAATGTACTTAAGAATGAAATGTACTTAAGAAATGTATTTAAGAAATGTACTTAATGAAATGTACTTAAGAAATGTACTTTGAAATGTACTTAATGTACTTAATGTACTTAAGAAATGTACTTAAGAAATGTACATTAAGTACTTAAGTACTTAAGAAATGTACATTTCTTAAGTACTTAAGAAGAAATGTACTAAGGAGAAATGTACTTAAGAAATGTACTTAAGAAGAAATGTATCTAAGAAATGTACTTAACAAAGAAATGTACTTAAGAAATGTACTTAAGAAATGTACTTAATGAAATGTACTTAAGAAATGTACTTTGAAATGTACTTAATGTACTTAATGTACCTACTTTGAAATGTACTTTGAGATGTACTTATGAAATGTACTTTTTTTAAGAAAATGTACCTTTTTAAAAAAAATAAAAATAAGTTACTTGTTCACAAGTAAAATAAAAAATCATTTTTTAAAAATAAAAAAGCATTTTTAGAAGAACTGTTAAAAAAAAAACAAGCTGGGACGAGAGTTGAACCAACAACCCTCAGACTCCAACGCGCAACCCTTTACCCATCAGGCCACAGCGACCTTAGATGAAGTGTGACAAAATTCATATAAATGTATGAACACATGAAAGTACTTCTAAACATTCTAAAGTACTTACCTATTATAAACAACAACAAAGATTTTCAACATGGAAATTCACCACACGGCAAAAGGAGTAGTTTAGTATAAAACTACAAAAATGAATGTGAAAATTTTATGAGTTTTTTTACGTTTCCATTCATAAAATTTTTTGCAATGGACCAATTTCGCTGATTTTCAATACCAAACTGCTCAGGAATACGTGGAACATTCTGGCCAAAAACCAAACCGCGTTATCGCCGATTGAAGTCGTGAGAATGTTTTCAACAGACGGACAGACGGACATGGCTATATCGACTCCGGTTGTTATAAGGATCAAGAATATATTTACTTTATGGGGTCGCAAAGCCTTATTTCTATATGTTACAATCAGAATGACAAACTGATATATACCCTCTATCACTTACAGTGGAGGGTATAAAAACGAAAAAAACGAAAAAAAAGAAAAATACGAAAAAAACGAAGAAAACGAAAAAAAACCAAAAAATTAAAAACAAAAAACGAAACAAAAAGCAAAAAAAAGAAAAACACGAAACAAAAAAGAAAAAAACCAAAAAACGAAAAAAATACTAAAACCAAGAAAAACCGAAAAAAAACAAAACAAAAACGAAAAAAAACGAAAATTTTCACAGATTGTTGTGGCACTCTTAAGCTACGTGTACACGGTTGTTAGATCTAACAATATTGTAAGAACTAACAATGTGTTGACAATGAGTAGACAATGAAAAATTGTCTTACAATGTAGATTGTAAGTGTAGACGGTTGTTAGAAAATTGTAAGAAAAAATGGCGATTCATTGTTCGACAACTGTCTGACAACTCATTTGTCTGACAACGTTGTAAGGCAAAAAATTGTAAGTGTACACGGTTGTTAGACATTAAAATGTAGCAGAAATTGTTAGCTGGATTGTCGAATCGCCGCGAAGAAGCATCACATTGCGATGCCGCTCGTACTTGTTTAAAGGCGTCGAACATCTGGTATTTGTTAAAAGCAAATGTTGAAACTAAATTTATCAAAAGTTTTGTGATTTTTTTTATAAATATGGATCAAACGAGGTTGAATTTAGTAAGAATTCTAACGGCTTTCATATTGGAGAGCAGCGATGATGAAGAGGAACCTCCAAAGAAATGTGGAGGTACTTTTTAAAACTTGACTATACCACAGGAGGTAAATTCAGGTATACAAGTGTAATCTTTGATATCAAAAAAATATTACTTGGTTTTTATATATTAAACTTATGATTACGTAGTTTGTAAATTCGGGCACTTTTATTTCATAAGTCTTTTAATTTCTTTCTTAAAACTAATAACAAAATAAAAACTAAAAACATAAAAAAGTTAATTCAGGTATAAAAGTATCTTTGATTTCTGAAATATTTATTGGTTTTTCAAATATTAAACTTTTTATCATGAAGGAAGTTTGTATAGTCGAGCTGTAGGAGTTGCATTTGAATAATTGACTACATGGAAGAGCTGTAAGCTCGAACATATAAACTTTCTTCAAATTAAAAAGTTTAATACTTTAAAAATCACTTATTAGGTGATCATTTTATGAATCATTTCCGCATTCTGGTATAGATCGCTGTGGTATCTGTAGGGAACAAAGTAATTTATTAAAAAAGAACCTACGAACAAAATGGGACTTAAACGCATATTTACTACTAAAACTGCCTCTTCCATTATTTCGTTGAAAGTGCGTATCAACTTTTGTTTTGCATACATTGCTTGTTCCCTTGTAAGGCTCCTTAACTCACAAGCAATATATTCCCCAAGAGCTGTGAACGAATCTCTTGGCTGCGATTGAGACATTGACTGCAGTGCTTGTACTGCCATTCCCTTTAAATCATTGCTGTTTGAAGGAGGCGACACTAAAGTTCTACTACGCTTCCGTTGTTGCTGGATTGGCGACAGTTTAGGCACTTCATCACTAAACATTAAATCACTCACAAAGGATTCATCCGCGGCAGAGCATTCCTGAAGATAAAAACGAAATAGTAAACGATCAAGTAACTAAAAGGAAAAAATCTTTACCGGTGGCATATATGAAGTTGATTGGGTAGATTGGCGTATTTTGTTGTTCTCCAAAAACATCATAGGCTTAAAATATTTCCACGTTATGGATACTAATTCGTCAGTGCCTTGACCTGACCTTTTTTTTGGCATTTGTTTACATTGCAATTGAAGGTTGTGCGCAGGTTTATCCATTTTGCTTTGCAGTCGTTCAAAGTCACAGAAATAGAGTCTGCGACTTCTTGCCAAACATAATCTTTATGTTGTTTATATTCTGCACATCCAATGTCCCATAAACTTCTCCGCGACTCAACCTCCTCAATAAGCTTTAGAAAATTTTCATGGGACCATGACGTTTCAACCTTCATGCGGTAGTTTTTCTTTTTTGGCTTTGCCTCAACTAATAGCCTTTCAAAACAATCGTCACTTTCTTCTCTGTCACTTAACATTTTGAAAATATGGAAAAACTTAATTCTTTATGTTGTTGAAATTATTTATATTAATAAAGAGTACCGCGAAGAAGCATCACAAAGCGACGCCAGTCGTAGATTATTTAACTGCGCCAACTATCATCATATAGTGGTTGGCGCATGACGGCGATTAAAACTTGGATGATTCAAAATTTAGGTGCAAATATTTAATTTATATTTGCTTGAAAAAGACAAATTAAATTTAATTTTGCCGTGTTGCTGCTTTTGGAAAAAAAATTTACAAATGTGAAAAAATCTACTTCTTCTGCGGGAGCAAGTACAGTTTACCCTAGAAAATACACTTGCGCATTATTTCAAAATTCGTGTGGTCATATCTCCGGAAATAATATTACCGCCATATCTATTTTTTATTTTTCATGGTCAAAAATTTTTTTCACTTGTCTTTGCTAATGTTTTTTATCCGACAATTTTTACATTGTAAGATGCGAAAGTTAATGCATCTTGCAATAAAAAATGAGCTTACAATGTCTAACAATGGATTGACAATGAAAAAGAAGGGTGTGTACACGGTTGTCTGGCAATATTGTTGCAAATGACAGTCTGGCAATGACACAAAAATTGTAAGTGTACACGGTTGCTAGACATTGTCGAAAAATTTTTCTGACAATATTGTTAGATCTTACAACCGTGTACACGTAGCTTTAGTTGGAAGATCCAATTGAGCTGCTTATTCTCGGTGCATGAATACATACATATAAGGTACAAGCTGACAAACGTGTAAATCATTTACACGTTTGTTGTAATAACAAACAACAACTATGTCTCTCTCATCTTACAAAATTACCTTTTATTAAAAATCGATTAAAATTAAAGCATGTTTCGACGGGCGGCATGGGCGCGTTCCAATCCACTAGTATATATGTATATACCTATTACTTGTCATTCCGACTTTAAGAATAGATGTTGTTGTTTCAAAAAATTACATGAGGTGTCAGGGGACACTCGGTTGGACGAAGTTCCTTTCGGTATGCATTATGTACTAGTTAGTTCCAAAACGCCTAAGGCGCCGGTTGAAAAATACGATAATTTAAATGGATCTTTAAGAAAAGATACTTTTTGTAAAATGATAAACTTTTTTAAGAAATTTTTTTTTTGTGTATTTTTTTAGGTACTTTTTGTAAGAATTTGTCTTATATTTTCCCGAAAAGATCCGTTTTTAACACGAGAGGTACTACTTTTAATAAAAGCTAATGTTTTTTTAAAAAAAAAGGTACTATTTTTAGGATGAGGTGATTTTGTAAGAAAAAGCCATAAGAGTATGAACTTTGTTTAAAAAGAAGTAAATTTTTTAAGAACAGGCACTTTTTAAAGAAGTGGTACGGGATGGCCACAAAATTCTGTTTTCCAAAATTCTGTCTTACAAAAATTCTGTTTTTTTTCCAAAAAAAAATTCTGTCTGACTAAAATTCTGTTTTACAAAATTTTGTTTTTAATAAAATTCTGTCTATTAAAATTCTGGTTTTTGAATATGACAAAAAAAAACAATAAAATCCCGTTAAATTATTTATTAAGAATTAAAGCCAGTTTATTATGAATAAGAAATGTTACATATAATAACGTATGTGTATGGTTAGATATTTATTCGTTGGAAACAAATTATGAAATATGTAATAAATAATTAAACAGATTAATGGATTTTCAAAATCGATCTAAAAAAATTCATATCATTGAAAAACATATTAATTTAAAAGAAAAAAAATAACAAACATTAAATAAAAACACAAATTAGTTAAAAATCAATTAAATTAAGACAAAGTTAAAAATAATAAAAAATCATAGCAATTCAATTTAACTGATAACAATATTTAATTAATTATAAACTAAGTTTTTTGCTATTCTTTTTAAATATTGTAGTTTTCTTAAACGATTAAATTTTTTTACAATACGTGAAATATTTTTTTTTTTTTACATTTCTTTTATTTTTTTTTTAATTTTTCTCCATTCTCAATCTTTGAGACAATATTTTCAGAATAGATTAATTCTCCTTTTAAATGTACTACAATTTTGTAGAGACCGCTTTTTTTCCGTCCAACTACAACACTCAAACGTCGGTGCCATGACTCGACATTGTTTGTAGTTTTCGGGTATTTTTCAGAATACTCGCAATCAAATTTCGTCCAAAATTCAGGTGGGTATTTACGAGCGTTATAGACATAATTGGCCTCAAACCAGGTGGCCAGTTCAATAATACCTTCGTCTTCAAATGTTCTTCGGAGCTTCGAATAATATTTGGCTACCTTTTCTGGACGAACATACACAAGCGCTTTTAAACATCATACTTGCAGTGAGCAATTTTCGTCATTTCCGTACTTAGTAACCAATCTGAAATGATAATGTTGTACATATTACAAGTTCATTACTATAAATTATATAAGTTATTAAAAATTCTTACCGTTCTTTTTGAATACGGCGCCACAATATCTGGGAAAAATGGAAAATGCACCCTCGTGTCTGCGAATCTGGAAAGCATTTTCTAGCTGCTGACACGAGACCAACTTCGAAGTCAGATATAATACGATTAGACTTAAAAAAAAAACTCCATATTCCAAAGCAATTTGAATTACGCGTTTAAAAAATGCTTCATAGAGTATTGCAGATTTTTTGGTCATTAGGCAGAATAGGAGTGGGACGACCTCTCGTTCAATCCTTCCATGAACGGAAAAGAGTTGGCGCATTATTGTGGGCACAACATCAACGAGCCAACAATCGCTTTTTTGTAGAAGTTGAATTGATGATTTTGTGCCGAATATAACCATATATTCATCTCCCACTTTCTCTCCTGCTAATATAAATAATTCGTTATCCAAAACGTATAGATTTAAAGGGTAATCTATTTCATCTATTGCTTGCGGCTCTCTGAAAAGTCCCATTTCATTCCGAGTGTATCCTATTTTTCGCTTTTGCGCGTACTTCGAGGGAATGTAATCGCAGCATTTTTGGTTTGTAATTACCACCGATTGTTGCACTATTTGACTTGGATTAAGGGGTTTGTTTATAGCGGCATATTTTACAAAAGTATTTGTTCTGCATATTACCACTGCACCAGCAATAGGTTTGTGGGTATGCTTTTTTTTATATCTTATTAAAACATGCTCGTTATTATCCATTGCTGTTATTATTCGAGAGGAACACTTATCTGGAATTCTTTTCGAGCACGTCCTATTAAAGGTTAATTTTTGTCTTTTCATTTCCAAATAATAAAAATATCCGTTGAGACACAACATTTCTTTATTTGTATTGGTTTTTATTAATTGCACTTTATTCATTTTTATTTCTTTAAACACGACACATTAAACAACACAATTGCGACTAAAGTGCGGAACACAATTGAGACGTTTCGACGTACGGCGTCAAAAATGATACGCTGTCAAAAATAAAACACACATGTTGCTATGATCTCGCCCATAATTGACGACGACAACGTATTGGCGTTTTTGCGTCGTACGTTCAATTAGATCTATTTCCATTTTTTACGCCGCGTACGGCGTATAAATTCGTATCTGATGTTTCAGACGGTTTGTTTATGTTTGATAATAAAATGCAAATTTGGTGAAATTATTTATAAAATAAAACAATTGCTGATAAAAAATGAGCGGAAATAATTTAAATGAAAAGGAAACTTTATAAAATGTAAACATATGTATGTTGACGTATTATACGTTGCTACGTTGTACGCCGCTATTGTGTGCATGGTGGACGTATGGACGTATTTTCACGACGTTTTACGCCCGCACGCCGTACGTTGTACGTTGATGCGTCGCAATTGTGTTCCGCACTTAATTTTAAATAAAATGCTGGAACATAATTTTTGACCAAACACACAGTGTATGTGATGCATTTTATTTAAATTTGCAAAGTGTTTTTTTAAACAGTATTTTTTTAAAATGTAAGGGAAAGTTAGGGCAAAATGATTTCTAAATTGTTTTATTTTTATGTATGTGAAACAAATCGCGCGATTTTTTTCAAATAATTTTTTATTTAGCTGAAAATGCAATTACAAACAGAATTTTGTGAACCAGAATTTTGTGAAACAGAATTTTGAAAAACAGAATTTTGGAAACCAGAATTTTGAAAAACAGAATTTTGTAAAACATAATTTTGTAAAGCAGACTTTCGTCGAAGAGAATTTTGTACCCAACCCAAGTGGTACTCTTTTTAGGAAAAGTTTAGTTTTTTAAGAAACTTGCTTACTTATTTTCAAAAAGGCTACTTATCTCAAGAAACGAAAATATATTATTTTATTTTTAAGGAAATGAATTTTTGTAAGAACAGGTATTTTTTTAAAAGAAGTTACTTTTTTTTAACAAAATTACTTATTTAAGAAATGCGAATTTTTTAGAATTGGTCCCTTTTCAAGAATAAGTAAATTTTTTTTAAATTCACAAAGTGGATACATCCAAACACAGTTTGTCCGACTTCGATTACACAGATTGCCAGACTGCGATCACACAGACTGTCCGACTGTGATCACAAATTGTTTGCCGTTAAACTCCTGCGAAAATACTAAACCGATTTGTATGAAATTTTGTGTGCATATCGGGTAGATCTCAGAATCGGCCAACATCTATTTTTCAGACCCCAAAATGATAAGGGTGATCCCCCCACATATAGAGAACAGATTTGTCCGACTGCGAAACACAGTTTGTCAGACTGCGAAAAAAACACACACACTGATGTAGGGGCAGCGACTAGTTGGCTTGTGTGGTTGCGGATCACTCTCAGAGCAAAGATAATAATGCAGTGGTTATAAATAAAATAAATAAATGGATTCCCATTACATCCCATGAAGGAACAGGGGAGAGCTTCTCACAATCACTGAGCTGTGCGATTTCCTCACTGATTGGTACCTACAGTTTTACACCGGTTCCGAACGGTATTTTGAGAAGGTTTTTCATGGCTAAATACTCGATAGTGTCGCCGTCACTATGCGACGAAATTTTAAGGTGGTCTGAGTAGGGATCGAACCCAGGATCACAAGTACAAGAGGCGCGCACACTACCCATTGCACCACCGACGGCCACGTATATAAAATTGAGATAGCAAGAGAGCAACGAAAATTGTGCGATCTTGTGTAGAGTATGTACGAACATAACAATGTACACTCCGGATCACTTATTTAAAGGCACTAGAAGTTCCATATTCAGCAGCCTGTATCGTTTGCAATTCGAAACCGGTTGCAGAATTTTAAAATGGATATAGAAGCTGGACATCTTGAGATATAAAAAATCATGACAATAGTGGTTTCTAAACTAAAGAACTAAGTCAAAAGTCCAAAAATGTGCTATTTTTTTTTGGGTTCACTTGAATAAAGGCACTTTAATTAAATTTAATTAAAAGTAGTCTTTCTTGTTTTTTTAAATTTATTTTACTTTATCTAAGAACTATTAGTGATGGGTACAACCCCCTTTTTGTTCTTAATAACTTCAAATATAGGGGTTTTCATTGAGAGATAAAGCGAATTTATGTAATCCAACGAAATTTGATTCCAAGCATCCTTAAGGGCCTGAATTAGTGACTGCTTGTCATCAAATAGTCTACCTCCTTCATAGACCTTACGAGATAACCAACCCCAGACATTTTCGATAGTGTTTGGATCTGGCGAATAATGGCCTGAATTAGTGACTGCTTGTCATCAAATTGTCTACCTCCTTCATAAACCTTACGAGATAATCAACCCCAGACATTTTTGATAATGTTTAGATCTACCGAATAGGGTGGCCAGTCAAGAATATTAACATTTTAGCTTGCATTGAACTCCTTTACTATTCTGGCGTTGTGTATAGGGGCATTATCCTGTTGCAATATCCAAGATATGGGACCAAATAGTTCACTGAACTTCGGAAAAGCCGATTCCAATTACGTTTTATAGCTTGCACCAGTCTCTTTTTGCACTTTGAAATTCAAGATCGATGGTGTCATAGTACGTAATAGCACCCCACACTGTAAAACTTCCCACTACACAAGAAACTTCCCAGTCTAGACACAAACCAAAGCAAAAGTACCCAATATAGTTGATGTACTGGATCGTAGCATAATAGTGTTTAAAAAAAGTTGTTTAATTTTTTTCATTTAGCCCCCATCCCTCAAAGTGAGATACGGAACTTCCTTCCAAAACATCGTTCCAAAAATTGGAAGGTTATGCTGAGAACGCTCCCAGACTTTGAAGAATTTTCAGGCGAGTAAGTGCAGTGTGTCAACCATTCAAAAAGTGTGTCAACCATTCGAAAAGAGGTCAAAAAATTTAAAAAAAAAACTGGGTCGGTTATGGACAGTAAGATTCCGGTGCGTCAACGTACCGGTAGGTCTCTTCAAGACACTGCTGTTGGAAACGACAGATTCGCCGAAAACCCGAAAAGAGCAATTCGTCATCGTTCTCATCAAACTACGCAGCACTACGCAGCAAATTTTAAAAAAAGACCTCCTCCTTCATTCGTACTGCTTAGTCAGGAGCTCAAACCAGCAGACCATGGAAAGAGACGACAATTCGTTCAATGGCTAATGGAGCAAAGTGAAATCAATGGCAATTTTTCAAAAAAAAATACATAAAATTGGGGAATTTGGGGCTCACAAAATCCTCACGCAATCCATAAGTAATAAATGCAGCCACAAATCTCGAGTTTATGAGAATAAACCAGAAACAATTCCTGAGCTCACATACGAGAACCCACGGGTCATAGGTGCGACACAGCCACATATCTGTGAAAAAGTCACGGAAAATTTCATGGAAAGATTAATGGCCTGTCACCAGAGCCGTGGTGGCCATTTGACGGCTTTTTTATTTCATACTAAATCGTAACATGTCTTCTTGAAAATTCAGTAAAAAATCGCAACTATCTCAGTAAATACGTGTTTTTAATTTAAAATTAAAAAGTGCACTCTTACTGAGACACCATTTATCTGCTAAACCAATTCTGGGAGTATTGCATTGTAGAAGATCCTGTAACCCAGTGAACAGCATAGACCACTGGTCGGGATAAAATCTATTAACATTACAGCTAGATACACATTTCCCTAACTTACTTGGTTGGTTGGTTGGTTGGTTGAAAAGGCTGCAAGACAGCACGCTGTCTAGCACACTTATGCTCAAGAAGCCCATTGTAATACCTGCAGTTTCCTCCATAGCAACTATTGACTAGTCATCTAGCCAATTTGCCCTCTCAATACATTTATCTATAAGACCTACAGTAATATCCTGAGGGCCTACGGTGCTAACTAGATGTGTTCCGAATATCCTACTACTCAGTCCCGCCAGAGCATGGAAATCCAAGAGAAGGTGTTTCGTCGTTTCCTCGTCCTCTTCCATGCAGCATCTACAGAGAGTGGAGTCTCTATATTCCAATCTTAGGGCGTGTTTTCGTACAAGACAATGTCCCGTAAGTGTTCCTATCATTGTTGATAACCTGCCTATAGGAAATTTAAGTAGTTGCCTAGTCCTCTTCCTGTCCACCTGTGGCCAGAAGACCCTGGCTTGTTTGCAAGTTGAAGTAAGTCTCCACTTGTCCTTGAACATAGTACCGGCCCACTGCCTGATCTGCAAACGGCAGGTACAGATTGGCATACTAACACCTTCTTTTGCCGGAAGAACTTGTGCCGTAGTAGCCTGGCTAGCTAACGAATCCGCTACGCAATTGCCTGGAATATCGCTGTGTCCCGGTACCTAGATGAGGTTGATGTGAAAATACTCTGCCATCACCTTAAGTGATGAGTGGCATTCTTTCACCGTCAGGGACGTAGCAAACATGGTTTTCAAAGATTTTATGGCAGCCTGACTGTCCGTGTAGATACATATTCTCCGGAGGATTGTGACACTAGTTTTCAGTAGTTCAGCAACCTCCAGTATGGCGGTAATGTCTGCCTGAAATACACTACAGTGATCAGGCAGCTTGAAGGAGATATTTATATTTTGGTCCGGTGAATGGACCCCATAGCCTACTTGCTCGTCCAAATTTGGTCCATCCGTGAAAAATCTGATACTGGGATAGACTTTTCCCAGGTATTCCTGTTCGGAATAAAAGTCCTTAGATTTGTCGCTTCCAGTGACTTTTCCCAGGTATTCCTGTTCGGAATTAAAGTCCTTAGATTTGTCGCTGGAGTAATTCAGCGTGTTCGGAATGCCCCGATATCAAAACGCCACAATCTCTGATTCTCACCAGTGATGTAGCGGCTACCGATTCGACATGATATCGGGAGTACAGGTGTTCAGGATAGCACTAAGTGCAGCACCCAACGTGTTCCCATTGCCCCACTAACGCTAATCAGTGCTGATCTTTGAATTTTCGTCAAGGAATTCGGAATATATTTCTTTTGGAGGGACCTCCACCAAACTACGATACCATAGAGAAGTATTGGTCTGACTATTGCCGCATAAATCCACATGGTGATCTTAGGAGACAGTCCCCAGCGCTTTCCTATCGCCCTTTGACAGCAGTAAGGACGCCTTTTCACCCTCTCCTCCACATTTGGATTCCAAGACAGTTTTCTGTCGTAAATTATCCCCAGATACTTGACCTTTTCCGTCAAATGTAATTACACCCCATTAACTGACGGCAGTTCAAATGCGGGTATTTTATATTTCCGAGAGAATAAGATAAGCTGGGTTTTAAGTGGGTTAAGTGATAGTCTGTTGTTAGCGGTCCAGTTCGAAATTAGACTAAGTAGGCTGCTGGGTGTACGAATGCTAAGTAAATTGAGGTTTCTACCCGTACAGATGATAGCAATATCATTGGCATATGCAAATACCTAGAATTCGAACCTCCCCAATTCAAGAAGCAGTTTAGTAAACAGAAGTTAACCATAATAGCGGAGACAGAACTCCCCCCAGCGGTGTCCGCCTGTTAAAGTTCCTAACAATTGTAACACCACCCGATTCAGCTTAGACGGATCTATCCACCAGAAGCTTCCCAATTAGGCGTGTCACTAAGCTGTCGACTCCTAGATTCCGAAACGACCTAAGAATCGCCGAAGTTTGAATGTCATTGAAGGCTCCCTCGATGTCGAGGAGAGTTCCTAGAGCGAAGAACTTATTCTTAACGGAGTTTTCTATTATGCTGACTATAGAGTGGGGAGCCGTCTCAGTTGACCTGCCCTTGATATAGGCATGCTGAGAACTCGATAGTAGATTCTTTGGAAGATTAATTCGAACGTGAATGTCCAATAACCTTTCAAATGTCGTAAGAACAAAGGATTATAAAGTCCTTTGGTTTGATTTGAGAGCATAATTTACTTAACTAACAATAAAATTACGTAAAATTAATTTGCCTGAAATCCTTTGCTTTACTTTGATCTGCTTTAATTAATATTTTGTCCCTAAAACTTGTTATTGCAAAAATGCTCGCAAAAATCTCTCAAAACTATTTAAAATCGTTTTACCAACTAAAATTAGTCTATCGCTATCTCACTATTCGTGTCCTCATTCAAATTCTAAAGGTTTTAAAATAATTGAAGTACGAATTACTGTCCTCTTCTGGTGTTTTTTTTATATATTTTTTTCCATTTCTCATTGAATTAGATGTGAATTCCACAAAGAATTAAATAGAATAGCCTTGTGAATGGCTTAAAATATATATACGTATATATATATAAATCTGCAGGGTGTTGTATATTAGATGTGCCAGTGTTGTTAGTGCTTTTTTAGTTTTTAGCAGAAAATCCTATACAAATATTAAACTGTCCCCTCCTTCCCGATTGCTGGACAATGGCCAAATACATTGTAAAACAAATAGAGTCCAGCCCGCATGACATGACATCCTACTGTGCGATAGCATTACAAAACCTAATGACTCATATACTACGATGAGCAAGGACTTTTCCACGTTCCACTGCATTCCAACTAAACTCATGTTTGATAAGAGAATATTTATTTATTTTTTTTCATTCTGTTTCGCATCCCTCACTCAGTGTCACCACCCTGTTGTTTATACACATAAATCGGATTAAAAATTGAAAGTATACTTGCTGGGAAGACGGGTCAGCCAAGAAACGGGGGACTAGCAGCTGAAGAGTAAATGCTAAAGTTATTATTATTAAGGCAATAAGATGAACTTGAATTAAATGCGAAATGTTGTTTAGTTTAAGAGAGAATTTCCTCAAAAGTGCCGGGCTGTACGTGGCCATTGTTATATGGACTCCAGCATTCGAAAAGAACTTAACCTATTGTTTAAATTCTGGTGCTTATATTTTTTACATTAGAGTATATGATCCTGGGAAATTTTGCACAAAAACGCATAAAAACATTTCCTAAAATATACTCGCTAAGAAAAAAAAACGATTATTGCTCGGTTGCCGCAACAACACTTTGATTGATTTGTATCAGTTTATTAATCGCCACCGTTCATAAAGTTCTCCTAAATCAACTCGTATATTGCAAATGTGTGTCATGTTGTTGCAAACGAATTTTTTTTTGCATCAAACGCGTACAAAATTACATTTGCCGCAAATTTAAAAAACGTTTGTGATAACTGAAATTTGCCATTTTTCTAATGAGAGCACATCGCACCCTATCTACAAAAGAGTCATAACTCAAAATTTTCAAATTTTCAGTAGAGCCAAAAAACTGATGTTGTTAACTAGAAATATGTATGAAAATACTGAATTATAGACATATTCATACGGGACTTTTTTGACGAAAGGGAAGAGTAAACGACGTCAGATTTTTACAGCGGATAGAAATGGTCCTTGGTTATTGTTTTCAAGCAAAAAATTAAAACCTGAAAATTTTGAGTTATGACTCTTTTGTAGTTAGGCTGCGACATGTTACGAAAAACGTAAATTTCTCTCATTCTGTCGACTGTATTCACAGTAGAGTGGCATTTTTTTGTCTAAATTTTTTTTTTCTTTCTATTCAAGGATTTAATGGCCGAATATAATGCCACTTGATGAAAAAATTGTATGCTGAAAATGTGGAGGAAATCGGGCAACGTTAACACGTAGCGCCTCAAGGTCAAAGTTCAAAAATTTATAATTCATCCATTTCCAATAGACAACTTGGAAATCAAAGTAATTATTATTCGGATTTTTATGAAATTATTAATTAATTACACTGTGAGATAAATTTTGATTTTTTTCAAAATGATGGGGTTCTGTCAACAGATTCTGATAGAATGATCTAAACAAACATATCCGTGTATCGGCGTTTTGCCCGAACTGATCAGCTTTTTTTTTTTAGGGCTGGTCAAAATTTCCGCCCCCCGGAACTTTCCTGCAACATATCGGCATGCAAAATTGTGTGTTCCTTACTTCTGAGTTACAAAATATTTTCAGAAGTTTTATAGAAAAGATTCAGATAAAGATTTTTGTGGAACAAATTAACCCTCTAACAGTCACGTATAACAATAATTTTTAAATTTTTTTTGAAAACTCGCTAAAAACTGCTCCAAAATGACGGGGGGCGTAGTCAAAATGTTCTACAAAAATGATCGCCATAAAATTTCACTATAAGTGTCCGAACACTCCCAAAAAACACAAATCTTAGCCCAAGCAATAATAAACAAAAACTAACTGCCTTCTAAGGTTTAATAATGAATTTTGTCATTTTGCTGTTTCCATTAAAAAATAGTCCACATAATATTATGAATTTTGTCATATTTCATCTTTTATCTAGCACTAGGGCTAAGATTTGTGTTTTGGTGAGTTCGGACACATATAGTGAAATTTTATGGCGATCATTTTTGCAGAACATTCTCACCACGCCCCCCTCCCGTCATTTTGGAGCAGTGTTTTTTTTGAGTTTTTGAGAAATTTTTTTTAGACCATTCTACCAGAATCCGTTGACAGAACCCCATCATTTTTTTTGGTGTCGCACAGTGTTATTTTCAATATAAATATATGTATAAAAAGTAACACAAATTGTACCTGTTGATGTTACTAAAATCTCTTGGTATTTTTATTTTCGGACTTCTTCTTGTTCAATTTTGTCCAAATTTTTACCAGATTAAGAGTAACTTCACTGCTGCAACTGTTGCACCGCGTTTCATAAAAACCCGAATAGAGATTAGTATGTTTCTGCAAGTTGCCTATTGGAAATAGATAAATTAGAAATTTTTGAATTTAGACCTTGAGGCGCTACCTGTTAGTATTGTTAAATTTTTCCCCAAATTTTCGACATAACATTTAAAGCAGTGGAAAAATAGACAAAACTTCCAACTTTTTTTAAACGAAAATCATAAAAGTTGGAAATTTAAACAAAAAAGAACTTCAAATAAAAAAAAATAAATGGTTTCCCATTATATCCCATGAAGGGACAGGGGAGAACTTCTCACAATCACTGAGCTGCGCGCTTTCCAGTTTTCACTCACTGATAGGGACCTATAGTTTTACACCGATTCCGAACGGTATGAGAAGCTTTTTCATGGCTAAATAATCGATAGCGTCGCCGTCACTATGCGAGGTGACCGCTGCTGAAAGAAATTTTAAGGTGGTCTGAGCAGGGATCGAACCCAGGATCTCATGTACCATTACACCACCGAACTTATGAAGCCATAAATGAAAGTCTTATAACTCGTTTACTGCAAACGATTTGCAATCCTCGCAAGCGTTTTCTGAGTTTCGAGTAATTACAACCCGGATGCTGTAACTGAAAGAACAGTTAGTGGAACCGTTTTTCGTTTCTCGCAAACGTTTTTCAGCTCCAATTTGTATACCCTCACCCATAGGATGGGGGTATATATCGATTAATACGGAAAAAATGCAACGCATCGAAGGAGCCACTTTATGATCTTAGTATCTTTGGACGAAATTTGTTTTACTACATTATAAGACGATTAAGCCATGTCCGTCTGTCTGTCTGGCTGGCTGGCTGAGTGGTCAACACGATAACTGCCGTAAATCTTTACAGATAACAATGAAATTTTGTTAGTGACTATAATCTTCCAATATTGAATTTGGGATTGAAAATGGGCATTTTGACCCATATAAATCGACACATTTAGCACAAAATCATATTTCTTTCAACCCTCTCTTCTGGTAAATGCGATTAGCTTCAACTCACACACCGGGTAATAATCTGTAAATGCCTACTTAACTGGAGAAAATGGGCGAGATTAGCCCGCCGATTCTGGTACCCCCCATACAAATCAGGGTGTTCGTCAGTGCTGTCAATGCGATAAATCGCGCGACACACTTCCGAACTTAATGAAATTAGGTATAGGGCTTCATGTTATCAACCACTAATCACCGATTAAAACAAGGGCGATTTTGCCACCCCCATTTTGATCCTCCCATACAAAAGTTTGATTGAAGTCCCGCAAATCCGAACCAATCTTTAAGAAAGTTTCTACTAGTAAATATTTAGTCAAATACTACTCGCCTATAGAAAATGAGCTATTTTGCCACACCCACTCTGGTACCAACCTTATAAAAATTGGGCGGATGACCTGTTGATCGACTCGATAACTCTCGTAAACTACAACCGATCTTAATAAAATTCGGTACTAGGCAATATTTTGCTAAAAGCTACTGTGTAATTAATAACCAGGGTTCGTATTTCGTGGATAATGAGTTGCCCTGGGTTACCCTGGGTTACCCACGGTTACCCATTATTATTGCCGCGGGGAATGGGAAGCGATGGTTTACCCATTACCCACAGGGTATGGGGAAAATAATGGGTAGCTACCCACGAAAATGAGGAATTTCCCATCACGATTACCCATTACCCTCAGGGCAATGGCGAAAATAATGGGTAGCTACCCACGACAATGGGGAATTACTCTTCACGATTACTTATTACCATCAAGGGAATGGGGCAAATAACCCATCCCCATTTTGGATCGAAAATATCAAAAAATTAGGAAAAATCTCTATATCTCGGAAACGGAGCGACCAATCGAAAAAATAACAAATTTTTGCTCATTTCTAAGGGGTTTTCATAAAGTGTTCCCATTCGTATGGAGAATTTTTCTTCGAAAAATCGGCAAAATAAGAAAATTGCTAAAATAAAAAAGTGGCCATAACTCGAAAACGGTGCGTCCAATCGAAAAAATAACAAAAAATTTACCCTGGGTATCCCATTACCCATCGTCGTGGGTAGCTACCTATTAGTTTCCCCATTTCCCTGAGGGTAATGGGTAATCGTGATGGGTAATTCCTCATTTTCGTGGGTAGCTACCCTTTATTTTCCCCATTGGCCTGACGTAATTTTTTTTGTGAGAAAATTTACTTTTCTTTAAGAAAAGGCACTTATTTAAGAAAAAGTTCTTGTTTCAAACTTTTTTCACTTTGGCTTTTCTAAATTTTCTTTTTATTGGGTTCAAAACTACAATATATACTAAATATTGGTTACAGGATCCACCTAGACAACTTCCCATTGAAAAAGGAATTTCCCAACATATGTTAGTCTGGACACAAACCAAAGCAAATGTACCCAACATAGTTGATAATACTGGGTTGTAGCATAATACATAGTGTTAAAACCAAAGTTGTTTAATTTTTTTTCATTTGGCCTCCATCCCGCAACGTGCGTTAAGAAACTTCGTTCATAAAATTTTTTATGTTTTTAGTTTAAATTGAAAAGTGCATTCTTACTGAGACAACCTTCACAAGTACACAGATGGCGATAGTTGGGATCCCTATTCTATAAGAAATATATTTAACTTCAAATTCCAAAATGACACAATGTATTGATTGTAATTTGTTTACAGGCTCCCAGTTAGAGACCAAGTACTCCCAACCCTCCAGCTGAGATTTTAAACCCTGTTGATATTCCATATGAAATTGGTTTCATTGCGACCTTTATATTTTTACATTAAACTAAGGAAATGTACTACGCAATATACGCAGGAAGCTGGGAAAGCCTTAAAAATGTATTTCTTTAGTATAAATTATTTCAAACCACAATCCTACCACACTGAATTACTATCCTATACATTTAACATCCATTTTTCCCCCGAATTATTAATATAAAACTGCCGGCTTTATTACCTGGAAGTTCTAATCCCACACGTATAACATTTATTGACAATTTTATAGGATTTTAATATTTTTTTCTTGCTTTTAATTTCCTTCCTCATCGGTGGAAAATGAATAAAATTCCCTGGCTACGTTAGAGAGCAAAAAAAAAGGTCGTAAAATTTGTTTATAGTCGGCTAGAAAATACCTAACCTGTTGTGTCTCCAAAGAGACCTTTTGCTTTAATAGACCTGATTTTTAATTAAAAAATGCCCCCCAAAATAGCGATTGTCTGTTTTGTCTTCGTTGGGAACAAAAAGAGTTTATGCCATTCCTTGTGGGATTAAGTACGGATGGACATAAAGGTACACGGGGGAATCTTTAATGACTGTAATGTTAATTTAGAAATTAAATTTTAAAATCTGTGGATTTCAGAGATTCTAAGGGATTGTTGTGTTTGGCAAAAGAAATATAGATTCAGGTTTTTATTGAAAAACTTAAGAGAGACATCTTGTTTATTTAAGGCACAAGTTAACAGTCGTGGAATTGATTGTCATCACCAAATGCCACATATATTTTGTATCAGTTCACAATGAGAGGGAGTATAATTTATCCTTCAACAGTACACAATTGTTAACTTCCAATCACATTATATATGACACAATATTGTCTGAGCTGTGACGGTCTAGCGCAGTGATGGCGAACCTATGACACGCGTGTCATTAGGTAACACGCTAAAAGAATATACGTGACACGCACTTTTTGAGTTTTCAAGACATATAATTTTTAAAATTTGTTGATTTTTTTGAACATTTTCGGAAATTTTTACTTTTTTTTGTTACTTTTACACACTGAAGACTTACCACTGCACACTTGTTATTTACGTTTTGCTTTCTTCATATATTTCTTCAATTGCAGGGTCGCCAACTCGCTGAAAAACACACATTTTTTCACCTGAAATTGTACCTATCCTAACTAAAAGTAAGGAGACATAGAGTTGCCAACCCAGTTCTTTTTAACGTTTGTCACCAACACCGTGATCTAACGGAGGTTTTTGCCCATGGCAATTATTGTAATAACCAGCTATAAAAGTGACTTGACATTCACACTACTGATTTAATAACCTGCTATAAGTGACTAATCTATTGGTAAGTTAGAATTAGAATTGATTGGTGACTAGTTTATTTGAATTGATTTTATATTTAACTATAGACCCCTTGATGACATGACATCGATTAAAAAACAAAAACTAGACAAAGAAGCTGGTGGAAGTGGAAGATTATAACTACCATGCAGATTGGTTTCCCAAATTCGGTGTTATGGAGAAAGATGGAAAAGTGTTTTGTATTGTTTGTAAAGAAGGAATTGTGTTACGTAGTTTCAATGTAAAACGGAATTTTGATACTAATAAGAATATTTTACTGTTGTCAAAAGAAGAGAAATCTGAACACTTCTCTCAAAAACTTAAACAATATCAGTTACAAACAACTAGTTTCAAATCAATGCTTACACGTAAAAACAACATTACTGCTGCTAGTTTTGATGTACTACAACTTATGGAGAGCCACTTTCTGACGGAGAATTTTTAAAATAAGCTTTTTTGTCCTGTGCCGAAAATTTATTTCATGATTCTAACAATAAGGACCAAATAATTAAGCGTTTTAAGGACTTACCTATTAGTAGAAATACAGTCAAGAACAGAATTTCAGTACTAAGCAATGATGTTTCAAATCAATTATTACTTACTTACTTATCCAGTCTCGGACAACCCCGGGGGGTCAGGGACCTTACAAAATGAAGATTACATATTTCGCCAACCAGTTCGATCTTTTGCTGTATTTCTCCAGTTGGCAATACCAAGTGTACGCAGGGATTCGTCAACCTGATCCCTCCAGCGGAGTCTTTGTCTTCCTATTTTTCGTCTTCCTTCGAGTTCGGTTTCGACAACCCTTCGCGCTGGTTCATCTTCATCCATTCTACTGATATGGCCTAGCCAGCGCAATCGCGTTATCTTGATCCGCTTAACTATGTCAATGTATGGATAAAGCTCATACAGCTCATGATTCATGCGTCGCCGATACTCGCCCTTGTGCACTATAGAGCCATACATTTTTCGGAGTATTTTTCTCTCGAAGACTCCTACAGATGTTTCGTCTGCTTGCGATAGGACCCAGGATTCTGCGCCATAAAGCAAGACAGGTTGAATGAGAGTCCGGTACAGCTGGACTTTTGTTACTCGAGAGAGGGCTTTATCTCTAAAGTGCATGCTTAGCCCAAAATAACATCTATTCGCAAGCACAATTCTCCGCTTGATATCGAGGCTGACGTTGTTGTTTTTGTTCACGGCAGATCCGAGGTACATAAATTCGTCCACTACCTCGAAGTTATAACGGTTATCAACGTTCACGCGTTGGTCCAATCGCGTGGAGGCTCTGTTCGTTGAAACCATTAATTTTGTCTTGTCCTCATTTACCGTCAGACCCACCTTTGCTGACTCCTTCTCAATTCTCGAAAAAACCGCAGTAACTTCTCTAATTATGCGCCCAATGATATCTATATCATCAGCATACGCGAGCAGCATGTGACTTTTGCTGCTGATGGTTTCATTCATGTTGACTGCAGCTTTTCTCATAATGACCTCCATTAAGATGTTAAAGAGATCGCACGATAGGGCCTGAGACCTCGCTTAGTTTCGAAAGATTCGGTAAGATCCTTACCAACTTTCACTGCAGATTTGGTGTTCATCAAGGTCATCCTGCAAAGGCGTATGAGTTTTGCAGGAATACCAAGCTCAAACATTGCTTCATATAGTTTCTCCCGTATCGGACTATCGAAGGCCGCTTTTTAATCGATAAATAGATGATAGGTTTCGATTTGTTTTTCGTGTGTCTTCTCCAGGATTTGGCGTAGCGTGAAAATCTGGTCAGTTGTCGATTTTCCAGGCTTAAAGCCACACTGGTATGGTCCAATCAGGTCACCGATAATTGGTTCAATTATTTGCCGATTTAAATCATGCTAAAATGTTTTCGATTTCTCTGGACGAAAGTACGGATGTCTCAGGATTGGCGCGTTCAGCAGTATATATGAGGTGTCCTGCTAAGATTATTATGATGGAGGATCTGCTTACATTGTTGACCTTGAAAGGAAAATCCACTGGACTGGGTATTTTGGACGAAGCAAAAAAGAGAAATTACAATCAAAGAGTATTGATCTGAAGAAAATTGTGTCAATCACAACTGATGGAGCTGCTTCTATGATAGGAAAGCATAATGGGTTTGTTAAGCACCTGAAACATGAAATTGAACACCCGTTACTTGAACTCCAATGTCTGATACATCAGGAAGCTCTTTGTGCCAAAAAAGAATTAAAGAAACTTGAAGACGTGTTGCGTGTTGTAAACAAAATTGTTAACTTTATAATTATTTATATTTGTATATTAGAAGAGGTCTAATCTCAATATTCTGGGTTGCTTATGTACAACAATGTACGCTGGCTTATTCGAGCTCAAGTTCTCAATCGATTCATATGTCCTTTGGGTGAAATAAGATTTTTGATGTGTTAACATCTATAGCGGTATATAGGGACTAAATCTATAAAAGTCAACACATGCAAACAACACACAGACAGGTTTTCTGCTGCTGCTAAAACCAGATTTTATGCTGCTGCTAAATCCAGATTTTCTGTGACTGCGACCGAGAATAATGACGTGTTAAACAAAAATGAGCGAGCAAGGGAGCAATGAAAGAGTGGTGTGGCAGGGGTGAGGCAAACGAAATTGTGTCTATAGCGTATGTATTAACATAATAATCTATGTATGTAAATGTGTCTGTTGCTGTTGTTGAACGGACATATAAAGCATAGCCACGCAAAATTTCATTTGCAATGGGCTTGCGCAGTCGACGTTATGGTGACACACTAATACGTCAGCCAGTTCGTACAAAGTATGTGTGTTGTTGTGTGTTTGGCTGTTTCGTTGCTGTTGATATGGCAAACATGTGGTTATGTGAGACACGTATACGTCAGCTACTTCGGACAAAGTGTGTGTGATGTTGTGTGTTTGGTTGATTTTAACTGAAACGTCATCATTTGTTTGAACGGCTTTTTAAATTCATTATATTAACTTCACCTGCCTGTATGTATGTAAGCGGAAAAACTTTGGATTGATTTTTAATCCTTCTCCGGTAGTCCAATCGAGCTGAAACTTTGCAGGCAAACTAATGGCGACGACAAAAATTAAATGTCGAAATATGGGCGGGATTGGGCGTGGTACCTCCCATACAAATCACAAATTAAAAATCCTTTATTTCTGCTCCTGTTAACGATATTTGAACAAAATCGGGTATGTTGGTTAGGTTTACATATTCTAAGATCTGGTGCAAATAAGGGCGGGATTGGACAAAGGGGCGCGGTCATATATTAAGAATTTATAGTCGAAAACTGTTTTTTTACGGGTTGATTTTTTACTATTGTCAAAGGTAAGTCAAATAAAATGTGGGTGCGGAGCACTCTCAGAGCAAATAGAATAATGACGTATTGTACGTATATAAAAAGAGAGCAACGAGAATTTTGTGAACTTGAATAGCGTATGTGTGAACATTACAATGTATGTATGTATGTTCATGCGTCTGTTGCTTTGCATTCTCTTTGTTGTTTCTGGGAAACAAAAAGCTTTAAGAAAGAAACTAATGACACATGTGCTTGCACTGGTCTTTAAATAATTTTAAATATTGATATTATTTAAATGTAACGTCATCATATGATTGAACGCTGTTTTTTATTTTCCCATGTAACATTCACACATGTGTTCATATAAATCGAACAGTAACCGTGTAGCACAAAGGTGTTAACACATCACCTGTGAGTTCGAACACTCATTGGTTTTTTTTTTTAATCGAGAAGGAGCAATATTTTCCAGAACTTACTAATTTAAATTGGCTAAGTAACTTAATGTTCTTCTGTGACCAAACACAACATTTTAATGCACTAAATAAAAAACTTCAAGGCCGTGGCCAGATCGTATTAACAACGTTTGGCCACATTAAAGCTTTTATATCGTAGCTTGACATATTTGCAAATGATTTAGTACCCGAAAAATTTAAATATTTTCCATCAATCAAGGAGCAATTCAAAGTTTCATCTTTTTATGCAGACAATATTGAAAACAAAACAGTAACTTTAAAAAAATATTGCATCATAATTAAGGAAACGAAAGTGTTATTTTGTGAAAGATTTAGTCAATTTCAAGAAATTGATTCAACATTACAATTTTTAATCTATCCACATAATAACGGGTCCGCCAAATAACTTTTTTTGAAAAAATATACTGAATATTTTATCAATTTTTTATTTTATTTGAAAGTACAGTCCTTCCGGTTAATAATGGAAAATAATTTCATTCAACTGGCTGCCTCGGCTGGCCATGCAGTAGCCTACACGATCGGTCCAATTTTAAAGCACATTATCGATTGTGTGCAGCAGTATTCCACCAATGGCTTCACGAATCTTGTCCTTTAAAGCGTCAATTGTCTCTGGGTTGTCGGCGTAACACTTATCTTTGGTTTATCGATAAGGTTTATTATCGCTTTGGTTTATCGATAAGGATGCCAGTTTCTTTCACTTTTTTCACAAGATAACGAACATACGGAGCTGACGGTGCTTCTCTTCTTCCAAAATCCGTACGCAATTTTCGCACACATTCTGCAACATTACCATTGATTTTCAAAGTAATGTCGCAATATTTCCCAGCGTTGTTCAAGCATATACACAACCATATTCGTTCAGCGGAAGGATAAAACTAAGTATCTGCCAAATCAGACATGAGCTAAGTGTTACCATTCACGAAATAAGCACTAGTTGAAAAAAACAACGTTAGATGGCGGACCCTTTACTAAGTTTGAAGATATACAGGTGACTTTCTTTAATTGGCTGAATATCGAAAATTTAGAAATGGGACTAGTTGAGTTCCAGAATAGTGTAATATGGACAAATAAATTCGTGGAATTAAATTGTAAATTAGAGGAAAGTTGTGAGTATACCGACAAATCATCATCATCACCAGAATCTTTGGAATTTGGATCAATCTTTGGATCAACTTATAATTGTGAGCAGATATTTCCCGCAATGAATTTTATTAAGTCCACTACAAGAAATCGTCTTGGAAATGATATATCTGCCGCTTGTGCGGCAGTAAAAGTTACAAAATATTCACCAAGAATTACTACATTGGCATCGGAGCAACAACAACAAATTTCACATTAAATTATGAATTAAAAATTATTTAATAAAAAGTTATATTAACTAATTATAATAAAAAATATAAAAAAAAATTTTATTTTCAACTTTTTATAATTTTTAGGTGGGTGACACGCGAACTATGTTTAAAAATGTTCAAAAGATTTTTTGACACACTTCTGGCAAAACGTTCGCCATCACTGGTCTAGCGCATAAGAATCTTATCTTAAAATTACTTTGACTACAGTAACATTTAGTCAACCAATTTATTTTAATTACGAACTTTTTAAACATTTATAATCGATACTGTTTGTACTTTTCCACTTTAATTTACATATTTCAAACAAACTGTCAAACAATACCAAATCTTCAACTTCACTGATGATAGCACCTTTGAATCATTTAAAAAAGCCACTGCGGACTAAAATTAGCTACGTCTTAAATATTACCAACGAAAACAATAGTATCACAATATTTGTAGGCAACCCACGTACAACAAATTCTGTCCAGTCCTTAAAGCTTTAGCCCTCAAAAGCTAAACACCTCAAAGTCCATTTAATATAATCCTCTATAAATTCCGCCACTTCTGCTATTCTCTTTCCACCAATTATGAAGTTTTAATTTTTTTACCCGCGTTAATTAACATCAAACGAAATAACTTTTCCAATTTGCCATCAGTATAACAAAATAAATGGAAAAATAACGAATAATATGTCCTTTTTACGGGAAAATAATTTCAACGAATTGCAATCACGTTCTTCAAAATAAAAAAGCGACACCATCAAACGGAATTCATTGGACTGTAACAGTTGACCACCTGAACGTATAAGTGTAATGACAAATTAATCATACGCATCGATGAAAAAATTTTGATTTTTATGATAAGAAAGGAAATAAAGTGTACAATTGGATGATGTACGATCGGTACAAAAAAATCAAGTAATAAAAATCAAACGTTGCATGCAAATCAATCACAATCGATTTCAGGAGAAATACAAATATTTAACAGAAAATGTTCAACACAACCTAAATGTGGGTGTCAAGTATAGCGTATTGCATTTATTTTTTATTGTATTATTCAAGTTCAGGACCTTTCAATATCACTATTAATAGAGATATAGTTTTTTACAAACAATTTTGCAAATTGCATCCTTATGATTCGTGGTAAACCGCATAGTTATAGATCAAGCCACAGATCTTCAGCAGCGGTTGTTTGGAATAAAAAACCAAATGAAAAGGAAAACCCATAAAACTGAAGCTTTCTATGCTTGTGCTGGAATTATGAACCTTTCAGTGAGTGTTGGTACTTAGGGATCTTCGATCGATGCTAATTCGCATATGTCAATTTCATAATTCAGTTCCAATATATACGATTGACAACACTATACAACAAAATTTTGGTTTTTGCTTTGGCGGTGGACGATTCCTACCGCCAAATGATCACAATATGCGAGTATAGTCAAATCCCAAAAATTTAGACAGCTGTGTGGCTACACTTATCATCTATAGGCACGGGCAGGGCAATCTATCAAAGTGAACACATGCAAACAACACACAACGTTAGCATCACATACGTGGTTATTATACAACAGTAGTTTCTGCCTGACAATGAGTATGATGGTATTAATGTAGCAGCAGCGAAGTAACAAGCAGGTCGTCGTCGCCAAAGACTATTGAATAGTATAGAGAACTCATTTAACGAATTGTATGGCAAAGCACTGGCGACATCTGGCGAATGGTTCAAAACGTATTACACTATTTTTGTCATAACTTGGTCCATTCATAATTTTGATGTGAAATATTGATGCTTTTTGGAACATTTATGCTTTTTGTATTGTTTTACGTGATAACATTGTCGACATGGTGCATTTATACTGAAATATTATATAAAGAGAATAAATCTCGTTTATGCACTTTTACTCAGACTCTCTACATGAGAGCCAAGAAAGAGTGCAATAAGTTCTCTATATTATTCAATACTTTCTGTCGTCGCTCTGTTTATGACAAAACAAAAACAATTATTTCAGTGAGCTAAATATTGATGTATGTATTTGAACAATATTATGTCTCATATTGAAGCAGATGTAAGAAAAAAGAAAGTGCAATAGCAAAAGATCCTTCAGCACAAAAACTATTCTTTTTGATTTTCCAATGTAATATTTACTAATATGTTCATAGAAATCGAAGAGGTACCGTGTAACAAAAATGTGTTAACACATGGCCCGTGAGTTCGAACACGCATTAGTTTTTGATGTTTTAACATCTATAGGCGCGGGAGGGACAAAACTCACAAAGTGAACACATCCAAATACAGATTGTCCGACTGCGACCACAGATTGTTTGGCATTAAACTCCTCCGAAATGGCTGGACTAATTTGTATGAAATTTTGTGTGCATATCGGGTAGGTCTCAGAACCGGCCAACATCTATTTTTCATACCCCTAAATAATAAGGATGACCAACCCCTCAATGGAACACAGATTTGTCCGAATGCGAAACACAGATTCTCGAACTCCGAACAAAAGCACACACTCATGTGCTTGCACTGCTCTTTAAATAATTTTAAGTATTTGCCAATGTGTTCATAGAAATCGAACAGGTACTGTGTAACAAAAAGGTGTTAACACATCGCCCGTGAGTTCGAAAAAATTTGAATTTTCTTATGCGATGCAGTCCGAAATAAATTTAAAAATCGAGAATAAATATTGAATTGATCGAATTCTTGTGATAACATGGCTTCAGTAAAATGTTACAAGGATTATTTTCGTAGAATATCTGAATACTCTACTTAAAAGTTTAAAGGGTCCTGTTCGTCCTTTGTGCCGAAAAAACAGCAGTGGAGGCGGCGGCGTAA
The DNA here is from genome assembly GCA_963931995.1 of Phaonia tiefii. NCBI lineage: Eukaryota > Metazoa > Arthropoda > Insecta > Diptera > Muscidae > Phaonia > Phaonia tiefii. Next base: position 127,060,211 of record OZ008371.1, read on the forward strand.
AGGTATAGTCCAATCAATTGAGATCAGGGTCAAATGAGGCTGTTCTAGTAGCAAAACGCCTACCCGCGATAGGTGAAGAGATCAACGGGGATCACACATCAAAACTCCAACGAACAATGGAGGCCTAGGCAGTTACATGATTGAATATATCCGAATATCCGAACGCCACCCTAGGATGCGTAGCAGGATGAGACCTTGGCTCAAACGCAAACTGAAAACAGCTGTTATTCGGATGACTCAAAGCTAGGGTAAAGAACAGCTCAAGGATTTTTCATTGCAAATCCGACAACCTACCGAAAACCTACATACCTAATATGAAACCTACATACACCTCCTGGATCACAATAAGAACTTCCAGTTGAAGTTCAGGCGATTAAGGAATGCATTAAGTGGCTCGACTACACTACGGGGTGAATGTCGAGGTGAATATCATCACGGATAAACAGTTTTCAGTTAAACCAATATCATCTGAGACTGTCAAATCTAGAACGGATCTTGACGGCAAAACGATGATCAATTAATATTCCGCACACGACAGACTTAACATCACTTGGTACCCGGCACACAAAGGATTTATAGGTAATGAACGTGTGAACATTCTGGCAGCAACGGCCAGAAAACTTAAAACAAATTCAATGCTGTAATGCAACCAATTCATTAAAGCAATGAAATACTGCGAAACAATGAAATACTGCAACTGCAAAAATGAAACGTATTCATTGCATCAATGAAACTTATTCATTGCAACAATGATTGCTGCAACGTGATAAATTCGTTGCAATAACGAAATAAATTCATTGCAGCAACAGCCATACTTTCATCATATTGACGAAAAATGTGCAGTTAATTAACACATATTCATAGCGGGGATGAAATTCTACATCAGATTACATTCGATGACAAAAGTTTTTGGGGTGGTGAACTTGTTTATCCTTGGGACGATGAAACAAATTAACTGCAAGGATGAAACTTATTCATTGCAACAATGAAATTTATTCATTGCAACAAGGAAACTTATTCATTGCAACAATGAAACTTATTCAATGCAACAATGAATCTTATTCATTGCAACAATGAAACAAAATCATTGCAACAATGAACAAATTCACTGCAGCAACGAAACAATTTCGTTGCAATAATGATACAAATTCCCTTCAGCAACAACCATACTTTCATCACATTGACGAAAAATTTCCGGTTAATGATAATAGTTTCGTAGCGGGGATGAAATTCTACGTAAGCTCACATTCGACGACAAAAGTTGTTGGGGTGATGAACATTTTCATTCTTGAGACGAGACGTTTCCGTTGAGTGTATTAGTTCAGATAAACAATTCAACAAGCTTTTGTGTAGGAGAAATGATATAACTGTCGCCGTCAACGTTAAATAAGCTTATGAAAAAAAATGTTAGTGGAAAAATAAAGACTTTTTCAGTAAACGCGATTTAACCTTCAATGTTTGGACTTTAATATGTCACTTTAGAAAGGTGCTAGGCCGCTTATTTGGGGTGAAGATAGTTACCACATATAACACGCAATGGAATTGCGCGCTATTTTGTCTTCTAGTGTATCCTAAATTTTATGAAATATCAAATAAAGTTTGAAAGTCTATTAACAGCCAACCTAAAAATAATAAATAGCACAAGTTGTTTGGTAATATATCAAACAAAATCCTAAGGATCTGTGTTTTTTTTTTTCTTAATCTTTGTACTAAATATAAAATGGTCTTGTGCTTGAATATCTTTGAGAATTTAAAAATACATTCTAAGTTAAAAAATTTATCTTTCAACTGACCACAATGTTCTTCCAGTTTTGTACTAAAATAAATTTGCCTCTTCGCTGGTTTTCAATATCCCTTAATCATACTACAGTCGAGCGCAACTTAATTATACGTACATTATTTGTGCTTCCAATCCAAGCACTTGTTATTTCTTGCTCAAAGGAACTCTCTTTTCATTTTCCTACGAAATATAATTCCATTTTGCATAATACGCTTGAAACAAGATTTCATTTCATATTAAGTCTAGAGGAAAATATGAAAACAAGACATTAATGAAAAAAACAAGAGGAGCCATTAAAAGCCAACTGAATGGAGATAAATGTATGATTTCTCATTCCGTTTTTATGAGTTTGAAAGCCAAGGCTAACGTTAACGCCACAGTATCTGGTACGAGTAACAAGGCTCGTAAGATGAACTGCTTCGCATACATATATCTAAATTAACTTTCATCTCTCAAGAGGTTTACATTCGTTCTCCTTGTTCATTCTTCTGTTTTCCTGACCTCTATATTTATTTGTTTTGCTGCTGTTTCTTGTGTTTTTTTCCTTTTCAGTTTCTTTATGTTTTCCACTTGTTTTTTGTTTTCCAATACAGCGTAGGTTCTTATACGCTTCACTCACTTTAATTGCTTTCTCTTGCCATATCTCTTTTTCATCTTGGGCTCAGTTTGTTACGTATCCCTTATACTTGATTTTCTTTTTTTTTCAACGGCCCAGTGGATTTTCAGGTCTTAAGATGCTGTGGGCTTGTAAGGTATTTTAACGCTTAACAGAAGTAGATTTGTTAGAGATTATTATTATTTTTTTAATATCGGATTTAAGTAGACCGAACACTTTCTGCTTTGCACGTCAGATTCACAGTCTAGAGGAGACGACGAACACGTTTCGATTAGGAACAATGAAACACGGACCCTTAGTAGTTGTTTATTTTGAAGAATATCCTTTAAATTAGTATAACATAATAAATAAATATACAACATAATATCTTTACGGAAAAAACTCAAAAAATTCGTCCTAAAAATTATTATAAAAATATTCGAAAATATTTTTTAAAAATGATCAACTCTAAAATGACATATCTTGAGATATTTTCATCATTTCCCTTATGGGAATTTTTATTCGGTCTGCTTTCCAATACTCATGAATTTATTCAAGCTCAAGACCTTTTTAAATAATATAAAGCTTATTATCTTTATATTACTTTCAAAAAAGTCGAGCATAAAAATGTTCCAATGATACCAAGGCTGTCTGTATAGCTATTTCGGATCTTGCCAAGATCTTCAGCAGCAGACGTTTTTGGTATGTTTTTGGTGAATTCTTCAAAAATATATATCCAGAAACACTCATCATATTAATGAGAATTCCTTTATATACTCGTTTGAAGAATACCAAGCACTACCATTGGAACACCTTCATGCACAACTATTTTTATCATGCCGTAAAACCATTGGTTTTAATCAGACATGATGTGTTTTTGTTATGTCATTACAAAAAAACAACAAAACAGAGGGTTGCCATCAACAATATTATTGTTTCAAGCTCGAGGTGCTCATCGTCATTTATATGCGATACTAGCTGACCCGGCAGACTTCGCTCGGCCTACTAAAAGTATTCAATGATGTTCACACATTTTATATAGGAAAACACATCATCACAAAAGTGTGCATAAAACGGAAATGCGTATATATTTTTCGATGTTTTTTTTGGAACGAAGTTATGGGCTAAATGAAAAAAATTAAACAACTTTTTTTTTTATCAACTTTATTACATCCCAGTATTATCAAATATCTTGGGTACTTTTGCTTTGGTTTGTGTCTAGACTAACATATGGAGGGAAATTTCTTGTTTAATGGGAAGTTTCTAGGAGGAGCGCCTGTAATCAATATCTATCTAAATATCTATACATATATTAGTATAGCTGGACCTGGCAAACTTCGTTTTGCCTTCAAAGTTTTTGTAATGCCCTAGGGTGAACAAAATTATTTTGTTCCATTATGTTTGCAGTAAATGAATATATCTGCTGGCGTTCCGACACGGGATAATGCCACGTTTAGATGACAAAGGGCAAATAGACCTGTAGAATGTAAAATAACTATTTGTTAAAAGTATTTGTTTTGATTTCGATCGTGTGCTGATTTGTCTAAATAGCTTCTCATTATACTATAATAGCTGTACCCGTTGCGCTCCGCTACCACTGAATTGTAATTTTAATGAATCACAATTTTGTTATTTTTTTTCTATTTATTCAAGTGCTCTAGGATATACAATATGTCTAGTTTTGCCATCTGGTGCAAATGGTTTACCTACACGGAAGGTTTACCTACACGTGAACATGCAACATACATATATTGTCCGTGGGAAAACACGGATTTCTCAAATTTAAGCGACTGTCCTTTCGCTTTATTAATGGTCATCGCAAATGGCAACAGAATCGGAAACTGGAATTTTTTGAAATGGATGGGCATGTCTGTAGGTATCATTGGAATGCGTGGAATCAGTACATCGGTTCGTTTATAAGTTTCAGTGATTATAGTAGCCTCTATAAGATTATTCTGAATTTTTGATGTGCTAACATTTATAGCGGCATATAGGGACTACATCTATCAAAGTCAGATTTTATGCTGCTGCTAAAACCAGATATTATGCGGCTGCTAAAACCAGATTTTCTGCGACTGCGAAAGAGAATAATGACGTGTTAAACAACAATGAGCGAGCATGCTATGGCCAAACAAAGCGAGTCATTTGATGTTCAGCATTGCCCGGTGTAGACAAAAACAAGTAGAAACGGTGTTAAGTTCGGCCGGGCCGAAACTTATATACCCTCCACCATGACAATTTACACTCACGCTCTCCACTCTTTGCATTCCCTTAACAGTTTTTCTTTTAGGTACCCCCCCCCCCCTACACCCATCACCCACACAAACACTCAACGACACAGCAAGCACAAATAAATCACCAACATATCAGTAGTAGTATTAGTAGTTGTTGTAGGTGTTGTTGTTTTTTTTATTATTGTGAAAGGTAAGTCCAATAAAATGTGGGTGCGGAGCACTCTCAGAGCAAAGAGAGTAATGACGTATTATACGTATATAAAAATGAGATAGCTAGAGAGCAACGACAATTTTGTGAACTTGTGTAGCGTATGTACGAATATAACAATGTATGTATGTATGTATATACAAGTGTCTGTTGCTTTGCATTCTTTGACTTTTGTGGGAGAATGAGCAAGAAAATAATGACACATGTGCTTGCACTGGGTCTTTAAATAATTTGAAGTATTAATATTATTTAACTGTAACGTCATCATATGATTGAACGCTGTTTTTTATTTTCCAATGTAACATTTACGAATGTGTTCATAGAAATCGAACAGGTACCGTGTAGCAAAAAGGTGTTAACACATCGCCCGTGAGTTCGAACAGTCATTGGATTTTTTTTTTAAAAATTCATTACTGGGATTACGATATTTAGGATGCTCTCGAAACTGACCTCAATGATATTCATATTAATTCGTACCTGTCCTCACTTTCTTAGCGTCATAGTCTGACCTTTTAATAGCCGTATTTTTATTGGTTTTCCCCAAAAAGTAATTTGCATCATATGAGTAGTACATATATGTATGTACCGAACCTCACATTCCTACACTGTATCAAATAATTCTCCGCACAACTGGCAGTTGTGGACATATTTCAATGTATCTCAAAATATATATGGCCGATATGATTCAAATATTTTTTTTTAAAGTTAGAAGCATTGAACTTTAAAAAAAATGATTTAAATCGAATCGGCCTTATATTTTTTGAGATACATTGAAACATGTTGACGGACAATTGTTAGATATAAAAAATAAATAAATTGTTAACCAATAAATCCCATGAAGGGACAGGGGAGAGCTTCTCACAATCACTGAGCTGTGCGCTTTCCAGTTTTCACTCACTGATTGGGACCTACAGTTTTACACCGATTCCAAACGGTATTTTGTGTTGCTTTTTTCATGGCTATATACTCGATAGTGTCGTCGTCACTATGCGAGGTGAGCGCCGCCGAAACAAATTTTTTTTGAGATGGTCAGAGCAAACCCATGATCTCATGTACAAGAGGCGCGCACACTACCCATTGCACCACCGACGGCCACAATTGTTTGATATAGTATATGTAATAGTCAAATATTGACGCGTGTGGGCAGCACCTCAGCCCTTTTTGCCAACTTGCTTCCAAATAGCCTGTTCGTGTACGTAGGTCAACTGTAACATCCTGTGCAATTTTCAGGACGATCAAACTATTATTATGACTGCTATAACGGTTTATTTTAAAAGGGGCCTGGTACATCCCACTACCACTCTGGCTGTAATTCATAATGTATCAACAACATATATACCAAATCTCATCTTCATACCTCTGATAGTTCATGAGATATAGCCATTTTAAATTTCAAATGGTATGGGCGGTGCCACGCTGCTTTATCCAATCACTACCAAGTATAACCCAGGACTATCAGTAGATCATCAGTACCACATTGTAACAATCGGTACATTAGAAAAGCCGTCAGTGTGATTTTTGAAAAGGGGGCGTGGCACCGCCTACTTACAGCCTGGCTGTAATTCATACTGTACCAACAACATATGTACAAAATCTCATCTTCTTACCTCTGATAGTTCATGATATACAACCATTTTAAATTTCATGTTGTATGGGCGGTGTCACGCCCTTTTGTCCAAACATTTCCAAATATAACCAAGGATTGCCAGCAGGTCATCAGTACCCCATTGTGAAATTTTCATAACAATCGGTATATTATAAAAGTCGTCAGTGTGATTTTTGAAAAGGGGGCGTGGCACGGCCTTGGTCACCCTTATCATTAAGGGGTTTGAAAAATAGATGTTTGCCGATTCTCAATCCTACCCGATATGCACACAAAATTTCCAGCCGTTTCGGAGCAGTAAGGTAACTAACATTGTGACACGAGAATTTTATATAAATACAGATTAAACGAAAGTCTACTTTCCAATTTGTTGTTATCAGAATTACATATTAAATTAAGATATTCATATTAAATTCATGCAGACATTTAGATACTGAAATGCTTTGAATCTTAATATAGAAATCAAATACTGAATTCCATACCCCCATTATCACCACCTTCAGTTGGCATAAAAGTTAAGCTGGTATGGAATTTAAAAATGTTGTATGTTAGTTTTATCTCCAAGTAGATATTGCGATAATGTACCTTAAAAAACAAAAAAAAATCATTAAAAATTTTAAAATTGTCAATTGGGGTATTCTGAAGTCAAAGCGATTAACTCCACTTTTCCAAAATATTGAATTTTTGGCTTCAGGAGTTTAAACTGAAACAAAACTCTTTATTACAAAAAAACCGGCATCGTGAATGAGCGTATCACTGAGTGGTAAATTTTATTGAGGCCAATGAACTCGAAATAAATATATTATTTCAGTAGCCAATCCGAGTAACTCCATACTCGTACTAATGTAAATATCTGTAAAAACAAAATTTGTTTGGTCTATATGAGGCTCGAACGAAGCACAGTAGTTCGAAATCAATTTTTTTTTTTGGAATTAATTCTGTATATTGTGAACGGAATATGATATCGTGATGAATTTCACGTGCTTGGTTGGTCTGGTTGGTTGGTATATGTGGTTGGTAAAGATACTGTTTAGCATCAATTAGTGTATTGAGACACCGCTTTGCAAACCACCCCACTCTGGCGATTCTAATGTACAGTGTATATAAGTATATCCAACCTTTTAATCGGAGATACCTCATTAGATCCCCTAGGTCTATCTCGTGTATCTCAGTGAGGTTGTGCATGAAGCGACGACCTATAGTCTTTAGGCGTCTATTCATTAGAGGTGGGCAACTGCAGAGTAGATGTTCCACCCTCTCCTCCTCTTCTGCGTCTTCGCAGGCACAGCAGTGCTCGGTCAACAAGGCAATTAGCTTTTATATGTTCCTCAGGGAGTTAGTCCGGTGAATGTTATATTCTGGCCATGTGTTTCTGGATATCCCATCTGGTTTCCGTCATATCCCGTCTGGTCTTTGCTCGTTCAAGGTAATGCAGGAAAACCGAGGTAATGCTGACCGACCCTATAGGCATTGCGACTGGCACCATATGGGGTTCGGTGGAAGAGGATCCTGCCCTGGCTCGTTTATCTGCCATTTCGTGCCCTATTAGACCCTTGTGGCCTGTCATTCAAGTACGAACAACAATGGCCAGCCGTCGCAGCTCGACATTCACTAATGAGTTTAGATGCAGTGTCGTGAGATTTAAGTGACAGGAGAGCCGCCTGGCTATCTACAAATATTCCAATGCGCTCTGTTCTCCGTTGTAGTATAAGTGCGGCACAGACTTTCTTGCTAGCCAGTACCACCGCTTGGAAAAAGCTGCACTTGTCCAGGAATTTGAATGATAAATTGAGGCCTGCCTCTTCGGAGAAGACACTTGAGCCCGTTCCACATTCCCTTTTGGATCCGTCCGTAAATCCTTTTGGTGTCAAAACCTGTTAGTGGTTCCCCTCTATCCCACTCTATTCTCCTGGGATACCTGACATCGAATAGGTTATCGAAAGTCAATCAGGGGATGCAGCAATCGGTGGTTATATTGTGTTCTCTTGGGATTACTTCACATGTATACTTCGCATGTCCATATGTGTTGCTCTTCCAGATTCCAAGAGCATTTGGTCGGGTAGGACTCCAGGCCGCACTAAGTGTTATGTGAAGGTCAATTTGTATAAGAGAAAGTATTGCATTAAGGGCTTTAGCTGGACACCTCCTCACTACCCCTCTTATACTGATGCAAGCTGATCTCTGCACTCTATACAACAGTTTCATGGTGGACGTCTTCCTCGCGACAGGCCACTATACCATTGCTCCTTAAGAGAATATAGGTCTCATTATACTACTATATATCCATAGCACCATTTTCGGTCGGAGACCCCATCGGCTTCCGCACATTTTCCGACAAGCGTAGTACGCAACGGTTGCTTTCTGTGCGGGGTGCTCTATGTTACGCTTTCAGAATAGTTTAGGATCTAGAATCGTGAGTTGATAGTGGAATATCTTTTCCACTTACCCGAGGAGAATTAAACTTTGGTATCTTAATTTAAAAAGCATGACCTCAGTTTTTGATAGATTCGCTCCAAGACCACTTTTCGTGGCCCAGTCATTAATAGATTTCAAGGCCCCATCCATGATTTCGCTCAACACGAATGGGAACAAACCAGACACCATTATTACCATGTCATCCGACTCCGCCACGGTTTTGATCCTCATATAGTCCAGTTTTCGTAGTATATTGTTGATCACGAGTAAACAAAGTTGGGGAGAGATGACTCCACCCTGAGGAGTTACCCTTTACACTCGCTTTGATGACTCGCTATTTCCCAGAGAGGCGTTGATAATTCTGCTTTGCAGTATTATCATTATTCAGCTCCTGAGGAATGTTTCCACGCCTAGATCTTCAAGTGATTCTGCTATAGCCGCTGAACTCACAATATTGAATGCACCATCAATATCCAAGCAGGCCGCGATTGCATATGGTTTGTGTTCTAAGGACCTCTCAATAGTTCTAACGACATCGTGACGGGCTGTATCGGTTGAGCGGGCTTTTAGATATATTTTTTCCCGCTCTTTTTACATTTTACTTCAGTAAGGTTAGCCATTTCATCATAGAAAGATATACGAGCTAACAACGAGTCGAAATTATTAAAATTTACTACCGAAATTTGGAGTCAGTGGCCTCAACTTTAAGAGGCCAACTTTAAGAGGCCTCAACAATCAGCGATGAGGCTCATTTCTGGCTGAATGGCTTCGTCAATAAGCAAAATATGTGCTATTGGTCAGACAGCAATCCACACGTAATCCATGAGTCATCATTGCATCCCGAAAAAATTACGTTTTGGTGCGGTTTATGGGCCGCCGGCGTCATTGGGCCGTACTTCTTCCGTGATGATCAAGACCGGCACATTACTGTGAATGCGAATCGCTACCATTCAATGATAACCGAATATTTTTGGCCCCAATTGGATAATATGGACTTGTAGGACATGTGGTTCCAACAGGACGGCGCCACAAGCCACACAGTGAACGCCACAATCAATTTATTAGAAACCAAGTTTGGTGAACGTGTTATCTCACGAAATGGCCCAGTCGATTGACCGCCTCGGTCGTGCGATTTGACGCCGTTAGATTATTTCCTGTGGGGCTACGTCAAGTCTATGGTCTATGCCAGCAAGCCAGCGACGATTGATGAACTTCGTACGAATGTCGAACGTGAAATTGCAGCAGTATCGGCCGATTTATGCTTGAAAACCGTCGAAAATTGGGTTCAGCGTCTGGACTTCTGCAAGCGTGCCCGTGGTGGCCATGCAAAAGAAATCGAGTTCCACACATAATGGCATCGAACGTACTTTCACAGGAATAAAGAATTTCATTGGTATCTAAAACCGGTTTTATTTTATTTAAAAAAAACTTTTGTAGCGCTCTTATTGAAAAACCCGTTATATAAACTATTCCCGGATATTGACCCTATCGTCCTCCGATGGCTCTTTTAAATGAATATAGGTCCACTGTGGCTCTGCTGGTCCTATGAGTAGGCTGCTTGACTTGAATGTAAGCCTTCTGTCGAGAATCACTTATAGATATCTTACACTATCCTTTTGGCAATTTTTCTAACACATAGAGACAAAGAATGAATATGTGGAACCTTCTGCTTTCTTGTAAAGAGAACGACCTCGGGTTTCTCTAGATTTATATCCAATCCATTCTCCGTGGCCCGCTTTGAAAGTCTCCTGATTACGTTCTGGATCACATCTCTGCACACGGGAGTTATTTTCCCTGCAGTGGAATTGCCAGGTCATCAGCATATGTTAAGAATGTGCAACCTAATACCTCTGAATCTAGCAAAGCACTATTGAGTTCTAAATTCCAGAGAATTGGGGAATAGACTCCCCCCATGGGGTGTGCCTCTATTCTCATTTCGTAGGGACATGGGTATAGATAAAATTAATGATCCCCTCGTCAGCACAAAGTGTCGATAGAGCCGATTTTATGGAACCTGGTAAGACATCAGTAAACAAACCCTCTATATCGGCAATTGCGACAAGAGTGAAAAACTCATGTAAGTCCACAGTTTGCCAGGTATGGGCCGAAACGGGTGAAAAACTACAGAAAATATTAAAATTTGCCAATATTGTTGCAATTTTTGGGGCACTCGATGCAATTTTTTGGGGTCAGTTTATTTTGCACTTTTTTCACTATTTCCATTTCGTGTGTGCTGTCACTGCCAGTTCTGGCTGTGAAACTGATTCCAATTTTACTGGGTTTTTATCATAGAGTAAATGTCATATAGAGGAACCATCTGGCTCATCTAGATTGGGGTAGTTCATGAACTATCTAGTTTATTTAAAGTGACTAGACATCATCCAACCGAACAAAATATACATGCTCCATCGGGCGAGTATTTTGGTGATTGTTATGTCCGGTCATCTTAAATAAACGAGTTGGAGAACTAGTCAACACTTGACTGATGTTCCATTTCACAATATTCGTCGTTAGGTAGTTGTTATAAAGATATGGTCGACGCAAATGAACTTACATCAGGTGGAGTTACTACAACTGCTGACTTAAGTTTTTGAAGTCATTTTGGTGAAGAACTACACAATCAATAATAATGGCCCCAGCGACATATTAAAGGAACCATGTACACTTTTGCAAGCACTGTTTTCGTGAATTGAAGATCTGCTGCTTTTTCCTTAGTGTCTGTCTCGATCGAGTTTTCAGCAAAGAAACCAAAATTCAACAAATTCAAAATTCCAAAAAAAAAACGAAACAAAAATCTGAATTTTCGAACCCAACCACTTTTGGCTGTTATAAAATTTGGACAGTAGTTTCTCCTCATCAATTCGAATTTTATGATATCAGAATTGAGTCAAAATTTAAAGCAGTTTTTGTTTTATGGTTCGTGGAAGTAGGTATTGTATGCCACTTTCTGAAAAAAGGACCTGACTTAAAAATGGCATATGTTTTGAATGCGTTAATGGATTTCAAAGACTTGGATACCATTTTAAAGCTTGCAAAATCTGTTTTTATACTAAAACTAAAGTTTTATTTTAATTTACTAAAGCTTCATAATGCTGGTAAAATTGTATAAACACAAAGCATAATTAATTTTTGTTTTAATGAAAACTTCAACAACTCAGTCAAGCAATACCGAATTTTTAAACGTTTCACTCACTGGGTTTCTTTATAAAGTAATGTGTGAAATAGTGTGCGCGGCTCTTGTACATGAGATCCTGGGTTCGAACCCGGCTCTGACCACCTTCAAAAAAAATTTCTTTCGGCGGCGGTCACCTCGCATAGTGACGGCGACACTATCGAGTATCTAGCCATGAAAAAGCTTCTCAAATTACCGTTCGGAATCGGTGTAAAACTGTAGGTCCCAATCAGTGAGTGAAAACTGGAAAGCGCACAGCTCAGTGATTGTGAGAAGTTCTCCCCAGTCCCTTCATGGGATGTAATGGGAAACCATTTATTTATTTGTTATGTGTGAAATCATCGCCGAAGTTGAAAAATTAAAAATATATCTATTTTCTGGAAAAATTCGCACAGACTTCACATATTTATCGCCATAAAATTTCACTGTAAGTGTCAGATCACTTCAAAGCACAAATCTTAGCCCAAGTGCTAGATAAAAGATGAAATATGACAAAATTCATTATATTATGTGGACTATATTAAATGGAAACAGCGAAATGACAAAATTAATTATTAACCCTTAGATGATACTTAATTTCTAGCACTTGGGTTAAGATTTGTACTTTGTAGTGTTCGGACACATATAGTAAAATTTTATGGCGATAATTTTTGTAGAACATTTTGACCACGCTACCCGTCATTTTGGAGCAGTTTTTTGCGAGTTTTCAAAAAAAAAGTTAAAATTATGGTTATACGTGGCAGTTAGAGGGTTAATTTCTTCCACAAAAGTGTTAATCTGAATCTTTTCTATAAAACTTCTGAACATATTTTGTACCTCAGATGTAAGGAACACACAATTTTGCATGCCGATATGTTGCAGGAAAGTTCTGAGGGACGGAAACTTTGACCCACCCTAAAAAAAATCTGATCAGATCTGGCAAAACGCCGATACACGTATATTTTTTTTAGACATTTCTACCAGAATCCGTGGACAGAAGCCCATAATTTTTTTGGTGTCGCACAGTGTAATTAAAGCCATACTTTTCAACATGCAACGCCCATATGCAACCACACCAAATGCCGTAAATTTAATGAGAAAAGTGCTTCCTCTATACCATATTTACTCTATGGTTTTTATACATCCAAATGTGTGTTTCTCGTTTTTAATTTCGGGTTTTTTGGTAGAAGCTCTTTATAATTTTACGTGCGAAGAGGGGGGAAAACACAGATAAATTTCCGCAAAGCCACAGACTAGTCCACACAAAATATGGAAATGTTTTTTTTGTTCCATTTTTTTTTTGTTTTGCCAGATTGCAACGAGTACTTATCTTTGGATTAACTTTTTTTCTTCCCCATCTGTTCAGCATAAATTCCATACATATTTGGCTTTATATTGTTCTGTTTTGGGTGTGGAGATTTTAATGTTTTGTTCAAGATTTTTCGGAAAGGATATCATATGAAAAAGGAAGAAGACCATTATTGAAATACTAAAAGTGGTCTTGTGATTTATGGGAGTGTGAGAAGATTATTCAGCAGTGAATATTGAAAATCGATATTTTGTAAAGGGTATGAAGCAATTTAAATTTCTATAGATTTTGACTTGTTTACAATTTATAATATAGGGTGTATGTATGTAGGTTACAGATTTAAGGAAGTTGAATTTCGTTCAAAGCGATGTGACACAAAAGTTGACCTTCGAATGTAAAACAATATGAATCTTGTATTTGGAAAAACAAACACTTTTTGTTACTAAAGTTTAAGTTTGCAATCTCCAAGCATTAGTCCCACAATAAAAAAAAATTACACGAGGTGTCAGGTGACACCCGGTTGGAACAAAGTTCCTTTCGCTATATATTATATACTAGTTAGTTCCAACACCCCTATTCCCCTACATTCAAATTGTAACCACAAAATTGTTACAAAGTTGTCAGCATTGTTTGTATCTGGTACAAAAATGATGTACAAGTAGACAATTAAAATTTCTCTTCACTCAAATGCCAACAAACAAAACGAGTGAAACCCAAGTCATTCTCTGGTCTCTCTCTTATATAAATATAAATTCTAACCATGTTGAAGTAAAATTACATAAAATTTGCAAAAAGTATGAAATAATCAAGATATGACGCGAGAAAGAAATGCGTTTGAGTGAATTTCGAGCACTTATTGGTTCTCTTTTACTAGGGTTGCCAAATTACGCGCATCTTCTGGTCGTCCAATTCTAAATTGTCTTTGTCTGGTATTCACGCAACACGGTGACAACTAACACTATCAAAAAGCTGCTCCTGTATTGTAGTATTCAATGAAGAGAGTAAGAGAGAGAGTAGAGAAGTACTAGGGTTTCACTCGTTTTGTTTGTTGGCATTTGAGTGAAGAGAAACTTTGACTGTCTACTTGTACATCATTTTTGACCTCACAATAACAGGTTGTCAAAAGCAGGGACAACAAAACAAAAACATATGGTTTTCTGCACAAAATGCACGCGGTAAAAAAAAAGAAAAGTAAGTATTTAATATATTTATGTTTTATTGAATTAAAATTAATACATTATAATTTGAGCGCACCGCAAAAGCACAGCTGGAATGCTATATTAACTTCCTCAAGGAACATCCAGAGATGCTAAGCTGAAAGAATCCACCTGCGAATCCGCGGCAAATAGAAGTAGAAATTTACTTTAGCGCCAAGACTCTGATCTACATCAAAATTTCACCACCGACAAAAGCTTCTGCGCTGAGTTCAAAAAGTTGTTTTCTCTCCCGCGGTCGGTCCAACTTCTTGAGCTACAAGCCTTTAAAGCTTGAGTATATAATCCTACGTATCTCAGGTATTTGTAATCCGATCTAATTTAAATAGGTATCACTACAAAGGTCTTTCTAAGCTCTATAAATCAGTGTATCAATATATTTATTTTTATTAACCCATTGAAGAACTAATTAAAAAAACATTTTTTAACCTCACTTTTCTGCTAAAAATGTATTTTTGTTTTAAGTGCCTTAGTATACTTATTTTTTGGCAGGTTCCGACAATAGACAAGACCTTAGCACCTTGTGTGAGGACGCGGGTTCGATCCCTACTCTGACCACCTTAAATTTCTTTCGACGGCGGTCACCTAGCTTACTGACGGCGACACTATCGAGTATTTAGCTTCTCAAACTACCGTTCGGAACCGGTGTAAAACTGTATGTCCCAATCAGTGAGTGTAAAACTAGAACGCGCACAGCCCACTGGTTGGGAGAAGGTCTCCCTAATCCCTCCATGGTATGGAACGGGAAACCATTTATTTATTCTTATTTTTTGGCAGTTTCCGACAATAGACAAGGCCTTAGCCTTTTTTAAAGGTATATTAAAATTTATTAAAAATTATGAAATACATTTCGCGCTTTTTCAATGTTTCTAACACAAATGCAAGTTCTTTCTTATTTCTGCTCCATTTCCATAGCACAAAGTAACAAAAGTCCTTTTTCCATATAATTATGCCCTCTTGTCGTTTTGATACAAAATATATTATTAATTTATCCTGTATACAGTTTTGTTGTTTACTTGCAGAATTTATAAAATGTTTTTGTATCAACTCTCCGGCAAAGAAAACAGCTGTCACGCGCTGTTACCTGCTCTTTGGCAGGTAGCATTTTTTGTTACTTTTGTCACCAAAAAAATGTGTCAAAATACCGATTTATGACAATCGTCACATTGCTGTCAAATAGTAACCGTGGTGACTTTTGTAACCCTGCCAGAATAGGGTTGTAAGGCGCCCGTTGAAAAATACGACAATTTAACCTCTTTCTTTAAGACGAGATAGTTTTTGTAAAATGATAAACTTTTTTTAAGAAAATATTTATTTTATAGAATGTATTTCTTTTAAGTATATATTGAGGTTCTTTTTGTAAGAATATGTATTATATTTTCCCGAAAAAGTCATTTTTTAAAAAGAGGTAAATCTTCTATTAAAAGCTAATGTTTTCTAAGAAAAGTGACAAAATGGAGAATGTACTATTTTTAAGAATAAGTACTTTGCGTTATAAAAAACCATAAGAGTACGATTTTTTTTTACAAAGAAGTACTTTTTTTTTAAGAACAGGTACTTTTTAAAGAAGTGGTACTCTTTTTAGGAAAAGGTTAGTTTTTAAGAAAATTTACTTATTTTCAGAAAGGCTACTTAACTCAAGAAAATAAATGAAAAGGTATTATTTTATTTTTAAGAAAATGTACTTAAATTTTTGAAAATAAACGGTATTTTTTCTAAGAGGAGATATTTTTTTGCAGAAAAGGTTTTTCTTAAGAAATGGGAATGTTAAATCCAATAATAATAAGAAACATCGAACAAACAATTTATTAGAATGGGAATTTTCGCTTGAATTGGTCCTTTTTTCAAGAATTGGTAAATTTTTAAGAGTAGGTAATTATCTCACGAAAAGTTATTTTGTTTCACAAAAAATTTACTTTTTAAATAAAATGTTGCTTTTTAAGAAAGCCAATTTATTGTAAGAAAATGTACTTTTTTAAGAAATGTTATTTATTTTTCCAGAGGGTAAGAAGATCGACCAACGGGCCTAATAATGGGCTGCCCTCCTGCAAGGACGAGAATGGAAATCTGGTGACTGAGAAGCAGTGTGTGCTCAAAATGTGGAGAGACCACTTTTCAGCACTACTCCACTCAGATTCTTCCACTGAAGATCAGGAGGTAATGATAGTGGAAGATAGTATAGATTGTACCCCCCCCCCAACCAAGACGAGATTAGAACGGCGATCTCCAGCCTGCAGAATAATAAAGCCGCGGGTGCGGATGGCCTACCCGCTGAACTTTTTAAGGCAGGTGGCGAAGGACTGAGAGCCCACATGCATCAACTGATATACGGTATATGGCTGGGGGAATCTATGCCCGACGACTAGAGTCTCAGTGTATTATGTCCTGTATTCAAAAAGGGTGATCCGTGTGTCTTTTCCAACTATCGCGGTATCAGTCTTTTATCCATCGCGTATAAGGTCTTGTCGAGCGTATTATGTGAAAGACTAAAGCCAATTATTGAAAACCTGATTGGACCTTATCAGTGTGGTTTTATACCAGGCAAGTCCACAACTGACCAAATATTCACGCTACGCCAAATCCTGGAAAAGACCCACGAAAAGCAAATCGATACATACCACCTTTTTGTCGATTACAAAGCTGCTTTCGATAGCCCCATACGGGGAAAACAGTACGAAGCTATGTCTGAACTTGGTATTCCGGCAAAACTGATCCGCCTCTGTAATATGACGCTGACCAACACCAAATCAGCAGTGAAAGTGGGGAAAGACCTCACTGAACCATTCTGTACCAAGCGAGGACGTAGACAAGGCGACACACTTTCGTGCAATCTCTTCAACATCTTAATGGAGATAATAATGAGAAAGGCTGCAGCAAATACGAACAAGAACATTAACACGAAAAGCCATATGTTGCTGGCGTATGCTGACGACATAGACATCATTGGGCGAATTTTGCGAGAGGTTACTGCAGTATTTTCAAGAATCGAAAAGGAATCAGCAAAGGTGGGTCTTGCTGTTAATGAGGGCAAGACAAAATTGATGGTGTCAACGATTAGAGAAACCTCTCGACTTGGTCCGCACTTGAACGTTGACAACCGATTTAATTTTGAAGTGGTAGATGAATTTGTCTACCTTGGATCCGCCGTGAACAAGGACAACAAAGTCAGCCTGGAGATAGATAGGAGAATTGTGCTTGCAAATAGATGTTATTTTGGGCTCAGCAAGCAGTTTAGGAACAAAGCCCTCTCTCGACGTACAAAAGTCCAGCTATATCAGACTCTCATTTTACCTGTCGTGACATATAGCTCCGAAACTTGGGTCATATCGCAAGCGGATGAAAAACACCTGGGAGTTTTCGAGAGGAAAATTCTCCGTAAAATATATGGGCCTGTTAGGGAAAACGGCGAGTACCGACGTCGCTGGAACGCAGAGCTATATAGTCTCTATTCTGACGTGGACATAGCTAGGCGAATCAGAATAGGCCAATTGCGTTGGCTAGGCCATGTTATCAGAATGGATGAAGATGAGCCAGCGCGAAAGATTTTTGATAACGTACCCGATGCAAGCAGGAAAAGAGGACGACCAAGACTCCGCTAGAAAGACCAGGCAGAAGAATCCCTCCGTATCCTTGGTGTTACCAACTGGCGAGAAAAGGCGAAGGATAGAGCCAGTTGGAAGAATATGTTGACATTTATTTAATTTGTTTGTTTAATTAATATGTGCAAGACGTCTGACCTCATGAGGTTGTAATATAGTCAATGAAAGTAAAGTATTTATTTAAAAAAAATATTTTTTTTAAGAAAAGCTACTTTTTGTATGAAAATGTACTTTTTGTTAGCAAAGGTACTTCTATAAGAAAATGTATTTTTTTATGAAAAGGTACTTTGTAATATGAATAGGTGTTTTTTTTGGAGAAAATTTCCTTTTTTACGAAAAGGCACTGATTTAAGAAAATTTTCTTTTTTTAAACTTCTTTCACTTTGACTTTTCTAAATTTGCTTTTTATTGGGTCAAAAACTACCTAGAAAACTTCCCTAGAAAACTTCCCCTTAAACAAGAAATTACCCCAACATATGTGCGACGTCTAGTTACAAACCAAAGCAAAATTACCCAATATTGTTGATAATAGAGGGTGGTATTAGCATAATAGTGTTAAAACAGAAGATGTTTAGTTTTTTGTAGCCCCCATCCAGCAACGTGCGATAACGGACTTCGTTCCAAAAATATTGAATTTGCATTTGCTCTGGCAATGCAAATGCCGGTAGTGTAATCGGATGCCAATTGTACGGAAATATGGGAATGGTTTTAATTATTTTGAATTTGTTTGACTGCTGGCAATTCTGCTTTTAAAGTATTTTATATGTAGATCTTCATGGCTTCGATAGGTATCTCCTCGTAGTGCTTTCGAATGCACAAACCTCTACGGTATAAAATATTTGAAAACCAAAACTGCCAGATATGAAGGAAATGCTATGAAAATAAATACAATTGCCAATGGTATTTATATATTTTTGAATTTGCATTTCGTCACCTGAAATGCCCAAAGGCGTAACCCTCAAAAAATAAAAACTGTTTTTTGATTGAATATAATACCCCACGCTAAAATATTCCAAAGGTAAGCTGTGAAATGAATGCGTTTAAAACTGAAATACTTTGGATTTTATAAGGTTTTTTGCTACTCCTGAAAAGTTTTGAAAATGAGGGTTACGTCTTTGGGCATTTTAGGTGACGATTTGTAGAGGTAATTCAAATTAAAGTACAAATTATTATTGTCAAATAATTAATTTGCCTCATGCATGATCTTTGTACGTATGTATTTTAAGTTTAATAAGTTATCAAGAACTAAATTTGCTGCTACATGATTTATGAACGCTTCAACAGCTGCTTCGGACGTCAAAATACGTTAGTCACGCAGTACGAAGAATCCATTGGGTGCCAAATAAGGGCTTTACGGCGTATGACCCATCAATTCGACGTGTTGAGTGCTCAAATAGCCCATTGTTTCAGCTGATGTGTAAGGCCTCGCATTGTCCTCATGCAAAACAGATGATGGTATACCACTAACAATTGACCATCCTACCTTCCTCTGAAGCTACTGTGGCCACATGATCACCTTCCTACCTACCATCCTCTGAAGGTACTGTGGCCGAGATCATTTGTTTCGATGTCCTTCTTCCACGCACAACTTTTTTTGGATTTAGCTCGCCTTGAAAGAACTATACGGTCGATTGCTATTTTATTTCGGGGTCAAATGCATAGATCCATAATTCGTGACCTGTGACGATGTTATACACAGCATTTCAGTTACCGCGATTGCATTTTTTCAACATTTCTTTTCTCCATTCTACACGAGCCTTTTTCTGAGTTTTTGTCAAATTATGTGGGATAAAACGGGAACAAATCCTTTTCACGGCCAAATCAACATGCAAAATCTTATTGATGATCGTCATACTAATGCGCAATGGTGCCTGAATCTCACGGTATGTCTTGCTTTATTAGTTCACTCACAGCATCGATGGTTTCCGGAAAAACGACCGAAGTTGGACGACCATCACACAATTCGTAATAGAGCGAACGGCGTCCAAGAGTGAACTCTTGGTACCAGCGATTTACAGTGGTTGTTGACGGTGCTTAATCACCAAATGTTGCAACAGGTTGAATGAGACACTCTTGTCTCGATAAGCCACGCCGAAAATTGTAAGAAATCATCGCACGAAAATGTTCACGGGTTAACTCCATTTTTTGACCGAGATGAATTTTTCAACGCAGTGTAAATACAAAAAATAGCTCTCGTAAGTGAAAAGGTTCTATGTATATTTATGCTAAAAATATCAAACCTTCCACTGGATGTTCCAGTTTGCATTTGGCAACACTAGTATTGCCTGGACCCAAAATATTAATAGCAACCCTCATACATAAGCCACTTAAATAAAACTAAAACTAAATTGCGAATTTACGAAACGGTTTCAATAAACAGAACCGTTTGCGGTTCGTAAAAGCGGGGTTTGGTTCCGGGTGTTCCATAACCAATTATTGTAACCAATTGTGAAATGCGATTTTGTAAATTTATGGTCAGCACATACATCATTAAAAGGACCACACATTTGTCCATCATAAGCATGAGCTACGGTTATCGGTTACACTTATTGTCATTTTATCACAACGCCCGAAGCGACACAAAAATGCAATCCCTGCTGTTCACATCACTAACTTGCTCGCAAAAGAATTTCGTAATATTTATGGAACGAACTTTAAGGCCGTTGACCGATGCATCGATTAAAGGACGCCACTCCTCTGAAATATGAGGGTAACCGATTTTTGCAAACATCGAATGAATATCATAACAATAAACCAAGTTTTTTTTTCCCGATCTCCGTGCAATTAAAAAAATCAATGAGTGTTCGAACTCACGGATGATGTGTTAACACCTTTTTGCTACACGGTACCTGTTCGATTTCTATGAACACATTAGTAAATGTTATATTGGAAAATAAAATATAATAGTTTTTTTGAATACACCGGGCAATTCTGAACATCAAATGACTCGCTTTGTTTGGCCATAGCAACAACAACGAAACAACCAAACACACAACATCACACATACTTTCTCCGAAGTAGCTGACGTATACGTGTGTCACATAACCACATGTTTGCCATATCAACAGCAACGAAACAGCCAAACACACAACATCACAAATACTTTGTACGAAGTAGCTGACGTATTAGTGTGTCACCATAACGTCGCCTGCGCAAGCCTTGCAAATGAAATTTTGCGTGGCTATGCTTTATTTCTCCGTTCAACAACAGCAACAGACACATGTACATGCATACATTATTTTGTTAATACATACGCTATAGACATAATTTCGTTTGCCTCACCCCTGCCACACCATTCTTTCATTGCTCTCTTGCTCGCTCATTTTTGTTTAACACGTCATTATTCTCTTTCGCAGTCGCAGAAAATCTGGTTTTAGCAGCAGCATAAAATCTGGTTTTAGCAGCAGCAGAAAATTTGTCTGTGTGTTGTTTGCATTTGTTGACTTTGATAGATTTAGTCCCTATACGCCACTATAGATGTTAACACATCAAAAATGTTGCATATGGAATAATGCTAGTCGGCTAGTAGTTGAAGTCTGCTTGCGTTACTAAATGCGCAACTGCTGTCCCAAGTTCACTGATTCCGATACTTCTGGACTCTCGTGCCTCGCATTCGATGCAAGAAATGTTGACAGCAGAGTTGGTACTACTGTTGGATGTCCACATCATCAAAAATCTCCACTGAAGCCGCTGTAAGTTCTTCTGGTGAGTACAGAACCGCTGGAATAACCGATTCTACATTAACGTAGCGAATTTTGTGGCGGCGAAAGTATTGGTACCCTTTAGTGTAAGTAAAAGTTACGCAAAAGCAGCACAATTCAGTACGTGATAGCCAAGTTGTTAGTACAGCGTACTTTATTGTTGACCTTCCATCGGTGGAACTTGCATAAATTTCTATAGCACTGGTCGCACACGACTTCCGGAGTATACCACAAGTAAGGAACATAAGCAGTCTTGGATAATTTCTGAAACGAACTACCCACTGTTTTCGTAATATTTTTCAAGTTTAACTTGGTGCCAACAAGCGACAAACGTAACAAAAGTTATCTCGCGTCGGACACTGCATTTTTTTCAGATGAAATATATACAAATATGTTTTCCCACAAAGTAACTTAAAACATTTGTGCAGAATAATTGATTAATCATACATTTCGATTAATCATACTTACAATTAATAGATTAATCTGAATTTTGATTAACCAACAGTCATGATCAATTGATTATTCTACGATTCCTAAATTGTAAGTTAAATTGTAGTGTCCTTCCTTTGCATTTTAGCTAACGATAAATACTTTTAGTGACAAGTGTAAATACACACTGCGGTAGATTAATGTGCTATAGATAATGTTTCACAAACATCGAAACATCGTCCAACGAATGCAAGTTCGAATTCACTACCTGGAAAAGCATAATATGTTAGCACAAAACAAATTACAGCTTTTACGCGGTTTCAGCTTCAGATACATTGCAAGTGTAGAGCATAACATTCGAAAAAACTGCGGGAAATTTATACATCTGTTTGTAAACAAAATCATGCAGTTTTACACAACTCTTTTAAATTCATTGGGCTGTTAATCTTCAGTGTATAACATATTCCCCTTGTAGTTTTGATAATTATTCAAAGGACTGCCACACCAGCGAATTACAGTTGATATTTTGAGTTTTTTAAAGTATTAAACCCGATCATACTCATGTTTTCATCTGCCAAAATAAGTAGGTCATTGAGTGTATACTTACGTAAAGGGTTTTTCAACAGAGACGCTACAAAAGTAAATCGATAGGGACTCTTTTGACAATTCTCTTCCGTAAGGTTTGCCATTTCATCATTGAAAGATATACGAGCGAACAACGAGTCGAAATTCTTAAAATTTACTACCGAAATTTGGAGTAAGTGGCCTCAACTTTAAGAGCGCTACGTCCAATTTATAGTCGTCCTAATCATCCCACCAGATCAACAATTGAGCGTCTAGTGGAAAAATTTGAATCCACAGACACAGTACAAAATGTTCCCGTGCCAGTGAGACAAAGAAGTGCCCGTAGTGTTGAGAATATTGCTGCCGCTGAGGTTTCAGTTCAAGAAAGCCCAAATGTGTCTCGCACACATCGTTCTCAAGCGTTGGACATCTCTGTGACGTCGTTGTTGCGAATTTTGCGAAAAGATCTTGGCCTACATCCTTACAAGATCAAATTGACGGAAGAACTGAAGCCGCTTGACCACCACAAGCGTCGTATGATCGTGAGTTGGGCTGAGCAACAACTTGAAAATGAAAATGATTTTCATCGGAAAATCATCTTCAGCGATGAGGCTCATTTCTGGCTGAATGGCTTTGTCAATAAGCAAAATATGCGTCATTCGTCAGACAGCAATCCACACGTAATCCATGAGTCATCATTGCATCCCGAAAAAATTACGGTTTGGTGCGGTTTATGGGCAGGCGGCGTCATTGGGCCGTACTTCTTCCGTGATGATCAAGACCGGCACATTACTGTGAATGCGAATCGCTACCGTTCAATGACAACCGAATATTTTTGGCCCCAATTGGATAATATGGACTTGTAGGACATGTGGTTCCAACAGGACGCCGCCACAAGCCACACAGCGAATGCTACACTAAATTTATTGGAAACCAAGTTTGGTGAACGTGTTGTGTTACGGAATGGCCCAATCGATTGGCCGCCTCTGTCGTGCGATTTGACGCCGTTAGATTATTTCCTGTGGGGCTACGTCAAGTCTATGGTCTATGCCAACAAGCCAGCGACGATTGATGAACTTCGTACGAATATCGAACGTGAAATTGCAGCAGTATCGTCCGAATTTGTGCTTGAAAACCTTCGAAAATTGGGTTCAGCGTCTGGGCTTCTGCAAGCGTGCCCGCAAAAGAAATCGAGTTCCATACATAATGGCATCGAACGCACTTTCACAGGAATAAAGAATTTCATTGGTATCTAAAACCGGTTTTGTTTTATTTAAAAAAACTTTTGTAGCGCTCTTATTGAAAAACCCGATACAACTTCAAAATGACATCGGCTTGTTGTATGGATGTGTATGTTTGGTCTTCGAATTGCGAAGTTTAAATTCGACATTATGTGCCAAAGCGTTTTAGGTTGACACGGGCTAGTAGTTATACAGGCATGAGTGAGAAATTATAGCGATTAAACCATTCCATATACTCCTATACGATATGCTAACCTCATACTCACTTATGCTTATATAGAGTTTAAGTAGTTGTACGAAGAACCAGCGTAACCCTTACGTACAACTACTTCAACCTTACACAAGCGTGAGTGACAGTTTTACTTTAATTATAATCCTACGCTTGATGATGTATTTTAACACATACACACATAAGTATACACAAATCCATTTGAGCCAGAGGTATTGTATGTTAAACATTCAACGAAGGACATTTATGGGATGATCAGGGAATGGTATAATGTTGAAAGCGTTGGGACACTAATCAGAAATACATCGAGATCACCATCCGACTGAATTTGTTCTTCACAATTTGAAGATCAATGATTGGTCCCTATATGAAAATACCTGCAAGTGGAACTTGGAATTAGAACTAACTGTGGAGATAAGCGCAGTAAATGCTAAATTCATGAACTGCTTTATTACTTACTTGGGAGGCCTCAAATAACCCAGAGGGATCAATAGCCATCCAAAATGAGGATAGTATATTTACCCAAACGGTTCGATTTATAACTTTTCTCCTCCAGTTTATAACACCAAGCTCTCGCAGGCAATATTACACTTGGTCTTTCCAGCGAAGTGTTGGACGTATAACTTCGTCAATGGCTGGATACAGATTATTCAGCTGGTGGTTCATCCGTCATGGATACTCACTGTTTTCTATTATAGGACAATATACTTTTTCAAAGCATCCCTTTCTCGAACACTCCCACTGATGTTTCGTCAGCATGCGTTATGAGCCAGGTTTCTGCGCCATTAACCAAGACAGGTTGTATGATTAACTGATATAGTTAGGTCTTCCTTCCTCGAGAAAGGGTCTTATTTCTGAACTGCTTGCACGCTGAATAAACCCGGCCTCTGTAACATATTCTCCCAAACACATTATGCAGGAATCATGTATATGTTTGGAACACACTCCAACTAAAAGAAAATGGTTTCCCATTACATCCCATGAAGGGACCTGGGAGGACTTCTCACAATCACTGAGCTGTGCGCTTTCCAGTTTTCACTCACTGATTGGGACCTACAGTTTTACACCGATTCCGAAAGGTATTTTGAGAAGCTTTTTCATGCCTCGATACTGTCGCCGTCAGTATGCGAGGTGACCGCCGCCGAAAGAAATTTGAAGGTGGTCAGAGCAGGGCTCGAACCCAGGATCTCATGTACAAGAGTCGAGCACAGTAACCATTGCACCACCGACGGCCACACATACTCTATTCTGTTCATATATTTAAAAGTCCCCAACTCATTCATATTTAAATGCAAACTTCAGCATGTTTACTTGCGAGTACGCATACTTCTACGTGGAACCATGTGGAGGTAAATAAATTCATCCACTACCTCGAAATTATAACGGTTATCAGCGCTCATGTAATCAGGTATATGTTCTATCTGTCGAAACCCTTATTTTGTTCTTATCCTCGTTTACTGCCCCACCCACTTTTACTGATTCCTTCTCAATTCACGAAAATACTGCTGTAACTTCTCGCAGATTTCGCCCATTGACCAGCATACGTGAGCAGCATGTGCATTTTCCTGTTGATAGTTGCATTCGCGTTGACTGCAGCTTTTCTCACGATGATCTCAATTAATATCTGAAGCAATTGCATGAGTGTCAACATGTCGGAAGACTCACTTCGAACTAAATGGTTCGGTGAGATCTTTACCAATCTTCACTGAGAGTTTCATGTCGGTCAGTGTCAATTCTACAAGGACATGTCAGCTTAGCAGGAATACCAAGCTCCAACATAGCTTGTTACAATATTCCCCATATCGGGCTATCGACGGCAGCCTTATAGTATACAAAGAGGTGGTTTGTGTCGATTTGTTTTCGCGGGGTTTCTCCAGGATTTGTCGTAATGTGAATATCTGGTCAATATTTGATTTTCCAGGCCTACGGACATACTGATAAGGTCCGATAAGGTCTGCAACAAACGGCTTTATTGCACTTGAGAGGAACTTGTGTGCGATGTATAAAAGGCTTACTACGATAGTTCGTACATATACTGGGGTCGCCTTTTTTAAAAAGCGTGCACAGTACGCTAAGACTTCAATCCACGGTCATGCATTTGGTTTGCCAGGTTTTGCATACGAGCTGATGCATGCACCTTTCCAACTTATGGCCGCCAGCCTAAAACAGCTCAGCTGGTACTCCATCAGCACCCGCCGCTTTATTGTTCTAAAGCCTTGAAATTTCAGTTCTAACTTCGCTTTGGCTACAGTTATTACTTGTGCGATATATGTACCCAAACATCGAGTACTCCGTTGGGTGAACACAATTTTGAGCTCCTTGGAGCAAACAAAATGGGTTTTCGATGAAAACAGCGTTTAACCTAGTTAGCCCGTTGAACCACAATAGATTTCAATGTAACAGAGAGTCGTTCGCCAACGCTTGGCATAGACCACGGGGATGTACTCAATCTACTCTGAATACTTTTGCAAAATTTGCGTTTCAACTTCGAACACTGATGTCTTATTGGTACCGGTACGATAAAAATGGTCTAAATTGTTTTGCTCAACTAATATTACTTTAATGCCAGAAGAGCATATAAATGGCAACAAACAGTTTGTTGTGAGTAATACTAGCTAATGCGAATTACGTCTAAAAGTATGCCGTCGCTGCAAGTTCAACAGCTACCACATGCCAATAATCTATTAATATTTGATGACAATTTTGATGAAAAAATCGGGGAGAGCTTCTCACGACCAGTTACCTGTATACTTCCTAATTTTTCACTCATTGATTGGGACCTACAATTTTACACCGCTTCCAAACAATATGTCGAGAAGCTTTTTCATGGCTAAGTACTGGATAGTGTCGCCATCACTAAGCGAGATGGCCGCCGTCAACGAAAATGTCAAAATGTCAGAGCAGGGATCGCTGTCACGTTCTCATGCACAAGAGCCGCGCACACTAGTCATTGCGCCACAGGCGGCTCCATACACATTGATATAACGGCCCTTGTAACATTATGCACAACCTGGCGCAGCCTGCGTTAAGGGGACTTTTCTTTGGTTACCTTCCTTGACACCGAAGTTGCGTTTAACAGTGCTATCGCGATCAAGAGCTCACTCGTTCGACTGGAAATTACGAATTTTGTGGTTGAATGAATTGAACATATGCTTGGAAGTCGCATGCTAAATTCATCAATGGGCATGAACTCTGTGCGGAATCCCGCCAGCCGTGTCTTGTCGACATTACTGTGACTACTGGCAGTGACCGATATTCTCGTGGATTTGGACAGAGCGGGACTTAAGGTGGTGTCATACGAATATGATGTGATCACTTTAATCGCGGGAAATGAATTGACCACCATTAGTGATGTAATGCAAACTGTTTGGAGGAAACTATCTGTCTGGGCCCAGAGCTGTGGGCTAGGTTTAAATCCACAAAGCCAAAACAGGTGTTATTCACGAACAGAAGGAAAATTAGAGTACTTAGACTACCTTGGCTAGGCGGTGTGGAGCTCACATTATCCTCCGAAGCCAAGTACCTCGGTACCATCCTGGAACAAAGGTTATATTTTAGAAAGAATATCGAGGAAAATATAAAGAAGGGACTGAATACGCTGTACGCCTGTCGCCATTCCATAATTAAGAGCTGGGGACTCCGTCCCAGAACCATTTATTGGCTCTACACGACTCTGGTCCGAACTATTATAATCTATGGGTGTCTGGTGTGGTTGAAGGATTTAGCTAAAAGTTGTAATCTAAAGCTACCAGGAAAGGTACAGAGAACGGAGACTATATGCATCAGTGGAGCTGGGAGAGGCTTCCCTCAAGCGTCATTGGAGATCATACTAGGTCTCACCTCTCTCGACATATTTGTCAGACATATTTGTCAGAATATTCGCCTAAGGGAATTGGGTTTTTTGAAATCTTCGCCTTGTCACGCTACAGTCCTTATGGGAATGTATAGTATCGATCAAGGTGGCTATCTTGCACAGGCATCAGATTACATGATGCCGATGCGAATATTCCCAGCTGGCCCGGATGTCATCATGATGGAAAAGGGAAATTGGTTGGATGGGATTCCTTTATCAGTGATGGCGTTGTCCATATTTACTCACGGATCAAACATGAATACTGGAATAGTGGTCAAGAATTTACAGCCACGACCTTCAAATACGTCTATCCCTTGGGCTTGAGGTGAAGTGTAGTGTGTTTCAGACCGAAATTCTTAGGATCACGAGAGCCTTTGATAAAATTCACGAGTGACATTGTGATATTTATGGACAGTCAGGCAGCTCTCAACGCGATCAGTTCAAATCTGTGTAAATCCTGACGGCTTCCATAACTGCTTCCAAGCTCTCACTTACTCCCTATAGGGTAAGAGTCTGCTGGGTTCCTAGCCACAGTCGCATTACTGGGAACGATATGGCGCACTCTCTTGCTAAAATAGGCTGATCAAGGGCGGATCGGTCCTTGTCGGCGCCTACTAGATCCCCGACTTATTGATAAATGGGTCCGATGCGCTACGGAAACCTACTGGTCGAGGCGAACGGACTGTAGGTATCTAGGGAGATCGGGGCTAAACTGAATGATAACAGAACGAAAGATCTTCCACAAATGGCAAAAGCAGACTTGCGACTCTTCATTAGTGTTTGGGCGGGACACTGTGATATGCGTGGGTTCACAGGCCATTTTACTACCGAAAGAGACGACTTCTGACGCTTAGGTGACGACGAGGAAAAGATTGAGATTCAATGTCCAGTTCTGTCCTATAGGAGAACGCGGTAACTCGGGGGCCGATATTAGTAGAACTGCATGCCCTTGGCAATATTGAGATCGCGGAACTGCTAGGATTCAGGAGGGGATTTCGTTGATTGCGACGCCAGGGGGACGGATGATAACCCCATCTCTCTCTCTCTCTGGAACCCCCATAACTCTCCTCTAAATCCCCACACTCCACTACCTCTCCTTTTCTGTGCTCTTAAACTAAATATTTCTATCATTCTTCTATCTATCTATCGTGTTATTTTCTTTTAAAGGACGAACACAATGTGCCAACTGACATACGAGTGGAGCATCTGCTAAGATCTTCGGATATCTAGTGGATGCATGTCCATAATATAACCTAACCTAACCTAACATTATGCAGGAACCATGTATATGTTTACAAGATTTTGTTCATATTTTTGTTGTTTATTTATTTTCTGTTTCCTACAAACAACCCCATATTTGAGTCACAAAAACATATATTATACAATATTGGTGATTGTGTCTCCAAAGTGTAATATTGTATTACAAACACAATGTCTTTGGGCACAAGTATACTATATTTGCAAAAGCGATAAACACGTTACATTTGCATCCCTACAACAAAAAATGAAATATTTTTCAGAGAACAAATAATACAAACAACAAGAACAAATACTCAGTGAAGATCTCGGAACCAAAGTTATTCTCTTAGAAAAAATATTCGTATACAGAATACGATATTCTGTTGGACTATTACCTTGCAGATACTTTCCACCTTATGCATGTTACATCCTCCGTGGAATAAAACATTTATGTGTTCTCATCATCTCCAAAGAAGTATTTGACGAAATGTACCAATCAGTTAAAGTGAGGTTAGTATTTTTACATTTTCTGATCGGGACTATACATTTACACAGATTAAAAATGGGTGTGGCTTGAACAGGCATTGGGTTTTTAGAACGAAGTTCATTATCGTACGTTGCGGGATGGCGGCTAAATGAACAAAAATTAAACAAGTGTTTTATAACAGTATTATCAACTATTTTTGGTACTTTTGCTTTGGTTTGTGTCTAGACTATTATATGTTGGGAAGTTTCTTGTTTAATGGGAAGTTTTCTAGATGGAGCGTGTAACCAATAACAAGTAAATTTAGAAAAGCCGAAATGAAAGAAGTTTAAAAAATAGCATTTAAGCATTTATAAAAAATAGGTGCCTTTTCCTAAAAAAAGTAAATTTTCTCAAAAAAAATTACCTATTCATATTCTTAAAAAAAATACCTTATCTTAAAGAAGAAAAAGTAAGTCTTCATGCAAAAAGTACCTTTTTTAAAAAAATTAATTTTTTTTTTAAATAAGTACCTTTTCTTAAAAAATTAAACTTTCTTACAACAAATGTCCTCTTCTTAAAAACTACCTTTTCATTAAAGAGCACCTTTTTTGTAAAAGAAAATATATTTTCTTGAGATAAGTAACTATTCTTAAAAATTTACCTATTCTCGACCAATTCTAAAAAAAATCTCATTTCTTAAAAAAAATCATTTTCTTCAAAAAATACAATTTCTTAAAAAAATTCATTTCCATAAAATTACTTTTCTTAAAAATAAAATAATGCCTTTTCTTTTATTTTCCTTTCTTGAGATATGTAGCATTAAAAAAGTATCCTTCTCCTAAAACGAGTGTCACTTCCTTAAAGTCACAAAAGAAGTGCTTCTCTGTAAAAACAAATTCATACTCTTATGGCTTCTCCTTACAGAAAGTACTTCTTCTTAAAAATAGTACCTTTTCCTAAAACAAACACTAGATTTTAATAAAAGAAATACATTTCTTTAAAAATTACCTTTTCGGAAAAATATAATACATGGTGTTACAAAAAGGACCTAAAAATATACTTCTTAAAAAAGTTTATCATTTTACAAAAAGTATATTTTCTTAAAGATCCGTTTAAATTATCGATTTTTTCAACCGGCGCCTTAGGAGTGTTGGAACTACTAGTACACAATATATAGCGAAAAGAACGTCGTGTCCCCTGACACCTCTTGTAATTTTTTTAATTTCTATTGGATTTTCATTTGCATTATTTTATTTAATTCCAATGTAAAAGAATTAGCATTTTACCGATGAAAATTAAACAATTTTGAATTTGCATTTGCTCAGCCAATGCAAATGCAGGTTGTGGATTCGGATGCCATTTGTAATGAAATATGCGAATGCTTGTAATTATTTTGAATTTGTTTGAATACTGGGAATTCTATTAGTAAAGTATTTTGTATGTAGAGTAGGGTGTCCCAAAAAATGTTTCCTTAACGATTTTCATGGCTGCTTTATTGAAAAGCTAATAGAGTAATGTAGTTTTGAGATTTTTCGGAAAAGGTTTAGGTGTTGCGCAAGTCGAATTTGTTTTTTAAATTTTATCTAAAACTCGGTCAACAGTTTGTAAGTCTAAAATTACCAGTTTTGGCAATTATTTTGCTCTATAAGGTAGCATGTATTCAATTTTTATGTAAGTTTTTGAGAAATTTGGTAAATAACGCTCTATAACTTTTAAAATTTCATGAAAATTTAAAAAACTAGTAATGCCCTTTAAAAGAGTGATAAACTCCAAGCAATTTTGTGGAAAACAATTTTGAATTTGCAGTTACTGTTCCAGAGTTGTACCATTTGAAAACCTATTACCCATTGTATGAACCTAAAAATATGTTTTGTGTGCCATTTTTGCATCGGAATTGCTATAAATTTCTATGAAAATTTAAAAAACTAATAATGCCCTTTAAAACAGTTTTGCCTGTGGAAAACAATTTTGAATTTGCAGTTACTGTTCCAGAGTTATACCATTTGAAAACCTATTACCCATTGTATGAACCTAAAAATATGTTTTGTGTGCCATTTTTGCATCGGAATTGCTATAAATTTCTATGAAAATTTAAAAAAACTAATAATGCCGTTTAAAAGAGGGATACACTCCAAGCAATCTTGTGGAAAACAATTTTGAATTTGAAGTTACTGTTCCAGAGTTATACACTTTGAAAACCTACTACCCATTGTATGAACCTACAAAAAAAAGTTTTGTTTACCATTTTTGCATCGGAATTGCTATAAATTTCTATGAAAATTTAAAACACTGATGACGCACTTTAAAAGACGGATAAACTCCAAGAAATTTTGTGGAAAACACTTTTGAAGGTGCAGTTACTGTTCCAGAGTTATACCATTTGAAAACCTATTACCCATTGTATGAACCTAAAAATATGTTTTGTTTACCATTTTTGCATCGGAATTGCTATAAATTTCTATGAAAATTTAAAACACTGATGATGCACTTTAAAAGACGGATAAATTCCAAGCAATTTTGTGGACAACAATTTTGAATTTGCAGTTACTGTTCCAGAGTTATACCATTTGAAACCCTATTACCCATAGTATGAACCTAAAAATATGTTTTGTTTACCATTTTTGCATCGGAATTGCTATAAATTTCTATGAAAATTTAAAAAAACTAATAATGCCGTTTAAAAGAGGGATACACTCCAAGCAATCTTGTGGAAAACAATTTTGAATTTGAAGTTACTGTTCCAGAGTTAAACACTTTGAAAACCTATTACCCAATGTATGAACCTAAAAATATGTTTTGTTTACCATTTTTGCATCGGAATTGCTATAAATTTCTATGAAAATTTAAAAAACTAATAATGCCCTTTAAAAGAGGGATAAACTCCAAGAAATTTTGTGGAAAACACTTTTGAAGGTGCAGTTACTGTTCCAGAGTTATACCATTTGAAAACCTATTACCCATTGTATGAACCTAAAAATATGTTTTGTTTACCATTTTTGCATCGGAATTGCTATAAATTTCTATGAAAATTTAAAACACTGATGATGCACTTTAAAAGACGGATAAATTCCAAGCAATTTTGTGGACAACAATTTTGAATTTGCAGTTACTGTTCCAGAGTTATACCATTTGAAACCCTATTACCCATAGTATGAACCTAAAAATATGTTTTGTTTACCATTTTTGCATCGGAATTGCTATAAATTTCTATGAAAATTTAAAACACCGATGATGCCCTTTAAAAGAGGGATAAATTCCAAGCAATTTTGTGGAAAACAATTTTGAATTTGAAGTTACTGTTCCAGAGTTATACCATTTGAAACCCTATTACCCATTGCATGAACCTAAAAATATGTTTTGTTTACAATTTTTGCATCGTAATTGCTATAAATTTCTATGAAAATTTAAAACACTGATGATGCACTTTAAAAGACGGATAAATTCCAAGCAATTTTGTGGAAAACAATTTTGAATTTGCAGTTACTGTTCCAGAGTTATACACTTTGAAAACCTATTACCTATTGTATGAACCTAATAATATGTTTTCTTTACCATTTTTGCATCGGAATTGCTATAAATTTCTATGAAAATTTAAAACACCGATGATTCCCTTTAAAAGAGTGATAAACTCCAAGCAATTTTGTGGAAAACAATTTTGAATTTGCAGTTACTGTTCCAGAGTTATACCATTTGAAACCCTATTACCCATTGCATGAACCTAAAAATATGTTTTGTTTACAATTTTTGCATAGTAATTGCTATAAATTTCTATGAAAATTGAAAACACTGATGATGCACTTTAAAAGACGGATAAATTCCAAGCAATTTTGTGGAAAACAATTTTGAATTTGCAGTTACTGTTCCAGAGTTATACCATTTGAAACCCTATTACCCATAGTATGAACCTAAAAATATGTTTTGTTTACCATTTTTGCATCGGAATTGCTACAAATTTCTATGAAAATTTAAAACACCGATGATGCCCTTTAAAAGAGGGATAAATTCCAAGCAATTTTTTGGAAAACAATTTTGAATTTGAAGTTACTGTTCCAGAGTTATACCATTTGAAACCCTATTACCCATTGCATGAACCTAAAAATATGTTTTGTTTACAATTTTTGCATCGTAATTGCTATAAATTTCTATGAAAATTTAAAACACTGATGATGCACTTTAAAAGACGGATAAATTCCAAGCAATTTTGTGGAAAACAATTTTGAATTTGCAGTTACTGTTCCAGAGTTATACACTTTGAAAACCTATTACCTATTGTATGAACCTAATAATATGTTTTCTTTACCATTTTTGCATCGGAATTGCTATAAATTTCTATGAAAATTTAAAACACCGATGATTCCCTTTAAAAGAGTGATAAACTCCAAGCAATTTTGTGGAAAACAATTTTGAA
This sequence comes from Phaonia tiefii, assembly GCA_963931995.1. NCBI lineage: Eukaryota > Metazoa > Arthropoda > Insecta > Diptera > Muscidae > Phaonia > Phaonia tiefii. The sequence goes on from OZ008371.1 coordinate 127,094,449, forward strand.
TTTGCAGTTACTGTTCCAGAGTTGTACCATTTGAAAACCTATTACCCATTGTATGAACCTAAAAATATGTTTTGTTTACCATTGTTGCATCGGAATTGCTATAGATTTCTATGAAAATTTAAAACACCGATGATGCCCTTTAAAAGAGGGATAAATTCCAAGCAATTTTGTGGAAAACAATTTTGAATTTGCAGTTACTGTTCCAGAGTTATACCATTTGAAACCCTATTACCCATTGCATGAACCTAAAAATATGTTTTGTTTACCATTTTTGCATCGGAATTGCTATAAATTTCTATGAAAATTTAAAACACCGATGATGCCCTTTAAAAGACGGATAAATTCCAAGCAATTTTGTGGAAAACAATTTTGAATTTGCAGTTACTGTTCCAGAGTTATACCATTTGAAACCCTATTACCCATTGCATGAACCTAAAAATATGTTTTGTTTACAATTTTTGCATCGTAATTGCTATAAATTTCTATGAAAATTTAAAACACTGATGATGCACTTTAAAAGATGGATAACTTCCAAGCAATTTTGTGGAAAACAATTTTGAATTTGCAGTTACTGTTCCAGAGTTATACCATTTGAAACCCTATTACCCATAGTATGAGCCTAAAAATATGTTTTGTTTACCAGTTTTGCATCGGAATTGCTATAAATTTTTATGAAAATTTAAAACACAGATGATGCCCTTTAAAAGAGGGATAAATTCCAAGCAATTTTGTGGAAAACAATTTTGAATTTGAAGTTACTGTTCCAGAGTTATACCATTTGAAACCCTATTACCCATTGTATGAACCTAAAAATATGTTTTGTTTACCATTTTTGCATCGGAATTGCTATAAATTTCTATGAAAATTTAAAACACTGATGATGCACTTTAAAAGACGGATAAATTCCAAGCAATTTTGTGGACAACAATTTTGAATTTGCAGTTACTGTTCCAGAGTTATACCATTTGAAACCCTATTACCCATAGTATGAACCTAAAAATATGTTTTGTTTACCATTTTTGCATCGGAATTGCTATAAATTTCTATGAAAATTTAAAACACCGATGATGCCCTTTAAAAGAGGGATAAATTCCAAGCAATTTTGTGGAAAACAATTTTGAATTTGAAGTTACTGTTCCAGAATTATACCATTTGAAACCCTATTACCCATTGCATGAACCTAAAAATATGTTTTGTTTACAATTTTTGCATCGTAATTGCTATAAATTTCTATGAAAATTTAAAACACTGATGATGTACTTTAAAAGACGGATAAATTCCAAGCAATTTTGTGGAAAACAATTTTGAATTTGCAGTTACTGTTCCAGAGTTATACACTTTGAAAACCTATTACCTATTGTATGAACCTAATAATATGTTTTCTTTACCATTTTTGCATCGGAATTGCTATAAATTTCTATGAAAATTTAAAACACCGATGATGCCCTTTAAAAGAGGGATAAATTCCAAGCAATTTTGTGGAAAACAATTTTGAATTTGCAGTTACTGTTCCAGAGTTATACCATTTGAAACCCTATTACCCATTGCATGAACCTAAAAATATGTTTTGTTTACAATTTTTGCATAGTAATTGCTATAAATTTCTATGAAAAGTTAAAACACTGATGATGCACTTTAAAAGACGGATAAATTCCAAGCAATTTTGTGGAAAACAATTTTGAATTTGCAGTTACTGTTCCAGAGTTATACCATTTGAAACCCTATTACCCATAGTATGAACCTAAAAATATGTTTTGTTTACCATTTTTGCATCGGAATTGCTACAAATTTCTATGAAAATTTAAAACACCGATGATGCCCTTTAAAAGAGGGATAAATTCCAAGCAATTTTGTGGAAAACAATTTTGAATTTGAAGTTACTGTTCCAGAGTTATACCATTTGAAACCCTATTACCCATTGCATGAACCTAAAAATATGTTTTGTTTACAATTTTTGCATCGTAATTGCTATAAATTTCTATGAAAATTTAAAACACTGATGATGCACTTTAAAAGACGGATAAATTCCAAGCAATTTTGTGGAAAACAATTTTGAATTTGCAGTTACTGTTCCAGAGTTATACACTTTGAAAACCTATTACCTATTGTATGAACCTAATAATATGTTTTCTTTACCATTTTTGCATCGGAATTGCTATAAATTTCTATGAAAATTTAAAACACCGATGATTCCCTTTAAAAGAGTGATAAACTCCAAGCAATTTTGTGGAAAACAATTTTGAATTTGCAGTTACTGTTCCAGAGTTGTACCATTTGAAAACCTATTACCCATTGTATGAACCTAAAAATATGTTTTGTTTACCATTTTTGCATCGGAATTGCTATAGATTTCTATGAAAATTTAAAACACCGATGATGCCCTTTAAAAGAGGGATAAATTCCAAGCAATTTTGTGGAAAACAATTTTGAATTTGCAGTTACTGTTCCAGAGTTATACCATTTGAAACCCTATTACCCATTGCATGAACCTAAAAATATGTTTTGTTTACCATTTTTGCATCGGAATTGCTATAAATTTCTATGAAAATTTAAAACACCGATGATGCCCTTTAAAAGATGGATAAATTCCAAGCAATTTTGTGGAAAACAATTTTGAATTTGCAGTTACTGTTCCAGAGTTATACCATTTGAAACCCTATTACCCATTGCATGAACCTAAAAATATGTTTTGTTTACAATTTTTGCATCGTAATTGCTATAAATTTCTATGAAAATTTAAAACACTGATGATGCACTTTAAAAGATGGATAAATTCCAAGCAATTTTGTGGAAAACAATTTTGAATTTGCAGTTACTGTTCCAGAGTTATACCATTTGAAACCCTATTACCCATAGTATGAGCCTAAAAATATGTTTTGTTTACCAGTTTTGCATCGGAATTGCTATAAATTTTTATGAAAATTTAAAACACCGATGATGCCCTTTAAAAGAGGGATAAATTCCAAGCAATTTTGTGGAAAACAATTTTGAATTTGAAGTTACTGTTCCAGAGTTATACCATTTGAAACCCTATTACCCATTGCATGAACCTAAAAATATGTTTTGTTTACAATTTTTGCATCGTAATTGCTATAAATTTCTATGAAAATTTAAAACACTGATGATGCACTTTAAAAGACGGATAAATTCCAAGCAATTTTGTGGAAAACAATTTTGAATTTGCAGTTACTGTTCCAGAGTTATACACTTTGAAAACCTATTACCTATTGTATGAACCTAATAATATGTTTTCTTGGCCATTTTTGCATCGGAATTGCTATAAATTTCTATGAAAATTTAAAACACCGATGATGCCCTTTAAAAGACGGATAAATTCCAAGCAATTTTGTGGAAAACAATTTTGAATTTGCAGTTACTGTTCCAGAGTTATACCATTTGAAACCCTATTACCCATTGCATGAACCTAAAAATATGTTTTGTTTACAATTTTTGCATCGTAATTGCTATAAATTTCTATGAAAATTTAAAACACTGATGATGCACTTTAAAAGACGGATAAATTCCAAGCAATTTTGTGGAAAACAATTTTGAATTTGCAGTTACTGTTCCAGAGTTATACCATTTGAAACCCTATTACCCATAGTATGAACCTAAAAATATGTTTTGTTTACAATTTTTGCATCGGAATTGCTATAAATTTCTATGAAAATTTAAAACACCGATGATGCCCTTTAAAAGAGGGATAAATTCCAAGCAATTTTGTGGAAAACAATTTTGAATTTGAAGTTACTGTTCCAGAGTTATACCATTTGAAACCCTATTACCCATTGCATGAACCTAAAAATATGTTTTGTTTACAATTTTTGCATCGTAATTGCTATAAATTTCTATGAAAATTTAAAACACTGATGATGCACTTTAAAAGGCGGATAAATTCCAAGCAATTTTGTGGAAAACAATTTTGAATTTGCAGTTACTGTTCCAGAGTTATACACTTTGAAAACCTATTACCTATTGTATGAACCTAATAATATGTTTTCTTTACCATTTTTGCATCGGAATTGCTATAAATTTCTATGAAAATTTAAAACACCGATGATGCCCTTTAAAAGAGGGATAAATTCCAAGCAATTTTGTGGAAAACAATTTTGAATTTGCAGTTACTGTTCCAGAGTTATACCATTTGAAACCATATTACCCATTGTATGAACCTACAAATATGTTTTGTTTACCATTTTTGCTTCGGAATTGCTATAAATTTCTATGAAAATTTAAAACACTGATGATGCACTTTAAAAGAGGCATAAACTCCAAGCAATTTTGTGGAAAACACTTTTGAATTTGCAGTTACTGTTCCAGAGTTATACCATTTGAAACCATATTACCCATTGTATGAACCTAAAAATATGCTTTGTTTGCCATTTTTGCATCGGAATTGCTATAAATTTCTATGAAAATTTAAAAAACTAATAATGCCCTTTAAAAGAGGGATACACTCCAACCAACTTTGTGGCAAACGCTTTTGAATTTGCAGTTACTGTTCCAGAGTTATACCATTTGAAAACCTATTACCCATTGTAAGAACCTAAAAATATGTTTTGTTTGCCATTTTTGCATCGGAATTGCTATAGATTTCTATGAAAATTTAGAAAACTAATAATGCCCTTTAAAAGATGGATACACTCCAAGCAACTTTGTGGAAAACACTTTTGAATATGCAGTTACTGTTCCAGAGTTATACCATTTGAAAACCTATTACCCATTATATGAACCTAAAAATATGTATTGTTTGCATTTTTGCATCGGAATTGCTATAAATTTCTATGAAAAATTAAAACACTGATGATGCACTTTAAAAGACGGATAAATTCCAAGCAAATTTGTGGAAAACAATTTTGAATTTGCAGTTACTGTTCCAGAGTTATACACTTTGAAAACCTATTACCCATTGTATGAACCTACAAATATGTTTTGTTTGCCATTTTTGCATCGGAATTGCTATAAATTTCTATGAAAATTTAAAACACCGATGATGCCCTTTAAAAGAGGGATAAATTCCAAGCAATTTTGTGGAAAACAATTTTGAATTTGCAGTTACTGTTCCAGAGTTATACCATTTGAAAACCTATTACACATTGTATGAAGCTAAAAATATGTTTTGTTTGCCATTTTTGCATCGGAATTGCTATAAATTTCTATGAAAATTTAGAAAACTAATAATGCCCTTTAAAAGATGAATACACTCCAAGCAACTTTGTGGAGAACACTTTTGAATATGCAGTTACTGTTCCAGAGTTATACCATTTGAAAACCTATTACCCATTATATGAACCTAAAAATATGTATTGTTTGCATTTTTGCATCGGAATTGCTATAAATTTCTATGAAAAATTAAAACACTGATGATGCACTTTAAAAGACGGATAAATTCCAAGCAAATTTGTGGAAAACAATTTTGAATTTGCAGTTACTGTTCCAGAGTTATACACTTTGAAAACATATTACCCATTGTATGAACCTACAAATATGTTTTGTTTGCCATTTTTGCATCGGAATTGCTATAAATTTCTATGAAAATTTAAAACACCGATGATGCCCTTGAAAAGAGGGATAAATTCCAAGCAATTTTGCGGAAAACAATTTTGAATTTGCAGTTACTGTTCCAGAGTTATACCATTTGAAAACCTATTACCCATTGTATGAACCTAAAAATATGTTTTGTTTACCATTTTTGCATCGGAATTGCTATAAATTTCTATGAAAATTTAAAAAACTAATAATGCCCTTTAAAAGAGGGATACACTCCAAGCACCTTTGTGGAAAACACTTTTGAATTTGCAGTTACTGTTCCAGAGTTATACCATTTGAAAACCTATTACCCATTGTATGAACCTAAAAATATGTTTTGTTTACCATTTTTGCATCGGAATTGCTATAAATTTCTATGAAAATTTAAAAAACTAATAATGCCCTTTAAAAGAGGGATAAATTCCAAGCAATTTTGCGGAAAACAATTTTGAATTTGCAGTTACTGTTCCAGAGTTATACCATTTGAAACCCTATTACCCATTGCATGAACCTAAAAATATGTTTTGTTTACCATTTTTGCATCGGAATTGCTATAAATTTCTATGAAAATTTAAAACACCGATGATGCCCTTTAAAAGACGGATAAATTCCAAGCAATTTTGTGGAAAACAATTTTGAATTTGCAGTTACTGTTCCAGAGTTATACCATTTGAAACCCTATTACCCATTGCATGAACCTAAAAATATGTTTTGTTTACAATTTTTGCATCGTAATTGCTATAAATTTCTATGAAAATTTAAAACACTGATGATGCACTTTAAAAGATGGATAAATTCCAAGCAATTTTGTGGAAAACAATTTTGAATTTGCAGTTACTGTTCCAGAGTTATACCATTTGAAACCCTATTACCCATAGTATGAGCCTAAAAATATGTTTTGTTTACCAGTTTTGCATCGGAATTGCTATAAATTTTTATGAAAATTTAAAACACCGATGATGCCCTTTAAAAGAGGGATAAATTCCAAGCAATTTTGTGGAAAACAATTTTGAATTTGAAGTTACTGTTCCAGAGTTATACCATTTGAAACCCTATTACCCATTGCATGAACCTAAAAATATGTTTTGTTTACAATTTTTGCATCGTAATTGCTATAAATTTCTATGAAAATTTAAAACACTGATGATGCACTTTAAAAGACGGATAAATTCCAAGCAATTTTGTGGAAAACAATTTTGAATTTGCAGTTACTGTTCCAGAGTTATACACTTTGAAAACCTATTACCTATTGTATGAACCTAATAATATGTTTTCTTGGCCATTTTTGCATCGGAATTGCTATAAATTTCTATGAAAATTTAAAACACCGATGATGCCCTTTAAAAGACGGATAAATTCCAAGCAATTTTGTGGAAAACAATTTTGAATTTGCAGTTACTGTTCCAGAGTTATACCATTTGAAACCCTATTACCCATTGCATGAACCTAAAAATATGTTTTGTTTACAATTTTTGCATCGTAATTGCTATAAATTTCTATGAAAATTTAAAACACTGATGATGCACTTTAAAAGACGGATAAATTCTAAGCAATTTTGTGGAAAACAATTTTGAATTTGCAGTTACTGTTCCAGAGTTATACCATTTGAAACCCTATTACCCATAGTATGAACCTAAAAATATGTTTTGTTTACAATTTTTGCATCGGAATTGCTATAAATTTCTATGAAAATTTAAAACACCGATGATGCCCTTTAAAAGAGGGATAAATTCCAAGCAATTTTGTGGAAAACAATTTTGAATTTGAAGTTACTGTTCCAGAGTTATACCATTTGAAACCCTATTACCCATTGCATGAACCTAAAAATATGTTTTGTTTACAATTTTTGCATCGTAATTGCTATAAATTTCTATGAAAATTTAAAACACTGATGATGCACTTTAAAAGACGGATAAATTCCAAGCAATTTTGTGGAAAACAATTTTGAATTTGCAGTTACTGTTCCAGAGTTATACACTTTGAAAACCTATTACCTATTGTATGAACCTAATAATATGTTTTCTTTACCATTTTTGCATCGGAATTGCTATAAATTTCTATGAAAATTTAAAACACCGATGATGCCCTTTAAAAGAGGGATAAATTCCAAGCAATTTTGTGGAAAACAATTTTGAATTTGCAGTTACTGTTCCAGAGTTATACCATTTGAAACCCTATTACCCATTGCATGAACCTAAAAATATGTTTTGTTTACAATTTTTGCATCGTAATTGCTATAAATTTCTATGAAAATTTAAAACACCGATGATGCCCTTTAAAAGAGGGATAAATTCCAAGCAATTTTGTGGAAAACAATTTTGAATTTGCAGTTACTGTTCCAGAGTTATACCATTTGAAAACCTATTACACATTGTATGAACCTAAAAATATGTTTTGTTTACCATTTTTGCATCGGAATTGCTATAAATTTCTATGAAAATTTAAAACACTGATGATGCACTTTAAAAGAGGCATAAACTCCAAGCAATTTTGTGGAAAACACTTTTGAATTTGCAGTTACTGTTCCAGAGTTATACCATTTGAAACCATATTACCCATTGTATGAACCTACAAATATGTTTTGTTTACCATTTTTGCTTCGGAATTGCTATAAATTTCTATGAAAATTTAAAACACTGATGATGCACTGTAAAAGAGGCATAAACTCCAAGCAATTTTGTGGAAAACACTTTTGAATTTGCAGTTACTGTTCCAGAGTTATACCATTTGAAACCATATTACCCATTGTATGAACCTAAAAATATGCTTTGTTTGCCATTTTTGCATCGGAATTGCTATAAATTTCTATGAAAATTTAAAAAACTAATAATGCCCTTTAAAAGAGGGATACACTCCAACCAACTTTGTGGCAAACGCTTTTGAATTTGCAGTTACTGTTCCAGAGTTATACCATTTGAAAACCTATTACCCATTGTATGAACCTAAAAATATGTTTTGTTTGCCATTTTTGCATCGGAATTGCTATAGATTTCTATGAAAATTTAGAAAACTAATAATGCCCTTTAAAAGATGGATACACTCCAAGCAACTTTGTGGAAAACACTTTTGAATATGCAGTTACTGTTCCAGAGTTATACCATTTGAAAACCTATTACCCATTATATGAACCTAAAAATATGTATTGTTTGCATTTTTGCATCGGAATTGCTATAAATTTCTATGAAAAATTAAAACACTGATGATGCACTTTAAAAGACGGATAAATTCCAAGCAAATTTGTGGAAAACAATTTTGAATTTGCAGTTACTGTTCCAGAGTTATACACTTTGAAAACCTATTACCCATTGTATGAACCTACAAATATGTTTTGTTTGCCATTTTTGCATCGGAATTGCTATAAATTTCTATGAAAATTTAAAACACCGATGATGCCCTTTAAAAGAGGGATAAATTCCAAGCAATTTTGTGGAAAACAATTTTGAATTTGCAGTTACTGTTCCAGAGTTATACCATTTGAAAACCTATTACACATTGTATGAAGCTAAAAATATGTTTTGTTTGCCATTTTTGCATCGGAATTGCTATTTCTATGAAAATTTAGAAAACTAATAATGCCCTTTAAAAGATGAATACACTCCAAGCAACTTTGTGGAGAACACTTTTGAATATGCAGTTACTGTTCCAGAGTTATACCATTTGAAAACCTATTACCCATTATATGAACCTAAAAATATGTATTGTTTGCATTTTTGCATCGGAATTGCTATAAATTTCTATGAAAAATTAAAACACTGATGATGCACTTTAAAAGACGGATAAATTCCAAGCAAATTTGTGGAAAACAATTTTGAATTTGCAGTTACTGTTCCAGAGTTATACACTTTGAAAACATATTACCCATTGTATGAACCTACAAATATGTTTTGTTTGCCATTTTTGCATCGGAATTGCTATAAATTTCTATGAAAATTTAAAACACCGATGATGCCCTTGAAAAGAGGGATAAATTCCAAGCAATTTTGCGGAAAAAAAATTTTGAATTTGCAGTTACTGTTCCAGAGTTATACCATTTGAGAACCTGTTACCCATTGTATGAACCTAAAAATATGTTTTGTTTGCCATTTTTGCATCGGAATTGCTATAAATTTCTATGAAAATTTAAAAAACTAATAATGCCCTTTAAAAGAGGGATAAATTCCAAGCAATTTTGCGGAAAACAATTTTGACTTTGCAGTTACTCTTCCAGAGTTATACCATTTGAGAACCTATTACCCATTGTATGAACCTAAAAATATGTTTTGTTTGCCATTTTTGCATCGGAATTGCTATAAATTTCTATGAAAATTTAAAACACTGATGCTGCACTTTAAAAGACGGATAAATTCCAAGCAAATTTGTGGAAAACAATTTTGAATTTGCAGTTACTGTTCCAGAGTTATACACTTTGAAAACATATTACCCATTGTATGAACCTACAAATATGTTTTGTTTGCCATTTTTGCATCGGAATCGCTATAAATTTCTATGAAAATTTAAAACACCGATGATGCCCTTGAAAAGAGGGATAAATTGCAAGCAATTTTGCGGAAAAAAATTTTGAATTTGCAGTTACTGTTCCAGAGTTATACCATTTGAAACCATATTACACATTGTATGAACCTAAAAATATATTTTGTGCACCATTTTTGCATCGGAATTGCAATAAATTTCTATGAAAATTTAAAACACCGATGATGCCCTTTAATAGAGGGATAAATTCCAAGCAATTTTGTGGAAAACAATTTTGAATTTGCAGTTACTGTTCCAGAGTTATACCATTTGAAAACCAATTACCCATTGTATGAACCTAAAAATATGTTTTGTTTACCATTTTTGCATCGGAATTGCTATAAATTTCTATGAAAATTTAAAAAACTAATAATGCCCTTTAAAAGAGGGATACACTCCAAGCACCTTTGTGGAAAACACTTTTGAATTTGCAGTTACTGTTCCAGAGTTATACCATTTGAAAACCTATTACCCATTGTATGAACCTAAAAATATGTTTTGTTTACCATTTTTGCATCGGAATTGCTATAAATTTCTATGAAAATTTAAAAAACTAATAATGCCCTTTAAAAGAGGGATAAATTCCAAGCAATTTTGCGGAAAACAATTTTGAATTTGCAGTTACTGTTCCAGAGTTATACCATTTGAAAACCTATTACCCATTGAATGAACCTAAAAATATGTTTTGTTTGCCATTTTTGCCAAATTTTGAATTTGCAGTTACTGTTCCAGAGTTATACCATTTGAGAACCTGTTACCCATTGTATGAACCTAAAAATATGTTTTGTTTGCCATTTTTGCATCGGAATTGCTATAAATTTCTATGAAAATTTAAAAAACTAATAATGCCCTTTAAAAGAGGGATACACTCCAAGCAACTTTGTGGAAAACGCTTTTGAATTTGCAGTTACTGTTCCAGAGTTATACCATTTGAGAACCTATTACCCATTGCATGAACCTAAAAATATGTTTTGTTTGCCATTTTTGCATCGGAATTGCTATAAATTTCTATGAAAATTTAAAACACCGATGATGCCCTTTAAAAGAGGGATAAATTCCAAGCAATTTTGCGGAAAACAATTTTGAATTTGCAGTTACTGTTCCAGAGTTATACCATTTGAGAACCTATTACCCATTGTATGAACCTAAAAATATGTTTTGTTTGCCATTTTTGCATCGGAATTGCTATAAATTTCTATGAAAATTTAAAACACCGATGATGCCCTTTAAAAGAGGGATAAATTCCAAGCAATTTTGCGGAAAACAATTTTGAATTTGCAGTTACTGTTCCAGAGTTATACCATTTGAAAACCTATTACCCATTGTATGAACCTAAAAATATGTTTTGTTTACCATTTTTGCCAAATTTTGAATTTGCAGTTACTGTTCCAGAGTTATACCATTTGAGAACCTGTTACCCATTGTATGAACCTAAAAATATGTTTTGTTTGCCATTTTTGCATCGGAATTGCTATAAATTTCTATGAAAATTTAAAACACCGATGATGCCCTTTAAAAGCGGGATAAATTCCAAGCAATTTTGCGGAAAACAATTTTGAATTTGCAGTTACTGTTCCAGAGTTATACCATTTGAAAACCTATTACCCATTGTATGAACCTAAAAATATGTTTTGTTTGCCATTTTTGCCGTATTTTGAATTTGCAGTTACTGTTCCAGAGTTATACCATTTGAGAACCTGTTACCCATTGTATGAACCTAAAAATATGTTTTGTTTGCCATTTTTGCATCGGAATTGCTATAAATTTCTATGAAAATTTAAAAAACTAATAATGCCCTTTAAAAGAGGGAAACACTCGAAGCAACTTTGTGGAAAACGCTTTTGAATTTGCAGTTACTGTTCCAGAGTTATACCATTTGAAAACCTATTACCCATTGCATGAACCTAAAAATATGTTTTGTTTACCATTTTTGCATCGGAATTGCTATAAATTTCTATGAAAATTAAAAAACTAATAATGCCCCTTTAAAAGAGGGATACACTCCAAGCAACTTTGTGGAAAACACTTTTGAATTTGCAGTTACTGTTCCAGAGTTATACCATTTGAAAACCTATTACCCATTGTATGAACCTAAAAATATGTTTTGTTTACCATTTTTGCATCGGAATTGCTATAAATTTCTATGAAAATTTAAAAAACTAATAATGCCCTTTAAAAGAGGGATACACTCCAAGCAACTTTGTGGAAAACGCTTTTGAATTTGCAGTTACTGTTCCAGAGTTATACCATTTGAAAACCTATTACCCATTGTATGAACCTAAAAATATGTTTTGTTTGCCATTTTTGCATCGGAATTGCTATAAATTTGTATGAAAATTTAAAACACTGATGATGCACTTTAAAAGACGGATAAATTCCAAGCAATTTTGTGGAAAACACTTTTGAATTTGAAGTTACTGTTCCAGAGTTATACACTTTGAAAACCTACTACCCATTGTATGAACCTAAAAATATGTCTTGTGTACCATTTTTGCATCGGAATTGCTATAAATTTCTATGAGAATTTAAAACACTGATGATGCCCTTTAAAAGAGGGATAAATTCCAAGCAATTTTGTGGAAAACAATTTTGAATTTGCAGTTACTGTTCCAGAGTTATACCATTTGAAAACTTATTACCCATTGTATGAACCTAAAAATGTTTTCTTTACCATTTTTGCATCGGAATTGCTATAAATTTCTATGAAAATTTAAAACATCGATGATGCCCTTTAAAAGAGGGATAAATTCCAAGCGGAAATCAGTTTTGAATTTGAAGTTAGTGTTCCAGAGTTATACCATTTGAAAACCTATTACTCATTGTATGAACCTAAAAATATGTTTTCTTTACCATTTTTGCATCGGAATTGCTACAAATTTCGACGAAAATTTAAAACACCGATGATGCACTTTAAAAGACGGATAAATTCCAAGCAATTTTGTGGAAATCAATTTTGAATTTGAAGTTAGTGTTCCAGAGTTGTACCATTTGAAAACCTATTACCCATTGTATGAACCTAAAAATATGTTTTCTTTACCATTTTTGCATCGGAATTGCTACAAATTTCGACGAAAATTTAAAACACCGATGATGCCCTTTAAAAGAGGGATAAATTCCAAGCAATTTTGTGGAAAACAATTTTGAATTTGCAGTTACTGTTCCAGAGTTATACCATTTGAAAACCTATTACCCATTGTATGAACCTAAAAATATGTTTTGTTTACCATTTTTGCATCGGAATTGCTATAAATTTCTATGAAAATTTAAAACACTGATGATGCACTTTAAAAGAGGGATAAATTCCAAGCAATTTTGTGGAAATCAATTTTGAATTTGAAGTTAGTGTTCCAGAGTTGTACCATTTGAAAACCTATTACCCATTGTATGAACCTAAAAATATGTTTTCTTTACCATTTTTGCATCGGAATTGCTACAAATTTCGACGAAAATTTAAAACACCGATGATGCCCTTTAAAAGAGGGATAAATTCCAAGCAATTTTGCGGAAATCAATTTTGAATTTGCAGTTACTGTTCCAGAGTTATACCATTTGAAACCCTATTACCCATTGCGTGAACCTAAAAATATGTTTTGTTTACAATTTTTGCATCGCAATTGCTATAAATTTCTATGAAAATTTAAAACACTGATGATGCACTTTAAAAGACGGATAAATTCCAAGCAATTTTGTGGAAAACTATTGTGAATTTGCAATTACTGTTGCAGAGTTAATCGATTTAATCGTTAATCGAAATCTCTTTACCCATTGTATGAAACTAATAATACTATAATCTGTTTGCCATATTTTCATCGGATTTGCTTTAAATATTGCATTCATGACAAAATCTGCATGCGCCAAGTAACGACAAACAGTTACACGCAGAAAAAAACGGCCCCAGCAACACAATGCAGGAACCATATATATGTTAGCAAGCAATCATATATATGGTACCTGCAATGTGTTGCCGGGGCCGTTTTTTGCAGCGTGTAATTCTTTTTCGTTACTTAGCGTATGCAGATTTTTTCAATAATACAATGTTTAAAGCAAATCCAATAAAAAATGATGCAGTTTATAATATTGTCACGTTCTCACAATGGGTCAAGAGTTTTAAAGTGGCATAACTCGGGAACACTAACTACAAATTCAAAATTTTTTTTACAAACTTGCTTGGAATTTATCCATCTTTTAAAGTGCGTCAATAGTGTTTTAAATTTTCATGGAAATTTAAAGCAAATCCGATGCAAAAATGGCAAACAGTTTATAATATTTTAAGTTATTTTAAGTTAAAAGGCTTTAAAATGGTATAACTCTAGAACAGTAACGGCAAATTCAAAATCGTTTTTTACAAAATTTCTTGGAATTTATACGTCTTTTAAAGTGCATCATTAGTTTTTTAAATTTTCATAGAAATTTTAAAAGATATAAAGCGTTATTTACAAAATTTATCCAAAATTTATGAAAAAATTTAATACATGGTACCGTATTGAGCAAAATGATGGCAAAAACTGGTGGTTTATGCTTATACAATAAAAATTTGTATGTTTACCGTAAAAAATGTTGACTTAGAAACTACGAATATCGTGGTTATTGACCGAATTATAAGTAAAATTCAAAAAACGTCCGGAATACCTGATGTTTGGGAGAAATTCGACTTGCGCGACCTCTAAAACTCTTCCGGAAAATTTGAAAAAAAATCTCAAAAATACTTTACCCTATAAGCTTTCAAATAAAGCTTGAGCAAAAACAAATTATTGATAGGACAACTTAATGTAGAGGTTTGTGGCTTCGATATGTTTTGCCTCGTATTATTTTCAAATTCATGAACCTGTACTGTATAAAATATTTGAAACCCAAAACTTCGTTATAGGAAACAAATGCCTTGAAAATAAGAACAATTTTCAATGATATTTGAATTTTTGTGAATTAGTGTTTGTAGATATAATTCGAATTAATCAAAATCAAATTTGTTTGACTATTCGCAATTCTACTCTTAAAGTATTTTTTTTTTAGAGGTTTGTGGAATCGATAGGTATTGCCTTGTAGTATTTTCAAATTCATAAACCTGTACTGTATAAACATTTGAAATCCAAAAGTGCCAATATGAATTTGAATTTGTAGAAGTAATTCAAATGAAACTGCAAGTTTTAATTGTCATAGAAACAGACTTGGGCTAGTTACTCGATATTGTAGCCATCTCTAAGCGGGCTAATTGGTAGTCGCTGAGAG
The DNA here is from genome assembly GCA_963931995.1 of Phaonia tiefii. Lineage (NCBI taxonomy): Eukaryota > Metazoa > Arthropoda > Insecta > Diptera > Muscidae > Phaonia > Phaonia tiefii. Next base: position 127,109,713 of record OZ008371.1, read on the forward strand.
ATATAGGAATTTTGCAGATTGTGGATTAACCACTGGCCTTAACAAGAGATAGAATAAAATTCATTGCAGCACCGAGTTCAATTCATGGCAGTAATGAAGCAAATTCTATGTAGCAATGAAACATATCCATTTTTGCAACAAACCACAAATTTCGTCAGACTAATGAAATATTTTCACTTAGTAAACACATGTTCGTAACAGGAATAAAACTGGACTTTAGTTCACTTTTGATGACAAACAATTTCACGGAGTTTCCGTTTAGGACTTCAAAAATCAGATTGTTAGGTTCGAGTCCAACCTAGAAAAGTCGAACTTATAAATATTTTTTTAAAAATTGTTAGGAAGGACTGCTTCCTGTATTCGATTGCATGGTTATCACCTAGACACACTTTGTTCACAGGACTTGGATTAGAATTTGCCAGATGACTAACAAATTTGGTAACCCAATAGACTATAGAAAATATCACTAAGAAGATTTCCATCTACAGCAATGAAAGGGCAGACAAAGAAGAATAAAAGCACATTCCCTTAATATCAGAAATTTTATTTTTAAATTCTGTATTGTAGATAAAAACACTTAAATGCCTACACACAATTTAAATTACACTAATAAATCACATTAAAATTAATATCCATGCAGTTTAATTATTAGACACCATGCAAATATTTATTTATTACAACAAAATTTCTTTATATGCCCGCAGGACTAAAAAAAAATATGAGCATCCTTGGAAAAATATGTGAAAAATAAAAACAATTTGTTTATTTATTTATTAAATTCTGCAAAATTTATTGCTGTATTTGGTTTAATTTTTCTCAAAATGCAAAGAGGATGTCAGATTTAAATTTAAATTCGTAAAATTCATCATTAAATTTAAATGTCAGCAGGATGTGGGTAGATAAATGATACGTTGTTTTGTATTTTAAGATACGTTGAAATATCAAAGCAGCAGAATAATTTATGTGGTGTATTTGTAGTCTTAACTAATACATATAACTACATACGAGTACCAAATGATATGTTGAAATTAATACATATTGGCTCACACGCGCTCTCGTACACATGGATGATGTGTCAGTTGCCAAAACGATTAACTCCATCAGAAAAGAAACATGTAGAAATTGAACATAATTATTTCACTATCACTATATATGTGTAATATATAGCTAAAAATTCATAATGGAACTCACAGATACTAACATAGCAACATTTTGGAAAAGTGGAGCTAAGCACATTGGTTTCTGAACTACTCAAATATAATTGATAATCTTGGATTACATGTGAAATACAACACAAAAAATGAATTTCAATTATGTGTGTGTTTGTCGCAGTGCTGTAGGACCTCACTTACATATATATCATAATGTGTGGTATTAGGGTGGGTCACAATCGTACAGGATTTGTAAATGTTACACAACTTTTGCTACACAAGTTTTTGCTATCGTCTTTAGTCTCGGAAGTTATATGCTAAATTCCTCGAAAATTAATATTTCGATTTCCCTCAAGTTGTTTAAAAATGTCAATGTTTATATTTTCGAAAGCTTCTTGATCATTATGGGCTTCTTGAATACAACATTGGTTTCTACCCAAGTCTGTTGGTAAAACAGGAAAACTGACCATATGGAAAAAAATACTCTTTATTTAACAACAATTTGCAACAATTCGACGAATACCGAGCACAGGTGGATGATTATTACACGAAAGGCGCACGAAAAGTTGCAACTGGAGAACGATTATTTTGATAAAAAATCCAATGAGTGTTCGAACTCACGGGCGATGTGTTAACAACTGTTTGTTACACGGTAGCTGTTCTATTTCTATGAACACATTTGTAAATGTTACATTGGAAAATAAAAAACAGCGTTCAATCATATGATGACGTTATATTTAAATAATATTAATACTTAAAATTATTTAAAGACCAGTTCAAGCACATGCGTCATTATTTTCTAGCTTCATACCTTTTATTATTCCCGCAAAAAACAAAGAGAATGCAAAGCAACAGACACATGTGCATACATACATTGTTATGTTCGTACATACGCCACACAAGTTCACACAATTTTCGCTGCTCTCTTGCTATCTCATTTTTAAATACGTTATTATTCTCTTTGCTCTGAGAGTGCTCCGCACCCACACAAGACAACTATTCGCTGCCGCTACAATTTGACAATCTGTGTTTCGCAGTCGGACAAATGTGTGTTATATATAGGGGTGGGTCACCCTTCTCATTTAGGGGTATGACAAATAGATGTTGGCCGATTCTGAGACCTACCCGATATGCACACAAAATTTCATACAAATCGGTCCAGCCATTTCGGAGGAGTTTAACGACAATCAATCTGTGATCGCAGTCGGACAAACTCAGTCGCACAAAATGTGTTTGGATGTATTCACTTTGCAAGTTTAGTCCCTACCCGCTCCTTTAGATGTTAGCACATCAAAAAATATAGATCATGTCATACTGCAAATGGCCGAAACGTCACTTAGAAATCATATCACTCAAATTGGAAAACCCTTTATATACATGCTAAAAACTTTGTTTTTTTTTTTGTTTGGATGCAAACTAAACGTGTGTTTGAAGCTTGTCGCAAATATAGAATCCCTTTGACCAAAGACATTGTGTTTGCTATTCAATATCACATGTTGGAGACTCAATGATTAATATATTATAATACTTTATATGTTTGTTTGTGACCCAAATATAGCTTTATTAGTGACACAAGTACAGGTGTGTTTGGTGCACTATTTATGGTCTCTCGAGGGCAAGAGAATATAAGATGGGCATCGAGAAATTATATTATTTGCTTTACTCTTTCAGTCGGTGATATATAAATATTCCTGAATGGGTGTGTAAATTGCGGGAGAGTGAGAAAATTGAGATATACAGAGGAAAAACTATTCCCGAAATTCTACCCGAAAATCAAAAACAGAAGTAATGGACATGGTTCAGGGCCCCAATTTTGTACAAATAAGGACGGAAATTCCATCGCAGATGGGCACAGCAATTTGGAAATATGGAGACATCATTTCTCCACGCTACTGGTACCTGAGATTACCAATGACGATGAGACAACCGATCACAATTTGGTCGACGACGTCGATTGGCCCCCTCATAACCAAGAGGAGGTGAGAACAGCAATTGTCCGGCTTAAGAAAGACAAAGCCTCAGGGTTCGATGGATTACCGGCTGAGCTGTTTAAGTCCGCTGCCGATGAGCTGATATGGCGTATGCATCAGCTTAATTATAAAATTTGTTCAGATGAAAGTATGCCCGGCGACTGAAATCTCAGTGTACTATGCCCCATATTCAAAAAAAAGGTGACCCGCGTCTGTGTGCCAACTACTGTGGAATAAGCCTCTTATCCATAGCATATGGTAATGTTCTATCAAGTATAATGTGCGAAAGATTAAAACCAGTTATCAAAACAGTCTGACTTTAGGCCTGGAATATCGACAACTGACCAGATTTTCACGCTATGCCAATATCTGGAGAAGACACACGAAAAACAAATCGACAATAGCTCATCTATTTGTCGATTATAAGGCGGCCGTCAACAGCCCGATACGGGGGAATCTCTACGAAGCAATGTCTGAGCTTGGTATTCCTGCAAATCTAATACTCCCTTGCAGAATATCGTTGATCAACACCACATTCGCAGTGAAAGTTAGTAAGGATCTTACCGAATCTTTCGAAACTAAACGAGGCCTCAGGCAAAGTGACACTCTATCGTGCGATCTCTTTAACATCTTAGTGGAGATCATTATGAGAAAAGCTGCAGTGAACATGAATAAAACCATCAGCAGCAAAAGTCTCATGCTGCTGGCGTATGCTGATGATATAGATATCATTGGGCGCACGATGAGAGAATTTACTGCGATGTGTTTGAGAATTAAGAAGGAGTCAGAAAAATTGGGTCTCACAGTAAAGGAGGACAAGAAAAAATTAATGGTTTCAACGAGCAGGACTGTTATCCGATTAGACCAAAGCATGAACGTTGATAACCGCTATAATTCTCAGGTGGTTGACGAGTTTATATACCTCGGATCTGCCGTAAACAAAAAAACCAAGTCAGCCTTGGGATCAAGCGGAGAATTGTGCTTGCGAATAGATGTTATTTTGGGCTAAGCAAGCACTTTAGAAATAAATCCGTCACTCGAGTAACACAACACCAGCTGTACCAGAGTCTCATACAATCTCTCTTGCTTTATGGCGCAGATTCCTGAGTCTTATTGCAAGCAGACGAAGCACTTCTAGGAGTCCTCGCGAGAAAAATACTCCGAAAAATGTACGGCCCTATAGTGCACAATGGCGAGTATCGGCGACGCATGAATCATGAGCTGTATGAACTATATCCCGACAGAGGTGTACAAAATGAAACCAAACAATGAAACCGACTTCAACCCTTCAGGCAGCAATGCAAAATTTTCTGATCAGGTGTCGCATATGCGTGGATAAGCATGGATGTCATTTACGGTCTATGATCTTCAATACCAATTAAAAACTTAATTAGAAAATTTAATTTCCTACACAACAAAAGAAAAGTATATTAAATAGATAAATTAAAAATAAAGTTATTTCAATTTCTTATTGCAGCAGAATTGGTGCGCCACCCTGAACATTTAGCGTATTTCCATCACAATGATTTTTGAGTAGAAAATTAAATCAGTAACCATTTCTTTCGGTCCCTAATTAAAACAAACCCCCGAATAGCTAAAATAACAAAATATTTTCTTCCTCAAAAAAATTACATATATTTTTAAAATTTAATTACTACCCACATTTCTACAACTTTCTAAGCCTACCTCCGTAATATGTTGTTTATGTTTTCTCTAGAAATTGTGATGCTAATTTTGTATTATTTTTGGAAAGCGTTTCCTTTCTTGCCCGAGGGGAATTAAACCTAATATATTTTTAGTACGTCCTGCAACATATTAGTTAATTTATGTTGTACAGTCAAAACAAAGCTGTCAAATACTTACATTAAAATTTTGCATATTCGAAACAGAGGAAGTTCACTGTTCTGCTTGAAGATAGTAGGTGAGCATGTTAAAAAAGTGCATTCTTACTAAGAAGTCATCCCACTGAAGGCTATCAAGTACTACATGCCAAGAAAAATAAAATTTTAAGGAAAATGAACATTTCACACTGGTCTAAAATCAAGTTTTATTTGGTATAAATTAAAATAACGTTCCAACAGATTTTAAAAAAAGATACATTTGTAAAAGGCCAACACTCTGGACGATATAGAAATCATAATCAAAAATCTTTTCTAGAAATGCAGCGTCAGAGAAATCAAGCGATTTTTCACGAATTTGACCATAATTTATTGTAAATGTTATATGACAAATAACGTTTAAGGGTCTTAGAAAAAAAAACCGTTTTATAAAAAATAAAATTTTTTTTATCCTTTCTATTTGTTAGATTGTAGTTTGTTATATTGCATTTTTAAATAATAAAAGCAAAACTTGCTTATCTTTCATGGAGGAAAACTTATATTTCTACATTCTTATGCATGCAGCTGTGAATGCAAGATTGCTTATCAAGGGATCCCGTAACATGTTATAAAGGGTTTTTTCAATAAGAGCGCTACAAAAGTTTTTTTTTAAATAAAACAAAACTGATTTTAGATACCACTGAAATTCTTGATTCCTGTAAAAGTACGTTCGATGCCATTATGTATGGAACTCGATTTCTTTTGCATGGCCACCACGGGCACGCTTGCAGAACTACAGACGCTGAACCCAATTTTCGACGGTTTTCAAGCATAAATCGGCCGATACTGCTGCAATTTCACGTTCGATATTCGTACAAAGTTCATCAATCGTCGCTGGCTTGTTGGCATAGACCATAGACTTGACGTAGCCCCACGGGAAATAATCTAACGGCGTCAAATCGCACGCCCGGGGCGGCCAATCGAGTGGGCCATTTCGTGAGATAACACGTTCACCAAACTTGGTTTCCAATAAATTGATTGTGGCATTCGCTGTGTGGCTTGTGGCGCCGTCCCGTTGGAACCACATGTCCTCCAAGTCCATATTATCCAATTGGGTCCAAAAATATTCGGTTATCATTGAACGGTAGCGATTCGCATTCACAGTAAGGTGCCGGTTTTGATCATCACGGAAGAAGTACGCCGCCGGCCCATAAACCGCACCAAACCGTAATTTTTTCGGGATGCAATGATGACTCATGGATTACGTGTGGATTGCTGTCTGACCAATAACGCATATTTTGCTTATTGACGAAGCCATTCAGCCAGAAATGAGCATCATCGATGAAGATGATTTTCCGATGAAAATCCGAATCATTTTCAAGTTGTTGCTCAGCCCAATTCACGAACATACGACGCTTATGGTGGTTAAGTGGCTTCAGTTCTTGCGTCAATTTGATCTTGTAAGGATGTAGGCCAAGATCTTTTCGCAAACTTCGCCACAACGACGTCACAGAGATGCCCAACACTTGAGAACGACGTGTGAGAGACACATTTGGGTTTTCTTGAACTGAAGCCTCAGCGGCAGCAATATTCTCGACACTACGGGCACTTCTTTGACTCACTGGCACGGGAACATTTTGTACTGCGCCTGTGGATTCAAATTTTTCCACTAGACGCTCAATTGTTGATCTGGTAGCACGATTATGACGACCATAAATTGGACGTAGCGCTCTTAAAGTTGAGGCCACTGACTCGAAATTTCGGTAGTAAATTTTAATAATTTCGACGCGTTGTCTGCTCGTATATCTTTCAATGATGAAATGGCAAACCTTACTGAAGGGAAATGTCAAAAGAGCGGGAAAAAATATGGCGTCGTTTGCTGTCCATATCGATTTACTTTTGTAGCGTCTCTGTTGAAGAACCCGTTATTATGTACTTGTTATTTCCAACACTCCTAAGGCGCCTGTTGAAAAATACTGTAATTTAAATGAATCTTTAAGAAAAGATACTTTTTGTAAAATGACAAACCTTTTTTAAGAAATTTTTTATTTATTGAATGTATTTAAAAAAAGAAGAGTATAGCGTGAGGTTCCTTTTGTAAGTATATGTATTATATTTTCCCGATAAGGCCCCTTCTTTAATGAGAGGTACTTGTTTTATTAAAAGCTAACGTTTTTTTGTTTTTAAAGGTACAATTTTTAATAAGAAGTACTTTCTGTAACAAAAAACCTAAGAGTGTGCATTTTCTTAACAAAGAAATTTTTTTTTTTAAGACCAGGTACTTTTTAAAGTAGTGGTACTCTTTTTAGGATAAGGTTATTTTTTTAAGAAAATTTACTTATTTTGAGGAAGGCTACTTATCTCCAGAAAAGAAAAGGTATTATTTTATTTTTAAGAAAGGGAACTTTTAAGAAAAGGAATTTTTGTAAGAAAATGTATTTTTGGCAAGAGAGAGTATTTTGTTTTTGAAGAAAAACTCTTTCTTTACGAAAGAACAGACACAATTTTAAGACTAGGTACTTAACTCAAGAAAAGTTATTTTCTTTTGCAAAAAAGGTACTGTTTAAACAAAGACTACTTTTTAAAAAAAGGCAATTTGTTGTAAGATAATATACTTTTTTAAGAAAAGGCACTTATTTAAATAATTATTTTTTTTAAGAAAAGGTACTTTGTATCAAAAAATTTAATGTTTTTTTCTTTAAGATAAGGTATTTTGTTAAGTAAAGGTACTCTGTTTAAGAATATGAATAGGTATTTTTTTTGGGAAAATTTACAGTTTTTAAGAAATCGCACCTATTTTAGAAAATGTTATTTTTTTAAACTTCTTTCGCTTTGGCTTTTCTAAATTTACTTTTTATTGGGTTCAAACCACAATATATAATAAACAGGCTCCACCTAGAAAATTTCCCATAAAACAAGAAAAATCCCCCTATATGTTATATGTTAGTCTAGACACAAACCAAGCCAAAAGCACGTGTGTAACAGTAAGTGTGCTTCCAAATGTAATTCCATGCTCAGGGGTGTATTTCATGGATTTGCTAGTCTTGTAGTTTGGCTTTTCTAAATTTACTTTTTATTGGGTTCAAAACTACAATATGTAATAAAGAGGCTCCACCTAGAAAACTTCCCTTTAAAGCAAACCAAACCAAAAGTACCCACTATAGTTGATAATAACGGGTTGTAATAAAGTAGTTTAAAAAAAACGTTGTTTAAAAGTTTTTCATTTATCCCCCATCCCGCAACGTCCGATAAGAAACTTCGTTCCAAAAAATGAGGGTCATTATATGAAATAGCATTAGTGAGAATGAGAGGGCTTGAATTACAAAACTCATGGTTGCATTCTAATACGGCTTACTGCTGGCAAAACTGTTTTCAATAGATACGTTTTTCGATCACATGTTTTCAAGTGTTTTATTGCGTTCATTCCTAAAATATTTGTGGGTTCGAATTGAGATTTTTACAGGAAATAGGGCTTGTAATATGGAAAACAATTTGGAAGGTATTTGAAAAGAATTCGATGTCAGAAACAGATATTTATTGGGACTTTTTCATTGTTTTTATTATGTGTTTAATGTTGTGGTGATACTTTGTAAAACCATAACCTTAATGTACTTGTGTTCGGTCGATGTTCAACCAGTTCAAACATTCGCAAGTATGCGAAGTTATCAATGCTTCTTAAGGCGCCCTTAATATAAAAGATCATCGATTTGGTAATTATTGTGCATTTTCCCAAAAATTTCGTTTCAGGCATCACAACTGGTGTCTTTAATAGAGCTATGGATTCTTCGGATCCACTTTTGTCTAGTTTATGTATCTCCAAAAAAAAATATCAGAACAAACAAAATTCATTTCCAGCAGTAGCAATAAATCTTTTTAAACCTATCCTATCCTATTATCCTAATCCTATTAGAACCATGTTGGTTACCAAATTCATTTATATTTAGATGACGAGGATAGTGCCTCTGATTCTGACGAAGTAGAAATTCATACCCGTACTATATTAAATTGGAATGAGCAGAAGACTGCTAAAAAATTTTATTCAGAAAAAAAATCCTTCCTCTGAATTCCACAGCTTGAAGCTACAAATCCAATTAGCCCTAAATTCATTCTATACGCTCACCTATTTGTGAGACAAATCGCCATCAACACCAAATTGGCCATTAACGTATGATTACGGAACAAATATTTCAAAGTAGTGCATGAATCTCAAACAACGCCATCTACTGGAAACAAATAAAACTATACTATGCTATGATCCTTGCACATAGCTATTACCAATATCTTTCAAAGTTTTACAAATGATTTTTAGTTTTAACTTATACATACTTTGACTTGTAACTCCTGTGGGCGTGAGTGTGGGCGTGGTTCGATCATCAAACAAATTCGTGAATTTCATGTTTTCATCAAGCCCTACAAACATGCAAAAGTACAAGTCTCTATGTATGTACATTATTCGAATTTATGCCAAAAAAAACTTCAATTTGGACCAGTTTGCATTTGTTGAATCAGATATATAATTTCCTTTAAAATTAATAAATTAACTCGTTTACAACAACCGAAAAACTGTTATACTGAATGCATTAGGGTAACTCTAACCTAAAAAAACACTTATGTTAAAACAAACAAACTGTGTCAAAACAGAGCATTAACAATTTTTTCACTAACCGGGGAAAAACACGATCTGTTGGCCTAAAAAGAATTACAACTTTGAAAACGTTTACATTTTTCGAAATGTGGCATGAAACCACTGCATGAGAAGTTTATTATACAAGCTTTCAAGGTCTTATACATTTTTCTAAGTCAAAAATGCATGGTGTTTTCATGACCATTTGACAGAAATGTGGCTGTATCCCACCGATGACGCTTTGAACCTTTGATTTGAGCTCAGGAATTGTTTCTGGTTTATTCGCATAAACCCGAGATTTTACAAAACCCCAAAGAAAGAAATCACACGGCGTTAAATCGCATGATCTTGGTGGGCAGTTGACATCAGAATTTCATAAGATAACTTGTCCTGGAAATCAGGTGACGCCGTCTTCCTGAAACCACGTGTCGCCAGATACATCCCGTCCAGTTAAGGCCACAAGAAAAAAAAAAAAAAAAAAAAAAAAAAAAACGGTGTCGCATAACATCCCATGAAGGGATTGAGGAGAGCTTTTCGCAATTAGTGAGATGTGCGCTTTCTAGTTGTTACACTCACTGATTGGGACCTATAGTTTTACACCGGTTCCGAACGGTATTTGAGAAGCTTTTTCATGGCTAAGTACTCGATAGTGTCGCCATCACTAAGAGAGGTGACCGTCGTCGAAAGAAATGTAAGGTGGTCTGAGCAGAGATCGAACCCACGTTCTCATGTACAAGAGCCGCGCGCACTAACCATTGCACCACCGGAGAACTCCGTTACAATTTTCTGTAACGACTGCCGTTCCCAGTCACTGCAATTTCGGCCTTATATTTAAAAAAAGTAAGGCCCGATCACGGCGCCTGCCCAAAATCCGCACCAGACAGTTGCTCGGTGTGGGTGTATTTGTTGCTCATGGATTGGAGGAGGATTTTCTGAGTCCCAAATTCGAAAATTTTGTGAATTCACGAAGCAATTCCGATGGAAATGCGCTTCATCGGTGAAGATACCTTTGTTTTGAAAAATTGCCATTGAGTTCACTTTGCTCCATCACCCGTTGAACGAAATGCCGGCGCTTTCCATGATCTGCTGGTTTCAGCTCCTGAGAAAGCTCAATTTTGTACGCATGAAGGAGGTGGTCTTTTATCAAAATTTACTGCGTAGTGCTTCGCGAAATTTGAAGTTGTTGAGAATTATGCCGAATTGATGATTTCGGGGTTTCGGCGACACTATCGTTTACAGCAGCCATGATTTCAAGACACCGACCAGGACGTTGACGCACAGGAGTCTTACTATCTATAACCGACCCAGGTTCTTCAAATTTGTTGACCACTCTTCGGATGTTTGACACATTAGGTGCACTGTCTCGACTGAAAATTCTTCAAAGTTTGCGAGCGGTCTAAATATAAATTGCCAAATTTTTGTAATAAGTCTTCACAATTATAACGCGCTATTCTATTGTAAAGTGCTCCATTTATAATAATCGGTATAAACATATGTGATACCTGCCAAAATTCCAGAGTTACCACTTCCACAAAACGAAAATGACCCTAAATTTGAAAAGTCCAACCTTACTGAGACACCCTTATACATACATATTATAACATATTAATCATTGTGTCTCCAGTATGTAATATTGAATAGCAAACACAATCTGTTTGTACACAATTATTACAATATTTGCTTTCTATATTTACTATATTTGCTTCAGGCTAGAAACACGTTACACTTGCACCCAAACAACAAAAAGACAGACGTTTCAGAGTGTGAAAATACATGGTGATTCAAATGTAATGCAGGTATTTGAGAGAAATTATTTGTGATAAGTTAAGGATTTTTTTTCAGCGAATTGGTACTACAAATTCTGGCTAACTTACTGCCAATTTCACCAAACAATGTTAAAGTTACTGATAGTTAAAACTTATAAATACCATACAAACTTACAGCTCAAACTATTCGTTAGTTCGAACTGAAAGATAACTGCACATGGCCGTTGGTCATGGAGCGACACTCAGTCGAATAGCGTGTAAAAGTGATCCAAATGATTTTTGGAAATGGTCGTTCTGCGAAAAGTGCATTTAGCGCATTGCGTGACTTTTTCGGTCAACATAACCGGCCATCTGAGCCAATAACCAGCCATTTGGAGCAGAAATTCTAACAAACTAAGTCGGTAAATTTGTCTTCGTAAAGGCTGTTCAGCCGAAAATATTGCTGCTGTAGAACAAAGTCTGGACCAGGCCGCGACAACCCCAATACATCGAAGCAATTGAAACTTTGATACAGAGCCGATTAGCGGATTTTAAAAAAATACCTATTTTTAAGCGCCTACAAAAATCAATTGACAACCTAACAATTGCATTCTCCAGCAACAAGCAGTCGATGCAGATTTTTCAAAAATTCAGCACATTTTCACCTAAACATACGATAACAATTAAAGCTTCCGCATTTATGGTACTGAAACTCCTCATGTTATTGTTTGGTCTAGTTTTTGCATTGGCTGAATTATCGGACAGTAATTCTTCCAAAGTAATGCCGTCAACGCTGTTACGGTGGACGATCAACGTTGTCGGGACATGATAATAAACTTATTATACTAGCTTGAATTCATACATGTGGCCAATTAATTATATTACAATTATAAATTGTAGTTTAATTTGAATTGTTCGTTCGTCAACAAATGCAAATTCAAAAATATTTAACTACACGGAAAGAAAAAACTCGTTCCTCCCAAACGAAATCTCAGATAACTGAAGTTCGTTTGGGGACTGTAGTTGGGAGAAACGAACTTCTGTTAAGCCATACGTATCATTTCGTTTGGGAGAACCGAAAAATGTTTGCAGCAAACGACTTATGAAAACGGTTCCGCCAACTGTTCCCTCGGTTACAGCAACCGAGTTGTAGTTGATCCTAACGAAAAAAACGTTTGCGAGAACTGAAAAACGTTTGCAGTAAACGAGTTATGAAAAATTAAAGCTGAAAAAACGTTTGTGATAAACTAAAAACAGTTCCACCAACTGTTTTTTCGGTTACAGCAACCGAGTTGTAGTTACAGCAACCGAGTTGTAGTTACTCTATTCAGTACATTACTTATACATTAAATTTTATATTTATGGCTTCCATAAGCTCTTTTTTGTGTAAATTTCCAACTTTTATGATTTCGGTTTTACCCATAAAGTTTGTTTTAAAAAAAGTTGGAATTTTTGTCTATCTTTTCAGTGTCTCGCCTCGCATTCGAATGACAACTAAAAGCGCAGCAAACTACAACGCGCAAGTTGTCCATCCAAGATATATTGACAAGGTAGAAGCATGTGATCACTTTTATGTGTATGCGTGAGTGTGTATGTCAAACGAGTGGACTGTGTATACAGTCGACAGAAAGAGAGAATGAGAGAAATTTACGTTCTTCGTATTCTGTGGTCTCATTAGAAAAATGGCTAATTTCAGTTACCGCAAACGGTTTTTAACTTGCGACAAATGTAATTTTGTACTCGTTTAATGCAAACGAGATCTCGTTTGCAACAACATGATACACATTTGCGATATATGAGTTTATTTGGGAGAACTACATAAACGGTTGCGATTAATAAATTAATACAAATCAATCAAAGTATTGTTGTGGCAACCATGTTAGAATGAGAAGGTAAACTCGGTACAAAGCTGATTTCAATTTATTCTCGTTGTTTAGTTGGACGCCTCTGTCAGTTTTAAAGGTGTTGCTTTTGTACTTTTCTGTTTACATTTATTTGTTGGTATATGTATGGGTTGATTTTGACATGAGGAGAGCCTAAACAAAAACAAAATGCCTGTTGTTCTTGCCCACAATTGTTGTTGTATCTACTGCGACTACTTGGTATTTTTACTATGGTGGCAACCGAGCAATAAACGTTTTTTTTCTTTGCGTGTACCATTGGTAATTATACCTATTTTCAAAGCATTTCCTTCATATCTCTCGGTGTTGGTTTTCAAATATTTTTCATATACAGGTTGACAGGTCAACTCCCCAGCCAGCCAAATTCTGAGCGCTCAAATTCCATAGCGCTCCGCAAAGCAGTATTTGTGGAGAGCCCCGCATGGGGATTGTTTTAGGAGCATTGACTCATGATAAACTCCTACAAAATTACGGGAATAAATATTAAAAAATTCTGTAAAAACAAAACAATCATTGAAATGTATAAGTACATACAAGTACATACAAATATATTTTGCATTTTTTTACAAAATATTTTTTTATGTCTTTGCATGAATTTGGTTAAGTTGGACCGTCGGTGGTGCAATGGGTAGTGTGCGCGCCTCTTGTACAGGAGATCCTGGGTTCGAGCCCTGCTCCAACCACCTTAAAATTTCTTTCGACGACGGTCACCTCGCTTAGTGCCGGCGACACTATCGAGTATATAGCCATGAAAAAGCTTCTCAAAATACCGTTCGGAATCGGTGTAAAACTGTAGGTCCCAATCAGTGAGTGAAAACTGGAAAGCGCACAGCTCAGTTATTGTGAGAAGTTCTCCCCGGTCCCTTCATGGGATGTAATGGGAAACCATTTATTTATTTATTTTGTATTGAATAAATCTTAATTGAAAGATCTGTCTCCTCTTCTCATAGAAAAATTTTATCTTTAAAACTGGGTTCATGCACGCTGCAAAATTTGTCTTTTTTTAATGTTTGAATGCGAATATAACATGTTTGTAGCTTGTCGCAAATATACCATACTTGTGTCCAAACACATTCTGTTTGCTATTCAACATAACATGTTTGAGAAACAATGAATATATGTTTTTGAGACCAAAATGTGGCTTTGATTGTTGAAAACCGCCAAACCCAAAAACGAGACAGACAACAAAGAAACAAAAAGGCAACAGATATAAATTCATGAAAACAATGCTTGCAAATATATACATGTTTCCTGCAATATATTGCAGGGGCCGATATTTTTCAGCGTGTGCTATAAAACTATTGAGTGAAAAAAATAATCTGGGATTTCCCAACGTTTAGAAATAATCAAAAAGGCACGTTTTGTTCTGCGACTCCTCATATATTTCGTATTCTAAAAAATGTATTTTAAAGAAAAACAGATAGCATTGCAGAGAATGTGTATGATTGCATTTATGCCTTATGATTTTCATAGTTTATAAATTTAGGAGCTGTTTTTTTAAGGTTGATTTTAAATGATTTTAGGATAATTTTTTCAAACATTAGCGGCGAAAAAAAAAGTCTCTGAATGAGCGTTTTGTTACTCCAAAAATACTCATTTATAGGATTCCCCTCGGAGTCATTGTGGGTTATCTAAACGAGTGTGTAGGGACTCAGAAAACACTCATTTAATGAGTCCTTAGGGTGCACTTTTTTCATATATATTGAGGTTGCTGTTTTCTCCGGCGGATATGCTCCTTTGGCACTCTATTCGGAGCCTCCCTAGAAGCATTAGCGCTGCGTGTGGGGAATCCTAACGGAGCACCTTACGGACTCTTTTAGTTGGCTGGGTCAAATGGAATCCACAAACTTCTACGTATGAAATACTTTAAAAACTGAATTGCCACCACTCAAACAAATTCAAAATATTTAGAAGAATTCCCACATTTCCTTACAATTTGCATCCGATTTCACAACCTGCATTTGCAGTGCCTGAGCAAATGAAAATTCTAAATAATTGAATTGTCATTGCGAACAAAGGTAATTCTTTTCCATTTAAAGAAACCCATGTATGGCTGAATTACATAGCATGAAATTGGACAATATGTGGTTTCAGCAGGACGAGGCAGTTGGATAAAACAAGGACGCATTATCTAAAACAACAACGTGTTAAATGACCGCCAAGATTTTGCGTTTTGACATCATTAGACTTCTTTGCCTAGGGCTACGTGTGGTCTGAGCCAATAAGCCCAATACGAGTCCAGAGCAAAAGAACGAATTCATACGCGTTATAGGTGTTATGCAGCCCGAACTATGCCAAAAGCTTATGCACAAATTTAATACGCGCATCCTGCGTTGCCAGAGGTGACGTGGTGGGCACTTAACGGATGTTGTGTCAAGGACCATAAAACATGATGAAAGAAAATTGTTTCAAGTTTAGTTGCCTTAGTTGTCTTAGTTTTTAAATTTGAGATAAGATATAACGTTTTCTTCCGGTTAGTGAAAACAATGTAAATGCCGCGGTTTTAATTCAAACTCACATTAGCTGGACGATCGTTTCGACGTTTTTGAAGCATCACCTTCAGTTGAGTCTAGCCCGTTAAGCCACTGCGGAGTGTATTCACACTTGTCACTAACCGAAATATTTGGAACGAAGTTCCTTATCGCACGTTGCGGAATGGAGGAAAATTGAAAATAAATTAAACAGCTTTTGTTTTAACACTAATATGTTGTAGCACCATCTATATTATTATCAGTATTATTAACTATATTGATTACTTTTGCTTTGGTTTGCATCTAGACTAACTAGATGTCTCACACATGTTGTGAAATTTCTTGTTTAATGGGAAGTTTTGTAGGTGGAGACTATAACCAATATTTAGTATGTATTGTAGTTTTGAACCCAATAAAAAGTAAATTGAGAAAAGCCAAAGTGAAAGAAGTTTAAAAGATAACATTTTCGTATTTTTGTGTTATTTAAAAAAAAACTTTTGTAGCGCTCTTATTGAAAAACCCTTTACATAAAAGGGACCCTTTAAAGAAATGGTAATTTTTTAAGAAAATGCAATTTGTTGTAAGATAATGTAATTTTTTAAGAAAAGGTACTTATTTAAAAAAAAATATTTTTTTAATAAAAGGTATTCTGTTTAAGAATATGAATAGGTATTTTTTTTTAGAAAATTTAATTTTCATCATTTCCCTTACGGGAATTTTTACTCGGTCTGTTTTCTAAACTTACAAATTTATTCAAGCTCAAGACCTTTTTAATTATTAGCTTTATATTACTTTCAAAAAAGTCGAGCATAAAAATGTTCCAATGATACCAAGGCTGTCTGTATAGCTATTTCGGATCTTGCCAAGATCTTCATCAGCAGACGTTTTTGGTATGTTTTTGGTGAATTCTTGAAATATATATATCTAGAAATACTCATCATATTAACGAGAATTCCTTTATATACAGGTTTGAAGAATACCAAGCACTACCATTGGTACACTTTCATGCACAACTCTTTTTTGGTTTCAAACAGGCAGGATTTGTTTTTGTTTTGTCATTACAAAACAACAAAACAGAGGGTTGTCATCAACAATATTATTGTTTCAAGCTCGCGGTGCTCTTCGTCAACTTTCATCATTTCCCTTACGGCAAGTTTTACTCGGTCTGTTTTCTAAACTTCTCAAGAGCTTGAATAAATTTCTAAAATTTAATTTTTTTAAGAAAACGCACTTATTTAAGAAAATTTTATTTTTTTAAACTTCTTTCACTTTGGCTTTTCTAAATTCGCTTTTCATTCGGTTCAGAGGTACAATATGTATTAAACAGGCTCCACCTAGATAACATCCCTTAAACAAGAAATTTCTCCCCATATGTTAGTCTAGACACAAACCAAACCAAAAGTTAGAATAAGTGTGCTGCCAAATGTAATTCCATGCTCAGGGTCGTATTTCACGGATTTGCCAGTCTTGCTCTTTGGCTTTTCTAAATTGACTTTTTATTGGGTTCAAAACTTCAATATGTAATAAACAGAAAACTTCCCTTTAAAGCAAACCAAACCAAAAATTCCCAATATAGTTGATAATAATGGGTTGTAATAAAGTAGTTAAAAAACAGTTGTTTAAAATTTTTTCATTTAGCCCCCATCCAGCAACGTACGATAAGGAACTTCGTTCCAATACATATTCTTACAAAAAGGACCTAAAACTATAATTTGTGAAAAAAATACATTCCATAAAAAAAATTTTCTTAACAAAAGTTTATCATTTTATAAAAAGTATATCGAGATAAAGATCTTAAAAATCCATTTAAATTATCGTATCTCGTTCCAACCGGTTGTGCCCTGACACCTCAAGTGATTTTTTTTAACATGTCGACTGCTTGTTTGGCACTACATACACGTTGCTTTCTTATTTACACGGACTGATTCGGAAGTTTTGAAAGTTTCGAAGTCGAAGTTTTAATTCCCAAAAATTTTTCTATGATTTAATTATAAATCAAGATCTGCGGTACTATTGAAGCAAACTATACCATACAACAACCGATGATTTTTAAAGAAAGTGTACACAAATGTGGAGAGTTTTGAGAAATCAACCAAATTATAACTGTTAAGAAAATACAAGACATTGGCGGTGTATTTCTAAATTTTAGGGTCAAAATTAAATTTTTGTTATGTAATTTCTATAATACAGACTCTCGTTTTGTCGGCCATATATTTGTAAGGTATTCGTCGACAGCTACAATGTTACTATTATCGGAAAGGGCAATTCATTAAGATTACAAGAATAATAATAACAACATTAAAGATTAATACAACAGTATTACAAGGGCCCTTTTCCAGAAAAAGACAAAAAATAATAAAATATCCGTACATATGATTAGAACCACTTTGCAGTTTTAAATCGCATTTAATTTATACACCCCTCAATTAATAAAAGACAAATTTTACTTTCTCATAAAAAAAAACCGTCTCCCATAACATCCCATGAAGGGATTGGGGAGAGCTTCTCGCAACCAGTGAGCTATGCGCGTTCTAGTCTCCCACTCACTTAAAAACTTAAAAACAAATGCACAAAATTCACACAAAACACAATATTCTTCTTAGAATATTCGTTTCATGGAAATGCTACAATTTATCGTTTCTAACGACAAATTGCTTATCGAGGACATTTTTAAATGATGATTGTAGCAATTCACTTCCGTTTCGTGTATAGAAATGAATTTGAATTATTTTGCTTCACAAAACTCAATAAAAGTTTAGTTATCACTCTTTTTCCCAAAAAAAACGGCATTCGTTCAAATACCTTCCTTCATTCCGTCAAATATCGAAAGACTTCTCCAACACGCAACAACTCCCCGCCAAAACTGTAAGCAATGACAGAAGAAGGGAAACGCCATTTAAATTCCCATTAAAATCAAGAATTGTATCAAATATTTCGTTCACCCCTTTCTTTCCCGTCTCAAAACCATCTAGCAAATATCATAATTATTTGCCAGGAATTACGAATACTTTTGCTTCCCCAAAACAACGGGGATATAATCGTTAGTCCTTAATTGAATCATTTCCTGTCGACACAACGAAATACCATTGCATGTCACGCCATTTTTACTCTAAATTCAATATCCCATTGACGCTAAAGCATTGACACGTGATTTTCACTAAAAATGTCAACGAGCAATTAAAAAACGCCAGCAATACCGTGAGCCAAGGACTGATGGCTACTGACAGTTGCCGGAGCAAGATTGTCATGTCAATAGCGTGAGCATCGGAATTGAGTTTTAGAAAGTTGATTGAGTTTTTGTAATATTACAACAGTAGATAGGCGATTAAGTGACTACAGACAAAAGTAAAAAGTTTTTCAGCATTTTCAAGAGAAATGTTAAAAATAAGTGTTAATAGCTAAATGTTCCCGTATTTTGCTAATAGTAAGACTAGTGAAGGCGGAAATGTATAAATATCCTTGCTAAAAACAAGCGACAACAAATTACTGCAATAGAAAAGCTTTAAACGTAGGACAATTAAAATTATTTAAAATATGTTGTTTAATTCAAATTTTTCATTCTAATTCCATTTTGTTATTTCATTCATTCAAACTTTCAATTAACTAAACTGAATTAAAAAAATAGAATTCACTGAAATTAAGTGTATTTGACAGAATTATTAGACGTAGTGACAGAACTATTCGATGTAATGGCGGCAATTTCATACGCGCTGAAAATCTGTCGTTTTTTCTAGTTTTGGTGCAAATAACGAGTCCGCCATCTAACGTATTTTTGATCTGTTAACATCCACAGCGGCGTATATTGACTAAATCTATAAAAGTCAACACATGCAAACAACACACAGACAAATTTTCTGCTGCTGCTAAAACCAGATTTTATGCTGCTGCTAAAACCAGATTTTCTGCGACTGCCAAAGAGAATAATGACGTGTTAAACAAAAATGAGCGAGCAAGAGAGTAATGAAAGAGTGGTGTGGCAGGGGTGAGGCAAACGAAATTGTGTCTATAGCGTATGTATTAACATAATAATGTATGTATGTTCATGAGGCTGTTGCTGCTGTTGAACAGAGATATAAAGCATAGCCACGCAAAATTTCATTTACAAGCCCATAGGCTTGCGCAGTCGACGTAATGGTGACATACTAAGACGTCAGCTACTTCGTACAAAGCATGTGTGTTGTTGTGTGTTTGGCTGTTTCGTTGCTGTTGATATGGCAAACATGTGGTTATGTGCCACACGTATACGTCAGCTACTTCGGTTGTTTTTAAATGAAACGTCATCATTTGATTGAACGGCTTTTCAAATTCTTTATATTAACTTCACCTGCCTGTATGTATGTATGCCGAAAAAAATTTGCATTGATTTTTAGTCCTTCTCCCGTAATCCAATCGAGCTGAAACTTCGCAGGCAAACTAATGGCGACGACAAAATTGAAATTTCGAAATATGGGCCGGATTGGACTAATGGGTGTGGTACCTCCCATACAAATCACAAATTAAAAATCCATTATTTCTGCTCCTGTTTACGGTATTTGAACAAAATCGGGTATGTTGGTTAGGTTTACATATTCTAATATCTGGTGCAAATATGGGCGGGATTGGACAAAGGGGCGCGGTCATATATAAAGATTTTATAGTCAAAAACTGTTTTTTACGGGTTGATTTTTTTTTATTGTCAAAGGTAAGTCAAATAAAATGTGGGTGCGGAGCACTCTCAGAGCAAATAGAATAATGACGTATTATACGTATATAAAAATGAGATAACAACAGAGCAACGAGAATTTTGTGAACTTAGATAGCGTATGTGCGAAAATAACAATGTATCTATGTATGTTCATGTGTCTGTTGCTGTGCAGTCTCTTTGTTGTTTCTGGGAATAAAACAAAAAGTTTTAGGCAAGAAAATAATGACACATGTGCTTGCACTGGTCTTTAAATAATTTTAAATATTAATATTATTTAAATGTAACGTCATCATATGATTGAACGCTGTTTTTTATTTTCCCATGTAACATTCACACATGTGTTCATATAAATCGAACAGTTACCGTGTAGCACAAAGGTGTTAACACATCGCCCGTGAGTTCGAACACTCATTGGATTTTTTTTTTAATAAAAATAAATGGTTTCCCATTACATCCCATGAAGGCACCGGAGAGAACTTCTCACAATCACTGAGCTGTGCGCTTTCCAGTTTTCACTCACTGATTGGGACCTACAGTTTTACACCGATTCCGAACGGTATTTTGAGAAGCTTTTTCATGGCTATATACTCGATAGTGTCGCCGTCACTACGCGAGGTGACCGCCGCCGAAAGAAATTTTTTTTGAAGGTGGCCAGAGCAGGGTTCGAACCCAGGATCTCATGTACAAGAGCCGCGGCCACTAACCATTGCACCAGCGACGGCCAACTAGTGCTTATTTCGTGAAAGGTAACACTTAGCTCAAGTCTGATTTGACAGATAATTAGTTTTATCCTCCCGCTGAACGAATATGGTTGTGTATACGCTTGAACAACGCTGGGAAATATTGCGACAGTACTTTGAAAGTCATGGTAATGTTGCAGAATGTGTGCGAAAATTGCGTACGGATTTTGGTCGATAAACCAAAGCGTGAAAAGCCAAAAATAGTGCGTACAGCCGAGAATAAGTGTGCGTGAAGCGCCATCAACATCAATTCACCGTCGTTTTCAACAATTGAACATTGTATGACGCCATGCAAAGTCCAATTGGTTCAGGAGTTGAAGCCAACTGACCATCCACTGCGTTTTCGCTTCGCTAAGCGGGCCTGCGATCGACTTACAGAAGATGGCGATTTTGCCAAAAAAAATCATCTTTTCAGATGAAGCTCATTTTGATCTTGGCGGGTATGTAAACAAGCAAAATTGTCGCATTTGGGGCACAGAAAACCCGCACGCATACATTGAAAAGACGATGCACACAAAACGAGTCACTGTTTGGTGCGGATTTTGGTCCAGAGGCATAATTGGGCCATTTTTCTTCGAAAATTAGCAAGGAGTGGCCGTTACAGTCAATGACGATCGTTATCGGGCCATGTTGAACGAATTTTTGTTCACAAAAATTGAAGAGTAGGATATTGGCAACATTTGGTTCCAACACGACGGCGCTATGTGCCACACAGCCGAAGCTACACTCGATGTTTTGCGCCCTGTTTTTGAAGATCGCATTATCAGCCGCAGAGCTGATGTCGTTTGGTCACCTCGGATCTGCGATTTGACACCGTTGGACTATTATTTGTGGGGTGCCCTCAAAGATAACTATTACGCCGACAGGCCAGAGACAATTGACGCTTTAAAGGACAATATTCGTGAAGCCATTGGTGAAATACAGCTGCAGACAATCGATAATGTGCTTAATAATTGGACCGATCGTGTAGGCTACTGCATGGCCAGGCGAGGCAGCCGTTTGAATGAAATTATTTTCCGTTATTAACCGGAAGGATTGTACTTTCAAATAAAAAAAGAAATTTAAGAAAATATTCAACAGTTTTTTTTATAGCATTTTCAAAAAACAAAAGTTATTTGGCGGACCCTTTATAACGTGTGTTTAGAGCTTGTCTCAAATATAACATAACTGTGTGCAACCACATTGTGTTTGCTCTTCAATATTAAATATTTGAGACACAATGATTACTACATTACAACATACATACATATGTGTTTGCCACCCAAATATGGTTGTGATACTGATACAACTACAACTGTGTTTGTTGCACTATGAATGCTCTCGAGAGAGCAAGAGAATAAACGAGCGACCACAAGACAGTCTATGGTGTAAGTGTGGAGCTGTATTTTTGTATTATTCTTTCAGTCAGTGATTCATAAATATCCCTGAATGTGTGTGTAAATTGCAGACGAAGTTAGTGATTCTTATTTTGGCAGTTGTATTGCGTTTTAGTTCCATGTATTCAGTCGTCAATGGTTCATCGGACAGAGGATATCAAAAGCAAGTGAAAAAAATAATAAACAATGACTAGGACGGTTAAACGGTTTGTGATGTTGCTTTGGATTTTGTTTATGTGCTTCGGTCTGTGTGCTACCAAAATAAGAAACGCTTTTGAGGAAAAAAATTGGAAAGGGCAATAACGTGAGGCCCTTTGTGTGTCCGAGCCGTTACTGATAAAATCGGAATGGCGGTCCATTTGTGAAATATAATACAAAATACATAAGTAATTAATACACACGTAGCTTGTATGACCTAGATTTGTGTATAAGTACATTGTTTGTGTGCCAACGCATAGTTGAAACCTTTTGAAAACAAAAACGTGAGAGACGACAAAGAAAAGGAGAAGCCAAAGAGAAGCAAAAGAGCAGCACATTCTCATTTCTTTAAAAAAAAGTAATGCATTCAGCAAGTAAATGTAAAAATGTAAATTTTAAATCATTTAATTTGTTGAATTAATTATGTATAACTTTGGATTCATACTGATAAAACTAATTATAATAAATAATACATATGTATATGTAGAAATTAAAGAAAATTTCGTTTCTAATTATTATTATGTTTGGGAGGAAATGCTCATATGTTTGCACGTAAACATATGGAGATTTTTGGGGAAATACGCAAATGCTTCCACGTAATTATATGGATGTTTGGAATGAAGAACGCATATGTACCACGAAAAAGCATACATGGTTGCCAGTAAACGTGATACTGTTTGTATTTAAATACAAGTGAGTTTGGGACTTGCAAACATATGAATATTTGGAGTGTTTTTCAAACATATACATGGTTCCTGCGGCATATGTTTGGTGGAATATCTTACAGGGACCAATGTCTTCAGAGTGCAGTTTGTAGTTCACTTTAATTTGTTTAAATTAGTTTAAACTTGTCTAAGCTCAAGATTTTTTCACCATAAAATTTATTTATTAGCTTTATACAGTGTGACTGGTAGTAGATTTTTATTTTCAAAATTAAATAAGAAACATAATAATTGACACAAAGTTTTATTAAGAGCATTGAACGATAGAATGGAAATGCGGATTTTATTTTTTAAAGAGTATGTCATCCAGATGTCTTCACCTTCACCGTTGACATTCGTCGCCTGGCCTGCAGAAATTTCCAAAAAAAAAATGGTCCAATTATCTCATGCGTGGATAAGGCACACCACACAGTTACCCTGGGGCAATGTAATGGTTCTTGATGTTTCAATCGAGGGTTGCGGGTTCTTGACGACCAGCAATGGCAGTTTTGCATGCTGACGTGGCCGTTTAAGTGAAAATGAGCCTCGTAGCTCCAAAAAATGGGATTTACAGTGCGAAAACGCTTCAACATCGTTTCACAAAAATTTTTACGTAAATCAGAGTCACTTTTTTCAGTTCTTGGACGATCTAAATTTTAAAAGGATGGAACTTCAGATCCTTTTTTAAAATTTCATGAATAATCGCTCTTGGAAGTCCCAGTGAGGCTGCTCTTTTCCGTATTGAAATTCGCGGATTTTCACATAAAGTGCTTTCAACCAGTTCAATATTTTAGGGAGTCCTTGAAGATCGACTGGGCCCTGGCCGTGCGACATTCATAGCCCAAGCATTTGCGCGAAATCTCTTTACCCACAAACGAATTAAATTTGCACTCGGTCTATCACTAAATCGCCGAATATCGAACTTTGAACAAAATTGTTGACGTGCAATTACTCTTAAAATATGCCTCCACACCGAATGTACGATGCTCACTCGACCACTGCGACATCGTGACTGCCAAATCCGTACAATCGATAATTCCAACGGCGGAACCCTCCCCCGCACCGTTTATTACTTTTTGAAATAATCGTTAAATCGTACCGGGTTAAAATTTGAAATCTTTTCTTTACTCGATTACTTTGGGAATAATATAAAGCTAATAAATTAGCTTTTTCAAGTCGTTCTAGTATACATTCATTAGCTCTGCATTTTTCATTTGCTCTGAATAACACCAAACAAAAATACAATATCTGCTTTTGCTGACGCAATATCACTCCCTATTATAACTGCATCTTGCTGAAATGAAACAGGAATCATAATGCACATGAAATCTTCAATAGACGTGTGCAATGTAAGCAACAGTTTACATCGAATCGAGATGTCTTTTATAACAGGTTATACCTGTATTACGGCCAATATATCGATGGTGTTGCGTAAAAAGGGCCAATCTGCTGTTTCCAATTGTCTGTAACATATTCATAGATTATAACGTAGCAAAAATGGTTATGGCTATAGAAAGTTATGGTTGGGTTCTTCGAGCAGTATAATTATCTACCTATTTCATTGCAGATAGACCCAAGCAGTTTCGCCCTTTTGACTTGTCGTGACAAGGTAAACAAAATCAGATCGGCCTTCGTAAAAAAATGCAGATTGGCCCTTTTTACGCAACACCATCGATATCATGGCAACAATATAAAATATATTTCCTTCGTGTCGAATTCAACACAAATGTATGTCAGGAATAAAAGCCTACAAAAAGGCACAACATTTGAAATTCATTGTTTGTGTAATGAACAAAAGAAAAAGAAATAATTGTTGTTGTTGTTGTAACACAACCTCTAAGAGGTGAATCACGATCCCAATGCTACTGTCAAGTTTGTATTTTCAATATTTTTTATATTTTATTTATTTTAT
The DNA here is from genome assembly GCA_963931995.1 of Phaonia tiefii. Taxonomy (NCBI): domain Eukaryota; kingdom Metazoa; phylum Arthropoda; class Insecta; order Diptera; family Muscidae; genus Phaonia; species Phaonia tiefii. The sequence goes on from OZ008371.1 coordinate 127,135,003, forward strand.
TTATTTTGTTTTCGAGTTCAATTCACTACAAATGTAGGCCAACAATAACAGCACAAAGGCACAACACTTTAATTTCATTGTTCATACAATGAACAAAAGATAAATAAGTAATTTTGGTTGTTCTGGTAACACCACCTCTAAAAGCTGAATCAGGATCCGAATGATACTCGTATTTTCAAGTTTGTATTTTCAGTATTGAAAAATGTTAATGTATGTAAAATTATATTGACAAAGTTATGACTTATCCGAACTTTCATATTATATTCAATAAAATTGTTGTATATTTTTTTATTCTTCGATATTTCGCTGCCCTTTGGGTAGCATCGTCAGGAAGATAAAGAGAATTATTATTAAACGTTTTTAATTAATAATTGTGTTTATCTTCTTGACGATGCTACCCAAAAGGTTGGGAAATATCGAAGAATAAAATTATTTAAAATTACATTTTATAATGCATAGTTTAAATTTTCCGTGATATTTTGAAGCAGAGTAGGGGAGCCAGTCATTTGCGATTCGCTCGAAAAATTTAAATCGGTAATTGTGTCAAATTTTGTATTCTCTGAAGATTTAAATCATTTCAACTCCCGAGTTTTATTTTTAGCTCGGCAGCCGAGTTTTTATTTTCAAACATTTGGAAATATTATTCGCTCGCGATTTAATTCAAAAAAAAAATTAGTCGAGAAACAAAATTTTCGAATATTTTTTAATTATTAAATGTATAGGAAAGATGAACTAATAGATAAGAGGGCAACAAATTGTAATATTTGATGATATGTGGAAAATTGTTTAAAAGGATGATGTGAAAAAAGGGGCAAGTAGGGAATGACTCTAAAATGCGATAAAAGTCGTATCGTATGAGAATGGAAGGGTAAATTTTCAAAATTCGAAAAAATTGTTGGAAAAGGTTAAGAATGTGGCAAAAATTACGAATGAGGAAAAAGGGGGAAAAAGATGCGAGAAGAATCGACTAAAAAGATTAGGAATGTGGCAAAAATTGTGTATTTTGGAAAAGGTGGGTGTACAAGGGTAAATCTTTAAAATGCGAGAAGAACGGATTATAAAGGTTAGGAATGTGGCCAAAAACTGTAAATTTTGCAAAAAGGGGCAAAAATGGGGGCGAAAAGGGTAAAACTATAAAATGTGAGAACAATCGTTTGGAAAGGTAAGGCATGTGCCAAAAATTCGTTGAAATGATTTGGAATGTGTTAAAAAAGTGTATGATGGCCTAAAACCACAAAATACCCTCAAATAGGTACACAATGGTTGGGATTCTGTTAAGAAAAGGGTATGTGCGACAAAGTAACAAACAAGTGAGAAAAGTCTATATGGAATCTGTAAAAAAAAATAGTAGTGGTCTTCATGAAAGCTCGAAAGAACCTCGTAAACTCGAAAACACCGTAAACTTGCACAGCAAACATCAAAACAAACAAATTTCTCATGCAAAGCGACTTGCACAAAAGTGGAAAGTTTTCGAGGCAAATTTGCTGAGCAAACCTGGACAAAGAAACGTGAAAACTTTTGACATTTCAATGTCAATATTTTTGTATTGAAAAAAAGAGAGGGTTTTTGATTAATGTGAAAAAAATAAAATATTGGAATAGGTAAAGCATATACTTTTAATTTTACTTTGTTTATTTACTTTATCAGCCTTTTTTTGGCAATTGTTTCTAGGTTTTCTTGTTTGCATGAATACCACTAGTATTTGTGGGGAGGATTAAAAATGTGTTACAAATATACATAGCAATTAACGTGTAGACAGACGCGTACAGAGGGGGCGGTCCGCCCCAGGCCCCGTACGAGCATGGCCAAAGAGTTTTCTTTGCCACGGTCCATGCGCATGTCCAGCGGACCGTTTTTAGAACTGTAAAATCCTCTGTCAGCCTCATCAAACTGCATGGAAGAGCTACCAAAGTTATATGGCATCTTAACCGGATGATTACGAGCTAATTTCCTAATTTCAGCCCAAATTAGATACAAATTTTCCAAACAAAATGCTAATATCAAAATAGCTAATTTCAACGAAATTACCATCGAAATGAGCAACAAAATGAAATACAACTATGATTAATTGCTACTAAGTCAGTGTTTATATGTGTATACGTGTCAATTTTAGTCTGTATGCGTCTCACATTTATAAAAATGTCAGAGGAATTTCAGCAATTCAAACGTGGACTAATTGAACGTATAAACGCAAGTTGCAAGAGCAAAAGAGAATCGTAAAGAATTGCAGTACTGAAAATTGCATATATAAACACTGTCTAAACACAGCAAACAGGAAAAACGCTTTTCAACACTACAAAGCTGTCAAAGATATTAATTGCAAAAGATAAACAAACAAATGAAGCAAGTGTAACAAATAAAAAATCAAAAAAAAATACAAACATAACCTGTTACAAGCCCTGCTATATCTCCTATTCTTAGGTTTGCCGTTTTGGTATTTTAAAAATATAGGCTAAAATATTTTTATTATTTTCAGAGCCAAGCAAACTGAAGATAATGAAACGAAACTATTCCAGTGGATGGGAAAAGAAGAAAAAACAAAAAGCTAAAGAACAAGAAATTCAGCGTCTGTCAGGTTCAATTTTTGAAATATTTCATTTTTCCTATTCATATATATATAATATATAACTAACTAACTTTTCCTGAAGAATCGAATAAAATAATTAACATTAATTGTTGTTTAATAGAAAAAAATAAAATTTCTAATATAAATTTCAAAACTATAAATTATGTTGTCTTCATTTAAGAATAATGATTTGGGGCTTAATATTTCTTTAACGGGTTGCAAATCTTTCCCATCTTTCTCAGAGGGTAAAACATTTTCATTGTGCGCTTAAGAAAAAATTCTAAAAATTATTTTTTTTAAAAAACGACTTTTTGGACCAAGCGTAAAAAAAGGACTATTTGCCTAATTTTTCCTGTACAATAGAATAGTCAAGTTCAGTTTAATACATTTTCAACACTTTTGGTTATTTTACAAAAGTCACTCAAAATCCACGTCTTCAGTCGCCGAGAGGCAGGGGAAGGAGATGGAATTTGAAAAAAAAAATTACAGCATCATTTTTATTGATGCAAAAACCTTCTAAAGAGTGATGATATCCGAAAATCTAAATTTTATGACGTACTCTAATATATATATAGATAAATATAGGGCCCTCTATAGCCGCCCCAGGCCCCCAACTATGTCAGTACGCCACTGCGTGTAGAGTATAAAAAGAGAAATCGTTAATATTCGAAACAATGAACAATGGTTTGTATTGAAATATTCACTATAAAACTAAAAATTGTAAAGTAGATTAAAACTTTTGACATTAAAAGCAAACACAGCTTCTAATTTTTCTAAAAATTTTCAAAATTATGAACAACATGCTCGGTATTAGATCCAAAACGTCCCATGTAATCAAGTCCCATTTTCCTCGAATTTCAAAGTTTAACAATTTTATGACCCGTCTACAGCTTTTTACCCACACACATTGGTTTTAGTAAATTTCTAATAATTTCTACATATTTTTGCCGTTATTGGAAGTTGTACCATTTTTAACAATTTCTCCCCCTTTTTATGCACAGACACCAGTTTCGATTTGTATTGCATTTTGAAGTCAAACTATATCTAGACAACTTTACCTTTTACCCCTCCTTTTACACTCGGTTTAAAATATTCCCAATCATTGTACAAACAAAATTTGGTATTAGTCGACCTCTAGACCCAATCGTTCCAAACTAATGTTTTTGTTAGTTGTAATTTTTCACTACATATTCTATTAACTATTTATGCGTACATTCCCCATTATCCACACGACCCGTTCCACAACATTCCAATCATGGTACAAATGAATGGTAGTAGAACTAGCCCAGTCAATTTGCACTTTTTTCTTGAGTGAGTTTTTCTCTTATGTCAAAGTTTGTTACTTTTGTTTGTATAAAACCACCGTTTGCCTACAAAAAATCTAATCTTAATAACTCAATATTAGAAAATGATAGGTGGAAGATATGGGATGTTGAAGGGTTCAGTGTTTCCATCATGTTCCTTTCGTTCGTTTGTTTATTGTTATTTGAAATCCTGCACAGCAAGAGTATATTTTATGGTTACAGTACGGGAATTAGAAATTTGAAACTTTTGTAAATAAATACTGATATAAAGGAGAAATAGTGGCAACTTAATAGTATTTTAAATTAAATAAAAATAAAGAATTATAATGAACATAAATGTGTATTTAAGATACAAAACTAAACCATATCAAAAAAATTCAACAAATATAAATAATTTAATATAAATATGTAAACATAATAACACATTAATATTGAAAACAAAATAGAAAGCGGATAGACAGACTAGGCTTCATAGTTTTTGGAATGGTTATAAATGTGATGCTTAAATTCATTAGCATTGCTAATAAATAAAATCGCAATATAAATTAACAGAAATCGTCAAAAAATCGTACAAATTTAGTATTTGTAATGGTATTTATTTTCATTAATTCATTTTATAAATGATGAATTTCATATCAAAACGGATATGCATTGAACCCGACCCTCTCAGTTTTTAATCAAATTTTGCATACAGCTAAACACAACCTAATTTTTAGAAATTGCATTTTTGAAATTATTTGGGCGTGGCAAGGTATCGAAATATTTGAAAAAATGACGGTAATAGGTACTTTTAAGCTGCGATTACTATGGTATGACTCAACCGATTTGAAAGATCTTGGTGCCATTAGACAGGTATATAAATCAGCTTTCGAAAACATACACTGTAAGAATTTTATATTACACTGAAAAATTTAAATAAACTTTAAACTTGGAAAATAAATAAATAATAAACTTTAAACTTGGAAAACACTTCCAAGATCAATTTTTTTTACAAAAAAAAAATTTTTTTTATATACGTCTATTTAATATATATAACATATCTAAAAACTAAAATGGGGTTTTTTTTATTTTTTTTTTTTAATTTTTTAAGTAACCAGCTTATTCATGAGTTCTACAAAATCGTCAACAAATTGTGTCTGTAGTAGAAGAAATAGTCTCGAGATTACATCTGAGAGTTGTGTTCCATTCCATTTTTCCATTCCATTCTATTTTTCGAACATCAGTTTCACATTCTGATACAAAGTGCACACACAAACATAGTGGACAACAAAAAACTATAAATACTTCACACACTCTGAGTCAAATTTCAGTTGAATACTAGATTTCAGAAGTGTTAAACGAGAAAGAGTTAAAACAGCTGAACAAGCATAAAAATAAATATGGAATCAACTAATATGTACAGATGTGTGCATCCATCAAAAAAATGTTTCGCTCAACTTCGAAAAATCAGTGCAAAAGAAGCAGCGCTGATATCTGTACATTTTCCAGCAGTCTCCAACATTGATCGTTGCCGTATTTGCGAAAGTTGTCGGTTTAAACTGAAGAAGGCTTTTCTATTTAAAACGTTGGCATCCATGTGACAGTTTTTATTCTCTGTATCCTTTCCTAGAACAATATGCCGGATAGCTTTCCATATTGGTTTGGAGTTTAACGCAGAACTAAATTGTCCAGAATAATACAAAATTTTCGCTTTTCTAATTTTTCTGTTAACATCGCTCCTAGTAGCACCGTGTTCCTCCAACAGATCAGAGGTTTTAAATCGCCAATCGCCTCCATCTTATGTATGCTATATCTTATTCTAGAATATGAATGAATGAATAATTTCCCATTACATTCCATGAAGGAATTGGGGAGAGCTTCTCACAAACAGTGAGCTGTGCGCTTTCTAGTTTTAAACACACTGATTGGGACCTACAGTTTTACAGCGATCCCGAACGAGCTTCTCACAAACAGTGAGCTGTGCGCTTTCTAGTTTTAAACTCACTGATTGGGACCTACAGTTTTACACCGATCCCGAACGGTATTTAGAGAAGCTTTTTCATGGCTAAGTACTCGATAGTGATAAGCAAAAGCTAACTGCCTTCTAAGGGTTTATAATGAATTTTGTCATATTTGATCTTTTATCTAGCACTTGGGCTAAGATTTGTGTTTTGAAATGTTCAGCTACATATAGTGAAATATTATTGCGATAATTTTTGTAGAACATTTTGACCACGCCCCCCATCTTTTTCGAGTAGTTTTTATGCGAGTTTCAAAAAAAAAAGAAAAAATTATGGTTATACGTGATAGTTAGAGGGTTAATTTGTTCCACAAAAATGTTTACCTGAATCTTTTCTATAAAAGTTCTGAACATAGTTTGTACCTCAGCAGTTAGGAACACATAATTTTGCATGGCGATATGTTGCAGGAAATTTCCGAAGGGCGGACACTTTGATCCGCCCTAGAAAAAATTCTGATCAGATCTGGCAAAACGCCGATGCACGTATATTTGTTTTAGACCTTTCTACCAGAATCCGTTGACAGAACCCCATAATTGTGAAAAGAAAATCTAATTTTGTCTCACAGTGTTACTTATTAAGTAAGCTTTGCACTGTATTAATTTAAATCTAATTGTTCTCTGACCTGAGAGCACACAAAGTGCGCCCTGAAATATATCCTATGATTATCTGCATTCTGTAAGAAGATAATACAAATTCACAAAGTCCCAGATTTAATATAAATCACCAAAGATTTAGCAAAATATGAGTATTGTGAACTTGTCAGTGTTTATTTGCCAGAGATTAAGATTAATTTCAAATGCTATTATTGTTAGTCCAATGATTAAGAATTGTATTTCCGTGTAAATTTTACTGTGAATTAATTACGGAATTAGCAATAATTTGGCGAATGTTTTATGCACATATTAAATCTCTGTGAACACTAAAATTTAAGATCATAATTATATTTTGTCTATAACGCATGAGTGATATTAATTCACATATTCCAAATGTACATACGTACGAGTACTTTATACGAGACGTATGATTATTCTTAAATACATATCGGCTTAACTTATAAACGATGCAATATTATTAAAACCAACAAGTGGTAGAGCTTAAAATATAGCATTTAATACTCGTATACTTAAATATTTGCAATGTTTAACACTTCATTTAAGGCTGCTTTTCAAGGACCTCAGCTTCTACTTAATTTGCATATATTCACAAGGATCCTGCATTGTTAGTAAACTTTATTGAAAAGTCTTCATTATTTTCCCATAAGCCCAACATAATCCTTATTCCCTTTATGAATATGAATTGAAATGGTTTTTTTTGTGTTAAAACGTTTGGCAACTGACAGCCAAGGAACGAAGAGATGAGAAAAACGGAAATGCAAAATATTTATTGAACCATATGACACAAATTCTTTCAGGACACGATATTAAAGGGAAAACCAGTTAAAGTGGAAAAGTGTAGTTAAAGGAAAGGGAATGTTAATAGACTTAAGTCTTGCTTGTAAAGGTATATTGGTATATATTTGCAGTAATCGTTTACTGGTTGATTAATTCAATATTAACTAAATTGAGTACATGAAGGTGTATTATGCATTTATATTCATTGAAGAGTCACAAATTTCTTTTGAATACTTAAAATCTAAGAAATAATACATTTTATTTTTGAATGTAGTGCATGAGAAGTTCATACCCTGAGAAGTTAGTGCATGAGAAGTTCATACCCTGAGAAGTTAGTGCATGAGAAGTTCATACCATAGTTGAAGTAAACTAATTTTATTATAATTAGTAATTTTGTAGATGTCTTTGAAAGCAATAAGTGGGTGTTTTTGTTTCCCAAAAAAGTAAAAAATTATGACATTAAAATTCTAAAATTTCATATCAAAAGACAAAATAATTTTCAACAAAAATATCACTTCGAAACAAGAATACAACACGTTACTTAAAGTAGAATATCTGATGGCCATCGAATTGCAAAGCCATGTCACCACCGACTATGTCATAATAAATTGGTTCTTCCTCCGGTGCAGCTACCATTTCTTGTTGTGACTCCTCAGACACTCTAACTGTTTTGGCATCTGCGACCAAAGAAGTTGCTACAGTTTTTGGGCGGGGAACAAAGCGTTCCGGCATGTTCGTCTTTAGGTGATCTTACGGGTTTTCTCCTATTTATGTCCCAACATCGGCCTCATGGATTTGAAATAGTTTTTCTTTATAAGAAACAAATGCTATAATATATATATATATATTTTTTTTTATATAACAAACACATTTTCCCTTGTTTAAATTACTTTCTCAAAAATTTCCCACAATTTTTAATAAACATCAATAAGAATTATGGGAAACTGCAATGAAAGTGACAGTAGCACAGGACACCACCTAGTGAACAAAGTTGACAATGGTCACGCTGTATCTAGTATTTCCTATATCTATGGTTCTCTCTCTAATCCCCACATGGGATGTAACGGGAAACCATTTATTTTTTTTGACGTAGAATACGTCTTACCTTACGATATAGGGAGTCATATCAGATTGTTATTGTTGTAATCTTTATTTCATTGATTATGAGGAAACGGCGAGATAACTTTTTTTAAAAATTTTTTTGTAGGTAAATGAAGATGTTATCTTTCGTTTGATATACATTTCATATTGGTTGATATCTTCCTAATATTTAAATTTCTCAAATGAAAATTGTTTAAACACATACACTCAAACATATGTGTGGTGGTTGGTTGAGTGTTTGAGTTTGTAGCGTGAACACAAACTATGCTGCTCTTTCAGTGTGGACACAAACCTTCGGCTGTTGTTTTGATTGATGAAATATTGAAATTTCGTATATTTACTTATGTATTTAAGTGAAACAAAATGTTAAATGTGAATTTGAATTTAACATGGATATATAATTATAAAAAATAAATGAAAAAATTAATTCGTACATTTTTATGTTAAATGAAAGTGCTGCCAAATAAGCAAAATAACAATGCTGTTTGACAGCAGCTGACAGTTGACGTTTAATAAATTAAAATAAAAACTACTAATCAAATTGGCACCTACACGAAATACAAGAAAGCAACGAGTGGTTTTTATGCAGAGAAATAAATACTCAGGTAAGGTTTGTGTTCCCTTGTTTATATATATTTTTATTAAAAATGTTAATTAATTTGTAGGCGCAACATCAACAACAAATATGCAACAAATCGCAACAGCAGCGGCAGCACCCAATATCAATAAATAGGTAAGTTTTATACCTACATACATATACATATGTACATATGTATATATTAATGTAATGTATAAATTCCTAACAATGGATTTAATTTACAGTTCCTATAGCGGCAACAACAACAAATAGTCGATTTAAGTAAATAGGTATAGGTAATAGTAAATAGGTATAAGTAAATAGGTATAAGTAAATATGTATAGGTAATACGACAACAACAACAAAACAAAACGTATTTATCCTATTTTTCCTACCATAAGCTTATGTATATTATCAAAAGTAACTATCAAATAAATAAATTCATTTGCTTATGTTATTTATTGTTATATATGTTTTCTGTCTTATCGGATGGCGTATTCTACGTTAAACTTAATGGCCGTGTCTATGACACAGCCTGCTTCATACTACAAGCTGTGAAGGTGGAATAACAGATAATTCAGGAAAGCACTCGCATTGGCATGACTAGTGTCGCACTCCGTAACAAGTTCAATGGTAGTTCTCGAATTCAGGAAGACAGCTTCCAGGGAGTGGATTCTGGTTCTGTGATAATTCTTGTACCTAAAGTAACACAGGAGATTTGTTTTATTTCACAGTTTCACATAAACAGAATCGACAACCAGGAACTTGATGGCAAGTTTAATATCAGAGAAAATATTGATTCCGACCTTAGTCAGAACGTTACTTCTTAGCCAGTGTGCTACTTAACTATTAGCTAAGATTTCTGCTCATAAACACGAGAGTGATCAGGCAACTCTAGGTCATTAAATAAAACAACAATGTCTAAATCACAGTAGATTTTTGTGTGTTTTGCTCGTGATATTTTTCGAACACTTGCATAATGGTGAATTCTCAATTCTAATGAGATTTCGTTTGCATTTAGTTTGATGAATTTTTCAAAAGACCCCTTCCAAACAACCGCTGATGAAGATCTGTTTCCAGATCTAAATAGCTGTACGGATTTGCCAGGACTCATAGGAATACATTTGCAAAACTTCTTTTTTGAAAACTATATGTATATCTCCTTTAATAGAGATATAGAATAGCCTCGATCTTGAATACTAAAATTAAAAAGTACCAATGAAAAGGCCGAATAAATAAAAATCATGCCTGATGAATTTGAATAACGTGGAGTGCGACGAAACTGCAAGCGATTCTTATTGCATGTACAAATTGTGTTGTCTTTTTGGGCAACAACAAAAAACAATTATAAAGGAAACCTATGGTTCTCTGGAGATGGAAGGAAGTTTCTGCAAATGTTTTCTTGTTGGTTTGGTTGCGATATTTATCGAACACTTGCATCATGATGAAATCTCAATTCGAATGAGATGAGAAACCAAGTGCAAGTTTGATGAATTTTCCAACAGCATCATTTCAAATAACCGCTGATGAAGATCTGTTGCTAGATCTGATATAGCGAAACGGTTTGCCAGAAATCATAGGAATGCCTTTACATTTGCAAAATTCCTTTATGAAAACTATGGGTCTATTAATAGGGATATAGAATGGCCCCGAGTTTGAATAATAAAGTTCAAAAGTTTAAAACAATCTCTATTGAAGTCGTAAAAATCCCTTATGTCCAGTGATGCGACCATTCCATTCTAATAAATGAGGTATAATAAATTGGTTCGGCCGAAGTGTAATCGACAATCGACGAATTTCGACCGCGAATGTCAGGCTTTGTGTTGAGAATGTCAGTCTGTCAACAGCAATTTACTGAACAAAGTGACAGTTTCCCAAGTCTACCGTCAGTAGCCCTGGAATACTGCTGCAATGTCTAGTGAATTAAATGTAATATGACATTTAGAGCACTCATGGCACCAACCAGACACATACCAGCCATTCGCTGAGCTTTATCCAGTATCGAGCAGTAGTTGAATTTCCGTAGAGCCGTCCACCACACGATAACGCCATACATCCTTGTCGTATACATCCGTATACATCCACTGAACTATGCGCGGATTCTGACTCTAGCATTTTCATATTGCCCATACAGGTAGATATATAACGCTATCACAGTCCTTTTGGCTCTTTGCAGAATGTTGCGTTTGAAGTTTAACTTCCTGTCGAGTAAAACTCCTACGAACTTTTCGCTTTCAGAGAAGGGAATTGCAATACCCCTTAAAAAGACAGGTACAACAGTTGTTACCTTATACCTCCTGCTGAAATGAACCAGTTCCGTCTTGGTTGGGTTCATCTGGCGGTGGCATTAAGGGTTGTTTCAGAATAACAGGATGTTGTGGACGGCGGTAGTGCATTGGTAGTGTGCGCAACTTTTATACATGAGAACGTGGATTTGGTCCCTGCTCTGACCACCTTACATTTATTTCCACGACGGTTTACCTAGCTTAGTGACGGTGACACTATCGAGTACACGAAAAAGATTCTCGTAATAACGTTCGGAACCGGTGTAAAACTGCAGGTCCCAATTAGTGAGTGCAAAATTATAAATCGCACTGCTCAGTGATTTGGAGAAGCTCATCGAAGAAGACATGCGATGTAATGGGAAACTATTTATTTATTTGTGTATGTCCGTAAGACTACTTTACTACTCCTACACCGGATCAACTCTATTCCCGTAAAAGCGGACTACTGTATCCCCTACCTTCTACCAGCGACAAATCTAAGGACTTCTATTCCGAACAGGAATACCTGGGAAAAGTCACTGGAAGGGGACACCAGTAGTATCATTTTTTTCACGGTTGGACGAGCAAGTAGGCTATGGGGTCCATTCACCGCACCTAAATGTAAATATCTCCTTCAAGCTGGGTGATCACTGTAGTGTATTTCAGGCGGAAATTACCGCCATACTGGAGGTTGCTGAACTACTGAAAAGTAGTGTCACCACCCTACGGACAATATGTATCGACACAGACAGCCAGGCTGCCAATAAATCCCTGGAAGCCATGTTTGCTACGTCCCTGTCGGTGAAAGAATGTCACTCATCACTTAGGGTGATGGCAGAGTAGTTTGACATCAGGCTCATCTGGATACCGGGACACAGCGACATTCCAAGCAATTGCGTAGAGGATGCGTTAGCTAGACAGGGTACTGCGGCACAGGTCCTTCCGGAAAAGTAGTTGTTAGTATGCCAATCTCTACCTGCCGTTTGCAGATCAGGCAGTGGGCAGATAATATGTTCAAGGACAAGTGGAGACTTACTTCAACGTGCAAACAAGCCAGGGTCCTCGGGCCACAGGTGGACAGAAGAGGAATAGGCAACTACTTAATTTGCCGAGAGGCAGGTTATCCACAATAATAGGAACACTTACGGGACATTGACTTGTAGGAAAACACACCCTAAGATTGGAATATAGAAACCCCACTCTCTGTAGATGCTGCATGGAAGAGGACGAGGAAACGACGAAACACATTCTCTTGGATTGCGCTGGTCTGGCAGGACTGAGAAGTAGGATATTCGGAACACATTTAGTTAGCACCGTATCCCTTCAAGATATTATAGATCCCTTCAAGATGTCTTATAGACAAATTCATTGAAAGGGCAAATTGGCTAGACGACTAGTCAATAGTTTGCTATAGAGGATACTGCAGGTATCACAATGGGCTTCTTTAACCTAACTGTGCTAGACAGCGTGCTGTCTTGTAGCCTTTTCAGCCAACCAGCCAAAACTACTTTGGAAACTTCTCTCTAACCGCTATTGCATCGGCAACACCCTTAGCTCCATCTCTTCCACACCAAGCAGAATACGGTTCATGGAGACACTCTATAGCAGAGGCGACACCAAGCCAACTTGAGGCGTTCCTATCTATAAAACTCCTGTCAACTGCGAGCTTTTTCGCAATATGCATTTTCTCCTAAGTTAATTGCGAGACGATTCGAAATATAATTTTCTTTGGTTGCTACTCAATGAGCCATTATAGTTTCCAATAAACAGGGGTAATTAATGGTGTCTTAATTTAATAATTTTCTTTAAAGATTCCAATTTGTATCCCTTATTTTATGTGGCAAGGGCAACTCCAGCTCCCGTCTTTTCATCTCCAAAACTGTCATGTTTGACATGTTGTCTGCCTGCTTTGACCATTTTATACAATAACAAAGTACTAAAAAGTCTATGTCTATCAATCATTAAGTAAAGGGTTTTCCAATTTGATTGATATGATTTAAAAAAAAACACACACTAATTGTTAAGGAAATTGAAATGTTTATTATTTAATGTGAAGTACAATCGGTACAATTAATTTTGTGAAGAAAACAACTTTCAAATGGCCTCTACGTCTTCTTTTGCAGGAATGAATTCCGTGAACCCAATTTTCGAGTACTTTCTCCACTAAATCAAGTCGTATGTCATAAATAACACTTTCAATATTGACTTGGAAAGCTTGAAGAGAGTCAGGTTTATTGCTAAAGACCAATAACTTCAAATAACCCCACAAGAAATAGTAAAATAGTGTTAAATCACAACTTCTTGTTGGCGATTCAATGTGACAATTTTTTGAAATAATCGAATCTCCAAACTTTTCTCGCAATAATTCGGTTGTTGCAACTCTTGTTGGAAAAAGATGTTGCCAAGATCAACTTCTTCAAATTTCGGCCATAACATGTTGGTTATCATCGATCTATACCGCTCTCTATTGACAGTAACGGTGTTACCAGCTTCATTTCGAAAGAAGTACGGACCGATGATTCCACCAGATGAAAAACCACACCAAGCTCTCAAGTTAGATGAATGTAGTGGTTGTTCCTGAATAATCTGTGGAGTTTCTTCGCACCAGAATCGACAGTTTTGTTTTTTTTTTTGCCGCACCACTCAGATGAAAGTGAACCTCATCGCAGAAGATGATTGTATTAAAAAAATCGTTATGGTTTTCAACTTGTTCCAAGACAAAATCAGCAAATTCACGTGGTTTACGGTACCCCAATGGATTCAGTGCATGCGTGATAGCAACTTTATACGGATGCAAGCCCAAATCCTTTCTCAAAAACCGCCAGATTGTGGTTTGCGACAGTCCCAATTGTTGAGAAAGTCTTGGAATCGATAAATTGCAGTCAGCAGCAGCAATTGCCTGAACGGCAGCAATATCTTCATTATTTCGAGCGATTCTTTATCTTATTGGCACTTGAACATCATGTATAGAAAATGTGCGCTCATAATTTGCAACAATTTGACGAGTAGCGAGCACAGGTGGACGATTATTGCGACCATAAAGTGGCAAAAATTAACGAAAAGTTGCAATTGGAGAACGAGTATTTTGATAAAAAAAAATGTAAACGTTGTTCTTGCGTATATCTCTCCATGATGAAATTGTAAACATTGCTGAATACAGTGACAAAACAATTACATATCACGACATACCACAAATGGCCGAAACGTCACTTAGAAATCATATCACTCAAATTGGAAACCTATTTATGTTCACATGGAGTTCGTACTACTCACATAGTACATAATCCCAAGGGTTGTCCGCAATAGAAAAGAGTGTCTCAGTAATTTTGCACTTTTTAAATTTAGTGTATTTTTTTAGTGCAAGCGGCAACTCTGAATTTTGGCAGCTGTCACATATGTTTATTCCGATTATTGAAAATGGAGCGCTTGATTGTTATAATTGTGAAAACTTATTACAAAAATTTGGAAAGTTATTTACAGCCGAGAAGTGCATATAATGTGTCAACCATTCGAAGAGTGGTCACAAAATTGTAAGAAACTAGATCTGTTATAGACAGTAAGAATTCTGTGCGTCACCGTAACGGGTGGAGTCTTTAAAACATTTCTGCTGTAAACGAGAGTGTCGCCGCCGAATGCCCGAAAATATCAATTCGACATCGTTCTCAACAACTTCAAATTTCACGAAGCACTACGCTGCGAATTTTGACAAAAGATCCTCATGCGTAGAAAAGTCAGCTTACTCAGGAGCTCAAACCAGCAGACCATGGAAAGCGCCGGCAATTCGTTCACTGGGTAATGGAGCAAAGTGAAGTCAATGCCAATTTTTCAAAAAAAAAGTCATCTTCTCCAATGAATTGCATTTTCATCGGAAAGCCTTCGTGAATACACATAATTTTCGAATTTTCGAATCAGAAAATCCCCATGCAAACCATGAGAAATAAATGCACCCAAAACTAGCAACTCAATGCATTTATACAATGCAACCATTTGCAAGTGGCCGTCGGTGGTGCAATGGTAGCGTGCGGGGCTCTTGTGCATGAAAACGTAACTCACTGGTTTATGAGAAGCTATACCTATCCCATCATGGGATGTAACGGGAAACCATTTTTTTTTGTTATAAAAATTCGAATTAATAGGCTACAAATTACTTGGATGCAACAGATTCGTGGACCCAAAACTAGCTAGATTGTGTAACTTTGTTAGAAGCTTGTGTAAAATCAACCTGACATTGATGTTAATCCGCAAAGCCGTGATTGCCGCAGTCATTGCGGCTGGGTTCATATTGGCAAAGGCTCCCCCTAAGTCTAAGAAAGCTAACAAAGTATTTTGTGCAACAGCGAGATAACCTTCAATCAATCTGACCATATCTTGCACAGCGGCTTCGGTAGACCTAGCCTTGCTGCAAGAATGAAAAGTAGAAAACACCCTGTGATCAATGTTTGTCCTAAGATAGTAATCCTGTAATCTCTCCAAAGTTTTCAATAGAAATGACGATAGACAAGTCGGTCACTAATCGTTACGTCCCGTACGGGATGGTTTCCCCGTTTTGGAAATGAACACAGTCTTAGTTTCCCTCCATTTCGAAGGTATGCAGCAAAATACCGTTCGGAACCGATGTAAAATTGTAGGTGCCAATCAGTGAGTGTAAAACTTGATCACGCACAGCTCACTGGTTGGGAGAAGCTCTCCCCAATCCCTTCATGGAATGTAATGGAAACCATTTGTCTATTTCTTGTTTGTCGTTTAAACGTAACGAAATTTTTCTTTGCGTGTACATTGTTGAAATTAATTAAACAAAAATGTCCGTAACAAATTCTATGTCAACGAAACTGTTATATTTTCTATTGTGTTCATTATACTCTGGTATCGAATCTCAATTTGTGTTGAAGGAATTCAAGGAATTTTGTAACGAGAATAATGTTAAACATTTACGGACACCACCTTTTCATCTGGCTTTAAATGACCAAGTTGAAGGATTCGTAAGGATATTAGAGACATCTTTAAAAAAAAAAAACAAAATTAAGAAAAATTTTTAAAATTCGATTTTGTTTATCTGCATATCAAACGGCTCCAGTTAACGATGGTAAATCTCCTGTGGAGTTATTACAAGGCAGGCAACCAAAAACAATGTTAAGATGTTTAGCATATCTAAATGGATTTATAAATCGTATTTAAAATTAATAAACCCACAAGTCAACCTACTCAATATTCTGTGCAATTTGTTGAATTCGTTCTAAGACGAAAACAATAAAACGTATAGCAGAACCAAATGCAATCATCAATGTGAATAAATCATGCGAAAACCTTTGTAAATTAGGACTTCAATTGGCCCAATTAGGAACCGACTTTTTATTACACGGTGCGACAGTCCAAAATTTAATACCAACTTCAATAACTCAGCCAATTAATACCGGCTTTTTAAAAGCAAAATTGCGTTTTAGTCATTAAGAAACGTCCCTTTTGAATAAATTCCGCAGCATTATGTTTTTTTTATAAAATAATGAATGAAATCAGCGCCGAAACTAAAAAATGGCGAAAAAAAATTTAAAAAAAAAAAATATCTGTTTACACTTCTCATGTTTTCTTAAATAACGTATATTTCGTTTGAAAGCCTAAGTTTCTTTTTTTAAATGCGGTGAGAAAATGAAAATCGTTTATTGATCAAATAACTTACAGGCTTATAAGTGTGAAAATGTACGCAAAACCGGTTTTCAAGATTTTGGGGGTGTTTGCAAAATTTTACAAGCAGATTCTTGTTTTACTATACAAAACCTAGAAAAAAATACTATTACTTCCCAGGTATTTCTACATTAGCCTTTTTTGTGTCACTGTGTTATGTACAAGGTGGCGCAAAAGTAATCCTCCTATCAGAAAATGCTATAAATTTTGCGATTGGCCCCTAATGTCAGTTCTGTTTTGACATTTGTGTAGCAAACACATGCGAAATACACGTTAATAAACAATGTTACGCTACACTGCTCCAGAACGCGGAATATTGCTGACTATTTATTTGACCAATAATCGACCAGAGGAAGATGATTTTTCATCAAAAATAATCATGAGTGATGAGGCCCATTTCCATCTTAGCGGGTACGTAAATAAGCAAAATTTACGCTTCTGGGGCACTGAAAATCCGCGTGTAACCCACGAAGAGCCATTACACCCGCACAAAGTCACTGTATGGTGTGCTGTTTTCGCTGAAGGAGTCATCGGATCTTTTTCCTTCGACGACGTCGCGGGCCAAACGGTTACTGTGAATGGTGAGCGCTACAGAGCAATGATCAACGAGTTCTTTTTGCCGAAACTTGATGAATTGGGATTGGAGAACATGTGGTTCCAACAGGACGGTGCAACGGCACAAACTGCACGTGCCTGCCACAACCGATATGCTGAAGGATGCATTTCCCGGGCGCCTAATCTCCCGTTTTGGCGATTTGCACTGGCCAGCAAGATCGCCTGATTTGACCGCTCCAGACTTCTTTTTGTGGGGCTTTTTGAAGTCGCGGGTTTATGTCAACAAGCCTCAGACTCTTGCAGCTCTTAAAGACAATATCCGTGAAGAATGTGAGGACGTATCGCCCGAAGTTTTGGCCAAAGTGATGGAAAATGCCATAAAAAGGGCTCAAATGACAATCAACTGTGGCGGCGGCCATTTACATGACATCATATTCTCGACTTGATGTAAAAAAAATTAAAAGACCAAATAAAAATAATCCACAAGAAGAATCAAAATTTTTCATTTTTTTTTAAATTACAGCCAAAAAAACATCGGAAGTTTACTTTTGCGCCACCTGTTACTAAACACAATGGGACTATTAACTTCTACAAAACCATCTTCCATTCTCGCCAATTTTGAAGTATGCTCTCGACTACCTACGAGAACAAAACGACCGTCAAATCATTATTCACTACTTCCTCTTCAAAATAATTGCGGGGGTTTTGACGAGTTCTTTTAAACCACTTAATCAGCCCCACTGAAAAATGTTTATACCTAGTTATTTTCAGTACCAGGTCTTTAAATTTAAGGAAAATTAACGATTCGTATGATGATAAATCAACGATTTGATTTGGATTGTACGCCGCTATCACACATTTGAAGTCTACCACTTCCATTCAATGAGAGCTTACGAAGGCGGTCCCAAAACTAGCGGACCTAACATAGAAGACACAAACGATACCCTGTTTATAGCAAGTACTGACAAACTCCTTAAAATAGGCATCAACCGCAGACTCCACTTCTTCATTGTTGGCAAATCTTTTTCCACCGAGCCATTTGTTCAAGTTTTCTTAAGAACAACAAAGCAGCTCTTACTGATGGACTACTGGCTGAGCTGTTTAAGTTTAGACGAATGCATGCCCGACGATTGGAGTCTTGGCATACTGTGTATTATTTCCCCAAAAAGGCGATCCGCGTACATCTAAAAACTGTCGTGGAATAAGCCTTTGATCCATGGTATACAACATCATCTCGAGCGAAATGTGTGAAAGATTAAAGCCGTTTTTTCAGACCAAATCGGACCATAATTGGTCACACACAAATCGACACCTACCACAACTGTGGTGATTATAAGGCTGTCTTCTATATTAGGCTGCCTTCGATGTCACGCTACAGGGAAAATTATATCAAGCTACTTCCAAGCATGGTATTCCTACCAAACTCACATGCCTTTGTAGAATGACACTGATCGACATGAAATCCACAGTAAAGATTGGTAAATATGTCACCGAACCATTCAGTACAAGACGGGGCCTCAAACAGGGCGACACCTAATGATGCGATCTCTTCAAAATATTATTTGAGATAATCATGAGAAAATCTAGAGTCAAGATGAATAAAACTATCAGCAGCAAAAATCACATACTGCTCGCATATGCTGATGATCTAGACATCATTGTGCGAAATCTGCAGCATATTCCAGAATTGAGAAGGAATCACCAAAAGTTGGGTTGACAGTAAATTTATGGTTTCGACAAGAAGAACATCCACCCGATTGGAGGGAAGGCTGAACGCTGATAACTGTTATAGCTTCGAGATAGGTGGGTGAATTTATTTACCTCAGCTCTGCCACGAACAGGAGCGATAACGTCAGCCTGGAAATCAAATGGAAAATTGTGCTTGCAAATAATAGTATATTTATAATATCAATATATATTATATTAATAATAATTAATATATATTATATTAATAATATATTAATAATATTAATATATATTATATTAAAAATATATTAATATTGTCTAGGCTAATGGTAATTTTATCACTGTCCGGTTACACTGTCTGCTTACTAATCGCTACTTTATGTTCATGGGCTGTAAAACATCGATCATGTGTCGCAATTCTCAACATTGTTGTATGGTGTTCCTTTAAGCGAACCACAGACTTGTCATTCATGAGGATGCGCTTGGTCGATAACTTTTTTGTCTGCCTGATGAATTTGAAAAAATATTATCAAAAAATATTGTAAACATGATGGTGATCCGAAACATAGATAAAGTAAGCAAATAAATGAAGCACAAGTGTTGGGAAAATTTTAGTGTAATGGGTAATTTTCTAGATGTCGTTGAAAGCATTAAATTGGATTTTTTTGTTCCCAAAAAAAAATATAAAAAAAATGGGACAATAAAAATCTAAAATTGCACATCAAAAGAAAAAATAATTTTCAACAAAAATATCAAGAATACAAGAATACAGCACTTTACTTAAAGAAGAATATCTGATGGCCATCGAATTGCAAAGCCATGTCACCACCGACTATGTCATAATAAATTGGTTCTTCCTCTGGTTCAGCTACCATTCCTTGTTGAGAGTCCTCGCAAACTCTAACGGTTTTGGCATCTGCGACCACAGAAGTTGCTACAGTTTTTGGACGGGGAAGTTTTTAGATAAAAAACGGCGTTCCGTGATGTTCATCTTTGGGCGGTCTTACGGGTTTTTTCCAATTGATATCCCAAAACCAGCCTCATGGCTTTGAAATATTTTTTTATATAAGAAACAAATGTTATTATTTAAAATACATTTTGTCACATTTTCCATTGTTTAAATTACTTTCACAAAAGTTTCCCGCAATTTTGAATTATGAGAAACTTCAGTGAAAGTGACAGTAGTACAGGACAGCACCCAGTGAACAAAGTTGACAATGGTCGCGCTATATCTATTATTTCCTTTATCTATGATGCGAACAACTTCGATTACATTCTTAAATGGTATCAAGAAGGGCGGTAAACCGATAATAAACATCAGCGATAGCTGATATTCATGCTCATGAATGGCAAGTCTGTGGTTCGCTTTAGACAACATTTTGAATATGAGAACTCTTTTTGAATATGAGAACTCTTTTATGAGAACTCTCTTTTCTTCATAAAATTATTTATGTTCACGAATCTTTTATCTTGTTTAAAATCACAAATTTAATAGAAGTAGTCTGGGAAAAACTGAAGACAGTTGTCCGAGGCCTTCGGCCACGGACTGTCCCTGCAGGCTGTGTCAGAGACACGGCCATTAAGTTTAACGTAGAATACGCCATCCGATAAAACAGAATACATATATAACCATAAATGATAAATAACATAAGCAAATGAATTTATTTATTTGATAGTTACTTTTTTGTTGTTGTTGTTGCTTTCTTGTATTTCGTGTAGGTGCCATTTTGATTAGTAGTTTTTATTTCAATTTACTAAACGTCAGCTGTCAGCTGCTGTCAAACAGCATCAAGCAGCATTGTTATTTTGCTTACTTCGCAGCACTTTCATTTAACATAAAAATGTATGAATTAATTTTTTCATATATTTTTTATAAATATATATATCCATGTTAAATTCAAATTCACATTTAACATTTTGTTTCACTTAAATACATAAGTACATATACGAAATTTCAATATTTCATCAATCAAAACAACAGCCGAAGGTTTGTGTCCACACTGAAACAGCAGCATAGTTTGTGTACACGCTACTCAAACACTCAACCAACCACCACACATATGTTTGAGTGTATGTGTTTAAACAATTTTCATTTGAGAAATTTAAATATTAGGAAGATATCAACCAATATGAAATGTATATCAAACGAAAGATAACATCTTCATTTACCTACAAAAAAAATTTTAAAAAAAGTTATCTCGCCGTTTCCTCATAGTCAATGAAATAAAGATTACAACAATAACAATCTGACATGACTCCCTATACCGTAAATTTTTACATTTGCATGTGCTCAGTCAAAGAAAATGCATAGTTTTGGAATTCGATATCAAGATTAATGAAATATGGGAAATACTTTCCCAGCTAACATGCAAAAGAACGTAACTACAATTTTTAATTTGTTCAAAGGAATTGAAAAAAAACTTATAAAATATATACAAAAAATGCAGTTTGCTAGTATATTTTCGAATACTACTGAAGATAAGGCTTTACTTTAGCAAAGATTTGAAAATTTGAATTGAAAAATTAATTCCTTACCCTTTTACCGGGATTGTTTCTTCTTTTGGAAATAGAAATTAAAATTGTAGTAACGTGATTTTGTATTTCTGCCAACGATTTGTAATTTTGAAGACATTTTGATGAGCCCGTGTTTAAAGTATTTTACATGTACGGGTTTGTGGCATCGAATGGTATTGTCTCGTAGTGTTATCAAATTCATAAACTTGTACATGTAAAATACTTGAAACCCTAATTTTGCAAACAAAATGTTCATTTTTCAAAATACCGAATGCGCCATATGAATGTGTTATGAATTCGAGACGGATCCGTTTCTTCGAACATTTTGTTCGAAAGGGAAATCCGTTACGGACTTATAAAGAATTAGTTTTCGTATGAAATTGTACTTTGTATTTTGTACTTTTTCGGGTCCGTCTCAAACTCGTATCAAACTTTATATTCGTTTTGTGTAAATAAATTGGATTCGAGTCAGATCCGCTTGTATCAATTTTTTGCGGATTCAAAGCGGATTCGTTTTAAATTCACATCCCTTTCGAAAACGCGAATCGTTTTTCCTACTTTTTCGGATCCGTCTCGAAATCGCAACGTACTTGATCGTTCAATCCGTTTCGGTTTTTTTTGGAAATAAAATGGATTCGAGACGGATCAGCCAAATCGCAATTTCACGGATTCATTATTTTTTAATGTTTTTACGGACTCGTAAGGGGTTCGAAACGGAACCGCTAAATCGCATTTTCACTGATTCGCGTTTTATTTTTTTCCTGTATGTATTTAATTAGTTTATCCTGAGATCATAAAATGAAAATATCAGCGGGTTCGACTATTTTTTTCAAGATTTATTAAATATTCCCAATATTTCGGTAAGTATCGCTAATCATCCTGAGGGTTCTATGTACAAAAATATTTAACATTAATCACATATTGATCACAAACCGATTGCAAATAATTAAGAAAAAGTAAACGGTTTCCAGTTACATCCCATGAAGGAATTGGGGAGAGCTTCTCACAACCAGTGAGCTGTGCCCGTTCTAGTTTTATACTCACTGCTTGCGACCTACAGTTTAACACCAGTTCCGAACGGTTTTTTGAGAAGATTTTTCATCGCTAGATACTCGATAGTGTCGCCGTCACTAAGCAAGGTGACCACCGTAGAACGAAATTGTTTAAGGTGGTTAGAGCAGGGACCGAACCCCCGATCTCATGCACAAGAGCCGCTCACACTACCATTGCATTACCAACGGTACAAAATTACATGTATTATAAGTCACAACAAACAAAGTACTCGTACGCAGTGTGAAAGCTTTCGTCAACTATTGCCTGTTTTTTTGCTGTTTGCTTATTATGTGTCGAAATATTTGAGCGCATCGATCAGTGTCGGTCCTGTTATTGAGTCCTTTCCCCGAGGGAACGTTAATTATGTCCATCATTTCGAG
This sequence comes from Phaonia tiefii, assembly GCA_963931995.1. Classification (NCBI taxonomy): domain Eukaryota; kingdom Metazoa; phylum Arthropoda; class Insecta; order Diptera; family Muscidae; genus Phaonia; species Phaonia tiefii. Next base: position 127,158,073 of record OZ008371.1, read on the forward strand.
AGTAAATTGTCGTGAGTAATTGGTCTCCTCCGCTAAAATGTCAACGTAGTCAAAGTTAGGAATGTGACAGGTCGTAGCACAGTGGGCCGCTAATGCCGTTTTCTATTCCATAGGTTTATAGGTGGCCCTTTACCCTGATTTGTGGGAAGACAGTCTTGTCTTCAATTTCGTCATTGTGGTGCCAACGTATATGTTTTGATATACGTCAGTCTTGTCCCCATTGCATTTTATTCGATATTCAATATTAGACTTATCGTTTTCCGTCACTTTCGAATTTGTCTGGCCAAATAAGCTACTCAGGATACTGTGCGACTACAACGCCAACTCATATGACCCTTTGTCATATATATCGGAATGCTTCAGTCTCTCGCAATAACCTGGTATACAAGTCAGGGATTTGTAAACTTTCGGCGGGGTTTCGTCTGGTTGATCTTGTCCTCGTTCCATAAATTGTACTGTGTGTCAAATTTGTCGCCATATTGATAATAATTCTTGAAGTTAATTAGTCTTCCGGATGCTGTAATCTTCTGTTACCAATCAAGTTTGAGCAGCTTGCCTTGTCGAATTACGACAGAGGCCAGATATGCTAATCTATTGTCCTTTTCCTCTTCCATCGTGAATTTTGTTTGTCTTTGTAACGGGGTTTTCAATAAGAGCGCTACAAAAGTTTTTTTAAATAAAACAAAACCGGTTTTAGATACCAATGAAATTCTTTATTCCTGTGAAAGAACGTTCGATGCCATTATGTACGGCACACGATTTCCTTTGCACGGCCACCACGGCCACGCTTGCAGAAGTCCAGACGCTGAACCCAATTTTCGACGGTTTTCAAGCATAAATCGGCAGATACTGCTACAATTTCACGTTCGATATTCGTACGAAGTACATCAATCGTCGCTGGCTTGTTGGCATAGACCATAGACTTGACGTAGCCCCTCAGGAAATAATCTAACGGCGTCAAATCGCAGGACCGAGGCGGCCAATCGACTGGGTCATTTCGCGGGATAACACGTTCACCAAACTTGGTTTCCAATAAATTGATTTTGGCATTCGCTGTGTGGCTTGTGGCGCCGTCCTGTTGGAACCACATGTCCTCCAAGTCCATATTATCTAATTGGGGCCTCAAATATTCGGTTATCATTGAACGGTAGCGATTCGCATTCACAGTAAGGTGCCGGTCTTGATCATCACGGAAGAAGTACGGCCCAATGACGCCGCCGGCCCATAAACCGCACCAAACCGTAATTTTTTCGGGATGCAATGATGACTCATGGATTACGTGTGGATTGCTGTCTGACCAATAACGCATATTTTGCTTATTGACGAAGCCATTCAGCCAGAAATGAGCCTCATCGCTGCTTATTGAGGCCTCTTAAAGTTGGCCTCTTAAAGTTGAGGCCACTGACACCAAATTTCGGTTGTAAATTTTAATAATTTCGACTCGTTGTTGGCTCGAATATCTTTCCATGATGAAATGGCAAACCTTACTGAAGTGAAATGTCAAGAGAGCGTCGTTTGCTGTCCCTATCGATTTACTTTTGTAGCGTCTCTGTCGAAAAACCCTTTATATGTTAAGAGCCTTAAGTGTGTTATCCACTTCATTCCTCTTTATCACAACATATAAATCATCAACATACTTTGTCAAGATTTTGGGCTTTACTTCCAACCCCGTCAAAGTTTCATCAAATAGCTCATCCATTATTATGTCATCTATCACTGGTGAAGCTGGTGATCCCATAGGCATACCTTTTCTTCTCTCATAAAATCTGTTCTCGTATTTGAAATATCTCGTCTTTTTATGCAAAACTTCAGCAATTCAATGAATAAGTCTTGAGGTATTTGTGAACATTTTTCCAGTATTGTCGGACTCGTAACGGTTTCGAAACGGATCCTCCACATAACAATTTCACTGATTTCCTTTTCTAGGTTTTTACGGACTCGTAACGGGTTCGAACTGTATCCGCTAAATCGCAATTTCACTGATTTATTTTTAATATTTTGACGGACTCGTAACGGGTTCGAGACGAATCCGCCACATCACAATTTCACTGATTTGCTTGTTTATGTTTTTACGGACTCGCAACGGGTTCGACACGCATCCGCCAAATCATAATTTCACCAATTCGCTTCTTTACGTTTTTACTGAGTCGTAACGGGTTCGAAACGGATTCGAGAACATTTCGATATTTTATGATTTTACGGGCTCGTAACGACATGGAGACGCATCCGGCAAATTACAATTTCACCGATTTGCTTTATTATACTTTTACGGACACGTAACGGGTTCGCGACGCATACATTAAATCACAATCTCACTGATTCGCCTTTTATATTTTTATGGACTCGTAACGATTCGAGACGCATCCATTAAATCGCAATTTCACGGATTTGCTTTTTTTTATTTTGTCTTGTAGAGCTGAAGTCCATAATTCCATGTAGCTTCTTATTCAAAAGCATTTTTATATATTCAAATAAAATTATTGAATTATAGAAATTTCATATCTAAATGGTGGTCCAACCATACTGCACGATGTTAGTTGTGAGTCACAGCTTAATGTCAAGTTTTTTGCCCAATAGAATTTGACATTTCTTTGTTTCAGTGTTTGACAAATTCAACCATGGAGAGGAACGCACTTGAGCAGCACGTTAAGATTATTGAAACCTTTTACGAAAATGAGCGTTCAAATCAAAATGCATTTCGTGCATTTCACGAGTTTTTTGGTCAGCATTATACTGGGCCAGAAATTGAGGATATGGACGAGAACGATATGTGGTTCCAACAGGATGATGCCACTAGCCACACAGCCAAAGGAACAATGCCTTTTTTGCGAGAGAAATGTTATCTCACGTCGCGGCGATCTTAATTGGCCGCCACGATCATGTGATTTGAAATCGTTGGACTTATTTCTTTGGGGATATTTAAAATAAAAGTGTACGTCAATAAGCCAGGAACAATTCAAGTGCTAAAGGATGAGATAATTCGGCACATTAACGACATTGAACCCCAATTATGTCTCAGAGTCATTGAAAATATGGTCATATGGATAGAGGTATACCATCGAAGCAGTGGCGAGCATTTGACCTATATTTTGCTTCACACACTATTGTCATAGATCCTTCTATCATAATATAAATTATTAAGATAATTCTCGGAAAACTTTTTGTCTTATTTACAATTAACATCGTGCGTTTTGGTTGGACGACCACCCCTTATTTTCTTTGAATTTTCCTGTAGTGACTTTTCCGAGAAGAAATCAATTGTTATGCCAACTGAATTGGGTGACTTTTGTATAATTTATTTCTTTCCTTGTAAATCGGTTATGCCAACCGATGGTGCAATGGTTATAATGCCCGGCTCCTGGACATAAGAACGTGGACTCGACCCCAGCTCTGACCATGTTACATTTCCTTTGTAATACCGTTCAGAACCAGTGTATAACTGCAGGTCCCAATCAGTGAGTTTTTATATAGATAGAGCACAGCTCTCTGATTGTGAGAAGCTCTCCCCAGTCTTCGGATGTACTAGGAAACAATTTATTTATTTATAGAGTTTTGGGAGATTTTTCGTACTTCACTTGGGAATTAATTTTTGGCCCAAATTTCTGTTTCATTTTTGGGATATTTTTCATATTTTAACCTTCGCCTTAACAAAGTTTTTATGTACATCGTTTGCCAATACGCATCAAAGAGATACCCTTTGATAGATGCTGAACTACGAAATAAACTTGAAAAAATTTAAAAAAAATCTTGTAAAAATATAAAAATATTGTCATATTTTTCTACAACTCTGGACAACTTGTTCAGTGAGTCAAAAAGTTCCCTAGATTGGAAAAGGTCACCCGGCGAATGTTAAGAATTTTTTACATTTTAAATTTTTTTTTGTTCCTATTTTGTTTAGAGGGAGTTTTCTTGCCGCCTCAAATATATTCATAGCTCTAGACGCCACACAACGCAGTTTCTATTTTCAAACTTGCAGCATTTGCTGGACCATATGAGATTTGTCTCCAAACACATAGTCTCTCTAAATGCATATTTTATTTCTTTTGGAAGAACAAGTTTATTTCCTTTGGAAAGTATTAAAACATTAAACGAGCGTTTGACGGAAAGTACGAAATTAAAAGCGGCTACTTAGAAAAATTTAGTATATGAGGGGCTGAGATTCAAAAGTAGTCAAAGCCAAAAAACAAAATATTTTCGTTTGTAACTGTCTACGAAATCTTAGGTTGAAAAAAAAATCAATGAGTGTTCGAACTCACGGATGATGTGTTAACACCTTTTGGCTACACGGTACCTGTTCCATTTCTATGAACACATTAGTAAATGTTATATTGGAAAATAAAAAATAATAGTTTTTTTGTATACACCGGGCAATGCTGAACATCAAATGACTCGCTTTTGTTTGGCCATAGCAACAACAGCGAAACAACCAAACACACAACATCACACATACTTTCTCCGAAGTAGCTGACGTATACGTGTGTCACATAACCACATGTTTGCCATATCAACAGCAACCAAACAGCCAAACACACAACATCACACATACTTTGTACGAAGTAGCTGACGTATTAGTGTGTCACCATAACGTCGACTGCGCAAGCCCATGGGCTTGCAAAAGAAATTTTGCGTGGCTATGCTTTATATCTCCGTTCAACAACAGCAACAGACACATGTATATACATACATTATTATGTTAATACATACGCTATAAACACAATTTCGTTTGCGTCACCCCTGCCACACCACTCTTTCATTGTTTAACACGTCATTATTCTCTTTCGCAGTCGCAGAAAATCTGGTTTTAGCAGCAGCAGAAAATCTGGTTTTAGCAGCAGCAGAAAATCTGGTTTTAGCAGCAGCAGAAAACCTGTCTGTGTGTTGTTTGCCTGTGTTGACTTTGATAGATTTAGTCCCTGTACGCCGCTATAGATGTTAACACATCAAAAAATGTTTTTCTTTATTTTTTCATTGAAGTTGTTAATTTTTAAAAGTAATCAAAATCAAAACTGGTCAATTCCAGCGAGTTCAGTTTCAAAAGTGGTGAAGTCCACATATTCAGTTTGAAAATTAACAATATCTAAAATCTTGTTTTAAAAAGTTAAAACTAAAATTTAAATTGTTTCTCTAATAACAAGATTCCTCGAATATCAATTATTTTATAATTCTTAAAGGTTTTTTCTTATAAAATAGGCAGTTGGAGTTGCAGTAAAAACTGCAAAACTGAAGGACGTGAAAAAGTTGCTGGAAAATCATTTTGGTGAAATCCTTATATTGAATTTCAAAACTAGCCAAGTCTAATCAATTTTTAACGATAAAACCGGTAATTTAATGGTGTGCAAATTGAACATTCGACGACAATTATAACTACTATTTTCTTCTTGAATTTTGAAAACTTACATTTGGTTTAATTCAAAAAAGTGAAAAATGGACTTGACCATTTTTGAATCTAGGCCCCTCATTTAGTTTTTCAATTCATAGTCAGGTTCGAGATCATAATTCCATTAAAAATTTGTTTTTATTTTTAATGGAAAGAAATTCCAATCCTCTTAATTTTGGCGGATGGTTGTGTATACAAATATTTTGATGCACAACAACTCTTGATTTTTTCCCAGAAACTATTGACGAATTTGTAAGTGTTGGGGAATATTCATTAGCATTTCCCGATATACGACTTTATAGTTTTGTGTATGACAGGAACCAAGCTTTCTCTACCGTTAATATTTTATCTGCTCATAAAAATATTGTATTCAAAATTCCGGGTGTATGTTCAGCTTGATCTTTTCCACAATTTAAGTTTACGACTACTGGTGGAAACGATTTCATGTTTTGACAAATTTCCCAACTTTTTTGCAATTATAAATCTTGAGTAAACCTAATTGCCTACTTTCTCCTTTCCAGTTATTTGCTTTGCTATGATTGAAGACACCTTTTGTTGCAGTATTTACTCACACTGTAATACTTAAAAAGGATAAACAATTTCATTAAATTTTCTCTCTTTAGCACAAGATCCATTTCATAAAATTTCTGTTGTATTCACAGAATTGTCCCCATAGGAAACATGCAGTTTTTTTTTCCTTGCATCGTAGTTGTTTTGCAAATACGCTTGAACCAGTATTCCAATTTCATGATGCAGCAGACTTCACTTACCTGTGTGTATTCACGTGTGTGTGTGTGTAATTCGTAGCGAAGCGAAATCTAAAAATATGTTTCCACAGGGATTGTTGCAACATGCAATGCAAAGAATCAACACGAGCTGTATCCACCAACAGCAGTGGCAATAGTGTCGGCAACGGCAACAAGAACGTGGCAATAATTAGTCGCTTAAGAAGATCTCATTAGGGAGATGCAGAGTGCTGAGCACTCGGCGACAGTGAATAAACAAACACAGAGAGACGACTTGAGTAGAATTTTGAAAGCAAATTGGTGTATTTTTTTCTTAACGCTTTGCAAAGGTGCAAATACTCTCTTTATGCTTGTTATTTTGTAGATGACGAAAAGGGAGGCAAACACTTAAAACGAAAAAAAAACAACCGACTACAGCACTTTAAATATTACACAGAATAACGACTTAAAGGATACACGGATAGGATTAAATTTAACGGCTTTTAAGAATTTTGAATTTTTTAATTTTAAATTTTTCGATTTTTTTTTTATAACTATTTTATAATTTTTAATACCACTACTTATTTTTTTTTATTATTGTGTTTAACTTTTTATATTTTTCTTTAATTTAATATTTATTTTTTGTTATATTTTTTATTTTGTTTTATTTATCTTATCCACCATATATTTACACACTTATTTTTTTAACTTGGAGATTATTTTCGTTTTTTTTTTTGCTTTTCTCTTCGATTTCCTTCGAAATTCCTTTCACACACACAATTATTTACTCGCCACGACTGGCTGGCTGGCTGCCTTTTGTTTTGGGTACTTTTTGAATTATAACAAGAATATTCTTATTTTGCGACCGTTAAAACAACCGTAACGCGTAACGTATATCATCAGACTGACTTAAACTTCGAGTAAGAGCTGCTGGCATTACCGACCGACTAACCATCCAACCTACCGAGAAATAAAAGTGAAACACACACACACACACACCCGGACAAGCCTCACTCAACCAAAAACTATTCACCCAATTTGCAAAAGAATCTGCGACCAACAATAACAACACTAACAGGCACAACACGAACACAACACGAGAGCAGGCAGCACCAAAGAGCCGTTACTAAGCATCAACAGCAGCCACCGTAGCAGTGGTGAATTAAGTGCCAGCAATAACAATACTAGCGCCACGACAAAGGAAACACGAAGTGTGTCTGTAGGCCATTGGGGATATGGGCTTCGGTGAAAGTGAAATTATCCACAATGAACACAGGAATGTCAGTTACCGCAAAAGCGATAAAGAGAGAGCGGGATACAAATGTATAACAGCAAAGTTAATAGAATAATAGAGAGCCAAAGAGAATCAGTAAAATAAACATAGAATTTAGATTCTCCGCGAGCAAGTTAAGGTAGGTTAAGATAAATCAGGAGATCTTGTTTAAGTGGACACATTTTCAAATTATAGAGTAATCAATTTAATTACAGTGAAATATCTCAGAATTGGACACTTTTTAAATCGGGCCACACATTTGATATTTTTGAAAAAGAGTAGCAGTTTTCAGGGTACATATTTTTGCACCACTGCACAATGGACAGGGCTTAGTGTCCAAATTAGTAGGGTTTTGTAGTTCCTATAGTGGACTATAAAGTAAATATGTAGTTTAATTTTATGAATTTTTGTTTTACTTTTACAATCTGTATTAGAGCATTCGAAATCCATAATATGTAATTAATAATCTTAGAATTATCACGAATTAAGGGAAAATATGTAGCAAAACTTTATACAGGGTGGCGCAAAATGACCAAATGGATTTTAATTCCTTATAACTTTTTATTTAAGATACAATTATTATATTTTTTTTTATATTAATGGAGAATATTATAAGGAATGAAGTTCCTAAAAATTATAGGAAGACGGACTGGAACGCCTATCGTGGGCGCCTACGGAAACTCTTAGGTAACCTTCCGAATATTCCGACTAATGTGCCAGAGCTGGAAGAACTAGTTGGCAAATTTACTGACGCGTGCAGGCACATGCTCAATGAATCCTGTAAGACCAGTGGTTATAATGCTGCCAAGGGTAACAAAAAACCTCATTGGTGGAACGCTGAGCTTCAGGATCTAAGAACGTCCATTAGGCGGCTTTTCAACAAGGCAAAAAGAGCGGCGACCAAAGGGATTGGGACGTTTACAAGATTAGTCTTAATCTATATAAAGGTAAAATCAAGAAGGCGCAACAGAAATCCTGGCGAAACTTCTGTGAATCCATTGAGGGAACCAACCAGATTGCATGCTTAAGATGCGTGCTCTCTAAAAATCCACCGTGTGCGGGGTTCTTACTGACAGACGATTGAACGTGGACGTATTCATCAGCCAGAAGAGCTAGGCGGAAACTCACCTAGCTTAGAAAAAGTTCGCTCAATAGTGAGCAGAAAGAATCTGACATGGGCCATTAAATGCTTTAAGCCCTATAAATCAGCCAGACATGACGGGATAATTCCCGCGCAACTACAGGAGCCACTATAACTATCCTGTAGTTGGTTGGAGGCAATCTTCAGGGGCTGCCTTATGCTGGGAGTCATTCCTAGCATTTGGACGCAAACCAAAGTGGTTTTCGTCCCGGAAGCGGGTAAATGCTCTCATGTCCAACCAAGGGACTTTCGACCAATCAGTCTATCATCCTTTGTTCTTAAGATATTTGAAAGGTTAGTGGACATTCACGTTCGAAGTAATCTTCCCCAGAATCTACTATCGAGTTCTCAGCATGCCTATCTCAAGGGCAAGTCAACTGAGACGGCTCTCCACTCTATAGTCAGCATAATAGAAAACTCTCTTGAGAATAAGATCTTCGCTCTGGGGACCTTACTGGACATCGATGGAGCCTTCAATAGCATTCAACCTTCGGCGATTCTTAGGTCGTTACAGAATCTAGGAGTCGACAGCTTAGTGACACGCCTAATTGGGAAGCTTCTGGTGGATAGACCCCTCAAAGCTGAATGGGGTGGTGTTACAATTGCTAGGAACGTTAACAGGCGGGCACCGCAGGGGGGAGTTCTGTCTCCACTTTTATGGTTAACTTCTATCAATGAACTGCTTCTTGAATTGGACAGAGCCGAATGCCAGGTCTTTACCTATGCCGATGATATTGCTATCATCTGTACGGGTAGAAACCTCAATTTACTTAGCATTCGTACAACCAGCATACTAAGTCTGATTTCGAACTGGACCGCTAACCACGGACAATCACTTAACCCACTTAAAACCCAGCTTATCTTGTTCTCTCGGAAATATAAAATTCCCGCATTTGAACTGCCGTCAGATAATGGGGTACAATTACAGTTGACGGAAAAGGTCAAGAATCTGGGAATAATTCTCAACAGAAAACTGTCTTGGAAACCAAATTTGGTGGAGAGGGAGGAGAGAGAAAAGGCGTCTGTTGCTCTTTGTTACTGTAAAGAGGCGATAGGAAAGCGCTGGGGACTGTCTCCTAAGATCACCATGTGGATTTATACGGCAATAGTCAGACCAATACTTCTCTATGGCATCGTAGTTTGGTGGAGGTCCCTCCAAAAGAAATATATTCTGAATTCCTTGATGAAAATTCAAAGATCGGCTCTGATTAGCGTTAGTGCGGCAATGGGCACGACGTCAGGTACTGCACTTAGTGCTATCTTGAACATCTGTACTCCTGATATCATGGCCGAATCGGCAGCCGCTACATCCCTGCTGACAATCAGAGATTGTGGCGTTTTGATACCGACGCATTGCGGACACGCTGAATTACTACACCAGATCAACTATATTCCCGTAAAAACGGACTACTGTCTCCCCTACCTACTACCAGCGACAAATCTAAGGACTTCTTTTCCGAACAGGAATACCTGGGAAAAGTCACTGGAAGGGGACACCAGTAGTATCAGATTTTTCACGGATGGGTCAAAGTTGGACGAGCAAGTAAGCTATGGGGTTCATTCACCGGACCTAAATGTAAATATCTCCTTCAAGGTGCCTGATCACTGTAGTGTACTTCAGGCGGAAATTACCGCCATACTGGAGTTTGCTGAACTACTGAAAAGTAGTGTCACAACCCTCCGGAGAATATATATTTACACAGACAGCCAGGCTGCCATAAATTCCCTGGAAGCCATGTTTGCTTCGTCCCTGACGGTGAAAGAATGCCACTCATCACTTAGGGTGAAGGCAGAGTATTTTCAAATCAGGCTCATCTGGGTACCGGGACACAGCGACATCCTGGGCAATTGCGTAGCGGATGTGTTAGCTAGACAGGGTACTACGGCACAGGTTCTTCCGGCAAAAGAAGGTATTAGTATGCCAATCTCTACTTGCCGTTTGCAGATCAGCCACTGGGCCGATAATATGTTCAAGGACAAGTGGAGACTTACTTCAACTTGCAAACAACCCAGGGTCCTCTGGCTACAGGTGGACAGGAAGAGGACTAGGCAACTACTTAACTTGCCGAGAGAATGATAGGAACACATACGGGACATTGTCTTGTAGGAAAACACGCCCTAAGATTGGGCCATAGAAACTCCACTCTCATTAGATGCTGCATGGAAGAGGACGAGGAAACGGCGAAACACCTTCTCTTGGATTGCCCTGCTCTGGCAAGACTGAGAAGTATGATACATTTAGTTAGCACCGTGACCCTACAGGATATTCCTGTAGCTCTTATAGACAAATTCACTGAAATGGCAAATTGGCTAGACGACTACTCAATAGTTGCTATAGAGGAAACGACAGGTATCACAATGGTCTTCTTTATCCAATGTTTGCTAGACATCGTGCTGTCTTGCAGCCTTTTCAACCAACCGACCAACCAACCAAAACTAGCGATCCCGGCGAACTTCGTCTCGCCACAATTTAACGCCGTCATATAAACTCCAGAGTGATAATAAAAACAGAGATAGTTCTAAATTATTTGAATGGAATCAAAACCAGTAGAGAGTGATATGATAAAAAATGTTTTTCAATTTGTTTTCCTCCACAAAAACAAACGACGAAGACGGTTTGGCAGCACGCGAACAGGCAATCTACAGCTGGCCGTGCGAAAAACAGGGAAAATCGAGATTAATCCCACAGTCTTCCAACTATGGGCCTTGCGATTTATTGATTGTCATCGGAAAAGCCAATCGAACATGGAACTGAATCCGCTTGAATTGGAATGGAAGATCACTTCGAATAATCGGAATTCGTGGGATAATTACTTCCTCTTCATTGAATTTTTCCTTGATGGTCGTCGCTTGAATCACATTGTTCATCAGATTCGTGAAGGACAACCGTGTACCGTTGCGTAATTTCGGAAGATTCAGATTCCGCAACATGATTAAGATCGATCTTGTTTTTAGCTGTAAAGTATGCGGCGGTGTTCCTGGCACATCAAACAAGTTCAAAAATTCCGTCCGATATTTCTTGGTTTCATCCTGTCGATCATACTGTCAATAAATTTGTAAGAATGCAGTTATCCAGCATCTTAACTTTGAATAACGAAATTCAACCTATCGACGTCCTTATTCTTCGCTGCTAGTATTGACCGTTCACTATTCCAATTGAGTTTTTATAATTTTGTGAAATGCCGGGAACAGTTTGGTGATAAGTTCCTCCTTCGATCCAGTCGAAACATCAGCAGGAATTTGGTCATTGCCAAGTGCCAGCAGTTTGAGCCATTGACGTAAATCTCCAGAGAGCAATATCATAGCCCCACCAAATCGTCTCGAATCACCTCGTAAATCCTTCACCGTTAAGTCAACTGCCTTCAACGCTCGTTTATGGGCCATCGTGCATTCATCCCAAATGATGATTTTGCATTCTCGCATCAATTTTGCTGTCGCCGAATTCTTGGTCTTTATGCACGTTGCCTTGTCAGCCGTGAGAAGATTCATCGGCAGCTTCACAGCGGAATGTGCAGTTCGACCGTCTTCCAACAATGTAACAGGAATGCCTAGGCTCCCAGACAAGTGCAGCGTTTTCCAGGCGGAGGTACAGACCATCAAGGAAGCCTGCGCCGAACTTTACTTCAACGAAGAACAGTGGGCAGTGGAATATTTATAGATAGCCAGACGTCTCTCCAATCAGATAAATCTAAAAACACTGCATCTAAACTCGTTAGCGAAGACAGGATTCTCTTGTCGAGCTAGGTCGACTGGCCAATGTGTTTCTTACTTGGATACCAGGCCACAAGGTTTTCCTAGGGAACGAAGCGGCAGTCGAACTAGCCAGGACAGATTCTCTTCCACCGAACTACATATCGCACCCTATCTACAAAAGAGTCATAACTCAAAATTTTCAAATTTTCAATAGAGCCAAAAAACTGATTTGCTTAATTAGAAATATGTATGAAAATGCTCATTAATAGACATATTCATAAAAGATTTTTTTCACGAAAGAGAAGAGTAAACGACGTCAGATTTTTACAGTGGATAGAAATGGTCCTTGGTTATTGTTTTTAAGCAAAAAATTAAAATTTGAAAATTTTGAGTTATGACTCTTTTGTATTTAGGGTGCGATATGGTGCCAGTCCCAACGACTTTAAAAACAAATGGTGCCCCATAACATCCCATGAAGGGATTGAGGAGAGCTTCTTACAGTCAGTGAGATGTGCGCTTTCTAGTTTTACACTCACTGATTGGGACCTACAGTTTTATACCGGTTCCGAACGGTATTTTTGAGAAGCTTTTTCATGGCTAAGTACTCGATAGTGTCGCCATCACTAAGCGAGGTGACCGTCGTCGAAAGAAATGTAAGGTGGTCTGAGCAGGGATCGAACCCACGTTCTCATGTACAAGAGCCGCGCACACTAACCATTGCACCACCGACACCTATAGGGTCGGTCAAAAGACGTATTTTCCCGCATAACCTTGAACGAGCAAAGGCCAGATGGGATAGGACGGGAACGTGCCGCATATCTAGAAACACATGGCCAGAATATGACATTCGCCCAACTAACTCCCTGATTAGCAACATCGGGGGAACATATCAAGGCTAACGGTCGTGCTGACCGGGCACTGGCTAATCGGTAATCACGCAAGACGGCTGAATCTTCCACATAATGCCCACTGCCGTGCCCGTGAAGACGCAGAAGAGGAGGAGACTGTGGACCATCTCCTCTGCAGTTGTCCAGCTCTAATGAATAAACGACTAAAGACTATAGGTCGTCCCTTCCGGCGTAGCGAAATAACTCCCGATGAAATAACTCCCATGAAATAAATTCCAACGAAATAATTCCCACCAAAAATGAAATAACTTCCAATAACGAAAAAAGTCCCACAAAAAATGAAAAAACTGCCAATAGCAAAGTGAAATAAGTCCCAAGACTTCTCCTACAGCACTTGTTATATGGGCCTTGTACAAACGGTAATTTTTTTGTTTGGGAGTCATTTCATTGTCATAACATTGGGGGTTATTGGAAAAATGAAATAACTCCCACCAGGAAAAATGAAATAACTCCCAAAAAAAACGAAATAAGTCCCACTTTTGTATGGAAATTTTTTGGGACTTATTTGGTTTTTCTGGTGGGAGTTATTTCATGTATTAAATAAATGTTCAAATAAATAAAATTTCAAATATTAAATAAATGTTGATAAAATTAGCAGTTTTCCAAAGCCAACAACACTTCCCAAGAAATAAAAAAATGTTCCTGGAATTTAATTTGTTTTGGAACTAAAAAAATTTTTCATTTTAGCATATTTCCTAAAATCGATTTTGATAGGTATTTTTACATAATTCTCAAAAATTCTCAAAAAAATTAACACAAACTGTTTGTTTTTCCCGGTTTTCGTTTAATTACAGTTGGCAACCCTGGAGTGTAAATGTCAAATTTTCTATCGTCTGCTTATACGGATTTAATAATTAAAATAAATTTTTCTATTTGAAACTTAGACAATAAAAAAGTGTACAAAATACCAAAACAAACAATATACAATCGCAGTTAATTGAAGTATGGCAAGTACAAAGCGCCGTAGTGCTATTTCTCCAAGTGAGATTTGTGCAAAATGCAAGAAAGAGATAAAGAACGAAGAAAATTGCATACAATGTGATAAATGTGAAAAGAATTATCATCCCCTCTGCGCCTGTTTAAGCAAAGAACGGTTCGATCGATTGGCAAACAATGAGAGTGAAGAGTTTTTTTGTGTTGTCTGCAACGAAGATGGTAGCACAGTGAAAAGGGAACTAAGTGAAAGAAAAAAAACAATTGGGCAACAACAACAGTAAACTTGATCAGCTGCAAGAATCGTTGATGTTTATGTCAAACAAATTTGATGAGCTTATACGAGGGGTGGCTGAAAATAAAAAGAAAATAAATGCTGTGCAAAAGGAGAATAAAGTTTTGAAAAATGAAATAAAATCATTAAAAGATTCTGTTAAAATGCTTAACGATCAGAGAGTTAAAAACTATTGCCTTATAACTGATGTAACAATAAATGAAGGTGTTAAACCTATTGATGAACTGTTGGAAATTACTAGTAGTGCCGGCTTGAATTTAAATGAAAGTGAAGTTGAAGACATTTACTTTTTTCAGAGAGGAAATGATGGATATAAAAATCAAAAACAAACAATGGTCGTGAAGTTTGAATCAAATAAATCAAAAGCAAATGTTATGCAATTAAAGAAGAAACTTAAAGAAAAGGAATAAACGAAATCTATATATATAAACGATTATCTTAGTAAGGAAACGCTAAATGTGTTCAAACGTGCAAAAACATTAAAAACTGTTGGTTACCAGTCGGTTCATACTCATGGCGGGAAAGTCTATGCAAAGCGAAGTGATATTTCGAAACCACGATTTATAAGGAGTGAAGAAGACGTAGATGAGTTACTGATGGAAGCTACAACAAACAAATTTCAGAGGCGCAGATCGAACTTATTGCCTATCGCTCGAAATACAAATATTGATGAAGATGACGATGACGATGACGAAGGACAATTTTTTTTATCACCATCATAAATTAAAAGTATTTACTTTTATTTAATAATATGTTCCTTTTCTGTTTGTTAATATTTAATCAATTAATTTCTTTTTTTTTTTATGAGTAATCAACAATTTTCTAATTTTCAAACATTTAATAACTTTTGACGTAGAATACGTATTACCTTACGGTATAGGGAGTCATGTCAGATTGTTATTGTTGTAATCTTTATTTCATTGATTATGAGGAAACGGCGAGATAACTTTTTTTAAAATAGGTAAATGAAGGTGTTATCTTTCGTTTGATATACATTTCATATTGGTTGATATCTTCCTAATATTTAAATTTCTCAAATGAAAATTGTTTAAACACATACACTCAAACATATGTGTGGTGTTTGGTTGAGTGTTTGAGTTTGTAGCGTGGACACAAACTATGATGCTGTTTCAGTGTGGACACAAACCTTCGGCTGTTGTTTTGATTGATGAAATATTGAAATTTCGTATATTTACTTATGTATTTAAGTGAAACAAAATGTTAAATGTGAATTTGAATTTAACATGGATATATAATTATAAAAAATATACATATACATATACATTTTTATGTTAAATGAAAGTGCTGCCAAGTAAGCAAAATAACAATGCTGCGTGATGTTGTTTGAGAGCAGCTTACAGTTGATGTTTAGTAAATTAAAATAAAAACTATTCTATTGGACTATTGGATTTCGAATATAATCCAATACATTTACTTTGGATTATATTCGAAACGATGCTCCCACAACTATTCATAACACAACCATTGACTTAGTTTTTGCGAGAAATTTTAATGTTAATTTATAAACATATTTATCCTATTTTTCCTACCATAAGCTTATGTATATTATCAAAAGTAACTATCAAATAAATAAATTCATTTCCTTATGTTATTTATCATTTATTGTTATATATGTTTTCTGTCTTATCGGATGGCATATTCTACGTTAAACTTAATGGCCGTGTCTCTGACACAGCCTGCAGGGGCAGTTGTGGCCGAAGGCCTCAGACAACTGTCGGCTGTTTTTTAATAAAATAAAATACCCTGTTTTCAATATTATTTCTGTAAACATGAGAACTATTTCTTCTGTGGAGAAATTCAATAATTTCAAAGCGATGATTTCTAAATTTCAAACTCTACCAAGTATTAGATATAGCAGTTCAGGAGACTTGGTTTTGTTCAAACATTTCGCAAATTTATAGTATTCCTGGTTACAGTGTGGTACATTGTTGCAGATCGGATAGCTATGGTGGAACATCCCTTTACATCCGAGATTGTTACCAATTTAGCGTAGAAATTTACATCCCTTTACATCCGAGATTGTTACCAATTTAGCGTAGAAATGTGAATTTTCTAGAATATATAACTATATCAATAAATAATCATAAACTAAATGGAAAGCCTTTGATGTAATCATCGTTTTATAGATCACAGAAATGCAATGTTACGTACTTTTCAAATTTCTTAGAAGAATTGTTAAGCAAATGTGGTAGAAACCCAAGTATTATTGTAGGGGATTCCAATATTGATTTTCTCAACCAAGTTTCATCAAACACCACAGGTAATCTACTAATGAGTTTTAATTACACGAATTGTCATTTTCTAATAACGCGTCGGGAATCTGGTACTTGCATTGTTAACGTTTATGGCAATATAGGAAATAATCTGTTTATAGATATCTTAGAGTCTCATTTAACAGATCATCACATAGTTTCATGTAAACTTAAAAGCCAAACTAGTAGTCCAAAATTTCGAGAAATTATTCGTAAATATAGTAACTATGAAATGCCAAGGGATATTCTCAAGGATAACTAACGAATCTTACAGCAAACAGGTAATCCATCAACTGATCTCTTACATTTAATGGAAGCTATTTTTAGTGCATCACAAAATGCAACTACGGAAAAGGTTGATAGTAAGTCTGTGAATACTGAGTTGACTCCGTGGGTTAACGGAAACCCAGAAGCTCTTATAGTATATAAAAGAAGCTCTTATAGTATAAAAAAAAGAAGTATATAAAAGAAGCTGTTATAGTATATTAAAGAAGAAGAAGTAATGTGATACGGAATGCATCTAGAAAGTCGATGAATAATTTCTACTTCTACAATTGGCAAAATGTTCATACTGATATAAAAAAGGCCTGGCACTTTTTGGATGAAAGCCTTGGTAGGAAGAATAACACTCAAATTAACATAAAGGACTCCAACGGTGTAATTGTAGATAATGATGATGTTAAATGGGGATTATTCAATCGGTACTTCCTAGAAAGTCCAAAAGATTGGACAAATCAAATTGAGAGCGAGCCTGGAGACCATTTTAATGCATTTCGAACATCGAATCATTGTGGAAACACCTTCAGTTTTTCATATGTAACTGCTTCAGAGGTTAATGAAATTATTTTAGATTTAGACTTATATAAAGGCTGCGAATGATATTTGAGTGACGAGATAGCGTATCTATATATCTTTAAAAAATATTTAACAGTATGTTGGATGCTTCTACATATCCGGAAAGCTTGAAAATTGCCAAAGTTGTACCCATACCTAAGAAGAAAAATGCAACTGACTTAAGGGAATTTCGGCCAGTGGCTTTATTACCTATAATTGACAAAATATTTGAAAGGATTTTTATTTTCAGAACAACAACTTACTAAGCATTTTTCTGAATACATTGAGAAAAAATACGAAGAAGCATCACACAATACAATGTCACACAGTGGTTAGGACTTCGTTAATAGAGGACGGATCAATAAGTCCGAGACTTTTCCAACTTCCGTCGAAGTTCTATAAAATGCCACACTGCTACCATCAAGTACCACCTATTAATAGACCACTGTCAAATTTTTACCAAGTTCAGTCATTTACTTTGCGTTTAACAGCTGTTCAAAATATACAACCTCGTGCATTTTTTTAAAAATGGAAAAAAGTGAATTTCGAGTCGTCGTTAAACATTACGTTTTGTTACGTTACCGTCAATCAAACCAAGGAAAAGCCTGATAAATACTATGGGGACTCTGCACCATCAACTTTAATGGTAAAAAAGTGGTTTACTGACTTTCGTTGTGGTCACACAAGTACAAATGACGCTGATCGTTGTGAACGGCCAATTGAAGTCAATACACCCGAAAATGTCGAAAAATCCACGATATGGTGTTGGCCGATCGAAGAGTAAGAGTGCGTAAAACTGTTGATGCCATAGACATTTCATATAGCAGTGTGATTTCGATTTTAATTGCTCAGTTGCAAGATGGGTGCCGCGTTTGCTCTCAAATGACCATGAACGTAATCGTGTGAAAATTTCAAAGGATTGTTTTCAGTTGTTTAACCGCAATTCGAAGGAGTTTTTGCGGCGTTTTGTAACTGTGGCTAAAACATGGATCCATGACAACACTCCGGAGACCAAGCAGCAGTCTGAATAATGGATTTACCCGGGTGAACCGGCTCCGAAGAATTCCAAGGTAAGTGTGTCGGCCAATAAGGTGATGGCAACAGATGCACTCGGGATAAACCACATCGATTACTTCAAAAAGGAAGAACAATAAACGGCGAATATTATGCCAACTTATCGTACCGATTTAGAAAATAATTTGTCATTAAGATAATACACGGGTGCACACGTGTGGAGTCTCAATGTCAAAATTCCATGAATTGACCTACGAATTGGTACCTCATCCGCCATATTCTCCGGATATAGCCCCCATTGCTTATTTACTATTTCCAGACCTAAAGAAGTGGCTCGTTGGAAAGATATTTAGCTCTAGCGATGAAATTATTGATCAAACAAATGCCATTTTTATGGACCTCGAATAATCCTCTTTTTAGGAAGGGATACAAAAATTGCGAAGACGTTGAACTAATTCCATTGAGCTAAAAGGAGATTATGTTGAAAAATAAATTTTTATTGACTTAACTAGAGATTATTGATCCGCCCTTAATTAATAACGCGACAACGGAGTGAGTAAACAATTGGTGAAAAAAAAAGTTTACAAACAATAATTTATTTTTGATCTAAATAAATAATGTACAAAAACAAAGTATTAAATAATTAGCGACAAAAATGCCCAACATTTAATTGGGCCGCCCATTCGACCACATTACAAATTTGGTCGGAAACGCCCAAAGTTCCTTTCGCTATATAAAGGGTCCGCCAAATAACTTTTTTTGATTGAAAATGCTATAAAAAAAACACTACTGAATATTTTCTCAAATTTCTTTTTTTATTTGAAAGTACAATCCTTCCGGTTAATAATGGAAAATAATTTCATTCAAATGGCTGCCTCGGCTGGCCATGCAGTAGCCTACACGATCGGTCCAATTTTTAAGCACATTATCGATTGTGTGCAGCTGTATTTCACCAATGGCTTCACGAATATTGTCCTTTAAAGCGTCAATTGTCTCTGACTTGTCGGCGTAACACTTATATTTAAGGGTACCCCACAAATAATAGTCCAACGGTGTCAAATCGCAGCTCCGAGGTGGCCAAACGACATCAGCTCTGCGGCTGATAATGTGATCTTCAAAAACAGGGCGCAAAACATCGAGTGTAGCTTCGGCTGTGTGGCACGTAGCGCCGTCCTCTTAAAACCAAATGTTGTCAATATCCTCCTCTTCAATTTTTGTGAACAAAAATTCGTTCAACATGACCCGATAACGATCGCCATTGACTGTAACGGCCACTCCTTGCTCATTTTCGAAGAAAAATGGCTCAATTATGCCTCTGGACCATAATCCGCACCAAACAGTGACTCGTTTTGGGTGCATCGGCTTTTCAATGTATGCGTGCGGGTTTTCTGTGCCCCAAATGCGACAATTTTGCTTGTTTACATACCCGTCAAGATCAAAATGAGCTTCGTCTGAAAAGATTTTTTTTTGGCAAAATCGCCATCTTCTGTAAGTCGATCGCAGGCCCACTTAGCGAAGCGAAAACGCATTGGATGGTCAGTTGGCTTCAACTCCTGAACCAATTGGACTTTGTATGGCGTCATACCATGTTCAATTGTTGAGAACGACGGTAAATTGATGTTGATGGCGCTTCACGCGCACTTTCTGCCACAGCAGCAATATTCTCGGGTGTACGCACTACTTTTGGCTTTTCACGCTTTGGTTTATCGATGAAGATGCCAGTTTCTTTCACTTTTTTCACAAGATAACGAACATATGGAGCTGACGGTGCTTGTCTTCTTCCAAAATCCGTACGCAATTTTCGCATACATTCTGGAACATTACCATGATTTTCAAAGTAATGTCGCTATATTTCCCAGCGTTGTTCAAGCGAATACTAAAGTATCTGTAAAACTAAGTATCTGTGAAATCAGACAAGAGCTAAGTGTTACCATTCACGAAATAAGCACTAGTTGGAAAAAAAAACTTTAGATGGCGGACCCGTTATTAGGTACTAGTTAGTTCCAACACGCCTAAGGTGCCCATTGAAAAATACGATAATTTAAATGGATCTTTAACAAAAGATTTTCCGGCAAAGGTCACTTTTTAAAGAGAGGTACTTCTTTTATTAAACGCTAATGTTTTTTAAGCAAATATACTATTTTTAAGACGAAGTACTTTCTGAAAGAAAAAGCCCTTAGAGTATGATTTTTTTTATAAAGAAGTACTTTTTTAAGAATAGGTACTTTTAAAGAAGTGGTACTCTTTATAGGAAAAGAGTAAAGAAATGTACTTAGAAATGTACGTATTCACAAACATCGAAACGTTCGTCCAGCGAATGTGAGTTCGAATCCCACTCGCGGTATTTACATTTTTTCACTAACCGGAGAAAGCATGATCTCTTATGGCCTTAACGAAAATTACAACTTTAAACATAACGAGGATCTAAGACAACTAAATTTCAAAACGTAGTATGTTATTTTTAAGAAAATGTACTTTTAAGAAATGGAATTTTTTTAAGAAAAGATACTTTGGTTAAGAATAGGAATAGATATTTTTTTGATAATATTTATTAATTTTAAGAAAAGGCACTTACTTAAGAAAATATTTTTATTTTTCATTTTGGCTTTTCTAAATTTACTTTTTATTTGGTTCAAAACTACAATATATACTAAATATTGGATACTGGCGCCATCCAGAAAACTTCCCATTAAACAAGAACTTTCCTAACATACTATATGTAGCAATATGTCAAAAAAAGTGGTTTTTCCAATTTAAAGATATAAGTACCAAATTATATGTACTGATTTGGGGATACATTCGGCTATCTGAAATGCTCATTAGGGTGGCCCTCAATTACATGATATGTGAATTATAGGGTGTTCTTGTTGTCATTGATTTTTCAACTGATTACGAATTTTTTCCTGTAATTTTATTAATATCCGAAAAACTGGAATTTTTTAATTTTTTACAATAAACTGGGTTAGTAGCCTTTCATTTAAGATGAATATTTCATTCGTACACTGAGAGAAAAAAAATTATTATAATAATAAGTGGTAAAGGTAGATTTACGACTTTTTTTGGCCAAAATTTTCTATTTCTCGTTTAGAACCTTTCGTTTGGAAAAAAAATTGAAAAAACTTCAAGAAAAATGAAAAAAATCCAAAATTTTTAGCTTTTTTACCTTCCTCAACTCATAACGTCCAAACTAAGCTTTGTGACATGAAGCCCCTTGGTAGAATTTTAGATTTTAAGGTTCTAAACGAGAAATAGAAAATGTTGGCCAAAAATCTTTAGCCGTTTTTGTGCCATTTTAAATGAAAAAGTCGTAAATCTACCTTTACCACTTATTATTATAATAATTTTTTTTCTCTCAGTGTACGAATAAAATATTCATCGTAAATGAAAGGCTACTAACCCAGTTTATTGTAAAAAATTAAAAAATTCCAGTTTTTTTTTTTTTTTTAATTTAATTTTTTAATTTTTAAGCCCACGAAAATGGTTAAACTGTGTTATATTTTGAAATACAACTAATTTTTTAAAAAAAACTCGTGGAATAAATATTGTTTCTGAGTCCCCAAAGATTCATATTCAACAATAAATCCCAGTCGTTAGTTTGGACACAAAAAAGTAAACAATATAGTTGATAATAGTGGTTTATAGCATAATAGTGTTAAAACAAAAGTTGTTTAAATTTTTGTCATCCCGCAACGTGCGATAAGAAACTTCGTACCAAAAAAAAAAAACATGTTAATGTAAATGAGTTGTTGTTTCATTTACTTACATTCTTACTGTCTTGTATTTTATGCGATCAAAGAACAAAACTGCGCCTTTTTTCTCCCTAAAATTAAAAATAAAAAAAAATTATAAATAAACATCTAAATTCATCAGATTTCTGTGTATATCTTTATAAAAATATTAATATAAATGTCAAAAATGTACGCGCTGAAAACTCTGTAGTTTTTGTTGTTTGGATGCAAATATAACATGTGTTTCGAGCTAGTCGCAAAAATACACAAGCGCATTGTGTTTGCTATTTAATTTCACATGTTTGAGACACAATCATTGATATGTTATAAAATATGTTTTTGCGACCCAAATATATTTTTGTTTGTGATATAACTACAGCAGTGTTTGTTGCCCTGTTTATGCTCTTTCGAGAGCAAGAGAATAAAAGAGGGGCCACGAGTGTGTATATCTTGTGAGTGATTCATAAATATTCCCGAATGTGTGTGGAAATTGCAGAAGAAGTCAGTGTTTCTTAATTTGGCTGATATATTGCGTTTTAATTTCATGTATTCAGTCGTCAATGTTTCAACGGACAGAGGATACCAGAAGCGCTTGATCAGTGGAAATGAATAAACAAATGCTCGGACGGTTAAATGGTTTGTGATGTTTCTTTGGTTTTTGTCTATGTGTTTCGGATAAATTTATGTAAGCTACCAAAGTTAGAAACGATTTTGAGGAAAGAAACGGGAAAGGGCAGCAACGTGAATCGCTTTTTCTGCCCCAGCCTCTACTGAAAAAATCGGAATGGCGAAACATTTGTGAAATATAATAAAAAAAAGAAAAGTCATTTACACACGCTTAACTTGCACATGAACTAGAGTTGTATTTAAGTATATTGTTTGTGTACCAATGCATAGTGATAACCAACGCATAGCTGAAACCTTCCAAAAACAAAAACGTGAGAGACAACAAAGAAAGCAGAAGCAAAAGAGCAGCAGGTTCTCACTTCATAAAAAAATTAATGCATTCAGCAAGCAAATGTAAAAAGGGGCATGTTAAATATATAAATTTTTTGTATTAATTATTTTTTTTAATTCAGATGTTCTTTTTATTTTATTGATCTTTGAAAGTTTAAGTTTTTCTATCATAATCCCGTTCAAGATCATTTTCACCATTAAAAATAATTTTTAATAGAGACAGTTTGTAAAAGAAGAAGTGAAATTGATTAGTCGGTGAATGGTTGGGAATATAGCTATTTCGATGCCCTTCAAGGCATCTCATCAGCTCCCTTCTCCACAAGTATTTAGGTATATCATCCATCGAAGTAATCAACTTCACTTCTTCTTTTATAAACTGTATTTATTTTAATTTTAATAAATAAAGAAAGAAAGAACAATTCGTTGCTAAATATTATTATGAACTCGCATATGCTTCCACGTACGGAGTTTGGCGAATGCTTACGGAGTTTGGGCAGATGGAACTTTATTTCCAGAAGTGGTGCTGTTTACTGGTCCCCCGTTCGTTCGGCTTAACGCCTCTGGATCACTTTGTATGGGGCTATTTTAAGGAACTGGCTTATGCCAACAAACCAGCAACTCCTCAAAGATTGAAAACCAATATTCAAGGCACCATTGGCGCCATGCAGCCAGATTTATTGGTAAAACTAGTCAAAAATTTAACTGACCGAATGGATCATGTAACTCGTAGCCGCGGCGGACATATACTGGAAATCATATTTAAAAATGTAATGTCATGAAATTATGTACCAGATTATAATAAAAAAAATGCATTACAACAACATTTCTGTCTTGTATAATCATTTTAAGTTATCATGCAGCTAAAAAAAACACATCCTTTATATCGTAAGCATACATTTTCGTGACCCAATTGTGTCTTGGTATTTTGAGAATTGCTGAAAACAAAAACGGGACAGACCACGAAGCAAAAAATAGACGGCAGATCTTCTGTTTATGAAGACAACGCCTGCAAACTTATACATGGTTGCTGCAATATGTTACTGGGTCCATTTTGTATGTACTGCATCTTTACCCTTCAAGCATAAACTTGGTTGTAGTGTTCTACATCTTCCTATGAGTAAGTCTTCTAGTAGTTGCTGGCTTATCTGTATCCATTCTACTTATACCTTAATTTCGTGACCATCACTATCAGCATATTGTGATATGCTTAAATACCAGTATGTCCATATCAGGATATGGCTGTATTTTTAAGGATACGACGGTATCTCTAAAACACATACTACGTCTGATAAGAAACACTAATGACCGAGTTTTGATGGAAGATTTGTATCTAGCGCGCAGCAAACAATGGAAACACAGGACGCAGTACCGAAAGAAACTGTACCATGTGAGCTAGTGTCTCCTTTTGTTAGAATCACGCCTATTGCTATTGAAATGGAGCAAGTTTTCAAAGGGGATCAACCACCTGAGCCTTGCAGCACAGACTTGGTTGCCCCATTCAATTGCTTTCTTGGAGTACTCTATAAAAGCGGTTTATATTAAAATACCCACAATCATTCTACTGGCATATCATGGACTAATTGTACTCTTTTTGATTCGCTTAACTGTGTCGATGTGGGGAGAGGGCATTAACTCTGGTACACTTAACCTTGGAATACCGTGGCCGTCGGTAGTGCAATGGTAAGATCCCTGCTCTGACCATTTTACCTTTCTTTCGACGACGGTCACCTCGCTTAGTGATGATGGCACTATCGAGTACTGAGCCATAAAAAAAAGCTTTTTAAAATACCATTCGGTACCGGTGTGAAATTGTAGCTCCTATTGAGTGAGCGAAACTGGAAAGCGCTAAGATCTCCGGTTATGAGAAGCTCTCCCCAATCCTTCCATGGTATGTAATGGGAAACCATTGTTGAACCTTGGTAAATTACCTCATTGTTCTAATACTTACCAATGTTCGGAATCGCAATCAACGAGTGAGTGGCATGTATTACACAGTGCAACACGGAAAAATATAACCATATACGGACCCCCACTACGTGACAAGAGACAAAAAAAGACAGGTGTCTCCCAGTTTTGCCCACAGTCATGTACTTTGTGTTATGAGCCCCAAAAGATTTGGGGCCTTTGTGTCATTTTTGGAAAAAAAAGTGATCAAGTTGTAGCTCTTATCATATAGAACAAAAATTGTGAACATATAAAATCAAACAAACTTCATCTTCAAGGTCAAAATCAAACATATGAACTTCCTAGGAATGATTCTTAACACCGTTTACTTCAACATTGAGATACTATGCTATCTCACCGTCCGCTGCAGCACAGGCAAAGCAGTAAGCTCAGCACACGCAACAAGGGACGCAGCGCACAATATAAGAATCATTCCCAGGAAGTTCATATGTTCTAGAAACTTGTTTACTGAGATCTTAAGTACATGTTTGTTGTTGATTGTTTCCTTGAATATTGAAAAAAACGCTACCTGAAAGCTACTTAAGCGCTACCTAAATGGTATTAAGAATCATTCCGAGGAAGTTCATATGTTTGATTCTGTTTACTGAGATCTTAGGTACATTTCTGTAGTTGATTGTTTCCTTGAATTTTGAACGGTTTGCTACCTATGGACCTGAACAGGGGAAAAAAGGGGAAAAATCGATTTTTTTTAAAGTTTTTTTTCGATTTTGACCTTGAACATGAAGGTTTTTTGATTTTACATCTCGACAATTTTTGTTCTTTATGATAAAAGCTACAACTTTCCCTTAGAGAGTAAATCAAAATTCCGAACGGTTTGCAAGATATGAACCTGACAAAATGATCAGTTTTTTGCAAAAATGACACACATAAAACAAGGTGCATGACTTTGGGCAAAACTGAGAAACACGGGTCTCTTTTGGGTCTTTTATCACGTAGTGGTGCCCGTTTATGGTTATATTTCCACGACTTAAAACATTACACACATTGTTAGTATCCAATATCTGTGTGGTGTCCTCCATAACTATCGAACCCGCTATCGGTGATTACTAATCTACAACTGAAAATACCACCAACATCAAATATGCGGCTAAACAGGACAGCAGTAGTCGTGTCATTGGGATGTTGAAGAGAAGCACACAACAACAACCTGCCGAAATCATTACGAATTTCCCAGAGGATTTGGCAAATCGTGTCAGTTGATAAGGGATACTAAGTACAGGCATGTCTCGAATTTACCATATCTGGAGATTAAAGATAACTTTATGTTAATCCAGTGGCAAATGTCAAGTTGTTAATCGCACAGTTTGGTTTAAGATGTGGCGTAACGAAATTATCACCCAAGTCTTAATAGTTAAGTTGATATGATATATCAAAACTTTCGATTTCGAAATTTAATTTAGGCTTTAAAAAAAATCCTGCTAAACTGAGACCCTATTTATCGCATAGGTATTCTTCTCATTTAACAGCTAAATCAATTGTTGGTTAATAGTTATTTAATTTATTATACGTCATAGACCCTTGGATGAAGTGTAGGTTACACACCACATTTTAAACACAATGGCAGAAAGCAAATCTGATATATTTGGAGTGAAGTTATACGACCCGATGATGCACCATTCTATGCCGAGGAGTTGAACGGTTATGAACGGAAGACACCAACTGTAAAACTTTCCTCTTCAACAATCTTTATAAGATTTTGAAATCAGTTTTAATATTGTCTCACATCCTCATATAAAAAAAAAAACATAGAAAACATAGCATTTGCTCATACATGCGCATTTGCAAAACTTTCTCTTATCTACGTATGCTCTCTTTCATTCAATTTCTCTTTATCCTTAAGGAAATTCACCACCATGCACGTCTTCTTCGAGAAATATATAGACAACAAAAAATTACAAAACACAGCCAACATAAACAAATCGTGATAACACAGAGTTTATTATGAAAATGTTTCGAAAGGATTTACCACGTGCTGGCGGTATTGAAAGTTGTTTTGGGAAATGCAGGTTTGATCTGTGGTGAGATTTTTAAACGGCAAAGAATGT
Source organism: Phaonia tiefii (assembly GCA_963931995.1). Taxonomy (NCBI): domain Eukaryota; kingdom Metazoa; phylum Arthropoda; class Insecta; order Diptera; family Muscidae; genus Phaonia; species Phaonia tiefii. The sequence goes on from OZ008371.1 coordinate 127,185,234, forward strand.
AAAGAAACAAATTTCTTGTCACATTATATTAAATTGATATTTGAACCAATTATAATTTATTATATTATATTATTTATATATGCAAGTATTATAATTTTAACAGCACTTTGTTGGTTGAAAACAAGCAAAAATTGATTTAGACACCTTAATAGCTAACTGTGTTAAGGGCATATTTTGATTTCATTTGGTCAATATTAGAGTACGAGGGCGGATCAATAAGTGCGTGAATTTTCAAACTTCCCTCGTAGTTATATGAAATGCAATACTGCTCGGATCATGTAGCACCTGCTAGTAGTCTACTGTCAAATTTCGAGCAAGTTCCGTTATTTATTTTGCGTTTAACAGCTGTTCAAAACATACTACCACGTGCAATTTTTATAAAAATGGGAAAAAGTGAATTTCGAGTGATCATTAAACATTATTTTTTCCGAAACATAACCGTCGATCAATCCAAGGAAAATCTTGATAAATACTATGGAGTCTCTGCACCATCGATTTCAATGGTAAAAAAGTGTTTTACTGACTTTCGTTGTGGTCGCACAAGTACAAATGATGCTGAACGTTCTGGACAGCCAATTGAACTCAATACACCCGAAAATGTCGGAAAAATCCACGATATGGTGTTATTCGATCGAAGAGTAAAAGTGCGTGAGATTGTTGATGCCATAGGTATTTCATATGGCAGTGTGGTTTCGATTTTAAATGATCAGTTGGGGTTAAGAAAGCTGCCTGCAAGATGGGTGTCGCGTTTGCTCACAATTGACCATAAACGTAATCGTGTTGCAACTTCAAAGGATGTTTGGAGTTGTTTAATTGGGCTACGAATTGGTACCTCATCCACCATATTCTTCGGATTTAGCCGCCAGTAACTATTTCCTATTTCTAAACCTGACGAAATGGCTCGGTGAAAAGAGATTTAACTCCAACGATGAAATTATTGATCAAACAAATGCCCTTTTTATGGACTTCGAAAAATCCTATTTTTTGGAGGGGATACAAAAATTGGAGAAACGTTGGACTAAGTGTATTGAGCTAAAAGGAGATTATGTTGAAAAATGATAATTTATTTGGAACAAAAAAACTGTGTTTCATTCAAAAAGTCACAGACTTATTGAGCCGCCCTGGTAATATGATTTATCTCAGATAATATCGAAGCTTCTCAAAATTATATATATATAATTAGAATTCTGTTGTGAAATTACTGTACAATGTAAGTAAACAAATGATGGCTTCCGAAAAAACACATTCTATTTTATTTTTGTAAATATTAAATGCAAAGGGTTAATAATTTTTTTTTATTCTACCAATTTTTTTTATTTTCAGTGTTTTTATTTTTAGCTGTAACTCCTACTATGAATAGTCCTGAGTTTTTGGAAACCTTTCAGAAATATCATATTTTCACTTGTGGAAGTTTTTTGTATTCGGTTGATTCATTCTTTTCATGAATTTTCAAATTTCTCAAAATCACTTACTTACGTTTTGCAATAATAATTCTGCAAATCTCCAGAAACTACATTTGTCAGAAGTTTGAGATTGCTTTCAACGCATTTTATTTTTAGTCAATTCTATATTATTATACCCTCCACTGTAAGTGATAGAGGGTATATATCAGTTTGTCATTCTGATTGTAACATATAGAAATAAGGCTTTGCGACCCCATAAAGTAAATATATTCTTGATCCTTATAACAACCGGAGTCGATATAGCCATGTCCGTCTGTCCGTCTGTCCGTCTGTTGAAAAACATTCTCACGACTTCAATCGGCGATAACGCGGTTTGGTTTTTGGCCAGAATGTTCCACGTATTCCTGAGCAGTTTGGTATTGAAAATCAGCGAAATTGGTCCATTGGAAAAAATTTTATGATTGGACACGTAAAAAAACTCATAAAATTTTCACATTAATTTTTGTAGTTTTATACTAAACTACTCCTTTTGCCGTGTGGTGAATTTCCATGTTGAAAATCTTTGTTGTGCTTTATAATAGGTAAGTACTTTAGAATGTTTAGATGTACTTTCATGTGTTCATACATTTATATGAATTTTGTCACACTTTATAAGGTCGCTGTGGCCTGATGGGTAAAGGGTTGCGCGTTAGAGTCTGAGGGTTGTTGGTTCGACTGTGGTCCCAGCTTGTTTTTTTTTTAACAGTTCTTCAAAAAATGCTTTTTTATTTTTAAAAAATGCTTTGCAGCTTGTTTTTTTTTTAACATTTCTTCAAAAAATGCTTTTTTTTTTTTAAAAAAGGCTTTTTTATTTTACTTGTGGACAAGTAACTTATTTTTATTTTTTTTAAAAAAGTAAATTTTCTTAAAAGAAAGTACATTTCTTAAGTACATTTCGAAGTACATTTCAAAGTACATTAAGTAAATTTCAAAGTACATTTCTTAAGTACATTTCATTAAGTACATTTCTTAAGTACATTTCTTAAGTACATTTCTTAAGTACATTTCTTTCTTAAGTACATTTCTTAAGTACATTTCTTCTTAAGTACATTTCTTAAGTACATTTCTTCTTAAGTGCATTTCTTCTTAAGTACTTAAGAAATGTACATTTCTTAAGTACATTTCTTAAGTACATTTCAAAGTACATTAAGTACATTTCAAAGTATATTTCAAAGTACATTTTCAATGTGAGCATTTGAGCATTGTGAGCAATGCATTTGTGAGCATTGTGAGCATTTGTGAGCATCCTGCATTTGTGAACAAGTAACTTATTTTTATTTTTTTTTAAAAAGTACATTTTCTTAAAAAAGGTCTCTTTTTAAAAATTAATATTTTGCTGGTTAACACTAAGGTGGAGGGTATTAGAGATTCGGCACAGCCGAATTTAACACTTTTACTTGTTTTTAAAAAAATGCTTTTTTATTTTACTTGTGGACAAGTAACTTATTTTTATTTTTTTTAAAAAAGTAAATTTTCTTAAAAGAAAGTACATTTCTTAAGTATATTTCGAAGTACATTTCAAAGTATATTAAGTAAATTTCAAAGTACATTTCTTAAGTACATTTCATTAAGTACATTTCTTCTTAAGTACATTTCTTAAGTACATTTCTTCTTAAGTGCATTTCTTCTTAAGTACTTAAGAAATGTACATTTCTTAAGTACATTTCAAAGTACATTAAGTACATTTCAAAGTACATTTTCAATGTGAGCATTTGAGCATTGTGAGCAATGCATTTGTGAGCATTGTGAGCATTTGTGAGCATCCTGCATTTGTGAACAAGTAATTGCATTTGTGAACAAGTAACTTATTTGTATTTTTTTTTTAAAAAGTACATTTTCTTAAAAAAGGTCCTTGTTAAAAATGAATATTTTGCTGGTTAACACTAAGGTGGAGGGTATCAAAGATTCGGCACAGCCGAATTTAACACTTTTACTTGTTTTTTATTTATTTCGATATATTCAAATGTATATGTTGGATTCCGGGAAGCCATTGGACTTGTCTGTAGGAGAAAAATATGTTACAATGTTAATTTACATGCTTGTTTTTACGTTCTTTATATTAACTTCACCTGTATGAATGCATATAGGCATGCACGCATACCGCAAAAATTTTGGATTGATTTTTAACCCTTTTCCCGTCATTCAATCGAACTGAAACTGCGCAGGAAAAATAATGGCGACGACAAAAATGACCTATCAAAATATTGGCGGGATTAAACAAAGGGTCGTGGAACCTCCATCACAAATTAAAAATCCATTTTTTCTGCTCCTCTTAACAGTATTGGAACCATATTGGGTATCTTGGTTAGGTGTACATTAGGGCGGGTCAAATTGTATGGCCGTAATCTATAGGTGATTCTGAGAATTTTTTCTCAAGAGACCATAGGTCTAAGTCGGATCTGGTGCCACCCAAATTTTCAAAATAGATATTAGTGTTAATAGTGTTTTTTTGTTGAAACCTTGCAAATGTTGATTTTTTCAGATCGATTTTCCTACAAAAGGGAATTCGACAAAAAAAATTGATCTTAATAAAAGTTGTTAAAAATTAGCTGAACTTCCATAATCTGCAAAACAAATCGAAGAAAAAAATCGAAGAAAATTCAGAATTTATTAGTTAAAAGTTCATTTTAGGCTAGTTTTCGTCAAAAAATTCCTAATATCTCTAATGAAAATAAAAAAAAAATCAATACAGATTCTGAAAGGTGATAAAAATACCTTTCAAACAAGCCCACATTGAGAAATCTATCTACTATAATTCTATCCGATTTTATGACGAATTTAATTAAATTATTCTATATATATATGGAACAATATCTATTTTGAAATTTTGGGGGGTTTCAAACGACTTATAGCTATGGTCTCTTGAGCAAAATTTCTCAAAATCACCTATAGATTACGTTTTTGCTATACCCTTCGTCAAAAAAAATAATTACCCGCCCTAGTGTACATATTCTAAGATTTGCTGCAAATATGGGCGGAATTGGACAAAGGGGCGTGGTCGCATATAAAGAATTTATTTTTTTTAAATTCATTTTTAACAAAATAATTTCATTGCGATTCAATAATGATTTTTCTCGTTACTGATTTTGATTTTGATGTGTTAACATCTATAGGCGCAGATAGGGACTAAATTCGCAAAGTGAGCACATCCAAACACAGTTTATCCGACTGCAGTCACACAGATTGTCCGACTGCAATCTCATAGATTGTTCGACTGCGATCTTGTAGATTGTTCGACAGCGATCACACAAATTATTTGGCTTTAAACTCCACCGAAACGGCTGAACCGATTTGTATGAAATATTGTGTGCATATCGGGTAGGTCTCAGAATCGGTCAACATCTATTTATCATACCCGTAAGTGATAAGGGTGACCCACACCTATATAGAACACAGATTTGTCCGACTCCGAAACAAAGACCGTCAGACTGCGAAAAAAACACACTGATGTAGCGGCAGCGAATATTTGTCTTGTGTGGGTGCCGAGCACTCTCGGGACAAAGGGAATAACGACGTGGTTATACGTATATAAAAATGAGATAACAAGAGAGCAACGGAAATTGTGTGAACTTGTGTCATACGCATAACATAACAATGTACGTATGTACATTAGGGTGGTTAAAAAAATTGCTGCTGTCACCACCTAAAAATTAAGTCCAGAGTGTTTAATGACTATTTGCAAAATATTGCGATTCTGGGTTCAGCAAATTGTGAGCTGTTTTGCTTTAAAAACACCTCTAATTATCAGGTTTTATGGGTGTAACTTTTAAGATGTTGGAGATGTTCCAAAGACTCATACCAATCTACGAAGCTGAGTTTATAACCTTCACAAGGACGTCTTCAGTGTTAATATACGAGTAAAAATTACGGCGTTATTTTAATTTTTTCCGTAGGACTCCACGAAAATCCACCAACAAACGGCATTTAAACTTCTACAACTCAACCAACTTCAAAAATACAAATAAAATCAGTATGTGCAATGGAAGAACTCCTAAAGGTCTACGTATCCATAACAAATTTTCCAAACATCTGCAACATCTTAAAAGTTACACCCAAAAAACCTGATAATTAGAGGTATTTTTAAAGCAAAATAGCTCACAATTTGCTGAACCCACAATCGCAATATTTTGCAAATAGTTATTAAACACTCTGAACTTCATTTTTAGGTTGTGACCAAGAAGTGATTTTTTTTTGTAAGGGATTTTACCCACCCTAATGAACATGTATTGGTCCGTTGCTTTGCATTCTCTTTGCTTTTTGTGGGAATAAAACTAAAAGGTTTAATGCAAGAAAATAATGACACATGTACTTGCACTGGTCTTTAAATAATTGTAAGTATTAATATTAAGCGTGTTTTGGTTACACTGCTTGCTTATATATTCGCTTGTTTTGTATGAAGCACTTAGCGAAGACTTAGTGTCGTCGCTAAGGACAATCATTTTCGCAAAAAAAATTGTTACATCTTTTACCGTGTTCAACCCTCATTCATATTTTTGAATAAAATCACTTATCGCTAAATTGCCGTTTTCTTTGCAACTTAGCAAGCGAAAATCGCTTGCTTGTAACCAAAACACGACTATTATTTAAATGTAACGTCACAATATGATTGAATGCTGTTTTTTATTTCCCAATGTATTGTACAATGTACAATGTGCAGGTACCGTGTAACAAAATGGTGTTAACACATCGCCCGTGAGTTTGAACACTCATTAGATTTTTTTTACACGGTACCTGTTCGATTTCTATGAGCACATTAGTAAATGTTACATTGGAAAATAAAAAACGGCGTTCAATCATATGATGACGTTTCGTTCAAATAATATTAATACTTAATAACACTTACAGCCTGTTTCTCTATCTCGAACGAATAGCTAAGCGAACGGAAGTCAGTCACTCACATTCGACTCAAATTTGGTTTCTCGAAGTCGAAATTTTCGTTCGCCTGACTTCGTGTTTGTTCCTAAGTGACAGGACTTTCGAAATAGAGAAACCAAAATTTGTACTGAAATATTCTATGTTTTCATTTGACTTGAAACGACAAGATTGTGAAACCCAAACCAACTTTCTTTCGTATAGAACACGAACGAAAGTTCTTTCGTTAAAAATATATATTAAAAATATTTAAAGACAAGTGTCATTATTAGGGAGAGCTTCTCACAACCAGTGAGCTGTGCGCGTTCTAGTTTAACACTCACTGATTGGGACCTACAGTTTTACACCGATTCCGCACGGTATTTTGAGAAGCTTTTTCATGGCTAAATACTCGACAGTTTCGCCGTCACTATTTTAAGGTGGTCAGAGTAGGGATATTTCTTGCTTAATACTTTTTGTTTTATTCCCACAAAAAACAAAGAGAATGCAAAGTAACAGACACATCTACATACATACATTGTTATGTTAGTACATACGCTACACTAATTCACACAATTTTCGTTACTCTCTTAATATCTCATTTGTATATACATATAACCACGTCATTATTCTCTTTGCTCTGAGAGAGCTCCGCACCCACACAAGACAACTGTTCGCTGCCGCTATATCAGTGTGTGTTTTTTTTTTTGCAGTCTGAGAATCTGTGTTTCGCATTCGTACAAATCTGTGTTCTATATAGGGGTGGGTCACCCTTATCATTTAGGGGTATGAAAAATAGATGTTGGCCGATTCTGAGACCTACCCGATATGCACACAAAATTTCATACAAATCGGTCTAGCCGTTTAGGAGGAGTTTAACGCCAAACAATCTGTGTGGCAACCAGTGTTGCCAGTTTAGCACGTTAAATGCAATTCTAGCTTCTTGGTTTTTGGCTTCTGCACTTTTTTCTGGGAAAACATGCTAAATGGTTTTTACACTTATTTGTGAAATTTTTGCTAACTTTCGATTTTTCTTGCTAAATTTTTTGCATTTTTGTCGATAAATTGAATTTTTTTTCGCAATTGATTTCTAAAATAATGCTTATTTTCAACCAGGAATTATAACATATATAGAATTATCACGGGTGTGGATGTTAAACATAGATTAATTTATACATAGATTTGTTATTTGTCTCATCTGACGTTTCTCTGTGCGCTTCTTCAACGAGGAAACAAACTTCTGTCAGCAAGGTCGAACAAAATCCATCATTTTTAGTTTTATGCACTCACTAAGTTCGTGTATTTGCATATTTTGAACATTCACAGTAATAATGCCAGCTGTGTTTGCCAAACCTCAGCGACAGAATTCTTATCTTGACGTTCAAACACAAGTTCGCAATTCCAGCTGCGTTTGCCAAACTTCAGCGACAGAATTGTTCTCTTGACGTTCAAACACAAGTTCGCTTCCTTTCAATCATTAAACCGATGGGCGAGTTGACAAATCGATGTATAAATTAGTGTATGATGTTAAAAATAGACGCAAGTTGGCATTACAAAATCCTTAACGCAAAAGTATGTTGGTCTAGACTTTTTATTAGCAATTTCTTTAAATTTGATACACGGAGAACATGACTCTAAAAAACAAAAAATAAATTTTAAAATAAAATATAAAAAAAAATCAATGAGTGTTCGAACTCACGGATGATGTGTTAACACCTTTTTGCTACACGGTACCTGTTCGATTTCTATGAACACATTAGTAAATGTTACATTGGAAAATACAAAATAATAGTTTTTTTGTATACACCGGGCAATGCTGAACATCAAATGACTCGCTTTGTTTGGCCATAGCAAGAACAACGAAACAGCCAAACACACAACATCACACATACTTTGTACGAAGTAGCTGACGTATACGTGTGTCACATAACCACATGTTTGCCATATCAACAGCAACGAAACAGCCAAACACACAACATCACACATACTTTGTACGAAGTAGCTGACGTATTAGTGTGTCACCATAACGTCGACTGCGCAAGCCCATGGGCTTGCAAATGAAATTTTGCGTGGCTATGCTTTATATCTCCGTTCAACAGCAGCAACAGCCTCATGAACATACATACATTATTATGTTAAAACATACGCTATAGACACAATTTCGTTTGCCTCAGCCCTGCCACACCACTCTTTCATTGCTCTCTTGCTCGCTCATTTTTGTTTAACACGTCATTATTCTCTTTCGCAGTCGCAGAAAATCTGGTTTTAGCAGCAGCATAAAATCTCGTTTTAACAGCAGCATAAAATCTGACTTTGATAGATTTAGTCCCTATACGCCGCTATAGATGTTAACACATCAAAAAGTAAGTGCATTAGCAAAAGAGCTATCCCCGCAAAAGCTATTAAATTTTTTATTTTCCAATGTAACATTTACTAATGTGTTCATAGAAATCGAACAGTTACCGTATAACAGAAAGGTGTAAACGCTCTCCCGTGAGTTCGAACACTTATTGATTATTTTTCAAAGGACATGTCAATACTCTATATTTAAAACTGTGGGTATTTAAATGTACAACGAAAATATCGCTCAAAAAATTTCAGCATGTGATGTCTAAGACAAGATATGTTTGTCTTCAATGAATGCTGGTCCTGTGGATCTTTTTCAAACCAGTGTTTAGATAGCAACTTAAAATAGCCAATTTGAGGTTTAAAAAATGGTTTCCAGTTACATTCCATGAAGGGATTAGGGACAGCTTCTCACAAACCAGTGAGCTGGGCGCGTTCTAGTTTTACACCCACTGAATGGGTTTAAATATTCTATTAAATGGTTATCGGTTTACTTTAAAGTAGGCAGTGCAAAATTAAAGAGGAATATTTATATTGATTACGTGTCCTTCTCCTCCATTTTTAGTTAGTCTCCAATCATAAGCCAGAGATTCGTACAACGATATACTGCATACAAGTTGATGCATGTGGGCTAGCAGTCTCTCATCACCGGTCTTAAGATGCTCAGCGAGTAGCCTATCCGCTTTATTATTCTTAAGCCAGGAAATTACCGTTCTAATCTCATCTTGGCTGAATTGGGAATAATCCAAACTACTTCCGCAGTCAATTCCTTCTGATCTTCACTGGAATATTCTAAGTGGAGTGGTGCTGAAAAGTGTTCTCTCCACATTTAAAGCACCACATTCCCATTCTCGTCACAGCAGGAGGGCGGTTAATCATTCGGTCCGTTGCCCGTTTTTTTAAACTCTGGAAATATATTCGGGATTCATTATTTTTCCTGCACATTTCGGTGTATTCACTCTCTCACTGGTCCCACTGTCAATTTTTCTGCCCAAACAGTTGGTCCCCCCCCTCCCATCAAAGCCTCTTGTACCGGTCACTCGCAGCACGCGTTGTAGCTGACCGTTTCGTTACCATACATGCAGCGCCTATTTAATCAGTTGCAATGCGACATTTTCCGTCGTACCATGTCTTATATTTCCACGGTTTTTGATAGCCAAGTCACGTTCTCATACTGGTTGCCAAAGGAATGGAGTATCGCTTCCGTTACGCTACTGGGTAAGCTTTCCTTCATAGGCTTTTGAGATCTCCGGTATTTGCAGCTTGTCAATATCCAGCTTTCTTTGTGATCTGATTCATAACTTTCTGCCTTTCTCTGTTTTGTTAGAACTTTCGCAGCAATCGTGCAATGATTCGAGTCGATATTGGCATCGAATTACATGTCCATCCATTACACAAGAAGAGTCCCTGCCATCTATTACGAAGTGCCCAATATGGTTCTTCATTCACTGATCAGGAGATAACCAAATCGCCGTATGTATGACTTTACGTTGGAATCAGTTACTACTAACTACTATGTTCCTGGCAGCGGCGGAGAATATCCGTTTCATTCCATTGTCGAAAGTGGTATCGTGTAGACTGAAATTACCAATGGTTGGTCGAAAGGCATTGTCGTTTCCCGATTGGAGTATACAATCGCCCCCACGAAACTTAATATCGTTGTCAGGGTAGGTTCGTATATTTCCTCCAGACGCTTAAAAAATGATTCCTTGACTTCATCGTCTTTAACCTCAGTCGGTGCGGGCACACAAACTGACAGGGTTTCGAAACATTTCGCCTGGGTGCGAATTATGGCTATGCGGTCACATACCGGGTTGAACCTTGAGACTAGATGTCGCAGTCTCTTAACAAATCGCTCATGGCAGCTATAGTAATTATCGCAGTTTTGTCTGCTGCAACCATATCTCGGCCACCACATAACCTGGATAGCTGTGATGTCTGCTTTATATTTTTTGGGAGGATATAGTGTTCCTACATCCCTATAACGTTTGCGAGTATCGTCAACAGATAAGGGGTTTGTTTCGTTATCGTTGCCGCAATAACGGCGGCGGGAGGCAAACCCAGCCCACAGTGGTTTCACTTACGCCTCAGCCGCCCATTATGGATCAGATGCTGACCAGAATTCAGTGTGTCGAAACTGGATTTTGGTTTCTTTAATTTTTGTCCGCCGTTGGAAAGTAGTTTCGGCTCATACGTCCTCAAAAAACAAAAGAATATGACAGGGTCACCTATTTATCCTGAGATGCATCAGTGATCGCATAACCAATCAGGCTGTATACTCGTATTAGTTTCGCTATCTCACACTCGCTATCAGAAACTACCCACCTCTATGGTAAGTTCCATCGGTCAAACATCAGAGTTTTCAAAATGCGGAATTCGAGGCACAGACTTCAACAAGTTAAGAAAATTCCATATCATTACCACAATGGGAAAAAAGTTCCTTAACGCACGTTACGGGATGGGGGCTAAATGAAAAAAAATTAAACAACTTTTTGTAACACTATTATGCTACAACCCAGCATTATCAACTGAAGGGTTTTTCAATAAGAGCGCTACAAAAGTTTTTTTAAATAAAACAAAACCCGTTTTAGATACCAATGAAATTCTTTACTCCTGCGAAAGTACGTTCGATGCCATTATGTATGGAACTAGACTTCTTTTGCATGGCCACCACGGGCACGCTTGCAGAAGTCCAGACGGTGAACCCAATTTTCGACGGTTTTCAAGCATATATCGGCCGATACTGCTGCAATTTCACGTTCGATATTCATACGAAGTTCATCAATCGTCGCTGGCTTGTTGGCATAGACCATAGACTTGACGTAGCCCCACAGGAAATAATCTAACGGCGTCAAATAGCACGACCGAGGCGGCCAATCGACTGGGCCATTTCGTGAGATAACAGGAAATAATCTAACGGCGTCAAATCGCACGACCGAGGCGGCCAATCGACTGGGCCATTTCGTGAGATAACACGTTCACCAAACTTGGTTTCCAATAAATTGATTGTGGCATTCGCTGTGTGGCTTGTGGCGCCGTTCTGTTGGAACGACATGTCCTCCAAGTCCATATTATCCAATTGGGGCCAAAAATATTCGGTTATCATTGAACGGTAGCGATTCGCATTCACAGTAATGTGCCGGTCTTAATCATCACGGAAGAAGTAGGGCCCAATGACGCCGCCGGCCCATAAACCGCACCAAACCGTAATTTTTCCGAGATGCAATGATGACTCATGGATTACGTGTGGATTGCTGTCTGACCAATAACGCATATTTTGCTTATTGACGAAGCCATTCAGCCAGAAATGAGCTTCATCGCTGAAGATAGCGCTCTTAAAGTTGAGGCCACTGACTCCAAATTTCAGTAGTAAATTTTAATAATTTCGACTCGTTGTTGGCTCGCATATCTTTCCATGACGAAATGGCAAATCTTACTGAAGATAAATGTCGAAAGAGCGGGGAAAAAATGGCGTCGTTTGCTGTCCCTAGCGATTTACTTTTGTAGCGTCTCTGTTGAAAAACCCGTTATATTGGATACTTTGCTTTGGTTTGTGTCTAGACTAACATACGTTGGGAAATTTCTTGTTAAATGATAAGTTTTCTAGGTGAAACCTGTAACCAATATTTAGTATATTCTGTAGTTTCGAACCCAATAAAAAGTAAAGCCAAAGTGAATGCCAAAGTGAATGAAATTTGGAAAAGAAAATTTTCTTATATAAGTGCCTTTTCTTAAACAAAGTAAGAAATACCTATTCATATTCCTTAACAAAGTACCTGTTCTCAAAAAAAAGGACTTCTTTGAAAAAATAAAATTAATGAGTGTTCGAACTCACGGGCGATGTGTTAACACCGTTTTATTACACGTTACCTGTTCGATTTCTATAAACACATTAGTAACTATTGCAGTGGAAAATAAAAAAAGAATAATTTTTGTGCTCAAGGCTCTTTTGCTATTGCACTTTCTTTTTTCTTACATCTTCTCTAACATTAGATGTAATATTGTTGAAATAAATAAAGCAATATTTACCTCACTGAGATAATTGTTTTTGTTGTGCCATAAACAGAGCGACGACAAAAAGTATTGAATAGTATAGAGAACTTATTGCACTCTTTTTCCGCTCTGATGTAGAGAGTCTGAGTAAAAGAGCATAAACGAGTCTTATTCTCTTATAGAATATTTCAATATAAATGTACCATTTCGGCAATGTTATTACATAAAACTATTCAAAAAGCATAAATGTTTCAAAAGGCATCAATGTTTAACATCACAATTAATATTTTTTAAAAAAAGAGAGTAACACGTTTTGAATCATTTGCCAGATGTCGCCAATACTTTTGAGTCGTACAATTCCATGGAAAAATTATCTATCGTGTAAATGCGTCTGCCCTGCTGATTTGTGGTTTTTTCATATTTTCGTTGCTAAGCCGTCAAATTTGATTTCGTATCTTTTTGTTTGTTAACAAATTTAAAGAATTTCAAACGAAATGCAATATATATCATAGACTTTGTATCAAGTAAGACAATCTTATGAAACTCTTCACATTTTGTGTAACTAGTGGTTTTCATTATTCAACTAAGTTTGACACCTTAAACACGGTACAATTCGTTTCAGAGTTCTCTATACTATTCAATGCTCTTTGGCGACGACAATCTGCTTGTTTCAATACTATCATACTCATTTTCAGGCAGAGACTATTATTGTACAACAACCACGAGTGTGATGCGAACGCTGTGTCTTGTTTGCATGTGTTCACTTTGATAGAGTGCCCTACCAGTGCCTATAGATGTTATCACATCAAAAATCATACTTTAAGGCTTTTTCTTCCAGAAAGTATTTCTTTTCAAAAATAGTACATTTTCTTAAAAAAACATTAGCCTTTAATAAACGATGTAAGGATAAAAAAATATACGGTTTCTTAAAAAACTACATTCTATAAAAAAAAAATTTCTTAAAAAAAGTTTATCATTTTACAAAAAATATATTTTCTTAAAGATTCGTTTAAGTGATCGAATTTTTCAACGCACGCCTTAGGCGCGTTGGAATTAACTAGTACATAATATATAGCGGAAGGAACTCCATTCCAACCAGGTTTCCCCTGGCACGTCATGTAATTTATTTTATTAGTTTCTCTTTAAGTTTTCTTTAGAGTAGTAATCTTTGATGTAAATTGCAATAAAATAACATGTATAAATTATTTACCTACTGTTCAATTTGCAATTGATGCCAGAATTGGTGTCATGTGTGCAAAAACCAACTCAATAACATGAGGCCAAGATTTTCTGTCACGCAGTTCATTAAAATACCAAATTTTAATTTTTAACACAACAATGACAGCCAAAGTGACAGCCCTCCCCTTCAGTCATGACAGATAATGAAGCCAATAAACCAAAATAGGACCATAACAATTAACCAACCTTACATTAATTGAATGAATGACTTTCACTAGATTCACATTTCGCGAAACAAATTCAATTATTGCTACTTATTTTCTAAACTGTCATCCTTTTGTACGAACCTCCTCATTTTTGTTCGGTTAATTTTTAATTTCAAGAATGAATGCAATTTCAATTAAAATAATTTTGATTTTTTCCATCTCTCTCTTTTTCTCTTTGGCATGACACAATTTTGTATGATAAAAACAGAAGAAGATGAGAAACATTTCCTCTGACGAAGTGATGTGTACTTATGTACGTGTCTGTCCGTTTTCCTGTCCCTCTATCGTTATGTCTGTCTGTATGATGTTAATTACATTTAACGAGTACATGCTCAGTGCTTGTCCGTCTGTTTATGTACGCATGCTAAAACATTAAAATTAACATTTGGACCCCTTTTACGTTTCCCCTGGTTTGTGCTTTTTATGCTGCACTTGGGTTTAATTTTGTGTAATGAGCAAATAATTGGAAACAAGAGATGCCTGTACATCTTGTTGCATTTCATGTACAGTGGGGTACGAAATTGTTGTGAGTTTTCAGATATTTTGACTAAACGAGCTGGGAAATGTTGTATGTTATCAGGAACACTTATGCAAATGACATGAAAGTTACGGAGGCTGGCATTTATATTTCTGGCCAAGGCAATTTTTGTTGCAATCTGGCAACACCATTGACAAGTGTTACAATTTTTAGTTTAACCATACTCCGAGCGTGTTGCCAGCACGCAGAAAAATTCTTCTTTTGTTGTTGTTTGGATGCAAATATAACGTGTTTGTAGCTTTTCGCAAACATACTTTACTTGTGCCCAAACACATTGTGTTTGCTGTTCAATATAACGTGTTTGGGAAAGAACGATTACTAGGTTACAAGTCATATCTGCATCCAAAAAGCTGGAAAACAAAAACGTGACAGACAATAGAGAACCAAAAAACAGAAGATCTTCAATTCACCAAAACAATGTACATGGCTCCTGCAATATGTTGCTGGGGCCGATATTTGTAAGCGTGTGGCGAGAATTATATCTGTTGTCGTCAGTGACTCGAAAATTTCAGCAGTCAAAAAATTTAATTAAATCGTGTATATTTTCGCGGGATTGTTTTCACAAGAGAAGATAAACTTAAATCTTTATATGCCGATGATTCACCAGCCAACAATTCTGTGAAAAACTGGTATTCTTACTTAGGTGGCCACAAACAACCCAGACAAAATGAGGATAACATGATTCTTCAACCGGTTCTATCTTCAGCTCTTCTCCTCCAGTTGGTAGCACCAAGTTTCCGCAGCCAATATTCTTATTCTTCGATGTCCTTCGAGTACGTCTTCAAATCCCTTTCGCACTGGTTCATTGTGAGACTACACATACAGCCAACATAAACGCGCTAGACGCTGAATTTGTCTGTTTTTGTTGTTTGGATGTAAATAGGGCTTGTTTGTTGCTTGTGGCAAATATACTATTCTTGTGTCCAAACACACTGTGTTTGCTGTTCAAAATAAGATGATTGGGACACAATGATTCCTAGGTTATAACATAAGTATTTGTGACCCAAATGTGACTTTGTTTGTTGAAAGGAGCTGAAAACAAAAACTGCGAGGTAAGTATATGGATGTTTGGAATGAAACACGCATTTGGCTCCACGTAAACGTATGCATCTTTGCAAGTAAACACGCTAATATTTGTCCTCAAATATAAGTGTGATTAGGACTAGCAAGTATATGATTTCCAAACACCTGAGTTTGGGGGACTTGCAAACATATAAATGTTTGAAGTGTTTTCCAAACATATACATGTTTCCTGCAGAATATGTTTGGCAGTATATATTACTGAGGCCGGTTTTTGTCAGCGTGTACTGGCAGCGTTCTTTTAATCACTTGCCACTCGACATTCTTCATTGAACCTTGGTTTGTCTTTAAGCGGTTTTTCATAACCAAGGACGGTCTCTGCAGCAGTTTCCATAGAATGGGTAATATACTTCCACTTAGATTTCGGGTCATAACGAAAGGGATGTAATTTCTGCGCCAGCATCTTAGTTAGATTATCTGCATTGGCTGTGGTTATCTTTAGTAATTTCAGCTCTCCGGTGCCCAGCTTTATATATGTTTGGATTTGTACTTCTTTCGCTCTGCTTTACATTGTGCGAACCTTTGCTGCAAGGTAGTGATCGGAATAGATATTAGCTCCTCGAGTCGCACATACGCCCTTGATCGGAATAGATATTAGCTCCTCAAATCTCACATACGACCATTACGCTAGTAGAGTGCCTTCCATAAAGTAGCCTTGTGGGTGTAGTTATGTTGGAATATCCTACACGCTGAAAAATCTGTAGATTTTTGTTGTTTAGATGCATATATGGGTGATTGTTCGGAAATTGTTATTTTTCAGATAGCAATTTTTCCAAACCTCGATATGTCTGCAGTACCATTTTTTTTACGTTTCTGAATGTTATCATGGTCCAAAAGTATGATCTGAAGATCACTATACTACAACACCAAAGCAATCGAAGTTATGGAGCATTGATGGTATTCCGATGCCACGGTAGTGACTGCCTGAACGAAACTTAATTGTAATGACCGCTAATATATTTCAATTGAATAAAACGCACTATTTTAATGTTTTAACTAATTTATTTAGTTAACTTCGCCAATAGACTAATACCTTTCACGACCTACACACGACTGACGATTGCCACAAGATATGTCAAATACTTCACTCTCGTTTTGCCAGGTCTTCGCAAAAGCCTACTGTGTTGTCAGGTCTTTGCAACAGCCTACTCCACATTAATCACTCAGTGTCAAGAAACCATTATTTATAAATTTTAGTCAGTATTGGAAACTATATGACACGGTTGTGACAGCCACGGTTGTGACTTTCAGTGTTTAACCTAACCGTGCTCCAGACCGGTTTGGAATTCGACAAGTTCCAAAGACAATGAAGTTCAGGCAATGAAATATTACTTTCATAACCGGGAATCAAGCCTAAATATCGTACGGCATATGTGAATCATAAGAGAACGGTTGTGACGTATTATTTTGTCACTTAGCTTTTCAATTTTTCGCATTGAATTCCCCTTCGTATACATGTGCGTGTGTTGACTTCTGCCGGTGTAAATACTGCCACTACCCCCTCCACTGGAAAATGCCAGCAAGTGGGTCATATTGAAACCCCGGAGATGGCGCCACCACAGTTGAATTCAAATTGTACAAAATTCTGACAAAACTGTTGGACAGACTTCGTGGACCGTTCAATAACCATGGCGTGCATATTCCTCCAATTTTTTTGCGTAGAATTGTAAATCTAAATGTCCCTTAGAACATATATGCAGGTAACTTCTTTCAAGCCACGTCCTTGACGGATATTACTGCTGAAGTCCTGAATTCGATACGGAGGACAGGCAGGGAGGACAGACATGGTTGTGACATTTTGAACAGTTTTTTCTCCCTAAAACCGACTTACACTGTTCAGAATGGAATGTGTTTCATGGAAATAATAGAGTACCATCGTAGCTTCGGGAACATGTCGCAATTTAATCACCATTCGACCATTTTAGGGTGGGAAAATTCAAACGACGAGAAAATGACAATTTCCGAACAATCACCCATATAACATGTGTTTGGAGCTTGTCCCAAATATAATATACTTGTGCCAAAACCCATTGTCTTTTGTTTGCTATTCAATATTACATGTTTGTATTCAATATTACCGTGTTTTTGCACTGTTTATGCTCTCTCGAGAGCAAGAGAATAAAAGAGGGACAACGTGTGTGTATATCTTGTAAGTGTTTATATGTGTTTTTCCTTTATTCTCTCAGTGAGTGATTCATAAATATTGCTGAGTGTGCATGCAAATTGCAGATGAATTGCTGATGTATTGCGTTTTAATTTCATGTCTTTAGTCGTCAATGGCTAATCGGACAGGGGATATCAAAAGCCCTTGAACAGTGAAAAAATAATAAGCAAACGCTCGGTCGGTTAAATGGTTTGTGATGTTGTTTTGGTTTTTGTGTATGTGTTTCGCAAATATTTATGTGTGCTACCAAAGTGAGAAATGATTTTGAGGAAAGAAACTGGAAAGCGCAACAACGTGAATCCGTTTTTCTGCCCGAGCCTATACTCAAAAATCGAAATGGCGGACTATTTCTGAAATATAATAAAAAACAAGCTCAAGTAATTAATACACGCCTGTCTAAGTATATTGTTTGTGTACCATCGCATAGTGATAACCTAGGCATAGTTGAAACCTTCTGAAAACAAAAACGTGAGATACAACAAAGAAAGGAGAAGCAACAGCGCGCAGATTCTCATTTCTTTAAAAAAAAGTAATGCATTCAGCAAATAAATGTAAAAACGGTAATTTTAAATATTTTAATTTTTTGTATTAATTATTTATTTCAATTCTAATAAATGAAGAAAGAAAGAATAATTCGTTTCTAAACATTATTATGTTTGGGAAGAAACCCGCATATGTTTCCACGTAAGAATATGGAGGTTTGGGGGAAACACACGATTGCTTCCACGTAAGTACATGGATGTTTGGGATGAAGCACGCATATGTTTCCACGTAAAAGCAAACATATTTGTAAAAAAACATGCTAATGTTTTCATTTAATAACACCTGAGTTTGGGGGACTTGCAAACATATAAATGTTTGAAGTGTTTTCCAAACATATACATGGTTCCTGTAGAATATGTTTGGGAGAGTATGTTACAGAGGCCGTTTTTTTCAGCGTGCACTACTGAAAACAAAGTTTTTTGCCGCGGTAAAATCTACCAGCCTCAATCCGTTATTGGGAAGAGATGGCGTGTAGACTGAATTGATCGATGGTTGGTTCAAATATATTTTCACTGCTAACTTTAGCATCAAAATCACCCAGAACAATCTTAATGTCTTGGTCAGGGAAGAGGTCGTATGTTTCCCCTAGGCGCTCATAGAACATATCCTTGGTGTGATCGTCCTTATCTTCTGTCGGGTCATGTACACATCTTAGCGATATATTAAAGAATTTCGATTTTATGCTAATGGTGGCTATACGTTCACTCACGGGGTTGAACCTTGAGTCCAAATGTTGCAGTCTTTTGCCAACTACAAATCTGCAACCCTATGCCCTATGCCTTTTATCATGAAAGCTTGACTTTAGAATACGTCGCAGTTCTTCTTCCTTGTAAAGCCATGATCTGTAAATCGCATCTCTTGGGCAACAGTAATATCGGCCTTATACGTCTCGAGGACATCTGCTAGTTGGATAGTGGCTCCAGATCGATATAGTGTTCTAATATTCCTTACAACGTCTGCGGTGGGTGTCGCCAAATAGGGAGCTTTATGTTTTTCATTCTCATTCCGATTTTGTATTTTCTTTGTCAAGATAACTGTGGCGGAAGGTAAGCCCAGCCCAACGTGGTTTTGCATTTCACCTACTGCCAGGATGATTTTGTTGCAGCCATATATTATGGATCCGATGCTGACCAGGATGCAGTGTGTCGAGACTAGATTCTTGTTGTTTTACTTTTGATCCGCCTTTGGCCAGTAGTGGTGGCTTATCCGCCTTCTAAGGACAAAAGTGTTTGTCCGCTAGTGCGAAGTGAAAGGAAAATTTAATATAATGAACTTAATTGTTTCCGACGTTTGCATCACGACGCGTTTTGTGCAGGTCGTGTCAGAAAGGTTGTTGTGCCAGAAAACAGATAGATGCAACCATGGGCATTACTCCGGCTTGCATTCAATTAATACTGTATGAGTATTTGGCCGTAAAATAATCTGAAAAAAAATCTCAAAAACATTTTACCCTATAAGCTTTCACATAAAGCTTGAGCAAAAACTAATTTTTATTGTTGGGACACCCTAGTGACCATCTCTCCAAAAAAATGCTCTTACCGGTTGGTGCAAGGACATGTTGAACAAATGCAATGCCGATGCTTCAAAACACGACAATAAGATCAGGATAGGTGACGAACCATGGATCTCTGATTGAGAACTCTATACCAAACAGCACTGGATTGTAACGGTCTTCTAAGACGAGCCACATCCAACCAAAGTTGTTCGAGCACGAATGACTTCAACTCAAATGGTGACCTGCTTCAGCGGAATGACTGGTTATGTGGCAACAGTTCCGTTAGAGTACCGTAGGACGGTCAATTCTGAATGGTACACAACAATGTGTTCGCTACAAGTTTTTGGTATCCTAAGGACAACGAACAGCCAATGAAGTATCATTCTCCATCACGACAATGCCAGCTCTCACACACAGGCTGAAAAAAACGCGTTTGCCATCAGAACATTGATTTGTTGGTTCATAAGCCTTACAAACTTATTAGGTCACTAATGATTTCCTTTTATTGCCGCACAATAAAAAAAATATCAGACAACGGTTTTGGCGCCTGTAGAAGAGGTTGATGCGTTCAAAGCGCATGTTTTCCAGCTACTTCATTTGGAGTGGCAATAGTGATTCAAATATTGAATCAACCGCACACAAAAATGTATTGATCTTCATGGAGAACGTTTTAAAAAACAACAAAATCAATTTCAAACATCTAAGGGGTATCTCAGTAAGGCTGCACCTTTTCATTTTAATATAAAAACACGTACTTTTTGTGATATTTGTGATTGTAAAGAAGACATGTTCCGATTAAGCATGGAATAAAATATCAATCAAATGGCCCCCACGGCTCTGCTGATAGGCCATCACTCGTTTCATGAAATTTTCCCTAACTTTTTCACAGAAATGTGGCTGAATCTCACCGATGACGCGTTGGATCTCGGATTTGCGCACAGGAATTGTTTCTGGTTTATTCGCATAAACCACACCCAAAGAAAAAACTCGTTCCTCCCAAACAAAGTCTCAGATATCTGAAGTTCGTTTGGGGACTGTAGTAGGGAGAATCGAACTTCTGTTAGTCCATACATGTCATTTCGTTTGGGAGAACCGAAAAATGATTGCAACAAACGAATTATGTAAAATATAAGCTGAAAAATGTTTGCGAGAAACGAAAAACGGTTCCGCCATTTATGGCTTCTAAGAGCTCTTTTTTGTTCAAATTTCCAACATTTATGATTTTGGATTTACCCATAAAGGTTGTTTTAAAAAAAGTTGGCATTTTGGTCTATTTGTTCACTGTCTACACTGAAAGAAAAACCTTCATATCATTAATGAATTCTTACATTTCATCAATGAAAAGTGTCATTGTTTTTGAGCCAATGTCGGGCTTCATTAATGCTATGAACAATGTTACATTAAACAATGTTTTTGAAATCCCATAATTTTGCTCGATTTTCGGTTTTTTTTAAATGTCGCGGTATTCTGCATTTCAGCCTTTTATTTTTTCCTTATTTATTCTTTATCTCATACTGGCAATTTTGGGTTTAGGAATTTTTTGATTTTTGGGAAATTTTTTGGACCTTATGGGTTCCAATAGGTCCGGCCGACAAAAAAAGTTTGGTTTTTGAAATCCCATTATTTTGCTCGATTTTCGGTTTTTTTTTTAAATGTCGCGGGATTCTGCATTTCTGCCTTTTATTTTTTTCTTATTTATTCTTTATCTCATACTGGCACTCATATATTGTGTACATATTGTACATACATACGTAAATACAATACATACAATTTTTCTCTATAGTTTCCAATATTTACATGAAAAACATATTTCATTCCATCAATGTAAAAGGTTTCTTAGCATTAATGTGGGTCCACAAATTCACAAACTGCAGCAATGAAGGAGTTCATTGAAGTAATGTAACATTTCATAGTATCAAAGAAACTTTTCATTGCATCAATGTAAACCCATTAATGTAACCCATTCATTGATGGTATGAAGTGCTTTTCTTTCAGTGTACTTACACGTCTGTCTTGCCTTGCATTCAACTAACAATTAAAAGCGCAGCAAACTACAACGCGTCAATTGTCCATACAGGATATATTGACGAGGTAGAAGCATTAGAGTGTGTGTTCACTTTTATGTAGCTGCGTGAGTGTGTATGCCAAACGAGTGGATAAGACTGTGTATACAGTGAGAGAATGAGAGAAAAGTACGTTCTTCGTTATCTGTGTTCTCATTATAAGAATGACTAATTTCAGTTATCGCAAATGTAATTTTGTACGCGTTTGATGTATACGAGAACTCCTTTGCAACAACAAGGTACATATTTGCGATATACGAGTTTATTTGGGAGAACTACATGAACGGTTGCGATTAATTAATTAATTCAAATCAATCAAAGTATTGTTGGGGCAACCGAGCCATAAACTTTTTTTGTTCTTCGGGTGCAGAGATTCCACAAAATCCGAATGGAAGAAATCGCACGGCGTTATATCGCATGATCTTGGTGGCCAGTTGATATCAGCATTTTTTGAGATAATTTGGTCAGCAAATCGTTAGTGCAATAAATAGATTGTTTCATGCGCGGTGTGGCAGGTGTCGCAGTCCTGCTGAAACCACATGTTGTCCAGATCCGCACCGGACAGTTGCTCGTTGTGGGTGCATTTGTCTCTCATGGACCGCATGAGGATTTTCTGAGCTCCAAATTCGACTATTTTGTGTATTCACGAAGCCAATCAGATGTAAATGCGCTTCATCGGAGAAGATGATTTCTTTTTGAAAAATTGCCATTAACTTCAATTTATCTCCACTACCCATTGAACGAATTGCCGGAGCTTTCCATGGTGTGCTGGTTTAAGGCCCTGGGGAAGCTGAATTTTGTACGCATTGTGTAGCGCTTCGTGTGTTCTTGAGATCGCAGCCGATTTGATGTTTCAGGATTTCGGCGACACTCTCGTTTACAGCAGCAATGTTTCCAAGAGACCGATCGGTTCCTTGACGCACAGGAGTTTTACTGTCCAGAGCCGACTCACTTTCTTTAAATTGTGGGCAAAAATTTTACCACTTTGGGGACACGCGCTGGAAAAAATTAAAAATGGCTTCCTCTTTTCAATTGTTCCCAGAATACAGTACAAGTGGCCCGAAAGGGGGAAATTGCCCCTTAGGCCGAAAAAATCAAAAAAAACCGGGCCACCGAACTTACAGTTAAGTGTTGGTACTCAAATGAAAGGAAATCATATTACGATTTTAGTGGTGCCATTACTTTTCACATCCGATGCCTGTGAGTCGAGATATCCCTGTTTTTCTATATTTCAATACCCACAAAATTTATCGAAATTTTTTTCTTTTACAAATATGCATGTATGGGTACTCAGATCAAAGGAAATCTTCTCACGATTTCATTGGTGGTACTGGTTACCCTACCTTGCTCGTACTGTGTGCTGGACCTATATAAAAGTCGATAAAATTATATTCCATCTAGCCGGGCTCAGGCAGGGCGGTTCAAATTCCCTCTGTACCTTAAGTCGAAATTGGCGTAATTTGTTGACGACTTACAGTCATGGGATGTGAAAAGTAATGGCACCACTGAAATCGTAAGACGATTTCCTTTCATTTGAAAGCCAACACTTACCTGTAAGTGCAGGGGTCCGATTTTTTCCATTTTTTGGGCTTTAGGGGCAATTTCCCTCTTTCGGACAACTTGTTGCCGAATCAGGAGCTCAAGCCAAACAAAACGGCATATTCAGTTTTTTTTCCAGCTCGTGTCCCCAAAGTCGTGAAATTTAGCCAAATTTTTTGACCACTCTTCGAATGGTTGACACATTAGGTGCACTTTCTCGACAGAAAATTCTTCGAAGTTCGCGAACGGTTTTTGTAATAACTTTTCACAATTATAACGCGTTCTTCTTTCGTGAAGCTGACCATGTGACAGCTGCCAAATTCCAGAGTTGGCACTTGCACAAAAAAATTACACAATTTTTTGTGTTTCTTTTAAATTAACAATTTAAAAAGTGCAATCTTACTGAACCACCACGGTTTTTTTGTTATTAGGCCATAAATATAAAAAGTAGCCCTCAGAAGTAGCCCTCAGAGAGGATACTTAGTAGCTGTAGATCTAGCATATTGGGCATTCTCCCTATCCAACCTTTGTATGCATCCATTTGCAAAATAATTAATATCTTTGCAACAGTTACTGCCTGTATTTCGAAATTTGTGGTTCAGTTTTAAACACCAGTGTTTTAAAGTAAATAAAGGAATATGTTGGCGATGTTTTCTAGTTCCCAGTGAATGATGGGTGCAATTTATGAATTTATGTGATAAGTCACAATGTCATTTGCAATTTCATATATGGAGGGTGAAATGCGTTAGAGTGACACATTAATTCATAACTGGCAAATTGACAATTAAATTATAATGGGCGTTAGCACATAACTTGGAGGAAATGGCATGAAACATATTTGCACCTCAGAGTAGCATATGAAGCCACCAAGCCTACAATGGTCACCAGTATGCAATTTAGCCAATCGGGAAAATGTATTGACATGTGAAGGATTTAATTCCTTTTCCAGAGTTTTCTATAGATATTTTACAGCACTTAATTATCTATCGCTCTAGATTGTTTGACTGAACAAACCACAATTAGAATGTGTGTCTGAAAATCCCAGTTCCACTTAATGCGAGTACCGACATGAGCGAGAATAGAATGAAATGCAATGAGGAATTATATGAATCTCAAAGGAAACATTATTAACATCTTCATCACTATCATCATTATCAACATCATAATCAACTGCACTTGTTTCGCATCCGTGTAACTAATGCATATAAATACACGTAGATCCCAAACTATACACTGCGTTCCCTACAGGTGGATGATAAAGTCACCTGCCCCAGACAGACAAAAGGATACACAGTAGTCAGTTACATGTCACAAAGGCATGAACAAATAATGACAAATGCCAACAAAACTAACAAACATTTACTAAAACATATGTCAATCGAAATCATTTGTATACTCGAGTGACAATAACAACAATATTATGATATACAACAAGAGGATGAAAAAGGATAAAAAGGACACCAAAAAAAAACGAATTTCTGCTTAACAAACAAATGACAGTCGTCATAAAAGAAACCCCAAAACAAGTGTTTGTTTACGAAAATACAAACAAATCCATCAGTAAATGTTTTGGAATATCCAATGTATGTTTTTGTTTGTTGCTGTGTGCGTTAGTGTACTGGTATGAGTGTCCCTTGTGGCAGTGGATGGTATATTTAACAATATATCCATACGTGTATGCGACTGTCATACAATCAGGAACAATAAAACGTCTGAATAAAGAGTTCACGCACACATCCATATGGATGTTTTTATTGTAATAAATGCCAAAAACCGCTTAACCGGGGTTTTGTTCATAATACATTTTCCGGCTTTTTTTAAAAGACTTTTTGAATAACACGTTGGAGAAGGCGTTCGTCTTTTTTTATTGCTTATGTATGCGAGGCTCCAAAGCAAATAAAAAATTGCAATTTATACACGTTAAACACTTTAATATTAATTGAAATATAAACAGATTTATTTTAGGGTATGACAACTGTAGTAGTTGTATTCAGTAATAGAACTGATATAACGACGATTGGCATGACTTAAAGTAACTTGCTTTTATGCAACTATTTATTCTGACACTGCATTTTCGCACATTCGCTCCAGACGTAGTGTCAGCAGCATGCTGTTTGCGACGTTCCCACTTCCACGATGCTATATGAGAGACCCATAGATGCGTGCAGTTATTTGGTTTTAATTACACTGTGAGACAAAATTCGATTGTTTTCAATATTAAGGGGTTTCTGTCAACGGATTCTGGTAGAAAGGTCTAAAATAAAATATACGTGTATCGGCGTTTTGCCAGATCTGATCAGAATTTTTTTTTAGGGAGGGTCAAAGTTTCCGCGCCTCGGAACTTTCCTGCAACATATCGGCATTCAAAATTGTGTGTTCCTTACTTCTGAGGTAGAAAACATGTTCAAAAGTTTTATAGAAAAGATTCTGATAAACATTTTTGTGGAACAAATTAACCCTCTAACTGTCACGTATAACCATAATTTTTGCATTTTTTTTTTAAAACTGGCAAAAAACTTCTGCAAACTGACGGGGGCGTGGTCAAAATGTTCTATAAAACTGATCGCCATAAAATTTCACTATATGTGTCCCAACACTCCAAAACACAAATCTTAGCCCAAGTGCTAGATAAAAGCTGCAATATGACAAAATTCCTTATAAACGGTGTCCCAACAAGAGCGCAATTTTTTTTTTTGATGCAGCAATTGAATTTTTTCTCTGGCTGTATGACATGTGGCGCCGTCTTGTTGGAACCACATGCCCTCCACATTCATTTCTTCAATTCGAGGCAAGAAAAAACTGGTTATTATTTCACGATACCGAACACCATTGTTTGTTTGCGCTTGACCTGCCTCATTTTCATAAAAAAAAGGTCCAATGATTCCTCAAGCCCAAAAACCACACCACACAGTGACACGTTGAGGATGCATTTGCTTCTCGTGAATCACTCGAGGATTATTCTCACCCCAAATGCGACAATTCTGCCTATTGACGAAGCCATAAAGATGGAAATGGGCCTCGTCACTGAAGATGATTTTAGCGGAAAGCATTTTTTTTGGTAAAACAATTTCACAATGAGAATGCGTTGTTCATTCGTGTAGCGCTCCATTTGTACTAACCTCGTACCTTCTACTACCAAACAATAACAATTGTTCAAATGTCAAACAATGACATTTCGAATGTTGCCAGATTTAAAAATTGCGTTCTTGTTGGGACACCCTTTATTATGTTTACTATTTTTAATGGAAACAGCAAAATGACAAAATTAATTATTAACCCTTAGAAGGCAGCTGGTTTTTGCTTATTATTTAGCACTTGGGCTAAGAGTTGTGTTTTGGAATGTTCGGACACATTCAGTCAAATTTTGTGGCGATAATTTTTGTACAACATTTTGACCACGCCCCTCGTCATTTTGGGGCAGTTTTTTTTTCGAGATTTCAAAAAAAAAGTGTACAAATTATGGTTATACGTGACAGTTAGAGGGTTAATTTTTTCCACAAAAATGTTTATCTGAATCTTCTCTATAAATCTTCTGAACATATTTTGTACCTAAGATGTAAGTAACACACAATTTTGCATGCCGAAATGTTGCACTAAAGTTCCGAGGGGCGGAAACTTTGACCCGCCATAAAAAAAAATTCTGATCAGATCTGGCAAAACGCCGATACACGTATATTTTTTTCGACCTTTCTACCAGAATCCGTTGACAGAATCCCCTAATTTTTTTTGGTGTCGCACTGTGTTAATTGTGGGCATACGTTATATTTTCTCCTTCTTTGGTTTAAAATAAATTTTCCAAATTTATAATTCTGATCACTAGAAATTATTGGAATAAGTTATTTATTCAAAGCTGTAAAAAATTTCTGGTTATTATTTACTTTTTCGTAGTCAATATCAAGGTAATTCCAAAAAAATCTACACAAAAACAGTACTCGATGAAATTTCAAACATATATTCTACTCATTTCTGTCGTTACAGTGACGTTTGGTTTAGGTCGAAACTGCAAAGGATTCATGTTTTATAGCTGCCTAAAGTTGGCTATCTGCGGTGCGTTTGTGAAGAGATAGCTGTGTTCATGTTGGAATAACTTTCGAATGCGACATAAGATTGTAACGACATTGATATCAGCTGATAGACTTCGACCTACTTTTTAGGAATAAAAAATAGAAATGACAGATCCATGTGGGCCAAGGACATCAAAATGTAGAAAATATCCTTTGTCCTTGCATATCACGAAAACATAAATTTTAATTTCCTTAATTTTATTTTTAAAAAATTGCGCATACTTTTTTCTAAAAGAAGTACAAATTTCAGGATATTTATTTACATTTTTGTAATGAAATTACGAGACTGACAAAAAATAATAATTTTTTGCGGTTTTCATATATTTTACATGTATTTTTGTATTTTGTAAACAACGTATACGTATTATATTATATATAGGGTTGTCCACTTTGCGGTTTCAAAAGTAAACGTAAATAAAAGACATATAAAATATCTTTTTTCATGATATTTCTTTTTTATTATACAGTTTGAACGTTGACATTATGTGTGAAACACTACATCATTTAAATGACCACCACGCGAAGTGTTGCAAGCATTGATTCTTTTGAGGTAATTTTCGACCACTTTTTGACACATATTTAGCGGTATCTCAGCCATAACTTGACGAATGTTGGTTCTTAAGTGCTCAAGAGTTAAAAGTTTATCTACATAAACACAGTCTTTCGCGTAGCCCCACAAACAAAGTCTAATGGTGTCAAATCGCATGATCTTGGTGGCAAGTTGATATCGCCACGACGAGAAATTACGCGGCCAGGAAATGTCACTTGCAATAAAGCCATATTCGCTCGAGTTGTGTGGCATGTGGCACCGTCTTGTTGAAACCACATATTCTCCAAGTCGTATTCTTCAATAGCAGGCAAAAACAAGTCGGTTATCATACACCATAATGCTCCGAATTGACGGTGACAGTCGTTCCATAGTCGTTTTCGAAGAAGTAAGGTCCAATCACACCTTCGAACCAAAGACCACACCAAATAGTGACTTTTTCTGGATGTAAGGGCCTCTCTTCACTTACTTGAGGATTCTCAGAACCCCAAATACGACAATTTTGTTTATTAACATACCCACCGAGTGAGAAATGTGTTTCATCGCTGAAGAAAATTTTGTTCGAAAAACCGCCGTCCATCGCCTGTTGTTCAAGCACCCATTCCATGTAACTACGACGTTGTGAATGGTCAGCTGGCTTCAGTTGTTGTGTGCGCTGGGCTTTATATAGATGTAGGTGTAGATCCAAATGCAAAATACGCCATAATGTGACGTAAGACAGGCGTAATTCCTGAGAACGACGAGGAATCGACACATTCGGGTCTTCGGCAAACACTTTCACTTACAGCAGCGATATTTTCAGCGGATCGAGCGAAACGATGATGCACATGCCTTACAATATCTGTAACCGCTCCAGTCTCTGCAAATTTCTTCACAATTTTGCCAATTGCTTGCGTAGTTGGACGATTGTGTAAACCATAATCTCCTCTTAAAGCACGATATGTGGCTGTGCCAGAATCACCATTTTTGTAGAAGGATATAATAATTTTTATGCGTTGTGTGATAGTTAAGCGATTCATTTTCGTCAATGTCAGACTTTCAATTGAAAAGAAAAAAATTGGTTTAACAACTTAGTTTGACAGATGTCGAATTCCAGCCCTATACATTCGAAACCACGAAACGGATAACCCTTTATGTTGTCTCCATTTAAGTAGGCGTCGTTTGCTCTGCTTTTGAAGTACCGTTATAGCAGCATTGAATTATTGTGCAATTTTGAAGTGTCTGCTCATTAGTTTGTTGTGCGTAGAGGAAACAGTGTGTTTTTCTGAACTTAAAATTTAATTAGTTTCAACAAGTTTATTAAACAGTTGTGAAGATGAATTAGACGACTCCGATGACGACGCTTCTAAATAATGAAGATCTAGAGCAACTTCTGGGTGATGAAAATATTGTGGATCTCATGAACGACTTGAATAGTGAAGATGAAAATGTAACTGAAAATATAGCTCCAGAAATCCGAAAAATCTACTTGGTGCCACAAATTTCTTAACACGAGAGGTTTGCAGACATATTGTCTGAAAACAAAAAACGAAATATTCTGTCAGTGAAGAAGAAATAAAATTTGGAGGAAATACCGATTTGTCGGAATTTATAAAGAACTTTCAGACTCCATTCCAATTTTTCAACTACTTCTTTGATGAAGACATTTTACAACATATAGTTGAGGAATCTAATATGTATGCGAAGCAAAAAAAATATTGAAGGCAGCTTTATTATGGAAAAAACTGATATTTACCAATTTATGGGCATCCTAACTTTGTCATCAAGCCGGATTGAATTTTCTATAACTATGCATTTTGCATTGCGAATACATTGTCATAGGAAAAAAATTATCGAAATGATCGAAAACTCGAACAGTGGCTCAAAATGGATTAACTTCACTTGTTAAGAATTACATGGTCTCAAAGAATATTCGTAGCCAGCAATCAATCGTCTGAGTCAATTTCAAATAGATCTAGTGTTCACTTGTTCACCTGGTGTAACAACAAAATTTACATATCCTTTTATTTTTTAAGCAAATTGCTCCTATATTCATTTGCACCTAAGAAAATAAAGGACTGTATCCTTTTACAGTTAAAATTTAATACGAATCAACTTAAAGATTCACTTGCAAATGAATGTAAGTGATACTCAGAAATTAATCATGAATTTCATGCTGCAAATTATGATGAAATCTTGTTTTCCTTTCAATTTAACATGATGAACGTGTCGAATTTTTGTTTCGAAAACTTTTCACTTTCTGTTACATTTGGACATTGAATACTGACATCAATATGTCTGTCACGATTTTGTTTCTGGAAAGAGGAGACTTCCATGGCAGACCAATGTAACGTGGGCTAAACCCAGTAACAAGTGAAATATGGAATACCTTTTAGTCCTCATTAAAATGCGAATCAATGCCTTCTCATTGACTTTCACACTTTTTCAATATAATTTTTTCTCTCATTCGTGAATATAAAAGGTCCTAAGAATTGAACACATTACGCGTGTTAAAAGTTTTGAACGCCAAGTGATTCTAATATTAAAATAAAACCAAATCATCTGTTGCAGGAATAAAGGCAGGATGAAAGCGATAGGTCAGAATATTGTGATTTGGTAAATGAAAATGAGCGAGTTTCAGTCAAATGTGTCTAATATCAATAATGTATCTGAATGGTTCACATGGGTGTTTGACTCTTTCTTATTTTTGTAATTAAATGATAATGTTTTAATACGACCGTTTGTATACAGTGGGGAATTATAAACAAAATCTGTACACATTAAATTGATTGATGCAATTGATTGAATACAAATGGGCCACACCCTAATACAGGGAGGATCATTTAAAACTTCCTAATACTTATTTTTTTAATAATATAAACACGAACACAAATTAGTTGCTGTCAAATGATTTTTCGTTGATTGTGAACAGTGCAAAAGACAAAATGCCTCAAACCACCTATACACACAGAGAAAAGATTCGTTGTCACAATTATATTTACATCCAACTAAAGTTTGGCGGCGTCTTACACTATCTCATTATCCAGTTGTGATTATCAATAATTGTGTTCTGCATCACCAAATGTTGTGTGTATCAATTGATTTGCAATTCAGTTTTGGTTGCAAGAACTGAAGTAAAGGGTTTTCCAACAGAGACGCTACAAAAGTAAATCGATAGAGACAGCACACTACGCCATATTTTTTCTCGCTCTTTTGACATTTTTTCTTCAGTAAGGCTTGCCATTTCATCATGGAAAGATACACAAGCCACAAACGAGTCGAAATGATAAAATTTACTACCGAAATTTGGAGTCAGTGGCCTCAACTTTAAGAGCTCTACGTCCCATTTATGGTCGTCATAATCGCCCTACCACACCAACAATTGAGCGTCTAGTAGAAAAATTTTAATCCACAGGCACAGTACAAAATGTTCCCGTGCCAGTGAGACAAATAAGTGCCTTTAGTGTCGAGAATATTGCTGCCGCTGAGGCTTCAGTTCAAGAAAGCCCAAATGTGTCTCTCACACGTCGTTCTCAAGCGTTGGGCATCTCTCTGACGTCGTTGTGGCGAATTTTGCGAAAAGATCTAGGCCTACATCCTTACAAGATCAAATTGGCGCAAGAACTGAAGACGCTTGACCACCATATGCGTCGTATGTTCGTGAATTGGGTTGAGCAACAACTTGAAAATGATTCGGATTTTCATCGGAAAATCATCTTCAGCGATGGCGCTCATTTCTGACTGAATGGCTTCGACAATAAGCAAAATATGCGTTATTGGTCAGACAGCAATCCACACGTAATCCATGAGTCATCATTGCATCCCGAAAAAATTACGGTTTGGTGCGGTTTATGGGCCGGCGGCGTCATTGGGCCGTACCTCTTCCGTGATGATCAAGACCGGCACCTTACTGTGAATGCGAATCGCTACCGTTCAATGATAACCGAATATTTTTGGACCCAATTGGATAATATGGACTTGGAGGACATGTGGTTCCAACAGGACGGCGCCACAAGCCACACAGCGAATGCCACAATCAATTTATTGGAAACCAAGTTTGGTGAACGTGTTATCTCACGAAATGGCCCAGTCGATTGGCCGTCTCGGTCGTGCGATTTGACGCCGTTAGATTATTTCCTGTGGGGCTACGTCAAGTCTATGGTCTATGCCAACAAGCCAGCGACGATTGATGAACTTTGTACGAATATCGAACGTGAAATTGCAGCAGTATCGGCCGATTTGTGCTTGAAAACCGTCGAAAATTGGGTTCAGCGTCTGGACTTCTGCAAGCGTGCCCGTGGTGGTCATGCAAAAGAAATCGAGTTCCATACATAATGGCATCGAACGTACTTTCACAGCAATAAAGTATTTCATTGGTATCTAAAACCGGTTTTATTTAAAAAAACTTTTGTAGTGCTCTTATTGAAAAACCCGTTATTTAGTTGAGCCAAAGTGACAAGATGTAAATGTGATCTGTCAATCAAGTTTTAGTTCTATCAATAAGATTATCCTGGAGTGGTGATATTTCTATTTGTTGGCTCAATGAAACATGTAAAAACTAATTCGGTTGTACCAAATAATAAATTGATATTCTCAACTAATTACTTGAATTTGATGGCTGTCACAACCATTTGTTGATGTCATATCCCATTATGAATTTTATAGAAAATAAATAAACAAAATTTTTTTTTTTTTTTTTTAATTGTGTATTTTGTATTTAAATATAAACAAAATTATTAATATTTGTAACCAGGCTTCGTATTTCGGGGGTAACCCAGGGTAAACCATCTCCATTCTTGGCAGAAAATATGAAAAGATTATAAAACATGCCTATATCTTGGAAACAAAGCGTCGAGTCGAAAAAATTACTGATCCAATTTGTATAGATTTTTTGTCATTTAAACAAATCGCCATAATAAGAAGATCACCAAAAAAAAAAAATGGCAGTAACTTGGAAACGGTGCGCGTCCAATCGCAAAACTAATAAACATTTTACATGGACGCTAATCACCTTCTTTTGATTTCGTCAGCCGCTGTTTTCGTCCAAAGCTTTTCTATGCTTTCTGACCCTATACGGCAATTCGTAATGGAGCAAAGTGAAACCGACGCAAATTTTACAACAACAAAAATCCAATGAGTGTCCGAACGATGTGTTAACACCTTTTGGTACACGGCACCGGTGAACACATTTGTAAATGTTACAATGGAAAATAGAAAACAGCGTTCAATCATATGATGACGTTACATTTAAATAATATTAATACTTCAAATTATTTAAAGACCCAGTGCAAGCACATGTGTCATTATTTTCTAGCTTAATACTTTTTGTTTTATTCCCACTACAAACAAAGAGAAAGCAAACCCTATAAGCAATTCAGTAGTCGACTACGAAAATAACTCAGTTCTAGTTAAGTTATGTTTAACTAACTATAAGCTAACTACATTGTATTGCAGAAGTTGTTAATTTATATGTCTGTTTTATTTTTTTATTTTGAAACTGAAATATTTGTCAATCAAAAATTTTGACTTTACTTCATTATAAAAGTTCTTAACCTACGGAAGACCTATTATTAATAGAAAATAATTGTAGCAGCATCCACTGAATTGTGCTTAAAGTGTAATAGTTAAATACTAAAAATCATTTAATAAATATTGTGATTGCTTTTTAATTGTTAAATTTAAAATGAAAGGATCTAGCAAAAGACACTTACGACGGCTTTTTAAAAGAGAAAAATATGTGTTTTCAAAAAAATTAAGTTCATCTAATGAAAGTGAATCAGAGGCTGCCTGCTCCTCTGCTAGTGTGCAGTGTCCAAATAACGACCAAGTTGAAAATAATTTAACTAATTGCAATATTGTTGAAGAGCAGTATGCAATCAAAAAAACATTAAAAGAAAAAATTGGTGATTGGTATTTTAAAAATAGGCCATCTCGCGAGTGTTACGAAGAGTTACTTCATATTTTAGTAGAGGAAAATTTGGATGTGCCTTTGAGTGCAAACTCATTTGTTGGAAAACGGGACATCTTGTGCTTAAAGAGTATTTTTCCTGGTGTGTATTGCCATTTTGGTTTAAAAAAACAATTATCCAGAATTTCAAGCACCATAAGCGATTGCCAACAAATAGTTATCGACCTAAATATTGACGGACTACCGTTATTTAAAAGTTCAAGATCTCAATTGTAGCCTATTTTAGCAAAAATTGTAAACTTTCATAACATCTCTATTTTCTCCTATTGGTGTCTATGTTGGAAAGAGTAAACCCAGTAATGTTGCTAGTTTTCTAGGAGATTTAGTAGGTGAATTAAAGGATTTAATTAATAACGGCGTAGTAATTGAAAATAAAGTGATTGGTGTTGAAGTTAGATCACTTATATGTGATGCCCCAGCAAAAGCATTTGCTTGCGGTATTGTGGGACACACTTCTTCACATGGTTGTACAAAATGTACCCAAATCGCCAAGAAAACAAACAATGTGCTGACGTATTCCTCAATGTCGGGCGAACTGATTTCTGATGCCGATTTTGCATCAAGAAAATACTTCAAACATCATGATTTTGAACAACAGAACATGTTGTTGGTCATATAGCTAACTACAATGGCATGTGGTGGAACTATGTAATGCAATACAATAATCAATAATTGAGCTCCCTATGACAACACATAGGCTAAATTCGCCATTTTCATCACAATCCTATTTTTAATTTAAAACTCTGCCACCAATGTTTTCAATCAAATCCATCAGTCGTTTTCTATGAGTAACAAAACCCCTATTCTTTGAATTTCTCTTTGGACGAATAAATGGAACATCTTGTATAAAATTGGGGTCCAATATCTGTTCGTCTGAGGTTCTTGCATTTAAATGCCCAACTTGTTCGTTTATGTATTTTTGCTGCCACTATGAACGGTGGCGGGAGGCAAACCCAGTCCACCGTGATTTTGGATTTTACCTACTGCCAGGATATTTGTTTGCAGCCGCCCATTACTGATCAGACGCTGACCAGGATGCAATTATTCGAACCTGGATTTTCTTCTTTTGGCTTCTACCCGCGGTTGGCCCGTATATTTGGCTCATCCGCCTTCTAAGGACAAAAGAATATGCCCGACTGTTTGATGAGCTTCAGTGACATCAGTCACCTACTAAACCTGATTTGCTGCTCATTAATGGTTTCAACGAACAGGACCAAAGACCAAAGCGTCAACGTTGAAATCCGTTATAACTTCGAGGTAGTGGAAGAATTTATATACCTCGGATCTGCCGTAAACCAACTCAACAACGTCAGCCTAGAGATCAAGCGTAGAATTGTACATGCGAATAGATGTTATTTTGGACTAAGCAAGCATTTTAGAGATAAAGCTCTCTCTCGAGTAACAAAAGTCCAGCTGTACCAGACCAGACCTGTCGTGCTTTATGGCGCAGAATCCTGGGTCCTGTAGCAAGCAGACGAAACATCTGTAGGAGTCTTCGAGAGAAAAATACTCCGAAAAATGTATCGCCCTATAGTGCCCAACGGCGAGTATCGGCAAAGCATGAACCATGAGCAGCATGAGCTTTATCCTGACATTGACATAGTTAAGCGGATCAAAGTAATGCAATGGAAAAGATCTCAAAATACCATTCGGAACTGATGCAAGCGCACAGCTCACTGGTTTTGGGAAGCTGCTCCCAATACCTACGTGGGATGTAATGGCAACCCATATTTCTTTCCTGACACAGTTAGACTGATTTTTACCCAGCAGCCTTCGAGGAGGTGGGACATGCTACACTATTGGTTGGAGGATTACGCTGCCTATCAAAAACAAAGCAGTAACAGTCTTTACAGTCCTTAAACCGGTAGCCTACGCCAGCTTTTCCTCTCTTCGGATCCTTGGGATATCAGTACCTGAAGGTTCTGGGTCTCAGGCCTCACAGTCATCGACCCTTGGGTGTATGTATTTGGAGTTTTGTGAAATTTGCTTCTTTTACACTGGGTGTAATTTTTTAAGTTATGGAAATATGACCATACACGGACACCACTACGTGATAAGAAACCAAAAAAAAAGACCCGTGTCTCCCAGTTTTGCCCAAAGTCATGCACTTGTTTATGGGCCCCCAAAAGATTTGGGGCCTCGGTGTCATTTTTGCGAAAAAGTGATCATTTTGTGAGGCTCATATCTTGCAAACCGTCCGGAATTTTGATGTACTCTCCGAGGAAAAGTTGTAGCCCTTGTCATAAAAAATAAAAATTGCTGACATATAAAATCAAAAAAACTTAATTTTCAAGGTCAAACTCGCAGAAAACTTTAAACAATTTGATTTGTTTACCATTTTTCCCCTGTTCAGGTCCATATTAAGCAAACCGTTCAAAATTCAAGGAAACAATCAATAACAACAAAATCTCAATAAACTAGTTTCTAGAACATATGAACTTTTTAGAAGTTTTTTGATTGAATATGTTCACAATTTTTGTTCTCTATGACAAGAGCTACAACTTTCCCTCAGGGAGTAAATCAAAATTCCGGACGGTTTGCAAGATATGAGCCTGACAAAATGATCATATTTTTTCAACAAGGACACCGAGGCCCCAAATCTTTGCAGGCCCATAAAAAAGTGCATGACTTTGGCAAAACTGGGAGACACGGGTCTTTTTTTTTTTTGGTCTTTTATCACGTAGTGGTGTCCGTATATGGTTATATAATATTTCATGTTGCACTGTGTTATCCTCCTTTCTACCTGGCGAACTGCCAAGCCCATCACTCCGAGGATAACAAAGCAGGGCGCGATATCTCTTACCTGCGGATACGGTCTGGGTAAGTGGAAAGCATCTGCCTATCTTTTTCAGATAGAGATTCGGGATCACAGTCTATGAAGCTACTCGCGACGACACATGCTCTGCATCTGTATACGTATATCTCCTAATGAGCTTAAGACATGTTCTTTGAAGTTACAAACTTTACCCACGGCGTTCGTGACTTCAGGAGTCCCATCTCCGGAAGATGTGAAAGGAAGTTAAGCATGGTGTGCATCTTAATGAACAAGCGCAATCTCAAACGCCGGCTCTTCACCTTCCATAGTAGATTCGTCACCGATGATGGTGGAATCACCCATCAAAAATAAAAAAAATGGTTTCCCATTACATCCCATGAAGGGACCGAGGACAACTTCTCACAATCACTGAGCTGTGCGCTTTCTAGTTTTCACTCACCGATTGGGACCTACAGTTTTACACCGAGTCCGAACGGTATTTTGAGAAGCTTTTTCATGGCTATATACTCGATAGTGTCGCCGTCACTATGCGAGGTGACTGCCGCCGAAAGAAATTTGAAGGTGGTCAGAGCAGGGTTCGAACCCAGAATCTCATGTACAAGAGCCGCGCACCATTGCACCACCGACGGCCACGAATCACCCATCAGAGGGTGGGGATGCATCAGCACCACCGTTGCTATGGACGGAATTACCCATCAGGTCGGCAGCAACGGCAACATCAATGGATACAGACTTTAGATGATCCCATCTCTATAACGCCATCAGCGACATGACTGCGTGGTGCTATTCCACAGCCATGTATTCGTCCCTGCTCAATGATCGGTCTCAAAAGTAAAAACAATAGCAATTACAAAGCTCCATATGCCAGTTACGTAAAAAGTATCGTCATCAGTAAAAACGGTTTCCTATTACTTCCCTTGAAGGGATTGGGGAGAGCTTCTCACAACCAGTGAGCTCATTGTTCACTCACTGCTTGAAACCTACAGTTTTACACCGGTTACGAACGGTATTTTGAAAAACGTGTTATCTTGTTGAGGTATATTTGTAGGTCCTTTTTGTCATACTCGTAGTGTCGGTGTGAACCGTTCTGGGCGACCCAATAGTGCGGACCCATGCCAGGGCTGTAGGCAATCGGTGTATTTAAACACTACCTGATCGTTCACGTCCCCGGCACTGCCAACCACCTTGGCCTTAAACGTGGTTTGTACTCAAAAATGGTTGTTATATTGACTATAATTGTTAATAATTACTCGCCTTATCAAGGAAGATTCTTGACAATCGATATTGACGTAGGCCTGATCAGCAGATAGAACCACGTCGAGTGTCTCCATTTCCCTCCGCTTAGATGTCCGCGACCGCCCAGGGATTTTTATTGTCTGCAATTGTGGACACGTCCTCTATCTCACGAGGTTCTAAAAACATATACCCTGCATTGTCTATGATCTCCTCCGTGTGTTATATATTCCTATCTTAGCACATACAAAATTCTACACTGAAAAACTAAACAGCAATAAAGAGACTTGCATCCAATGCGCTACAAAGTCTACAGTTATGTACCCTATGCCACTTTCAGGAAAATTTGGTACAAAAAGGGTTAA
The DNA here is from genome assembly GCA_963931995.1 of Phaonia tiefii. Taxonomy (NCBI): domain Eukaryota; kingdom Metazoa; phylum Arthropoda; class Insecta; order Diptera; family Muscidae; genus Phaonia; species Phaonia tiefii. The sequence continues at coordinate 127,223,665 of OZ008371.1, forward strand.
CTAAAACAGGTCAACACAAGCTATTTCACCTTAATATATCATTCAAATCTTATAAAACTTGTAAAAAGTAATAAGCTGCTTACTTGGCTGTTAACAAGTGCAAAATTCTCTCTCTTAACTGCAAAATATTGAACCTGAATTAAGTTATAAATGACCGCTATTAATCACTGCAGTCTTATTTATTATATACGATATTGACACTATCCTAGCGATAAAACAACCGTCCTTCATTATTGATATGTCGGCAAGCCGTAACCACATAGAAACCCAGCAACAACAATTGGACACGCTTGCATCAAATTAACTGTCAACACACTAGCTGTTGCTGTCATACTAGTCGTCGATGTCCTGCCTTCACTCCATCGAAATTCGTCTAACTAATGTCCTTTGAAATCTAACAAGCCAACGTATCATTAAAGTTATTCAACTCATGCTATTATATACGTCTCCCTTTCTCTAAGGAGCAGTATTGTTGTAGCCTTTTTTCCACCGTTACTATCATCAGCATTGTGATTGCCATCAAGCATTTCAATGTCTGGTCAACGATTTTTAATCTTTGCCAAAGGGGTTGGATGTTAATTAATAATTTATTGGCTGGCTGGTGTTAATAGTATTCAGGGCCATAAATTAATAACAACAATTTAATTTGTGATTACTGTTTGTTCGAAACAACAGGTTTAGTTAATGCTGATTTATAGAGATACAACATTGCTGACACTGAATTCTGACATAAAAACAATAATTTTATTATACTCATATATTTACAAGGGTGTGAAGGGGTCCTGGCCAAACGATTGTACACAACCACCTGTGTAGGTGTAAATATGATTCACAATTCATAACTATTAGACGTTTGGCTGGAATAGAAGATGTTATAATAACACGCAGGCTTAAGGCTTTTACTTTGAATACAGTCAGAGAAAAATTATTCATACCTGGAATAAAAAGCCGAGTTCATTCAATCCAGTCTCATTAGCGATTCTATCATATGAATGAAATTTATATACCTATCCTGAAATTGTATACAAAATTAAAGATACGTATGGCCTACAAAGCGGCAGAGTCCGATTACGTATAACAAATGCAACCAAATGTCGTTATTTATTGCGAATCATCAGAGAGGAGACACTCCTAGGGTCGAGATCAGGAGAGTGACGGCTCCGTGGTTTCCGGCCGACTTATCCTCGAAAATAGTTTCCTCAATATGTACAGTAGGGTGTATTGAAAACGGCGTCTATTACAAATTCAACAGCGTGGGAATGTTAACCTCTTTATTAGTCGAGGGTACTTCCGGTACCCTATCGTCCTTTGAAGTTTCGATTCCTAGTGAATTCCAAGGGAAAAATGTATAGCCTGTTTCTCTACCTGGCACGAAAAGCTAAGCGAACGAAAATCAGTCACTCACATTCGACTCAAATTTTGTTCCTCTAAGTCGACATTTTCGTTAGCCTGACTCTATGTTTGTTGCTAACTGACAACGCATTCGTAATACAGAAACCAAAATTTGTACTGAAAAGTTTTGAAATTTTTTTGTTTAATTCGTCTTGAAAGATTGTGGAACCCAAATCAACAGTCTTTCGTCTAGAACATGAACGGAAGTTTTCGTTCGAGATAGAGAAACAGGCTGTTACTTTTTCAGTCAATATGGGGCTCAAAAGGTGCGTCACTTAGTAACGTGACGTCATAATCCGCCCGTATATAATTAAGAAAATCTTATATGCACACACCGCCATTCACACCCCCCATAAACCACACAAATCCCCCCGCCCACACCTCCTTATTGTAACCAACATTCTTCACTCACACCGAATACTTCAACCAGCCAACAACCACACTCACTGATAGACACACAAACTCCGCCGACGGTATAACAAGTTCAACAAGCAGCGACAGAGTGGTTAGTAACAGACAGAGTAGTCAGTGGACAACAGCGCCACCATAAGAGTAAACGCTTCCCTGTAATTCTCATTCATATTAACACAGCCCGAGTACATAACAACTCGACTAGTACATAACCACGATACTCGAAAAGACCATATATCTGGGGACTATTCCATCATAACGACTGCCATAACAGCTTAGGCTGACTATTAAACCATAGGGACTTCGGTTGACTATTCCACCATTGGGACTTCGATTGACTGTTCCACAATGGGGGCTTCGGTTGACTATTCCATCATAGCGTCTTGGGCTGACAATCCCACCATAGCAATTTCGGCTGTCTCTTCTACCATAGCGGCGTAGGCTAACTATTCCAACATTCCACCACTTCGGTTCACTATTCCACCATAGAGACTTCGGACTGTTCCACCACAGCGGCTTCGGTTGACTATTCCATCATAGCGCCTTCGGTTGACTATTCCACCATAGCGACGTCGGCTGATTATTCCACCACAGCGACTGACTTCGGTTGACTACTCCACCATAGCGAATGAGGTTGACTTTTCTACAATAGCGACTTCTCAAAATACCGTATTCCACCATAGTGACTGATTTGGGTTGAATATTTCATAGCAACTTCAGTTGACTGCTCCAACATAGCGGCTTAAGCTGACTATTCCCCATAGCAGCTTCGGCTGGCTATTCCACCATAACCGGTTCGGCTGACTACTCCACGTAGTCTTCTTATCAACCGATGTAAATTCAATTCCCTGGCATTTTGCGCCCATCCGAATATAAGATGCTCGTATTAAAGGAAGAATGGAACCGGTCGACAGCCGTTCTCAGCTAATCCAATCCCGATTGACCACGTGTGCAACATGCCATGTTCTCGTTTTTCTGAAAGCGATTGACCGAACACAAAGGTTTGTTCCCAAGTCATTCCCTGAAGGGTATTCTCAACCATTCCTAGAAAAGTTCAGTGGAATCTTGAGCTAACTGGAATCTTTACAATTTAGACCGCAAACGTATTTTTCATATGGAAGACATGACAACAACCGTAAGGCGCAAGTCTCCCAGAACCCTAACAGAAATCACCCCTACAAACTTTAGACAGGATCTAAAGGCGGTCAAGGTCGATGCGGTCCTATTTACGTGAAGATAGAAACTCCCGCCCCTTAAACGTATCGCTCTAAACGGGTCTGAATGTGTACCAAATCATTTTGGTACTATTTTGAATAGCAAGTTTAGTTGCAGACCCAACATCGTTGAAAGAAGAAAACGGTAATGATAGCTTTCTAGAATAGCAAGAGGGCTATATACGGCAAATGTGGGAATTTCTATATGGCAGTGGTGAGACCGATAATTCTGTATAGTGTTACAATTTGGTGCTTGCGAACCGAACCTAGCTGAGGGATAATACTCCAGCATTCATTGGGGTCGATGTCTTCTCTGACAGTCAGCTAGTAATCAAGTTGCTGGAATCAGTATTCCTGTACTCAACGTCTGCTGAGGACTGTCGTAGGTCCCTCTTCGAGATGACCCAGCTATACGATATTCAACCTATATGCTAGCCATTCTGTGGACTACCTTACCGAGTCCACAGTAATTGTAACATGTTGGCATGCTTCTAACGGCTTGTAGGGATATCCTGAAGAACGCTACTGTATGATAGTGCTGGAGAAGTGGGTAAAGGGTATAGCCTATGAATGCAGAAGGCAACTCTGGCTGCTAGGAAATAGGAAGAGAGCCATGGACATTTGGTATCTAACCAACCCAAAGTTATCAATGTTTGTTTCAGGTTTGACGGGCCACTGTCTGATGGATAGACAGGTTGCGAGATTAAATGTCAGGGTAAATGGCAGAAACCGCAACGTTAGGGAAGATGACGAATCTACTGAACATACATTCTGGTCGTATGCAGCACTAGCCGGCAGCAACATGTTTGATATGGGATCCTACTTATTTAGGGACCTGGGAGAATTATGTTAGATAGGCGTTGACAGGTTCTTGCGCTTCATAGGCAAATTTAAATGGGGTTTCGTCGGACTAGCGCTGGATCTCTTCACCCCTTGTTATTTTAATGGATTAATTTCGACGACTGCTACGAAAACCTTAGGTAACCTAGTCCAGCTCTTGGAATTAGTACTAGGAAATTCATAAAGTCTAAAGTCATTGCGAAAACCAGCAATAGGTAACTCGAAGTAATCTAAGATTACATTGCGTATGACTGAGTCAGAAATGGTTGATGTCCGCCGCATTTTTACATGGGAACGTGGGTGTGATCCCAGTTTGGAGCACCTTGCATTTCTTTCGATTAAAGCCTTCTCGCTTAGTGACGGCGACACTATCGAGTAATCTGGCATGAAAAATCTACTAACAAAATCGTTTGGAATCGGTGTAACAGTGTAGGTCCCAATGAGTGAGTGTTAAACTGGAAAGCACAAAGCTCGTGAGAAGCTCTCCCCAGTCCCTTTATGGGATGTATTGGTAAACTGTTTATTTTATTTTTATTCTGATTCTATCCATTTTAAAATTTAATTTATTTGTTTTCGCATAAACTTCTAACCGCAAATCAAATACAGGGTGGCTGTTGAATTTTGCTACATTAAGGAACTGGAATATTTTTTTTTTTGTAATTAATGGAATTTATTCAAACTTTTTTATTTGAAAATCCATTGAAATGTATTAAAAATAGTTTAATTAGTCTTACAGGTAAATGAATTTAAATGCCTGCAGGTGTGGCATCTTAGCAAAATGTTGTTCATTACTGGCCGCAAAGTTGAGGCTGTAATTGCAGCTATTGTCGCTCGAATTGATTGTTTTAGTTCATCCACTTTGGTCGGGTGGGATTTGCACACTTCGTGTTTACAATAACCCCACAAAAAAAAAGTCGGGTGGAGTTAGGTCATGCGATCTGGGGGCCGAAGGGAAGGTTGAGATTCTTGAAATGAGCCTATTAGGAAATTTTCTGCGTAATTTGCACATAACCGGTCGAGCTATGTTTGCAGTTGCACCATCTCGTTGAAAACACACACAACGAGTTGAAAGGAATTCCCTTTCGGCCTAATACCGGATAGAAAAATTATTTTACCATGCTCAAGTAAGGGTCTCCATTAACGGTAATGCTGTGTCCGTTTTGTTCAATGAAGTATGGCCCGTTTCTTCTCCTTGAAGAAACGGCACACCACACTGGGACGTGAATTTGATGCAATTCCCTGTAATGCAATATTTGTGGGTTGAACCCACTCCATATGCGAAAATGTTGTTTGATTACGTAGCAGTTCAAATCGAAATGCTCGTCATCAGCCACGAAAAGACAATTCAGCAAGTTCTAGTCCTCTTCCATCTTCCAAGCGAATCGGCAAGTCTGCGGCATTAAGTTATCAAACATTTGAATTTTGTAGCAGAATAAGTTTAAATCCTTATGAATTATTGTCTGAAAAGTCTGCCTACTGACACCCATTTGAGAAGATAATCTACTTGTTAAAAAATTTTGGGGCTACTTTATATGGCAGCAGCTACAGCAGCAATAGTTTCCTCTGTTCGTATAGAAGGGTTTCGATTATAATGCCTTCAAGCGACTGTCCCATGCTTTGCAAAATTATTCACTAGTCTCGTAATGGTCAATTTACTCGAAGGATCTGCGCTAAACGTGCGAATATATTATCTTTGAACCAAAACTGCAGCATACAATGCGTGATAGCCGCGGACAATACAGATTATTTTTTCAGTGTCCCAGTTTTACATTTTTATTGAATCCAAAGATCAATCTACAAAAACAACAAACAAAATTACATGAGGTCTCGGGGGACACCCGGTTGGAACAAGGTTCCTTTCGCTATATAAAGGGTCCGCCATCTAATGTTTTTTTTCAACTAGTGCTTATTTCGCGAATGGTAACACTTAGCTCATGTCTGATTTGACAGATAATTACTTTTATATTTCCGCTGAACGAATATGGTTGTCCATACGCTTGAACAACGCTGGAAAATATTGCGACATTACTTTGAAAATCATGGTAATGTTGCAGATGCCGATTTTGCCAAAAAAATCATCTTTTCAGATGAAGCCCATTTTGATCTTGGCGGGTATGTAAACAAGCAAAATTGTCGCATTTGGGGCACAGAAAACCCGCACGCATACATTGAAAAGCCGATGCACCCAAAACGAGTCACTGTTTGGTGCGGATTTTGGTCCAGAGGCATAATTGGGCCATTTTTCTTCGAAAATTAGCAAGGAGTGGCCGTTACAGTCAATGACGATCGTTATCGGGCCATGTTGAACGAATTTTTGTTCACAAAACTTGAAGAGGAGGATATTGGCAACATTTGGTTTCAACAGGACGGCGCTACGTGCCACACAGCCGGAGCTAAACTCGATGTTTTGCGCCCTGTTTTTGAAGATCGCATTATCAGCCGCAGAGCTGATGTCGTTTGGCCACCTCGGAGCTGCGATTTGACACCGTTGGACTATTATTTGTGGGGTGCCCTCAAAGATAAGTGTTACGCCGACAAGCCAGAGACAATTGACGCTTTAAAGGACAATATTCGTGCATGGCCAGCCGAGGCAGCCATTTGAATGAAATTATTTTCCATTATTAAGCGGAAGGATTGTACTTTCAAATAAAAAAAGAAATTTGAGAAAATATTCAATAATTTTTTTTTATAGCATTTTCAAAAAAAAAAGTTATTTGGCGGACCCGTTATTATGTACTAGTTATTTCCAAAACGCCTAAGGCGCCTGTTGAAAAATACTATAATTTAAATGATAAACTATTTGTAAGAAAAAATTTTTTTTTATGGAATGTATTATTTTTTTAAAGTATATTTTTAGGCTCTTTTTGTAAAAATATCTATTATATTCTCCCGAAAAGATTCTTTTTTAAAGAGAGGTACTTCTTTTATTAAAAGCTAATGATTGTTTTAAGAAAAGGTACTATTTCAAAGAAAAAGTACTTTCTGTAAGAAAAATCCATGAGTATGATTTTTTTTCCAAAGAAGTAATTTTTAAAGAACAGGTACTTTTTAAAGAAGTACTCTTTTTAGGAAAAGGTACTTTTTTTGAGAAAATTTACTTATTTTTAGAAATGATACTTATCTTAAGAAAAGAAAAGGTATTATTTTATTTTTAAGAAAATGAATTTTTGTAAGAAAAGGTATTTTTTTGAAGAAAACGTTTTTCAGAAATGGGAATTTCTTTAGAATTGGTCCTTTTTTCAAGAATAGGTAAATTTTTAAGAATAGGTAGTTATCTCAAGAAAAGTTATTTTGTTTCACAAAGAAATTACTCTTTAAAGAAAAGGCAGTTTTTTTTTAGAAAACCCATTTTTTGTAAGAAAAATTACTTTTTTAAGAAAAGGTACTTATTTAAAGAAAAATTACTTATTTTAAGACAAGGTACTTTTTGTCAGAAAATCAACTTTTTTAAGCAAAGGTACTTCTATAAGATAGGGTATTTTTTTTAAGAAAAAGTACTTTGTTCGAGAATGTAAATAGGTATTTTTTATGAGAACATTTACTTTTTGTAAGAAAAGGCACTTATTTAAGAAAATGTTCTTCTTTCTTTGAACTTCTTTCACTTTGGCTTTTCTAAATTTACTTTTTATTTGGTTCAAAACTACAATATATACTAAATATTGGTCACGGGCTCCTCCTAGAAAACTTCCCATTAAACCAGAAATTTCCCAACATATGTGAGACATCTAGTTAGTCTAGACACAAACCCAAGCAAAAGTAAAAAATATAGTTAATAATAGTGCGATGTAGCATAATAGTGTTAAAAAAGATGTTTAATTTTATTTTATTTAGCCCCCATCCTAGCAACTTGGGTTAAGAAACTTCGTTCCAAAAATGGTTTGAATTCGTAACAATAAAGTAATTATCTCAAAGCTTTGGAAATTTTTCTGTTATGAGTCCATATCACGAACTGCCCCCCTAAATTCTTAAATTTTTGAGATTTAAATTTTAAATTTATGCACAGAATTTATACATGGATTCTCTTTCACAAGAGTTACCCCTTTTTTTTGCATTGTAAAAACTTGTCCCTGTAATCTCCTTTATTCGAAATATCAACAAATTATCATAAATTCTGATGCCAATTTCCATGTGAATGCGAATAAATTTGTTTAACAAACAATAAAGAAAAACTGCTGAGAAATAGAGACCCGGGTAACGACTTCCAAAGGATTTACACTGAATGTAATGCTCTTAAGTCAAACCAAAGACGTTTAGTCTATCTATAAAATTAACACACTAACGTTCAAAGTACATATGTGCATGTGAATGTAAGTACTTGTATATGTGTGGGAAGTTAATGCAAGAGAAAGGACACCAAAAAAGGATGTATTCATAAAATTACAGATGAAGACAAACGAATGAATACGGTGATGACGGGGGTGCGATAGGAATCGGGAATGAAAAGATGAATATATAAAAAGAAACTACAAAAGCCCTAATGGACATTAGGATCAGCAAAACATTGAAAAATAAATGGTCAAACACCAACCAACGACCATTTGCAATGGACAGCTGAATGGTCTGGACAGACGAACGGATTGAAAAACAGTTAGCCCAACAAAATGGAAAGACAAACATCCTGTTTATACTAAAATACACACAAAAAACGATAATAAACTCTGGGTTGGTAAGGAAAATTGAAAGATATCGATACAAGCAACAACAACAACAACACAAACAGCATAATATTCTTGCACTAAACAAGATGGATAGACACGGCATATCAATATCAAATAACGTACGAAAGCAACAGAAGGATGAGCTATTTTCCGCTGATATTTTCCCCCGGTATGGCGATGGTGCATTGTGAGACAAATAAGTAAAAAAAAGGGGAAAAAAGAGACCTGTTCCCAGACCTGAAGTTTATAATAGAGGTGGTTACACAACGGCCAAATACTTCATTAGTAAGGGGCTTCCTGTCCGAACTTTAGAAACAGCAAATACAAATTATAGCTTAAAGTTACTACCTAATCAAGCTAGACCAATTTTAAAGTATGCGGGAATTTTTTTCTTTCAAATGAAAATGTCATATGAAATTTTAAATTATTTTCAAGAATTTTTTTATAATTCTGAAACGAAGTTCCTTACCGATCGAAGGGGGACGGGGGCTTAATTATAAAAAAAATGTTAACACTATTATCATACAACCCAGTATTAAATATAAATAAAAATAAATGGTATCCCATTACATCCCATGAAGGGACTGGGGAGAACTTCTCACAATCACTGAGCTGTGCGATTTCCTCACTGATTGGGACCTACAGTTTTACACCGGTTCCGAACGGTATTTTGCGAAGCTTTTTCATGGCTAGATACTCGATAGTGTCGCCGTCACTATGCGAGGTGACCGCCGCCGAAAGAAAATTTGAAGGTGGTCAGAGCCGGGTTCGAACCCAGGATCTCATGTACAAGAGCCGCGCACACTAACCATTGCACCACCGACGGCCAGTATTACCAACTATATTGTGTACTTTTGCATTGGTTTGTGTCTAGACCAACATATGTTGCGAAACTTCTTGTTTAATGGTAAGTTTTCTAGGTGGTTATTTGGATATAATATTTAGTAAGGGCAGACCAATAAGTCCGTGACTTTTCGAATTTTCCTCGTAGTTATATGAAATGCAACACTGCTCCCATCAAGTACCACCTGTTAATAGACTACTGTCAAATTTTGAGCAAGTTCCGGCATTTACTTTGCGTTTAACACCTGCTCAAAACATACAACCTCGTGCGTTTTTTAAAAAAATGGGAAATAGTGAATTTCGAGTGCTCATTAAATATTATTTTTTGCGAAAAAAAAACCTAAATCAAACCAAGGAAAAGCTTGATAACTACTATGCGGACTCTGCACCATCGATGTGCATGGTAAAAAAATGGTTTACTGACTTTCGCTGTGGTCGCACATGTACAAATGACGCTGACCGTTCTGGACGGCCAAGTGAGCTCAATACACCCAAAAAAGTCGAAAAATCCACAATATGGTGTTGGCCGATCGAAAAGTAAAAGCGTGTACGATTGTTGATGCCATAGGCATTTCATATGGCAGTGTGATTTCGATTTTAAATGATCAGTTGGGTTTAAGAAAGCTGTCTGCAAGATGGGTGCCGCGTTTGCTCTCAACTGACCATAAACGTAATCGTGTGACACCTTCAAAGGATTATTTGGAGTTGTTGAACCGCAATTCAAAGGAGTTTTTGCGGCGTTTTGTAACTGTGGATGAAACATGGATCCATTACAACACTCCGGAGACCAATTAGCAGTCTAAACAATGGGTTTTTCCGAGTGAAGCGGCTCTGAAAAAGGACACATCGAGTACCTTCAAAAGGGAAACACAATAAACGGCGAATATTATGCCAACTTATTGGACCGATTTAAAAAGGATTTAAAAAAAACGACTCCATATGGCCAAAAAAAAAAGTTATTTTTCATCAAGTTAAAGCACGGGCGCACGCTAGGGTGTCTCATCAATAAAAAATTTTTTTCCTGAAGCTTTATGTGTAATCTTATCGGGAAATGTATTTTTGAGATTTTTTTCAAATTTTTCGGAAATGGCTCAAGTCGAATTTCTCCCAAAAATCGGGTATTTCGGGGTTTTTTGAATTTTACTTCAAACTCGGTCAATGAACACGATAGTCATAGCTTGTAAGCAAAATTGTTTAAGCTAAACGTCCAGACTTTTATTGTATATACACAAACCACCAGCTTTAGCAATGAGTTTGCTCAATAAGGTATCACGTATTAAATTTTTTCGTATATTGTGGGTAAATTTTGTGAATAACGCTTTATATCGTTTAAAATTCCTATAAAAATTTCAAAAACTTATGATGCTCTTTAAAAGGCGGAGAAATTCCAAGCAATTCTGTAAAAAAAAATTTTGAATTTGCGGTTACTGTTCCAGAGTTATACCATTTTAAAGCCTTTTACCCATTTTATGAAACTAATAATATTATAATCTGTTAGCCAATTTTGCATCGGATTTGCTTTAGATTTCAGTGAAAATTTAAAACACTAATGATGCACTTTAAAATATGGATAAATTCCAATTAATTCCGTAAAAAAAATTTTGAATTTGCAGTCACTGTTCCAGATTTATGCCACTTTAAAACTCTTTACCCACTGTATGAACCTTATAATATTATAAACTGTTTGTCTTTTTTCATCGGATTTGCTGTAAACATTGTATTATGGAAAAAATCTACATGCGCTAAGTAACGAGAAAGAATTACACGCAGCAAAAAATTACCACGGCAACATATTGCAGGAACCATATATATGATTGCCTGCAAACATATATGTGTTTCCTGCAATATGTTGCTGGAGCCGTTTTTTCTGCGAGTAACTCTTTGTAGTTACTTAGCGCATCTAGATTTTTTCATGAATACAATGTTTAAAGCAAATCTGATGAAAAATTTGCAAACATTTTACAGTAATATTAGTTAGTTTCATACTATGGGTTTAAAATGGCATAACTCTGGAACAGTAACCGCAAATACAAAGTTTTTTCTACAGAATTGCTGGGCATGTATCCGTCTTTCATTAGCGTTTTAAATTTTCATAGAAATTTAAAGCAAATCCAATGCAAAAATGACAAACAGTTTATAATACTTTTAGGTTCATACAATGGGTAAAAAGCTTTAAAATGGTATAACTCTCGAACAGTAACCGGAAATTCAAAATTTTTTCAACAAAATTGCTTGGAATTTATCCGTCTTTGAGAAAGCATCTTTAGGTTTTTAAATTTTCATAGAAATTTTAAAACATATAAAGCCTTATTTACAAAATTCACCCAAAATTTACGAAAAATGTAATACATGGTCCTGAGAAAATCATTGTCAAAACTGGTGGTTTATGCATATACAGTAAAAGTTTGGATGTTTAGCTTCAAAAATTTTGACTTACAAACTATGAGTATCGTGTTCCTAGACCGAGTTTTAAGTAAAATTCAAAAAACGACCGGAATAATCGATTTTTGGGGTCAATTCGACTTGCTCAACCACTATACCTCTTGCGAAAAATCTGGAAAAAAATCTCAAAAATACTTCACCCTATAAGGTTTCTAACTAAGCTTGAAAATCGAAAAAGAAAAATTTTTTGGGACACCCTAGTGCACACGTGTGTAGTCTCCATGAATTGGGCTACGAATTGGTACCTCAGCCCCCATATTCTCCGATTTAGCCCTCAGTGACTATTTCATATTTCCAAACCTAAAGAAATGGCTCGGTGGAGAGAGATTTAGCTCCAACGATGAAATTATTGATCAACCAAATGCCTATTTTATGGACCTGGAAAAATCCTATTTTTTGTATGGGATACAAAAGTTGGAGAAACGTTGCAATAAGTCTATTGAACTAAGAGGAGGTTAAGTTGAAAAATATTTTTTTTTTTGCAAAAAAGTCAGTTTCATTCAAAAAGTCACGGACTTATTGATTCGCCTCGTATATATTGTAGTTTTGAACCCAATATAAAGTAAATTTAGAAAAGCCAAAGTGAGAGATGTTTAAAAAAAAAACATTTTCTTAAATAAGTGCCTTTTCTTAAAAAACGTAAATTTTCTCAACAAAAATACCTATTCATATTCTTAAATAAAGTACATTTTCTTAACACAAATGTCTTATCTTAAAGAAGTGCCTTTGCTTAAAAAAATTAAACTTCTAACAAAAAGTACCTTTTCTTAAAAAAGGTTTTTTTTTTTTAAAGTACATTTTCTTAAAAAAAGTACATTTTCTTACACCAAATTGCTGTTTCTTAAAAAACTACATTTTCTTTCAATATTTTTTTTTTTGTGAATCAAAACAACTTTTCTTGAGATAAGTACCTACTCTGAAAAATGCACCTATTCTTGAAAAAGGACATATTCTAAAAAAAATCCCATTTCTTAAAAAAATTCCCAATTCTTCAAACAAAATACCTTCCCTTAAAAAAATACCTTTTCTTACAAAAATTCCTTCTCTTAAAAGTACCCTTTCTAAAAAATAAAATAATACCCTACCATTTCTTTTCTTGAGATAAGTAGTAGCCTTTTGAAAATATGTAAATGTTCTTAAAAAACTAACCTTTTCCTAAAAAGAGTACCACTTCTTTAAAAAGTACAAGTTCTTAGAAAACGTACTTATGGCTTTTTCTTACAAAAAGTACTTCTTAAAAATAGTACCTTTCCTGAAAAGGACCTTTTCTTCAAAATATAATATATATTCTTACAAAAAGGATATAAAAATATACTTTAAAAAAATACATTCTATAAAAAAAAATTTCTTAAAAACTTTTTTCCATTTTATAAAAAAAAGTATCTTTTCCTAAAGATCCATTTAAATTATCGTATTTTTCAACGGGCGCCTTAGGCGTGTTGGAACTAACTATTACATAATACAGGGTGGAGCGCGGTAATTTGTTTTTTTATTGTCGAAGTGAGTGGAGAGTGGGCGTGGCTTATAGTGGTTGGCGGGAGATTTGTATTCGTCTGCCTTTCAGTTGCCATCATGCATTGGACACGTGAGGAGTCAAATTTGTTGAAGCGTATTTCTCAAATGCGCACTCGATCATTGCAGTGCAGCGTGTGTGTAACAGCGGCTGTGAAAACAAACAAAATATATTGTACTGGAGTGAAACAAACCCTAGAAAACTTCACCAGAAACCTCTGCATTCGGACCGCGTCACTGTGTGGTGCGCCATATCACGAGTAGGCATCATTGGCCCTTACTTTTCCAGGATAACCCCGTCTTGTCGTAACTGTGACCTCCGAATGGTACTTGACTATGATACAGGATTTTTTTTCAGTCGGCTCTTGAGGCAATGCAACTAGAGGATACATGGTTCCAACAGGATAGTGCCACTACACACACAGCGAGGGTTACCATCAATTGTTTGAGGCAAATGTTTCCTGGACGGCTTATCTCTTTGAGGGGTGATGTGAATTGGCCGGCACGATCACCAGACTTAGCCCCATGCGATTTTTTACTTTGGGGTTACCTGAAGTCGAAGGTGTATATCAACCGTCCCAACACCTTGGAAGACCGAATTAACAATATTGAGGCTGAAGCTGGCACAATACCAGTCGACATGCTTGTTAGAGTTCATGAAAACTTCAGAAAACGTATGCAGCAGTGAGTGGATAGCGAAGGTCGGCATTTGCCAGATACACTATTTAAAACCATGTAATTTACAAATTCCCTTACTGTTCAATATAATTAAAATATAAAATAAATTTTTCTAAGGTTCATAATTTTTTTTATTTCATTCCCAAATAAGCAAATTACCGTGCTCCACCCTGTATATAGCGAAAGGAACTTCGTTGCAAACGCGGGTGTCTCCTGACACCTCATGTCATTTTTATAAAAGAAACCACATTAAACTGGTGGATGTCCTCAAAAAGTTCAAAGCTGACATCCCCACCACTTAGGAACTTCGTCGGACAGGACATGGCTGTAGATGAAAAAGAAGTGGGGCATCTACTAGAGCTGTTTGAAATTGCTTTCCGATTCCTAGTTAGACTCTGGGAAGGAGTAGATCAGTAACACTGCACTTTTTAAATGTTGTTTCCTTTTTTGTTATGTAAGGGGAAACTCTGAAAATTGCCAGCTGTCACATATGTTTATTCCGATTACTAAAAATGGGGCGGAAAGAACAAGGCGTTATTATTGTGAAATCGTATTACAAAAATTTGGAAAGATATGCTGAGACCGCTCGCAAACTTCTCAACGATTCGAAGAGTGGTCACCAAATTTTACAAAACTGGATCGGTTATGGACAGTAAGACTCCCTTGCGCCAACGTACCGGTCGGCCTCTTGACTCTCGCTAAACGAGAGTGTCACCGAAAACCCGAAAACATCAATTCGGCATCGTTCTCAACAACTTCAAATTTGACGAAACACTACACAGCGAATTTAGGCAAAAAGCCCTCCACATTCATCCATACAAAATTAGGGTTACTCAGAAGCTCAAACCAGCAGAGCCTAGAAAGCGCCGGCAATTCGTTCAAATGGTTACGGAGCAAAGTGAAGTCAGTGCCAATTTTTCAAAGAAAGTCATCTTCTCCTATGACGTGCATTTCCATCAGAATGGCTTCGCGAATACACAAAATTTTCGGAGTTGGCGCTCAGAAAATCCTCATATAATTCATGAGAAACAAATGCACCCGCAACGAGCATCTGTGTGGTGGGGATTATAGTCAGACGGCGTGATCGGGCCTTACGTTTTTGAAGATTGTTGCGGAAATTGCAGTGACTGTGAACGGCATTCGTTACAGCAACATGATAGCAGAGTTATTGTGGCCTCAACGGGACGCCATGGATCTGGACGACATGTAGTTACAGTAAGTTGCCGCCACCTGCCACACCGCGCATGAAACAATGGGTTTATTGCAGCAATGATCTCCAGAACACATTATCTCAAGAAATTCGGATGTCAACTGGCCACCAAGATTATGCGATTTAACTAATTCCGATTTCTTTCATTGGGTTTTTGTGAAATCTCGGGTTTCTGCGAATAAACCAGAACAATTCCTGAGCTCAAGTCCGAGATCCAACGCGTCATCGTTGAGATACAGCCACATCTCTGTGAAAAAGTCAAGGAAAATTTCATGAAACGAAGCCTGGCCTGTTATAAAAGCCGCAGGGGCCATTTGAGGGATATTTTACTCCATTCTCAATCGGCACATGTCTTCTCTATAATCCAATAAAAAAATCACAACAATCTTAAAAAATACGTGTTTTTATTTTTCAATGAAAAAGTGCATTCTTACCGAGACACCCTTTGTAATTGTGACAAGCTACAAGCACGTTAAATTTGCAAATTAAATTTGCTTCTCACTCTCACTCACTGATTGGAACCTACAGTTTTACACCGGTTCCGAACTGTATTTTGAGAAGCTGTTTCATGGCTAAATACTCGATATGGTCGCTGTCACTAAGCGAGGTGACCGCTGTCGAAAGAAATTTAAGGTGGTCAGTGTAGGGATTGAACCCACGTCCTCATGCACAAGAGCCGCACACTCTACCATTGCACCACCGACGGCCACGGGCAGCAAATATAGAATTGCATTTGGAGCATCAATATGATCATCCGTGATGCACATCTTTACCATTCTCTGGATCTAAGTCTGTAGTGCACATAGGGTGTAGTGCACTTGGCGCCACAAGAGTACCCCATATAGTATTATCCGTATTACCACATCTGTGTAGATCCACTGAACAGTCCGCGGGGAAAGTTCACTTTTTCAACCTATGACCCAATTAAAATCCCTCTTTCAGGTATATAGGGCTATCGTAGCCCTGTGGTCTGAAATTACGCTTGTTATCCAAAGTACCACACTTTGAGATTTCGTTTGCATTTAGTTTGAAGAATTTTGGAATAATAAAATTCCAAACAGCCGCTGACTACACGCTGAAAAATATCAACCCCAGCAACATATTGCAGGAAACATGTAAATGTTTGCAAGCACTGTTTTAGTGAATTAAAGATCTGCTCCTTTTTTGATTCCTTGTTGTTTGTCTCCTATTTGTTTATAGCGGCTTTCAACAAGAAACCTACATTTGGGTCTCAAAAACCTATATTACAACCTATGAATCATTGTGTCTCAAACATTTTATATTGAATAGTAAACGCAATATGTTTGGGCACAAGTATAGTATGTTCGCGAAAAGCTACAAAAACGTTATATTTGCACCCAAACAACAAAAAAAATCAAATGAGTGT
Source organism: Phaonia tiefii (assembly GCA_963931995.1). NCBI lineage: Eukaryota > Metazoa > Arthropoda > Insecta > Diptera > Muscidae > Phaonia > Phaonia tiefii. Next base: position 127,240,252 of record OZ008371.1, read on the forward strand.
TCGAACTCACGGCCGATGTGTTAACTAACACCTTTGTGCTACACGGTAACTGTTCGATTTATATGAACACATGTGTGAATGTTACATGGGAAAATAAAAAACAGCGTTCAATCATATGATGACGTTACATTTAAATAGTATTAATATTTAAAATTATTTAAAGACCAGTGCAAGCACATGTGTCATTATTCTCTTGCTTAAAACTTTTTGTTTTGTTCCCAGAAATCAACAAAGAGAATGCAAAGTAACAGACACATAAACATACATTGCTATGTTCACACATACGCTATTCAAGTTCACAAAATTCTCGTTGCTCTCTTGTTATCTCATTTTTACATACGTATAATACGTCATTATTCTATTTGCTCTGAGAGTGCTCCGCACCCACATTTTATTTGACATACTCTTGACAATAATAAAAAATCAACCCCTAAAAAACAGTTTTTGACTATAAATTCTTTATATATGACCGCGCCCCTTTGTCCAATCCCGCCCATATTTGCACCAGATATTAGAATATGTAAACCTAACCAACATACCCGATTTTGTTCAAATACCGTAAACAGGAGCAGAAATAATGGATTTTTAATTTGTGATTTGTATGGGAGATACCACGCCCATTAGTCCAATCCCGACCATATTTCGACATTTCATTTTTGTCATCGCCATTAGTTTGCCTGCGAAGTTTCAGCTCGATTGGATTACGGGAGAAGGATTAAAAATCAATCCAAAGTTTTTTCGGCATACATACATACAGGCAGGTGAAGTTAATATAAAGAATTTGAAAAGCCGTTCAATCAAATGATGACGTTTCATTTAAAAACAACCAAACACACAACATCACACATACTTTGTCCGAAGTAGCTGACGTATACGTGTGTCACATAACCACATGTTTGCCATATCAACAGTAACGAAACAGCCAAACACACAACATCACACATACTTTGTACGAAGTAGCTGACGTATTAGTGTGTCACCATAACGTCGACTGCGCAAGCCCATGGGCTTGCAAATGAAATTTTGCGTGGCTATGCTTTATATCTCCGTTCAAAAACGGCAAGAGACACATGTACATACATACATTATTTTGTTAAAACATACGCTACAGACACAATTTCGTTTGCCACACCACTCTTTCATTGCTCCCTTGCTCGCTCATTTTTGTTTAACACGTCATTATTCTCGTTCGCAATCGCAGAAAATCTGGATTTAGCAGCAGCATAAAATCTGGCTTTAGCAGCAGCAGAGAACCCGTCTGTGTGTTGTTTGCATGTGTTGACTTTTATAGATTTAGTCCCTATACGCCGCTATAGATGTTAACACATCAAAAAGGCAAATTTTGCAACGTGTATAACTGACATAGATATATGGTGTGTCAGGAATTATTTTACAAGAAACCTCACTTTAAAAACTATACCTTTATTAATAGAGATAATAAAAATTCCCAGTTGTATAAAAAATACGCCGAATAAATAAAAAAACTCACACCAGATACATATTTTTGTTATCACTGACTCTAAGCGACGACAATAAATTTGTAATAGAATTCACCAAATGATTCCTATGAAGGTCCAGCTATCAATTCATAACATGAAACAGTTTTTTATAAATGTTAAGGATATTTCCTCTCCTTTGTCCCACATTGCATTGTTATGCACGACTTATACGTTGTGGACCCTTCTAAACCAAGAAAGCACAACAACTTCTGTTAAATGTCCTTTTTTCTCTCCCAATCCCTCTCCCGCTCCCACTCTCCATCTTTATGTTCTGCTAAATTGAAATTGCTGCAGCAATAACGACACAAAAGGAAACAGCTACGAAAAAAATACAAGCAACAGCAAAATATATTTATGGCTTAAACAAATGACCATCAATACCACTGACACATAATAAAAATAAGAATGGAAAGAGCCAGGAAAAATAAATGCTAAAGAAATATGATAAGATGACTACGAGTATATTTGTGTTTGTAGGACAAAATACAATTTAAAACATTATACTTGTATGCGTGTGTGTGGGCTGTGGTTGGTTCAACAGAAAGTGTCGTGATAAATTGAAATCGGTCAAAGGTCAGTGGTACTCGGATTCCAATATATCAATAACAATTAATGAACGGTGTTTATAAAGCACATGACATGGCATGGAAATTGGGGATGGTTATCATATTTTGAAGAAAGTTGATATTTAATGGTTCTTTGAAATTTGGTATTTTGACGGAGGCGTAATTGAACCACAATTAATAAAGGGCGATCTTTATATTATGTGGGTTTCCAGTGTAACATTTTGCCAGCGCGATTCGTGAAATATGTCAGAGTCCAAAAATTTTGTGCTCGCCTTGACATTTCATCATGAATAGACTTCTAAACGAATAATGCATGTAAATCATTGAGTTTTATTATCAAAATTCTTGCTCTGTGAGAAATGTGATTTCAAGTTACGTCAATTTTATAGTCGTCATAATCGGTGACGCTCGGTGGCAGGCTCTTCAAGCCATTGCGACCCAATTTCCCTTAAGTTTCACTATACTACACCATTTCCAATTGAAATTTCAAAAATATCAATTTAATTTTGAAAAATATCAATTGAAATTTGAAAATTATATTTGAAATTTGAAATACATCAATTGAAATTTAAAAATTCTATATGAAATTTGAAATACATCAATTGAAATTTAAAAAACATCAATGGAAATTTGAAAAACATCAATGGAAATTTGAAAAACATCAATTGAAATTTAAAAAACATCAATTGAAATTTAAAAAACATCAATTGAAATTTGAAAAACATCACTTGAAATTTAAAACACATCAATTGAAATTTAAAATACATCAATTAAAATTTAAAATACATCAATTGAAATTTGAAACACATCAATTGAAATTTGAAATACATCAATTGAAATTTAAAAATTCTATTTGAATTTTAAAATACATCAATTGAAATTTGAATCACATCAATTGAAATTTGAAAAACATCAACCGAAATTTAAAACACATCAATTGAAATTTAAAACACATCAATTGAAATTTAAAAAACATCAATTGAAATTTTAAACAAATCAATTGAAATTTGAAATACATCAATTGAAATTTGAAAGACATCAATTGAAATATAAAATTCGTCACTTGAAATTTACAAATTATTAGCCCATTTTATGTATTATATTTTTAAATTTCAATTGGTTTATTTTAAATTTTAATTGATGTTTTTCAAATTTCAGTTGATGTATTTTAAATTTCAATTGATGTATTTTAAATTTCAATTGATGCTTTTCAAATTTCAATTGATGTATTTCAAATTTCAAATAGAAATAGAATTTTTTTTTCAAATAGAATTTTTAAATTTCAATTGATTTTTTTCAAATTACAATAGGAAATGGTGTAGACATCAATCCGCCAACCCGTATCCATAGAATGCTTAAAAAACTTGTGTCCCATAACATCCCGAGAAGAGTTTGGGGAGAGCCTCTCACAATCAATGAGATGTGCACTTTCTAGTTTTACACTCACTGATTGGGATACACAGTATTCCACCGGTTCCGAACGGTATTTCGAGAATGATATAGTAGAATGGTTAACGAGGAGAAAATGTCACCTGCATCTAACAGTTCTAATGAAAATCGCGATGTGTCCATCCGTCACCGATCGCAGCAATTGCGTTTGTGTTATTCGATCACCTGGAAGATTTTATGTGTGGTTCAATGGCTACTGTGCCCGGCTCTTGTGCATGAGAACGTGGGTTCGATCCCTACCCTGAACACCTTAAATTGACTTCGACGACGGCCACCACGCTTAGTGATGGCGACACTATCGAGTACTTAGCCATGGAAAAAATTCTAAATATACCGTTAGGACGAGTGGAAACCCGCAGATCCCAATCAGTGAGTCAAAAATTATAGAGCGCACAGGTCACTGGTTGTGAGAAGCTCTCTTCAATCCCTTCACGGGATGTAAGGGGAAATGATTTTTTGGAACGAAGCTCCTTATCACACGTTGCGGGATGGGGGCTAAATGAAAAATAATTAAACAACTTTTGTTTTAACACTATTATGTTATAACCCACTATTATCAACTATATTGTTTACTTTTGGTTTGGTTTGTGTCTAGACTAACGGCTTGGATCATAGAGAAAGAAATTAACTAGATGTCTCACTTATGCTGGGAAACTTCTTGTGTAATGGGAAGTTTTCGAGGTGGAGCCTGTAACCAATATTTAGTAGATATTGTAGTTTTGAACCCAATAAAAAGTAAATTAAGAAAAGACAAAGTGAAAGAAGTTTAAAAAAGAAAATTTTCTTAAATAAGTGCCTTTTCTTAAAAAAAGTTAGGGTAGTATTCTAAAAGACCCGAAAGTAAACGTAAACGCAAAAGCCAACGCGAACGCTAAAGTCAAAAATTTTTAGTTTATATGGGTATTTCCAGCCTTACGTACGTGACAGTCGTACGACTTCGACTAAAGAAAAAATATAGCAGCTTACAATATTTTTTCTTTTTGTTATATTTTTTTATCAATACTCGACTGAAGCTATATCATATGTAAAACAGGAATTTCGCTTAAATATATTTCCGAAGATATTTGCGAAAAACCGAGTAATACGTACGTGACAAAAATGGAAGTGAGTCTCAACCTCGTTCTTAAAACTTCAAAATTCTGCGAAGTGTAGCGGATTTTGCCATCGATTTTTTTTCTAAAGTAAAGTGGATCAATGTCGCTTACTATTCCTTTTTGTTTTGAGGAAAAACAATTCATAGATTTTTCTACAGATGCCGTAATATAATACGTTATGTGACATGCGTTATGTGACATATTTTTCCGTCGTAGTGTATTGAAAAATAAATTCGAAAATTTCAACGTTTAAAGCTTTATTAACTATAAAAGGTAGCGGAAACTTAAATTAATGTTTATACTGCGTACATTTAAGTCTTTTTTCACATATTACACAATGAAATATTTTATAAATGTTTATTTTTGGAATACGCTGTATTGGCTAACTTTATTTCTGATTCATCGTTGCACGAAACCCAATGAATTTTTTGAATTCCAGGTATATTTGATACCTTCTTCCACTTTTCTAATAAGTTGGGAGAAAACTCATCTATCTGCTTTGAAGAAATGTATATTAAACAAATACCACTAAGCTTGTTCCGAGCACATTCAAAAAAATCCAAAGCAGTTTCCAACAAAATCCTTTTTGTTTTTGTTATCTGCCAAACACTTCTTTTTATGACGGCTCCTACTCCATCGACGGCTCCCTTCCCATGTGAAGTCGCAAAGTAGTTCCATTACAAATATTTGCATTCAAATTTGTATACGAAGTCGGGTAAGTTCCGAACAATGTATTTATTTTTAAATTGGGAGCTGCTTCCGTCAGAGAATATGAATATCTTTGAAAATGTTCCACACTGAGCTTGTATTTGGTTTACAAGCGTCGAAATGAAACAAAAGACATCATACTTATTATGCGTTAATTTTTCGCTAATGACAGCAAAGGATCTTGTACCGCCATTTATCCATGCTACACAAGTAAAAATTGTAACTTGGCGATAACTGAAGTGGGCGCTTTGAACTTCATTTTGGCTGACCAATCGATAATTTTCAGCGAAATCTATTTGTAGAACCAGTTCATCAGGGTTTAAATTATGTTTTTTACTTTGAAAGTAACTTTGTTGGGCACGTTTAACATAGAAATGTTGTTTAAAGAGTGGAAGCTCAACCTTCAATTCGTGAACAAGATCACACAAGGGAGCAGTAGTGCAAGTTAATGTAATTCGATCGCCCACCTTTCGCCAACGTTGCCATTTCACACTTTCTTCCATTTGTGTTAAATAGTTTAGGGGAATTAAATCATTTTTTAAATCGCGCACGCACTTTGGACAATTGTTAACCATACATTTTTCCTCTTCAATGTTGCAGCAAGCTGATTGTAAAAAGCTTTGAAAATCATGCGATATCGACGGAATAAGGGTTGAACAACCCTGTAGCAAAAATCCGAAATTTGCATGATACATGCATACGCACATGTTGTGAGGTATTTTGCTCGAAAGTTGAATATTACGTGTTCTATGTTGGAAAAAAGTCGACTTACTAACGTGTTCAGAGCAGTCCCTTTTATAAAGCTCATAGGCTTCCGAAACAGTCATGAGCATGAATCGTTTAGCAACGATTTGTCCTTCGATGATGAGTGTATCCAGCAGATTGCACACTTATGCCATCATGCATGTAGAAGGCACTTACTTCTTTTGGTCTTTGTTGGAATTCCAAAGTGTGATTGGATTGCATTTTTTCATCATCTGTTCCTTTAACGTATTTCTCATATAAAACATTAATGACTTTAACTTTCTTGCCCAAATCCAATGGCAATGATTTTTCTACCTTCCTTACTGCTTTTCCCAAAGTTTGTCGACATGAATAGGGCTCAACCACGATTTTAGTTTTCTTCTTTTCTCGAGATTTTCTTTGCCTCTCATTGTCTCTTTGTCTCTTGTCCTTTAGAAGATCTTGATTTAAATTTGTCTTAATTTCTTTCAGTTTCTTTCGATATAGGCGCTGTCTCTCCTTTTCTTTTTCTCGGAACTCATTTAATTTTGTTGCATCTTTTTTCAATGTAGCTCTGTACTTTTTTGCATACTCCTTATTTTTTTCAGCTAATGTTTTGCCCATCTACAGAAAAATCATACTTCGATTATGAATGTATTTTAATTTTCACACCGAATTACACATACCCTTACGTACGTGACAGAATTGCAGCACTAATAAAAATGTTACTTTTGTAAATTTCACTATCTTTCAAATAGTTTTATATACTTCACGATGAACTTGTTTAGAATCTAAATTTTTGGACAAATTGATCTGTTAAGACAAAAGTAATGATCACAAATGGTGTTTTTTCCTAACGTACGTGACATTAAAACATAATTGACAAAAAACTCAAAAGTAACTGTTATAAAAGCAATATTTGCTCTATTTCTTTTTTGTTGTAATTATTTGTTGTTGTGAGAATTATTTCATGTAAAGTCTCTCATCACAACATGTTCCGTAGATTTATAAAAACTTAAGAGAAAATGTAATACATTTCTACGAAGAATGTGAAAAAAAATATGTTTGGTTTTGGAGCCATTTTTCTCTTTATGGTAAAAATTTGAACGTTTTTCTGTAATACTATCAAAGAAAAACTAATATTTACTCACTTTTAATTTTCAGGTCACGGTTGACATCTCGATGGAAATAGCCATATGTCACTTCGCGCTTGCGTTTGTTTACGAAAGCTGTCGCTGACATATGCGGTTTATAGAGTTGCCAAACTAAAATAAACAATTATTGATCAGAAAAAGTTATCTTGAGTGAAATGCTCAGAATGAAAAAGATTACAAAATTTAGCTCTATTTCAGTAGATCAACAGAGTTTGAGATTGATATTATTTATAATACTGCAAATATCAACAATATTCACATAAAATGTGTAAAAGACCTATGTTATTTTGGGGTTCAATTTCCAATAAATTTCCCCATCTGTATTAAATTAGTTGTCTTTTCAAAAACAGGTGCCATTTTGGGGTATATATTGATTGTAATGTATTAGTTCTTTTGTTTATTATTGTCAACATCAACTGATGTCTATAATTTTTAAATATAATTATAATAGTTTTCCAACGCATTATTTATTTGAACGTTCCATTTCTAATGCTATTATTGTAAATAAGAATTTCAGTGCGTAAACAGTATAATTTTGAACTACTTACTGTGAGCTCTATCCGTCGAATGCATTTCAGTCAAAATTGGCAACTATTAAACATAAACAACTACTAAACATAAACAATGGAATGCAAAATACTTCCATCTGCCTATCCTCGATCGACATTTTTCTTTAAATTTGTAATTTCTTCAACTAACGCGAAGAACTGTGGCGTGTTCAATTTGACAGCTGAAGTGATCAAAAACGTTGCGCTGCGTTTTATAAACTACCCATTAAATAACGTAACTCAACGCAGGTAGCCACCGAACAGCTGTAACGTTTTATAAACTACCAAAACGACAAAAGTAACGCGAAGTCAGGACTTATAACGGGTCCGCCATCTAACGGTTTTTTTTTTTCAACTAGTGCTTATTTCGTGAATGGTAACACTTAGCTCATGTCTGATTTGACAGATAATTAGTTTTATCCTTCCGCTGAACGAATATGGTTGTGTATACGCTTGAACAACGCTGGGAAATATTGCGAGAATACTTTGAATGTCATGGTAATGTTGCAGAATGTATGCGAAAATTGCGTACGGATTTTGGAAGAAGAGAATCACCGTCAGCTCCGTATGTTCGTTATCTTGTGAAAAAAGTGAAAGAAACTGGCATCCTCATCGATAAACCAAAGCGTGAAAAGCCAAAAATATTGCGTACACCCGAGAATAAGTGTGCGTGAAGCGCCATCAACATCAATTCACCGTCGTTCTCAACAATTGAACATTTCGGAGACATCATTATGACGAATTTTGCATAAAGACCTTGGTATGACGCCATACAAAGTCCAATTGGTTCAGGAGTTGAAGCCAACTGACCATCCAATGCCTTTTCGCTTCGCTCAGTGGGCCTGCTACCGACTTACAGAAGATGCCGATTTTGCCAAAAAAATCATATTTTCAGATGAAGCTCATTTTGATCTTGGCGGGTATGTAAGCAAGCAAAATTGTCGCATTTGGGGCACAGAAAACCCGCACACATCCATTGAAAAGCCGATGCACCCAAAATGAGTCACTGTTTGGTGCGGCTTTTGGTCCAGTGGCATAATTGGGCCATTTTTCTTAGAAAATGAGAAAGGAGTCAATGGTGATCGTTATCGGGCCATGTTGAACGAATTTTTTTTCACAAAAATTGAATACGAGGATATTGGCAACATTTGGTTTCAACAGGACGGGTACGGACAGCCGAAGCTCGATGTTTGGCGGCCTGTTTTTGAAGATCGCATTATCAGCCGCAGAGCTGATGTCGTTTGGCCACCTCGGAGCTGCGATTTGACACCGTTGGACTATTATTTGTGGTGTGCCCTCAAAGATAAGTGTCACGTCGACAAGTCAGAGACAATTGACGCTTTCAAGGACAATATTCGTGAAGCCATTGGTGAAATACAGCTGCACACAATCGATAATGCCTACCGATCGTGTAGGCTACTGCATGGCCAGCCGAGGCAGCCATTTGAATGAAATTATTTTCCATTATTAACCGGAAGGATTGTACTTTCAAATAAAAAAAGAAATTTGAGAAAATATTCTGTAGTTTTTTTTATAGCATTTTCAAGAAAATAAGTTATTTGGCGGACCCTTTAGAATACTACCCTTAATTTTCCCAAAAAAAATACATATTTAATTTCTTTAATAAAGTACCTTTTCTTAAAAAAAAAATACCTTATCTTAAAGAAAGTAACTTTGCTTAAAAAAAATTAATTTCCCGACAAAAAGTACTTTTTCTTAAAACAAGTAATTTTTTTTAAATAAGTGCCTTTTCCAAAAATAATAAATTTTCTTAAAACAAATTGCCTTTTTCTAAAAAACCACCTTCTCTGTAAAGAGTATCTTTTTTGTGAAAAAAAAATTTTCTTGAGATAAGTATCTACTCTTAAAAATTTATCTCTTCTTGAAAAAAGACCAATTATGAAAAAAATAAATTTTTTAGAAAAACCTTTTCTTCAAAAAATACCTTATCTTAAAAAAAAAAAAATTTTCTTACAAAAATCCTGTGTCACAAAGGAAAAACGTCTTAAGTACACTTAGGAAAATATTGACTAAGTGCCCTAGGATAACTACTGGAGTTTCAATTACCTCCAGATTCAGTTTTTGTTTAATTTTACTTATGTATAAGGAAGTCATACATCAGATATTGTTTACATATCTGATTAAATGTGAGAACTTCTCATGGAAAACACCTCTCAAAGATGCTCACCTAAAAAGTTTGAAATGCACACAAGTCGTTTTTCCTTTTCGACACAGAATTCTTGAGATACGTAGCCTTTCTGAAAATAAGTAAATGTTCTAATAAGAAACAAAATTTTCCTAAAAAGAGTACGACTTCTTTAAAAAGTACCTGTTCTTAAAAAAAAGTATTTCTTTGCAAACAAAAATCATACTCTTATGGCTTTTCCTTACAGAAAGTTCTTCTTCTTAAAAATAGTACATTTTCTTAAAAAAAAACAGTAGCTTTTAACAAAAGAAGTAACTCTCTTTAAAATTTAATTTTTTGGAAAATACAATACATATTCTTACAAAAACGACCTAAAAAATATACTTCTTCTGATGTGTTAACATCTATAGCGGCGTATAGGGACTAAATCTATCAAAGTCAGATTTTATGCTGCTGCTAAAACCAGATTTTATGCTGCTGCTAAAACCAGATTTTATGCGACTGCGAAAGAGAATAATGACGTGTTAAACAAAAATCAGCGAGCAAGAGAGCAATGAAAGAGTGGTGTGGCAGGGGTTACGCAAACGAAATTGTGTCTATAGCGCATGTATTAACATATTAATGTATGTATGTACATGTGTCTGTTGCTGTTGTTGAATGGAGATATAAAGCATAGCCACGCAAAATTTCAGTCGACGTTAGGTGACACACTAATACGTCAGCTACTTCGTACAAAGTATGTGTGATGTTGTGTGTTTGGCTGTTTCGTTGCTGTTGATATGGCAAACATGTGGTTATGTGACACACGTATACGTCATCTACTTCGGACAAAGTATGTGTGATGTTGTGTGTTTGATTGTTTGGTTGTTGTTGCTATGGCCAAACAAAGCGAGTCATGTGATGTTCAGCATTGCCCGGTGTATACAAAAAAAATATTATTTTTTATTTTGCAATGTAACATTTACTAATGTGTTCATAGAAATCGAACAGGTACCGTGTAGCCAAAAGGTGTTTACACATCATCCGTGAGTTCGAACACTCATTGATTTTTTTTTAAAGAAATACATTCTATAGAAAAAATTCTTAAAAAAAGTACAAAAGAATCTTTTCTTAAAGATCCATTTCAATGATCGTATTTTTCAATGGGCGCCTTAGGCGTGTTGGAACTAACAAGTAGATAATATATAGCGAAAGGAGCTTCGTTCCAACTTGGTGTCCTCTGATACCTCATGTCCTCTGACACCTCTTGAATGGGCCTTAGAGAAACTAGAAGAAGGTGACTCCTTTTTTTTTGAAAAATAGTTTTCAACGACGAGGCTCATCTGTGGCTCAATGGGTACATCAATAAATAGAATTGCCGACAATGTTCCGAAGAGCAGTCAGAGGTTGTGCAAGAGCTGTCAATGAACGCCTAAACAATTCACTGTTTGGTGCGGTTTATGGTCCGGCGGCATCATTTTACCGAAGTTCTTCAAAGGCGATGACGGTCGCAACGTTACGATCAATAGAGCAGATACCATTCGAGTAGCCAGGATTTTTTTTGCCCAAAGTGGAAAATTTGGACTCAGTTGGCGTGTGGCTTCAAGAGAACGGTGCCATATGCCACACATGCCATTTACCATAAACTAGTTGAGACCCAAGTTTGCCAAACGATTAATTTCACGTTTGGCATAATTTTGACTATTTAGACTATTGTTTTTATTGGCTCTCGTCAATAGGGACAAGTTAACCACAATTGCTGCCTCGGAAGACAACATTACACGTGTCATTGATGAGATACCGTCCAGAATGCTGAAAAAATTGTGCCAAAATTTAACATTAAGAATGAACCACATGAAGCTTAGCCTTGGGAAACATTGGCATGAAGTAATATTTAAACTGTACCCGGCAGACATTGACTTATAGATCCAAATAAATATTTTTTTCACTTTCATACCAAGTAGAAAAAAAATTACATGAGGTATCAGAGGTATGTACTAGTAAGTTCCAATGCGCCTCAGGCTCCCGTTGAAACATACGATAATTTAAATGGATCTTTAAGAAAAGATACTTTTTTTAAAATGATAAACTCTTTTTAAGAACAACTTTCTTTTGTAGAATGTACTTTTTGTAAGGTATATTTGTAGGTCTTTTTATTGTTTTTTTTCACGAAAAGGTACTATTTTAAAGAAGAAGTACTTTCTGGACGAAAAATGCATAAGAGTATGCATTTATTTTACAAATAAGTACTTTTATTAAGAACAGGAAGTGGTACTCTTTTTAGGAAAAGGGTATTTTTTAAGAAAATTTACTTATTTTCAGAAAGGCTACTTATATCAAGGACAGAAACGAAAAGAAAAGAAAAGAAAAGAAAAGAAAAGAAAAGAAAAGAAAAGAAAAGAAAAGAAAAGAAAAGAAAAGAAAAGAAAAGAAAAGAAAAGAAAAGAAAAGAAAAGAAAAGAAAAGAAAAGAAAAGAAAAGAAAAGAAAAGAAAAGAAAAGAAAAGAAAAGAAAAGAAAAGAAAAGAAAAGAAAAGAAAAGAAAAGGAAAGAAAAGAAAAGAAAAGGTATTATTTTATTTTTAAGAAAAGGTACTTTTTAGAAAAGGAATTTTTGAACAAAGGCATTTTTTAAAACAAGGTATTTTTTTGAAGAAAAGCGTTTTTTTTAAGAAATGGAAATTTTTGGTCCTTTTTTCAAGAATGTGTACATTTTTAAGGGTTGGTATTTATCTCAAGAAAAGTTATTTTGTTTCACAAAAAGGTACTCCTTAAAGAAAATGTAGTTTTTAAAGAAAATGCAATTTGTTGTAAGAAAATGTACTTTTCTATAGAAAACTTTACGTTTCTAAGCAACGGTACCAGGGCGGATCAATAAGTCCGTGACTTTTTGAATGAAACACGGGTTTTTTTTTGCAAAAAAAAATTATTTTTCAACAAAATCGCCTTTTAGCTCAATACCCTTAGTCCAACGTTTCTCTAATTTTTGTATCGATTCCAAAAAATAGGATTTTTCGAGGTCCATAAAATAGGCATTTGTTTGATCAATAATTTCATCGTTGGTGCCAAATCTCTTTCCACCGAGTCATTTCTTAAGGTTTGGAAATAGGAAATAGTCACTACGGGCTAAATCCGGAGAATATGGCGGATGAGGTATCAATTCCTAGGCCAATTAAGCAACTCCAAACAATCCTTTGAAGTTGTCACACGATTATGTTTATGGTCGGTTGAGAGCAAACGCGGCACCCATCTTGCAGACATCTTTCTTAAACCCAACTGATCATTTAAAATCAAAACCACACTACCGTATGAAATGCCTATGGCATCAACAATCTCACTCACTTTTACTCTTCGATCGACCAACACCATATCGTGGATTTTTTCGACATTTTCGGGTGTATTGACCTCAATTGGCAGTCCAGAACGTTCATCGTTATTTGTACTTGTGCCACCACAACGAAAATCAGTAAACCATTTTTTTTTACCATTGAAATCGATGGTGCAGAGTCCGCATAGTATTTGTCAAGCTTTTCCTTGCTTTGATTGACGGTTTTTTTTTTCGCAAAAACTAATGTTTAATGAGCACTCGAAATTCACTTTTTTCCACTTTTAAAAAACTGCACGAGGTTGTATGCTTAGAACAGCTGTTAAACTCAAAGTAAATTATGGCTCAAAATTTGACGAAAAATTCGAAAAGTCACGGACTTATTGATCCGCCCTCGTACTCCTTAAGATAAGGTATTATTTTTAAGAAAACTTATTTTGTTTAAGAATATGAATAGGTATTTTTTGTTTGAGAAAATTAAATTTTTTTTTTTAATTCACTTATTTAAGAAAATTTTCTTTTTTAAACTTTGGCTTTTCTAAATCTGCTTTTTATTGGGTTCAAAACTAAAATATATACTAAATATTGGTTACAGGCTCCACCTAGAAAACTACCCATTAAACAAGAAATTTCCCAATATATGTTACCGTAGACACAAACCAAAGTAAAAGTACCCAATATAGTTAATAATACTGGGTTGTCTCATAATAGTGTTTAAAAAAAGTTGATTAATTTTTGTCATTTAGCCCCCACCCATCCCACAACGTGTGATACGAAACTTCGTTCCAAAATTACCCTTTATATTATTGATTTACTAGCAAACCCGGCAGACTTCGTCCTGCCAAAAAAGAGACTTAATTAAAAGATGTATTTAAAAAAGCAAGCAAATTAAATAAAATTTCACCACCAATGTAAATTCACCAGTTCAAATGATGCCACTACCGCCGGTAGATGGAGGGATTAAGGATTAATTAAATCCGGTTTAAATCACTGTTGGAATTAACTTTTGCTAAATTTTAATGATTAGTGCACCCCTTCAGACCACTACCTTTCCAACGGTGTATCGCACTTGACTGTGCGACCTTTAGTTTAGGAGGAGAAGCGGTTACAATAATTACACTATAAATACCTTAGCGTAATATATATATAGATTTGTAACTCGAAGCAACCTCTGAGTCAGCATAGATATAGGCTAAAACAGAAAAATCTCACGAGCTCACCAGCACTTAATAACATGGTACAACTACTGAAGGTGGTATTAAAAGAACAGCTGATTTTTCCATTGCGCACGCCGATTGTTAAATTCAAATCAACATTGTTGTTTATATGCATTTGTGTAGAATTTAAAACACCTTATGCGTAAAACTATGGTGGACCCTATAGTCAGTTTCTGTATTACTTCAAAACACCGTTGATTGATTATTCGACGTTAACATTACACGCTGAAAAATCTGTATTTTTTTATTGTTTATATGCAAACACAACGTGCTTGTAGCTTGTCGCCAATATAGTAGACACTGAAAAATTAGGTTTTTTAATGTTTGAATGCAAAAATAACGTGTTTGTAGCTTTTCCCAAACATATCATACTTGTGCCCAAACACACTAATGATTAATAGGCTATAATATATGTTGTTGAGACCAAAATGTGGCTCAGCGGGTTGAAACCCGCTAAAACCAAAAACGAGGCAGACAACAAAGCCACAAAAAGGCAGCAGATCTTAAATTGGTGAAAACAATGCTTGCAAACATGTACATGTTTTCTGCAAAAAGTTGCTGGGGCCGATATTTTTCAGCGTGTATACTTCTGTATTGTATTGAACAACAATACTAAATGATGGGCATACACTAATTAATATGGTATAATATTGATATTGAAATTGAGATTTCAATTCAGTGATGTACAATAAGTAAGACTACAAAAAAATACAGGTATCTCATTTTTTGTTGTTTTCGTGTAGTGATGAGCAGTACCCTTTGTCCAATTTATCACATCTTTGTGTAATACCTCACTTCTCGCAATGTTGTCACATCAGCTGTTTCGCGCGGAATAGTCTGACAGTCCAATCAATTGATATATTTCGCATTGGCTATACTCTCATTGTTTTGAGTATCAACACCATTGACAGTCATGACATTAACATTCAACTACTTACCTCTCATTGTTGTTCATACTTTCAAGACGTTTTTCTGCCACTTGGAAGTTTTTGTAAACGTTACTCCAATTTTTGTTTATATCTGCAAATATATGGAAATCGATCAGCCAAGTGAGCAGGTTAATGTTTTAATCACATGTATCACAAAAATTGAGTAAATGTTTTATAATAATTAATGTACGTTAATTTTTTTTTTTAAATATCAACGTATCAGCTTAAGGTAACAATATTACAATTCGTTTAAATTTTTCAATCATTTTATTAAAATCTTATTTTATTAGACGTCTACATACTGGTAACTACAACTTTGGAACTCAACCCATTGAAAGTGGTGGCGATTACGGAATTGAGTCATGAGTCGGAGTCATAGGTCTGGTTCCATATTCTTTTCATAGTGACCCCGATGATAAATATGAGTTACCAACCAAAATTAAAACTCGGAAAAAAGAATCCAAGTTGAGATTGCAGTTTGGTTTTCGGCCAAAAATACAATGCGTAGACAAAAAGGCAAAAGTTATTTTGGAAATGTAAAGGACACCAATGTTTGGAATTAAGAAATGTGCAAAGAATCAAGAAATATGAAAAAAAATCTTAATATTGTTCACGTGATTCTTTTGGACACAACCCTTTGCAACTAGATTTATAGCGATGTATATTACTGCTAGTGTTATATTTATCATGCGGTAAATATCCAGTTACATTCCACCACTGGCACTCTTTCAGTGTTGCCGTTAACTTCCAAGTAATATTTTGAAGTAGAGTACTGTCCTCAGCCTTCAGAGAAGCAATCCACACATCACGGTGTCAATGTTTCTACAACAATTGCTGGGCCATTTATTGTCTCGCAAGTGATAAGGTTGTTCATATATAGTCCTCCAGATTTGAGCACTATTTAGTTTCATTCAAATTCCAAGGCTAGCCATTACCTGGTATGTTATGGTTAGACTCATTAATATCTTGCGGTTCTTCGTAAATATTAATGCTATTTCCTTCGGAATTCGCCCTATTGTTCATCAAGAAATACACCAACAAAATTTTTGTATAATCACCAATAAATAAGGCCAAGTATAGCCCACCTCCACACGAATCAGTACACATCGGCCCCCAAACGTTCGCATGTACTTGTATACACATTGTAAAGTATGTATACTTATCTTGTTTGAACGCAAGTATAACGTCTGTTTGGAGCTTGTCGCAAATATAGTATACTTGCGTCCAAACACATTGCGTTTGCTATTCAATATCTTACTTGTTTGAGCCACAATAATTTATATGTTATAATATACGTGTTTGTTTTCCAAAGGTCAGAGGAGGTCAGAGGGCTTATGAAATGAAGATAAAATATATCGCCAACCACATTGAACTTTTGCTTTATCTCTCCAGTTAGACATACCAAGTGTACGCAGTCATTCGTCAACCTGTTCCCTCCAGCGGAGTTTTGGCATTCCCATTTTTCCTCTTCCTTCGAGCTCGATTTCGAAAACCCTTGGTGCTGGTTCGTCTTGATCCATTCTACTGACATTACGTAGCCAGCGCAATGGCGTTATTTTGATCAGCTTCACTATGTTTCATGATTTATGGGTCACAGATACTCGCCGATACCATAAATTTGTCAGAGTATTTTTCTCTCGAAGACCCCCAGAGATGTTTCGTCTGCTTGCGATAAGACTCCGGATTCTGTACCATAAAGTAAGACAGGTTATATGAGCGTCTAGTATAGTTGAATTTCTGTCACTCGATCTAGGGCTTTATCTTTAAAGTGCTTGCTTAGCCCAAAATAACATCTATTCGCAATCAAAATCCTCCGCTTGATCTCAAAGCTGACGTTATTGTTTTCGTTTACGGCAGATCCGAAGTATACAAATCTGTCAACTACCTCGAAATTATAACGATCACGCTTTGGTTTAATGACGTTGAGACCCTGCCCGTTGTAACCATTAATTTTGTCTTGTCCTCATTTACTGTCACACTCACCTGTGCTGCCTCCTTCTCAATTCTCGAAAACTCTGCAGTAACTTCTCTCACTGTACGCTCAATGATATCTAAAGCATTAGCATACGCGAGCGGCAAGTGACTTTAGCTATTGATGGTTTATTCATATTGACTGTAGCTTTTTTCATAATGACCTCAATTAAGATGGTAAAGAGATCGCACGATAGGGTGTCGCCTTGCCTGAGTCCTCGCTCAATATTAGAAGGTGCGGTAAAATCCTTACAACTTTGTCTGTGGATTTGTTGTTCATCAAGGTCATCCTGCAAAGGCGTGTGGGTTTTGCAGGAATACCAAGCTCAGACACTGCTTCCTAATGTTTCTCCCGTATCGGGCTATCGAAGATCATCTGTTTGACAAAAGATCGAATTTTGACAAAAGAGTCTTATCGCATGCGGTCAAAATTCAGTTTACTTAGGAGCTCATACCGGCAGACTATGGAAAGCGCCGTCAAATCGTTCAATGGGTAATGGAGCAAATTGAAGTCAATTCCAGTTTTTCAAAAAAAAAACGTCATCTTCTGCGATGAAGCTCATTTCCATCTGAATGACTTCGCGAATACGCAATATTAACGAATTTGGGGCTCAGAAAATCTTCATGGAATCCATGAGAAGTGGTTGGTGTGGATTTTGGTCAGATGGTGCGATTGGGCCTTCCTTTTTTGAAACTGAGGCCGAAATTGCAGTGCAAGTGAACGGCATTCGTTACAGGATCACGATAACGGAGTTCTTGTGGCCTCAACTGGACGGTAGGAATCGGAACGATATGTGGTTTCAGTAAGGCAGCACCACCTGCGACACCGCGCATGAATCAATCGATTTATTGCAGCAACGAGTTCCAGAACAAATTATCTCAAGAAGCTTGGATGCCAACTGGCCAAGGGGATCATGCAATTTAACGCCGTGCGATTTCCTTCTTTGGGGTTTTGTGAAATCTCGGGTTTATATGAATAATCCAGAAACACTTCCTGAGCTCAAATCCGAGACCCAAGAGATACAACCATCGGTGAGATACAGCCAAATCTCTGTTAAAAAGTCATGGAAATTTTCATGCAAAGATTAATGGCCTGCCATCAGAGACGTGGGGCCCCTTTCACGAATATTTATACCCTCACCCATAGGGATGGGGGTATATATCATTTAATACGTAAAAAAAATGTAGCACATAGAAGGAGTTATATTAGAAGCTTAGAATCTTTGGACGAAATTCGTTTTAGGACTTTTTAAGACGCTTGAGCCATGTCCGTCTGTTTGGCTGGCTGGCTCGCTGGCTGGCTGGCTGGCTGGTCAACACGATAACTTCCATAAATTTTTACATTTTACAATGAAATTTTGTCAGTAATTATTATTTGCCAATATTGAGTTTGGGATTGAAAATGGGCGCTTTGACCACTTCGCTTCTGGTACCTCCCATACAAAACGACACATTTAGCACAAAATCAGATTTCTTTCAAACCTTTATTCTGGTAAATGTCTCACACCGGTTAATAATCTGTAAATGCCTACTTAACTGGAGGAAATGGGCGAGATTGTCACACCCATTCTGGTACCTCCCATACAGAACAGGGTGTTCGTCCAGGTTGTCAATCCGATAAATCGCGTGAAACACTTCCGA
Source organism: Phaonia tiefii (assembly GCA_963931995.1). Taxonomy (NCBI): domain Eukaryota; kingdom Metazoa; phylum Arthropoda; class Insecta; order Diptera; family Muscidae; genus Phaonia; species Phaonia tiefii. The sequence continues at coordinate 127,259,199 of OZ008371.1, forward strand.
CTTTAATGAAATTAGGTATAAGGCTTCACGTTCTCAAACGCCAATCACCGGTTAAAACAAGGATGATTTTGCCACGCCCATTGTGGTACCTCCCATATAAAAGTTGTTTGGCCGTCTGGTTTTTCGGCACGAGATATCCCGCAAAATCGAACTAATCTTTATGAAAGTTTTGTACTAGTCAATATTTCGCCAACTCAAGCTCTCCTATAGAAAATGAACTGTTTTGCCACGCCCACTCTGGTACCTCCCATATAAAAATTGGGCGGATGACCGGTTGATTGACACGATAACTCTCGTAAACTACAACCGATCTTAATAAAATTCGGTACAAGGCAATATTTTGTTAAAAGCTACTGTGTAAGTAATAAATGACTATTGTGCCACGCCCAGTTTCGTACCTCCCATACAAAATTTGGGCGTATTTGCGGTTTGCCGACTCGATATCTTCAACAACTCATAACCGATCTTAATAAAATTTGGTACTGATCACAATTTTGACAACAACTTGCCATGCCCATTTTTGTACCTCGCATATAAATATTGGGAGGAAACTAATTATTCAATAATATTTGGCGCAATGTCGTCAATCTCCTATTGAATATGAATGTTTTCAACAGAACTCCCGCGCAATGGATGACTTGGGGTAAGGGTATGATTAAGTCGGTTCACCCGGCTGAAAATTATGTACTGGTTTATTCCACACTTAATCGGAACATGTCGTCTTTACAATCCCATAACAAAATCATAACAATCTTAAAAAAATTGTGTTTTTATTTTAATTGAAAAAGTGCATTCTTACTAAGACATGGAATTATTTTTCTAAAACATAAACACTAATACAGAGATGGACCGAAATCTGTTTCTTACACAATATACTTTTACTTAAACTCTTATAAGGGTTTTTCAATAAGAGCGCTACAAAAGTTTTCTTAACTAAAACAAAACCGGTTTTAGATACCAATGAAATTCTTTATTCCTGCGGAAGTACTTTCGATGCCATTATGTATGGAACTCGATTTCTTTTGCATGGCCACCACGGGCACGCTTGCAGAAGTCCAGACGCCGAACCCAATTTTCGACGGTTTTCAAGCATAAATCGGCCCATACTGCTGCAATTTCACGTTCGATATTCGTACGAAATTCATCAGTCGTCGCTGGCTTGTTGGCATAGACCATTGACTTAACGTAGCCCCACAGGAAATAATCTAACGACGTCAAATCGCACGACCGAGGCGGCCAATCGACTGGGCCATTTCGTGAGATAACACGTTCACCAAACTTGGTTTCCAATAAATTGATTGTGGCATTCGCTGTGTGGCTTGTGGCGCCGTCCTGTTGGAACCACATGTCCTCCAAGTCCATATTATCCAATTGGGGCCAAAAATATTCGGTTATCATTGAACGGTATCAATTCGCATTCACAGTAATGTGCCGGTCTTGAACATCACGGAAGAAGTTCGGCCCAATGACGCCGCTGGCCCATAAACCGCACCAAACCGTAATTTTTTCAGCATGCAATGATGACTCATGGATTACGTGTGGATTGCTGTCTGACCAATAACGCATATTTTGCTTATTGACAAAGCCATTCAGCCAGAAATGAGCCTCATCGCTGAAGATGTTTCAAGTTGTTGCTCAGCCCAATTCACGAATATACGACGCTTATGGTGGTCAAGCGGCTTTAGTTCTTGCGTCAATTTGATCTTGTAAGGATGTAGGCCAAGGTCATTTCGCAAAATTCGCCACAACGACGTCACAGAGATGCCCAACGCTTAAGAACGACGTGTGAGAGACACATTTGGGCTTTCTTGAACTGAAGCCTCAGCGGCAGCAATATTCTCGACACTACGGGCACTTCTTTGTCTCACTGGCACGGGAACATTTTGTACTGTGCCTGTGGATTCAAATTTTTCCACTAGACGCTCAATTGTTGATCTGGTAGGACGATTATGACGACCATAAATTGGACGTAGCGCTCTTAAAGTTGAGGCCACTGACTAGAAATTTCGGTAGTAAATTTTAATAATTTCGACTCGTTGTTGGCTCGTATATCTTTCCATGACGAAATGGCAAACCTTACTGAAGAGAAATGTCAAAAGAGCGGGAAAAAATATGGCGTCGTTTGCTGTCCCTATCGATTTACTTTTGTAACATCTCTGTTGACAAACCCGTTACAATACTTCACATTATTCTTTTCGTAAGATTTAAGGTCCGGCATTCGCGAAAACTCACTTGAAAATTCCCAGGTTAAAACTTTAATAACTTTAAGAGTTTCACCTGCTAAACTCCTTCCTCCCTTTTACACATCTTCATACCCACTTTTCGTCTCACTTTGCCGTAAGGTACGAGTCATAATGAACACATTACACCAGAAATATAATTCTTGAATTTTATATTCCGGCAGTTAATACGCTGAATGTGGCAATTAACATCAAACAGAACAAAGTACGCAGCTCTCGCCTCCTTCTCTTTTAGTAGAGACAGGTGTTGCCATCCTTTTAATGGTAACGTTTCGACACTGCAATAATATGACCAAATAAAGCCCGCAGAAAAAAAGCTAATGCCTTGTCCCACGAAATAGACTTTAGGGAATTGAGAAGGACGCTAACTAATATATCGAAAATGGAAGTATTACAGTGGGCTTGAAAAAACAAAGATAAAGCAATGCAACAATATTGAATGAAAAGATAAAAATAAATTCCTTTCGGAAAGTTTTTGTAGAGAATAATATTTGGAAATAATTAGCAGGAAACGTCTTTCGAAAATTATACTCGGGTAGAAGATGAAATTATTAGGAAAAATTCAGGGTCTTAGGCTAAATACAGACACCTAAATACAGTTAAATCGAGGTGGCTATTATTTTGGAAAGTCCGCGGAACCATTCCAAGGAACTTTTGTGTATTTATAGTTGTGTGGCTATAGAATTCTTTCTCATATTGATGATATATTTTGTTGAATCTTTTAGCTGTTTTTATAACACAGTCTACGCCATAGCCCATTCAACTCCACTATCCACCACTTGTAAATGTATTACAAACCATCCCCACACAACATTTCAATACATTTATTTTGTTGGAACACCATGTGCTACTCAAGTTACCAAGAATTGGCGGAAAAAGAAACAAAAAAAGATAGGAATGCCAGTAAGCACATAGACATTGTATACAAAAGTACAAGTATCTTTGTATCACTTTGCCTTTTTTTTCATTCCGTGAGCAGGCAATTTGGGCAAGTGCCACTCCTGGGCACACACTTTGCGGGAAATAGGGGCACATAAGTGTATTCCCGTGTAAGGACATGAGTGGTGAATGTATCGAATGCGTGCAGAGATCAATGACAACATAAACGAACCAATGAGTGGAACAAGAACATCGACTGGTTCATACAACGAACGATAAGAGCGATAATACCGAAAATACCGCTGGAACAACCACGAGCTAATTTCGTAACGAAATTTAATGGTCTCCTGTAAATCAAATTAATTTCTTTCTCTTCCCTGTATCTTTGGGGTTTCCGGACGAAAGTGACTTTTCTTATCGCAAGGCGTTAAAGCGTTCCTTCATATAGCTAATGTGGGAATTGAACAATTATTATCATTTTAATTGTTGGCTGAGAAAGAGGGAAAAATTGTTCAGCAGTAAACGTAGCGTATGAACGATGGCCAATTAGTAATAAAATATGTTGCGTGTTCCTCATACGTCATGGGGTCGTATGTAAAATGACGATTAAGCGGAAATGGCTTTAAGCATCATCTGAAATTGCATAAGTCGCTATTACACAGAATTGCGGTCTGAGGCATTTGAAACTGAAACTGGCAAATGCTCTTAAAGTATAATCCAATTTAAATGGAATTTGTTGGGCGACAGATGGCGCGACCATAGCCCTAAACTAATGTTGTTAGATTTAATGGTTGTAAATATTATTTTTGGAATAAGTTGTCCGATAGAAATAGAAGACATATCCGCCGATTTATTTGCAAGTTCCAGAATTACACAGAACACAAGTATTCACAAGTTAACGTCTATACGCACTATCGATCTAATATATCAAAGTCAACACATGCAAACAACACACAGCGTTAGCATCACATACGTGATTGTTGTACAACAATAGTCTCTGCCTGACAATAAATACGATTGTTGTGATGTAGCGGCAGCGAACACACCAACAGGTCGTCGTCGTCAAAGAGTATTAAATAGTATAGAGAACTCATGGAACGAATTGTATGACTCAAATGCATCTTATACATCTGGCGAATAATTGAGAACTTATTACGCTCTTTTTGGAATAACTTGGGTCCATTCATAATTTTCTTGTGAAACATTGATGCCTTTTGAAACATTTTGCTTTTTGTATTGTTTTGTGTAATAACATTCTCGAAATGGCACATTTATATTGAAATATACTATAAAGAGAATTAGACTCGTTTATGCTCCTTTACTCAGACTCTCTACATGAGAGCGGAAAAGTTTTCTATACTATTCAATTCTTTTTGTCGTCAGTGAGCTAAACATTACTTTATTTATTTTAACAATATTACATCTAATGTTAAAGCAGATGTAAGAAAAAAGAAAGAGCAATAACAAAAGAGCCTTTTTTTATCAAGCCAACACTCAGGGGATGCCCCCTAGAAATGCAGTGCATTGTGTTGGCAAAGGAAAATTGAGGTAGTGGAGGATGGAAAGAGGAAGTAGTGTCTGTTGACATTTGCCTTGAATCTTTGTATGTCACAATTAGTGGGAAATACACTAGCCGAAAGTTTATTCCACATACGAACTGTACGGCTGAAGAGCTGCAGTGTGTAGTGGGGTCAACCGGCCACTCGCTACAAAAACGGATGAGAGTTCCTGGAAAGCCGCGTACTTCGGCTAAATATCCTCACGTCTGGGAGTTATATCCCATCTTTGGCCCGATGTAGGTGGTGTAGATATTAAGAAGATCAGAAGGAGAAGGAGAAGGAGAAGGAGAAGGAGAAGGAGAAGGAGAAGGAGAAGGAGAAGGAGAAGGAGAAGGAGAAGGAGAAGGAGAAGGAGAAGGAGAAGGAGAAGGAGAAGGAGAAGGAGAAGGAGAAGGAGAAGGAGAAGGAGAAGGAGAAGGAGAAGGAGAAGGAGAAGGAGAAGGAGAAGGAGAAGGAGAAGGAGAAGGAGAAGGAGAAGGAGAAGGAGAAGGAGAAGGAGAAGGAGAAGGAGAAGGAGAAGGAGAAGGAGAAGGAGAAGGAGAAGGAGAAGGAGAAGGAGAAGGAGAAGGAGAAGGAGAAGGAGAAGGAGAAGGAGAAGGAGAAGGAGAAGGAGAAGGAGAAGGAGAAGGAGAAGGAGAAGGAGAAGGAGAAGGAGAAGGAGAAGGAGAAGGAGAAGGAGAAGGAGAAGGAGAAGGAGAAGGAGAAGGAGAAGGAGAAGGAGAAGGAGAAGGAGAAGGAGAAGGAGAAGGAGAAGGAGAAGGAGAAGGAGAAGGAGAAGGAGAAGGAGAAGGAGAAGGAGAAGGAGAAGGAGAAGGAGAAGGAGAAGGAGAAGGAGAAGGAGAAGGAGAAGGAGAAGGAGAAGGAGAAGGAGAAGGAGAAGGAGAAGGAGAAGGAGAAGGAGAAGGAGAAGGAGAAGGAGAAGGAGAAGGAGAAGGAGAAGGAGAAGGAGAAGGAGAAGGAGAAGGAGAAGGAGAAGGAGAAGGAGAAGGAGAAGGAGAAGGAGAAGGAGAAGGAGAAGGAGAAGGAGAAGGAGAAGGAGAAGGAGAAGGAGAAGGAGAAGGAGAAGGAGAAGGAGAAGGAGAAGGAGAAGGAGAAGGAGAAGGAGAAGGAGAAGGAGAAGGAGAAGGAGAAGGAGAAGGAGAAGGAGAAGGAGAAGGAGAAGGAGAAGGAGAAGGAGAAGGAGAAGGAGAAGGAGAAGGAGAAGGAGAAGGAGAAGGAGAAGGAGAAGGAGAAGGAGAAGGAGAAGGAGAAGGAGAAGGAGAAGGAGAAGGAGAAGGAGAAGGAGAAGGAGAAGGAGAAGGAGAAGGAGAAGGAGAAGGAGAAGGAGAAGGAGAAGGAGAAGGAGAAGGAGAAGGAGAAGGAGAAGGAGAAGGAGAAGGAGAAGGAGAAGGAGAAGGAGCAGAGCCCTGTGGTACACCTGTAGTCAATTGATGCTCGTCAGAGAAAGAACAGAGCCCTGTGGTACACCTGTAGTCAATTGATGCTCGTCGGATGAAACCCCATCTACAACAACTCGTATAGTGCGATCTCTGAGAAAACTCGATATAAATCGAGTGAAGCTATCACCCACATCAAAAGCAGCGAACTTTGACAAGAATGCATCGTGTCATACTCCTTACCTTACTCTCACCAAGCCGGTGGATGGATCGACACCACTGTTCCGAAAGGAACCCCATCAGGTCTCCAGTAGATCTCATTCTACGGAAGCCATACTGCCGATCATTAAGAAGGTCATTTGACTCAAGATATTTCACAAGATGGTGGATAACCATTCTCTCCATAACCTTCGAGAGCGCAGAAAAAATTGCAATTGGGCGGTAATTTGCAGGTTTACTTGCATCAACTTTTTTAGGGAACAAACTGTTATTTTCTTGCAATGTAACATTTACAGTGTAACAAAAACAAAAAGTATTCAATATCTAAAAGAAGTACAACAAAATAAAATTCGTTCTTTCTTTCATGGGCCATTTTACAACCTTATGAGGTCGGATGTCTTGCACATATTAATTAAGCAAACTAATAAATTAATTAAATAAATTTTAACATATTTCTCCAACTGATTCTAGCCTTCGCATTTTCTCGCCACGGATACGGAGGGATTCTTCGGCCTGGTCTTTCCAGCGAAGTCTTGGTCGTCCCCTATTCCGGCTGCCATCGGCTATGTGATCAACACCTTTCGCTCTGGCGCATCTTGGTCCATTCTGACAACATAGCCTAGCCAACACAATCGGCCTTTACTCACCTATGTATTTCCATGTCGAAATACAAATTAATGGCTCCTGGTTCCAACGACGCACAGTAGCGCCATTTTAGTTTTTTCGTTGCAAAAATCATAGCTTTTGAACCGAATAAGATAATTGAACAGTTTAAACAGCATATGATAGAAATGAGCGTTTGGAAAGGGTGCTACGCTTTGTAGGGGCCTACTTATGGGTTATCAAAGTTAAAATTTGTAGAAAATTCAATTTTATGGTAACTAAAAAAAATTATTTTTACATTTTTAGATTGTTTTTATTTTTTTTTTCTTTAGGGTTTTATATTTTAAATTATTACCCAACAAATTAAAAAAAATTACTTCTTTTTTAAATTTATTTTTTAAATTTTCTGTAAAATATTCATCACAATTCGTAGGAGAAGGTATATCTAAAAGACTAATCATTTCTAAACTATAATTATTTTCTAACCCTATTCGTGACTTCACATGCCGCGGGGAAGAAATAAGTGGATCGGAAGATGCTGCCAACATGTTGAAGAGGTCCTCAGTTTGCCTCACTCTTGATGCTTTGAATGTGTTCTGCAATCTATATTTTTTATAAAATTTGTTAAGAGACTCCTGTGCTTCTTCAGAAGCTCTCCAATTGGCAAACACTGGTACTCAACTATGTCTTTGCCATGCGCCAATATTTTATGGACGGTCGGGGTCAACTTCTTCTGTGTACATTTCTGCTAAAAGAGATGCAGTTTTCGATGCATATTCTCCATATTTTGTAGAATTGACGTTTTCTTTGCAGTTTAAAACATTCAAGATCGTTCCCAATCTTTTCACAATTTGATTGTCAATTCCAGTGGTTGTAGTTACTGCCTCATCATTTTCAAAAAATCTCCTAGAAGTGTTCCCATCGTTTGAGTTACCGTATCCGTGCTTGGGACAGTCTACTTTTAGTCCAACTTCTTTAAAAAAAGCATCCTGTATTTGCTTCTTTCTGATCTTTTCCTTACCCTTTATTGATGTATTTTCATCGAAGTTTTCCTCCTCTTGTGGTAGGGTATACGCCAGTTTTAGCAAGAACTCCATACACCTTATCCTTGCGTGCAATGGTGACATTCCATATTCGTAATTCTCCTCGTTTGTAGAATCGTTTAAATTACCAAAGTTCTTCTGACTCTTTTTGCAAATCGGGCATGACAATGTTGAGGTTGTTCCTGTCAGTTCGTTTACGACTTTTCCGTCAACCATGGTCAGGTGGAACTCGTAATTGCATTCAATATATTTTCCTTCTCCAATTTGCAGCTTTGTAGGCTTAATCTTGCTTATTTGTTCTTCAATGTCCTTCACCGTGGTCCTTATGAGTTTTGCCGATTCCCTTGCAAACTGAAACATTATTGGTCGGCAATAATGCACTGATGACGGACATGGATTTTTCCAGTGTAGGGAAACATCAGATTTTAGCCGCAAAGGAACAACAGATGCCATAAACATATTTCCGTCCGATATTGTAGCGTCATCGGAAGATATCCTTTGCGTATAAACGCTTTGTCCGGATGTTCTATCGCAGCCCCATTTGCTGATCAATGTCAGTTTCTCAGGAAGAATTTTCACCTCATTTTCAGGAAGACTCTCCAACAACCGTTTTGCTGTATGGCCCATGAGATCCTGCAGATTGGCTTTCACAGAGACTCCGTATGCAGTGGGCGTGAATTTATTTTGGCTTGCGTAATATGCTTGTATCCTGGTAAAACGTCAGTCCCGTGTCGCATCAAGGATGCCCGTAGTATCTCATATTTTTCTTTGGAAAGTTCTAAGTCCATAAACAAGGCCAACGCTTCTTCGGAACCATACTTTTTAATGTGTGCGTTTGTGGGCGTGGGAATGCTTTTCTTAATCCTTTTTAGTCGCAGTGGGCTTGCATCAGCAACAGATTTTGTAATCTGCGACCTCACTCTTTCACTATCCTTTGTATATTTAATAGACAGCGCGTCCGATAAATGCTTCGTGGTCAAGTCATTGGTGGCCTCGGCAAGTTTCCTCTTTCTTATGAAAATTGAACACTCCTCAATACTTTTTTTTGGCCTTCCTTTTGCTCTTCTGGTTGATGTGATGGGTTCATCTACTGGCAATATATCCAGGATGGTGTCTTCATTAAGCCAGTCCTCGTATTTGGAGTCCATATATATCAGATAAAAATTATTTTTTATAATTTCGCTTCTCTCAATATTTCCGTATAAGCAATCAAGTTCTTCTAAAGCAGCTTCCGTGAAAAACTTTGGTGTGGTTGACTTGACAGTTCAAATAATTTTAAATTGTTGAACGCCATGTTTTCAATAACTGGCGGTTAGATGGTTGGTCAATAATAGCACAATCAGGTTTGTTGAAACCACGCTAAGTGTTTACACTTATATAGTAGCTGTGCATGACGCAGGTTTTTACCACCATGTTTTGGTCATTGGTAAATTAGGTAGAATTTTCCAGTGTGCGCTTGGGTTCTCGTGGGCGGAGTCTTAACGGGGTTGGACTGTGCGTGGTGTGGTGGAGTGCTGGCCTGGCAGTCCTTCGAAACCTGCCTTAAAAAGTTCAGTGGGTAGCACATCCACACCAGCGGCTTTGTTATTCTTAAGCCGGGAGATTGCAGTTATAATTTCACCTTGAATGGGGAGGAGCTACAATCTACACTACCTTCCACTACCATTACCCCCTGATCTTCAGTGGAAGAACACACTGCTTCTCAGTCACCAGATTCCCATTCTCGTCCTTGCATGTGGGCGTCCTAACATGTGCGTGGTGTGGTGGAGTGCTGGCCTACCTGCCTACCTACAGGACGGGTGACCAATCACATCGTGTACAGGTTCTAAAAATACGAATGCGTATGGACTGGATGACAATTGTTGCGTCCATTTTATTACGTAATTTTGTTTTTCCAAGAATTGTTAGTTCTTTCCACGAATTCAGACAAAAAAGGGTTTTCATGTTGGAAATGATGGCATCCCATGCTGGCCGTACAGCTAATTTTCCCAATAATTCTATCATGAGTGCCAGTTACAGAAGTTTACGCGAGTTGTTTTAATTTTTTTACAAAATGAATACACAGTTGGTCTGGCCTGACCCATGTGTTACGAATGTGACTATAGAAACATGTGTATGACGGAGGGTTAATGATTGGATTTTTCCCACTCAAGAATCATGTCTTTTTTAACTCTTTGACCTCTAGAAGCCAAAGGGGCACTTAGAGGCAGGTAAAACCTTTGGAATTATGTAAAGGAATACTCAAAGAACGTATTTCGAAAATATGGCAAATATAGAAAAATATGGATTTTTTTTATTTTCCGTCAAAGTTGAAAAATAGTTAAAAAACGGATAGTTTTTAAATAGTGTTTTACCAGGAGAAACACAAAGTAAACAGTTATTTTTTTTTATCAGTATACATTTAATAAATACATCAATAAACACAAACAAAAAATAAGGCGATTCGTTACCTATTTTTCGTGATATTACACCTGAAATCGCAACAAATTGACTAAAAATTGTGTGTTTTTTTGAAAACCGAAAGTCGGTCAACTTTGAACGCTTATATCTTCTAAACTAAAAATGTGATATTATTAAGGGTAGCATATTTGAAATCGTTGAAAAGTTTCCTATAACATGGGTTTATTCAAAACTTCATCGGCGCACATGAAAATTTTGATTTTTGCAACCTCGTTTGCTCTACGGGCGCCACTGTGCGACGCCGGTACTCGCCGTTCTCTTTAACAGAGCCAAATATTTTACGGAGAATTGTTCGCTCAAATACTCCCTGGTGTTTTCTATCCGCTTGCGATATGATCCAAGTTTCGGAGACATATCCCAGGACAGGTAAAACGAGAGGCTGGTATAACTGAACTTTTGTCTGTCGAGAGAGGGCTTTGTTCTTATACTGCTTGCTGAGCCTAAAGTATCATATATTTGGAAACACAATTCTCCTATTTATTTCCAGGCTGACGTTGTTTTCTTTGTTCAGGGCAGATCCAAGTTAGATAAATTCATCTACCTCTTGAAAATTAAATCGGTTGTCAACGTTCACGTGCGGACCAAGTCAAGAGGTTTCTCTAGTCGTTGACACCATAAATTTTGTCATGCGCTCATTAACAGCAAGACCACCCGTCGCTGATTCTTTTCCGATTCTTGAAATAACCTCTCGCAAATTTAGCGCAATGATGTCTATGTCGTCATATGGCTTTTCATGTCGATGATCTAGCTCATATTTACTGTAGCTTTTCTCACTATTATCTCCACTAAGATGTTGGACGACGGTGGTGCAATGGATAGTGTGCGCGGCTCTTGTAATTAAGAACTGGAGTTCGATCCCTGCTCAGACCATCTTACATTTCTTTCGACGACGGACACCTCATTTAATAATGCGACACTATCAAGTACTTAGCCATGACGAAGCTTCTCAAAATACCGACCGGAACCAGTGTAAAACTGTAGGTCCCAATCAGTGAGTTTAAAACTAGAAAGCGCACATCTCACTGATTGTGAGAAGCTCTTGTCAATCCCTTCATGGGATCTTATGGGACACCATTTTTTTTAAGATGTTGAAGAGATTGCACGAAAGTTTGTCGCGTTGCCTCAGTCCTCACTTGGTACAGAATGGTTCGATGAGGTCTTTCCCCACCTTCACTGCTGCTTTCGTGTAGGTCAGCGTCATTCTGCAGAGGCGGATAAGTTTTGCCGGAATCCCAAGTTCAGACATAAGCTACGTAAAATTTTCCCCGTATCGAAAACAGCTTTGTAATCGACGAAAAGACCGTATGTATCGATCTGCATTGCGTGGGTCTTTTCCAGGATGTGGCGTAGCGTGTATTTTTGGTCAGTCATGGACCTCCCTAGTCCAAAACCGAACTGAAAAGGTCCAATCAGGATTTCAACAATTGACTTTTGTCATTCACATAATACGCCCGACAAGACCTGATACGCGATGGATAAAAGACTGATACCGCGATAGTTGGAAAATACACACGGAACAACCTTTTGAATGCAGGACATAATATACTGAGACTCCAATCGTCAAACATAGATTCCCCCAGCCATTAATGCATGTGGGCTGGCAGTCCTTCGCCACCTGCCGTAAAAAGTTCAGTGGGTAGCACATCCACACCAGCGGCTTTGTTATTCTTAAGCCGGGAGATTGCAGTTATAATTTCACCTTGAATGGGGAGGAGCTAGAATCTACACTGCCTTCCACTACCATTACCTCCTGATCTTCAGTGGAGAAGTGATCTCTCCATATTTTGAGCACACACTGCTTCTCAGTCCACAGATTCCCATTCTCGTCCTTGTATGTGGGCGTCCTAATATTCGGCTCGTTATTCGATCTTCTTACCCTCTTCAAAAACTTTGGGGATTCACCATTCATCCTGCACAATTCCGGTTTTTGTGTTGCACTGTCTATGCTCTCTCGAGAGCAAGAACATAAAAGAGGGACAACGGGAGAGTCTATTCTGTAAGTGTATATATGAATTTTTGCATTATTCTCTCAGTCAGTGAGTCATAAATATTCCTGAACGTGCGTGTAAATTGCACATAAAGTGTTTCTTATTTTGGCTGATGTATTGCGTTTTAGTTTCATGTATTCAGTCGTCAATGCTTCATAAGGCTGAGGATATCAAAAGTGCTTGATCAGTGAAAAAAGAATAAAAGAAGTCTCGGACGGTTAAATGGTTTGTGATGTTACTTTGGTTTTTGTGTATGTGTTTCGCATATATGTATGTGTGCTACCAAAGTGAGAAACGATTTTGAGGAAAGAAACTGGAGAGGGCAACAACGTGAATCCCCTTTTCTGCCCGAGCCTCTATTGTAAAAATCGGAATGGCGGACCATTTGTGAAATATAATAAAAACAACACAAGTAATTAATCCACGCTTGGCTTGCATGAACTTGATTTGTATATAAATATCTTGTTTGTGTTCCACCGCATAGTGATAACCAACGCATAGTTGAAACCTTCTGAATACAAAAACGTAAGAGACAACAAAAAAAATTACAGCAGACAGTTGTCCGAGGCCTTCGGCCACGGACTGTCCCTGCAGGCTGTGTCAGAGACACGGCCATTAAGTTTAGCGTAGAATACGCCATCCGATAAGACAGAAAACATATATAACAATAAATTCATTTGCTTATATTATTTATCATTTATTGTTATATATGTTTTCTGTCTTATTCGATGGCGTATTCTACGTTAAACTTAATGGCCGTGTCTCTGACACAGCCTGCAGGGACAGTCCGTGGCCGAAGGCCTCGGAAAACTGTCTGCTGTAATTTTTATATTTACCAACGGCATTTGATTCAAGTCCGTTTAAAAAAAAATATTATGTTCAATTTTTTTAAACTTAATTTAATTTATGTATTTTAATTAATATTTTTATTGAAATAAGTTCTGCGAATGTTGAGAGGGCCGCCCTAATATTAAAAAAGGTTTACCTTATCGAGTCTTCGCATTAGCATTCGAGCGTTGTGTGAAAGCTTTACGCTTTAGAATTCAAAATTAATGTTACAACAGCTTTATTGAAGCTTTCGCAAAAAAGCTTTATTACGTTAGCTTACTGTTTGTTTCACTTTTTACTAGATACATGTTGCCAAGCAACATTAGCTTGCTGTTCGTTTCACTTTTTACTAGATACATGTTCCTAAGCAATGTTGAGGAACCAAAAACACTCAACCAAACACCACACATATGTTTGAGTGTATGTGTTTAAACAATTTTCATTTGAGAAATTAAAATACTAGAAATATATCAACCAATATGAAATGTATATCCAACGAAAGATAACATCTCAATTTACCTACAAAAAAAATTTAAAAAAAATGCATCTAGCCGTTTCCTCAAATTCAATGAAATAAAGATTACAACAATAAAAACCTGACACGACTCCTCATACCGTAAGGTAAGACGTATTCTACGTCAAAAACAAAAACTTAACTATGGGCAGACGATAGATTGTAAATAACAAAAATTATACGTTTAAATTGTACGATATTATGGATATTTCTAACATTGATCGGTAAAGCATTCCACAGACGTATTACACTAATAAAAAATTGACGCTCAGATAGAAGAGAATCATGCTTGAATTGAATATAAATTGTATTTCTAAGGGACTGGCTGAATTTTAATCGGCTGTACAGATAGTCAGGTTCACGGTATATTACCAGTTTGTGAAAAATATTAAACATCTAATTTTTAAAAAACCTTCGAATTCTACATTTAATACTTTTTTTTTGAAAACTAAGATATATGATCATATTTTCTTAGTCCGAAGACATACCTCTTAATGGCGATAAAAGTCGACTGTAATTTTCGCTTGCTCTGGGCATCACATCTTGCAAAAATTTCACAACCATACGTAAGAGTGGGAACTAAATATGTCCTTGCCAAAAGCATTCTTATATTTAAAGGCGTACAGTGTTGTGTCATCCATAAGGACCGTATCATTGCAAAAGTTTTCCCACAGACTGTATTAATGTGATCTGTCCAAGTGAGGCTGTCATTGAAAATAATTCCTAAACTCTTCACTCTTTGAACAACTTCAACTGGCTCTCCATTTATTAAAACACTGTGCGCTAGATCGGTTTGAACTTTACGTTTACGTATAAATAAACACTGTGATTTGGTAGGATTTAGCGTTAGACCATTTACTTTTGCCCATTTTGGCCCCTCAAAGTTTTTGAAATTGGGTGTGACCACCAAAAAAAGGTGTCATTAGTTTTCGGCAAACAGCTCCTTCAGTTTTGGTGATAGCCGTAAACTGTCTTCAGCAAAGTTGTAGCTGACAGTCTGCCGAAGCAAGGCGAAGAAGTAATATAAATTTTTGCAGACTTCCAAGATTCCGATGACGATGATGTCGAGCTTGACAATGATTACCATGATTGTTATGACGATAATTAAATTTTTGTTAAATTATTGGAATTAAATAATTGGAAAATCATCAAAAAAATTAAAAAAAAAGGTCAAAATAAAAAAAAACGTATATTGTTTTGAATATTTGCTTTATTAAGCGAACAAAAACACAAAAAAGTGATTTTTTTTGGAAATATGCACTTTTGGGGCCATTTTAGAGGTCGTGGAAGTGTTCAAATTGTAAAACCTTGTTTAGAAGAGTTGTTTGCTATTTCAAAAGCTTCATTTTTGTCGAAGAGAATATGAAAAAAAATCCGGTAGTTTAACAGTTATACTCGAAAAAGTAAAAAAATACGTTTTTCAACAAAGTTTTTTTAGAAAAACCGCCGGAAAACAAGATTTTTTTGAAAACCTTTGTAAAAAAAATTTCTTCGGCAGACTGTCAGCTACAACTTTGCTGAAGACAGTTTACGGCTATCACCAAAACTGAAGGAGCTGTTTGCCGAAAACTAAAGATACCTTTTTTTGGTGGCCACACCCAATTTCAAAAACTTTGAGGGGCCAAAAAAAAAAACGGCTAATAATCTAGCCAAACTAAACTAGGGTTTTACTCAGCTCTAGTACCGCTATCGAATCTGCATAGTGAGTACCTGGAGGTTTGCAAAAAGTTTCGATTTGTCGTAATATACAACTGCACATCATCAGCATACATTCTTACGTCACTGTATTTTACGACAGATGGAAGGTCATTGACATAAATAGAAAATAGGAGTGGTCCTAGTATGGAACCTTGAGGAACTCCCCTTTTGACTAATAGTCGACCTGATACAGTACCACAAATATCAACGTATTGTGATCTTCCACCAAGTTACGATTTCAAGAGACTTATTGAATAAGGTGAAAAATTCATAAGTTTTGCCAATTTCTGTAATAGAATTGTATGATCGACATTATCGAAAGCCTTGGAGTGGTCAAGAAGTACAAGTATAGCGACATGGCCTGAGTCAATCTTACTTCGTATGCCCTCTATAACATCAATTAAGGCTGTTACATAACTATGCTTGGCACGAAATCCTGATTGCTTGGTCGTAAGAAGATTATTGGAACTAATAAAATCTAAATATTTTGGTTATGCATAATACGTTCAAAAAATTTGGAAAGAAACGGAAGAAGAGCAATTGGTTTAGACTCAGTTTTCTTTTTCGGGATCGGAATAATTTTAGCTTGCTTCCGGAAAGTAGCTAGAACTTAAAATTGTATTAAAGATAAAAGTAATAAAAGGAAGAAGTTGTGGAAGTAGAATTTTAAGAAATCTGGGATGAATATTATCAACACCAATGGAATTCGAAGATATAAACATAAAACTCGAAACGACATCATCCTGCATAATGCCCTGAAAATTGAATAAACTTACACCACCATAGTCAGTTTGTGCGTTTCCATAATACGTGTGATCAGGTTGAGTCATAACAATATTAACTAATTGATAATTAAGATCGTTGGCATTAACGTTTTCGACATCTATAGATGGTTTCGCCTTTCCAATTCCAATTTCTCTGATGGTATTCCATGTTTTCTTAGTTCCAAGAGCATTACTGAATCTTTGGGCATAGAAATTTCTCTTAGTTTCCCTTATTTTCGCGTTTACAAGTTTACGAGCAGTACGATACTCTTCGTGCAGTATTGGCGTTCGAAATCGTTCCATCTGGAGTAAGCCATTTCCCTTTGGTCGATGAGATATTTTATATCGCTCGTGAACCATTCTCTATCTTTCGGGTTGTTAGCTTTCGTTTTCAGGAGCACTGTCAAGTCAAAAAGATAATTGATGTTATTCTCAAGCAATGCTAACTGATCATCTATTGACATCATGTGGTAAATAGTACTCCAATCGATTTTATGAAACTCCTCGCAAAGCAAATTAAAGTTAATATTTTTTTAAATCACGATATCTAACCTTCCTTTCCGTTACTTTTAACGAGAAGTCACAAACCATATATATTAGATCGTGTTTAGAGAAACAAGATGCAGATATTTGATCAAAGAAAATTTGGCGACATTCAGGTGCAACAAAAAATAAATCAATTAATGAGGAACTAGTAGCAGTGAAATGAGTCGGTGTACTTGTATTTACCGGGGACAATCCGAGTGCCGTCATGCAGTCAGTTAATCTCGTGTTTGTAAGGATGTTAGAGTTGAAATCCCCAGCTATTACAATTTTTGAAAAGGGCATTGAAATTTCATACACTTTTTCAATAAAGGGTTAGAAATTTATACTATTATTAGGTCTATAAACGCTACAGAATAAAAGTTTATCATCTTTATTAATTACTTCTATAAAAATATATTCTACCAAATCAATATTATCAGATCTACAATTAAATTTACATAATACACCGTCACGAACATAAACAGCAACACCGCCACCGAGAGTCATCCTATCTGCTCTAAAAAGTTTATAACCACGGAGTGCTAGGTTTGGGGGAAACACGCGAATGCTTCCACGTAAGAATATGGATGTTTTGATGAAGAACGCATATGTTTCCATGTAAAAGCATTCATGTTTGACTGTAAACATGATACTGTTTGCATATAAATACAAGTAAGTTTAGGACTTGCAAATATATGAATGTTTAAAGTGTGTTCCAAACATAGACATGGTTCCTGCAGAATATGTTTGGAAAAATATGTTACGTTAAAATATAATAGAAATCTCTGTCGAAAGGGGCTGCAGAACCAAAGAGACCTGATAGTGTGCAGAGATGTCAATGAACATCATCACAAGTTGGCAAACACGGTCATCAACGAAAGTGTTACTTATAGAATGTATTATGAGTAGCAACCTTATGATTTGTAATAGAGCTTACGAATAGAAATTGGCAAGAGGTGCTTAATGTTACACTTGTCTCTGACAGCATAGGACAAGAATATTTGAATGGAAAGTTTTGGGCGCTTATAGCTTTTCCGACCATTCGCAAATTAGTTTTCGAGTATTTGATGCGTCATAGTCCTCTCATTTCATGAAACATTAGGAAGGCAGACTGGGGCAATCTTAGAGATACTTTCGACAGATCTGTTAAAAATATACTAGAACTGAAGCTGCGAACTATCGGGGACATATAAACAACGATCAAGCGTGATAAATAAGTCCTAAATAGGTCCATACAGGCCACATGTCCCAAAATCAAACTAAGGAGGAAACAGCGGCCAGCTTGGTGGTCGCCACATCTGATTAAACTGAGGAAGTACTGTGGAAGGTTCTATAATAGAGCAAAGTCCACAAGCGCACAACAAGACTGGGATAGATATAAAGAAGAACTTTAGCAGTACAGGCGTGAATAAAGGAAAGCCAAAAATAAATCATGAATAGATTTCTGCAGCAATGTGGAAAGTTTATCCGAGGCCTCCGGGCTTAGGAAAATGTTGGCTGCAACACCTTGAACTATTGAGTACAGTAGGAACAATAATGATTCTTAGACAACCTTGTGTGAAGAATTACTGGTGGTGCTCCTGGCTACACGTTTCCCAGTTCTGAGGTTGAACTAGATACCTCAGTTAAAGATTCTGTAGAAGTACAGCCATCGGGTAGTGCTAGTGAAATTGTAACCGAGTCTTGTTTAGAAATAATTGCGCTATAAAAAGCTTGAAACCTTTCAATTATTTCTCTGGGTGTAAATACAAACCAAAACTTAAAGTCAATTATTGCAAAACAGGAACAGGCAGCTTTCTTCCGCCATATTCTTCTGTTTCTCGCGCATTCTCACAGAGTTACAGTTACTAGTCTGAACTTGCCATACATTAAAATATTACAATAAGTCGTTTGCGGTAAACGATTACTACGACACAAGTGCTGGTTAGTAATAAAGAAAAGGGTTCATGTAATCGAAAACCGTCATTCACACGCGAGAGATAAAAAGGAGCGAAACACAGAAAAAACTGAGACAAGAGGAAAGAAATTCCAAAACTGAAACTGGCACTGTGAACAGGATGGTTAGTGACCTAGAATGGTAAGACGCTGATGGTAAATGTTCTACCATGTGCACCCAGCACAAGAGTAACAAACTTCGATACGATAATCCGAAAGCTTGAGTTCAAATACTACTTTCGGTTTTTAAATTTGTCACTGATGGTGGGAATCTCAAATCTCTTAGTTTATAGAAACTAGCAATATTCTTCACGTTCAGGGTAACGTTGTTCGTTTTTCGGAAACGTTTCTTGAGTTTAGATTAACAATATATCATTTAGTATAAACGTTTTTCGGTTCTCGTAAAGAATTTACCAAAAAAAATAGCGATTTGTTTCCTTCAATGACCACTCGTTTGTAACAATTGCATTACCCGAATGAAGTCACTTTATCTGAGATTTTTGCTTGGCCGTAACGGAATTTTTCCTTCCATGTTGGTTCACGTGGTTGCTAAAGATACCATTTAGCAGCAACTAGTGTCTTGGGACACCGTTTGCATACCACATCACTCAGGACAGTCTAATGTAAAGTGTCTATATCCAGCCTGTTAATCGGAGATACCTCATTAGATCCCTTAGATCTATCTTGTGTATTTCAGTGAGGTGGTGTAGGAAGGGACGACCTATAGTCTTTACGCGTCTAATCATTAGAGCCGAACAACAGCAGAGGAGATGTTTCACCGCCTCCTCTTTGTCTGCGTCTTCGCAGGCACTGCAGTGGTCATTATACGGAAGATTCAGCTATCTGGTGTGATTATCGATTGGCCAGTGCCCGGTCAGCCCGCCTGTTAGCCTAGATATGTCTCCCCGATTATTGCTGATCAGGGAGTTAGTCCGGTGAATGTTATATTCTGGATATGTGTTTTTGCATATGCGGCACGTTTCCGTGATACCCCATCTGGCCCTTGGTCGTTCAAGGTAATGCAGGAAAATACCTCTTTTGACCGACTTGATATGGACTTCGGTGGAAAACGTTCCTGCCCTGATTAGATCGTCTGCCTTTTCATTCCCTAGGAGACCCTTGTGGCCTGGTATCCAAGTAAGAACAACATTGGCAATGGTATACTACTCTTCTGTTTCTTCGCAGGCACTGCAGTGGTCATTATATGGAAGACTCAGCCGACTTGCGTGATTACCGATTGGCCAGTGCCCGGTCAGCATGGCAATTAGCCATCATATGTTCCCCCGATTTTAGCTAATCAGGGAGTTAGTCCGGTGAATTGTACATTATTGCCGTGTGTTTCTGGATATGCGGCACGGTTTTCGTTCTATCCCATCTGGCGTTCAAGGAAGTGCAGGAGAAGACCTCTTTTGACCAACCCTGTAAGCTTTGCGATTGACACCATATGGAGTTCGTTGAAAAATTTTCCTGCCCTGGTGAGATCGTCTGCCTTTTCGTTCCCTAGGAGACCCTTGTGGCCTGGTATCCAAGTAAGAACCACATTGGCCCCAGTCGACCTAGCTCGACAAGTTTTTCTCTATATTCACTAACGACTTTAGATTCAGTGTTGTTGGATCTAAGTGATAGGAGAGCCGCCTGGCTATCTACAAATATTCCAATGCGCTCTGTTCTCCGTTGTAGCATAAGTTCGGCGCAGGCTTCCTTGATGGCCAGTACCTCCGCTTGGAAAAAGTTGCACTAGTCTGGGAGTTTGAATTGTTCTGCTGCTTGATATTAGAGGCTTGCCTCTTCGGAGAAGACACCCGAGCCGGTTCCACGTTCCATTTTGGATCCGTCCGCAAATTCTTTGGTGTTAATACCTGTCAATGGTTCAATTTTACAGCACTCCATTCTTCTAGGAAAACTCGAATAGGTTATCGAACGTCAATGAGGTGATGCGGTAATCGGGGGTTATATTCAGTTGTCTTGGGATCTTCTGTAGTATTCTCGCATATCCATTTTCGTTGCTCTTCCAGATTCCAAGAGCATTTAAACGGGTAGCACTCCAAACCGCACTAGTTGTTATGTGAAGGTCAACAGCACGCTGAAAAATTTGTCGTTTGTTGATGTTTGGATGAAAAAACATAACGTGTTTGTAGCTTGTGGCAAATATAGTATGCTTGTGTCTAAACACATTGTGTTTGCTATTCAATATAACATGTTGGGAGCACAATGATTAATAGGTTATAACATATGCATTTGTGACTCAAACGTGGTTTTGTTTGTTGAAAATTGCTGAAAACACTGCTGTCTGTCACCATAAAGAAACAGAGGCGAGATTTCCGATATTTTTCAGCAAGTGGTATAATATGACGCATTGCATTAAGGGCTTCAGCTGGGCATGTCCTCATTGCCCCAGTCATGCTGATGCAAACTGGTGTCTGTACTCTATACAACAGTTTCATGGTGGATGTGTTCCACGCGAGAGGCCACGATAGCATTGCTCCATAGGAGAGTATAGGTTGGATTATACTAGTTTAAATTCCTAACATTTTCCGACAAGCGTAGTACGCAATGGTTGCTTCTGTGCGCGGTGCTCTATGTTACGCTTCCAGGATAGTTTAGGGTCTAGAATCACGCCCAAGTACTTTAGCGTGAGTTGATAGTTTAATCTCTATTCCACTTACACGAGGAGGATTAAACTTTGGTATCCTGGTCTTCGTGGTAAAAAGAATGACCTCGGTTTTCCCCGGATTCACTCCAAGACACCATTCATGATTTCGCTCAACACAGATGGGAACAATTCCTTCTATGTATGAGCTGAGAAATTCGAATTAAGGTGGGGTGGGGTTAACCCTCACCCGAAATCACCGGCTCTCTGCTGAAATGTACTTGACTTAAATTCTTCACAAAATTCCACATGTGTGTGCAACCATGTGTACCTACACAATCTAATATCAAGCAGCAGAACAATTTAATTTTATTTACATTCAAATTGGAACAACCAAACTGGAATATGAAACCAAACCTCTGGCTGCAGCTGCAATAACAAGCTTATTTCTGTGCTGCCTTCCGTTTTGGTAAAAAGTCAATAAAACTATTTCATTTTGAAATGTCAACATTTTTTTAGTTAAAGCCATAACGTTCTGCTGTCGGAATTAACATTAAAGCATAAAAATTGTAAAATGCACCAAATATGTTAGACGAAGTTTTGTGATTTGAATGTTTCATTAAACACAAAACGAACAAAAATTAAAATATAAAACAAACACAATAACAAAGCAGAAAAAGGGCAATAACAAGGCTTTTTAGTTTAAGCCATTATTAAGAGGCTACAACTAACAAACAATCACTCTCAACACACACAAACAATTAAATGTATATGCATAACTGGGTGAAAGAGAGAAATTATAGCCAACAAATCTTAATTGCATCCTTTATGACTTTCTAGGAATTTTTTCCGGCGCATTGCAGTGTGTTGACGGTGGCACTTGCTGTGTGTGTGACAATTGTTGTGGCAGTTTTGTGCTTTTGTTGCACGTATTATGTGGCAATGTCACCACGTCAGACACACTGGAAACAACAATCCTCTCACAATTTATAATTACGAGTATATTGTAAATAAATTCCAACACGCACACACACACACCCATATTCTTGAACACATATCCTTAGAAATGAATGACTGACACAGGTGTGTATTGCTACATTCTCTTCTCGACCCATCAGTGAGATAACAAACTGTAATGTTGCCGTAGTAATTTGACTGTCGTTGTCAACTTTCCTATTTGAACAGCCATAGAGGACTTATCACAATTTCTCTTTTATTTCCGGTTTCCCAGTTGGGCCGAGAGTACCTGACATCATTAATATTATATTGTCTTCAGGCAAAAACGGTAATCAAGATAAGAAGAAGAATGAAATAAACAAACACGAAATCAAATTCATGTCCATACTGTTTATATCTGGGTATTAAATACATGATGGCTTAAATAATTAAAAGGACTTCGAAGTGATGTTCCTAGCTGGGGCACAGCTGAACCTATTTTATCATTCACCTTAAGCTGTCATAAAATAGTCGGCAATTCTTCGGGGGAAAGAGCTAAAAATACAACAGACAACAAAACGTCAATTAGTGACGCTTTAAAGTAGACAGTATCGGACGTAGAGCCGTTATGAAGAGCTAATGAGAAGACTCACAAACTTCGAAACGATCATCCAGCAATGTGAGTTTAAATCCTACTTGAGAGTGTTCACATTTTTTCACTGATTAAAGAAAAATCTAAACTTTCAGCCCATAAGACATAAAATTGTTTAATAAAAGTCAGCTCAGCACCGTAATTATGTAACGTAATTTACCGATAAAAATCGGTAGTTAATTTGACACAATTCGAACATTTAGTAGTGAAATTATATGAATTTTTACAACTTAACTACCGAATTTTATCGTTAAGAAGTTACAGAATTCCAGCGCAAGTCAAATCATACATACACTCACAGAAAAATTCGGTTGAGGCAGTCGAATTAGCCGTAACCGAATTCTGAGGTTGTCAAACCTCACTAGTGTGATCACCACAGCCGAATCGTAGGTTATCTCAACCGCAATAGAGGTTGTCACAACCAAATTATATGTTGTCCGAACCGCATTAGAGGTTGTCACAGGTGAATTATAGATTGTTACAACCGAGTTAGAGGTTGTCACAATCGAATTTAAGATAAATTCAACCCTGAATTTAGATAGTGTCACAACTGAATTTTGAAATTGTTATCCATTAATTTAATAAAATAAACAAAAAATACCATGAGTTATCGGAGGACACCCGGTTGGAACGAAGTTCCTGTCGCTATATATTATCTACTCGTACTAGTTAGTTCCAACACTCCTAACGCCCCCTTTGCAAAATGCGATAATTTAAATGGATCTTTAAGAGAAGATACTTTTTGTAAAATTATAAACTGTTTTTAGAAAAATTTTTGATTTTTATAGAATGAATTTTATTTTTTAAAAAAAGTATATAAAAGGACCTGATCATTTTTGTAAGAATATGTATTATATTTTCCCGACAAGGTCATTTTTTAAAGAGAGTTACTTCTTTTATTAATAGCTAATGTTTTTTTAGAAAAAATTACTATTTTTAAGAAGAAGTACTTTCTGTAAGAAAAAGCCATTAGAGTATGAATTTTTTAACGTAGAATACGTTATACGGTAAGGTAGGGGTGTTGATCTGGAGCACAAAATTTTGAGAAAATGTTTGTCAACTTTCACCCACTTTTACTTAAATATTAAAACATATTTTAGCAATTCTTATATGTTACTCAGTTTTGGTAATATGTTTTGTTTCGAATTACATTAAAAAAATTATATGTCTATATATAAAAGTTTTATGTAGTTAAGGAAATAAATATTTAAGAGCATGATATTTTAGACTTTTTTTGTACATGCCGCTGTTGTTGTTGGTTTGTAAATGCCGCTGTTGTTTTTGTTGTTGTTGTGAAATCAAATTATTTTGGCTTTGCTGTGCATTGTTTATTTATCGAGCAGCGTGTAAATGTGTGTGTGTGTACATTTCGTTTTGTTGGTTCGGACGGTTATTAGTTCGTTTGGAGGGGAACATAAAATGAAGGGAGGGGAGCGTGGACACTTGTGTGTGCTTGAAAGTTTACAGATCTTTGCTGTCGTTTGTTTACTTCTGCGAGCAGCGTGTAAATGTGTGTGTATGTACATTAATACAAAGGATTGGCGATGTATACGCTCACTATATCAATGGCGTTTTTCCTAAACACATTTCTGTGAATACATTGGGAAGTAGTTGGAAAGCAGCTAATCTATTGTGCTGCCATATCATAAAAAGTATTGATGTATGTAGCTGTACTTCAAATGAAGATCATTTATCAAAAATTATATTTAATTCATATATTTTAATTGCAAAATGACTAACGTATTCTACGTCTGACCTATGCGCCCGTGTTATCTATCTAACACAGGCTTGATTTTTTTTTTTTACAACAAGTATTTTTTAAGAACAGGTTGGTTGGTTGGTTGGTTGAAAAGGCTGCAAGAGAACGCGCTGTCTAGCACACTTAGGCTAAAGCAGCCCATTGTGATACCTGCAGTTTCCTCCATAGCAACTATTGACTAGTCGTCCCGCCAATTGGCCCTTTCAATAAATTTGTCTATAAGACCTACAGGAATATCCTATAGGGCCACGGTGCTAACTAGATGTGTTCCGAATATCCTACTTCTCAGTCCTGCCAGAGCAGGGCAATCCAAGAGAAGGTGTTTCGTCGTTTCCTCGTCCTCTTCCATGCAGCATCTACAGAGAGTGGAGTTTCTATGTCGCAATCTTAGGGCGTGATTTCCTACAAGACAATGTCCCGTAAGTGTTCCTATTATTGTGAATAACCTGCCTCTCGGCAAGTTAAGTTGTTGCCTAGTCCTCTTCCTGTCCACCTGTGGCCAGAGGACGCTGGCGTGTTTGCAAGTTGAAGTAAGTCTCCACTTGTCCTTGAACATATTATCGGCCCACTGCCTGATATGCAAACGGCAGGTAGAGATTGACATACTAACACCTTCTTTTGCCGGAAGAACCTGTGCGGTAGTACCCTGTCTAGCTAACGCATCCGCCATGCAATTGCCCGGAATGTCGCTGTGTCCCGGTACCCAGATGAGCCTGATGTCAAAATACTCTGCCATCTTTCACCGTCAGGAACGTAGCAAACATGGCTTCCAGGGATTTTATGTCAGCCTGGCTGTGTGTGTACATACATATTGTAGCGGCTGCCGATTCGGCCATGATATCAGGAGTACAGCTGTTCAGGATAGCACTAAGTGCAGTACCAGACGTCGTGCCCATTGCCCCACTAACGCTTATCAGTGCTGATCTTTGAATTTTCGTCAAGGAATTAAGAATATATTTCATTTGGAGGGACCTCCACCAAACTACGGTGCCATAGAGAAGTATTGGTCTGACTATTGCCGTATAAATCCACATGGTTATCTTAGGAGACAGTCCCCAGCGCTTTCCTATCGCCCCTTTACAACAGTAAAGAGCAACAGACGCCTTTTTCACCCTCTCCACCACATTCGGTTTCCAAGACAGTTTTCTGTCGAGAATTATTCCCAGGTACTTGACCTTTTCCGTCAACTGTAATTGGACCCCATTTACTGACAGCAGTTCAAATGCGGGTACTTTACTTTTTAAAGACATTCACTCTTTTTAGGAATAGATTATTTTTTAAAAAAAAAATTACTTATTTTCAGAAAGGATACTTATCACATGAAAATAAAAGGTATTAATTTATTTTTAAGAAAAGGTACTTTTAAGAAAAAATTTTTTGTAAGAATGGGTATTTTTTTTAATAGGAGGTATTTTTTTTTTTTTTCAGAAAAGGTTTTTCTTTTAAGAAATGGGAATTTTTTTAGAATTGGTCCTTTTTTGAAGACTAGGTACATTTTTAAGAGTATGTACTTATCACAAGAAAAGTTACTGCGTTTAACAAAAAAAGGTACACTTTAAAGAAAATTTAGTTTTTTTAAGAAAAAGCAATTTGTTGTAAGAAAATGTAATTTTTTTTAGAAAGCACGAAAAGCAGTATTGCACATAGCATATACATATATGTTTGCAAGCATTGTTTTCATGAATTGAAGCTCTGCCGCCTTGTTGTTTCTTTATTGTCTGTAACATTTTTGTTTGTAGCAGTTTTCAACCAACAAACCCACATTTGTGTCACAAAAACAGATATTATAACGTAATAGTCATTGCGTCTCAAACATGTAACACAATGTATTTGACTACAAGTATATTATATTTTCGACAAGCTACAACCACGTTATATTTGCATCCAAACATCAAAAAGGGCAAATTTTTCAGCGGTTTCCAAACATATATGTTACAGGGGCCATTATTTTCCAGCGTATGTACACATTAAAAAATCTATCGTTTCCTGTTTTTTTGGGTGCAAATATAACATGTGTTTGGAGCTTGTCACAAATATAATATACTCGTGACCAAACATGTAATGTTTTTTTTTATTCAATACTACATGTTTGAGACACAATGATTAACATGTTATAATGTATGTGCTTACGACCCAAATATATCTGTGTTTGTGATACAACTACAGCCATGTTTGTGATACAACTACAGCTGTGTTTGTTGCATTGTTTACGCTCTGTCGAGAGCAAGATAATAAAAGAGGGGCAACGAGAGAGTGTATCTTATAAGTGTATCTGTATTTTTGTATTATCCCAGCAAGCCATATGAGTCGGAAAAGAGTATTTTCTGACTCCTTTTGCGGAGCTTTCACGCTTTTTATGAGCCCACAAAACAATCATTTTTGCTCCGAAAACCTTCAGAAAAGTGGGTATTTTCCTGCGAAAATGGTCGGTCAGAAAGAGCTCTAAATTTATGTCAGAAAAGAGTCTTTTGTGATGGTTTTTGGGCTCTGAAAGAGCTCTTAATTTATGTCAGAAAAGAGTCTTTTATGATGGTTTTTGGGCTCTGAAAGAGCTCTTAATTTATGTCAGAAAAGAGTCTTTTATGGGATTTTTTGGGACTTTGAAAGAGCTTTTAATTTATATCATAAAGAGTCTTTTATGATGGTTTTTGAGGTTTATGTGTTTTATTTTTTTTTTTTCAAATTCTTATAATTTTATTTCACAAATTCTACTACCTTGACCTTACTCAACGAAATCACACTCCGTACTGAAGCACACATTGCTTTTGGTGCCTGCTTCGCTTCGTGCGACGACAACAAAGCGAGCAAAGCGCAAATAACAGCACAACAACGTTTTGGTACACACATAATTAAGAGGAATTTCGAAGTCATAGCGCGTTCCGTCTCAGAATAGGAACATGAAAACTTTACCTTCACTCCGAAAATTTAATAGGTCACTTTTCTGACTCCTTTTTAGGAGCGCTCCGAAAATGCACTTTAGTAGAACTCTTTTCTGACTCCTCTTTAGAAGCGCTCCGTAAATGTTTTGTGCTTCTTATTTTGGCTGATGTATTGTATTTTAGGTGCATGGATTCAATCGTCAATGGTTCGTCCGACAGAGGATATCCAAAGTGCTTGATAAGTAAAAAAATAATAAACAAACACTCGGTCCTTTAAATGGTTTGTATGTTTTTCGTATATATGTATGTGTGCTACCAAAGTGAGAAACGATTTTGAGGAAATAAACTGGAAAGGGCAACAACTTGAAGCCCTTTTATTGCGAAAATCGGAACAGCGGCAATTTGTGAAATATAATAAAAAAAAAACAAATAATAAATCCACGCTTGGCTTACATGAACTAGATTTGTATATTTGTAATTTGTGTAGCAACGCATAGTGATAACCAACGCATTGCTGAAACCTTACGATAACAAAAACGTGAGAGACAGCAAAAAAAGGAGAAGCAAAAGAGTAGCAGATTCTCATTTCTCATCAAATAATGCATTCTATGCAAGCAAATTGCGAGCGTACATTTTCTTTACATAACGTTTAAGTGCCAGTAAGATAAAGAACCGCTCGAAGTAATGAAAATATTGCTACTGTTTAGGCAAATGTTTCTGAAGACCGCAATTTATCGATTCCAGGACGTTGTCAACAATTGGGACTATCTCAAGCACAACCAAGCGGATTTTTATGGCCGAAATTGGAAGAGGTTGATCTTGACAACATCTGATAACAACAATACTGGGGTACGTGCCAGACAGCACGTGCAACAACCGAATTACTGCGGAAAAATTTTAGCGATTCGATTATTTCAAAAAATTGTGGCATTAAATGACCTCCAAGAAGTTGCGATTTAACAACATTAGACTATTTCGTATGGGGTTATTTGAAGTCATTGGTCTTTAGCAATAAACCAGACTCTCTTCACGCTTTACAAATCAATATTGAATGGGCTCTTCATGGCATACGACTTGATTTAGTGGAGAAAGTGCTCGAAAATTTGGTTCATCGAATTCGTTTCTGCAAAAGAAGACGTAGAGGCCATTTGAAAGACGTTGTCTTCAGAAATTAATTGTATCGATTATATTTCTCACTATATAAAAAAACATTTGAATTTCCTTAGCAATTAGTGTGTTTTTTTCCAAGAAATCTTATCACTCAAATTGGAAAACCCTTAATAAGTACATTGAAATCAATGGATGAATCGTTTCTCAATATTATTATGTTTGGGAGGAAATGTCCATCTGTTTCCACGTAAGTATACGGAAGATTGGGGGAACACGCCAATGCTTCCACGTAAGTATTTGGATGTTTGGGATGAAGAACGCACATTTACAACACTGAAAATATTTACTACGTCAAACAATATTGAATTTTGGCCAATGGGAATATGTTCTGAACTACTGTGAAGCGGCGGCGGCACTCTGTCCTAAATCGCTATATTAACGTTAATTAAGATTTCGAACACAAATGTAACAATACGATTGTCTCTACGCCGATCAAAAAGCTATCGACGTGTAAATTTCAGCCGATCTAAGCCAATGAAAAGGACGTAACGGCGTCGTATTTCGAGCCGTGCGCACCGATACTATCGCCGGCAGCGAAACTTTAAAAAAAATCACATGAGGTGTCAGGTTACACCAGGTAGGAACGAAGTTCCTTTCGCTATATATTATGTTCTAGTTGGATCCAATACGTCTAAGGCGCCCGTTGAAAGATGCGATAATTTAAATGGATTTTTAAGAAAGATACTTTTTGTAAAATGATAAACTTTTTTTAAGAAAAATTTTTTTTTAAGAAAGAAAAGGTCCTTTTTACAGAGGGGTACTTGTTTTATCAAAAGCTAGTGTTTTTTTTAAAGAAAAAGTACTATTTTCAAGAAGAAGTTCTTTCTGTATGAGAAAAAGTCATAAGAGTATGCATTTTTTACAAGAAAGTACTTTTTTAAGGCCAGGTACTTTTTGAAGAAGTGGTACTCTTTTTAGGAAGAGGTAGCTTTTTTAAGAAAATATACTTATTTCCAGTAAGGCTACTTATCTCAAGAAAAGGAAACGAAAAGAAAAGAAAAGAAAAGAAAAGAAAAGAAAAGAAAAGAAAAGAAAAGAAAAGAAAAGAAAAGAAAAGAAAAGAAAAGAAAAGAAAAGAAAAGAAAAGAAAAGAAAAGAAAAGAAAAGAAAAGAAAAGAAAAGAAAAGAAAAGAAAAGAAAAGAAAAGAAAAGAAAAGAAGAGAAAAAAAATCAATGAGTGTTCGAACTCTATCTTAACACCTTTTTGCTACACGGTACCTGTTCGATTTCTATGAACACATTAGTAAATGTTACATTGGAAAATAAAAATAATAGTTTTTTTGTATACACCGGGCAATACTGAACATCAAATGACTCGCTTTGTTTGGCCATAGCAACAACAACGAAACAACCAAACACACAACATCACACATACTTTGTCCAAAGTAGCTGACGTATACGTGTGTCACATAACCACATGTTTGCCATATCAACAGCAACGAAACAGCCAAACACACAACATCACACATACTTTGTACGAAGTAGCTGACGTATTAGTGTGTCACCATAACGTCGACTGCGCAAGCCAAATGAAATTTTGCGTGGCTATGCTTTATATCTCCGTTCAACAGCAGCAACAGACACGTGTACATACATACATTACTATGTTAATACATACGCTATAGACACAATTTCGTTTGCCTCACCCCTGCCACACCACTCTTTCATTGCTCTCTTGCTCGCTCATTTTTGTTTAACACGTCATTATTCCCTTTCGCAGTCGCAGAAAATCTGGTTTCAGCAGCAGCATAAAATCTGGATTTAGCAGCAGCATAAAATCTGGTTTTAGCAGCAGAAAAAAATCTGACTTTGATAGATTTAGTCCCTATACACCGCTATAGATGTTAACACATCAAAAAAATTAAAGAAAAGAAAAGAAAAGAAAAGAAAAGAAAAGAAAAGAAAAGAAAAGAAAAGAAAAGAAAAGAAAAGAAAAGAAAAGAAAAGAAAAGAAAAGAAAAGAAAAGAAAAGAAAAGAAAAAAAGAGAAGAGAAGAGATAAAAGAAAAGAAAAGAAAAGAAAATAAAAGAAAATAAAAGAAAAGAAAAGAAAAGAAAAGAAAAGAAAAGAAAAGAAAAGAAAAGAAAAGAAAAGAAAAGAAAAGAAAAGAAAAGAAAAGAAAAGAAAAGAAAGGAAAAGAAAAGAAAAGAAAAGAAAAGAAAAGAAAAGAAAAGAAAAGAAAAGAAAAGAAAAGAAAAGAAAAGAAAAGAAAAGAAAAGAAAAGAAAAGAAAAGAAAAGAAAAGAAAAGAAAAGAAAAGAAAAGAAAAGAAAAGAAAAGAAAAGAAAAGGTATTGGAACGAAGTTCCTTATCGCACGTTGTGGGATGGGGGCTAAATGAAATAATTCTAAACAACATTATTATCAACTATACTGGGTACTTTTGGATTGTTTTTTTTTAAAGGGAAGTTTAAGTAAAGTAAAGTAAGTAAGTAAGTAAATTTTCTCAAAAAAAATACCTATTCATATTCGTGAACAAAGCACTTTTACTTAACAAAATACCTTATCTTACAGAAGTACCTTTGCTTAAAAAAGTAAATTTTCATACAAAAAGTACCTGTTCTTAAAAAATGTTATTTTTTAAATAAGTACCTTTACTTAAAAAAGTACATTATCTTACCAAAAATGGCCTTTTCTTATAAAAAACTGCCTTTTCTTTAAAGAGTACCTTTTTTGTAAAACAAAATAACTTTTCCTGAAATAAGTACGAACTCCTAAAATTGTACTTGTTCTTTCGTAAAAAAGCTTTTATTCAAAAAAATATATACCTTCTCTTACAACAGAATATCTTTTCGTACAAAAATTCCTTTTCTTAAAAGTACCCTTTCTTAAAACTAAAATAATACCTTTTCTTTTCTTTTCTTGAGATAACATCAGTAAATTTTCTTAAAAAAAATAATCTTTTCCTAAAAAGAGTACCACTTCTTTAAAAAGTACCTGTTCTTAAAAAAATTATTTCTTTGATAAAAAATAACACTCTTAGGCTTTTTCTAATATAAAAACATTAGCTTTTAATAAAAGAAGTACCTCTCATCAAAGAGAGGACCTTTTCGGGGAAATATAATACATATTTAAGAGAAGGTATTTTTTTAAGAAAAGGTTTTTTTAAGAAATGGGAATTACTTTTAGAATTGGTCTTTTTTCAAGAATAGGTAAATTTTTAAGAGTAGGCACTTATCTCAAGAAAAGTTATTTTGTTTCACAAAAAAGCCACTCCTTATAGAAAAAGTTGTTTTTTAAGAAACGGCAATTTGTTGTAAGAAAATTTACTTTTTTAAAGAAAAGGTACTTATTTTAAAAAAGTACGTTTTTAAGAAAAGGTACTTATTGTAAGAAGGTTCTTCTTTAAAATAAGGAATTTTTGTTAAGAAAAGGTATTGAATAGGTATTTTTTTTTTGAGAAAATTTAATTTTTTAAGAAAAGGCACTTATTTAAGAAAATTATCTTCTTTTAAACTACTTTCACTTTGTATTTTCTAAACTTACTTTTTATTGGGTTTAATACTATACTAATTATACAGGGTGTTTCAAAAGTGACCACCCTATTGGAAGATGCTCTTTTTTTCAAATGGCCGCCAATGTGAAATCTGTTTTGACATTTGTGGACTAGACAGATGTAGAATACAAGTAACCAAGCCATGGAGTGATACACTCCCCAAAAACGCGGAATAATCGTGTCTATTTTTTTTTGCGTAACAATTCGTCTGTGGTGTTGGCGCAGCGGGAATACCGTCGCCAATTCCCCAGCCGTCCGACACCGACTGCGCAAACCCTACGTCGTTTGGCCACTAACCTTGAATAGTATGGGACCACACGAGACGTTGCCAGGAGTGGCCGGCCCTAGAGCGCCCGTTCTGTCGAGAATATCGCCGCTGTTGCCGAGGATGTCGAACTGTCGTCGGAAACATCGTCCCTATGGCGAATTTTGGTCAAAGACCTGCGCATGTTCCCATACGAAGTCCAGTCCGTGCATCAGCTGCTGCCTGTCGACCGCCAAACGCGTTTAACATACGCCCAAACCATCCTCAATCTCGTGGACGAAGTGGACGATTTTTCCACCAAAATCATAATGAGCTACGTGACCAAGCAAAACTATCGCTTCTGGGGCACCGAAAATCCACTAGTGATGCACGAGGAGCTATCACATCCGCTCAAAGTGACTGCATGGTGCGCTGTTCACGCTGGAGGAGTCACCGGCCCATTTTTTTGAGAACGCCGCTGGTCAAACAACAACAAAGTACGGTGCGCGCTATAGGGCCATGTTAACCGAGTTTTTTCTGCCGCAATTCGACGAATTAGTACTGGAGGACATGCGGTTCCAACAGGACGGAGCAACGGCACACACTGCGCGAGCCACAACCGATGTTCTGAAGGCGGCGTTCCCGGATCGCCTCATCTCTCGTTTTGGCGATTTGCACTGGCCCGCAAGATCGCCCGATTTAACCATTCCAGATATTTTTTGTGGGGGTTTTTGAAGTCCCGTGTTTATGTGAACAAGCCCGATACCCTGGAAGCCCTCAAGGTCAACATTCGACACGAGTGCGAGAGTCTGTCGCCCGAAGTTCTCGCCGAAGTGATGGAAAATGCCATAAAACGAGTCCGTATGGTAATCAATTGTGACGGCGCCCATTGAACCGATATCATCTTCTCAACTTGACCAATAAAATTCTAAAGGTTCAGATAAATATAATCAAAAAACAGAATCGAAGTTTTTCATTTAGTAAAAAATGAGAGCCAAACAACATCGGATGACTTCTTTTGAAACACCTTGTATATACTAAATATTGGTTATAGGCTCCACGTAGAAAACTTCCCATTAAACAAGAAATTTCCCACCATGTTAGTCTAGACACAAACCCAAGCAAAAATACCAAATATAGTTGATAAAACTGGGTTGTAGCAAATAGTGTTAAGAAAAAGTTGTTTAATTTTTTCATTTAGTCCCCATCCCGCAGCGTGTGATAAAATCGTGGACGGCTCCACTCTCTGCTCCTCACAAGCAGTGAGCTGTTTCTCAATCACTGGGTGGGACTGAGTTTACGCTTGAGCTCCTTTTTATGCACCAACGACCAGTAATATTGGTTTAAAAAATCCGAAGTACAAAATACTACTATTTTACATCGACGTGATTAAGTTGATGTTATCACTTGATTACCTGAAACCCAGTGGAATTACCAAGAAACGCAGCTTATGGTTATGGCTTCCTCGCAGGTAGAAACCAAACATAATTCCAAAATAATCCTAATTCCACCTTCACTACGCTCATTTACATACATAATGACTTCGAAGACATCTTTGTCCTCTCAAGTTGTTGTATCCTTTTGACTCCTGTTAAATATTCTCAATCGTTACTCCAAAATTTATGCGAAATCTGCCCAACCGTATGTAAATTGTAATCGTTGTTTGGGCTGATTTCCTTTACATGCAAGTACCCGAAAAGTCACATTTACCCGACGACATTGACTGTAATCACGGGCTAGTAATCTCCGCCTAGTCACCACCACTAATAAATTTCCAGTCACATGATGGTTACATTAGTGGGGAATTGAACAGGTTTAACAACAAACAGTTTACAAACATAAGGGGAAGTAAATTGCCAGGGAGTCTCTAATTATAGGAGGAGTGTTGCCAAAGGATATCAACAGCTAATATTTACGCAGGGAGTATTTATAGAATTTGCTTCAGTGGATATTGAAAGTTTGGAGGATTTATAGGGGAAAAACAGTTTTTTTGATCATCAATTTTAAACCATTTATTAGTGGGTTACAAAGTTTTTGAATTATTTATTATATGTACATGTGTGCGTGTGCGTGTCCTTAAGAATTCAGATATTTTATACAATTTCGAACCTATAATGGGAAAGGACGAAGAAAAGTTATAAGAAGATCCTTTAAAGAACTTCCCACTAGTGAGTGTGTTTGTTTGCTTTTTTTTTGCCGCCCTGTTGTTATTTATCCTTCGAACCATATGCTGTATGTATATTGTATGTATATTACATTTAAGGACATGTATGCATAAAACATACAGACATATTTATTTGTGTATTTGTGTGTGCAACTTGTGACTTTTTTTTGGTAAAGCACACATGGCTTTCGCCTTCATTGTTGTTTATTAAGTTTATTTAAGTTTAAGCAGTGAAAATCTGTTGCGAAACCTCGCATAATATGGTTATGCCTATCCTCTTCGTGCATTCTTTACTCGCTTCCTTACCGTCATCGCAAGGACATGGAGCATATATACACTTGGGTTACCAGCAATTACACTAGAATGCTTTATTGCACAGTAAAGCAGACAGTGGTACAAAGGTAAGTGTGTGCGACTCGTGGACATGAGAACGTGGGTGCGGACCACGTTCAGTTCGATGACATTTTCTCTGATGGCGGCCACTTCCGTTAGTGATGGCGACACTATCGAGTAATTAGCCATGAACAAGTTTCGTACAAACACCCATCGGAACCGGTGTAAAATTTTAGGTCCCAATCAGCGAGTGTAGGCTAGAAGTCGGCAAATATTTTTTTTTTTAAGCAGGAGTCCAGAATAATATCAGACGTCATATTTAGTCAGAAATCCATTGTTCTGTATTTCGGAATCGCTGTAGAATTTGTTCGGAGTCGTCTCAGATTAGAAAACGTTCATATTATGTTGCTCCTTCATGGGACGAAATCGGAAAATATTTTTCTATTTAAGCAGGAGTCTGGAAAAATATCAGACGTCATATTTAGTCAGAAATCCATTTGTCAGTATTTCGGTATGGCTGTAGAATTCGGCCGGAGTCGTGTCAAACTAGAAAAAGTGCATCTTATTTTGTTGAAGTGGAATGCCATGTTGAATTACAAAGGGTGGGTCTGTTCGCTTTGGGTTAATTTCAGTAAGATTGCACTTTTTAAATTTAGTGTAACCTTTTTCCTGTGCAAGTGGCAACCCTGAAATTTGGCAACTGTCCAATATCTTTCTCTCGATTATCAAAAATGAAGCGTTTTACGAAAGAACAACGTGTTATAATTGTGAAAACTTATTACAAAAATTTTGAAAGTTATGCTGAGACAGCTCGCAAACTTCGAAGAATTTTCAGTCGACAAAGTGCACCTAATGTGTCAACCATTCGAAGAGTGGTCAACAAATTTGAAGAAACTAGGTTGGTTATGGAAAGCACCTGTCCCTAATTTTATTGACTATTTTACAACCTAATGAGTTCAGATGTCTTAAACAAATTAATTAAACAAACAAATTAAACAAATTTCAATATATTCCTCCAACTGGCTCTATCCCTCGCCTTTTCTCGCCAGTTGGTAACACCAAGGCTACGGAGGGATTCTTCTCTCTGGACTTTTCAGCGGAGTCTTGGTCGTCCTCCTTTCCTCCTTTTTTTTTTTTTTTTGACAAAAAAAACTCCACCTTCATGCGTACAAAATTCAGCTAACCCTGGAGCTCAAACCAGCAGACCATGGAAAGCGCCGGCAATTCGTTCAATGGGTAATGGACCAAAGTGAAGGCAATGCCAAATTTTCACAAAAAATAAATCATCTTCTCCAATGAAGTGCGTTTCCGTCTGAATGGCTTCGTGAATACCCAAAATTGTCGAATTTCGGGCTCAGAAAATCCTTATGAAATCCATGAGAAACAAATGCACCCACAACGAGGAACTCCCTGGAGCGGATATTGGTCAAGCGGCGTGAATGGGCATTAGTTTTTTTGAGGATGATGCCGAAATAACAGGGACTGTGAACGGCATTCGTTACAGAAACAAGATAACGGATTTCATATGGCCTCAACTGCACGCCATGAATCTGGACGACATGTGGTTTCAGCAAGACGACGCCACCTGCCACACCGCGCATCAATCAATCGATTTATTGCAGCAACGATTTCCAGAACAAATTATCTCAAGAAATTCGAATAAATCAGATATAATTCCTGAGCTCAAATCTGAGATCCAACGCGTCATCGGTGAGATAAAGCCACATCTCTGTAAAACAAAACTCGTGGAAAATTTGATGAAGAGAATAATGGCCTGTCATTAGAGCAGTGGGGCCATTTGACGGATAATATATTCGATACTTATGGAAATTTTTGATGTGTTAACATCTACAGGAACGGGTGGGGCAATCTATTAAAGTGAACACAAGCAAACAACACACTGCTTTAGCCACACTGCAACAACAACACACTGTTTTAGCATCACATACGTGGTTGTTGTACAACAATTGTATCTATCTGGAAATATACATGATGGTATTGATGTACTGGCAGCGAACAAACAAACAGGTCGCCAAAAAGTATTGAATAGTATAGAGAACTCATGGAACGAATTGTGTGACTCAAAAGAACTGGCTGCATCTGGCGAATGATTCAAAACGTATTAGGCTGACTTCCTAAACGTATATTTACAATGTACAGTATTAAAACCGAGTTGATACACTGTGTAGTTAATTTTTTAATACGTTGTGTTGCGTTGTGTTGTATTCACTTTGCATCTACTTTTATTTGGATACCTTTGTTGATTTTCGTGGCGTATTAACTACAACAGTGTTACAAAAGGGAACAAAATACATTGTCAACATTTTCGGGGTTGCGTTTACGAACAAGCTGCAATGTATTGCTACAAAGCAACATGCGTTTAGGAAGTCAGCCTTACTCTCTTTTTGTCCTAACTTGGTTTATTCCTAATTTTGATGTGAAACATTGTTGCCTTTTGAAATATTTATGCTTTTTGTATTGTTTTATGTAATAATATTGTCGAAATGGTGCATTTTTTATATTGAAATATTCTATAAAGAGAATAAGACTCGTTTATGCTCTTTTACTCAGAATTTTTACATGAGAGCGGAAAAAGAGTGCAAAAAGTTCTCTATACTATTCAGTACCTTTTGCAATACAAAAACAATTATTTCAGTTAGCTAAATATTGCTTTATTTATTTTAACAATATTACATCTAATGTTAGAGAAGATGTAAGAAAAAAGAAAGTGCAACAGCAGAAGAGCCTTCAGCACGAAAACTATTTTTTTTTTATTTTCCAATATAGCATTTACTAATCGGCCTTATTCCCGTTGTCGTCGTCGACGTCGTCATCAGATTTTTGCCAACTTTAGAACGTTATAAATGTATTGTCACATCGACAACAACAAAGTTTTTTATGTCTGTGATCCAAAAACTACCCTCTTAAAACATTATGCAAAATTTGTTTGTCCAAATGCCTTCAAGTCGCCAGTCAAAATGGTGTCGATATTGTATTGACGTCGACGACGGCAACGGGAATAAGGGCGATTGTGTTCCTATAAATCGAACAGGTACCGTGTTACAAAAAGGTGTTAACACGTCGGCTATGAGTTCGAACACTCATTGATTTTTTTTTTAAATTATGATTTTATTGGTAAGGCCCATCATTGACATTTATGAATGAAACACAACGTCGATCAAATGGCTTCCACGAGTTGTTTCGCAGTACCTCAGTCAATCTACCCAATTTTTCAGTACATTCTGGATTGATTGGTCCTCTATCTTGTTAACGACAGCGCACAGTGCGCAATATAGAAGAATAATACGGTAATAATATCAAAACTTTTAAACTATTGTTCTGATCATTTTAGAATGTACCAGACATTTGCAGAGGAGGAGTCCAGCTTTTAGAATATTACATTTAGCGTCAACACAGTTGGTGCTACAGGGTGTCAAAGTTAACAACTTTGGTGTTGTTGAAACCTGCAATTCTTGGTGCTTCTGCACTTCTATGCCGTTTATAAAGATTGATTCTTCACTTTTGAGAATTAAAATATTTTCTAAATTGTGAAAAACACATAGACATTTTTAATCCCAAATAAATCTCCTTTGGAAATTTGAAAAACTAAAGAAAATACTGAATCGTTACGGGAAAGTATTGTGTGTTTTACAGGTTGAAAAAAAGTTTATACTTTGAGAAGTCGAAATTTCCCAACGGCTTAAGATAACTTAAGATTTTTATAACGCTTTGGTTACTCAAGTGTTCCAATTTAGTGACGTTTTCAGAGATATTATTTTCCCTCAATGAGAAAATTTATAATTTTTAATTTTGACAGGGAATATCTCAATAACGTAAAACGATTTTCGGCAACACTTTCAATATTTTTTATTTGTCTTACAAAGTATTTAGATTCTCAAAAGTAAAAAACCGTTGTAATTGGTGTATAAGTGTAAAAGTACCAGGCTTTGAAAGTTTCAACAACACCAAAGTGATCAATTTTGACACCCTGTAGCATAAACTGTGTTGACACAATATATTCTGAAAGCCTAACTTTGGTACATTCCCAAATTATCAATAGATACAGTACTTTAAAAGTTGTGATATTACTACCGTCATTTTTGTTATCGGCTCCACTGTGCAGCGTCAGTTTCGCGTTTAAGGCCTCAATGGACTCGGGATTGTTTGCGTAATACGTATAAAGATACGTGAAAGCTCGGTACCCCAGAGATAATAGAATAAGGGGGTCAAATTGCAACTGCGAGGCGGACAATGGACTTCAGAGTTTCTGCTGAGTATGCGGTTTTCGAACACAAAGCTTAAAACGTCGATTATAACATTGGCTGTGTGGCACGTAGCGCCGTCCTGCTGAAACCATACGTCATCCATGTCATCATCTCCAACTTTTGGAAACAAAAAATCGCTAAGCATAGCACGGAACGCTCGCGATTGACGGTAACGGCGGCTCCTTGCTCATTTTCGAAGAAAATTGGTCTATGATACCAAAAACTTCCGACATTCCACAAACCTCACAAAACAGTCATTCATTATGGATACATTGGCTTCTCCTAGACGACGTGCCGAATTTTCGAGCCCAAAATATATTTCGTAGATAGAAGGCGGATCAATAAGTCCGTGACTTTACGAACTTCCTCGTAGTTATATGGAATGCAACCCAGCTCCCATCAAGTACCACCTGTTAATAGACTACTCTCAAATTTTGAGCATGTTCCGTCATGTACTTCGCGTTAAACAGCCGTTCATTTTTTTACAAACGGAAAAAAAGTTAATTTCGAGTGCTCATTAAACATTATCTTGCGAAATAAAATCGTCAATCAAACCAAGGAAAAGCTTGATAAATACTATGGGGACCTTGCACCATCGACTTAAATGGTAAAAAAGTGGTTCACTGACTTTCGTTGTGGTCGCACAATTACAAATGGCGCAGAACGTTCTCGACGGCTAATTGCGGTCAATACACCCGAAAATGTCGAGAAAATTCACGATATGTTGTTGACCGATCGAAGAGTAAAAGTGCGTGAGATTGTTGAAGCCATAGGCATTTCATATGGTAGTGTGGTTTCGATTTGAACTGATCAGTTGGGTTTAAGAAAGCTGTCGACAATATGGGTGCCGCGTTTGCTCTCAATTGACCATAAACGCACGGGTGCACACTTGTGTAGTCTCAATGGCAAAATTCCATGAATTGGGCTACGACTTGGTCCACCATATTCTCCGGATTTAGTTCCCCGTGACTATTTCCTATTTCCAAACCTAAAGAAATGGCTCGATGGAAAAAGCTTTAGCTCCAACGATGAAATTCTTGATCAAACAAATGCCTATTTTATGGACCTGGAAAAATCCTATTTTTTGGAAGCGATACAATAATTGGAGAAACTTTGGACTAATTGTATTGAGCTTAACGAAGATTATGTTGAAAAATAATTTTTTTTTTTTTTTGCAAAAAAAACTGTGTTTCATTCAAAAAGACTTATTGATCCGCCTCGTATCTAACAGAGGGAGTTGAACACTCAGAACTGTGGAAGAAAGATTTTAATATGCACAAGTTTCATCAAGCGTAAAGGTATAAAAGAAAGGAGGTAAACCGTCTCAGTAGGCGTAAGAAACGGTAACGGAAAATCTCGAGAGGGAGAAAATTGAGACATTCAGAAGAAATAACGAAACCCAAAAATTCTACCGAAATGTCAAAAACGGAACCAGTGGCCATGGTTCAGGGCCCAGCTTCTGTAAACAGACGGCGGGAAATCTCATCAAAGATGTGCAGAGCGTGTTGGGAATATGGAGATATCATTTCTCCGCGATAATGTCACCTGAGATATCTAATGACCAGAAGACAACCGATCACAATTTGGGCCACGTCGTCGATTGCCCCCCTCCTAACCAAGACGAGGTCAGAACAGCTATTGTCCGGCTTAAAACGAACAAAGCCGCAGGACCCAATGGATTACCGGTGGAGCGGTTTAAGGCTAGCGGCTATGAGTTGATAAGGTGCACGCATCAGATCATTAGTAAAATTGGGTTAGACGATCGCATGGTCGGTGCGTGGAGTCTCAGTGTACTATGCCCCATATTTAAAAACTGTGACACGATTTTCTGTGCCAACTACCATGGAATAAGCCAATTATCCATCGCATATAAGGTTATATCAAGAATAATGTGCGAAGGACTGAAAGCTATTATCGCTGACCTGATCGGACACTGGTATAGGCAGTGGTTAAAGGCCTGGAATATCGACACTTGACCAGAGTTTAACGCTACGCCAAATCCTAGAGATCATGCACGAAAAAACTCTACACCTATCATCTATTTTTCGATTACAAGGCGGCCTTCGATAGCTTTATACAGGAGAAACTCGACGAAGAAATTTCTGAGCTTGACGAACACCAAATCCGCAGTGAAAGTTGGTAAGGATCTTACCGAACCTTTCGAACCATATAAGGCCTCCAGGCTCGGTTATCTACACGAAGAAATAAAAATAAAATAAGCCAGACCTCAAGCAAAGCGATAAGGGTACGGGTTTAGTCTCCGTTTTCCCGGGATAACAGACGAAAATGAGGACAAAATGTCAAATCTGAAATGAAAATGTATATGGGCTGGCTATAGGCCGATATAATTTATTCAAAATGAAAATGATCCTAGTTTTATCAGTAGATGTTAGGAAAAAAATGTACGTATGTATATTAATTAGTTGTAAAAATTAGAACAAAAGTTGGAGAAATAAATGAATTTAAGCTAAAAAAAAAGCAAAGCGATACTCTATCGTGCGATCTCTTTAACATCTTCATAGACATTATTCTGAGAAAAGCTGCTGTCTACATGAATAAAACCATCAACAACAAAAGTCACATGCTGCTCGCGTATGCGGATGATATAGATATTATTGGGCGCTCAATAGGAGAAGTTACTGCGGTGTTTTCGAGAATTGATAAGGAGTCAGCAAAGGTGGGTCTGACGGTAAATGAGGAAAAGACAAAATTTATGGTGTCAACGACCAGGGCCTCCACCCGATTAGACCAAAGCGTGAACGTTGATGTCCGTTATAATTTCGAGGTGGTGGACGAATTTATATACCTCGGATCTGCCGTAAACAAAAACAACAATGTCAGCCTTGAGATCAAGCGAAGAATTGTGCTTGCGAATGGATTTTATTTTGGGCTAAGCCAGAACTTTAGAGATAAAGCAAAAGTCCAACTATGCCAGACTCTCATTCAAACTGTCTTGCTTTATGGGCAGAATGCTGGGTCTTATCAAAAGCAGACGAAACATCTGAAGGGGTTTTCGAGAGAAAAATAGTCCGAAAAATGTTTGTGACGAAATTTTCACAAACGGCACAGAGAGCCGACCACACTGCAGAGAAAATAGTAGCGGTAAACTCCTTCACAATTATCACACTGAGAGAGTCATTGGCGAATGGCTTCGTAGTCGATATGAAACGAAGAATCTTACACTGACAGAGCGAAGAACGGGAATTTGAAGGTCTGAATATTTGAACGCTGCTTTGGCCTTTCTGACCACATCACTGTGCTTTAGGCAGTGGTTAAAGCTATCACGGAATGATATTCACGTGATGATATTCACAGATAGTCAATCAAGAATCAATGTGATATCAACTCGAAAGTGTTATATCGGTTACAGCACTTGAGACAGGTAGCATCCACGCCACAGTAGATAGTAACAATAGTTGAAGGTTTGACATAAGAGAGAGGGGATGACAGAATGAGAGATATGTTACTAGAAGTAAACTAACTTTATATATTTTTTGGTTGATACTAATGACAGATAAATTATGTTTGATTCTAGTTGCACGAAATGAAAAGACACATTCTCTTTTAATTGTGAGCATTTTACGTCCAAATTCTAACAACAACTCGAGCTCCAACAAATATCTAATGTGCTACCGGGATGCAAACATATCTTACTCCAACACCTCTCAGGCGTTAGGTCAGGTATGAGTGAGAGACGATGAACGACTCACTTTGCCTTATTAGCCCATTGTGATACCATGGACGAACGAGATTTAGCGTTAGCAACACCGGAGATAAATGG
The DNA here is from genome assembly GCA_963931995.1 of Phaonia tiefii. Lineage (NCBI taxonomy): Eukaryota > Metazoa > Arthropoda > Insecta > Diptera > Muscidae > Phaonia > Phaonia tiefii. Next base: position 127,302,097 of record OZ008371.1, read on the forward strand.
ATCCAATAAGCCCAAGATGTTGCCTACGTCTATCTGAGACAAATCTCCCAAGTCCCTACATAGGCAGGATCCCATAGCATATATCTTCCTACCGGCTAGTGCTGGACTCGTGCAAAGAATATGTTGCGTGGATTCTTCCACTTTCGTATCGTTGCAGCTTCAACAAAAGTCAATGGCCCTGACCTTTAGTCGCGCAGCATGTGTACCAATCAGTGTCCCGTCGAAACAAAAGCAAGCATTGGTATCTTGGGCCTGGCTAAATACATAAGCTTCATTGACCTCCTGATATCAACTATGGACCAGATTTATCTTGACTGTACACAATATGTGCGTCTCCTCCGTCTCTCCGGCATCATTACATAGGGCATTCTTGCACGTCGTTAGGGGCATGGCAACACGCTCCAATTCCTGTGGAACCTGCAAGGCAGCACCTATTCTGGTTAGCCCATGCGCTCTTCTGTTCGCCGACATGCCACAGTGCCTAGGCACCCACTTGAGGATATCGCACTACTAGGTCGTCTCAATAAGAGATATGCAGCAGTGCTGGCAGATGTTGAATAAGATAATACTGCTTCCAGGGACTTGATCACCACCTGACTGTCATAGAAGACGTTGACCCCAAAGACTGCTGGACTATTAAGCCTTAGATAGTCGCTCATTCCTCTAGTAGCCAAAATTTCGCCAGATACACGCTACAATGAGAAGGTACTCTACCGAATGTGAAAGCCTGATGGCAGACATGGAAGCAATCAGCCTGCCTATAAGGTCTACCGTCAACAGGTATAGTATTACATACAATGCATCAGTGGGATTGGTGTGCAGAGCACCCGTGACGCACATCATTGTCATTCCCTTAAACCTAGTCAGTAGTGCACAAAAGGTGGGTTTGTCGAGCACCTACCACCATACGATAATAGTAACGATCCAGTGAATAATCCTCGGCGAAGTTCCCACTTACAACCTCTCGCCCTTTGGTAGGTGTCTAGGGCTATTGTGACCTTTTCCGCCCTTTCTACTAGGTTGGGTCTGAAACTAAGTTTGTTGCCCAAAATAACCCCGAGGTATTTGAGACAGTGGCACAGGGTAGGTAATTTATAAATATATAAATAAATTGGTTTCCATTACATCCCACGAAGGAATTGGGGAGGTGCATCTCAGAACCAGTGAGCGATTTGTAGTTGTATACTCACTGATTGGGACCCACAGTTTTACACCGGACCCAAACGATATTTTGAGAAGCATTATCATGGCTATATACTCGATAGTGTTGCCGTCACTATTCGAGGTGACGGCCGTCGAAAGAAATTTAAGGTGGTCAGAACAGGGATCGAACTCAGGATCTTCTGTACAAAAGGGGCGCACACTAACCATTGCACCACCGACGGCCACAGGAAATTTATACCTTTGGGTAAAAAGCACCAGATCGTTATTGACTGGGTTCTACCATGGAGAATGTATTTTAGGATACTGGGATACTCCAGATACTTGCCAGATCGACCGGGGAAGCAACAATTTTCATGGGTTCAGCGCAAGGTATTCCAGTATTCCAGTATTCCATTCAGCGCAAGGGTCCATGGAAACGGAGACAAGCCCCCTACTCGAGGTTCAATTCGGCTGTGACACGTCTCCTGGTTGACATTTGGTATACAAGCCCCATTAGATCCACGTTTACCTTAAGGGCCGATATTCTATAGCATTAGGAGTGATATTATTGAACGCACCCTCAATGTCAAGAAAGGCTACCAACGTATACTCCTTAGCAACCAACGATTTTCCTATATATCCTACCAGTTTATGTCGTGCTGTCTCCATCGACCTGCCCTTGCAGTACGCATGGTCGCACCAGATAATAATCGAACATCAATATTCACCCATAAATTTATGACTATCAGCCGTTCTAAATCCTTTAGTAGCAACGATGTCAGGCTTATAGGCCCAAAAGTCTTCAGGCTCAATGCGAAAGGCTTCTTACGCATTGGGAATAAACAAACACCACTCTTGTATCCCTCCATCCTCTAGGAATATACCTGAAGTTTATACACATGATATATAACTGCATCAGCCAGGAGATCAATTGATCAGCCAAAGTCTGAAGTTCCGCTGGTGATACAATGTTAAAGGGTTTGAAGCTGCCTGTAGCTCATTTCGGTATAGATTTAGTAAAAATTTCAATGGCAAATTCTGATTCTTCTCATTCAGCGAGTTTCCAGGGAAATGTGTGTCCATAAGCAGATTGACTCAATCACCACTGCAGGTTGGCTACTGTTCAGAAGACCCCTTCAGCTATTTTATAGCCGTAGCCGTACTGCCTGAGAATAATGTATGTGCTATTGATTTTCTGATGAGAAACTGATGGGTTTAGGGCCCAATGGATTTGCTCATCCCTAGTTCAGTGCAAATGAACTGCAACCCTGACCAACATATGCAAACGTATCAAATAGCACATATGTACGTCCATAGAGAAATAGACAAGAGCCGCTATCCCTCTCTTCACGGTTTCTTGATGTTGACGAGGTAGTAGGCCATTTCATTGCATTCGATATTGCTATTATAATTTACTCTTTGGTTGGACATAATACGGACGGAAATAAAAGCGTGTTCGTATTTTCGTTCGCCGCAAACAACATAAACATAATTAAACTATCATTAGTATCAATCTAAACTATTTAGCTTAGTTTTCTCTATGCCTTCTTTAGTCGCTCATTCTACATCGTTTCCCTACTACCTTTTCGACCAGCTGTGTCATAGAAACCCCCTGGTACGACTATGGATTTGTTTGTTTACCTTTTGTTTCTCCTTTGTTTCTTTGGTCATTGTCAATTTGTAACCAGTTAAGTGATGTTGCCTCATAAGGGAAAAATAAGTCTCACTTTCTCTATGTGTCACCAAATAATGTTTCATTGAATATATTGCATTAGCCCAATGGGCAGTGAAATAAATATAAATTAGTTTAAATGCAGAACTTTTAACTGCCTCTTGGGTTCAGATAAATGTATGTGTTTGACATTGTGCGTACGGAAAATATAGAAACGAGGCCTGGCGAAACAATTAGCGGTTAAGGAAGTGTCCCGTGGAGCCAAAGGTGAGCCTCAAGCAAGTCAAGTGGCATGATCCATGACCATCCATGTCTCTCAACAACTTGGTCCTGTTAAACAGTCGTCAGCATGAATTCCTTACATATACAAATTCTCCATTCCACCAGGGAGGGTTCCACTTCCCCCTTGGCTTTATTCTTGGACGAGGTATTTATAGTGACTTGTTGAGAGCACTAGTGATCCTGCCTGCTATCTATGTCATATACGCACTTTGCCTTCGAAGGTGTTTCTGACCCTAAACAACTTGTACAGGGCTTTTTTATAGAAGGACCAGTCAGTCTACCTCACATTGCGACGAATTACTCCGGGCTGACTTATATTCCAGTCCAACTGGAATCCAATGTATTTATGATGAATGAATGATTTTTCATCAAGGAGATTCCATTCCCTGATCATCTCATACAAATTCATAGTTACAAAGGTGACATCTACTACCTTTTGCCTGCAGCTGTTGACAAAAGTCTGACCACTGCCTTTATCACATACAGCAAGGCTAGTACGTAGTAAGAAATTGTCTACTCCGGGTTTAGCTGTAATCCTGTATCCCTTCGTCCTTAACCTACAAACCTAGAGCTCTTGGATTGGGACCACATTCGCCTCACCTTTTGAAAGGTGCAGGCTTGAAGTTTCAGATACCACTTTACTATGATGAAGGTTGAAGTGAATAGACTATTCATGGACTCTCCACCACCGTCGCATCCTGTTCGTCGTCATACACCAGAAAAGAGCCTTCACCAGTGTTATTATCACCAGTATGTTGATGCGCTTCTATAGGCTTCAATAGGTTCCTTATCTGCTAAGGGTTTCGACAAGTCTGCAGGAATTTGTGCATTTCCACGCGCCGTCATTATGTAATCTCCACCCTCGTGCTCCTCTTCCGGTTTTGCTGAGTATTGACGTCTGTTTTGTGGTACTTCATCGCTCATAGTCGATATGCTGTCAACAGTTTTGCATTTCTGGTCCCGTATTCAGATCTTTAAAAGCAATCGAGACCACGCCACCGGAGTTTTCCACACGTGGCACAGACTCATTGATCCTAGGTCCACGTTGGAGATTCTACGAATATGCGGAGTAAATAATAAAGCGATTATGCTGACAATGCTAGAGGTCAAATGCTAGAGGTAGCCAAGTCTGTTATCTCTTACAACATCGCGGAGTTGAAGCTGCGTATCACAGTTCTATCGTTATTTACATGGCCAGTGTTCTACTAAAATCCATGTTCTTTTCCCACAGTGTAGGATATTTGACACTATAATATATATGGGTGTCCTGAGATCTGTTTGCTGTCACCCGGCCTGTTGATCGAACATGATTTGTCCTTATATCTTCAATGCTACATATTTCAAACTTTAACCGTGTTTACCACAGTGCATACTAAATACAACAATACTATCCAAATCCATATACATATCTTAACCCACACACACACACATCCAACAGCCTAAAGCGTCACATATATTGCATTATATTATGCAAATACATTCACACATTATTCTCTGAACTATTAGGGTGTGTGTTGGAATTCTGTGCCAAAGTTTTCTATAGTAGAATGGGACTGTATCTCAAAAAAATCCATAGATTAAATAAAAGTGGTCATAAATAAGCGTTTGGTTTGAATGTCCTTTGATATTCATATTTATGTCCTGTCTGTCAATATGGCACTGAGTTGGTACCTACTCACTAAGCACATGATATGCAGGTAAGTGCTAGGTTCCAATGAACTGAAGGATGGGTGCCATTAGCTGAACTTACGCTACCATGGATGGCAGCATGTATACGCTGAAAATTACCGGCCCTAGCAACATATTCAAGGAACCATATACATATGTTGTGCAAGCATTGTTTTCGTAAATTAAAGATCTGCTGATTTTTTTTATAGTGACAGACAGCAGTGTCTTCCGCAGGTTTCAACAAACAAAGCCACATTTGGATCACAAATACGTATTTTATAATCTATTAATCATTGTGTCCTAAACATATTATATTGAATAGCAAACACAATGTGTTTGGACACAGATATACTATATTTATATTTTCATCCAAACAACTGAAAATTACAAATTTTTCAGCGTGTGGTATATAACTGAACGGCCTGCATACCTCTGCGAAGGATAAGCTGTCCCTGAGCAAGGGTAGAAACGGAGTGCAGACTATGAAGCTTAAAGATACCCGGAGATATTATGGGGCATGGCGAACTGATGCTGCCATTCATTATATCGGGTTTCTCAATAAGAGCTCTACAAAAGTTTTTTTTAAATAAAACAAAACCGGTTTTAGATACCAATGAAATTCTTTATTCCTGTGAAAGTACGTTCGATGCCATTATGTATGGAGCTTGATTTCTTTTGCGGGCACGCTTGCAGAAGTCCAGGCGCTGAACCCAATTTTCGTCGGTTTTCAAGCATAAATCGGCCGATACTGCTGCAATTTCACGTTCGATATTCGTACGAAGTTCATGAATCGTCGCTGGCTTGTTGGCATAGAACATGGACTTGACGTAGCCCCACAGGAAATAATCTAACGGCTTCAAATCGTACGACCGAGGCGGCCAATCGACTGGGCCATTTCGTGAGATAACATGTTCACCAAACTTGGTTTCCAATAAATTTATTGTGGCATTCGCTGTGTGGCTTGTGGCGCCGTCCTGTTGGAACAACATGTCCTCCAAGTCCATATTATCCAATTGGGGCCAAAAATATTCGATTATCATTGAACGGTAGCGATTCGCATTCACAGTAATGTGCCGGTCTTGATCATCACGGAATAAGGACGGCCCAATGACGCTGCCGGCCCATAAACCGCACCAAACCGTAATTTTTGCGGGATGCAATGATGACTCATGGATTACGTGTGGATTGCTGTCTGACCGATACCGCATATTTTGCTTATTGACGAAGTCATTCAGCCAGAAATAAAATTCAGAATTCAGAAATTGGACGTAGCGCTCTTGAAGTTGAGGCCACTGACTCCAAATTTCGGTAGTAAATTTTAATAATTTCGACTCGTTGTTGGCTCGTATATCTTTCCATGATGAAATGGCAAACCTTACTGAAGAGAAATTTCAAAATAGCGGGAAAAAATATGGCGTCGTTTGCTGTCCCTATCGATTGACTTTCGTAGCGTCTCTGTTGAAAAATTCTTTATATATAGTTTCCCACAAAGAACTCTCCTAGGAAGGGTATAATTGGGAGAGTGCTGCCTCCGCGAATCGCCAAACAAATTAAATCCGGTAGCCTTTGTCCACACTTGGCGGCTATCTGGCTCTCGTCAAAAGTTCTTTAGGTTTTTTTTTATTGAAATTTGTTGATATGCACCCTGTATATCCAACGTACAAAATATACCAGGTCCAGCCAACTCAGCAAGGCAATCAGAGATTTGGGGGAGGGCGTAATGCTCTCTTTCAATACATTTGTTCAACGTTGATTTGAAATGTGCATATCGTCGTAACCTTAATATAAAAAGGCCCAACTCATAATTTTTCGAAATCGAGGTTTTTACTGATTCTTGTTCAGTACGTCCTGATACACCTTGTATTAAAATCTACAGCAGGTTAGATGAAAATAACGGAAGTTATAAGTTATAATTGTATTGTGAGTTATAATTGTATTTTTATATTATTTCCAGTTTTAACACGTATTTTCCTCCTCCTGTATAATTTGTATTCATGAGTTGATTCCTTTTTGTATTAAGGTATCGACATATTCTCACTGAATCTCTTTTTGATACAACAAAAACCACGAACTTTGTTGAACTAGTTCTATAATATTCTCACCGCATATTCTTTTCAATTCGCTTTAATTTATAGGGTACGGAATGGGCATTTCTGAAAATTGGAACAGAACATTAAAGAAAAAATATCAGCTTTAAAATGTCTCTTTGGCTCACATAAATTAGATACAAACACTCGAGGGAATCTCACTGACAAATATGAAGACTTTCCAAAGTTTATTTTTATAGAATCCACCATAATGTTCGATTTGAAAAACTCCCTGCATCCAGAGTACAATCCGTCAAACCAATCTCGTCCCTATAGTGCATGGCGTGATTTACCACATTTAACTACCATTAAAGTTAATTTAAATTCTCCCACCTTCACGGTATTTCTAGAAAGTTGTTTATTGAGATCTTAGGAACATTTTTGTAGTCGATTGTTTCCATGAATTTTGAACGGGTTGCTACCTATGGTCCTGAACAGGGAAAAAAGGTAAAAACAGATGAAGTTTCTATGATTTTACAGGTTCACAATTTTTGTTCTTTATGTCAAGGGCTACAACTTTCCCTCAGAGAGTAACTCAAAATTCGGAACGGTTTGCAAGATATGAGCCTGACAAAATGATCACTTTTTTGCACAAATGACACCGAGGCCCAAACTCTTCGGGGGCCCATAAAAAAAAGAGTGAATGACTTTGGGCAAAACTGGGGGACACGGGCCTTTTTTTTTGTCTTTTCTCACGTAGTGGTGCTCGTATATAGTTATATTTCCATGACTTAAAAAATTACACACAGTGTAATCTTCGAACTATTGATCATCTATCACCGTTATTGCTGCTCCTGTATCCACTTCGAATTTTGTTGCCATATTATTGTTAATATGAATGACACATGAACAACTATGACTTCTTACAAAATGAATAATTACAATATTATTATATCTACGCTTGTTCTTCCGCATCTCTCGCAATTCGTCTTTCTTTGTCTTGCGATATTTAAGTTGATGTCGGCTCAGCATGATCACATTTTCAAAAAAAGAATCTCTTTGCATGTTTATGACACGTTTTTGGGTGAGTGAGTGAGCCTGTTGTTGCCACATTTTTAGCTCTTTCCTATGTCAGAGATGTTTTTTCCATAAACTTCGTTCCTAACGGCGAACTATACACTCCGCATACTAGCCGATCTCGCAAAGCTTCTTCTAGAAATGTGCCAAAATTTCACATGGCGGCTAATGACTGCATTTGGTTCACCTTACTTTTGATTTTTTGAGAAAAATCTACTATATCTTTCAACAATTTCGTTGACTTTTGGTTCGAAGTGATCTGTTAACACCTTCAGCAGTTGAACTAAATGTTTGCCTTTAGACTTATATGGAACTGTAAGTGATGCCAAAACATTATAGGTTTCAGCTCCGATTAGTACAGGGTGTCTGGTGTCAAATTTATATTTTTAAATACGATTATTTCAAAAAGTAATAAACGGAGTGGAGGGAAAGTGGCGCTTTGGAATTATCGAATGTGCGGATTTGTCAGTCACGATGTCGCAGTGGTCCACTGAGCATCGTGTGTTCGCTGTGGAGACATTTTTTAAGAGTAATGACTCTTACGTAATTGCTCGTCGACAATTTTGATAAAAGTTCGAAATTCGGCGAATAAGTGATGGATGAAGTGTAAATTTAATTCGTTAGTGGGTGCAGAGATTCCGCGCAACTACTTCGACTATAAATGTCTCACGGCCACGGCCCAGTCGATCTTCAAGGACTCCCAAAAACACTGAACTGGTTGAAAGCAGTTCACGTGAAAATCCGCGACTTTCAATACGGAAAAGAGCAGCCTCACTGAGACTTCCAAAAGCGATTATTCATGAAATTTTAAAAAAGGATCTGAAGTTCTATCCTTTCAAATCGCTCAAGAACTGAAAGAAAGTGACTTTGATTTAAATCCCATTTTTTGGAGCGACGAGGCTCATTTTCACTTAAACGGCCACGTCAACAAGCAAAACTGCCGTTACTGGTCTCCAAGAACCCGCAACCCTCGATTGAGACATCAAAAACCATTGCATTGCCCCAGTGTAACTGTTTGGTGTATCTTATCTTACACATGAGATAATTGGACAATTTTTTTTCGAAAATTCTCGAGGACAGGCGACGAATGTCAACGGAGAAGGTGAAGACATCTGGATGACATACTCTTTAAAAAATAAAATCCACATTTCCATTCTATCGATCAATGCTCTTAATAAAACTTTGTGTCAATTATTATGGTTTTTATTTAAGTTTGTAAATAAAAATCTGTATTAAAAATAATGGAACCTGCTTTACGTCCTTTACTGTGTAAAACTTTAACACCCTTACTACCCATGAACCAAAATTTTCCCCTGGTAGGAAAGGTTCAATATTTCCAAAAAGTCCCATTTCTGGCCTTTTATTTTTTTCCTCGTCACCAGTGTTATGGCGCTATCAGTGACACTCTTGATTAGTGGTACAAAACACATCTGACTTTATTCTCCACTTTTGCTTATATCTATAATTAAATAGGTTTTGAGGTTTTTACGAAATGAGACAAAACGAAATGAGACAAAGCGAAAAGAAACGAAATGTTACAAACCGAAACGAAACGAGACAAAACGAAAAGAAACGAAATAGGACAAAACGAAAGGAACCGAAATGGGACAAAATGAAACGAAACGAGACAAAATTAAAAGTAACGAAATGAGACAATACGAAACGAAACGAAATGAGACAAAACTAAATAATACAAACCGAAACGAAAAAAATGAGACAAAATGAAACGTAACGAGACAAAATGAAAAGTAACGAAATGAGAAAAAACCAAACGAAACGAAATGAGTCAAAACTAAATAATATAAACCGATACGAAAAAAATGAGACAAAATTAAAAGTAACGAGACAAACTGAAAAGTAACGAAATGAGATAAAACCGAATGAGACAAAACGAAATGAGACGCAACGAAAAGATATAAACTGAAACGAAACGCGGCAAAATGAAATGAAGCGAAATGAGAGAAAACCAAATGCGACAAAACGAATCGAAATGAGACAAAACAAAATGAAACGAAATGAGACAAAACGAAACAAAATGAAATAAGACAAAACCAAATAATACAAACCGAAACGAACAAAATGAGACAAAATGAAACGTAACGAGACAAAATGAAAAGTAACGAAATGAGACAATACGAAACGAAACGAAATGAGACAAAACTAAATAATACAAACCGAAACGAAAAAAATGAGACAAAATGAAACGTAACGAGACAAAATGAAAAGTAACGAAATAAGAAAAATCCAAACGAAACGAAATGAGACAAAACTAAATAATATAAACCGAAACGAAAAAAATGAGACAAAATGAAACGTAACGAGACAAAATGAAAAGTAACGAAATGAGACAATACGAAACGAAACGAAATGAGACAAAACTAAATAATACAAACCGAAACGAAAAAAATGAGACAAAATGAAACGTAACGAGACAAACTGAAAAGTAACGAAATGAGATAAAACCGAATGAGACAAAACGAAATGAGACGCAACGAAAACATATAAACTGAAACGAAACGCGGCAAAATGAAATGAAGCGAAATGAGAGAAAACCAAATGCGACAAAACGAATCGAAATGAGACAAAATAAAATGAAACGAAATGAGACAAAACGAAACAAAATGAAATAAGACAAAACCAAATAATACAAACCGAAACGAAAAAAATGAGACAAAATGAAACGTAACGAGACAAAATGAAAAGTAACGAAATGAGACAATACGAAACGAAACGAAATGAGACAAAACTAAATAATACAAACCGAAACGAAAAAAATGAGACAAAATGAAACGTAACGAGACAAAATGAAAAGTAACGAAATGAGACAATACGAAACGAAATGAGACAAAACTAAATAATACAAACCGAAACGAAAAAAATGAGACAAAATGAAACGTAACGAGACAAACTGAAAAGTAACGAAATGAGATAAAACCGAATGAAATAAAACGAAATCAGACGCAACGAAAAGGTACAGAATGAAACGAAACGCGGTAAAATGAAACGAAGCGAAATGAGAGAAAACCAAATGCGACAAAACGAAACGAAATGAGACAAAACAAAATGAAACGAAATGAGACAAAACGAAACGAAATGAAATAAGACAAAACGAAAAGAAATGAAATAAAACAAAACACAAAGCGAAAGGAGTCAAACCGAAACGAAATGAGACAAAACGAAACAAACGAAACGAATAATAAATAACATATTTCAAAACCATAATTGCCAGATATTAAAGAAATTCTTTGAAAATAAGTACAATTGCCAATAATTTTTAAATATTTTGGAATTCGTAGAGATAATTCAAATTAAACTACAAATTATAATTATCATAAAATAAATTTGCCCCATGTATGGAGAAAATAAAATAAAAATAAATCAATTTCTATATTTGGGTAACACAACATCCAATCGAAAAAATACTAAATTTGTCAGGTTCTTATTGATTTTGGACAAAGTGGTCAGAGCCACATGGTAGACAATTTAAAAAAAATTTCTAACCAAAAAAAATCCACAAATTAAAAATATGGCAACATCCAAAATAACCGCAGTTGTTCCTTTACTTTACGTTTACTTTGTTCGGGGGATCTTAATTGTTTTGGAGTGACTAACCAGAACTACGCCGAAAGCAAATCCCTTTCAACTCTGTATGATTTCAATAAAGGGGTTCAACTTGTCACATAGCCAGGCCGGTTATATCAGAAATGCACATCCACATTCCGTTGACCCCCATGTCCTCCAGATCTTATTGCACCTGACTAACTATTGTGGGTTATTACAACCAGAAAGTATACAAAACCAATAATTTTGGACCATTTCAAGTATTTTATTCAACCGATAAACCACCGGTTCTTTGCGGTTTTTTGACAAATTATTTCATGGCTTATTACTAAATAGTGACGGCGTCACTAAGCGAGGTGGCCGTCGTCCGCAGAAGTGTAGGGTGGTCAGTGCTGGCATCGAACCCACGAACCACATTGACCGTTGCAGCACCGACGGCCATTTCATATGAATAATCAAATAATAATTTATGTGAATTAAAAAAAATTACTTACTGACTGGAGTTTCCTAATATAGCAACATTTAGCAGCCACCATGTACAACTTTAACTTCTCCCTAGAAAATTCTCCCTGTCATTCAAGTTCTAGATGCCAGTAAATACCAAATATTTTGGCTAAGTTTCGTTGGTATTTCCGACTTTTTACATATTTGAAAAAGTCGAAAAGTCATCTATATAACCTCAAGAGAAATACAATGTACACCCTATCAAATGTGTTAGTAAAAACGAAAAACGGTTTCCAAATGTGCACAAACCACTGCTACCCAACGTTTGAATTTCAGTCACACATATACAAATACACATTCGAACTCATTTGATATCCCACCCCTGACACGTGTTCTTTCAAACTACCCACCCATACTTTTGTGTATTACTACCAAAATTTACATATCCGTTCATTATTCAACAAGGGAACTACAATTTAAAATTGCAGCGTTTAGCATATGAGTCGTTCCATGCCCACCTGCACCAAAAAATCACACATGATTCCGATTTTGTTGCAAACGTAAGAAAAATATTTTGTAAGACAAATATTTTGTAGAAAATGTTGAAATTCCCAAAAAACTGTTTTCCAGAGGTAGACAAGTACCCATTTGAAAATCGGCAAAATTGTAAACAGCTCCCTCAGTTGGACAAAAATTTAATTATTTTTTCAAATCCAACAATATTTCCAATACCAACGCATTATTGCGATTTGCATCGTATATATATCGTCGTGGAAAAATAATTGAATTGAAAAATAGGAAAAATTCCTGTACGAAAATTCGCAAAGTGGCGGAAATGGGTTAAGTTTGGTTAGATTGAAGTGGCTGCCTGCATGCCAGGCTTTTTTAGACCTTTTGAGTCATTGCGGTACCACAGGGCAAATGAAAAAAGATGAAATTTTGCTAGTCCCGATTTGGACCCAGTTTGATTACTTCAAAAAAGCTCAAGAGCTGTCGGTTGCCAACATCAGCCAGATTCAGTAACTCCCTAAAGGAATGTGAGCCTATGGTAGCCTAAGGCCTTCTATACTATAGTTTTCGTCACCGCAGCTTCTGCAGACGTCTCTTCTCAAGACTTTCAATCTTGACTTTCAGCTAACATCAGCCCGATTCAGTAAATCCCCAAAGAAATGTGAGTCCAGTGTAGCCTGAGCGGTGCATAGACGCAGAAGCAGTTCTATTGACTACACCTGGTTTTCGTCATCGCAGCTTCTTCAGACGTCACTTCTCAAGACTTTCAGTCTCTCTGCGTGTTGTCCAATAACACAGTGACCCGCCAAGGCAGACACGATAATTGAGTAGTCCGGTTTGATAACAACCGCAGGGCGTTAATTTGTTTCAAATCTAGGCGGGGCCACATTAGCCTGGAACGTGTTGTACACAGTTCCCTACTAGTGACCATCTACCGCCAGTTTCCGTAAGGATACAATTCCCCAAGAAGAGCTTGCAAGTTGCTATAGGCATGCCCTCAAGTTCCAGTTCCCCTGGAGTATGTTAGGTAGTCCCCACTGTGGCAAGTTCATGAGCTTTGCAGATCCCTGGTATGTGACTGTGTCTCGGCAGCCACCTCAGTAAGAGTTCTGCTACAGTCGAGGCCAGTTCTCAAATTCAGGAAGACAATTTCCATGAACTTGATGGCAGCTTGACTAACAGAGAAAATATTGATTCCGACTTTAACCAGAACATGCCTTCTCAGCCATTTCGCTAGCTCTCTAGTAGCTAAGATTTCCCTAATTATCTATTAGGGGGCGACTTTAGCCAGGGGGATTCTATGGCACAGCTGATCGAAAAGGTACTAGGCCGATGATGAAGAATAAGAGAGCAAAGAAGACAAGAACTAATTTTAAATACTAATGACAGCTAAATTATGCTTTATGTTGTTTGAATTGAACGAAAATACGCATTCTCTTTGATTTCTGTCCGTTTTATGTTCAACGAAAGTGTAAAATTGGCAAAATATAGCAGCAAATAAAACTCTATGAAATGACCTACTACCTCGTCATCATGAAGAGGCATCGAATGGAATGGAAACTCTTAAGTATTGCTCTTAAATATTACTCTATGCTTTAACTCAAGATACAGCATGTGGGGTTGTTCAAGAGCAAACTGCTGGGGAAATCTGCTACATGATAAACTTCCGAGTTATAAGATACAATTAGTTGTCCCAAATGAGCACACTTACATCTCTTCGAGAACTGGAAGGCAAAACTCCACACTAGAAATCTTCTTGACAAATTCAATACAACATTTTACTGAAGCGACAGTAATCAATAACTTAAGTTCTAACAACCTACCCGTCAAACTAACATTTAAATGGCACCTCTACCCGAATATTTCATTACAAAAGAGCAAACTGGAGCCGCCTTTCTCGTATCGTCAATTCTTATATAAATACTGTGCACACAGAATCAGTAAATTGAAGGGAACAAATTGATGAAATGATAGAATATCTTGCCAATGTTATAAAACTAGCCAAAGAACAAAGTATTCCATTAAAATCCCCATAAATGCCGAGACGGTCTCTACCTGCAAATATTAAATACTAGATAGTGGTAAGAAATAGGTCACGATGCAATTGAATTCGCTATCGATCCCATGCTGATCTTGGTGTAATGAAAATGCGTAACTTTCGTATTCAAGAGGAAATTCTGAAATTCAGAAACATTTCGTGGAATTCCATTTTATTATCTTTAGAAGTAGGTTCTTCCCTTTTTTTTGGAACGCAACAAAACTATTAAGAAAGAAGTCGAAGATTATACCATCGCTTATACACAGCAATACACGTTACATTACTGGTGTGGACAAATTTAATTTAATTAATTTAAACCATACAGTCTCAATTTCCTTAAGTGATCCTGAGACGGTGCACTAGGTCAACGAAACACTGCACGATGCTCTAATTTCTAAAATGTTTGACTATAATTTCCCAATATATATCATTAACATTATTAGATCTTTTCTCACCGATCGCACCTTTAAAGTCCACGCTTGTGGTAATCTGTCAACAACTAGTAGAATTGTAGCTGAGTGCCCCAAGGATTTTGTCATTCACCCATTCTGAGTAACATCTTTATTTCGCAGTTTTCTCAAGTAGATGGATGCCAGGCATCAATTTTTGCAGATGATACCACCATTTGTAGTTCTTATGTTCTTGCCACGGATATAATAGCAAGATTGGAAGAAGCACCAACTTTCGTTTACGCCTATTCAAACTATCTACTTCACCAGAAGGAGAAAATCAATATTCCAATATTCGTTACACAAAGGTGTATCACCTGCAACAATACTGAAATAAACTGGGAGAAAAAAGTAAAATATCTTGGTTTAACTTTGGATTCGCGAATGACGTTTAAAGATCACATTGCCTATATTGCAGATAAGTTTAATCATATGATTCGTATCATGTACCCATTAATTATTAGAAACTCTGATTTGAATATCGCAGACAAAATGTTTATATTTAAGGCAGTATTCCAAGCTGCCCACTTTTACGGATCACCATCATGGAGCAGTGTCGCACAATCCCATATTAAAAAACTTCAGATAGCCCAGAATAAAAATTTAAAAATTATTTTTAACCTGCCAAGGCGTTATTCGACACTGTGTCTTCATGATTCCGCAAAAGTGGAATTAGTAAAAGACAGCCTAGCACGTCTAACTGAAAACTTTGTATCAAGATGTCAATCATCTGATTTCGACCATAGCCTCATTATATTGGTACGAATTTCCTTATTCGTCCTTTTTGCGTTGTTTTATTCCCAATAATAAAACACAGTCCGTTTTAAATTACGGTAATTACTACTGTTTAACTTCCTTTTATTTTACTTATATAGTACAACAGTGTACTTTATTTATAACACTTTAATAAGTTTTATATTTTACTATCAATTCGCGTTACTTACTTTACGGGGTTTAATCACAAACTGAACTCTCCGTTCCAAAGACCTCCGGCATTTATACGAACTCACCATACTCAAATGTAGTTATATTTAATCTTTGTGGAATCATCTCTAATAGTGGAGAATTATCTTAACTGAGGTGAATTCATGCTACTGATTTAGCGAGCTGGTAAGTTGTTACAATGCATACTTTCAGGAGCAGCATTAATCGCCATGTTATTTACATAATAAGCGTGTTTTGGTTACACCACTTGCTTATATATTCGCTTGTTTTGTATGAAGCACTTAGCGAAGACTTAGCGAGAACTTAGCGTCGAGGTTCATTTTCGCTAAGTTTAAAACAACAAAATTTTGACATCTTTTACCGTTTTTAACCATTTTTCATATTTTTGAACAAAATGACTTCTCGCTAAAAAGCCGTTTTCTTTGCAACTTAGCAAGCGATAATCGCTTGTTTGTAGCCAAAACACGACTAATGTTAGTATGGCCATTAAGAGTAAGTAAAAGCTTTTACTGATTCGTAACAATATATAGCAATTAGTTTTTAGTATAGGAAAAGTTTAATGTGATATTCTAGTCATAACATTTAGAAAGGTTTTTGTGAATTTTCCTTCAAACTGCATTTTTATGTAGCAAAGATTAACACAAGTCTTAACTCATTGTTATGTTATACTAATAAGAAATAAATTGTTTATATTAAAAAATTAATAAATTGAATTGAAAAAAAATAACTTTATTTGGTTGCCGGGCCACAGTCACATACCAGGGATCTGCAAAGCGCATGAACTAGCCAGCCTGGGAACTAGTTCTACCTAATGCTCCAAGGGAACTTGAATATGTGGGCATGCCTGTAGCAACTTGCAAGCACTTCTTGAGATATTAAGCCCTTAAGGCCACTAATGGAACGTGGTCAGTCTTAGGAAACTGTGTACACTCCAAGCTGATGTGGCCCCGCCTAAACTCGAGACACTCTAAAGACCTGCTATCGATATCAAGACCGAACATTTCACTTATCGCAACCGTCATGACATGTCACTGTCTCATTGCGCGGCGCACAGAGATCCTGAAGTCTTGAGAAATTACTTTTGTGGATGGTATGATGGTGAAGTGTAGGTGGAGTCAATAGAACACTTTCTGGGTCTGTGCCCCGCTCTTTTCAGAAAGCGGCAGGCTTGACTGAACTCACAATTTCTTTGGAGAGTTGGAAAATGTGGTTGATGTTACCATCCGCCAACTTTTGAGCTTTTTAACGCGATCAAACTGATTCAAAGGCAAGTTAAATCACAATCCTGTGGTAGCACAATAGACTACGCGGTCTAAGTGAGCCTGACATACAGGCTGCTACTCTAACCTAAAATAAATTAATGCAACTATTAATGTAACTACCTAATGTAAGTGTATTTTTTCTAGTTTGTCAAATTTGTCTTCAGTTAAAATGTCTGCAAGCACTTTAGCAAAGAATCGCTTAGTTTCGAATGTTATGGTTGTGTCTTCGTTCAGAAAATAAAGTGGAATAGCACTCCCCTGTCGACATCTTGATGTTGGTAATATCATCCTGATTTAGATGCTTTGCCAAGATATCCATATTTGTATTTCATATTTGTCAGGCAATAACCATGGCTAGGATGTGGTAGCTTCCTAGTGCTGTTGCTAGGCTGTTCACTACTACTTTAATATCCGTGTAGGATTTTTGACTGCGCACCTTGTCTGCCACTTGAAGTATTCCTGTTATTGTGGAAATAGTGACACTATTCTTCACCTCGTAGGGTACAATCTTCCTGGCCATTTCCAATTCCAAGAATGCTTGAATACGCGTATAATCGTACACGCTGAAAATGTATCTTTTTTGTTGTTTGGATGCAAATATAACGTGTTTGAAACTTCTCGCAAATATAGTATTCTTATATACAAACACATTGTGTTTGCTATTCACTATAATGTGTTTGGGACACAATAATTAATGGGTTATAATATATGTATGTGTGACCCAAAATGCAATGTTTTCGATTTCAGCAGTTTCCAACAAACAAGACCATATATAGGGACAACGATATATATTTTAACATATTAATCATTGTGTCTCCAACATATAATTTAGAATAACAAACAAAATGTATTTCGACACAAATATACCATGTTTACGACAAACTACAAATACATAATATTTGCATCCCAACAACAACAAAAAATACAAGCGCTGTCGTTGATATCTTGCTCTTCGTTTAATCAACCTGTAAATATATTGTTACGATTTTCCTTATTCGTCCTTTTTGCGCTGTTTTATTCCCAATAATAAAAGAAGGTTCGTTTTAAATAACGATAATTACAACGGTTTAACTTCCTTTCATTTTACTTTTATAGTACAACAGTTTACTTCATTTATGACACTTTAACAAGTCTTGTATTTTGCTATCAATTCGCGTTGCTTACTTTACGGGGTTTAATCACAAACTGAACTCTCCATTCCAAAGACCTCCGCTATTTATACCAACAAACCATACTCTAGTGAAGGTATATTTAGCGAATTCAAGAACCTTCTAGACGTTGTTGTTGTTGCTTATCTTTGTAGAACAATCTCGAATGGCGGAGAATTATCTTTACTGAATTGAATTCATGCTACTGGTTTAGCGAGCTGGTTCGTTGTTACAATGCATACTTTGAGGCGCAGCACTAACCGCCTGGTATTTACATACTGTTAGTAGAGTCATTAACAGCAAGCAAAACTTTTACTTATTCGTAACAATATTGTTACGAATAAGTAAAAGCAATACATATTGTTACGAATAAGTAAAAGCTTTTGCGTGATGTTAATGACTCTACTAACAGTATGTAAATAACAGGCGGTTAGTGCTGCGCCTGAAAGTATGCATTGTAACAATGTACCAGCTCGCTAAACCAGTAGCATGAATTCACCTCAGTAAAGATAACTCTCCGCCATTTGAGATTTTTCTACAAAGATAAGCAACAACAATAATGTCTAGAAGGTTCTTGAATTCGCTAGATCTACCTTCACTTGAGTATGGTGAGTTGGTATAAATAGCGGAGGTCTTTGGAATGGAGAGTTCAGTTTGTGATTAAACCCCGTAAAGTAAGCAACGCGAATTGATAGGAAATTACAAGACTTGTTAAAGAGTTATAAATAAAGTAAACTGTTGTACTATATAAGTAATATGAAAGGAAGTTAAACCGTTGTAATCTAAAACGAACCTTGTTTTATTATTGGGAATAAAACAACGCAAAATGACGAATAAGGAAATTCGTAACAATATTATTTAATTTACATACTTGACTCCCATCATGCCCATCTCAGATCATCCTACAGTTATAGCTAACAAATAATTTAAGCTGTTAGTTTATATGGAATTGGACAAGTTCAACTATTAGCCAGCTCTAGCCAGAGTCTTTGATAACGGGCCTGAATCATATAATCCTTTAATGATCTATTATATGTTATCTTAAAATATTCTAAAAAATATCTACAACCTTAACATTTATAAACAAATTTTCGGGTGATTTAAAACCCCCAATCAATCTCAAAATATAAAAGAAAAAACATGGAACTTGGCGAAATTTATATGTTTACATTGCTGTAAAGATATTCTTGCGACTTTTTCTTAAAATTGGAATCAAATTTGTCAACAAAATATTTCCTGAAGTTTTTACTATAAACGAAGTTATTGGTATTTACCCCAGTTCCACGTGGAATGACCCACTTGTATCAGGAAGTGTATTAGATCCCTTAGCCATTGATATCGTGTAGCTTAATGTCTTTTTAACCGTCATTTTATCAATTTATTGCTAAATGATGCAAAGCATTGTAGGTATTAACATGTATTTTCTAGTCGCTTTTTTTAACCGCGCTGTCGGCAACATTTAACGCCTTTAGTTAAACCGTGACCATCAATAAGGAAATTGGGGAATCTGTTTTTTTTTCAAAAGTTTTTCCATCAACGCCTTATTGTCAAAATGTGGAAAGAAAGTTCCGGGTATTCTGCACCTCAATTTACTTTGTTCATGTGCTCGCGGGAAGTGTCCTCTAGTATATAGGTAAAGAGGTTTGGGATCTACTGACGGACGACTTAACCTACCAAAGTATTGCGCCCGCTTTGCCTGAACACATTTTATTTATAAAAGAGTTGACAGGAGCGACCCTATGTACCGGATATCTTTATTCGATACGTGCCAATAAATGCAAAAATGTTCCACCTTTAACTACAGATTGGATATTATACAGGGTGGTGCAAATACAAATATATTTTTAAAAATTAAATAAAATGATCCAAACTTAATTTATTTTTGTAGTTATATTCTGTCTTTATTAGAAACAAAAAATATTTCCAATGCCAATTAACATTCGCCAAGGCAGCTGAAAACACGGTTACCGAAGTTAGTGCGCAAGAGATCGCGTGTTTGGCGATCTGTGTGACATGGTGCGCCATCCTGCTGAAATCAACCATTATTCAAGTTCATAACTTCCATTTCAGCCCATGAAAACTCCGTATTCGTCACTCTGTAGAGTTCGGCGTTGACTAAAATAGCGTTTCCAGCAGTAAAATAGTATACCAACACTCCAAAATCCACCCCAACCTGTCACTCTCTGTGGATGCTTTCGCATCTCAACAATGACGTGCGGGTTTTCCGATCTCCAGATGCTGCAACTTGGGTGTTGACATTGCCGCCAAGATGAAAATGCGCCTCGTCATAAAATATGATTTGTTGGCCCAAATTCGATGTCCGATTGGAGGTTCTGTAAAGTCCAAACTGAGAAGTCGTAATTGGACATTGTAAGCAAATAACCCAAGATCTGCCTACGTATTCACAACTTACCCAATGTTCCCGAATCAATCGTATATTTACCAACATTATACGCAACTTACATATGCGAATTGATACCGCTCAAACATCCTTCACTACCCCAACTAGAGTGTCCAAAAAACCGGAATTTTTTGGAAACCGTTTTTCGGTTTGTTCAAAAAATCAATTTTTCAAGAAACCGGTATTCGGTTTGTTCGAAAAACGGATTTTTCAAGAAACCGGTTTTCGGTTTTTAATTTTGACAAGATCCGGTGCAACCGGTTTTTTCGTTTTTTTTGCTTTAAATTAAATTACACATGTAGAACTTACAATACATTTGTTTGACGTCCATTTCACATTCTTATTCGTTTTGAAAACACAACATTTCACAACTGTATTTAATTAATTACGTTTCAATATTAAATAACAACAACATATTGAAATTAAAATGTTCGAGCGTTAGGTATATTTTAAATTATTTTATTCTTCCATATTTCGCTCACCATTGTGTAGCATCGTCGGGAAGATAAACACAATTATTAATTACAATTTAAATGAAATGAAAAAATAATGAAATTAAAAATTAAATTTAAATTTTTAATTAATAATTGTGCTTTTTCCCTGATTTTCATTCCTGATCCTCTACCCAATGGGTAGAGAAATGTTGAAGAAAACAATAATAAACAAATAATAAACAAGAAACAAACATTTTAATTTTAAATATAATACGAAAGGTCGAACAAATCATTAAATTTTAAAAAATATATAATGGGTTTTTTTAAATAAGAGCGCTACAACAGTTTTTTTTAAATAAAACAAACCCGGTTTTAGATACCAATGAAATTCTTTATTCCTGTGAAAGTACGTTCGATGCCATTATGTATGGAACTCGATTTCTTTTGCATGGCCACCACGGGCACGCTTGCAGCAGTCCAGACGCTGAACCCAATTTTCGACAGTTTTCAAGCCTAAATCGGCAGATTCTGCTGCAATTTCAAGTTCGATATTCGTACGAAGTTCATCAATCGTCGCTGGCTTGTTGGCTAAGACCACAGACTTGACGTAGCCCCACAGGAAATAATCTAACGGCGTCAAATCGCACGACCGAGGCGGCCAATTGACTGGGCCATTTCGTGAGATAGCATGTTCACCAAACTTGGTTTCGAATAAATTGATTGTGGCATTCGCTGTGTGGCTTGTGGCGCCCTCCCACATGTCCTCGAAGCCCATATTATCCAATTGGGGCCAAAAATATTCGGTTATCATTGAACGGTAGCGATTCGCATTCACAGTAATGTGCCTGTCTTGATCATCACGGAAGAAGTACGGCCCAATGACGCCGCCGGCCCATAAACCGCACCAAACCGTAATTTTTTCGGGATGCAATGATGACTCATGGATTACGTGTTGATTGCTGTCTGACCAATAACGCATATTTTGCTTATTGACGAAGCCATTCAGCCAGAAATGAACCTCATCGCTCAAGATGATTTTCCGATGCAAATCCGAATCATTTTCAAGTTGTTGCTTAGCTCAATTCACGAACATACGACGCTTATGGTGGTCAAGCGGCTTCAGTTCTTCCGTCAATTTGATCTTGTAAGGATGTAGGCCAAGATCTTTTCGCAAAATTCGCCACAACGACGGCACAGAGATGCCCAACGCTTGAGAACGACGTGTGAGAGACACATTTGGGCTTTCTTGAACTGAAGCCTCAGCGGCAGCAATATTCTCGACACTACGGGCACTTCTTTGTATCACTGGCACGGGAACATTTTGTATTGTGCCTGTGGATTCAAATTTTTCCATCAGACGCTCAATTGTTGATCTGGTAGGACGATTATGACGACCATAAATTGGACGTAGCGCTCTTAAAGTTGAGGCCACTGACTCCAAATTTCGGTAGTAAATTTTAATAATTTCGACCCGTTGTTGGTTCGTATATCTTTCCATGCTGAAATGGCAAACCTTACTGAAGAGAAATGTCAAAAGAGCGGGACAAAATATGGCGGCGTTAGCTGTCCCTATCGATTTACTTTTGTAGCGTCTCTGTTGAAAACCCCGTTATCATATTCCAATTTGGAATGCGTGTTTAATATACAATTTAAAAGTTTTATTCAATTTCGCATTAAACTGATTTAAAGTCGAAAATCATATTCAAATTTGAAAACGATTTTCATGTATGAAAATCTTATTAAGCTTAAAACATTTCTCAAAATATTTTTATCAAAATATCATCAAATAATTTTAATTTTGAAATTTGATAAAAAAATGTTTGAAAAGCTTAATTAATTTTTAATTAATTATAATTGAAATCAAAAAATCATTTTGAAAGAAAAATTGTTTGGATATGTCAGTTAGATCATATTTCAAAATGGAAATCATGTTTCTTAATTCCAAAATTTCACTAAAATTTGAAAATCATAACATTTATTATTAATTTTTTTTAGGATATTAACACAAATTAAGTAAAATCTGATTAACCGGTTAACCGACGTCGAATAACCGGTTTCCGGTGTGTTCGGAAGTTATGTTTTTTAAAAAACTCGGTTAATAGCAAAAAAACCGGTTAACCGGTTTCCCTAGTTTTTCGGTTTCGGTTTTGGACACTCTACTACCAACTCAACATATAAGTCAATAATTGGCACAACAAGAGGCGAAGGCTTTTTTCCTCTATGTTATCTTTCCCATGATGTTCTGTTATCCTGTGGGCGTCGGTGGTGCAATGTTAAGTGTGTGGTTCGACGCCTGCTCTGACCACCTTACACTTCTTTCGACGACGGTCAAAATACCGTGCGGAACCGGTATGAAACTATAGGTCCCAATCAATGAGTGTAAAATCTACAAAACTCACACCTACCTCACTGGGTGTGAGAAGCTCCTCCCAATCCTTTCGTGGGATATAATGGAAATCATTTCTCTTTTTTTCTATCTTTTCTCGTACACTCTTGCAGGGTTGCAGTTGCTTTGAGGTTAGTTTACGAGGGTTCCTATTTATATTTTGGGAATAGCAAATAATAACAAACAGTTTTAAATGAAAATGGCTTTAATGTTTTTCAAAATATTCCCCTTGATAACACTGTGCCAGACCAACAAATATGAAGGGGTTCTGTCAACGGATTCTGGTAGAATGGTCTAAAGAAAATATACGTGTATCGGTGTTTTTCCAGATCTGATCAGAATTTTTTTTTGGGGTGGGTCAAAGTTTCCGCCCTTCGGAACTTTCCTGCAACATATCGGCAAGCAAAATTGTGTGTTCCTTACTTCTGAGGTACAAAATATGTTCACAAGTTGTATAGAAAAGATTCAGATAAACATTTTTGTGGAACAAATTAGCCCTCTTACTGTCACGTATAACCATAGTTTTTACTTTTTTTTTGAAAACTCGCAAAAAACTGCTCCAAAATGAAGGGGGGCGTGGTCAAAATATTCTACAAAAATGATCGCCATAAAATTTCCATATATGTGTCCGAACACTCCAAAACACAATTCTTAGCCCAAGTGGTAGACAATAAGCAAAAACTAACTTCTTCTAAGGGTTAATAATGAATTTTGTCATTTTGCTGTTTCCATTAACAATAGTCCACATAATATAAGGAATTTTGTCATATTTCAGCTTTTATCTAGCACTTGGGCTAAGATTTTGTTTTGAAAAAATCTAATTTTGTCTCACAGTGTAATCAGTACACATTTGCATTAGTTCAAACCATTTGTCATAGCAGTTTTTCCATTCCTCTTGAGACACCTCCAAAACGTGGGTTTTGAACTGTTCAACTTCTTCTTCGGCGCTCGGTAACCGTTGGCCACGAAGTTTAACTTTGATATTCGGGAACAAGAAGAAGTTATTGGGTGCCAAATCGGGACTGTACGGAGGACGAGTCATCAATTCGATGTTTTGACTACTCTAAAATGCACCTCTTTGACGAGATGTGTGATAGCTCGCATTGTCATGATGAAGAATGATTCGTCTTTGGCGGTTGGTTTTACCAATTTCTCCCAAGATTTCCGGCAAACAAGTTGACCGTCCTACATTGCTCAAGCGGAACAGTGGCCAGATAACCCATTCGGCCGAAGAAACAGGCGACCATTTGCTTCTTCCACGAACAAATTTGGTTGGATTTAGCTCGTCTTGAAAGACCCACAATGTCGATTGATACTTTGTTTCCAGCTCATACGCATATATCCATCATTTGTCACCTGTCGCGACCGTATACACGTCTTTTGAAGCACCGTGGTCGAACTTTTGAATCATTTCCTTACACTTATTGACTCGAGCCTCTTTTGAGCGATTGTCAAATTCTGTGGGATCCAACGCGAACAAATCTTTTATACAACCAAATGTTCACGCAAAATGTATTGAAGTGGCACCAATGTTCAGGGATTCCTCTTTCTCACGATATGTCACGTGCCGATCTTGCAGTATCAGTTCACGCACTGCATCGATGTTTTGTGGCAGAACAACCGATTTTGGATGACCTACACGAGCGAACATCCTGGAGCGAACGGCGTCCGAGACTGAACTCTTGGTGCCAGCTATTTACCGGGTTTTTTGATGGTGCTTCATCACCCAACGTCGAAACAAGTGGATTGGGACACTCTTGTATCGATAATCCTTCGGCGTAAAAAATCATCGCTCGAAAGTTTTCACGAGTTAATTCCATTTTTTGACCGAGACCAATTTTTCAACACACTGTAAATACAACAAATACTGCTCGTAACTGAAAACGTTCTATGCATGTGTAAGCTAAAAATGTCAAACTTTCCCATCTCTGTCTACAACACACAGTTTCATTGACTGTCCGGCCTAATGTCAGTTAAGTTTGACTTTTTGGCAATGACCATATTTTTGTTAATTTTATTCAAAACTGAAACCGGTTAACTGAATTCAGGTCGGTTAACCGTACGTGGGTTTTTAAAAAATTGCTATTATCGAACAACCGGTTTCACCGGTTGTTTCAAGTCTATTAACCGATTTTTACACAACGGATATAACAACGTAGAATTACAAACCCAAATCGTTTTTCATAGCTCACTATGGTGACTGACTCCAAAACACACAACAGACTTTGCCAACGAATTATTTCGCCGATAGTTTTCTGAAATAAGTTGTCCAAGGCAACTGAAGTCATATCTGCCAACTCCGATTTAGATCTAAGATCTAAGTTCCGGAACTAATGACAAAACAATATTCACAACCCAAAAAAAAGTACAAAACGTCCAAAGTAATATTTACACAACGATGATTTTGCCTAATTAGGGAAGTCAAATATTACAACAGATTGGTTGGATACCTTATAATAAATTAATAAATACAGGGTGGGCCATGACAACTTTGGAATTTCAAATCCCGTTATTTCGAAGCAGATGGCCAATGTGACATGACTAGATTGTTAGTTAAAGGTTAGAAATTTACGAATTGGGTTGCTTTACGCTTAAAGAAAATTGAGAAATATTAAAAACTTGCATCCAAAGTTCTGAGCCTTCAACTCAAATTGTAATAAATCTACGAAACAAATTCAAAAGAAACACAAGTAGAGTTCCAGCAACGGCATTTGTGGATCAATTTGTGAAGCGAGTTTGTCAATCCGGGTCGTTATTTAACAAAACAACCAGTGGACAATATTGCCACTGTAGCTGAAAGTGTACTCGAATAGCCTTCAACATAAAATCCCCACCATTCGCATCAATTGAAGATTTCTCCCACTTCTTTGCACAGAATTTTGAAAGAGTCCGAAGTCTCACATAGTCCAAATAGTTCAAGAACCGCAGCATCGTCACCATCCCATGCTTTATCGCTTCGCTGAAAGGGCTGAAGATTGCTTGTCTGAAGAAGACCATTTTTACCGAAAAATTACCTTTTCCGACGCAGTTCATTTTCACCTCTGGGGCTACGTTAACAAACAAAATTGTCGTATTTGGGTATCGGAAAATCCACACGTCGTGAAGGAGAAGTCGATGCATCCACAACGAGTGACTGTTTGGTGCGGTTTTTGTCATGGCGGCATCATATGCCCATATTTATTGAAAAATGAGCAAGCATCCGCCGTTACCGTCAATGCCGAGCGTTACCTTGCCATGCTCAGCTAGTTTTTGTTCCAAAAACTTGACGAGGATAATATCGGCGAAGTATGATTTCAGCAGGACGGCGCTATATGCCCCTCAGCCAACGTTACAATCCATCTTTTGCGCACTGTGGTCGAAAACCGAATAATCAGCCGAAAATCGGTGTCCATTGGCCGCCTCGCAGCTGCAATTTGAACACGTTACACTATTACCTCTGGAGCACCGTGAAAGATAAGTGTTACGTAAGCAATTTCGGGATCATTGAGGCCTTATTGCACGAAATAGAGACCAAAACACTCGATAACACAGTGCGACAAATCGAAACTTTTTGCAAAGCTCCAGGTACTCACTATGCAGATTCGATAGCGGTACTAGAGCTGAGTAAAACCCTAGTTTAGGTCCTTCAGTTTTGGTGATAGCCGTAAACTGGCATACATACATACATATTGTTTTGAATATTTGCTTTATTAAGGGAACAAAAACCCAAAAAAGTGATTTTTTTTGGAAATATGCACTTTTGGGGCCATTTTAGAGGTGGTAGAAGTGTTCAGATTGTAAAACCTTGTTTAGAAGAGTGGTTTGCTATTTCAAAAGCTTCATTTTTGTGGAAGAGAATATGAAAAAAAATCCAGTAGTTTAACAGTTATACTCGAAAAAGTAAAAAAATACGTTTTTCAACAAAGTTTTTTAGAAAAACTCCCGGAAACCATGATTTTTTGAAAACCTTTGTAAAAAAAATTTCTTCGGCAGACCGTCAGCTACAACTGTGCTGAAGACAGTTTACGACTATCACCAAAACTGAAGGAGCTGTTTGCCGAAAACTAATGACACCTTTTTTTTGGTGGTCACACCCAATTTCAAAAACTTTGAGGGGCCAAAAAAAAAAAAAACGTCTACTAATCTAGCCAAACTAAACTAGGGTTTTACTCAGCTCTAGTACCGCTATCGAATCTGCATAGTGAGTACCTGGAGCTTTTTTCACTGTTGCACTGTGTAATGTACTGCAAAATTGGGTTGACTGTGTCTATATTAGCATTTTTTAAAGCGAAATTAAATTCCAAAATAGTACATTGCCCACACTTTAGTTTCCCAATATATTCCATGAGGGCATAGGCTTACGTACTTTGGTTGGGACCTGGAGTTTCACACCGGCTCCGGGCGGTATTTTGACAAGCTTTTCCATGGCTATGTACTTGGTAATCGATCTCTAAATTCAAAGACTGACTTAAAAATAAACGATATTTATAAAAGCCATTGTTTTGTCGTAATAACTGAAACCCGTTATTAGCCGGTTCCTACATATCGGTTCAACCGAAACCCGGTTTCGCCAATATTGGAATCTTCGAAGAAACCGAAACCCGAAACTTCTGAAAACCCGGGCTTTTTAATACAATATTTTGAATATTTATGCATGAGAAGTTCATACTACAGCTTTTCAAGGTCTAATATATTTTTCTTCTATATGAATCGATTTGAGATTCTTTCGTAGTAAAATGTTGGAACGAAGTTCCTTATCTCACGTTGCGGGATGGGGACTAAATGAAAAAAAATTAAACAACTTTTTGTAACACTATTATGCTACAACAACCCACTAATATCAATTATATTGTTAACTTTTGCTTTGGTTTGTGTCTAGACTAACGGCTTGGATCATAGGGAAAGATATTAACTAGATGTCTCATATGACGGGTTTTTCAACAGAGACGCTACAAAAGAAAATCGATAGAGACAGCAAAGGACGCCATATTTTTTCCCGCTCTTTTGACATTTCTCTTCAGTAAGGTTTGCCATGTCATCATGGAAAGATATACGAGCCAACAACGAGTCGAAATTATTAAAATTTACTACCGAAATTTGGAGTCAGTGGCCTCATCTTTAAAAGGCCATCTTTAAGAGGCCTCAACAATCAGCGATGAGGCTCATTTCTGGCTGAATGGCTTCGTCAATAAGCAAAATATGCGTTATTGGTCAGACAGCAATCCATGAGTCATCATTGCATCCCGAAAAAATTACGGTTTGTTGCGGTTTATGGGCCGGCGGCGTCATTGGGCCGTACTTCTTCCGTGATGATCAAGACCGGCACATTACTGTGAATGGGAATCGCTACCGTTCAATGATAATCAAACATTTTTGGCCCCAATTGGATAATATGGAATTGGAGGACATGTGGTTCCAACACGACGGCGCCACAAGCCACACAGCGAATGCCACAATCAATTTATTGGAAACCAAATTTGGTGAACGTGTTGTCTCACGAAATGGCCCAGTCGATTGGCCGCCTCGGTCGTGCGATTTGACGCCATTAGATTATTTCCTGTGGGGCTACGTCAAGTCTATGGTCTATGCCAACAAGCCAGCGACAATTGATGAACTTCGTACGAATATCGAACGTGAAATTGCAGCAGTATCTGCCGATTTATGCTTGGAAACCGTCGAAAATTGGGTTCAGCGCCTGGACTTCTGCAAGCGTGCCCGTGATGGCCATGCAAAAGAAAATGCTTTCGCAGGAATAAAGGATTTCATTGGTCTCTAAAACCGGTTTTGTTTTATTTAATAAAACTTTTGTAGGGCTCTTATTGAAAAACCCTTTATATTAGCAAATTTCTTGTTTAATGGGAAGTTTTCTAGGTGGAGCCTGTAACCAATATTTAGTATATATTCTACATTTCAACCCACTAAAAAATAAATTTAGTAGAGCCAAAGTACAAGACTGGCAAAAGAAATTATATTTTTTTGTACAAAATATAGTAACAAAATTTTATTTTCATAAAAACATATTTCATCTTATTACAATTCCTTTCACTACCTTTTAATTGAAAAAAATCCTTGTCTAAAAAACTACTTTTATTTTAAAAAAAATAAATTTTTTTTAAATGAGTGCCTTTTCTTAAAAAATTTAAATTTTTTCAAAAAAAAAATACCTATTCGTTTATGTTTATATTATTTGCTCTTTCAGTTGTTATGTTTTTTAATTATGGTTCGGTTCAAGATCAATAACTATTAAAAATTAGTTTTAATTTTATTTAGTTTTAGAAATATTAAAAAAGAACTTGAAGTTTACTTGAGATTTGTTTATCCCTATAATCTGTGATGATATACCTAAACACTTGTGGAGAAGGGAGCTGATGATATGCCTTGGTGAGCATTGAAATAGCTATATTCCCAACCATCCACCATAATAATCTATTTGACATACTTTTTTATATTATTTCTATTTAAATGTACTTTTTCATAGGAAAAGTACGTTTTAATAGTTATTGATCTTGAACCGAACAATAATTAAAAACAAACTACCTATTCGTACTCTTAAGCAAAGTACCTTTTCTTAAAAAAATACCTTATCTCAAAGAAGTACCTACCTTTGCCTAAAAAAGTACATTTACTTACAAAAAGTAGCTTTTCTTAAAAAAAGTAATTTTTAGTTTTTGGTTAATGTATGATAAATTCATACTACAAGCTTACAAGTCATGAACATTTTTGCAATTGAAAAATGGATAGTTTGTGTTGGAAATAATAGACAATTCAGTTCAACACACATTCACTGGCATGACTAGTTTAAGAGGTGTGTTAATCTGTCGCTGAGGTGTGTTAAACTCAGCCAAAATTCGTACAGCGAATGTGCAAAATCTACAATGGAGGATTTTGTTCGCTGTTACAGTAAAACAGCTGACAGACTTTTGATTCCTCCCGGAAGAAGCACAAAGTGAAACGTCATAAGAGAGAGTTGGTGTTTCTTGTATATGTTCATATATGGTACACTCACCTGATTCCTAAGAGCACTTAAGCTGTGTTTTCATTTTTGGCACAAATACAACCAAAGAGTCATAGAGTAATAAAGGTTTTTTAAGGCCAATAGAAATTGAAATTATAAAAAAATAACACAAAAAATTAAATTTTAATTCGTAAGAAAAATAACGGCCCCAGCAACATATTGCAGGAACTATGTATATGTTTGCAAGCATTGGTTTCATGAATTGAAGGTCTGCCGCTTTTTTGTTTCTTTTTTGTCAGTCACGTTTTTGTTTTCTGCAGTTTTCAACAAATAAATCCACTTTGGGTCATATAAACACATATTATAACCTATTAATCATTGTGTCTCAAACATGTAATATTGAATTGCAAACACAATGTGTTTGGACACAAGTACAACAAGCTACAAACATGTTATATTTGCATCCAAACTACAACAAAATACAGATTTTTCAGCATGCAATTCATGGCATTAAATTTCAAAATGATTTCGGGCATATGGCCACCGTGGTTGTTAATGAAGCAGCGCATTCTGGCCGTCCAATTTCTCGACACTTTTTCAACCATACCTGGTTGAATGTCACGAATAACTTGAACAATTGTAGCCTCTAAGGCATTAATTGTTGCTGGTTTACAAAACTAACCCAGTGACTTCTTGTAGCCCCACCGGAAATATTCGAGAGGTGTCAAATCGCACGATCTTGGAGGCTAATGACAGGTCCATTTCTCGAAATCAACTTATCGCCAAAGTCTTATTTCAATAAATCGTAGGTTGCGGTCCCCGTGTGGCACGTAGCACCATCCTGTTGAAACCACATCTCGCCCGTATCAATGCCATCCATATTTTCAAACAAAAATCATAGATCATAGTGTGATAACGATCTCCATTGACCATAATGCGGGCTTTGGCTTCATTTTTGAAGAAATGGGATCCAGTGATGCATCAACGTGTAAACCGTACCAAGCGGTGTAATTTTCTGGATGTAAGGTCTGTTGTGGATTGGTCTCGCTCCATATGCCGCAATATTGTTTATTAACAAACCGGTTAACAATTTTGCGATGAAACATCGGGTCAGTGTCGAACTACTCTAGAGCCCAATCGGTGAAAGAATGACACATATGATGGTCTTGTGGCTTTAATTCCTGCACCAACTGGATATTATACGGTTGTAAGCCAAGATCTTTGCGTAAAATTTTCCATGTAGTGGACGGACAGAGCAATTCCTGCGAACGGCAGCGAATCGATAAATTTGGATCTTCTTCCACACTTTCGTTTACAGTGACGATATTCTCTTCTTCAGTACGCACATTCCTTCTGGTATAAAATCAATCAACAGTTCGACGGATGGCTTGCTGAGATGGACGATTATGTGCGCCATAAAAATCACGACGTCGTCTATAAGTTGCGGAAAGCGATGGCTGATTTTCAAAGTAAATTTGGACAATTAGTAGCGTTGTAAGAGCTATTAAAGATTCGAGCGGATGCCACAGAGCAAGTTGAAATTTCATAGATAGATGACAGAACTAGAGTCATTCATTATTTATACCCCATTAACATTGTGGCCGCCGGTGGTGCAATGGCTAGTGTGCGCGGCTCTTGTACGTGAGAACGTGGGTTCGATCCCTGCTAATTTTGTGGTTTAATTTTACGACCACTTTGTATGAGGAGCTAGGAGATATTACTCGATTATAAGCGGCTCCTCATACAAAGTC
This sequence comes from Phaonia tiefii, assembly GCA_963931995.1. Classification (NCBI taxonomy): domain Eukaryota; kingdom Metazoa; phylum Arthropoda; class Insecta; order Diptera; family Muscidae; genus Phaonia; species Phaonia tiefii. Next base: position 127,334,229 of record OZ008371.1, read on the forward strand.
GTCGATACATTACTTTAGCGGGATATAAAAAAGTACCCCTACTAAAGTAGACAGACAAAAATTTCTCTTCACTCAAATGCCAGCAAAGAAAACGAGTGAAGCGTTAATCATTCTCTGCTCGCTCTCTCACTCTCTTTATTGAATATTTCAATATACGTGCTGCCATTTAATAGTGGTTGTTGTAAATAACTATACAAATTCCATCCATGTTGAAGTAAAATTACATTAACTATGCAAAAAGTGTTAAATAATTAAGATATAACGAGAGAGAGAAATATGTTTCAGGGAATTGTAACTATTGCTTGTTCTCTTTTACGAGGGTTGCCCAATTCCGCACATCTTCTGGTCGACTACTTCTTGGTTGCTTTTGTTTGCTGAATGGTTTGCAACTAGTTCCTTATCGCGCTCTCGCTTATCTAGTTGTTTCTATCAATTTCTTATCTCATTGTCGATCAGCTGTGTCATGGAATGGATACCCTCTGGTAGAGTTCGAGTTGCTGGTGTATTTTTAAATAGTGTATAAATCGAATAGAAATAAAAAGGAATACTTATTTGCATTCGATGCAACCAACATTAAGAGTTATTTTCACACTACTTAAACTCTGTTTGATGCATGTTTAGCTTCTAGCTGCTTATCGCTCATTCTCCCATGCACTCTGTTCGCTATCAAATTTCATCTACCATTTCAATCAGCTGTGGCATTGACACCACCTGATATAAAACTTTCCATCAGCTGTTTTGCGTTCTCTGGCAGTCGGCGATGTAGTTGAAAATTTGACAGAGTCCGAATTTTAGTTAGAATTGTGACATTAAATGTACAGAAATAAAACGGAATTTGTATATTTAGCTATCGATAGCCTCAGTCAAATATAGGGTATGTCAATGATGGTGAACGATTTCAGTTAAGACTAAAACGCATATTTTTGACCGAGCAGTGACATTATGATGGCATAGTAAAGTAGATATGTTCCAATTAGAGTGTCCAAAACCGGTTAACCGGTTTTTTTGCCATAAACCATATGCTGGCATTTTAAAAAACTTAATATTCCGAAACCCGGTTAGTTTACGTCCGTTAACCGGTTTTTATATAATTATGTTGTATAATTAACAAATGATGGAAGAATAAAAATTACTTAATGAAATGAATCGGTTTTAATCAATTTTTGTTAAATATCAGTGACAAATTTTATAATATCCTGACATGATTTTCGAACTCTAATGAAATTTTGGAATTAAGAAACATTATTTCTATTTTCAAACATGATTTTAGGATGCAATAAGTTCTAAATGACATTTGCTAACAATTTTTTTAATCAAATTTTAAAATGATTTTATGATTTGAATTAGAAATAATAAACCTTTTCAACTTTTTTTTTTAAATTTCAACTATTTTATAAATAAATGTTTTAAAATTGATACTGAATATGATTTTCGAATTTTATTCAGTTTAATGTGAATTTTAATAAAACCTTTAAGTTTCACATTAAACACGCATTTCAAATTGGAATATGATTTAAATTTAAATTTTAGATTAAAGCGTGATATTTAAATAGAGTTGTACAATTTTGAGTTTTAAACAGCAACAAGTACATGAAAGGGTCTCTAAACAAATGTATACTAAGTGCTACATGTGTAGTTTAATTTAAAACAAAAAACCGAAAAAAACCCGGTCGAACTGGTTATTGGAAAAATTTAAAACCGAAAATCGGTTTCTTAAAAAAGCAACCCGAGCTTTTTTAAAAATATTCGGCTTTTGGATACTAGTTCCGAGTAAGTATAAAACAAAATATCCGGCAAATAGTTCCGTAGTTCTGGTCTCAGGAACTTTCATGATATTTTCCACACGCTGAAAAATATCGGCCCCAACAACATATTGCAGGTAACATGTGCATAGTTGCAAGCATTGTTGTCGTGAATGGAAGATCTGCTACGTTTTGTTTCTTTATTGTCTGTCACGTTTTTGTTTTGAGCAGTTTTCAACAAACAAAGCGGCATTTGGGTTACAAATACATATTTTATAAGCTATTAATCATTATGTCCCAAACATGCTATATTGATTAGCAAACATAATGAGTTTGGCCACAAGTATACTATATTTGCGACAAGCAAATACTATATTTGCATGACATTTTGTTAAAGGTGATGCTCTATCTCCATGCCGGTGTTGTGGCTTATTCGCATAGATCCGCAATTTCACAAACCCTCAGACAAAGAAGTCATTGGTCGTTAGGAAGGTGATTCGGTGAAAAATCTGACTTTTTTTTGCTGTTTGGATGCAAATAGAAAGTTTGTTTGGAGCTTGTCGCACATATAGTATACTCGTGTCCAAACATATTGTGTTTGCTATTCAATATTACATGTTTGAGATACAATAATTAATATGGTAGAATATGTGTGTTTGCGACCCACATATATTTATGTTTGTGATACAAATACAGCTGTGTTTGTTGCACTGTTTATGCTCTCACGAGAGCAAGAGAATAAAAGAGGGACAACGAGAGTCTATCTTGTAAGTGTGTATCTGTATTTGTGCATTACTCTCTCAGTCAGTAATTCTAAAATATTCCTGAATGTGCGTGCAATTTGCAGATGAAATCAGTGTTTCTTATTTTGGCTGATGTTATTGCGTTTTAGTTTCATGTATTCATTGGACAGAGGATATCAAAAGCGCTTGATCAGTGATAAAAGAATAAACGAAGGCTATTGCGCTTAAATGGTTTGTGATGTTACTTTGGTTTCTGTGTATGTGTTTCGTACATATGGATGTGTGCTACCAAATTGAGAAACGACTTTGAGGAAAGAAACTAGAAAGGGCAACAACGTGAAGCCCTTTGTCTGTCCGAGCCTTTTCTGAGAAAATTTGAACGGCGGCACATTTGTGAAATAATCGCTTGGTTTGCATGAACTAGATTTGTATATAAATATATTCTTTGTGTACCAACGCATAGTGATAACCAACGCATATCTGACACCTTCCGAAAACAAAAACATGAGAGACAACAAAGAAAGGAGAAGCAAACGAGCAGCAAAGGCTCATTTCAGGAAAAAAAAACAATTAGTGCATTCGATGCACGTAAATGTAAAAAATGCCGTTGTAAATCTTGTAATTTTTTGGACTAATCTTTATATATCTAATTCTACTGCACGTGTGTTTGTGACTGAACTCCTCCTAAACTTCTGGACCGATTTGAATAAATTTTTTGTATGCGGTTGGGTGGCACCCTGGGTGGTTTAGATTTACTATTCGGTCCAGTTGGACAAAGGGGCGTGGTACCTCCCATACAAACCACAAATTAAAAATCCATTATTTCTGCTCCTGCTAACGGTATTTGAACAAAATTTGCAGGAAAACGTCTGCCGGGTCAGCTAGTTATTTATAAATATGGATTTATATTGACAAAAAAAATTATTATAATAAATAATACATACATATATATTGAAATCAAAGACTAATTCGTTTGTAAATATTATTATGTTTGGGGGGAAATACGCATATGTTTCCACGTTAAAGCATACATGTTTGCCAGTACACATGATGCTGTTTACATTTAAACACAAGTGAGTTTGGGCCTTGCAAACATATTCGTGAGTGAAGTGTGTTCCAAACATATACATGATTCCTGCAGAATATGTTTGGGAGAATATGTTAGAGAGAGCATTATTATTCAGCGTGTGGCAATCGTGGCCCCAAATAAACCGATTGCTGCAGGGGCGGTGTGGTAGGTGTCGCCATCATGCTAAAACCAGACGTCGTACAGGTCCATACCGTCCAGTTGAGGCAACAATAACTCTGTTGTCATGTTCCTATTACGTATACCATTCACAATCGTGAACTTTAAGTGGGATACCCTTTACTATTTGAACTTAATTTATCTTCCAGTTGTTTATCGCTAATTCTCCATTCCACGCTGTTCTCTATCAAATTCTAACTATCACCCCGATCAGCTGTGACATGGATATCCGTTGTAAAGACGGTGTGATAGCACAGATAAATATAAAAGAGCCGAATGCCTATCTTCGTGTTCTCTTGATAACGACGAGGTAGTAGGCCATTTCATCGAGTTCGAGTTGCTTTTGTAATTTGCTCTTTCGTTGGACCAATACGGACAGAAATAAAAGGGAATGAGTATTTTCGTGCGTTGCAAACAATATAAAACATAATTCAGCTATCATTAGTATCAATCAAGCACTTTTAAACTTAGTTTGCTGCATGGTCTATAATCGCTATGTCTTCTTTGGTGTCTCATTCTACATCATTTTCCTAGTACCTTTTCGAACAGCTGTGCCATAGAAACCCCCTGGTGATAGTCAGTGATGTTCGTAGGCGGCTTAGAGAAAATAGGACTTCACTCAGATTTTGACAACACGCGTAGTAAGTCTGTTGGAGACTGTCGATTTTGTGTATATTTAATTTATGTATTCAGGGAATAGCAACGCCATCTGGTATATTTGGTGTGGAAAAATAGGTGTCAATGCCATAACCCCATAACATCACCCAGGCTTAGTTGTGATTGCAACTATGACGAAGCACCCTTTTGGTTTGGGACCCTTAACACGCGGTAACTACATGAGTAGTTGTTCTAAGTAACTTAATTTTCCTAACAATGACAATTGAGAAATGCCTAAAATCCTATAATCAAAAAAAAAAGAGAACCCCAAAATCTATATAGATAGGAGGCGTCCACAAGTCAAACTGATTTATTTTACTCTTCCAAAGTTTTGTTTTGTTTCGCTTTGTCTGAATTTAACTATATAATAAAGGATGTTAATTGTAAATAAAACAAAAAGTTTTCAGAGATTTATCTTAATATTTTTTATTATACATTCGAACTTCTATACAATGAAGCTCTCCTATAATGAATTGATTTCAAAAACACAGCTTTGTGCTTCCCATTTTCTTGTACTTTGATCTTCTTATAATGCATTTCTGTACAGTGACGTTTTCTATACAATGAAACAATTTTCCAGGTGTAAGTTTGGCTCATATGGCCAAGGCTAAAATGAGTAACGTGACTTTCGTACGCATATTTTTTTTAATATCTCAATGAATAAAAATGTTCTTGTCGATTTCATAGATGCATATGAAAGTACTCCTCGAGACTGACATTTCAAGGAAAAACAGTTTGCATTATCTCTTTTGGTTTCAGAGTTATAAGCATTTAAAGTTGTCAGTAACGTGACGCCATTTTGGAAGTGGTTTTGTAGGTTACTCAAAATTTTTGCAAAAACTAGCGAATTGAGTAAAGTTTAATTTTACTCCTGCCAATATGTCAAAGATGAAGGATAAAAGATGATATAAAACTGTTTGTTGTACAGATATTATGTATTTTCTGTAAGTTAAGGGACATATAAGTGATGTCAGTAACGTGACGCAAAAAGTCAGTAACGTGATTCGTACGAATTCCTAAAATTAATTATGTCAAAAAGTAAAAAAAACACAACATTTTTATCGCAGCAGTAAGAAAATAAAAAAAATATTCTTTATTTCTGTGGCTTGGTGCTAAAAGGGCCAATGTCAATATTTTGCTGTTTTCAGTTAATCATTGCATTGGATTTCTTTTCTTGCTCTCTTTCATAATGCTAAAACAGCCAATGTCAAATTTAACCCAGAAGAGATTAATAAATGTAATAATGCTGGCCAATGTCAATATGAACTCATCCATAAAATTTAAAGCTAAAAGGGTCAATGTCTACTTTGCCCCTTTTAGCAATCACTAATGTTATATATTTTTTTAATAAACATTCGGCATTTGCTCAAGGACATATATATCTCAATAAATAGAGAAATAGTTTTTTAAAAAGAAGATGTTTTGCAAATGCATCTTCATGATTCCTGACAAACCTCTTTTATAACACAAGCTAAATAAAAAAAATAGAGATATAGTATGGTCTTGAGGTTGAATAATAAAATAAAAAAGTACCAATAAAAAGGCAAAATAAATAAATCATCCCTGATGAACGTAGAGCACGACTAAACAACAGGCAATAACAATTGCCTGAAAACATTAGTGGTCTTCATGAAAGCTCGACCTCGTAAACTCGAAGACATCGTAAACTTGCACAGCAAACGTCAAAACAAACAAATTTCCCATACAAAGCGACTTGCACAAAAGTGGAAAATTTTCCAGGCAAATTTGTTGAGCAAACCTGGAAAATTAAACGTGAAAACTTTTGACATTTCAATGTCAATATTTTTGTATTGAAAAAAGAGGGTATTTGATTTATGTGAAAAAACTAAAATAATGGAATAGATAAAGCATATACTTTAAATTTTACTTTGTTTATTTACTTTATCAGCCTTTTTTTGACAATTGCTGCATAGATACACTGAGCAACTTTATTTGGTGCCTCATGAAATGCTTCGGGGCAAACTTATGCTGGGCAAAAGTTCGAGGTTTTCTTGTTTGCATGAATACCACTACTGTGTTGTCGTTTAGACAACAACAACAATCATTTCTAATGGGGAGCGATGGCTCTCTGGAGATGGAAAGAAGTTGTTTGCAAATGTTTTCTTGTTTGTTTTGCTTGCGATATTTTTCGAACACTTGCATAGTGGAAAATCCTCAATTCATATGAGTTTTCGTTTGCATTTAGCAAGAAAACCTGACACGGCAATCTTTTCAAGCTTCTACCACTCAACAACGAACCAGTTCCTTTAAGTACAAGAAAATTGAATGACTTAAAGGCACTTCTGCCATACATTACCAATACGAATCGAAAATACTACAATTATTTCATGGAACAAATAACTACAAATGACAACATCGTGGATTACTTGGCAGATGAAGGTATGGAAGAGGAATGTGAATTAACACAATAATGCTATTATTTCCTTAGTTTGCTACTGTTTTTTGTTTTTATATCCTTTGATTACAATCAACTTTGCAACAACATATAATAATCAACTGAAATCCAATGGTTTTCTATTTGTTATTGTTCTTATTATGACGGCCAATGTCACAAAAAAAAACATAAAATAGAAACATAACTTTATGCTAAAAGGGCCAATGTCATCCTTTTCTTCTAAATTTTCCAACTTTTTAAAAAAATAATTTTACTATCGTATTCTATTCAAATATATTATATATCTGAGCCAAAGTTGATAAGTGAAACTTGGAAGATTTGTCTGCTGTAGTTAAAATAGTTTTCTGTAAAACAGTCAAGTACAATTATCTCAAAAGTGTATTTGTTGACATTGGCCCTTTTAGCACCAAGCCACAGATTTGTTGTTTGGTATTTGTAATTTTATAACTAAAAATATCCATTCAGTTTCATTCAAATGTTAAACATTTAATATAGAAGTATCTTACTTCACTACTTTTTTTATATAGAAAAATTAAGAAAATCACAAAAAATTTAGTTATACCCCTGTTTAGAAGTTACGTGAGTGACTTTGTTTCCGCCAGTGATGCGGATTTGGGGAGCAGACGAAATATCGGGAACATTAGGTGCATTTGCAAATATTTCGGTTGTACCCAAGGCGTTGTTAATATCAACAAATTCCTGCTCGGTAACTTCTTCAACCAAAATTTTCGTTTGAATGACTCAACAAACTCACGTGTAGTGTTTACAACACTATAACGAGCTTTAATATGACTCCGAACTACACACTTCACTGCGGCTCCGATTCCGTCGACGCAGCCTTTTCCGTGCGATGTTGCAAAGTAGTTCCAAATGATTTGCATTCCGAATTATGCTTCCAAGTGCTGGATTATAGCTGCGATGTATTTGTTCTTGAACTGCGATGAGGGACCGTCGCTCCACACCTTCACAATTTTTACTAAACTCTGTAATTTCGCCAGTAGCTTGCAAATATACGGTATGATAGTTTGTTTGGTGTGACGCTTCCCTTATCGACATAGTCATGTGTCTGGTTGGAAAGAACACCGCTTCACCCGTCTCTGGGCATTCGCACTTTTTGACATCTCGGGTTTTTGGTGACATTCGTGAAATATCGTCACGTCGAAAAAATTCTCGAATTTTGTTCGTGAGTTGACTAGTGACCGACTTTCTGCTGGACTTGGGCTTGGTGACAACCATAGACTAATACATACCTAGATAAACTTATTCTCTCATCTGACGTTTCATTTCACACTCTTCGTGATGCGGTCGGTGTGATAGAGAGATGTTTGACGAAAAGTGATATACACCAGGTGGAATTACAATAACTTCTTGCTTTAATTTTTCATGCCATTTTGGTGAAAAACTGTGAAATTTAAATGTGTTTTAAACTTTTTTATTGACTGTTATTGTTAGCATACATTTGTGTTGTATTTAACACATTAATTTTAACACACAAAACGAAATGCCGTTGTTGTTATTTTGTTCGTTGTTTTGAACCATTGCCTCTATCTGGTATTAGTAAAGCAATTCTTTTCAACATCAAACGTAAATATCACACGAGGACAAATGTCAAAAATTTGTTGAGTGAAAGATTTTCTCTACCCATATTTGCTCTATGGTGACAACACTCACCAATATTTGCTTATAAACTTCGTCCATATTTGCAACAATATGTGTCAAAATTGCCCTCTTCTTTCATGGTGAAGCTGGAAGGGCACTCGATACCTTTTTAACGGCTTTTGCAAGTGTTTCTGTACAATTGTAACTTTTAGAAACGGGTTCACTTAAACAGCTGCTTTGATTTGATTCACTTGGTTTGTCCTTCTGTTTTTTAGCTCGTTATTTCTTACTTCCTTCACGGTCAGCGGCACGATGTTTAGCGACCGCTTCTGCCAATTTATTTGCTGTCATGCTTTTTTCGTGCTGTTTTCTTTTTACCCGCAATTTCTTCATAGCATCGCCCTTTTTAACGTAGAATACGTTATACGGTAAGGTAGGGGTGTTGATCTGGAGCACAAAATTTTGAGAAAATGTTTGTCACTTTCATTATAAGTTTTTAATACTTTATGCATGCATTGCAGAAAATTCAAGTATGGTCGTAACAAATTTAATATGTCTTCTTTTGATTTGTATCTAAATAATTATATTGCTACATATAATTTTTTTGATTCTATAAGTAAATCAAAATTTAACTCCTTCAAATTTTGTATTAATTTTCATATGCTTTGTATTTTATGTATTATAACATCATGTGTAAGAGCAGTACGATTATCTGTGTGTTCATCACAGAACCAGTGTGAGAAAGAGAAGAAGTACAATGACAATGCATGTTTTATGTGAACATTACAGAACCAGTGTTGCCACGTGCAGTATTTACACTTGTTTTCAAAAGTGCATCGAATTGATATAAAGTGTACCCAAATTTTGTTAAAAATTATCCTAAATTTTTAACATAAAAATTAAAGATAAATTTGATAGACTTAAATCATTTATCAAAAATTATATTTAATTCATACATTTTAATTGCAAAATGACTAACGTATTCTACGTCTGACCTATGCGCCCGTGTTATCTAACACAGGCTTCATATTTTTTTTTTCTTGTAATCGTCATAATTATTGTTTGCCTTTAACTTCTCCACATATCTCTTGTCTCTTTCTGCACCGTTTAACTATTTCTATTGATTTAAGCCGCATTCACAATGCAAGCGACAATTTCGTTTTTCAAGCTATCTCGTTCTCACACACAGAATTTCACATAATGGTCTTTCATTTTTGATGTGTTAACATCTATACGCGCGCCTCTAGGGCAGTAAACTATAAATTTAATACATACGCAAGTGTTAGGTTTGTAAGAGTAAATCATCGTTTGTTTGTTCGTTGCTTGGCAGTCGGTATTGAAAGTGATTATTGGGCGATTTTCATATAATTTTCCCACGCGATTTTCTCCGGAAATTCATAGCCGATTTTATTAATTTTTGGAATAAAAAGCTAGTGTGGGTTTCCACGAAGAGTTTAGGCCAAAAATTAAGGCGATCCGATATCGGCGAGCCGAGATTTAAGTGTTTTAATTTGGAGTATTAATTTGGAGTAATATTAAAAAAGTGTTTTATGTTGATCTTCGGTTTTGTCTTATCATCGTTTGTTTGTTCGTTGCTTGGCAGTCGGTATTGAAGGTGATTATTGGGCGATTTTCATATAATTTTCCCACGCGATTTTCTCCGGAAATTCATAGCCGATTTTATTAATTTTTGGAATAAAAAGCTAAAGCGGGTTTCGACGAAGAGTTTAGGCCAAAAATTAAGGCGATCCGATATAGGCGAGCCGAGATTGAAGTATTTTAATTTGGAGTAATATTAAAAAAGTGTTTTATGTTGATCTTCGGTTTTGTCTTATCATCGTTTGTTTGTTCGTTGCTTGGCAGTCGGTATTGAAGGTGATTATTGGGCGATTTTCATATAATTTTCCCACGCGATTTTCTCCGGAAATTCATAGCCGATTTTATCAATTTTTGGAATAAAAAGCTAGTGTGGGTTTCGACGAAGAGTTTAGGCCAAAAATTAAGGTGATCCGATATAGGCGAGCCGAGATTGAAGTATTTTAATTTGGAGTAATATTAAAAAAGTGTTTTATGTTGATCTTCGGTTTTGTCTTATCATCGTTTGTTTGTTCGTTGCTTGGCAGTCGGTATTGAAGGTGATTATTGGGCGATTTTCATATAATTTTCCCACGCGATTTTCTCCGGAAATTCATAGCCGATTTTATTAATTTTTGGAATTAAAAGCTAGTGCGAGTTTCGACGAAGAGTTTAGGCCAAAAATTAAGGCGATCCGATATAGGCGAGCCGAGATTGAAGTATTTTAATTTGGAGTATTAATTTGGAGTAATATTAAAAAAGTATTTTATGTTGATCTTCGGTTATATCGTACGAATATAACAATGTATGTATGTATGTACAAGTGTCTGTTGCTTTGCATTCTTTGACTTTTGTGGGAATAAAACAAAAAGTATTGAGCAAGAAAATAATGACACATGTGCTTGCACTGGGCCTTTAAATAATTTTAAGTATTAAATATTATTTAACTGTAACGTCATCATATGATTGAACGCTGTTTTTTATTTTCCAATGTAACATTTACGAATGTGTTCATTGAAATCGAACAGGTACCGTGTAGCAAAAAGGTGTTAACACATCGCTCGTGAGTTCGAACACTCATTGGATTTTTTTTACAAAAATGTAACTCCAATTTGTCGCTGAAGTTGATCTATTCCTACACCAGCAACATATTTGTTCGAATAAATAATGTACTATTAAGCGGTAGATGGCGCTGTACTTCGACTTTCATTTTCAAACTTAAAAACATCAATGAAAATTGAATCCATTTGTGTTAAAAGACGCATTATAAAACGTTATTTTATCTATAGAATCTTTTTATACCAAATACGTTTAAATACATTAACATTTTTTAATATTCGAAATACAACCCTGGATGTGACATTTGAATCATGATGCTACTAATAGAGGTAGTGTTATAAGAACAACTTAAATGACTTGCTTTTCCTTCTGTTCATTATATGAAGAATCAAATTCAAATGAATTTGGTTTTATAATTTCTGGTTTACTTTTATTCTTGAAAAACATTTGTGTTAACTTTGACATGAAAACAAAATATATTGTATTGTTGCCTTGATATATTGGCCGTAATACTGGTATCACCTGTTAGAACAAACATCTCGATTCGAAGTAAACTGTTGCTTGCATTGTGAACGCCTTTTGAAAATGTTGCTTGCATTGTGATTCCGGCTTTAAGATTGTTAGAAAATGCCAGTAACGTGACGCATGTTTGATTACTGAATATACTGTCATATATGCTATATTGGCCTGATTTGAGTATTAATTATATAAATAGACTTAATATGCTCAAAAAAAAATAAGTCATTTAATTATTTAATTTGCTGGTTAAAGCGTAAAAAAAACTTCAGTGGAATTCGTCAGTAACGTGACTCATATTTTTAAACATTTCTTTGCTACCAAACCTGCACAAATAATATTTTTATATATAACTTTTGATGCAATTTCTTAATTTTATATATAATTTATACCAAATAATCGAAATCTCATCAAAATAAGTTAAAATGATCGAAAATTTTTACCTTTTTTGTCGGCTTTGCTGTCTTTGCCATCTTCGCCTTTCACATGTTACTTACGAAATGACTGCAATACGTTAAATAAGAAACAAATTGTCATGGCTGTAATAGAGTTGCCAGATTGTATAGATATTTGACTTTCAAAATATAAATTTTGTTTTTGAAAATTGTAAAAAAAAAAATTTTCGATGTGGTTTCGTTTTATTTAGCCGCGACCATATATACATATAGGTGTTCAAAAAGTGTGACAGAGTCAGTGAATCAGCGATGAGCGTAACTCTTTAAGAAGATAATAATGGAAACAATATAGTTTTTATACAATGGTTTTGTTATTTGGTATTCGAAGGTTTTGTTGAGGAACACAAATCTAAAAGTGTAACCCAAACTAATACTCGTATGTGGGGAAAAAAATATAATTTCTTTATAATGAAGTTTCTATATAATGAAGTGATTTTCTGGTCCCATGCAGATTCATTATAAGGAAGTTCGACTGTAATAGAAGGACCTATGATAATTATGTGTGAAAGAAAATATCGGCGAAATGCTCGCCACGCCTTCGGTGGCATATCTCCATCCGATGGTCCATATTTGCAATGACTCTGAGACATAATTGAGATTCAATGTCTTTAATGTGCCGAGTTATCTCAGCCTTTAGCTCTTGAATTGTTCTTGGCTTATTGAAGTTCACTTTTTCTTTTAAATATCCCCAAAGAAAGATGTCCAACGGTGTCAAATCACATGATCGTGGGGGCCGCTTAACATCGCCACGACGTGAGATATCACGGCCATTGAATTTCTCGCGCAAAAGAAGCACTGTTTCGTTGGCTATGTGGCCAGTGGCACCATCCTGTTAGAACCACATATCGTCCAGGTCCAAATCTTCAATTTCTGGCCACAAGAAGCCCATTATCATCCTGAGCAAAAAATCATGAACTACACGAAATGCTTTTTAATTTGAACGCCAATTTTCGTAAAACGTTTCAAAAATCTTAACGCGCTGCTCAATTGTGTAGCTCTCCATGGTTGAATTTGTCAAACACTGAAACAAAGAAATGTCAAATTAAGTTGGACAAACAACTTGACGCTAAGGTGTGACTCACAATTAACATCGTGCATTATGGTTGGACGACCCTGTAGATACATCTGTAGTGATATAATATATAATGATAGATTGGATTTATATTGACCGTGAAACTGCATGGTACTGCCAACTCTCCGTCCATTCGGTATGACTGTATACTTAAAACCCCAACACAACTGGCTTTATCAGAATACAAACACAATGAGTCAAACAATATCAAAAATTATATAAATTTGAAATGCAATTAAACATAAATCGAATCAACAAATTTCATTTCATTTAAAATTGCATTATTGAAATCGTTTATAATTTAATTAAATTAGGTAAATCAATAACCCCATTAGAATAAATATGTAGTTGCCAAATCTGCGGTGCATATATATTAATCATTGGAATAAATCATAAATAAATTATCATTTCCATAATTAAATATGTATCTACACACCCCATGACACTTGAGTAACACCCCTTAAACTTTAGTTTTCAAGCTACATATCACCGAGCACAGTGACGGATGACACTTGTATTTAACTTTAGCATTAAAGTTTTTTTAATTTTAACTAAAATGGCTCAAGAATTATTAGTGGTATTCATGGAAACGCGTACGACACTCGAATACTTCTACAGTAAACGTCAATACAAAATTTGCTCTCATACAAAACGACTTTCACAAATGTAGAAAAGTTTCGCTTCAATTTTGCTGAGCAAACATCGACAACGAAACGTCGCACATTTGTGCAAATTATTTTTTAGAGAACATTTTTGTTTCGTTTTGACGTTTGCTGTGCAAGGTTTAGTAGAGGTTTGTCGTGAAAATATGCAAAAAAAAAACCCCGCGACGTGCAGAGGTACTGGCCCACCTGCTGGGAAAATTCCAAAATAAATCGAAAAAAGTCGAAATGTTATATATAAGTAAGTGTTCTTGCCTAATAAGTCTAAATACAGGGTGCATTCAAATTATTTCTTGTCCGCATGGAGACTATTTTCAAATTCAGATACGACACTTATATAAATAAGAATATTCAAAATCACAAATACAAAACATCACATCATCATATCTCATCTCATATCATATCTCAGTAAATTAAACGTTATAGGTCCGGTGGAAAGTAAACATTGGATGGTGGAAAACAAAGGAACAAAGGAACAAAGGAACGTCCAACAAAGGAACAACAACCGAATTTCGTGTTTTGTGGCAAACTAGTTGTGTTGGTTCAGGGCCCCCCTTCTGTAAAGACAAGGACGGAAATCTCATCGCAGATGTGCAGAGTATGTTGGGAATATGGAGAGATCATTTCTCTGCGCTATTGGAACCTGAGATATTCAATGACGAGACAATCGATCTAAATTTGGACGACGACGTCGATTGCCCCCCTTCTAACCAAGACGAGGTCAGAACAGCTATTGCCCTGCTTAAGAAAAATAAAGCCGAAGGATCGCATGCCCGGCGATTGGAGTCTCAGTGTACTATGTCCCATATTTAAAAAATTACAGCAGACAGTTGTCCGAGGTCTTCGGCCACGGACTGTCCCTGCAGGCTGTGTCAGAGACACGGCCATTAAGTTTAACGTAGAATACGCCATCCGATAAGACAGAAAACATATATAACAATAAATTCATTTGCTTATATTATTTATCATTTATTGTTATATGTATATGTTTTCTGTCTTATCGGATGGCGTATTCTACGTTAAACTTAATGGCCGTGTCTCTGACACAGCCTGCAGGGACAGTCCGTGGCCGAAGGCCTCGGACAACTGTCTGCTGTAATTTTTATATTTACCAACGGCATTTGATTCAAGTCCGTTTAAAAAAAAAATATTATGTTCAATTTTTTTAAACTTAATTTAATTTATGTATTTTAATTAATATTTTTATTGAAATAAGTTCTGCGAATATTGAGAGGGCCGCCCTAATATTAAAAAAGGTTTACCTTATCGAGTCTTCGCATTAGCATTCGAGCGTTGTGTGAAAGCTTTACGCTTTACAATTCAAAATTAATGTTACAACAGCTTTATTGAAGCTTTCGCAAAAAAGCTTTATTACGTTAGCTTACTGTTTGTTTCACTTTTTACTAGATACATGTTGCCAAGCAACATTAGCTTGCTGTTCGTTTCACTTTTTACTAGATACATGTTCCTAAGCAATGTTGAGCAACCAAAAACACTCAACCAAACACCACACATATGTTTGAGTGTATGTGTTTAAACAATTTTCATTTGAGAAATTAAAATACTAGAAATATATCAACCAATATGAAATGTATATCAAACGAAAGATAACATCTTCATTTACCTACAAAAAAAATTTTAAAAAAATTCATCTAGCCCTTTCCTCAAATTCAATGAAATAAAGACTACAACAATAAAAACCTGACATGACTCCTCATACCGTAAGGTAAGACGTATTCTACGTCAAAAATGTGACCCGAGTCTCTGTGCCAACTACCGTGGAATAAGCCTTTTATCCATAGCATATAAGGTTCTATCAAGTGTAATGTGCGATAGACTAAAAGCAATTATCGCTGACTTGATTGGACAATACCAGTGTGGCTTTACGCCTGGAAAATCAACAACTGACCATATTTTCACGCTACGCCAAATCCTGGAGAAGACACACGAAAAAAAAAATCGACACCTATCACCTATTTGTCGATTATAAGGCGGCCTTCGATATCCCGATACGGGGGAAACTCTACGAAGCAATGTCTGAGCTTGGTATTCCTGCAAAACTCATACGCCTTTGCAGGGTGACCTTGACGAACACCAAATCCGCAGTGAAAGTTGGTAAGGATCTTACCGAACCTTTCGAAACTAAGCGAGGCCTCAGGCAAGGCGACACCCTATCGTGCGATCTCTTTAACATCTTAATAGAGATTATTCTGAGAAAAGCTGTAGTCAACATGAATAAATGCATCAGCAGCAAAAGTCACATGCTGCTCGCCTATGCTGATGATATAGATATCAATTGCTGCGTTTTTTTTCGAGAATTGAGAAGGAGTCAGCAAAAGAGTATCTGTCGGTAAATGAGGACAAGACAAAATGATTGGTTTCAACGAGCTGGGCCTCGACGAGATTAGACCAAAGCGTGAACGTTGATAACCGTTATAACTTCGAGGTAGTGGACGAATTTACAAACCTCGTAAAATCAAAAACAACAACGTCAGCCTTGAGATCAAGCTGAGAATTGTGCTTGCGAATAGACGTTATTTTGGGCTAAGCAAGCACTTTAGAGATAAAGCTCTCTCTCGAATGACGAAAATCCAGCTATACCAGACTCTCATACAACCTGTCTTGCTTTATGGTGCAGAATCCTGAGTCTTATCGCAAGCAGATTAAATATCTGATGGGGTCTTCGAGAGAATAATACTCCGGAAGATTTATGGCCCTACACTTACAGAAAGATTCGGTTGAGACAGCCAATATTCTTAGTAAAAAATAGGGTAATCTTTAGGGTACCACATTTGTTTTACACGTCACTACCGACCTTTCTGATAGTTCTGGTCATCATGGGTAACCGCTCAATTTTGGCGAGTTGCATCTGTTGTTGAAAGTCCTAAACCGTTACACACACAGAGGATTGCACAATTTCTAAAACGACCAACCTTCAAAAGTTTCAAAACTGCTGATATGTTCTTCGACATTTTCTGCAGAATAAGACGATTTAATGCAAAAATCATAAATACAATATGTTTACGTCCCTTTGTTAATAACCAGACAAAAAATCTTGATATTGCTGTGACGGGAACAGTTATACATTCTTTAACTTCTTTGAAAATAATATTTGTGTTTATAATTTTCAACGTTAAGTTGAGAATGAAATTCGGTTATAATGGGTTTTGCAATAAGACCGCTACAAAAGTTTTTGATGTGTTAACATCTATACGCGCGCCTCTAGGGCAGTAAACTATCAGTTTAATACATACGCAAGTGTTAGGTTTGTAAGAGTAAATCATCGTTTGTTTGTTCGTTGCTTGGCAGTCGGTATTGAAAGTGATTATTGGGCGATTTTCATATAATTTTCCCACGCGATTTTCTCCGGAAATTCATAGCCGATTTTATTAATTTTTGGATTAAAAAGCTAGTGCGGGTTTCGACGAAAAATTAAGGCGATCCGATATCGGCGAGCCAAGATTGAAGTGTTTTAATTTGGAGTATTAATTTGGAGTAATATTAAAAAAGTGTTTTATGTTGATCTTCGGTTATATCGTACGAATATAACAATGTATGTACTATGTATGTACAAGTGTCTGTTGCTTTGCATTCTTTGACTTTTGTGGGAATAAAACAAAAAGTATTGAGCAAGAAAATAATGACACATGTGCTTGCACTGGGTCTTTAAATAATTGTAAGTATTAATATTATTTAACTGTAACGTCATCATTTGATTGAACGCTGTTTTTTATTTTCCAATGAAATATTTACGAATGTGTTCATAGAAATCGAACAGGTACCGTGTAGCAAAAAGGTGTTAACACATCGCCCGTGAGTTCGAACACTCATTGGATTTTTTTTTAAATAAAACAAAACCGGTTTTGGATACCAATGAAATTCTTTATTCCAGTGAAAGTACGTTCGATGTCATTATGTATGGAACTCGATTTCTTTTGCATGGCCACCACGGGCACGCTTGCAGAAGTCCAGACGCTGAACCCAATTTTCGACAGTTTTCAAGCATAAATCGGCCGATACTGCTGCAATTTCACGTTCGATATTCGTACGAAGTTCATCAATCGTCGCTGGCTTGTTGGCATAGACCATAAACTTGACGTAGCCCCACAGGAAATAATCTAACGGCGTCAAATCGCACGACCGAGGCGGCCAATCGACTGGCACATTTCGTGAGATGATACGTTCACCAAACTTGGTTTCCAATAAATTGATTGTGGCATTCGCTGTGTGGCTTGTGGCGCCGTCTTGTTAGAGCCACATGTCCTCCAAGTCCATATTATCCAATTGGGGCCAAAAATATGCGGTTATCATTGAACGGTAGTGATTCGCATTCACAGTAATGTGCCGGTCTTGACCATCACGGAAGAAGTACGGCCCAATGACGCCGCCGGCCCATAAACCGCACCAAACCGTATTTTTTCGGGATGCAATGATGACTCATGGAATACGTGCAGATTTCTGTCTGACCAATAACGCATATTTTGCTTATTGACGAAGCCATTCAGCCAGAAATGAGCCTCATCGCTGAAGATGAAAAGCCGAATCATTTTCAAGTTGTTGCTCAACCCAATTTACGAACATACGACGCTTATGGTTATCAAGCGGCTTCAGTTCTTGCGTCAATTTGATCTTGTAAGGATGTAGGCCAAGATCTTTTCGCAAAATTCGCCACAACGACGTCACAGAGATGCCCAACGCTTGAGAACGACGTGTGAGAGACACATTTGGGCTTTCTTGAACTGAAGCCTCAGCGGCAACAATATTCTCAACACTACGGGAACTTCTTTGTCTCACTGGCACGGGAACATTTTGTACTGTGCCTGTGGATTCACATTTTTCCACTAGATGCTCAATTGTTGATCTGGTAGGACGATTATGACGGCCATAAATTGGAAGTAGCGCTCTTAAAGTTGAGGCCACTGACTCCAAATTTCGGTAGTAAATTTTAATAATTTCGACTCGTTGTTGGCTCGTATATCTTTCCATCATTACATGGCAAACCTTACTGAAGAGAAATGTCAAAAGATCAGGAAAAAATATGGCGTCGTTTGCTGTCCCTATCGATTTACTTTTGTAGCGTCTCTGTTGAAAACCCCAACTCTGAATTTTGTATATACACAATTTATATTTATAAAGTAAAATTAATTTACATTTGTGCACTTGATCGATAATGTTTGCCAACTTGCCCCAAAATATGCCTTCTGGCGCTGGGGCCCAAATTCTAATTGTATTTTAAATTTTGTACAAATATAAATAAATAATAAAAAAAAAAAAATTAGAAAAATCTATGCTTTCTAATATTGGAGAACCGTCAGAACTATGCCGGTCAAGAAGAGAAAATCCATATTTTACAAATTTTAATGCCTATTATACAGTTTTAACATTAAATTGCAATTTACAACCGAATAATTTTATCCAATAAAATCACTTGTGTTCCGTACTGTATCTCCAGTTGAGACGGGGTTACTTCAAAAGAACCTTGAAATAAATTTTTTCTAAAACTGTCTATTTGGAAATAAACCTTCGAATGTATTACTTGGAATAAAATTCTTTTGTTTTACCCTGCAGCATCTGTAAATTTACAGTATCTTATAATAATGTTTATAGAATAAATCATTGATATAGAAATAGCTCCCTCTAAAATTCTGTACATCCACATCTTAGTTTTGGTGTACGAAGAGAAAGATTGCACTTTTAAATTTAATGTAATTTTTTTTGTACAAGTGGCAACTCTGTATTTTGCAGCTATCACATATGTTTATTCCGATTATTAACAATGGAGCGCTTTACTTGATTGCGAAAACTTATTAGAAAAATTTGGAGAGTTATGCTCAGACCCGCTCGTAAACTTCGAAGAAGTTTCAGTCGAGAAAGTGCACCTAATGTGTCAACCTTTCGAAGAGTGGTCAAAAAATTTGAAGAAACTGGGTAGGTTATGGATAGTAAAACTTTTGTGCGTCAACGTACCGGTCGGTCTCTTGAAAACATTGATGGTGTAAACGAACGCGTCGCGGAAAACCCGGAAACATCAATCTGGCATCATTCTCAGCAACTTCAAATTTAACAAAGCGCAAAACCGCGAATTGGGACAAAAGACCTCCACCTTCAAAATTCAGCTTACTCAGGAACTCAAACCAGCAGTGCATGGAGAGCGCCGTCAATTCATTCAATGGCTAATGGAGCAAAGTGCAGTCAATGCCAATTTTCCAGAAAAAAAAATCATCTTCTCCGGTGAAGCGCATTTCCATTTGAATGACTTCGTTAATACACAAAATTGCCGAAGATTAGGACTAAATTGCAGTGACTGTGAACGGCATTCGTTATACGAACATAATAACAGAGTTGTTGTGGCCTCAACTGGACGGCATGGATCTGGACGACATGTGGTTTCAGCAAGACGACGCCACATGCCAAATCGTGCATGAAACAATGGACTTATTGCAGCAACGAGTTCCAGAACAAATTATTTCAAGACATTCTGATGTCAACTGGCCACCAAGATCATGAGATTTAACGCCGTGCGATTTTTTTTCTTTGGGGTTTTATGAAATCTCGGGTTTATGCGAATAAACCAGAAACAATTCCTGACCTAAACTACGAGATCCAAAGCGTTATCGGTGAGATACAGCCACATCTCTGTGAAAAAGTCATTGAAAATTACATGAAATGATTAATGGTCTGTTATCAGAGACCTGGGCGCCATTTGACGGATATTTGAGTCCATAATTAATCGGAACATGTCTTCTTTACAATCCAATAAAACAATCACACCTATCTCAAAAAATACGTGTTTTCATTTTAAAATGAAAAAGTGCATTCTTACTGAGACTCCCTTATATCAGCTGTGAACTTCTAGATATGTTTTTTCACTGCGATAATGATAAATTAATGTTATGAATTGATTTGTTCATTAGGTTGACGGTTACGATGATTTTGAAGTTCAAATATATATTCGGGGTATTTTCAGATAAAATTACAATTAATTGACTCATTTATTGATATCAAGTTACACAGTCGATGCAGTTTGCCCACTTTCTTCCTTTCATCAGTTTAGTTATTACCCTAACTTACAGTTACCTATAATTTCTTATCATACATCTTCCGCTATAACACTTCCGGTATGTATCGATTTTTGCCTGTTTTCTGATTGCCACGAACTAATTTAAATGTGTAACCTTAGAACGGAAAATAAAACTCCCACCGTTTCCGGCGAGGTAATCCCCAGGCTGCAGCTACGTGCCACTTCCGCGGTTTCAATACAAAGATTACACAAAAAGTATTAATTGCAAACATATTGCATTTCTATATCTGTATATATACAAATAATATGTTAAAAACAATTTGGCATTTTTATTGATATGATTGTTTTTTTTTCATTTTCGTGCAATCATAACAGTTAACATCTCAAATAAAAGTTTTCAATTATATTTTATTTGCATGCAAACTGAACTTGTACATAAATACTCATAATATGATATCCGCTACGATTACAAAATGACAATTACTTTTTCTCTACAATTGTTCAGTAGCTTATTAAATAAAAACCATATTCAAAACCAGAGAGTAATGTCATATAGAGCTGCCATTCTCTTCATCTGATACTTTCTTTCACAGTATTCGTGGTGCGGTTGGTGCGATAGAGAGTTATTTGATGTAAATTGACTTAAAACAGGTGGAATTACAAAAACTGTTCACTTACATATTTCATGACGTGTTGATGAAAAACTGTGAAATTTAAACGTATTTTGGCCTTTTTGGTTGCATTTCATTGTTAATATATTTACACAAAAATGTTAACGCACAAAACGAAATAACGTTGCTGATTTATTGTTGGATGTTTTGAGCCATTGCCTCTATCTGGTATTATTAAAGCAACACTTTCCAACATCCAACCGCACATCTACAACGCACCAAATGTCATCAATTTGCTGAGAGAGTTGGCTACTCTATACGTTATTACTCTCTGTTCAAAACTGTGTTTTGCTTTTGCGTGTGTGTTGAATATAAAAAACGTCTATGATATTTATGTTAAAAATTATAAAAACCAAACTCATGTTGGTAGACACTTTGACTTTGTTGTTTTGGGCTATTTTGCCACGTGGTAATTAAGGGAATCATAATCTACAAGCGATGGTGTGTCGTGGAGTAAAAGCCAGATTGTTCGTTAAAGAGTTTTTTAATATGGGCTGTTAGTGATTTTTGCAACTCAGTTCAATCTTAGTCGCAGAGTGTGGCACCTAGAATAAGGTAACTAGAGAAAATTATATTCCTAGTTAACAATCTGAGTCCTTCAAGAAACAGAAAAGAGTCACGAACCCTCTCTGTCAGAGAGTTATTTTATCAGAAAAGAGCAGAGCTCGCAAAATATGGTCAACAAAATTTATTTGCGCGGTCTGGTCACTCAAAAGACCTGAAAAATGAGACGGAATCGCTCAGTGTCTGAACAGAAACCCTCTTTTTCGTGTCGTTCGTGTTCTCACTCTCAGGATTCGGGTTGAGCGTAACACACGAATCGGTCTCTTACTGATCGCTCGATACCAACAGAACCACAGAACCGTTCGTCGCTCAGCTACTGAGAGTCAGTAAGTGAGCAAAGCCAACAGAAGGTCCGCAAAAAAGGTCGTTAGTTTTATTGTTGCATTTGCCTTATGTTGTTGCCTTAGATATTTCGAGACAGGCAAAGCATTAAAGAGGAAGGGAGAAGAGGATATTGCGCTCATTTGTGTGCATATCAGGGAAGATAATGTTGGTACAATTGTACCATTTTTGGTACAATTGAGTCCATAAAAGTACGATGGTACATCAATGACATAATTGGTACAATTTAACATTTACTCCTTTATGTATTTTATTTTCAGTTAACATCGATTTTTACATCGCGTAGTTACATGATGAAGAAAACTTTATCCTGATTTGAATTAGGAAAATCAATCGAAATCGATTTATGAATGAACAATACATGAAAAGTGGGAGTCGCTTTTTTAATTTAGGATAATTTTTATTTAGTCGATTTTGGGGAATATTTCAAGCATGAAAAACTTAATTTCAGTTATTCTGTATTCAAAAACTCTCTTTATAAACTATTAATTTTATATTTACAATACGTACTTAAAATAATTAATAATGTTAATTTAGAAATGCAGTCCGAAGACGCCAGAGCACAAAGAAAAAGGCTCAATGTGACAACTGTGTCAAGCTTGAAACAAAAGATCTTTTAAAAACATATAATTCTTGCTGGTATAAGTTTAAAATAGGTAGTGATTTGTGACAATAAAATTATTACATATTTTTCATTGATCTCACCTATTTAAGAACGTGTGCCTCATGTTTTGTTTATTCTTAAAAGAACCTACGTTATTATAAAAAGAAATGTATAAGATTGAATTATTATTTCTTAATTTTCCGATATTTGTTTGAAAAAACTGTTTATAACAAACTTACAGCTTGTTATTTTTTAAATTTGGTACAATTGGTATTAAAAAAGTACAGTTTTGGAAGCTTGATGGTACAATTGAAGAAGTTTCATTTTTCATCCCTGGTGCATATGCGTATGCAGTAATAACCAGAGGCGCCGCACACATACATGCTCAGAAGACCGTTTGCTGACTTTTTACGACGTAAAGGGTCTCGAGGGAACACATGAGCCGAGCCAGCAAACAAAAACGGTCGTCGGTTGAGCGAAGATCAATCCAAAGATGAACGAAGTTTGAGGGTTTTTTGGCGACAGTTTCGCATCGTGTCAGTGGACGATTGGTTTTTTTCTGGCAACAAGCACGAAAGGGACCAATTATTTCCAGCTCTGGAAAAGAGTCATAACTCTAGACCATAGAGAAATGACGTATAAAGAAATGAATTGAATCAGTAAATTTACGAAGTTTGGTGTGTTGCATATGGACGTTGCATGTTAGAAAGCATTGCTACCAGATAGAGGCAATGGCTCAACCCAGCCAATAAGAAAACAGCAACGGCATTTCGTTTTGTGCGTTAAAATTTTTATAAACTTATACTATAAATCACAGTTTTTCATCAAAAAAATAAGGTGTCCCATAACATCCCATTAAGGGATTGAGAAGATCTTCTCATAATTAGTGAGATGTGCGCTTTATAGTTTTTACACTCACTGATTGAAACCTACAGTTTTACACCGAGTCCGAACGGAATATTGAGAAGCTTTTTCATGGCTGAGTACTCGATAGTGTCGCCATCAGTAAGAGATGTGTCCTTCGTCTAAAGAAATGTCAGGTGATCTGAGCAGGGATCAAACCCACATTCTCATGTACGAGAGCCGCTCACACTAACCATTGCACCACCGACTGCCACAAACGACATTAAGTCAACAACTTGTATAATAATTCCACCTGGTGTAAGACAATTTACGTCAAATAACTCTCTATCGCACCCATTATTTTCTCGACTTAGAAACCATCCTCAAAAAGTGTTGCTAGAGACTGACTAGAAAATTGTGCCGTTTGCGAATCCATTATGCTAAAATTGGGATTTTAGTATTTTTGTATTTTCAAAAATACGTTTAAATTTGTTTAAAGATTCAAGTCAGGCTGCGACAACCAAAATGAGGGATATTCGCGCATAAAGCGTGATAATCGCGTAAAAGGCTGGATAATACCACTAAAAGTGAGATGATTGTGGTCAGGTGAGTTACACCTTAACTCTTCAACTTGAAAGACAATATTAAAAGAAGTATTATTTTAAACAAATCTTTGGAAGAATCCATTGTTTTTAACAATTTCTCTCAATCTTCTTGGAATAGAATTTTCAAAATTTTAGATAATTGCTTTTGGAATCCGTTCCACTTATCCTAGAGAACAATGAAAAAAACATGGTTTCCCATTACATCCCATGAAGGAATAGGGGAGAGCTTCTCACAACCAGTGAGCTTTGCGCTTTATAGTATTATACTCACTGATTGGGACCTACAGTTTTACACCGGTTTCGAACAGTATTTTGAGAGGATTTTTCATGGCTAAGCACTCGATAGTGTCGCCGTCACTAAGCGAGGTGACCGTCGTCGAAATAAATTTTAAGGTGCTCGGAGCAGGGATCGAACCAAGGATCTCCTGTACAAGAGGCGCGCACACTAACCATTGCACCACCGACGGACCATTGCACCACCGACGGAACAATGTACAAATCGTTTATTTCGCGGAGGAATCATAGTTGTATTATGCATATTGGGTGCACACAAGTTGACACAATAAATATTAGACGTTTCGATGTTGTATAATGTATAAGAAACAGTATGCACTATTATGAGAAGCCATCGCTTTACCGATAATATGCTTACATAGGTATGTAGAAACCTTAAAATAAGGAATTGTATCACAAGATACCGATAAATTTCATATATAAATATTAAAATCTATTTTTCAAAACAAATTAATTAAGAAAATTTTAGTACTAAAAATTATGCCGCTAGCAAAACAATTGTGCCAAAAAATTACACTTAAACTGAAAAAATATGCTAAAATTTTGGAGATATTGTCCTAAATGGCACTTGGCATAATTTTTGAAAAAACAAGTGCCAAAACCAAATAAATTGTGCCAAAACGGCACAATTTATGCCCACATGGTAACACTATACCTAATCCATCATTAAAATCTAGCAACAGTGTTACCATGTTGGCATAATTTGTGCCGTTTTGGCATAATTTTTTTGGTTTTGGCACTGGTTTTTTGAAAAATTATGCCAAATGCCGTTTAGCACAATTTCAGCCGAAACTCGGAAGTCTATTGGCCGCATTGCAGCTGCGATTTCGCCCCGTTAGACTATTATCTCTGGGTCTCCGTGATAGATAAGTGCTATGCGAACAATCTCGAGTCCACTGAGGCCTTAAAGCATGAAATCGAAGCTGTTGTTCACGAGATAGAGTCCCAAACAATCGGAAATGAACTGAAAAATTGGGTACATCGAATGAGGTACTGTAAAGCAAGTCCTGGAAGCCATTCATAAACGTCGATTATGGGCCTTACCAATAAAATCATAATTACGAAAACAAATTTATATTAGTATTTTTTTTTTTTTTGAAGCAAAATTAAATTTCAAATTTTTCATGGCCCACCCTTTACATGCTATAACAAATTAAAACCATAATAATTGTTTTTAAGTTGAAGAGTTAAGGTATACTACCTGTTTCAATTTTCAAATGCAGATAAACACCCATTTCCTGGAGTGACTGTGTATGGTATGAGACACAAAATTACAAAACAAAAACTAAAATGCCAATTCTAGCATAATGGTTTCGCAAACGGCACTATTTTTGAGGACTTTTGGCATAATTTTTTAGTCGGTCTCTGGCAACACTGTCTAGCAATGTAAACAGAGAGATACTCTTGCAACCATATTCTCTTTGTACAAACTCTTAGTTTTCTACTACTTATAAAAAAAAAACTTACTTTTATTGCAGATGAAATATTGAAATTCTCTCTCACTTGATATTGCAACAACACACACCCAAATACAAAACAAACTACAGCTATTTTTCTTCTTCTTTTCTTTCTTTTACATTTTATGATTAACTCTGCTTTTGGTGAAGAAATTTATGTAGGAACTTTTAACAGCTTTTTCGTAATGAAATAGTTAACTTTTCTTTGATATTTTTACATTCACTTATGGTGAAATGCCTGCACTTTACATTTATACACTTTACGTTGGATTTTACTCAGAAATTGTCACAATTTTGCGACATTTATGACACTTTATTATTTTCGCGATCTTCACTTGTTCTACTCGTATTTGGTACTGAGGAAATGGAAATACGATAGAGGTGCTTAAGTATGTGGGGTTGCCAGATTCTGTTGAATTCCTATTGAATACGAGTATCCGGATGTGGGGATTCTTGTTGAATTATAAATAATTATATAAGTTCAACAGATTTTTGAAAAGTTCTTTTTCAAAACATTGTACAAAATTAGTCAACTCAATTGAATTAATAGTTATATTGATTAATATTACAGATAAAATCTGTGCAACGCAAGTCGAATAAGAACTTAATTGAGGAGAGCTAAACCAGTTTTTATTTTACATTGAAAAATAAAAAAAAAAACATTAGAAATTGCGCTCTTTTCTGCCGCTAGAAATAAATAATTCGCTAAACAGATGAGCAAATCGGAAAACCCCAACATATATGGTTATATACGAAAATAACACAATTATAATGTTGAGCATATTGTTACGGAGTTTGAATAGTGACTTCCGAGTCGGACCGATTAATCTCCCATTGTTAGGTGTGGTTGGACAGTAGGCCGACTAGTGGGGCAAAAATCAAAACAAGTTTGATTTTGTTGGAGTCGTGCCGATTTATCATTCAGTGTAAGGGGAGGTCTTGCCGATTTTTTATTGTTTAAATGTTACAGAAGTCTACATTACGATGTAAAATCTTGAAATTTTTGCCAAACAAAACAATATAGTTGGCTTTTTTTATATTTTTATTTTACAAATAAATAACAAATAGCAAATATAAACCTAAAACACCGAATTTCTTGAACTATCGTCTTATTACATGCTAAAAACTAGAATTTATCTCTTTGAATAGCTAACGAATGTCTACATACGACTCTGAGAACGTTATTCAACGGGATCGTCTCTCGTCACATTTTCTTAATTAATAGTTCAGTTGCATTCAGAAGATCAGCAGAGAAGTCATAATTTGAAGAGTTTGTGAAATTTATGGATAAAAATTTTACCAGGGAAAGAAATTTCTGCACAATTACGCGAGGTCGTAGTTAAACTCAAGAATGTAGGAAATTCATTCGCAAAAGTGGATGAAACCGTAGGTTTAAGCAAGTCTACAGTGCAAGCAATAGTAAAAAAAATCCAATGAGTGTTCGAACTCACAGGCGATGTGTTAACACATTTTTGTTACACTGTACCTGTTCGAATTCTCTGAACACATTAGTAAATGTTACACTAGAAAATAAAAAACAGCGTTCAATCATATGATAACGTTACATTTAAATAATATTAATAATTAATAACACTTAAAAATATTTAATGACAAGTGTCACTATTTTCTTTCTTAATACTTTTTATTTTATACCCACAAAAAACAAAGAGAATTCAAATCAACAGACACATGTTCGTACATACATTGTTATGTTCGTACATACGCTACACAAGTTCACACTATTTTCGTTCCATGCCATCTCATTTTTATATACGTATAACCACGTCATTCGTCTCTTTGCTCTGAGAGTATTCCCCACCCACGCAAGACAACTATTCGCAGCCGCTACATCAGTGTGTGTTTTTTTTCGCAATTTGACTACACAGTGCAACACGAAAAAAAATAACCATATACGGACACCACTACGTGATAAAAGACTAAAAAAAAAAGACCAGTGTCTAACAATTTTTCCCAAATTCATGCACTTTTTTTTTATGGGCCGCCACAGATTTGGGGCCTCGGTATCATTTTCGTAAAATGTGATCATTTTCTCAGGCTCATATCTTGCAAACCGTTCAGAATTTCGATTTACTCTCTGAGGCAAAGTTGTAGCTCTTGTCATAAAGAACATATAAAATCAAAAAAACTTCACCTTCCACATCAAAATCGCAAAAAACTTTAAAAAATTCGATTTTTTTAACCTTTTTTCCCGTGTTCAGGTCCATAGGTAGCAAACCGTTCAAGATTCAAGGAAACAATCAACTACAAAAATTTACCTAAGATCTCAATAAACAAATTTCTAGAATTTGTTCTTTATGACAAGAGCTACAACTTTGCCTCAGAGAGTAAATCGAATTTCTGAACGGTTTGCAAGATATGAGCCTGAGAAAATGATCACATTTTTACGAAAATGATACCGAGGCCCCAAATCTTTGGCGGCCCATAAAAAAAAAAGTGCATGACTTGGGGAAAAATTGGGAAACACGGGTCTTTTTTTAGTCTTTTATCACGTAGTGGTGTCCGTATATGGTTATTTTGCCATGACTTAAATAATTACACACAGTGCTATCTATGTTTCGCAGTCGGACAAATCTGTGTTCTATATAGGGGTATGCAAAATAGATGTTGGCCGATTCTGAGACCAACCCGATATGCACATACAAATTGGAACAGCCGTTTCGGAGGAGTTTAATGGCAAACAATATGTGAACGCAGTCGGACAATCTGTGTGAGCGCAGTCGGGTAAACTGTGTTTGGATGTATTCACTTTGTGAATTTAGGCCGTACCCGCGCCTACAGATGTTAGCACATCTAAAATTAATTCTACTGCATCGTACCAAAGTAAGGCAAAAGTCGGTCGGCCTAGGAAACTAGATGAACGGATGCAGAGGAAAATAGTATGCTCATCCTCAGTGCATGCGACGTTCCTTAAAAAGAGCCGGACTGTAATCGCATATTGCCAGACACAACCCACTTATAGGTGAAGTAAATAGAAAAAAGGGACTTGAATTCGCAAAACAACATGAAAAGGGGGATCCGACATTTTTCACCGATGAATGTACAATTAAATTGTAAAAGTGTGACGAAAACCAAATACCGCGCTTGCGCCAAAAAATACTTGCCTGACGGTTAAACATGCTGACGGTTCCGTAATGGTTTGTGGATGCATGGCGGCCAGTGGTGTAGAGGAACTCATATGTATTTATTTATAAATATTTATAAATTATTTTGAAAAACAATTTCTTACCCAGTTAACAGGAAGCTTTACATTCATGCATGATAATGATCCCGAGCACAGTTCGGGCATATTCAGAGAATGGTTGTTATATAATTTTCGATCGTAGCTGAAGCATCGTCCACAATCCCCACAGCTCAATGTTATTGAGCATTTTTGGGCTGATGTGAAAGTGAGAGAAAGAGCGCCAACGACATCAGTTCCCAATCGTAAAAGCGTTTTGATCAAAGAATTGGAGAAAATTTCAACAGGAACAACAAAGACTTTATCCATCTATGCCTACTCATGTTACTGAGGTTATAAAAGCCAATGGTGGCCCAACGAGATATTAATTCTATGTTTTTTTTTAAGAAAACATGTATCTATATACGACTTTTGGAACGAAGTTCCCTATCGCACGTTGCGGGATGGGGGCTAAAAGAAAAAATGTTAAACAACTTTTTTCAACTACTTTATTACAACCCATTATTATCAACTATATTGGGTACTTTTGGTTTGGTTTGGTTGGAAGGGAAGCTTTCTAGGTGGAGCCTGTATATTATATATTGTAGTTCTGAACCCAATAAAAAGTAGATTTAGAAAAGCCAAAGTGCAAGTCTGGCAAATCCATGAAGTACAACCCTGAGCATGGAATTACATTTGGCAGCACCCTTACTCTTACACTCGTACTTTTGGTTGGTGTCTAGAGTCTACAAGTTACGGCCGCACCCGTGTTTGCGATATAAAACATAACTTACGTATGCATGTGTATAGTCTTGCATATTGACATTCAATATAAAACATACTCACACACACATATGTATGCACGCTCGTAATATGCAGTTGTACACTTTCATATTGGTATGTGCAACATTTCCGGCATAATCCAAATCAACCCACTATTAATTCTTTGGAATTATGCCAGACGACTTCTTTCCTAATAATAATAAGTATATGCACTTTCATATTGGCACGTGGAACATTTCTGACACAATCCAAGTCAACCCAATAATAATTCTTTGGAATTATACCACACGACTTCTTTCCTTTTGCAAATGCGAATATTGCAATCACTGACAATATTACAAGTAAAGGGAACAACGCGTGCAACACTTCCGCCACAACCCAAATCAATCGACCAATAATTTCTCGGAACAATATCAGACCACTGAAAGTTCCTCATAATTTCGTCTGACCAAAATATTTCGCTGACCTTAATAACTCTTTTTTTCATTCTTCATTTTAGTATATAAAATAAGTATTGAACAGAAAATGTTTAGTTTTTAGTTTGACTTATCAAATGTGCAATACCACATTTGAATTAAATAAAGTTAACTTGCTCGAAAATTGAAAATTGTGTTTTTTTAAATAATAAAAAACTCAATTTCGTAACTTCTAGACTCTAGACTAACATATTTTTTTTTTGTCTAATGGAAAATTTTCTAGGTGGAGCCTGTTTATTACAAATTGTAGTTTGAACCGAATAAAAAGTAACTTTAGAAAAGCCAAAGTGAAAGAAGTTTAAAAAAATAAAATTTTCTTAAATAAGTACGTAGCCTAAAAATGTAATTTAAAAAAAAATCAATGAGTGTTCGAACTCACGGATGATGTGTTAACACCTTTTTGCTACACGGTACCTGTTCGATTTCTATGAATACGTTAGTAAATGTTACATAGGAAAATAAAAAATAATAGTTTTTTTGTACACACCGGGCAATGCTGAACATCAAATGACTCGCTTTGTTTGGCCATAGCAACAACAACCAAACACACAACATCACACATTTTTGTCCGAAGTAGCTGACGTATACGTGTGCCATATAACCACATGTTTGCTATATCAACAGCAACGAAACAGCCAAACACACAACATCACACATACTTTGTACGAAGTAGCTGACGTATTAGTGTGTCACCATATCGTCGACTGCGCAAGCCCATGGGCTTGCAAATGAAATTTTGCGTGGCTATGCTTTATATATCTCCGTTCAACAACAGCAACAGACACATGTACATACATACATTATTATGTTAATACATACTCTATAGACACAATTTCGTTTGCCTCACCCCTGCCACACCACGCTTTCATTGCTCTCTTGCTCGCTCATTTTTGTTTAACACGTCATTATTCTCTTTCGCAGTCGCAGAAAATCGGGTTTTAGCAGCAGCATAAAATCTGGTTTTAGCAGCAGCATAAAATCTGACTTTGATAGATTTAGTCCCTATACGCCGCTATAGATGTTAACACATCAAAAAAAAATACCTATTCATATTCTTAAACAGATTACCTTTACTTAACAAAATACCTTATCTTATAGAAGTACCTTGGCTTAAAAAAGTAAATTTTCTTACAAAAAGTAGCTTTTCTAAAAAAAGTAATTTTTTAAATAAGTACCTTCTCTTAAACATGTACATTATCATACAACAAATTGCCTTTTCTTAAAAAAATACCTTTTCTTTAAAGGGTAACTTGTTTGAAAACAAAACATCTTTTCTTGAGATAAGTACCTACTCTTAATATTGTACCAGGTCTTCCGTAAAAAAAAGCTTTTCTTCAAAAAAAATACATTCTCTTACAAAAAATACCTTTTCCTACAAAAATTCCTTTTCTTAATAGTATCATTTCGTAAAAATAAAATATAATAATTCCTTTTCTTTTCTTGAGATAAGTAGACTTCCTGAAAATAAGTAAATTTTCTTAAAAAAATAACCATATCCTAGAAAGAGTACCACTTCTTTAAAAAGTACCTGTTCTTAAAAAACGTATTTCTTTGTAAAAAAAATGCATACTCTTAGGCTTTTTCTTACATAAAAACATTAGCTTTTAATAAAAGAAGTACCTCTCATCAAAGAAAAGACCTTTTCAGGAATATATAATACATATTCTTACAGAAGGGACCTAAAAATATAATTTTTTTTACACAAATACGTTCAATAAACAAAAAATTTCTTAAAAAAAGTTTATCATTTTACAAAAAGTATATTTCCTTAAAGATCCATTTAAATTACAGTATTTTTCAACGGACACCTTAGGCGTGTTGGAACTAACTAGTACATAATATATAGCGGAAGGAACTTCGTTCCAACCGGGTGTCCCCTGACACGTCATGTAGTTTTTGTAAATTCCTTAATATGTAAGTTTTTTGTTTATTTTGCATTTAAGTTGGCGAATGTGACAGAGTCACAATTTTTTAATTTTTCTTTCCAAATATAATGTTATGTTTAAAAAACAATTTTTGTTTGACTTATTATTTGGCGTTATTAAAAAATGTACTGTCGTATATGGACTTTTGTAAGATAGTGTAAGGCCTCCCGGCTTCAACAAAATAACATTTGTTTTTATTTTTGGCCGACTGTCTAACCGCACCTAACACTGGGAGATCAGTCGGCCCGCCTCGGAAGTCGGACGAGTACACGTTGCTCTAAAGTGCCCTTAAGACCCCTTCGTGATACAGAAAACACAAAATATGGGGAAAGTAATGTAAGCTCATACAGTTTTGACTTATGACGGTCTTCAGCAGTACACGCATTGTTTTTTAATAACACAGTGCAACACGAAACAATACACCCAGCGAAATAATTATGAAGGCAATATATTTTTTCTCGGTATTCGCAATGCATTGCGTTTTTGGTATAGAATTTTAATAAATATATTAGCTACTTGGTATATTATGTCAGAGAATGTAAACATTCGATCTCTTTTATAAGTTAACTGAGAAGGGACGTTGTTTTTTCTATTTCTAGTGCGAAATATATATAAAGGCAACATGAAAAAGAACCTGTATTCGAACAGTAGTAAATAGGAATTTAAACAGAAATGAGTTTCCTTTGGTTGTTATTTCATTGTTTTACAACTAACGTTGGTCAAATTAAAAAAACATATAAATTTATATAGAATACCTGGTCGAAAGTGTCATTGACAATTTTATAAAATAGGGTGGTCAATATGGACACACAAAACGACCAGGAAGGACACCGCTGATCAGTGAAAGCGCCGAAATAGAAATCAAAAGGGTTGCTGTTAAAGAAAACTTCGGTGATAAGGAAATTATTGCTGAATTGAGCTTGGGAGCAAGGTTGGGTCGTGTTCAACAAGTAATGAAACGTGACTTGAAACTGTCATGTAGGAAAAAGTATGCTAAACTTGGTCTCAAGCCAATACACGAATTAGCCAGATTTAAATTTGCTGAAATGTACAGATTTTTGGATGAGGAGTGATATTTTCCGATGGAGAAAATTAAATTTGGATGGACCTGATGGCTCGGACAAATATTGGCGCTCCAGAGATTTTTCCAAAATTATGCGTCAGCGGCGAAATTTTGAGGGTGGGTCCCTTACGGTTTGGGCAGGTATGAGTTATAGAGGAACCACTCCAATATGTCTCATTTTCACTAAAATGGATACCGTGTATTATATTCGACTATTGGATGTCGTCTTCGTTAATTTTGGAGTGGAAATTGGTGTCCCAGAATTAATCATCCAGCAGAAAATGCAGCAGGACATCGGTCTAAGAAAACTTCAAAGTTTCTGGAGTCCAGAAATAATACCAACTATTGACTGGCGTGCACTTAGTTCTGGTCTCTATCTGATCGAGAACCTCTGGTCTGTTTTACCTACCCAAGTTTACCAGTACATAATATATAGGCCGCCAGTTGAAGAATGTCAAGGATCGAAGGGTAGAAATTCAAGCAAATGGGAGATAACTGATCCTGCTCATATTCCTTCGCTGATAAACTTAATGCCAAGACGCTTCGTAGAAGTTATCAGCGTTAATGGAGATCATACGCCTTACGAAACCTTTTTAAATACTTAAATAAACCGTTTGCCTTTATAAATATTTCGCACTAGTAATTAGTTTATTTTTGTTGATTCCCCGTGAAGAAGTCATTGTCAAAGTATTTTTGGTAAAAAGTATTTTATTTTGAAATTATTTTGAACAATATAAAATAACAACTTGAAAATTCATCTTAACATTTGGAAAAAAGAAAAAATTGTCTTGTCTTTATATTTATTTCGCTGGGTGTATAAACATATACGGACACCACTACGTGATAAAAGACCAAAAAAAAAGACCCGAGTCTCCCAGTTTTGCCTAAAGTCATGCACTTTTTTTTATGGGCTCCCAAAGATTTGGGCCCTCGGTGTCATTTTTGCAAAAAAGTGATCATATCTTGCAAACCTTTCGGAATTTTGAATATTTCTAGAACATATCGAAGGATGGAAGGAAGTTCATATGTTCGAGAAAGTTGTTTATTTAGATCTTCGGTACATTTCTGTAGTTGGCTGTTTCCTTGAATTTTGAACGCTTTGCTGCCTTTGAATCTGAAAAGGGGAAAAAGTTAAAAAAAATTTGCTTTTTAATTTTTTTTTGAAATTTTGATCTTGAAGACGAATATTTTTTTTTTCATTTTATATTTTAACAATTTTTGTTGTTTATGACAAGAGCTACAACTTTCCCTCAGAGTGGAAATCAATCGATACAATTAAGTTCTGAATAAGGCGCCTTTCAAATGGCCTCCAGTTGTTCTTTTGCAAGAACGAATTCGATGAACCCATTTTCACGTTTAATATTTACTTGTAAAGCTTTATTTTATTGCTAAAAACCAATGACTTCAAATAATCCGACAAGAAATAATCAAATGGTATTAAATCACAACTTCTTGGAGGCGATTCGTTGTCAGAATTTCTTGAAATAATCGAATCTCCAATCTTTTCTTGAATTTATTCGGTTGTTGCATGTGCTGTGTTGCCCGTAGTCCCGTCTTGGTGTCACCAGATGTTGTCAAGATCAATTCCTTTCGCCCATAAGAAGTTGGTTATCATCGATTTATACCGCTCTCCATTGACAGTAACGCTGTTACCATCGTCATTTCGAATGAAGTACTGACCGATTATTACACCTGACCAGAAAAAAAACCACACCAAACTGTCAATTTAGGTGAATGTAATGGTTATTCATGAATAATTTTTGGATTTTCTGCGCACCAGAATTCGAGTTTTGTTTATTTACCGCACCACTCAGATGAGAGTGAGCCTCATCGGAGAAGATGATTTTGGTAAAAAAAAATCGTTATCGTTTTTAAGTTGTTCCAAGACAATATCAGCAAATTCATGACGTTTACGGTAGTCCAATGGATTCACTTCTTGACTAATAACAATTTTATACGAATGCCAGGGCAAATCCTTTGTCCAAATCTGCCAGGTTGTGGTTTGAGACAGTCCCAATTGTTGACAAACGTCTTGGAATCGATAAATTTCGATCTTCAGCAACACTTCTTATTGGTAACGGGTTTTTCAACAGAGACACCACAAAAGTAAATCGAGAGGGACAGCAAACGACGCCATATTTTTTCCCGCTCTTTTGACATTTCTCTTCAGTAAGGTTTGCCATTTCATCATGGAAAGATATACGAGCCAACAACGAGTCGAAATTATTAAAATTTACTACCGAAATTTGGAGACAGTGGCCTCAACTTTAAGAGCGCTACGTCCAATTTATGGTCGTCATAATCGTCCTACCAGATCAACAATTGAGCCCCTAGTTGAAAAATTTGAATACACAGGCACAGTACAAAATGTTCCCGTGCCAGTGAGACAAAGAAGTGCCCGTAGTGTCGAGAATATTGCTGCCGCTGAGGCTTCAGTTCAAGAAAGTCCAAATGTGTCTCCCACACGTCATTCTCAAGCGTTGGGCATCTCTGTGACGTCGTTGTGGCGAAGTTTGCGAAAAGATCTTGGCCTACATCCTTACAAGATCAAATTGACGCAAGAACTGAAGCCGCTTGAGCAGCAACTTGAAAATGATTCGGATTTTCATCCGAAAACCATCTTCAGCGATGAGGCTCATTTCTGGCTGAATGGCTTCGTCAATAAGCAAAATATGCGTTATTGGTCAGACAGCAATCCACACGTAATCCATGGGTCATCATTGCATCCCGAAAAAATTACGGTTTGGTGCGGTTTATGGGCCGGCGGCGTCATTGGGCCGTACTTCTTCCGTGATGATCAAGACCGGCACATTACTGTGAATGCGAATCGCTACCGTTCAATGATAACCGAATATTTTTGGACCCAATTGGATAATATGGACTTGGAGGACATGTGGTTCCAACAGGACGGCGCCACAAGCCACACAGCGAATGCCATGGTGGCCATGTAAAAGAAATCGAGTTCCATACATAATGGCATCGAACGTACTTTCACAGGAATAAAGAATTTCATTGGTATATAAAACCGGTTTTGTTTTATTTAAAAAAAATTTGTAGCGCTCTTATTGAAAAACCCTTTACTTGGACATTATGTAAAGAAAATGACGCTCGTAATTTGCAACAATTCGACGAATAGCGAGCACAACCTGAGGATTTTTACGACCATAAAATGGCAAAAGCGCACGAAAAGTTGCAATTGGAGAACGATTACATTGATAATAAAATTTAATAATTTGTAAATGTTGTTCTTGCGTATATCTCTCCATGATGAAATTGTAAACATTACTGAATACGATGAAAAAACGGCAGATCAAGACATGCTACAAATGGTCAAATTGGAAAACCCTATATAGCTATGGCATAAATTTATTTTTTTATATCGTAAAAAAATGGTTTCCCATTACTTGTGGGTACATGATCCAGACAAGTGCTACGCTTGCGTAAATTTTACCAAAGAAATTACTAGAAAAAAACGCAGAGCAAAAGTATATAATGCCACTGACTCCGCTGCATTACCAATACCGATGCCGAAGTACCAAAACCACCGAGTCCGAGTATGCTATCAATGATGTCATCAGAAAGTGGAAACACCAACTATGGTGACTTCGATCCGGATTTTTTCCCTGAAATCGCAGATGAAGCAGCAAAGCCACTAGCACAAGAAGAAATCGATTTCCTCGTGGCCAAATATCGTTTGTCGCAGGGTGATGCCGAATTTTTCACTACATTTATGAAGTGCAGAAAGCTCATACAGAAAAACGTTATCGCTAGCGGTTACCGTTAACGCCAAGCTGAGTTCCAAATACTATCCAACGTCAGTGATTTGAATACGTTCACATATTGCAACGACATAAAAGCCTTAGTGAACAAAATGGGTATGGAATATAATTATTTTGCAAGGTGTCATTGAAAAAGGCGGCTTCAAGAAATTCTTCTGCTTCTACTGCACATGGGATTCGCGGTATAAACATGACCACTATAAGGCCACACATTGGGTGAAAAGAGATCTGAAGAATCAAAAGCATTTGAATTTGTTCAACAAACCGTTAATTGAGAATATTGAAAATATTTTGCTACCACCACTACATATAAAATTAGGCATCGTGAAAAAGTTTATCGAAGTGGCCGTCAAAGGCAACGATCAGATTTTCGATTGCTTGAAAGGAATATTTCCCAAACTAAGCAATAATAAAATTACTGCAGGTATTGTATTTAATTTTTTAGCATTAATGTTGATTCACTTCGCTATATTCGCACTGTTTTTCATGTATATTACTTGTTGCTTTTTCTCATTTTTTATACAGGTGTGTTAAATGGACCAGACATCCGCAAACTCATTAAAAGTGAAGCTTCTACGCAAGTATTGTCTGCCAAAAAACTTGAGGCTCGGATTGCAATAAAAGCAGTTATTCAAGATGTTTTGGGTAAAAACCGCGTGGACAATAAGAAAGCAACGCAATTGGTGAAGAATATGATCACTGCCTTTGATTCCATTCATGCATCGATGACATCAAAACTCCATTTTATGCACCATCATCTGGACGTGTTCCTGAAACAACTGCCCACAGAATCAGACGAGCAGGGTGAACGATTCCACCAGGTAACCATGCCGATGGAAAGACGTTTCAAAGGTAAGAAAATTGACGCAATGATTGCTGAAGTATGCTGGTGGTCTCAAAAGATATCACGATTCGAGCATGAGTTGACGGAGGATGATAAAGAAGGACATACAGAAGAAGATGTACCGTTATTCACTCCACAAACTGCAAATGACGCAGAAGATATCGCCGTGGCTATTTTAAGCTCAGAATCAGACGACGAATCAGGCGAACCAGATGTAAAGAAATCTTGGCCTTCCACTTCTGGAACGTCAACTGTCAAATCATCAACTTCGCGCCAGACAGCCCAAATGGACATCGACGATACTGATTAACAGAAAAAAATACAAATTTATACCCGTTTTTCATACTCTTTCACATATTTTCATGTTTTTCACTTTATTCAGAAAACTCAATACTAAATTGCAAAAAAAAATAATACATGTGCCTTTTTTAAACTTTTGCTCAATAAAAATAATAAAATCAAAAAAAAATATTAAAATTAATCACATTTGTATGGCGAAATCCGTATCAAGGAGTGGTCGTATGAAGTTGGTATGTACTAAGTTGGTATGTTCATAATTTTATAGGCTACATTTCTTCCCTTGATTGTTTGGTAAAATTTTCAATAGTTCAAGAGCTGTAGTCGAAAAACAGAAAAAATCGGTGAAAAAAGTGGTAATTTTTTCGACATTTTTGGGGTTTTGAGCATGAAGATGAAATTTTTCCGACTTCACATGTTCAGCATTTTTGTTGGCCGAGTCAAGAGCTACAACTTTGCTGAAGACTGCAAAAAAAATTCACAGCCGTTTTCGAGCTATGGCCATGCGAAAAATAGAAGAAAATTGCAAAAAAAAAAGTGCTCAAAATCGAATTTGCCGAAAAAACTATAGAGGCTCATAAAAAACGAACGGCAACCAATCTAGCAAAATCCAGAAATTATTTTTCTCTTCTCATCGAGTACTTTCGGCTGGGATAAGTGATTTTTTGATTGGAGTCAAAAAGTTTAATATTGCGTCACTGTGCATTTGTTATTGTTGGTTTTTAAAATGACATAAGGAACTATTTTTGTTTATTAATTCATTTCGTTTTAATTAATAATTGTTGTTTATTTTCCTGACGATGCGAAATATTGAAGAATAAAAGAAATTTAAAAAAACGACCAAACGCTCGATTGTTTGAATTTTGAATATATCTGTAAATTTGTATTTTCAATTCCTCCGGCATCCGAACCAATATTCAGTTCGATGTTTAATTTTTGCAGAAAAAGAACAAAATAAACTTCAAATTGAAAATTTAGAAAGCGAATTATAGAAAAACCAAATTCGATAAAACAAAAACGATAAACATTTGCAATTCTTTACAAAAGTTGGAACATAATATATTTTATGATTAAATAATTAAAACAAGAAGGTAAGAATCAGTATTAAAACATGTTAATATAGAATAGACTACAGTCATTTATATGTTTTAAAAATAAAATGTGAAGCACGTGACTAGTTGTAAATTTTATTACAAAAAAATATTTGTGATTTCTCAGATTGCCTGTTTCTTCGGTAATTTATAAATTGTTACTTTCTGATTTCAATTCGAAAATCATATTACAATTTGAGAGTTTTACATGGATGCAAATCTTATTAAGTGTAAAACATTTATTTACAAAAAAAATGTTATATTGAAATTTGAAAAAAAAAATTTAAATCTTAATTATTTCTTATTCAATTCACAAAATCATTTAGAATTTTGAATAAAAAATTATTTGTAAATGTCGTTTAGATCCTATTAAAGCAGAAAATCATATTTGAAAATAGAAATTATGTTTCTAATTCCAAAATTTCGAAAATTGCATCATTTATTACTAATTTGTTTAAGGATATTACCACAAATTGAATAAAAACCGGTTAACCGACGTCACATAACCGGCTTCCGGTTACAGTCTAATATTCAATATTGTACTCTTTTGAATGTTAAACTGTCTTGACGTTTGACGGATGGCGAAATATTGAAACAACTAAATAAACAAACAAACAAAGACCACGAGCTTGAAAAATCATTTGTTAGCTGGGACCGTAATCATTATGAGTTTTATTTTAAAAATTGTATATTAATGATCATATTACGAGTTTTAAGGGTTTTCTTCAATGGTAATGATTAATTTTGAGTAATAATATAAAAATCAGCCCAAAATCATTATCTTTGAGGTACAAAAATAAAAATCATAAATAATTAACTGATTTTTATAATATAACTCGTCGAAAATAAAACTCACTTTCAATTTACAACTTTTTTGTCGGTTTTTTGCCAATATCGTTGCATATCCTCATAAAACAAATCCAGAGGAACCAATCAAGGCGAAAAAATTATTAAAAATTATTTCTAAAGTTTTTTGTTTATTAATTGTATTTATATAAATATAAATTTTTTTCGACTTGTTTGGTTCCTCTGAAAAAAAATCCACAAATAGTTGTAGTATTTTGCATAAGTGGCATATCGTACTTGTTAAGTTACAATTTTGTATAATAAAATGAAAACTGAAACTCACTTATTTTGAGCGAAAAAAGTAAAAATCAGAAATATATATTATTTTTGAGTTTTATTTTTTTGCTCCAAAATAATGATTATGAGCCGATTTTTGTAATATTAGTTAAAATTAATCATTACCATTGAAGAAAACTGTAAAAATCAAAAATTTCAAATCATGGCGGAAATGCAGATTGTCCAAAAATGTTCATTATGATGAAATTATTTTTCTTTTATGTCTGTTCTAAGTGATTAATTTTTTGATTTAAAAAAAAGAACAATAATCTTAATTTACGATCCCTGTTTATTATATCATAATAAGGACGGTCGGAAAAACATATTATTAATAAAATAAATTGCAATAAAGATTTGTATATTTTTTTTTCATTTCATAGTAAATTCGAAAAATGCTGTGTAATTTATTGTTTTCACTATCTGTTTTATCGATAACCCAAAAGAAATCGTTTGCTTTGAAGACCATCAGATGTGTCTGACGACAGCTGCTCACATTGACAATTTCTCTTCAGATTCGACAAATCGTGAGATTCGTTTGATAATCTGAACTTCACTTAAGATACATATCTCACCAAAACCTTCACCCAAATAGTGCGATGTAAACAAAGATAAACTCTTAAAATAATTTACTCTTAATTATAACTCTTTGCTTGCTACTGTTTATAAAAACACTTACCTTTGTTGCAATTAATCTATTAGAATTCTCTCTCACTTGATACATTAGCAACATACACACACACACATACCGTTTCTTCTTTTTTTTACATTTAACACAAGAGATTTTGTGATTAACTCTGCTTTTGTTGAAGGAATTTATCAACTTTAAACGGCTTTTTCGTAATGAAATAATTAACTCTTCTTTGATATTTTCACATACAATTATGGCTGCACTTGACATTAATAAGCTTTATATTGCACTTTTAACCAGAAATTAACACACTCTTTGTATTAGATTCACTTATTTTCGCGATAGCAAAAACTTACTTTTATTGCACTCTCTCTCACTTGATATAGAAACAACACACACATGTTTACAAAACAAACTGCTGCTATTCTTCTTCTTTCTTTTACATTTAACACAACACATTTTGTGATTAACTCTGCTTTTGATGGAGGATATTCGGAAACTTTTAACGTCTTTTTCTTAATGAAATAATTAACTTTTCGTTGATATTTTTACATTCACTTATGGTGAAATGGTTGTACTTTAGATTTATACACTTTGCGTTGGATTTTACACAGAAATTGACCCCGTTTGTCGACATTTCTGGCACTTTATTATTTTCGCGATCTTCACTTGTTCTACTCGTATTTGGTACTGAGGAAATGGAAATACGATAAAGTTGATTAAGTATGTAGGGTTGCCAGATTCTGTTGAATTCATATTCGATACGAGTATTCGGATATGGGGATTCTTGTTGAATTATAAATAATTATAAGAGTTCAAAAGATTTTTGAAAAGTTTTTTCAAAACATTGTACAAAATTATTCAACTCAATTGATTTAATACTCGTAGTAATATTTATTAATATTAGAGATAAAATCTGTGCAATGGAAGTCGAATAAGAAATTATTTGAGAAAAGCTAAAAGATGTTTTTATTTTACATTGGAAAATAAAAAAAAACATTGATCTCAATGGAAATTACGCTTTTTATGCCGCTAAAAATAAATAATTCGCTAAAAAGGTGAGAAAATCGGCAAATCACAAAAATACAGTGGCGATCATACAATTACAAACGTCACTTTAGCGTTTGTATTGTATAACAGAATTACTTCCATAAAACGAAAATTAAAAATAAAAATAACAAGTATTAGAATAACTTATTGCTATAATTTCTACAAATATTTCGATAACTAGCTACATATATTCCTGAAAAGTGGAAACTCAATTTCCTGATAGATCTCAAAAAGTCGATGGTCATGCAATTAGAAATGACGGCAAAAACATTACTTTATACCAGCTATGCCCACCGCTTGAGCTCGCGAGCGAAAACAGCTTTTAGTGCTTTTACATGTACACATAAAGAGCTTTGAGCTTTCACACATACGCGCTTTAATTTGTTTTACGACTGTTGATCAGTTGTAACGTAGACTTCATGCGAGGAGGTAGTATACGCAAATTAGAAAGCGAATTACAGTATTGCTCAAAATGTTTGATGATTTTTGGGAAACTGATTTTTTGTTTACGCAAAACAGCGTTGGCGAGCGTAACCACAAATTTAATGTCGAAAGGCATTACAGGTCGTGCCATAAAGAATATTTCGATATTGTAGATGAGGAAAGAGAAATTTTAATTGCTAATTTGAAAAAAAAGCTGCTGAAGGAGAAGCAGGAAACATTTCAAATAATGATATTGAAAAAGCGTCTTTTATTGTTTCGCTTGCGTTATCAAAACGCTGTCGCAGTTTTGATGATGGCATTTTTCTTAAGATGCTCGCTAAAGAAGTGCTAGGTTGTTTTGGAAGTAAGGGTAGAGATATGGCCAATATTTTAGAAAAAGTACCATTATCAA
The DNA here is from genome assembly GCA_963931995.1 of Phaonia tiefii. Lineage (NCBI taxonomy): Eukaryota > Metazoa > Arthropoda > Insecta > Diptera > Muscidae > Phaonia > Phaonia tiefii. Next base: position 127,377,443 of record OZ008371.1, read on the forward strand.
GGAACACAATTACCCGTAGGACAGAACAAATTAGTTCGTATATTTTTTCCCTCACCAAAAACAGACTTAAAGTTTGTAAATATTTCGTTCTATGTTTGGATGAGGGTACTGACATCAATAATATATGCCAACTAATAATATGCGTCAAATCTGTTGACGATAAATTAATAACATTTGAGGAAATATCTGATGTAGTTGCTATGCATGGACATGTTACTGGGGTAAATATATTGGAGGCATTAGAATCGCGCGTATTTGGTCACAACAAATTCAGTTCAATATGTACAGATGGTGCAAAGGTTATGGTTGGAACTAAAAAAGGGCTTGTAGGTTGTTTATTAAACAAAAACATAAATATGCTGACATTCCATTTCATAACTCACTAACAAGCTCTTTTTGCAAAAGAATTGTGCTTGCATAATGCCATTGACATCGCAGTAAAAATTATTAATAAAATGAAGGGTGGTCAGAGCAGAGGCAAATGCCTGGGAAGATTATTTAATTTAAGGAAAGAAGTAATAATTTTTTTTGAAGAGAATATGGGTTCAGATGCCGAAAAGGTTATTTCAGCTTTTAAATACAAAGATTTTATTTTTGATTTGGCTTTCTTGTGCGATATCACTAAATTAATTAATGAATTAAACTTACTGCTTCAGGGTAAATTTTGATTTAGTACAAATCAAAAACCATTTTGAAAAAAATTTGAAATATTATTGAACGAAATTAAGAATAATAATATGTCCAACTTACCAAACTTAAAAGAAATCTTTCATGAACATGAAGAAGAACAGAATGGAAGAATATTCAAAAATAATAGAAACACTTTTGCAAAATTTTAGGTTCAGATTTAAAGACTTTGATGTTATCAAAACAAGCATAGATTTACACGACTACTCTCTTGTATGTAATATACAAGAACAAACAATTGAGCTTCAGGAAGAACTAACACGAAATAGAGAAGATTTCCTAATTCCCTCAGAAAGTGGCGAACATTTTTGGAAACAAATAAAAGATGATAAGTATTCTAAGCTCAAAAATTAAATACTTAAATTATATTCTATGTTTGGGTCCACGTACAATTGTGAGTTATCCTTTTCTACCATGACAATATTATTAAATAAATACCGACATAGATTGACCGATAACCATGTTTCAGTTCTCATTCGAATTAAAAATTATGAGAGTGAAATACATATAGATGAACTACTGCGTTCCTCTTAAAATGTGTATAAGGCTCAATCTTTATTTTTAACATAAATAATATGTAATTTGTAATGCAAAGATATTTAATGTCGGTTGTGGCGAAGTGCGTCACTTTTGCACCACACTGTTTGCCGAAATAATGATAAAAGAGCTTTTTCGAATACCCAACACACTCGAGCAAATCGCATACATTGACGTTGGACATAGCTGCTTTATACCCAATTTTACAGAAAAATATAATCAAATAATACAAAAGCACGCTTAAAACTTTGTAGGGCAGCCCTTATTTTTTATGGCATCGGCCCACCTCTGTGGTACACTTTCTACCAAAGTCCAGCATCGCGAGGTTGGTATCGATTACTACCTTAATATTTCGAAAATGTTCGTCACTATTTCCTGGTGTTTTTTGTTTTTAAATGTCGCTTGATATCTGCCCATTAGATTTCAATTGAATTGAATTTAATTTAAGAAGATTGTGACGGCCAGACGAAAACATTGTTCTGGGTATCCATAAATCATTACTTCACAACTAATAATAATATAATTCCTTCGGGTTTCTAAAGGTTTTTCATAAACTGGTTCAATTCGTATGGAAGCATTTTTTTAGTTTAGCGCTTTTCTTATTTTGGGGGTTTTTGAAAAAACATTGCTGGGTAAACTCGTTACCCACGAAATACGAACCCTGATAGGGCCAACGCCATACCAACTAACTACACCCCATACCATCACATTTCCTCCTCCTTGTTTAATGGTCTTTATGGTGCATCTAGGATCCAATGATTTGTTTAGTGGCCGTCTTACGTAAGTTTTTCCTTCAGAACCAAACAAATTAAACTTTGATTCGTCGCTCCAGGTTATTTTTTTCCCAAAAATTAATCGATTTTTGTTGGTGCTCCTTTGCAAATTTCAAAAGCTTTGCAATATTTTTCAACGAGACGTGGGACTTTTTTCGTGCAATGCATCCATATAGACCAGCTTCGTGGAATCCACTTCTAATGGTTCTAGATTAGATGGTTCTCGATACTCTGCAAGATTTGGTGCGTTGCAACAGCATTAATTTCGGTTCAAGTCAAAAATTGGTTGGCTTTGCTGACTCTACTCGTACAAATAACTCTATCATCGTATGGAGTGGGGTTTCTTGGCTTTGACCTTCCTTTAGGGGTCTTAAAACTTCCCGTATTTTGAAATATTCTGATTGCCCCAAAAATAATAGTTTTTCAACAGCAAAATCCGTTTGCTATGACTGAAATTTATTGCTTCTCTTTTTGTTAGCAGCGCACAATTAATTTTCGTAGTGGTGGAGTGCATGGTAGTTTTTGCCACATATTTATACTGAATTGTATTGTTAATTAGTAAACTGTTGGTTAAAAAATAACTTACGTTGTGTGAGTTTGAATAGATTAGAAAAGTTAATTAATAGTTTTTAAATCATTTTCCCTTTACATTCAAAATTAGGTGAGCTCCCAAGTAAGGCAAAAATCTGTCGTTCAATCTCTTTAACATCTCTTGACTGCCAAAGGCTGCAGTCAACAAGTGCACGAATAAAATGAAAGGTGAAGTGAAATAAAAAATGAAAGGTGAAGTAATTAAACAGAAAATATTGTTTAAATTCTGCCGTGGTATATAACATAGAGTAAAGCATAGTAGAGAAGTTTATTCTCTCAATAATTTTCACTTCACAGGTATGGTTGCATGTAAACGTTGGATGGTGGAATGCAAATGTTCAAAAACACTGTGTGTAACCCGTGTCTCCCAGTTTTGCCCACAGTCATGCGCTTTTTTTTACTGGCCCTCAAATATTTGGGGGAAAGTTGTAGCTCTTGTCATAAAGAACAAAAATTGTGAACATAAAATCTTCATCTTCAAGGTTAAAATCCTTTTTTCCCCTGTTCAGGTCCATAGGTAGCAAACCGTTCAAAATTCAAGGAAACAATCAACTACAAGAATTTACCTCAGATACAAAATATTCTAGAATATATTAACTTCTTAGGAATGATTCTTATATTGTGTGCTGCGTCCCTTGTTGCGTGTGCTGACACGTTGTCTTGTTCTTTATGGCAAGAGCTACAACTTTCGCCCAGAGAGTTAATCAAAATTCCGAACGATTTGCAAGGTATGAGCCTGACAAAATGACAACTTTTTTTTTGCAAAAATGACATCGAGGCCCCAAATCTTTGGGGGCCCATAACAACAAGTGCATGACTTTGGGCAAAACTGGGAGACACGGGTCTTTTTTTTTTTGTTAGTCTTTTATCACGTAGTGGTGTCCGTATATGGTTATATTTTTTCGTGTTGCACTGTGTAATACACGACAGAGACATTAATACAAAGCAACCAACACGATAGCACCAACGGCATTTCGTGTTTGTGTGGTAAAATCGGTGTGTAAAATGCAACACAAATATATTCCCACAGTAAAAGTCAACAAAAAACTGCAAAATACATTTAAATTTCACGGATTTGTACCAAAACGACATGAAAAAGTTAAGTCAATCGTTCTTGTAACTCATCTCTCATTTGCACAACCCACGACGAAGAGAGTGAACTGAAACGTCAATTAAGAGAAATTTTTTATCTGTTCTAATTTATTCCAAGGGATACTACAGGGTGTCTGGGGTGGCAAATTTATATTTTTAAATACGATTATTTCAAAAAGTAATAAACGGTGCGGAGGGAGTGTGGCGCCGTTGGAATTATCGATTGTGCGGATTTGACAGTCACGATGTCGCAGTGGTCGAGTGAGCATCGTGTGTTCGCTGTGGAGACATTTTTTAAGAGTAATGATTCTTACGTAATTGCTCGTCGACAATTTTGTTCAAAATTCGGTATTCGGCGAATAAGTTATGGACCGAGTGTAAATTTAATTCGTTCGTGGGTGCAGAGATTCCGCGCAACTACTTCGACTATAAATGTCTCACGGCCAGGGCCCAGTCGATCTTCAAGGACTCCCGAAAACATTGAACTGGTTGCAAGCAGTTTACGTGAAAATCCGCGACTTTCAATACGGAAAAGAGCAGCCTCACTGAGACTTCCAAGGGCGATTATTCATCAGATTTTAAAAAAGGGTCCGAATTTCCATCCTCTTAAAATTCAAATCGTTCAAGAACTGAAAGAAAGTGACTTTGATTTACGGAAAAATTTTTGTGAAACGATGTTGGAGCGTTTTAGCACTGTAAATCCCGTTTTTTGGAGCAACGAGGCTCATTTTCACTTAAACGGCCACGTCAACAAGCAAAACTGCCGTTACTGGTCTCCAAGAACCCGCAACCCTCGACTGAAACATCAAAAACCATTGCATTGCCCCAGGGTAACTGTTTGGTGTGCCTTATCCACGCATGAGATAATTGTACCATTTTTTTTCGAAAATTCTCGAGGCCAGTCGCCGAATGTCAACGGTGAAGGTGAAGACATCTGGATGACATACTCTTTAAAAAATAAAATCCGCATTTCCATTCTATCGTTAAATGCTCTTAATAAAACTTTGTGTTAATTATTATGTTTTTTATTTAAGATTGAAAATATAAATCTGCTACCAGACACCCCGTATTTCAGAAATAATGCGCAAGCATATTTTTCTTTTTATGTTCGTTCTATTTCACAGAAACTTTCTTGTACTGAACAACATCATAAGAGACAGCCCCTTCAAGGGAGTTATGGTGATTTCGGTTCTAAAAAATAATGTTGCCCCTGTATGAGGCGACATTCAAGTTTGTGCCTATTTTAGGGTGAGAAAAGAACATGGAAAAGTTGAATTTTCTCACAACTCTATGCTTTTTTAGCATGTTTCTATTTCCTCGCTTAACTAAGTTAATCGACCAGTGTATATGGAAACTTAAGCAATATTAAGCAATTTTAATCGACTCTTCCTACAGACTAGTCGAATAGCTCCCAATACAAATGGTATTTTTGGGTATTCCCGCTTAACTATAAATTCGATCACATTGTTTGAGAAGATACGCGAATTTAACTGAAGCCGCTTAAATTACCCTTGCGCCCCTACAAAAGGTAGAGAAATTAGCTTAGCGAGGACAAATAACACAAACAAAATGACAGAAAAGTTGACATTTTACCGGGCAACATTCTCCCCCATGACTCGCTAAGAGGGAAGAAAATTCGACATTTTTGCACTTTTTGAGTGCAACATTTTGAGAAACGAACACAAAACCTTCAAGTGGCGTTGCACTTTTTTCACAAACGAACACAAAAAGGCACTTTTAGGACATGCAACATTTTTTCTCTGAAACGAAGTCGCCATTAAAGACACCAATCGTCCCAACTAGCGCTGGTGGCAGTTTGGTATCAATTCGCAAAATATATACTTCGGACCTGCCATGCCACCGCCTCTATGTTTTATGTTGTAAAATATGAAAAAAAATAATATCTTGAAAAATTCGCAGAAATTATAAGTGTTTATTCATCCACTTTTTGTCATTCAGCAAAAGTCATAAAGCATAAAATATCTATTTATTTTCATCGTCCATGACTTGTTTAGTCATAACTTTATGATAAAGTAATATAATTCAAACACTTTTTCCCCTTTCCGATTGTTTATGATTTTTTAGAGAAAGTAAAAATGATATTTTAACGAAAAACAATATTGTTTTTTGACACAATTTTTTTGATAACTCCGAAATTATTGATCAAATGAAAATATGGTGCAGCCATAAATTGAAGATAATGTAATCTTAAAGTTTGTCAAATTTGGTTTAGCAAAATCGGAGAAGTCATTTTCATATTATGATAAATTATGTAGAGAAATATGGAAAAAAAATTTACAATTTTGGGTTGTTGAAGCAATAGTCTCCTAGTATCTAGCTGCCATTATGCTGACAGCGTTTGAATTCGAGCTAATCCAGAATAACCCCAAAAGTTAGTTTCGATAAATACTTTCAGAAACTGAATTCATATCGGAGTGCACATTTTATATGTTGCACTGTGTAATCAAAGAAAACTAGCTTAAGGTTCCACTGCATTAAAAAACATATAAGAAGCGGAATTTAGTTTCTCATTAATACCATAATCGTGAATATACAGAAATTATAAAAATTTTGAAAACTCTCTATCATCGAGTTTTTTTTTTTAAAATATTTAATATGAAAAGCACTATGGGCTCTCTGATTAAAATTGCAGGGCTTACCTCTAACAAGTGTAGCTGTAGCAAAAACAAAGTGTAAAGGTAAAGGGTCTTACAAATCACACCGAAGAAAATTCTGATAACTCATCGGAACTTTTTGAAACAAAACAGATTTTTTATGTCAATGTTTTCTTGGCATTTGTTGAATCAAGTTTTAAATTTGCTTGTTTTTCTCTGCTTTTAAATTTTTTCTCCGATTTAAAATTAGATTTCGTGTGTTTATAAAAATTTTACGAATTTTTCCAAAAAAAAACATGCTAAAAATGCCTAAAACTGTATTATACAGTGTGATTAAGGAAGTTCCGCACAAATTTCTGCAGCGTATTCCTTGGCTCATTTCATGAAGAAAAGTCCACTAGAACCATGTCCGAAAATGCAAGGGTGCGAAATAGCAGCGGGTTCAAAATTTTCGGATTGGTGGTCGGAGGGTAGTAGGGTAAAGTTGCTAACTTCTGAGCCAGTGGTCGGATTTTTTTGGTTTTTGGGCTTGTTGGAAAGAGATCTTTCAGAATCAGTTAAAGAAAGTAGAAAAAAGTCAAATATAGTTGATATTAAATAAGCGCCAATAGTATATTAAAAAATGTTTTCTTTTAATTTTAGCATAACTTGTTTGTGTTTTGCAAAATTTGTTTGTCATTTGTCATAATTTTTTTTATTGTTTCTTGCAACACTGATCCTCACAGAACTTTAAAATGTCTCGCATAAGAAACCATACTCATCCCATTATTCAAATCTAGCAATGAATACACAGAGATACTCTTGCAACTATTTTCTCTTTATACAAACTCTTATTTTCTACTATTTATAAAAATAAACTAACTAAAACTTAACAGTGCTGCCAGTTTAGCATAATTAATGCTTTTTTAGCATAATTTTTTTGGCGTCAGAATATTTTTGTTAAACATGATGCTAAATGCTTTTTAGCATAATTTTCACCAAATTTTTTCAAAATTTTATGTTTTTCATGAATTTTTAGCATAATTTTTTATATATTGTAAAATTTTCCATCAAATTTTTTTTTTTATAAATATGTATATAGAATCTATAATATATAATATAAAGAATAAATATCGAATCTTTAGGCTGAAAACACACCGGACGTTTATATTTTGATTAATGGAACAATACATTCTTTCTTATAAGCCACCATACACCAAAGGATGAGAAACGAAACACATGTTCAATACACTTCCTTGCCTCATGGGTCAAAAAGGTTTTGGCTGATTCTGTGTTTTCAGCCTTAGGCCGGATGTCTCCCGCACCATTAATAAAACTTTAAGACTAAGAAACATTTATTTCTATGCTACTTATTTCACACTTTTACATTACATAATTGGTATAGTGACCTCTTGGATGTAATGATTACGAAATCTTTTTGTAAAAAAATAAAACACTAATAACACCGTGTTACACACATTATGTCCTATGAACCAAATTTACTTTTTCGGAAAGGGGATAAAAAATAAAAATACACGTGTATCGGCGATTTTCATGTACACGTCAGATTTTTTTTTTAAGTTTGAAGTATAAAGCTCGTAGTGGCCTGTGTGAAAGCCTTTGGACCGATTTTTAAACCTTTTTCAGTGATCCAATCGAGCTGATTTTTTGCAGGCAGACTCGTGAAAATGTCTGTATCACATCAAATTTTTTAAAAAATAGATTTTTATCAATTCTCAGATTTTCCTAACATTTTTTTTTTTCGTTAAAAAAAAAAAAATTTTTTTTATTACTTTTGTTTTATAGAAATAAAGAATTGTTACATTAAAAATTTTAATGTTTTTAAAGAAATTTAGGCCTTTTATTTTTGCGGTTGTAAGCATTTGCTTCAGTATCGCGACAAATAGACCAACAGTATTCGCCAAGCATATGCGTAATGTCTTTTCCTTTAAAGCGCTTTTCAATAGCCGCAATGTCCTGATGGAACCTTTCGCCATGCTCATCGCTACAAGCTCCTAAATCGTCAGGGAAAAAATCTAAATGATTGTGAAGAAAATGGATCTTTAGCGACATTAATATGCCCATTTCGCCATATGCCGAAACCATTTCTGCTACAATATTTCTATAATTAACAGCTCGTTTGTTGCCAAGAAACTGCTCAATAACGGCAACTGTACCTTTCCATGCACGTTGTTCGATAGCATTTAATTTTGATGAAAATTCAGAACTTGCAATTATTTTTTTTATCTGCGGACCATTGAAAACAGCTTAAATCAAAAAAATCATTAAAAAACATAAAGTTACTGAATGACTTCTTAAAAAAAATACCTGCATGAATCTTTGCGCCGCTCAATTTCGGAAAAATTTTGGCCTCGTCATCACGATCCAGTTTTTTAACAAAATTTGATATGAGACCGAGCTTAATGTGTAGTGGAGGCAAAATGATTTGAGACGGCTGCACCAATGGTAGATTCTCTATACTTTCTACGCCTACTTTGTAGCATGTTCGCGGCTTCCACTTAAATTCAGTGTAATGCTCATCTCTTTTTCGACCTTCCCATGTACACAAAAAGCACTGGTGGGTTGGAAATCCACGCTTAACACCCATGAGTAAACCGACCACTTTCAGATCGCAGCATATTTTCCAATTATGCTCTTTGTACTTCAAACTTAAAAAAAAAAATTCTGACGTGTACATGAAAATCGACGATACACGTGTATTTTTATTTTTTCTCCTCTTTCCGAATATGTGCATTTGGTTCATAGGACAGAATAAAATCTATTTTTTGTAACACCGTGTAATCTAATTATTTGGGGAAAATAAATAAATTCCAATTTTGGGAACATGAGGTTTTTGTATGTTTTATAATAGCTTGTAAATACAAACAATATATTACGCGAATTTAAAAAACTATGAAAACCAGTGTAAACACTTTCCCAAAAAAAATGTTCCCTTGAGTTTTCTGGTTTTATGTACCAAAATTTTTTTGGAAACAATGTAAGGCGTACATGTGGGCACTTCCAATTTAATATGGACGGAAATGCAATATTAAAGTTTGAAAATGGTAATGTTACCATTACCGTTAGGGTATCGCTCTGAATATCTGACAGTTTATACTTATCAACCTTTTGAAAGAAAAGAAAAATTACGCGTTGTTTCAGAATAATCAAAGAAAACTGTAGCTTACCGAACCTTATCAAAAATGGCATTTCGCTTTTCATTACTGCCACAAAACGTGATTATACAGAAAATACAAAATATGTATTTAAAAATCCTTATCATAGGGTAATTTTTTTCAAGCATTTTATATGAAAAGCACCAACTCGTAGGTATGTTTGGCATTGTTTCTCAAAAAGTTATGGATCCCATATAAATATTTCAGGACTTCCTACTAATAAGTGTAGCTACAAATAATAACCGAAAATGGAAAAGGTCTTAAAATTACATCCAAGAAACTTCTGATAAATCATCGGAGCTTTTGTTTTATAAAAACCAAAATTTTTGAAGCTAAACAGATTTTCTATTTCAATGTTTTTATATTTTTTGATTTCAAAATGTTTTTTGCTTTGTTTATAAAAATTATACGAATTTGTGAATGAAAATCGTGCTTTAAAACCCTAGAGTAGGTATTAAATAATACACACAGAGGCAAATATATAAAACATTAACTTGTTTTATATTTAGCATAATGTTTTTGCATTTTGCACTTTTTTTTGGTGTTTGGTGTTGGTGGAAATTATGCAGATTCTTTCCATTTTGCACAATTTTGTTGGTCATTTAGCACATTTTTTTTTGAGGGCTTCTGGCAACACTGCATTTAAAACAAGACAAATATATACTCTTCAACTATTTTCTCTTTATACATACTCTTAGTGTTCTACTATTTATAAAAAAAAAACTTACATTTACAGCAGATGACATATTGACATACTCTCTCACTTGATATAGCAACAACACACACCAACATACAAACAGCACCACTTTTCTTCTTCTTTTCTTTCTTTTACATTTAACACAACACATTTTGTGTTTAACTCTGCTTTTAGTGAAGAAATTTAGGAACTTTAAACAGCTTTTTCGCAATGAAATATTTGACTTTTCTTTGAAATTTTTACATTCACTTATGGTGAAATAGCTGCACTTTAGAATTATTCACTTTGCATTGGATTTTACACAGCAATTGACACACTCTTGCGACATTTCTGCCACTTTATTATTTTCCCGATCTTAACTATTCTACTCGTATTTTGAACTGAGGAAATAGAAATACGATAAAGATGATTAAATATGTGGGGTTGCCAGATTCTGTTGAATTCCTATTGCATAACCGGATTTGGACATTCCTGTTGTATTGAAATAATTTTCACAGTTCAACAGAATTCAAGGAAGTTTTTCCAAAACATTGTACAAATGTAATCATTTTAATTGATTTAGTAGTGATATTCATTTATGTGGCAGACAAAGTCTGTGCAAATCAATTCAACTACTAACTAGTCCAGAAGAGCTAAAAGATGGGTTTAGTTGATATTGAGCTGAATGGTAACTGCAGTCTTTTCTGCCGTTACAATTAAATAGTTCGCTAAGAATTCGAGATTTTTCTTTGGAAAATATTATGCTGAATTATAATGTTTAACAAATGGTTACTGATTTGAAATGTGATGAAAGTCAGCACAAATATATTATTATAGACAGTTAAGTTAGAATTTGTAAATCATTCTACCTACCATTACATTCAAAATATAAAACAGGTAAAATTTTGCTTTATTTCAGAAATCCGGATGAAATATATATTGTAAGATATTATTATTTATTCCAAATTTGAAACAATTTGTAAAATTGTAAAGAGAAGTTGCAACATTGTGTAAAGTTTTATAGTTTTACTTTAAAAAATCTACTATATTCAGAATTCAAAATGAAGCCAACAAAATAATAACACTAAAATATATTCTTATGTGGTATACAGTTTTTGGCTATAATATTTTCTCACTTCTAATATATTTTAACAATAGGGTTAATATTTGTTTCACGTCTGCATTTTGAAATTCTATCTAAACTTCTCTTTAATTTTGCATAAATTTTTCTAAATTTCGCATATTATGTATAGAATTTTTTTTTTAAATTTTATTTATTTATTTCTCTTCATATACAGTGTGGTACAGTCACGACTGGACAAATTTCACCATCCGATAATCACCACTAATCCGATAATTTTTAAAGCGCTCCCATTTCGCCCCTTGCATTTTCGGGAATGGTCGTAAATGGACATCTTTTCATGAAATGAGCCAAGGAATATGCTGGTGAAATTTGTCCAGTCGTGACTGAACCACCCTGTATATAACCGAGCCAGTAGCCCTTAAAGGGTTACAAAATTTATACCATAGTTCCATCAATGGATATTATATAAACTTTTTTTTTTAATTTACCATAATTAGAAATTAATTCATCAGTTCAATTACAATTTTTGAATAATAACTTACAAATAATTTAAAATATAAAATGCATTTTGGTAACAAATCCACTACTCATAAATTGTTATAAAAAATAACATGTTAAAAAGCAATTTCAATTAAAAATTATTATTTCAATAACCGACCTTTCCACAAAATTATGATAAACAACAATTTAGAAACTAATAAGAAGAGAAACTTTGCTTACTTTAAGCTCCCTATTAATATTTTGCAAGATATCAACAGCTGCATATCTCCTCTATGGCACACAAAATGTCAAGAGTTATAAAATTAATACGAAGTCCATAAAGAGAAATTGACAAAAATCTTGTTTGAAGGCTAAAATTCCATAAATTTTCCAATCAAATTAATTTTCAAACGTTATATCTTTTATGTTGTAAAATATGAATAAAATAATGTGTTGGCCTTCAGGTTCATGGCAGATATAACGTTTGAAAATTAATTTGTTTGGAAAATTTATGGAATTTTAGCTATATCTTGCTATTATAATATTTCAAATCCGTAGCAATCAGCTAAACATTATATGTAGTTCTGTGGTTTTCTGAGAACTCAACATAATATTTTCCAAAGAAAAATCTCGAATTCTTAGCGAACTAGTTAATTGTAACGGCAGAAAAAACTGCAATTACCAATTAATTTAATTTAACTAATTTAAACTAAACCCGTCTTTGAGAACTTCTAGACAAGTTATTAGTTGACTTGATTTGCACAGACTTTGTCTGCCAAATAAATGGATATCAGTACTAAATCAATTAAAATCATTACATTTGCACAATATTTTGAAAAATCGTCTTAGAAATTTCTTGAACTGTGAAAATTATTTGAATACAACACAAATCCCCAAATCCGGTTATCCAATAAGAATTCAACAGAATCTGGCAACACCACATACGTAATCACCTTTATCGTATTCCCATTTCCTCAGTGCCAAATACGATTAGAACAGTGAAGATCGCGAAAATAACCAAGTGTCATAAATGTCGCAAAAAGTGTGTCAATTACCACGCAAAATCCAATGCAAAGTGAATAAATTTAAAGTGCAGCCATTTCACCATAAGTGAATGTAAAAATTTCAAAGAAAAGTGAAGTATTTCATTACGAAAAAGCCGTTTAAAGTTCCTGAATTTCTTCACCAAAAGCAGAGTTAATCCCACAATGTCTTGTGTTAAATGTAAAAGAAAGAAAAGAAGAAGAAAAGTTGTGGTAGTTTGTTTTGTATGTGGGTGTGTGTTGTTGCAATATCAAGTGAGAGAGATTGTCAATATGTCATCTACAATAAACGTAAGTTTTTTTTTATAAATAGTAGACAATTAAGAGGGTTTATAAAGAGAAAATATCTGCAAGAGTATATATTTGTCGTGTATTATGCAGTGTTGCCAGTTTATTGGGGAATTTTTTCCAAAATAGGGGATTTGTTTTTTGGTGTGGTGATCTGGGGATTTTTTGGGGATGAAAATTTAAGATGTATTAAAAGCGTTTCTTTTGTATCATTAAGGCTGTTTTTTTAATCCCTTAAGCTATCGCCACTTACGACTTTCCAAATAAAACGATCCACACTTAAAAATGTTATATTTTCGGTATATTCACAATTGTGGTATTAATGAAAAACTAAATTCCACTTCTTATATGTTTTTTAATGCAATGGAACCTTAAACTACAGATTCCTTTGATTACACAGTGCAACACATAAAATATGCACTCCGATATGAATTCAGTTTCTAAAAGTACTTATCGAAAATAACAAAGTGACATTTGGGGTTTTTCTGGATTAGCTCGAATTCAAACGCCATCAGCATAATTACAGTTAGATACTATTACAAAAGGAATATAAAACAAACTGTTTTGAAAATCCCGCATTAATGCTTCAAAACTCCAAAATTTTAAATTTTTTGAGATATCTGTATATATATAAAATTCTCGTGTCACAATGTTAGTTACCTTACTCCTCCGAAACGGCTGGACCGATATGTATGAAATTTTGTGTGCATATCGGCTAGATTTGAGAATCGGCCAACATATATTTTTCATGCCCCTTAATGATAAGGGTGACCCAGGCCGTGCCACGCCCCTTTTTCAAAACTCGCTCTGACGGCTTTTCTAATATACCGACTGTTATGAAAATTTCACAATGCGGTACTGATGACAATCCTTGGCTATATTTGGAAATGTTTGGAGAAAGGGGCGTGGCACCGCCCAAACAACTTGAAATTTAAAATGGTTGTGTCTCATGAACTATCAGAGTTAAGAAGATGAGATTTTGTATACATGTCATTGGTACAGTATGAATTACAGCCAGGCTGTAAGTAGGCGGTGCCACGCCCCCTTTTCAAAAATCGAACTGACGGCTTTTCTAGTGTACCGATTGTTATGAAAATTTCACAATGTGGTACTGATGATATACTGATAGTCCTTGGTTATATTTTGTAGTGATTGGATAAAGCAGTGTGGCACCGCCCATACCATTTGAAATTTAAAATGGCTATATCTCATGAACTATCAGAGGTATGAAGAAGAGATTTGGTATATCTGTTGTCGATACATCATGAATTACAGCCATAGTGGTAGTGGGATGTACCAGACCCAGAAACCGTTATACCAGTCATAATAAGAGTTTGATCGTCCTGAAAATTTCACAGGATGTTACAGTTGACCTACATATACGAACAGGCTATTTGGAAGCAAGTTGGCAAACAGGGTCGAGGTGCTGCCCACACGCGTCAGTATTTGACTATTATATATACTATATCAAACAATTGTCCTTAAACCAGGGACTTGACAACATATTTCAATTTATCTCAAAAAATATATGGCCGATTCGATTTATATATTTTTTTTTTGAAGTTCAATGCTTCTAACTTTAAAAAAATATTTGAATCATATCGGCCATATATCTTTTGAGATACATTGAAATATGTTCACAACTGCCAGGTGTACGGACAATTGTTTGATACAGTGTGGAATGTGAGGTTCGGCTCATATACTACTGATATGATGCAAATTACTTTTTGGGGAAAACCAATAAAAATACGGCTATTAAAAAGGTCAGACTATGACGCTAAGAAAGTGACCACAGGTACGAATGACTATAAATATCATTGAGGTCAGTTTCGAGAGCATCCTAAATATCGTAATCCCAATAATGAATTTTTTAAAAAATTTCAGAATAATCTTATAGAGGCTACCTATAATCACTGGAAATTATAAACGAACTGATGTACTGATTCCACGCATTCCCATGATACCTACAGACATGCCCATCGATTTCAAAAGATTCCAGTTTCCGATTCTGTTGCCATTTGCGATGACCACTAAGAAAGCGCAAGGGCAGTCGCTCAAATTTGACAAATCCGTGTTTTCTCACGGACAATATACATATGTTGCATATTCACGTGTGGGTAAACTTTCCGACTAATATACATTTGCACCAGATGGCAAAACTTGAATAAATAGAAAAAAATAACAAAATTGTGATTCATTAAAATTTCAAATCAGGGGTAGCGAAGCGCAGCGGGTACAGCTATTATAGTATAATGCGAAGCTTTTTAGACAAATCATGACACGATGGAAATCTAAATAAATACTTAAATAGTTATTTTACATTCTACAGGTTTATTTGGCCATTGTCAACTAAACGTGACATTATCCCGTGTCGGAACGCCAGCAGATATATGCATTTACTGCAAACATAATGGAACAAAATAATTTTGTTCACTCTTGGGCATTACAAAAACTTTGAAGGCAAAACGAAGTTTGCCGGGTCCAGCTATACTTATATATGTATAGATATATAGATATGTAGATATTTATTACAGGCGCTCCTCCTAGAAACTTGCCATTAAACAAGAAATTTCCCTCCATATGTTAGTCTAGACACAAATCAAAGCAAAAGTACCCAATATAGTTAATAATACTGGGATGTAAAAAAGTTGATAAAAAAAAAATGTTTAATTTTTTTCATTTAACCCATAACTTCGTTCCAAAAAAAACATCGAAAACTATCTACGCGTTTGCGTTTTATGCACACTTTTGTGATGATGTGTTTTCCTATATAAAATGTGTGAATTCATTTGTGGCCATGACATCATTGAATACTTTTTATCATAACTCGAAAATTAAATCTCCAATTTTGTTGAACCAAATTATGGAAAATGTAAATATGCATTATCTTCATTTATGCCTGCACCATTTTTTGATTTGATCAACAGTTTCAAAAGTTATCACAAAAAATGTTACAGATCAATACTTTTTTTCCGCTAAAATATAATTTTTACTTTCTCTAAAAAATCATGAACAATCGAAACGGGGAAAAAGTGTTTGAATTTTATTACTTTATAATAAAGTTGCATATCTTATGAATAAAACAAGTCATGGGCCATGAAAATAAATAGATATTTTACGCCTTATGACTTTTGCTGTATGACAAAAATTGGATGAATGAACACTTATGAATACTGCAAATTTTTCAACTGAATTACCTGAAAAAATTTGTTTGCAAATTTTTCTTAAAGGGATTACTAACTATACTAGCGTCAGCGTCCTGATACCATTTTCAATTTGATATTTTTTACGATAAAATCAAAAATTACTCACAATTATAAAATCCAAGGAAGAAATCACAATCAGGAAACCATGTTATCCTTATATTTTAGGTATAGGAGGTAATCCGCAATTTATGTAAAAAGCTGCGAGAAACATTTTTGTGGGATACTTAAACCCTCTACCGCGTCAATATATGGGTCTTTTTGTGTATATGGGGTGTAATTTCTCGGGGTGCTATTTCGTATGGCTACCATGAAACTTAATGAAAAAATACCCCATAATAACAAATGAATTTAGGCCCCAAATATTACTAAACAGTAAATAAATGTAAATTTTAATAAACTATATTTTTACTATATAAAAATTAATAAATAAAAATTGTTTGCCTGCGGTGCTTCAACACAAATTTAAATAAACTATATTTTACTGTTTTATGCTGCAGCCACACTTTCAAGTTTTGTACACATACTGCCTATTAAAATCCATGAGAATTGATAGCTGTGACGTAGGCTGCATGCAACTTGAAAGCAATATTCATGTTCCATAAAATTTCATGGCATTTGTACAGCTTTATGAATCGCAACACATCATTATATTTATTACCTTGACTCAGAAACATTTTTAATTATTTATAATATTTTAATATTTGTAAAAGTAGAAATCAAAAAATTATGACCGCTCAATATTTGTAAGAAGGAAAACGAGAAACTGTTCATAACAAATGTAATCAGCTATTTTCTTGAAAGAAAATTGAAACACGTCTTGAAAGAGAACTTGAAAGCAAGTTCCTTTCAATATAGACCGTGTAACCCCCGTGTTAGAAAGAAATGAAAAAAAAAATTACAAAAAAAAACCTCAAAAATGGGAGACAAATATTTGAAATAAATATCATTCATTCCATAAGAAAACGCCACAAATCTGACCGAAGGTCTTCCGATTTTCTTCAAATTTTGCACGGAGAGACTCTATGGAGCCAAATATACATTTGCGTTTTTAGATTTTCAAAATTGTTAAAGATCGCGATTTTATTAGCGTTTTTCATTTTTCAAAAAGTTAAAAAAATGGAAAAAGTAGTGAACTTTGAAGAGCCACATTTCCATAAGTGGACCGAATTTTTCAAAGATTTAAAAAGTTTCTGAAAGCAGTTTTTGTCTATTTTATGATCTGCAGTTTAAAAGTTACCACTGTAAAAAAAAAAAAAATTGTATGCAAATGCAGTTTTAAAGTGCATTTTGCGTGCGTTTTCCCCCTTCGATTTTCAAAAAAAAACATTTTTGTAAAATTTAGAATAGTATTTATTAAATAAATGTACTCTTTTTCTGGGACAAAGAATTTTTATATTTTTAATGATTTTTTAAAAAAATCTCGCTCCAACTAATAGTTTGATTCGATCTTTGCTACTTTTGCTTGTCACAGAATTGTACACACATATGTACAAATGTGTACATAGGTGGGTATACACGCTGAACACAATACATGATGAAATAGGGAAGAAGTATTTCATCATCCAATTCTAGTAGCATGTAGCTTCCTAGGAATAAGTATTTGGCATCAAAAAGTAAGCCTACTTACAAAAAAATCAAAAGAAAAACAATTTTCTTCTGTACATTAGAATTTTTTGCAAAGTGCATCCAAAAATAGCATTTATATTACAAGTAATTGCATTCGCATTATTCTCAATCAGCATTATTTTAGAAAAACACACTTTAAATGACAACAATACCTTACAGTAACTTTTTAAATAATAGTAATGCGACAAAAACTGTTTAAAATATAGCAATTCAAAGTTACACACCAAATAAATTTCTTTCATAGTTTGTACAAACATTTTCAAAATCCTAAAAAAAATTAAATTTTATTTTTTGATGTGTTAACATCTATACGCGCGCCTCTAGGGCGGTATTGAAAGTGATTATTGGGCGATTTTCATATAATTTTCCCACGCGATTTTCTCCGGAAATTCATAGCCGATTTTATTAATTTTTGGATTAAAAAGCTAGTGCGGGTTTCGACGAAGAGTTTAGGCCAAAAATTAAGGCGATCCGATATCGGCGAGCCGAGATTGAAGTGTTTTAATTTGGAGTATTAATTTGGAGTAATATTAAAAAAGTATTTTATGTTGATCTTCGGTTTTGTCTTATCATCGTTTGTCTGTTCGTTGCTTGGCAGTCGGTATTGAAAGTGATTATTGGGCGATTTTCATATAATTTTCCCACGCGATTTTCTCCGGAAATTCATAGCCGATTTTATTAATTTTTGGATTAAAAAGCTAGTGCGGGTTTCGACGAAGAGTTTAGGCCAAAAATTAAGGCGATCCGATATCGGCGAGCCGAGCTTTAAGTGTTTTAATTTGGAGTATTAATTTGGAGTAATATTAAAAACGTATTTTATGTTGATCTTCGGTTATATCGTACGAATATAACAATGTATGTATGTATGTACAAGTGTCTGTTGCTTTGCATTCTTTGACTTTTGTGGGAATAAAACAAAAAGTATTGAGCAAGAAAATAATGACACATGTGCTTGCACTGGGTCTTTAAATAATTGTAAGTATTAATATTATTTAACTGTAACGTCATCATTTGATTGAACGCTGTTTTTTATTTTCCACTGAAATATTTACGAATGTGTTCATAGAAATCGAACAGGTACCGTGTAGCAAAAAGGTGTTAACACATCGCCCGTGAATTCGAACACTCATTGGATTTTTTTTATATGAAAAATCAAGTAAGTATTTTTTTTAAAAAATCATTACAAATAGTAAGCCGCCTTGTCCCAAAAAAAGATTACTTGTCTTTTTTATAAAAAATTCTGAATTTTGCAATGATGAAATGCATTTCTGAAATCAAGCCCTCATTTTTAGAGTACGGATTCTACAAATAGACAACCGTATCATTCAGAAACTTTTTACATTTTTGAAATAGTCCATCTACTTAAAAAAATATAGCTCTCCAAACTTCACAACTTTTTTCATTTTTTTAGGTTGTTCAAAAATGAAAAACGCGAATAAAATCGCGAGTTTTTTAAATTTCAAATATCTGATGATGGGATTCTCTTAATGGCTCCATAGAGTCTCTCTGTTGTCAATATAAACAAAATCGGAGGATGTGAATTCAGAAAATCACTTATTTTCAACTTTCTTTCCTGGAACGAATGATATAATAAACAAAATATTTTGTTTCATGGAATAGGTTTATGTGTGTATTGTATACGATATTCATTGTGAAATTAATCAAATCGACAAAACCAATTTTTTTCTATTGGGGCCGAGTTTCCTGGGTTGCGATTTCTATTCTTTAAGATTGCATTTCAAGAAAATATCTGAAATCTGACCCCAAATTTTATCAGTATAGAACAAATAATTATTTTGGGGTTCTCTTGCGCTTATTGGGGCCATATTTTTAAACGGTTTAAAGCCAAAAAATTAACGCCGCCCCCAGTAAAATAGTTGGGGTCGTGCTTCGCAATTTTTTGTGGCCCTTCATCATTGCCTGGGAGGCTAGTTCATTTTAAAATTTGGGGCCCACCTTCATAACGAAAAGAACCCTGCATTTGGGGGCCATTTTCATTTTGCAATTAGGGTGTTATTTCCTGGGCCCGTCTTCCGGCCGCCGGGAAAAACACCTCTAAAACAGGGCTATAATGGGTTAAAATGTACTACAAAAATTTTCTTCATAAAATTCTACTAACGGGTCCGCCATCAAACTTTTTTTTGTTCAACTAGTGCTTATTTCGTGAATGGTAACACTTAGCTCATGTCTGATGTGACAGATAATTAGTTTTGTCCTTCCGCTGAACGAATATGGTTGTGTTTACGCTTGAACAACGCTGGGAAACATGGGAAAAATGGGCATGCGATCGACTTACAGAAGATGCCGATTTTGCCAAAAAAATCATCTTTTCAGATGAAGCCCATTTTGATCTTGGCGGGTATGTAAACAAGCAAAATTGTCGCATTTGGGGCACAGAAAACCCGCACGCATATATTGAAAAGCCGACGCACCCAAAACGAGTCACTGTTTGGTGCGGATTTTGGTCCAGAGACATAATTGGGCCATTTTTCTTCGAACATGAGCTAGGAGTGGTTGAAGAGGAGGATATTGGTAACATTTGGTTTCAACAGGACGGCGCTACGTGCCCTGAACTCAAAGATAAGTGTTACGCCGACAAGCCAGAGACAATTGACGCTTTAAAGGACAATATTCCTGAAGCCATTGGTGAAATACAGCTGTACACAATCGATAATGTTCCTTAAAATTGGACCGATCGTGTAGGCTACTGCATGGCCAGTCGAGGCAGCCATTTGAATGAAATTATTTTCCATTATTAACCGGAAGGATTGTACTTTCAAATAAAAAAAGAAATTTGAGAAAATATTCAGTAGTTTTTTTTATAGCATTTTCAAAAAAGAAAAAGTTATTTGGCGGAACCTTTATAAATTTCTTAGCACGCAAAACCTCTAACTAATCCACAAGAGAATTCAAGAAATTAATTTGTGTTGACATATGAACACAAAGTATCTCACGTAACGGGTTTTGCAATAAGAGCACTACAAAAGTTTTTTTAAATAAAACAAACCCGGTTTTAGATACCAATTAAATTCTTTATTCCTGTGAAAGACCGTTCGATGCCATTATGTATGCAACTCGATTTCTTTTGCATGGCCACCACGGGCACGCTTGCAGAAGTCCAGACGCTGAACCCAATTTTCGACGGTTTTCAGGCATAAATCGGCCGATACTGCTGCAATTTCACGTTCGATATTCGTACGAAGTTCATCAATCGTCGCTGGCTTGTTGGCATAGACCATAGACTTGACGTAGCCCCACAGGAAATAATCTAACGGCGTCAAATCGCACGACCGAGGCGGCCAATCGACTGGGCCATTTCGTGAGATAACACGTTCACCAAACTTGGTTTCCAATAAATTGATTGTGGCATTCGCTGTGTGGCTTGTGGCGCCGTCCTGTTGGAACCACATGTCCTCCAAGTCCATATTATCCAATTGGGGCCAAAAATATTCGGTTATCATTGAACGGTAGCGATTCGCATTCACAGTAATGTGCCGGTCTTGGTCATCACGGATGAAGTACGGTCCAATGACGCCGCCGGCCCATAAACCGCACCAAACCGTAATTTTTTCGGGATGCAATGATGACTCATGGATTTCGTGTGGATTGCTGTCTGACCAATAATGCATATTTTGCTTATTGACGAAGCCATTCAGCCAGAAATGAACCTCATCGCTGATTGTTGAGGCCTCGTAAAGTTGAGGCCACTGACTCCAAATTTCGGTAATAAATTTTAATAATTTCGACACGTTGTTGGCTCGTATATCTTTCCATGATGAAATGGCAAACCTTACTGAAGAGAAATGTCAAAAGAGCGGGAAAAAATATGGCGTCGTTTGCTGTCCCTATCGATTTACTTTTTAGCGTCTCTGTTGAAAAACCCGTTATATTCGAGAAGTAGAGGAACGATTTTTGCATAGAAAGTTGTAAATAACTTCACTAATGCTTCCAAGTTCGGCATGCCATGCCTTGCGACAAGTTCGTTTGGTGAGAGTATTTGCTTAAATTTAACAAACTTCTTTACCACACGTAGTTTTACAGGGTGTTTCAAAAGTGACCACGCTATTGGAAGATGCTCCTATTTTTGCAATTGGCCGCTAATGTCAAATCTGTTTTGACATTTGTGGATTAGACAGATGTAGAATACAAGTAAACAAGCCATGGAGCGAAACACTCCCCAAGAACGCAGAATAATCGTGTCTATTTTTTTGCGTAACAATTCGTCTGTGGTGTTGGCGCAGCGCGAATACCGTCGCCGATTCCCCGGCCGTCCGACACCGACTGCGCAAACACTGCGCCATTTGGCCACTAACCTTGAAGAGTATGGGACCACAGGAGACGTTGCTGGGAATGGCCGGCTCCGTAGCGCCCGTTCTGCCGAAAATATCGCCGCTGTTGCCGAGGATGTCGAGCTGTCGCCGGAAACATCGACCAGACGCCGTGCCTCGCAATTAGACATCAACCGGTCGTCTCTATGGCGAATTTTGGTAAATGACATCAGCTGCTGCCTGTCGACCGCCAAACGCGTGTAACCAACGCCCAAGCCATCCTCAATCTCGTGGACGAAGTGGACGATTTTTCCACCAAAATCATAAAGAGCGATGAGGCTCATTTCCACCTTAGCGGGTACGTGAACAAGCAAAACTATCGCTTCTGGGGCACCGAAAATCCACCAGTGATGCACGAGGAGCCATTACACCCGCTCAAAGTGACTGCATGGTGCGCTGTTCACGCTGAAGGAGTCATCGGACCATTTTTTTCGAGAAAGCCGCTGGTTAAACGACAACAGTGGACGGTGGGCGCTATAGGGCCATATTAACCGAGTTTTTCTGCCGCAATTCGACTGGAGGACATGTGGTTCCAACAGGACGGAGCAACGGCACACACTGCGCGAGCCACAAGCGATATTCTGAAGGCGGTCTTCCCGGGTCGCTTCATCTGTCGTTGTGGCGATTTGCACTAGCCCGCAAGATCGCCCGATTTAAACGTTCCAGACTTTTTTTTGAGGGTTTTTTGAAGTCCCGTGTTTACGTGAACAAGCCCGAGACCCTGGAAGCCCTCAAGGTCAACATTCGACACGAGTGCGACAATCTATCGTCCGAAGTGATGAAAAATGCCATGAAACGAGCCCGTATGGTAATCAATTGTGACGGCGCCCATTTAACCGATGTCATCTTTTCAACTTAACCAATAAAATTCTAAAGGTTGAAATAAACATAATCAAAAAACAGAATCGAAGTTTTTCATTTAGAAAAAAAATGAGAGCCAAACAACATCGGATGACTTCTTTTGAAACACCTTGTATATGCAATGGTGGTAAAATAATTTTTTCAGTTGGTACCAGCGTTTGATGAAGGTATTGTGTTCGCCGAATGTGACTTCAACTCTTGGCTCCCATTCGTTAACTGAAAAGTATGACAGGAAAATGACTTGGTTGATTTGTACACATGACTCTTTCGCCTATAACTTGCAAATGTAATATGTCGGTATTTTGACATACGTAGCAAGTGGAGTTACCTGGGTCTAGCCAGCGCATGGGAATACCAAACTGCATTTATTTTCGATGACCTACAGCGAAAATTTAAAAATATGACTATCGTGGTATAAATTAAAATGAAAACATAAATTACCTTTGAACTACAGCATTAAACCGTTGTAACATAAGCGACACCAATGTTTTGACGTCCACAACCCATCATGAAAAACATCCAGTTGAAAATGCCTCTTATTAATGTCTTCTTCTTTGCTGTTGCAAAACGTAACCCTTTTTCAGAAATACTATGCTTGCCGCTTCACTTGAAATGTCCCACATGTTATGCAATTCGCACAGGTAATTGAGTCAGTAGTCGGCTGGCTGATTTTGAGTTTTGTTTTGACGGCCGACGGATCTTATCAGCCGAAGTGCGGCTAAAAAAGTATGGCGCGCAGTGTGAATAAATTAAAACTATTTCTCTTGTTGTTTATTTATAGATATTAACCTACAGCTTTCTTTTGTACGGTGACTTGCAGTGAAATTTCACGTAGAATATTTTTTCAATATACACCAACCCTCTAAAATTCAGGTTTGTTTGTCATTTTAGCGCCAACTCGGATTAAGTACGAAACTGCCTCTAAAATGGATTTTAAATTTTGACTTATTTTTGATATTCATGTTAATTTTTGAGCTTTGGTGCGTTAAGAAACTTGTAGTAAAATTATATGAGGAAAATTTCTGTGATACTCTTTAACCCGTTACACCCCTGTTTTGGGGGTCGTTTTTTACCCTTTTCCACAAAAAGAACAACAAAGACCCATATATTGAGGCGGTAGAGAGCTCAAGTATTCCACATAAAGATTTCCCGTAACTTCTTACATAAAATTGCTGAACACATCCTATACCTAAAATGTAAGGATAACATGGTTTCCTATGCCGATTCACCTGGAGTATGTGCAAACGGAGGAAGATTTCACCACAACCCCAGTTGGTAACACTAAGGAGGGATTCTTTTGCCTGGTCTTTCCAGCGGAGTCTTGGTCGTCCTCTTTTCCTGCTACCATCGAGTACGTTATCGAAAACCTTTCGCGCTGGCTCATCGTCATCGATTCTGATAACATGGCCTAGCCACCGAAACTGGCCTTATTTGATTCGCCTGGCTATGTCCACGTCAGAATATAGATTATATAGCTCTACGTTCCAGCGACGTCGGTACTCGCCGTTTTCTCTAACGGGACCATATATTTTACGGAGAATTTTTCTCTCGAAAACTCCCAGGTGTTTTTCATCCGCTTGCGATATGACCCAAGTTTCGGAGCCATATGTCAAGACAGGTAAAATGAGAATCTGATATAGCTGAACTTTTGTCCGTCGAGAGAGGGCTTTGTTCCTAAACTGGAGAATTTGCAAACGGAGGAAGATTTCACCACAACCCCAGTTGGTAACACCAAGGATCTTGGTCGTCCTCTTTTCCTGCTACCATCGAGTACGTTATCGAAAACCTTTCGCGCTGGCTCATCGTCATCCATTCTGACACATTGACCTAGCCACCGAAACTGGCCTAATTTGATTCGCCTGGCTATGTCCACGTCAGAATATAGATTATATAGCTCTACGTACCAGCGACGTCGGTACTCGCCGTTTTCTCTAACAGGACCATATATTTTACGGAGAATTTTTCTCTCGAAAACTCCCAGGTGTTTTTCATCCGCTTGCCAAGTTTCGGTGCCATATGTCAAGACAGGTAAAATGAGAGTCTGCTATAGCTGAACTTTTGTCCGTCGAGAGAGGGCTTTGTTCCTAAACTGCTTGCTGAGCCCAAAATAGCATCAATTTGCAAGCACAATTCCCCTATCTATCTCCAGGCTGACGTTGTTGTTCTTGTTCACGGCGGATCCAAGGTAGACAAATTCATCTACCACTTCAAAATTAAATCGGTTGTCAACGTTCAAGTGCGGAACAAGTCGAGAGGTTTCTCTAGTCGTTGACACCATCAATTTTGTCTTGCCCTCATTAACAGCAAAAGCCATCTTCGCTGATTCCTTTTCGATTCTTGAAAATACTGCAGTAACTTTTCGCAAATTTCGACCAATGATGTCTATGTCGTCAGCATACGCCAGCAACATATGGCTTTTCGTGTTAATGGTCTTGTTCGTATTTACTGCAACCTTTCTCAGTATTATCTCGATTAAGATGTTGAAGAGATTGCACGAAAGTGTCTCGCCTTGTGTAAGTCCTCGCTTGGTACAGAATGGATCAGTGAGGTCTTTCCCCACTACCACTGCTGATTTGGTGTTGGTCAGCGTCATTCTCCAGAGGCGGAACAGTTTTGCCAGAATACCAAGTTCAGACCAACTTCGTACAGTTTTCCCCGTATGGGGCTATCGAAATCAGATTTGTAATCGACAAAAATGGTGGTATGTATCGATTTGCTTTTCGTGGGACTTTTCCAGGATTTGGCGTAGCGTGAATATTTGGTCAGTTGTGGACTTGCCTGGTCTACAACCACACTGATAAGGTCCAATCAGGTTTTCAATAATTGGCTGTAGTCTTTCACATATTACGCTCGACAAGACCTTATACGCGATGGATAAAAGACTGACACCGCGATAGTTGGAACAGACACACGGATCACCCTTTTTGAATACAGGACATAATACACTGAGACTCCAATCGTCGGGCATAAAATAAAAAAATTAGCATTATTTTATCAAATTTTCAAAGATCTTTCCTTGTTAGATAGCGTTCCAAAATCGCCAACTTCAAATGCGCGTAAAAAAAATCATTGAAATAAAAAAAAAACCCTTGAAGTTTTTGTTATGGATAATATCAGCTTACATTTGCAATTGGTTTCATCCAATTCCCATTTTATAATCGCTGTTCAGGATTCCGTTGGTGCAAGTACGTCAGATTTCATTATAAACCGAAATTCAATACGACAACAAAGAAATGAGTTACGATAGGAAAATATTACAAAAATTGCATCAATATTTACCAAAGAATCTCAACCCTTTTCAATACACTGGGATACAGAACTACTACCTAGTTTGACGGGGAAAACCGGAGATCGTCTTGCAATAATAGCAACTGCTCCAAAAGTTGGACATGTTTTAAATATGCCTGATATTCCATCAGGAACTGGAGTAGATAAGCATCAGTTATATATTAAACTTTAGAGGAGAACAATGTTTTAGATGAAACAGAGGCGTTTGTGTTCGATGCAACTTCGTCCAAATTTAAAGGAGCGTGCAATATTTTAGAAAAGAGAATCGAGCAAGATATTCTGTTTCTTTGTTGCAGACATCATGTATTTGAAATTGTGCTAGAGCTGTAATAGTAATAGAGTTGTGTTTTTGGGAGGAATGGGGGTATCAACAGGACCTGAAGTTGCAATAGTATTTAAAAAATTTAAAAAACATTGGCCCAATATAAAACATGGTGTTTTTTGACGGAGTTGTCATATCCGCGAACAAAAGAGATTTTAGGCGATGAACATGACGAGATTTTAGATTTCGCTAATACAAAAATTAAGGGCGACTCTCCGTGGAGTGATTACAAAGAATTCATGGAATTAATTATAATTTTCTTACGAGGAACTCCATCCCGGGGATTGAAAGTTGCAACGCCAGGTACAATGCACTTAGCCAGGTGGATGGCTAAGGCTATTTATTGTTTGAAAATTGTAATCTTTCAAAACTAGTTTTCTGAAATACCCGAATGCGATGTAAACGGATTGATTGAAGTTGGTGGATTTATTACTAAGTCTTATTCGGCTTTAATGCAGATAAAACTGACCAAGCGCCTTTAAATTGCACCGAATTTATAAGGAAATTGGAAACCTATAAATCCATCAACAGAAAATTTCCTGTTTCCAAGTTCATTATACACCTGTACTACCTAAATGTAGGATTTGCTTTATTTGATGACAGACTTGTCAAAGAAACTAAAGTCGTGCTGGTAGAAAAGATGTGTTTGGCTTTTACTGCAGAAGAATTACTTGCAGAATTAAGCAAGAAAATGTTAAAAACTGTATTGCCAGGGATAATTCATCCATTCGGAAGGAATTGTTCTCTAAAAGCACAATACAACTTTTAAAAAGATTTGAAATTTCAACAAATTTCGTAGAATGAGTTCTAAGTACATACTTGGAATGATCTTGATGAATATAAAAAAGGAGGGAAAATTATTCAATGCATACAAATTGTTAGCGACTGCGCCGAAAGAGGGATCAAAGTAATTCAAGATTACCATGGAAAAATTACACAAAATGAAAAACAGAGAAAATATCTATTCAAGCTAATAATGTGTTATGTTAAAATCTTATAATACACTGAAAGAAAAACGCTTCGTCGCATGCATGAAACATTTTCGTTAATGTTTTTATCCTGTTATAGTGAAAAGTGTCGTATATCCGACAATTTGGTAGTCGCTGCAACGAAAAATTTTATACTTGACTTCGTTGATAATTTTGCGTTTCGTTGCTGCAGCAACTTACTTTTTGTTCCTGCGAAAATTTTTTTTAATTTGAATTTTGTAGAAAAATGGGTTGAAAATTACAAAAAGTAAAGGCATGAGTTTTAAACTATTGATATTTGGTTTATCTCGTACTTTTTAGACTTTATATTTAGTATTTATTTATTTTGGAGGTTTGTCAACATTTTTAGTCGACGAAACAATTTCGTTATAGTAACGAAACTAATTTTTGTGATGGTATGGAGAAAGACGCTGTCGAAAAATGGGCAAGCGTAAAAAAGAGGCCAGCAAGAGAAAATGATGAGCGTGAGTTCTGGGTCACGTACACATCTTAAATCAGTTCAATTTCAGCAATCGAAAGTGGTAGACATATTTCTCCACCGGAATAATTTAAATAAATTTGTTAAAACAGACTAATTAGTTATACTTAGTAATAATATTTTATTGTGAAAACTAAATTGTGTGAATTTATGTATGTGTTTGCTGTGATCGTTTGTGTAACTATAAATCAAATAGATAAGTAAACAGACTGCAAGGAGCGACACGACAGCAAAGAAAGTGACGCATCGATAGCAGAAAAACTACTCCGAAATATGTAACTGAACATTTGTGTGTGTGTATGCGCGTGACGGTACAAATTGCAACAAAATGTTCGTGTTCTTGTGTTTTAATCAGAATTCGGTCGTGCCTGTTTCGTTGCGTTGGTATTTGCCCAGTAAACAATTTCTTCCGAATTCGGTCAGAAACCGTACAGAAACTCTGCACAAGTACATATCCGATTCTGATACCGATTTCCATCAGAGAACGTACCGAAAGTTGTATGGGCGGTTGACAACAACTCGGATCGATTTGTGTGGGGAAATTAGGAAGTACTTTCAGAGTCGTCTGACAGATTTCTGTTCGAATTCGGATGAAATTTCTAAAGGACTTTTCGAAGTCTCGCAACAAACTCTGACCAAAAACCTGAAAATGATAGGAATAATCGGATCGTTTCGGATGTTTGGTCAGAGTAATCGTCACATTTTCGGACAAAAGACTGACCAAACATTTGAACATGGTAAGAAAAATCGGATCGTTTTCGGATGTTTGGTCAGAGTATTCGTCACATTTTCGGACAATAGCTTGCCGATACATTAGAAAATTTTTAGAATTTTCTTACCAATTTCGGACCGTTATTAAAAGTTTTCGTATGAATATCGGGAAAAAGACTTATCAAACTTCCGAAAATGGTCAGAAGATGATAAACTGACTTTACTGATTATTGAAATAAAATTTTTTAAATCATTAATTTTATAAAAGGATTTTATTGAAAATATAATGTATGTACTAACTAATATAAATTTAAATTATTTCTAATAAAAAACGTAACTTACAATAATTTCTTTTATATTCTTTTATTTAGTCGGTCTTTAGCCGAATTAAAAAATATGTTATACGGCCCTCGATTGTACATATATCCCGTTGTAAGGGGAATTGCATCCTGCCCGACATCTGTAAATAAAAAAAAATAATACCCACCTGTAAACTGTGGATGATATTAAAAACATGTCAGAATACAAGCCTTTGAGAATCGTCATGCGTCTGGTTTTTTTTTAAATCAATTTATCTGAACTTGAATTTGGAGTACTTGTACAAATAAATATTATAGAAAATTCATTATATTGCTAAATTTGCATGCTTTTGAGGAGGCGGTGGGCTCAACAATATGCAAAGTAATTGCTGAGCTTCTTTTTTGATTTTTTTCTTATGGCCTCACGTTTTTTACCACACACTTTTATTTTCACTTTTTATTTAAACTTATTTTCCGCGACGAGTTCATCGCACAACTGCCAACAATAACTGATAGAAGAAATGAGAAAATAACACACAAAAGAATCTATCTACACAAAACAAAAGATCAGTTCCCCAAAAAGTACAGTATGAAAATAAATATTCAAGGAATTTTATTATTGGCGCGATGTATCTGTAAAAAAAATCTAACAAAAATTTCCTTCAGGGATCCTGGAGAGTATTCGGATATTTATCGTAGAACATTCCAGGAAATGTGTAGAAACGGCGGACAGAAAATTAGAAAATTCGGTCGAAATCTCTGTATGAAAAACAAAAACAAAACAAAAATTCCCTTTAGAGAATGTGCAGAGTAGTCGTAAATTCCTCGCCTAAAAGACAGGTAAATGTGCAGAAATGGCTGACAACAAATTTGCCGAAATTGTGTTAAATTTCTGAAGGAAATTTTGATGATTCGGTTAATTCTCTGACCAAATTTCAGATAATTTCGAAAAAATATCTGATATAAGAAACTTCGGACAAAATTGTTGGCTGCGTGGATTCAGAAAAAACCGAAAGACATGCATACATTTGTGCGGGCAGTCGAAGTCAATGAAAACGAAGAAGTCAAAGAAATAAAGTGTTTCAAGTACGACGAACATAAAAAATAGCAATTCAACGTACAGTCAAATGAATCCAAACGAATTTTAAACAAATTTGATTAAAATAAATAAAAGACCAGTTAAAGAAAATGCTTACAGGGGGATCACTGGCTTAATGACGGGGAGATTGGGCCCTACAATTTAATATCTAAACCCTTAACACAACAACAATTGCATGATTTTACAAAACAATGATGTGGAGTAGACCATAGGGGAGTAGAGCTTATGTTCATGGTAAGTACTGACATAGATATGTACATATCTTAAATATAAATCTTAACAATAAATTCCTCGCATATGTTTTTAATTGCATGACCTCAACCCCCGACAACCACAATCTTCCCCAGACGAGTGTTTCAACATTTTTTTTTTTTTTTATTATTTTATTTATTTGCAATCTGTTTATTAACAATAAGCAAATTATTTAACAATATAAGGCTAACATATGAGGTCGCTTACCAATGTAGGCAACATGCGAAACTAAAATACAATAACGTTTATACATATTTACATAGTCTCAGTCTCAGTATTTATTCTAAGGTAATCTTCAAAACTCTGCTTTAACGTCGGAATGACAAATCAAGAACATGAAATCTCTTCAATCTATGAACTTCAGTACTATCATCCAATAGCGAGGTAGCTAACGGGTTTTGATGTTGACTAAGTCTCCCAAGATATCGTGAGCTGAATCGATTTATCTCTTCTCTAATTGTTGGCATTTTAAGGTCTCTATGTATTGCTTTGTTCGTTATAAACCACGGAGCATTTGTTATTAATCTTAATGTTTTCGATTGGTAACGTTGCAATATCTCAATATTCGAATTACTCGCAGTACCCCATTGTTCCAAGCCGTAACTCCACACAGGTTTCAGTATCGCCTTATAAAGCAATAACTTATTTGATAGATTCATGGCAGAATTTGGGCCAAGCAACCAATACATTTTTTTAGTTTTAATTTTCTTTTTGCTTTTATGTGTTGTTTCCATGTAAGCCTTTTGTCTAAATGCATTCCTAAATATTTAACATGGTCGCTTCTTGGAATTTCTCTTCCATTTAAGAAAACTTCTGGGCAGTTTCCTTTTCTTAAGGAGAACGACACATCAGTTGACTTTTCCGTATTAATGGCTATTCGCCACCTCTTCAGCCATTCATAAATTTTATTAAGCTCTGCCTGAACAAGTCGAGATGCTTCTACTTCGGATTGACTAGATGCAATAAGTGCAGTATCATCAGCGTATGTCGCTGTAGTCACATTTTCCGTTATCGGCATGTCAGATGTAAAGATCGTGTACAGAATTGGTCCCAGAACGCTTCCTTGAGGTACTCCAGCCCTTATTTGGCGAATTATAGACAGTGAATTTCTGATGTTTACATAGAAACATCTATTTTGCAAGTAAGACTTTAACACAAGGTAGAATGGTGCGGGAACTACTGACTTCAGTTTATAAAGCAAACCAGAGTGCCAAACTCTATCAAATGCCTGGCTGACATCTAAGAAGACTGCAGAACTGTACTTTTTGTTCTCCAATGAACTACTTATATCATTAATTATTCGATGGCATTGCTCCGGTGTACCATGACCGCTGCGAAAACCAAACTCGTATTGAGGAATGATGTTATGAAAATCAAGAAATGGTTTCAATCTTTTCAAAAATATTTTCTCAAAAATTTTCGAAAATGTTGTCAATAAGCTAATTGGCCGATATAAAGTTACAGCATTTCCCGGTTTATTCGGCTTTAAAATCATTATAACTTCAGCGCATTTCCATTGCGTTGGAACGTGTTGAAGCCTTAAAATGGAATTGAAGATTAATCTTAAAAATAATAGTCCTTTTTTTTTGGAAGCGATTTAGCTGTCTTCGCGTCTATCCTATCATACCCTGGTGATTTGTTATTATTAAGATTATGTATTTCCTCCCTTACTTCGTTTAAGGAAATATACCGTATTGGTAGGTCCATTTGGCAAGGTACATCCAGAAATTCTGCAATACTTATATCGGCATCAGCATCGGATGTAGGAAAAGGTTGAAACACAGTTTCCAAATGCTTTGAAAATGCTTCAGTTTTCTGTTCATCTGATCTACACCATGTGTTTGTTGTCCGCAGCTTTAATTGGAATGTTTCTTTTGGCAGGTCTCTTTAGATATCTAGTGGCATTCCATAGACAATGATCGCCTTTTTTGTTGGATTCCAATTTTTGTAGATAGTAGCCTGTGTTCTCGTTTCTATCATCAGTGAGACTATTTTTAAGGCTTGAGACAGCTCGGTTTAGGTTTTTCTTGTCTCTCGGGTTTCTAGAATACTGCCAAATTCTTCTGAGACATCGTTTCGTTCGTACTAAATCTCTTATTTTAGCTGAAACAGAAACCCTGCCTGCTTTGTAGTCTATTGCTTGTAGAACAACTAGGTGTGGACAGCACAGCGGCTTCGTGGACTAACGACGAAAACATTTCAACTGCCGTATCAAGATCTTCAGGCGTTTTAATTGTTACACTCAAGTTTATAATTAAATTTATCCAATGTTTATAGTATTCGATGTCAGTATTTTTTGATATTATTTTCGTAGATTTTGTGTATAACTGTGGCGTAGTGTTATAATTTAATATTATGGGGTAATGGTCGGAACTTAAGTCGTCGCTGTCAGTTATATCACGATATTGGCTTGGAATTCCATTATACACAATAAAATCTAGCAAATCAGGAATCTTGGTTGAATCACTAGGCCAGTACGTGGGAGTGCCAGTAGACAGTGTTCTGTATCGTTTCTTTGTCACACACTTGTAGAGCTCTCGACCTTTTGGGTTCACGAGTCTGGATCCCTACCACGGATGCTTCGCATTAAAATCGCCGCCGGCTATAAATCGTGATCCAAGAGTAGAAAAGAACTGCTCGTACATATTGCATTGAACAGAGTGTCTGGGAGGGAAATATACGGCAAATTCCGAGACATAACCACAGTTCGTTTTTATCTTAACCCCTGCAGCTTGAATATATGTGTGTATATAGTTAGGTAAAACTTCGTATTTAATATTAGATTTTATTAAATAGCAGATCCCGCATGTGCCCTATTATCTGGATGATTTGCAGCAATTAGATCATAATCTCGGATTTTGAAATATGTTCTCGAAGTAAAATGCGTTTCCGATACAAGAAGGACATCAATAAAATTCATTTTTAAAAATAGTTCAATTTCCTGTGTATGACTGGAAAGCCCATTGGCATTCCATATGGCTATTCTGATGTCTAATTGCATAGCTTGTTTAAAAACTGGGTCATCATGTTTAATAAACTATTAGATAACTCTATTTGTTTGCTCAGCATCGTTTCTATTCTTTCGAATATATTTGTTTCATTTGGAGGATTTGGTTGTTTCAATATTTCGGAGTATGTTACATTGGGATTTGTCAAACCGGAATTCCATTGGTAAGAACGCTGTGTGTTGGGTGGAAAACGAAGCGTGGTTGGCTGGCTTCTATTGAGCGTATCCCTGACAAGCTTTTTGTATACGTTACAACCTCGATAATTGGCAGTGTGGGTTTCTTGACAATGAACGCAGCGGGGTGGAGTGTCTTTTTCCATTTGGCATTGAAAAGTTGGATGATATTGATCACATTTAACACATCGGTGTGATTTTTTGCAATACCCTTGCGTATGTCCGTACTCTTGACAGCGGTAGCATTGTACAAAATCAGAAACTTTCTTAGGTGGCTCAACACTGATAATGGCGTGGTTTATGCTGCGAACTTTGTATATTTCGCTGTTGTTAGGTCTCGGGTCCAGATCTACAGAGAACATTGAAAGAGGCTCTTTGGTTACACTGCTTTTAACGTTGCGAACATTCCTAACATCAAATCCTAACGAAATTAATTCAGCTTTAATATCTGAAGTAGGAGTAGTTGGATGAATTCCCTTAAAAACAACCCTATACGAGCGTTCCTGTCTTATTTGATATGTGTGGAAACTTATATTTTTCTCTTCTAGATATTGCATTAATTTTCTATAAGCTGCAACATTATTAACTAACAATTGAATTTCTCCAGCTTTTAATGATTTATAACTAAATTCATTTCTATCAATAATCTTGCTTAAGCTTTCTATCATATTGGTTATATTGTTTACTCTAGGAATAAATAACGGTGGCGGTTTTATGGCATTAACTTCAGCATTGTTGTTAGAATTTTGTTGTTGATTTGGTTCATCTTCATTATTCTGGAGGGCAGCATACTGGTTAGTATTGGATGTGCCTGCATCGTCATACGAAACATTTCGATTTTTCGCATCATTCCCAATAGGAGATTTACACACGTTCCGTTTTTTTAAACTAGCAGTGGTTTTCCAGTTGAAGAGATCATACACATCATCACTAATATCGTCAACATCAGAACTTGCAGCAGGCATGGCTGCTAGCCTGTTGTTGTTGTAAGTTTATGACTGTTGTTTTATGACACTGTTTTGTTCTTTTTGTTTTTTTTTATATTTTTATGGTTTTATTATCGTTTTGGAAATTGTTTTTGTTTTGAAATTCAATTTTTTGTTTGCGACTTCTGAAAAATGCACTCATCCGTAAATACGTCCGTTTTCAATCATTGGCAAATAAGAACTGTGTTTCAACATGGAATGAATATAATCTATATATTTAGCAAATAGATTTTCGAAACCAAAAATTCAAAAAATTGTTATCAAAACACCTGCAATGTAATACTAACAGTATATTTATGTACTTACAATTGTCAATAAATATTTTCAAACACACTTCAAAACATTCATTGTAGTAATGAAACAAAATCATTGTAGTAATGAAACTTGTTCATTACAACAATGACTCAAATTCGTTGCAGCAATGAAACAAATTCATAGCAGCAATGAACAAATTCATTGCAGCAATGAAGCAAATTCCTTGCAAGAACGATAACTATTCATTGCACCAATGAAACAAATTCATAGCAGCAATGAACAAATTCATTGCAGCAACGCAACAAATTCGTTGCAATAATGAAGCAAATTCATTGCAGCAACAACCATACTTCCACCACAGCAACGAATAATTTGCAGTTGACGAACACATTTTCATAGCGGGAATGAATCGTTACGTCAGCTCACTTTCGATGACAACAGTTGTTGGGGTGATGAACATTTTCATCCGTGTGACGATGCTTTTCCGTTCAGTGTAGTTCTTTAATAATCAGCAACCTTATAGTTTTATTTCAATTTTCAGTTCGTACACAATTATAGACAACAATATCCGAAAGAAGCAAATTTAAAGAGTTTAAGAAATGCATTTAAATAAAATATTGACAAATCACTGTTATATCTTGGTTTTGATATAACTAAGGGTTAACCTTTGGTTCAAAAGGGTTAATTTTTCTATAATTCGTTTTAGGATATAGTTTATATCATCCAAAACTATAGTTTGGCTGGGTTTCATCACAAAGATAGCGAATTATCTGATCAATTGCATGTAATTTGCTGTTTTGGTAAATTTGAACTTTGGCCCCAGTGGGGCACGGGATAGACTAGACCGATTTAGCTCAAATTTTTACCTAAAGAAGATGCAGCAGCCATAACCAAACCCGGTCTTGGGTGGACAGCACGTAGAACGCTTCGGCAGAAAATCGGAAGAAACCAGCATTATCCGCGATAAATGTATCGGCGCGTTTCAAGTATTCCAAAGAGTACAGAAATTGGAGCGTCGACGATCGGTAGAGGGTAATATATTTAGAGCAGACCAAAATCAATCGCTTTCAGTCGGATGGTAAGCAATATTTCTGGAATCGCCCATATAAAACGTTGAAGAAGCACCAAGTCAAAGCAACAATGAAGCATGGAGGAGATAACTTGATGGTGTGGGGTTGTTTTACTTGGCGGCATATCGGCCGATTGGTAAAAGTCGACGAACTAATGAAAAACGAAGATATCTTCGTATTTAGGAGCATAATTTACTACAGTTTGTGGACAAAAGCGCGTATTCCGAGGATGAAGTTATATTTCAGCAGGATAGAGATCCCAATCATACGGACAAAATTGTCAAGTAATGCCTCGCTAGTCAAAAATGTAACACAATGTTGTGGCCAGCCCAAAGCCCGGATCTTAACCCGATCGAAAATGTATGGGTTTTGTTGAAAAACTACTGGCTACATACGAAATTGCACCACAGAATTTGAACGAACAATGGTCTCGGGTACATTCGGAGTTGTTCAATGTTCCAAAGGAACACATCGAGATACTGGTTAAAAGAATGGTCAACCGAATGAAATGTATCACTAAAGCCAAAGATCGTTGGACTAAATACTAAACAACGTCATTAAAATCATTTAATTTTCGAATGTTACTTTTTTCATTAAATATTGGAGAATCCAGTTATGTTTCATTTTTTAAGAATTAATAAAAAATAAAAATAAAAAAAAAAAACTTGGTAGAAATTGTTGTATTTTTACGGGTTTTTCAACTGGACAATGTCAAATGTGATGAAGATGTATGCACATCTGCTCGCCACTGTATGTATTTTTTCCCCCAAAGTTATTGTCGACTGACGACATTAGTTAAAGTCGGATATTACGGTTTGTGATGGAAATCGATCGATTTAAATCGAATGCGATTTGACATAATAATGATGTTTATTTTTACAAATAATGGATACCAATTAGGGTTGCCAAACGGGAAATCCCGAATCTCGGGATTTTTCGGGATTGATTAATCCCGAATTCCGGGATTTTAGTAAGTAAATCCCGGGATTTTGGGGGATTATTATTAATTTTGAAAAACATAAAACTATAGATAATGACAAAAGTTCAGTGTGGTGTTATTTTTTGGAATAGTCGAGAGGTGCACCTCAAGCAAAATTCAAATTGTGCAAAAAGGGTTAAAACCACTGGCAGCTCTACAAAAGGTTTAATAACACATCTTAACGTAAGTTAATTTTGGCAAATGTATGTCTATTATACGGCTAACTCTCCAAAAATTATAAAATTTATTGCGTCGGGTAGAACATGTTATTTTTTAAGCAAAGAAAGTTAAATAACAAAATCGGGGCAAATGCATAATTTCGGAGTTAAAGACCCCGACATTTCGGATTATTTTTCCACTAACGTACCGTGTAATAATTTCTACCGTACCGTGGTATAAAACAAGTCATAACAAACTCAAAAAATAATGTACCATTTTCGATGAGTCGGTTAGTTATCGAGATCTCGGATAATAATTTTTGTCTAATTTTTGTGTTTGATTGAAAAAAATATTCGACAAATCGCGCAATATTTTTAAAATTATTTTTGTTTTTGTTTGAGAAAAGTAAAAAAAAAATTGTTATTTTTTCGAAATGTCAACATCCGATAACTCGATAACTAAACGACCTATCAAAATGCGCTACATTATTTTATGAGTTTGTTTTGAATTGTTTTATACACAAAACTGATATCACTGGCTGTACACGGTACGTTAACGCCATAACCCTCTCACATATCTAAAATTTCGGGGCCCATAACTCCGAAACTATGCATTTGCCACGATTTTGTTATTATATTTTGTTGCTTAGAATAACGTATTCTACCCTTCTTGTGGTTGTTTGTTGGTGTGTCAGCCGTGAAATAGACCTGTTCCCAAAAAAATTTAAAAATAGAATCCCGAAAAATCCCGAGATCCCGAAAAATCCCGCAATCCCGAAAATCCCGGGATTTCGGGATCAGGATTTCGAAAATCCCGAATGCCGGGATTTTTTTAAATCAATCCCGTTTAGCATCCCTAATACCAATTAATTTATTTAATTTAATTTATTTAAATATTGGTTCTCCGATATTAGAAATTATTGACTCGATCGATTTTCATCAAATGCCGGATTATAGTGTTTTATTTATTATGAAACCAAACTAATGTGATTGTTATAATATAAAGTATTGCGGAAATAAACTTAAGAACTACAAAATACTAAACTTATAAAGATTACGAAAACCCACCCCTATTGAAAACCACCGTCGGTGGTGCAATTGGTAGTGTGCGCGCCTCTTGTACATGAGATGCTGGGTTCGAACCCTGCTCTGACCACCTTAAAATTTCTTTCGGCGGCGGTCACTTCGCATAGTGACGGCGACACTATCGAGTATATAGCCATGAAAAAGCTTCTCAAAATACCGTTCGGAATCGGTGGAAAACTGTAGGTCCCAATCAGTGAGTGTAAAACTAGAATGCGCACAGCTCGCTGGTTGTGAGAAGCTCTCCCCAGTTCCTTCATGGGATGTAATGGGAAACCATTTATTTTAGTTATTTTATTGAAAACGACAGGCTGGTTCGGACACAATTGCTGTAATTAAATTGCATTATTGATTTTGCACACTTTACTATAATCTAACTGATCTGATGAATAATAGATCATTTCATATTAAACCCAGAAATGATATGAAATAATAAATTTTCTCTCAGTGTACAATTTAACTTTAATTTCCGTAATGATTTCCCTTTAAACAGAATCTTAACGCCAGAAAATTTTTAAATATATTAAAATTGATTATGTTTCTACATACACATCTACATAAATGCGCACTGCTATATGGGTGGGTGTAATCGCATACATACATTCATACGGCTCAGATCAGTGGTGAAATCGGGAGCAGCAACAACGGAATCACACGTTTATCACGTAAATAAGGTGAAAATTTCATTTGCATATTAACGCGATAAAAACGGCATAATAAATTTCCCCCCAACTGAATAATAAAATATTTTCACTATAATATCCCTGAAATGAAATGACCCAACGAAGCCTGCAGCAGAGCTACCAAGGAAGAGATATGATACTCGTATTCGATGGTATGAGGCAGTGAAACATGTGTTGCATGTGAATGAAATGAAAAATCTCTGCATGTGGCCGCAACAAATTGTTGGCTGGTTGCCTATAAGTCAGTGGGAAGGAGAGCGAGCATTCGTATTTTGTGGCAAATTTGGCGTGAACGGAAGGAAATGTTGGAATATCATATATAATTTCATATTGTGTGCAATTACTTATTATGGACCCGTAATATTCCCTCTGTATTCATGTGTGAGTAGATTTTCAAGTTTTTTTTTTTTTTTGTTAGAGAAATGATAAATTATAATTTAAAAATGTTTAAGAAATATGGTAATCTTAGTCAAAGGTCAAAGCTTAAATTCCAGTAATTTAGTATAAGGATACTCAGTTCGTAAAAAGGAAACTGCGCAACGAATTTAGTGTTAAGGGTTGGGATTTCCAAGGGATGCAAGCACATATAATTTACGAAATGGAAGGTTGACAGCGGTGAATCATGAAATACAGAACTCCAAATATATTATATGCTAATGTATAAGAAGTTCATAGCTGGGATGGAAAAGGTCATTGCGATTTCAGCACTAACCAATATTATTTTGGGTACTTTTTCTGCCTTTAGGCTATTAAAATTCCGATGTTCTGGTATTTGATGAAAATCGATCGATTTAAATCGAATACGATTTGACATAACAATGATGTTTTATTGTGCAAATAATCGATATCAATTATTTATTACTCTTTTTTGTCCAAAAATTAATGTAAATATAATATATTTTTGTTCCTCAATATTACGAATTGTGACAATAAAATTCGCTTAAATAGTCAAATCGTATTTGATTTTGGTTCTCGTCGCTTTTCATAACATGCCGGATTATTGAATTTGAAGCAGTCCACATTCAACACTTATATCCTTATTCATATTAATACCATTTAATTACCATTTCAATGAACTTATAAGAAATACCTTTTGAATTTAACGTTTATTTTCGACATTTTGTCAGTCATAATTCAACTCTGTTATTTATAATTTTACACTTTCCAACACTACTGATCAGATGTGATATTTGAAATCAACGGATATGTTAATACTACTTATGAAATGCAACTATGTACAACTGTATCATTCCACTACTTTTATTTTGCAACTATTTTTGGGAAACTGTATATAAGCAGCACAAATTGTATGGAGAAGTCACTGCCGTACCAAGCTTGATCCATTTATGCGAGATTACGCAAAGTTGGAAGGCGACGACCTGAAATCCCAGGCTATCATGGGACTTTTAATGGCCTTAGGGACAATGTAAATATTTTGTATAGTTAGTTGTAGGTTAGTATTAAGTTATTTTTAAGTTATCCCTGACGGAATATTGCCTTTTTTGTAATTCCTTTTTATGGCATCCTTGTTACTGTGAAATGGAACATATTTTGGGAGCCGGGCTCATGGCTAAAGGCCAACATACGATTAGGTTAGTCCTCAACAAATTTGTTAATATAGAGGAAATAAGAATTTAGATAATTATATCTTATATGGATATTGTTTGTATGAAACAGTTGGAATAAAATTGAATTGAAATTGAAAAAAAAATAAAAATGGAGAAGTCACTTAGCTTTCTGCCTTCAATGATTAAAGTAGTGTCCCCAGTCTTATTTTAATAAGTTCCGGACGACTGCCTTACTCTGAGATACAAGAAAAGTGTGTTTTATTTTAATGAGGAATATATACAATCTACGCAAAAAGATTGATTCAAATTGTATTTTTAAATTAAATTTCTCATTTAAAACCTTAAATTACTTATTTAAAAAACATCGCTCATCTTTTGTAAAAAGTTCTTTCCATTTCAACAAGCAAAATTTTCGTGTTTGAGACAATACCAATCCACACGAGGTCCAGGTCCACCGAGTGATAATGCATCCGCAGAAAATCACTGTTTGGTGTGAACTGTGGGTCGGCAACGTCATCGGTCCCTATTTCTTCGCAAACGATGATGGCAGTGCTAACACCGTCAATGGAGAGGACTAGCGATCGATGATGGCCATTTTGTTTTTACAAAAATTGGATGATCTGTTTGTGAATGAAATGTGGTTCCAACAGGACGGCTCTATGTACCGCACAACTGATACCACACTGAACATTATACAGGACCGATATGAGGACATGGCTATATCACGTCGATGCAACATGAACTGCCCACTGAGAGGGTGTTAAAAAAGAAAGCCGGTCAACATTAGACATTGCCAGTATTTTATCTCTTTCTGGGAGTTTGTAAGTCTAAATCGCTATCACCTACAAAAATCCGAAATGATAAGTTGGAGACAATCAATGTTTAATTCCGGCAAAGTTGGCTATATAAGGCACGACATCACCTTGTGTCCCCATGTACATTAGTCTGTTTATAATATTAACACCCCTATTCTGTGTATGTGGTAACAATCAAATTGTAACCACAAAGTTGTTCTAATACTTTTTCCCCCCACGATCTGTCCATCTTCTTGAAATATAGGCCTTTAAAGCTTGAGTATATAATCGCTCATATCTCAGGTATTTGTAATTCGATTTGATTGAAATGGGTATCGTTACAAAAGCCTTTCTAAATTCTATAAATCAGTGCATAAAGATATTTATTTTAATTAACCCATTGGAGAGCTAATTAAAAAAAACAGTTTTTTAACCTCACTTTTCAAATAAAAATTTATTTTTTGATAGGCTCCGATAATAAACAAGAGCTTAACCTTTTTTTTAAGCTATACTACTACCAATATCCGTTCAAAGACTAGAGATATTTACGTTACAAAATTTTGAAATATATTTGGCGACTTTTCAATCGTTCTAACACAAAAGCAAGCCATTTCTTCATTCTGCTGCATTTCCATAGCACAAAGTATCAAACGTCCTTCATCCCTCTTGTCGTGTTGGTAAAAAAGATATTATTTATTTATTCCTGTATACACTTTTATTGTTATAAAAATATAAATATAAAAATTATAAAAATTTTTTGTATCAACTTTCCGTCAAACAAAATTGCGGTCACACGCTGTTACCTCGCTTTGGCAGGTAACAGTTTTTGGTATATTTGTCACCAAAAAAATGTGTCAGAATACCGATTTGTGACAATTGTAACATTTCTGTCAAATAGTAACCGTGGTGACTTTTGTAACCCCGCCAGAATAGAGCTGTAAGTGAGTTTTTTACCCCGCTAAAGTTAATTATAGCATAATTTGTACGGGGCAGCTAAGCGATATTTAAAAAATATACAATGAGTGTACGAACTCACGGGCGATGTGTTAACACCTTTTTGCTGCACGGTAACTGTTCGATTTCAATGAACACATTTGTAAATGTTACATTGGAAAATAAAAAACAGCGTTCGATCATATGATGACGTTACAATTATATAATATTAAAATGTACTTAAAATTATATAAAGACCAGTGCATGGTAGAAATATAATGGTAGATGCAGTACGACAACAAATACAACAAGCCAAAAACAACAGGCATTTTGTTTTTGCTCAGTGTCTGTGTTGTGTCAAGTCAGCTGATAGAAAAATTATGAATGTAAACAAATTTGAAAAAAGTGTCATTTAGAAAATGACTGAGTGTTATTTGATATATTGAAAGTGTGTAAGTGTGAAATTAAAACGTTTCTATGTAATTTTTGCAGAGAAATATTTCAAAAACAGCAGTTGCTGGCGAACGGGGGTTGCTGACAAACAAATGTAAACAAACTTTGACATAAGAGAAAAACTTACTCACACTCAGTTCAGAAACAAGTTCAAATCAGCTGGGCTAGTGCTTCTACCATTTCTTTGTACCATGGACCAGTGCCATTATTTTCTTGCTCAATACTTTTTGTTTTATTCCCACAATAAACAAAGAGAATGGAAAACAACAGACACATGAACATACATACATTGTTATGTTCTTACACACACTACACAAGTTCCCAAATCTTCGTTGCTCTCTT
Organism: Phaonia tiefii; assembly: GCA_963931995.1. Classification (NCBI taxonomy): domain Eukaryota; kingdom Metazoa; phylum Arthropoda; class Insecta; order Diptera; family Muscidae; genus Phaonia; species Phaonia tiefii. The sequence continues at coordinate 127,420,408 of OZ008371.1, forward strand.
CCAATACGTATAATACGTCATTATTCTCTTTGCTCTAAGAGTGCTCCGCACCCACATTTTATTTGACTTACCTTTCACAATAATAAAAAACCAACCTGTAAAAAACATAGTTTTCGACTATAAATTCTTTTTATATGACCACACCCTTTGTACAATCCCGCCAATATTTGCAGCAGATCTTAGAATATGTAAACCTAACCAACATACCTAATTTTGTTGAAATACCGTTAACAGGAACAGAAATAATGGATTTTTAATTTGTGATTTGTATGGGAGGTACCACGCCGTTTTATCCAATCCGGCCCATATTTTGATAGTTTATTTTTGTCGTCGCCATTAGTTTGCCTGCGAAGTTTCAGCTCGATTGGATAACGGCAAAAGGGTTAAAAATCAATCCAAATTTTTTTTCGGCATACATGCATACAGACAGCTGAAGTTAATATAAAGATTTTAAAACAGGCGTTCAATCATATGATGACGTTTCATTTAAATAACAGTAATATTTACTAACACTTAAAAATATTTAAAGACACGTGTCATTATTTTCTTGCTTAATACATTTTATTTTATACCCACAAAAAACAAAGAGAATGCAAAGCAAAAGACATATGAACATACACACATTGTTATGTTCATACATACGCTACATAAGTTCACACAATTTTCGTTGCTCTCTTGCTATCTCATTTTTATACACGTATAACCATGTCATTATTCTCTTTGCTCAGAGAGTGCTTCGCACTCACACAATACAACTATTCGCTGCCGCTACATCAGCGTGTGATTTTTGACGTAGAATACGTCTTACCTTACGGTATGAGGAGTCATGTCAGGTTTCTATTGTTGTAATCTTTATTTCATTGAATTTGAGGAAACGGCTAGATGAATTTTTTTAAAATTTTTTTTGTAGGTAAATGAAGATGTTATCTTTCGTTTGATATACATTTCATATTGGTTGATATATTTCTAGTATTTTAATTTCTCAAATGAAAATTGTTTAAACACATACACTCAAACATATGTGTGGTGTTTGGTTGAGTGTTTTTGGTTGCTCAACATTGCTTAGGAACATGTATCTAGTAAAAAGTGAAACTAACAGCAAGCTAATGTTGCTTGGCAACATATATCTAGTAAAAAGTGAAACAAACAGTAAGCTAACGTAATAAAGCTTTTTTGCGAAAGCTTCAATAAAGCTGTTATAACATTAATTTTGAATTGTAAAGCGTAAAGCTTTCACACAACGCTCGAATGCTAATGCGAAGACTCGATAAGGTAAACCATTTTTAATATTAGGGCGGCCCTCTCAACATTCGCAGAACTTATTTCAATAAAAATATTAATTAAAATACATAAATTAAATTAAGTTTAAAAAAATTGAACATAATATTTTTTTTTTAAACGGACTTGAATCAAATGCCGTTGGTAAATAAAAATATTACAGCAGACAGTTGTCCGAGGCCTTCGGCCACGGACTGTCCCTGCAGGCTGTGTCAGAGACACGGCCATTAAGTTTAACGTAGAATACGCCATCCGATAAGACAGAAAACATATATAACAATAAATGATAAATAATATAAGCAAATGAATTTATTGTTATATATGTTTTCTGTCTTATCGGATGGCGTATTCTACGTTAAACTTAATGGCCGTGTCTCTGACACAGCCTGCAGGGACAGTCCGTGGCCAAAGGCCTCGGACAACTGTCTGCTGTAATTTTTTCGCAGCCTGACAATCTGTGTTTCGCAGTCGGACAAATCTGTGTTCTATATAGGACATGGGTCTGTCCTTGGAGGTGGAAAGTTTCTGATTGCCATTCACTTGGGAGTGGCCAGAAATGATTCCTTCATTGGGCAGTTCAAGCAGCTCACTACTTGCACGCAGTATGTCCTGGGCAATGGCTTTTCGGAAATCTCCGTTAGCTAGCTAGAGTGAGAAGGCGAAACAAATGAGCATCAAATCAGGTTTAGTAAGTGACTGATGTCACTGAAGCTCATCAAAAAATCGGGCATACTCTTTTGTCCTTAGAAGGCGGATGAGCCAAACATACGGGAAAACGGCGGATAGAAACTAAAAGAAGAAAATCCAGGTTCAACATATCGCATCCTGGTCAGCGTCTGATCCATAATGGGCGGCTGCAATCAAATATCCTGGCAGTAGGTAAAATGCAAAAACCCGGTGGACTGGGTTTGCCTCCCGCCACCGTTCATAATGGCAGTGAGAGTACAAAAACGAAACAGAAAACGTAAACAACCCCTATTTGTTGACGACCCCCGCAAACGTTATAAGGACCACGATTTACGGATATGCACTTGGAATGTAAGAACTCTATATAGATCCGGTGCAAGTATCCAACTGGCAGATGTCCTCGAAAGTTATAAGGCTACCATTACCGCTATCCAGGAAATGCGATGGACAGGACATGGCTGCACAAGAAAAAGAAACTGCGATATATACTACAGTTGCCATGGAAAAAAAATTAATTTGGTGGCGGATTTGTAGTTTTCAAAAGACTGCGACATCTAGTCTCTAGATTCAATCCTGTGAGTGAACGTATAGCCACAATCCGCATAAAAGCGAAATATTTTTATATTTCCCTAATTTGTGTGCATGCCCCGACAGAAGAGAAGGATGATGATGCCAAAGACATATTCTATGAGCTCCTAGAGGAAACGCATGACCGCTGCCCTGGCCATGACATTAAGATTGTACTAGGAGATTTTAATGCCAAAGTAGGCAGGGAGAGTGTGTTTTATCCAACTATTGGCAAACAGTTCCGACAACGGTATAAGAGTTATTGACTTTGCTGCGGCAAAAAACATGGTCATTAGTGGTACAAGATTCCAGCATAAAGACATCCACAAGGCTACTTGGGTATCCCCTGATCAAAGAACTAAGAACCAAATTGATCACGTGGTAATTGATGGAAGGCACTCATCCAGTGTAATGGACGTACGAGTGATCAGAGGAGCTAACATCGATTCTGATCACTACCTGGTAGCAGCAAAGGTTCGCACAAGATTAAGTAGAGCGAAAATCGTACGAAACCAGACGCAGAGGAAGCTGGACATCGGAAAGCTGCAATTACCAGAGGTAGCCACAGCCTACTCAAGGAAGCTCTCGCAACTTTTGGCACTGAACCCAGCCCCTCCCGATGACGATCCTGATGCGCAGTGGAAACCCATTTCCGACTCTATAAAAACTGCCGCAACAACCGTACTTGGTTTCGAAAAACCGCTTCGCAATAAACCATGGTACGATGAAGAGTGTCGCATAGCAAATGACGAAAAGAACGCTGCACGTATGGTAATGCTTCAGTCAATTGCAACGCGACATGCAACTGAGCGGTATAGGGAGAAGAGAAAGGAGGTAAACCGTCTCTTTAGGCGTAAGAAACGGCAGTGAAGAAAGCGCGAGAGTGAGAAAATTGAGACATACAGAAGGAAGAACGAAGCCCGAAAATTCTACCAAAAAGTTAAAAACGGAACTAATGGACATGGTTCAGGGGCCCCCTTCTGTTCAGGGCCCCCCTTCTGTAAAGACAAGGACGGAAATCTCATCGCAGATGTGCAGAGCATGTTGGGAATATGGAGAGAGCATTTCTCCGCGCTACTAGTACCGGAGATATTCGATGACGATGGGACAATCGATCACAATATGGACGACGACGTCGATTGCCCCCTCCTAACCAAGACGAGGTCAGAACAGCTATTGCCCGGCTTAAGAACAACAAAGCCGCAGGAGCCGATGGATTACCGGCGGAGCTGTTTAAGGCTGGCGGCGATGAGCTGATAAGGTGCATGCATCAGCTCATTAGCAAAATTTGGTTAGATGAATGCATGTCCGTCGATTGGAGTCTCAGTGTAATATGTCCCATATTTAAAAAAGGTGACCCGAGTATCTGTGCCAACTACCGTGGAATAAGCTTTTTATCCTAGCATATAAGGTTCTATCAAGTATAATATGCGAAAAACTAAAACCAATTATCGCTGACCTGATTGGACCCTACAGTGTGGCTTTAGGCCCGAAAAATCGACAACTGACCAGATATTTACGCTACGCCAAATCCTGGAGAAGACACACGAAAACAATTCGCCACCTATCGTCTTTTAATCGATTATAAAGCGGCCTCCCATAGTCCGATACGGGAGAAACTCTATGAAGCAATGTCTGAGCTTGGTATTCCTGCAAAACTCGTACGCCTTTGCAGGATGACCTTGACGAACACCAAATCCGCAGTGAAAGTTGGTAAGGATCTTACCGAACCTTTCGAAACTACAGCAAAAGTCACATGCTGCTCGCGTATGCTGATGATATAGATATCATTGGGCGCACAATTAGAGAAGTTACTGCGGTTTTTTCGAGAATTGAGAAGGAGTCAGCAAAAGTGGGTCTGACGGTGAATGAGGACAAGACAAAATTAATGGTTTCAACGAACAGGGCCTCCACGCGATTAGACCAAAGCGTGAACGTTGATAACCATTATAACTTCGAGGTAGTGGACGAATTTATATACCTCGGATCTGCCGTGAACAAAAACAACAACGTCAGCCTTGAGATCAAGTGGAGAATTGTCTGCATACCAGACTCTCATTTAACCTGTCTTGCTTTATGGCGCAGAATCCTGCGTCCTATCGCAAGCAGACGAAACATCTGTAGGAGTCTTCGAGAGAAAAATACTCCGAAAAATTTATGGCCCTATAGTGCACAACGGCGAGTATCGGCGACGCATGAATCATGAGCTGTATGAGCTTTATCCTGACATTGACATAGTTAAGGGGATCAAGATAACGCGATTGCGCTGGCTAGGCCATGTCAGTAGAATGGATGAAGATGAACCAGCGCGAAGGGTTTTCGAAACCGAACTCGAAGGAAGACGAAAAATAGGAAGACCAAGACTCCGCTGGAGGGATCAGGTTAACGAATCCCTGCGTACACTTGGTATTGCCAACTGGAGAGATAAAGCAAAAGATCGAATTGGTTGGCGAAATATGTTATCTTCGTTTTGTAAGGTCCCTGACCCCTCGGGCTTGTCCGAGACCGGATAAGTAAGTAAGTATATAGGGGTGGGTCACCCTTATCATTTAGGGGTACGAAAAATATATGTTGGCCTATTCTGAGACCTACCCGATATGCACACAAAATTTCATACCAATCGGTCCAGCCATTTCGAAGGAGTTTAACGGCAAACAATTTGTGATCGCTGTCGGACAATGTGTGTGATCCCAGTCTGACAAACTGTGTGAGCGCAGTCGGAGAAATTGTGTTTGGATGTATTCACTTTGTGGATTTAGGCAGTACCCGCGCTTATAGATGTTAACACATCAAAAATAAATGCTTTCCCGTTACATCCCATGAAGGGATTAGGGAGAGCTTCTCACAAACCTGTGAGTTGTGCGCGTTCTAGTTTTACACTCACTGATTGGGACCTAACATTGTAAACCGGCTCCGACCGGAGCCGACTTGAGAAGCCTTTCCATGGCTAAGTACTAGATAGTGTCGCCGTCACTAAGCGAATAGACCGCCGTCGAAAGAAATTTAAGGTGGTCAGAACAGGGATCGAACCCACGTTCGATATTAACGATATTAAGCCCACTTAAATTCCGACTGGAAGCAAAGGTTCTAGTATTGTAGATTGACGGGAAAAATATACTGACAATGAATACCGACCGGATGAAACCACACATTGCCCGTTGGTTTAGACCATGGAGACCTGGTACAAGAATGCAAATTGTGAGAGTGTTTGATGTTCATCGCTACGGATTACCAAGTTACCAAGGGAGGCGATGTGGTAGTAATATCACTTTCAGGGAGAGAGGGGAATATGTGAAGGCGTAAGTCGTCACCACGTGTTCACTACAGTTAAACTTTCACCATCTGTTGACTAAATAAGCGCGTCATCTGTTGAATTAAACGGCAAAGTTTGTGCAACAACGCCAAGTTGAGGGTAATAGCCACCACACGATGATGTCGACAGCTGACCATCAGCTGATAGTAAACCTAACCACAACTGTGGCGACTAACCACAGATCGACTTAGTACACCGGGCGATAAGGTCTGCAGACGTTGAAGAGCCAACATAGCCGTGGTAGTGCATTAGTTCAAACGTATAAAGTGCAGTAATTCCTAGCTACTCTCCCTCCCATTAACTACTTCTCCCGCTTGTTCAAGCCAGAGATTAATTGCTTGGGTGGTCTTGAGTTTGGTATCCGCCTGTTCGATCTTGTTGTCTGCCTCTCCCGTTGTCTGTCTCTCCCAGAGAGGTCTTAAACTTGGTACCCGCCTGTTCCCGTGTTATCCTTTGTTCCACTGGTTCAATTCAAAGATTCCCTGCCTGTGAGTTATTAAACTTGGTACCCGTCTGTTCACATGTTGTCTTTTCTTTGCTGGTTCAAGCCAGAGTTTCCATACCTGTGGGGTGTTGAACTAGGTATCCGCCTGTAACCGTGTAGGCTTTTGTTCTGCTGGTTCGAGCCACAGATTCCCTGTCTGTGGGGTCCGGAACTTGGTACTCGCCTGTTTCGGTATTATCTTTGTATCCCTGATGCAAGCCAGAGATTCCCTGCCTGTAGGGTCTTGAAATTGGTACCCGTCTGTTCCCGTCTTATCTAGGTTCATCCGGTTGTAAACCAGAGATTCCCTGCATGGGGTATCCACCTTGTTGCCTTCCTCTTCGCTGGTTCAAGCCAGAGATTTCCTGCCTGTAGGGTCTTGAACTTTGTACCCGCCTATCCCCTCGATGTCTTTTGTTCGCGCTGATTCAAGAAAGAGATTGCCTGCCTGTGGGGTCTTAAACTTGGTAGCCCTTGTTCTCGTGTTGTCTTTTATTCCGCTGGTTAAAGCCAGAGAGACCCTGCCTGTGGAGTCTTGAACTTGGTACTCGCCTGTTCCCGTATTGTCATGAACTTGCTACCCGCATGTTCCCGTGATGCCTTTTGTTCCGCTGGTTCCAGCCAGAGTTTCCCTGCCTGTGGAGTCTTGAACTTGGTACTCGCCTGTTCCTGTATTGTCTTGAAGTTGGTACCCGTCTGTTCCCGTGATGCCTTTTGTTCCGCTGGTTCAAGCCGGAGATTCCCTGCCTGTGAGGTCTTGAACTTGGTACCCGCATGTTCCCGTGATGCCTTTTGTTCCGCTGGTTCCTCCCAGAGTTTCCCTGCCTTTGGGTTCTTGAACTTGGTACCCGCCTTTTCCAGTGTTATCTTTTGTTCCGCTGGTTCTAGCCACAGATACCCTGCATGTGGGGTCATAAACTTGGTATCCGCCTGTTCTCGTGTACTCATTGTTCCCCTGGTACAAGCGCAAGTTTCCCTGCCTGTGGGGGCTTGAACTTGATACCCGTCTATTCCCATTTTGTCTTTGTTCCCGTGGTGCAAGTGAGAGCTTCCCTGCCGTTGAGGTCTTGAACGTGGGAAACTCTTTTTCCCGTATTATCTTTTGTTCCGTTGGTTCTAGCTAGACATTCCCTGCCTGTGGTGTCTTAAACTTGGTACACGCCTGTTCCCGTATTGTCCCTGTGCCCCTTGTGGAAGGCAGAAATTCCCAGCCTGTGGGGCCACGCACTTGCTACCTGGATGTTCCCGTGTTGCCTTTGTTCCCCTGGTCCAACCCAGAGATTCCCTGCCTGTGGGGCTAGAGCTTAGTACCTGTACTTTGTGCCAGCCAGAGATTCCCTCGCTGTGGGTCTTGATCTTGGTCTTCAACTGTTCCCGTGTTGCCTCTCCCTCTGAGTCGAGCCAGAGGATCCCTGGCTGTGAGGTTTTGAACTTGGTACCCGCATATTCCCCTGTTGTCTTTTGTTCCGCCTGTTTTAAACAGGAGGTTACCTGCCTGTGGGGTCTTGAACTTGGTACTCGCCTGTTCCGGTGTTGTCTTTTGTCCTCCTGATTCAATCCAGATATTCCCTGCCTGTGGGGTCTTGAACATGGTCCACCCTGTTCCCGTGTTGTATTTATTCCCATGGAGCAGGTCAGAGATTCCTTGGCTGTGGGATCTCGACCTTGTTGCATGCCTCTCCCGCTTGTTCAAGCCAGAGAATCGCCGCCTGTGGGGTCTTGAACTTGGTACCCAGCGGTTCTCTGCCGTAGTATAGGCAGAGACTTCCTATCTGTTGTCCAACAAATTTTCCTAACGGTCTCTAAAGCCTTGCCATCCAAGGGGCACTCAGTAGAAGTCCCGACATCGGCCACGAACCATCAGTGCCACAGACGGTAAGTCAGTCGCCCAAGACTCTGCGCCATTTCGGTCGCAGATCTCCGCCACTAGTAACACTCTTCCGGATTCATAATTATCTGCCCGCCCCTCACGCTTACAGAATCTCGCCGAAAATACGCATCTCCACGTTAAGACATTTACTACAATACTATTATTATAATTGAAGATTTATACGTTTAAAATAAAATGTATCTATATACTTACAGAATATTCGTAGCATTCTACTCCTTCTCCAAAATAAATGGTATTTAGCGAACCCCTGGCGATCACTGAGTATACCCCACCTACAAACGGAAACCCCGTTGTTATCCCTTGTGTAGATAAAAATAGGGAAAACTACAAAGTTACATTACCTGAATGTGACCTACTTTATTCTGATGCCAAGTAATGTATGTGCACATTTCGTGCAAAATAGCAAAGACCGTTTAGTTCGGACTGTCATGAAACCATCACGCGTAATATAGCAATGATATTTGACATCAGGTGAGGGAGGAAGTCATCGTAAGACAAAGAATAAGGAAAAATTTATGAAAAATGTGAAATACTTCTTGTTGCTAAAAATTTCTACAATGAAATAACAATGGCTGAAAAGTACCAAGTATAGAGATTGAAAAAATCGATGAAACGTTAAGAAAATCATATTATGTTCTCGTATTTTATTCTATAAATTGTCACATGGTCGCAAAACCACAACCACCTCATATGCTACGTTGTTGTACACAATATTGGTGGTTGCTTTGTAAAATGCACAAAGTGCGGAAAGTAAAATATAAGGTGCGAAAATTCATGAAATATTGAACAAAGTAAAAGTTTCGCGGTTTTTAGCCTATATATGTGATATGGTCGAGAAACCACAACCGTGGTATTTCGCAAAGTTGTAGACCACAATATTGGTGGCAACTTTGTACGATACATTAAGTCCCAAAGGTGGCATTTGGAGGCGAGAATTGATGAATTGTTGGATGTAAACCGCTTTATTGTGGCTTATTGCCAGTATCTGTCACATTGTGGGGAAAACACCATCATTATCATCTTCAAAATTGGGACTGACATTTGTGAAAATGCACATTGTGAAATGCACTAAGTATCAAAAGTTAGATAAAAGTCGTACAAATTAGAGAATGTGCAAAATTAACGAGTGAATTCCACAGAGAGAAATTTTCAGTAACTGGAACTTCGTATGAAATTTGTAATATTTTTGAAATATTCAGAAATTTAACCATTAGCTCACTTCTGATATTCCATGTAAATAATCTTTAAGTTTTATAGGGTAAAACGCATTTGAAACACTAAATCCTTCCTAACGTCATCAAAAGATCTGTATTGGATTTGCTTTTTAATTTACATTAGATTTTCATATGCATACAAATGCAAATGGAGGGAAATTGCTAAAAGAATTACAATAATTGTCAACGAGTACATTTCAAATATGTGACTTCTAGAATTTGGTCAGACAATGAAAAGTATTATGGTTGTAGAATCAAACGGCAATTGCAATGAAAAATGTGGATATATTTTGAAATCGTATTTGTATTTGAAACCGGTAAAAAAAATAGAAATGCCCATGGCTTCGAGTTTTCTGACATTTGCAGAAAACGTAATTCTTTTAAAAGTATTTTATTCCTCTCTTCGATAAATGTTGGTTTTTGTTCGACGGTAGTTTACAACTAAATTCAAAAATGTTTATTCTTGCTATCGATAGAACATATAGAACCGTTGCGATTCGCTAAGAAAACTCTGCTGTTCGTTACAGAAATAGTAAAATTAGTATTCACTGGTGATGCCATCTTCGGAATTGGGAGCGGCGGGATTAGGGTGTCCCATCAATAATTTTTTTTTGCTCAAGCTTTATTTGAAAGCTTACAGGATAAATTATTTTTGAGAATTTTTTCAGATTTTTCGGAAGACGTCGCACAAGTCGAATATTTCCCAAAAATCGGGTATTCCGGACGTTTTTTCAATTTTACTTAAAACTCGATTTTCTTAGTTTCAAAAGACAACACTTTTTGTATATGCATTGTATACAATATATTTTATTGTATATGCACAAACCACCAGTTTTGGCAATGATTTTCCTCAATAAGGTACCCACGTTTTAAAATTTTGGGTAAATTTTGTAAATAACTCTTTATATCTTTTAAAATTCCTATGACAATTTAAAAAACTAATGATGCACTTTCAAAGACGTATTAATTCCAAGCAATTTTGTAAAAGAAACATTTGAATTTGCTGTTACTGTTCCAGAGTTATACGATTTTAAAGCCTTTTACCCATTGTATGATACTAATAATATTATAATCTGTTTGGTATTTCTGCATCGGATTTGCTTTAAATTTCTATGAAAATTTTAAAATACTAATTATTCACTTTAAAATATGGATAAATTCCAAGCAATTTTGTTAAAAAAAACATTTGAATTTGCAGTTACTGTTCCAGAGTTATGCCACTTTAAAACTCTTTACCCACTGTATGAACCTAATAATATTATTAACTGTTTGTCGTTTTTCATCGGATTTGCTTTAAACATTGTATTATTGAAAATATCTACATGCGCTAAGTAACGAGAAAGAATTACACGCTGCAAAAAATGGTCCCGGCAACATATTGCAAGAACTATATATATGATTGTTTGGAAACGTATATATGTTTCATGCAATATGTTGCTGGGACCTGTTTTTCTGCGTGATCATACATCTCAACGCAAATAAATAAATATAATTGGGCTTCCTCAGTAAGAATGAACATTTTAATTTTAAAACAAAAACACGTATTTTTTTAGATAGTTGTGATTTTGTTACTGGATTATAAAGAAGACATGTTCCGATAAAATATGGAATAAATATTCCTTCAAACGGCGCCCACGGATCTGATGACAGCTCATTACTCTTTTCATGAAATTTTCCATGACTTTCACAGAGATATGGCTGTATCTCACCGATTACACATTGAATCTCGAATTTGAGCTCAGGAATTCTTTCTAGTTTCTAGACATCAGAATTTCTTGAGATAATTTGTTGTGGAAATTGTTGCTGCAATAAATCTATTGTTTCATACGCGGTGTGGCAGATGGCACCGTCTCTGTGAAACCACATGTTGTCCAGATTCCAGCCGTCCAGTTGAGGCTACAAGAACTCCGTTATCATGTTCCAGTAACGACTACCGTTCACAGTCACTACAATTTTAGCCTCATCTTCTAAAAAGTAAGGCCCAATCACGCCGCCTGACCAAAATCCGCACAAGACAGTTGCTCGTTTTGGGTGCATTTGTTTATCATGTATGGCATGATGATTTTCTGAGCCCCAAATTCAAAATTTTTGTATATTCGCGAAGCCATTCAGACGGAAATACGCTCCATGGGAATTCATCAGAATGAATGCACAAATTTTCAACGCCTACGTTATCGCCCCGATTGTGTTCGTACAACAAAACGTCTAACCAAACTATACATAATCACGTGACAGCTACACGCTGAAAAAACGGCACCAGCAACATATTGCTAGAAACATTACATTAGACCGGTTCAAAAATGTATGGGAAAAATTATGTGTCTTATTTTCTTCAGTGCGCGTCCATTTTCTGAAAGTTCTACCCCTAACGAGATGAAAAATATTTCAAGACCCCGAAAATTTTGTACAATATTATATACCGTTAGAAAGGCCAATCTTCGCCCAAAAATACAAAAATTCTAACATTTGTTTTTTGCTAGAACAAAATAAGAAATAAATTTGATGTGGAAAAACGATAATGTTCGTTTGTGAGTTAAATTGCAGATTAAAAATTTCGACAAAACTAACGGACAGAGTTTTTGTTAAAAAGTTAAAAATCCAAAAATTGCCTGAATTATTGTTAATGATCTCCCATCGAAATATTATCCATATGTCACTTGGTTTGGACAAAACATTATTCGAAAGGTTTTAAGTCGTAAACAGCACTAAAATGACCTTTAAACGATTTTCGGAATACCTAGGGATCAAAATTTTTGGGGTCTTGAAATATTTTTCATCTCGTTAGGGGTAGAACTTTCAGAAACTGGACGCGCACCGAGGAATTTTAACAATTTTGAAATGTGAACCGGTCTAATGTACATGTTTGCAAGCATTGTTTTCAGGAATTGAAGATCTGCGGCTTTGTTGTTTGTCACGTTTTTGTTTTCAGCAGTTTTCAACAAACAAAGCAGGATTTGGGTCACACCAACATATAACCTATCCATCATTGTGTCTTCATCATGTAATATTGAACAGCAAACACAATGTGTTTGGACACAATCATACTATATTCGCGACAAATTACAAACACATTATCTTTGCATTCAAACAACAAACAGACAGATTATTCAGCGTGTAGTCAAATGGCTGACAAAAAAACAGAGTTGACAACTAAAATTTGTATATGTAACATTTAGCGACTAAATAAGCGGTCTAACGCATATTCAGTTCACACGAAATTTTCGTAAGAAATTTTGTTTTTAATAGTTAATGTATTAGAAGTTCATACTACAAGCTTAAAAGTTCAGGAACATTTTTCTGATTGAAAAACTGATGATGTTTGTTGGAATAATAGACAGTTCAGTTAAGCACACTCACTGGAATGATGACTAGTTTCGAACACCGAACTCATTTTTGTCAACAGACCATTTCGTTGCAGAGACCTACCACCTATCTCTGATTTACCTTGGAAATATTTCAGTTATAACTCCTCAACGCACTGCATTTTATTTTACGCATGTGGTGTTACTTTTGGTTGCTAAAATTATCGAAATATCAAAATTTCATTTCCAAACAATTACATGATGGAAGTAGAAAAATGAGACAAGGCGGGAGAGGACGATCTTAATGCATGCAGGTACGAAGAAACGAACTGCATCATTAGTTTTTGAAGTTACAATTACGTTTTTATGCAAAATATATTTAGGCTTGCCAGGCGTACTGTTTTCATCCGTACGCCTAATTTTTGGTCGTTGTACTCTTTTCTACGTAAACCATCGAAAAGTAGGCGAGAGTACTTTTTTTCAACCATTGTACCTTTTTTCAAAACACAATTAAGCAAAGTGGTTTTTCCAAAATTTTTTCCAGTGTAGAAAAAGTAAAATTAAGTGAAATTGATAATTAAGTGGAATTTGATATTGAAAATGAAGGTGAGGAAATAAATATAGTTACATAGAGAAAAGCTTTCTGTTATTTGGCGAAAGAATCTGATTTCTGGCAATTTGTGAAGGGAAAACTCAAAGAAATTCGGAAAGTTACTTTTTTGACGATGTTCTGAATCACAGATACCCAAACTCCTGGTTGTAGAGGTAAGGTTTGTTCTCAAAGCTTGAAGCCCAACACGTTTGGCACAACTTTGGTAAAGAAAGTTTACCGTTATCACCTTGTTTTGGAAAATGTTTGCCTGTCACAGTATTATCAAACACTTGATTTCTCACGAAATATCTTTGGCGTAACAACCCTGTAATTGATTTTGCTCACGAAATTTACGTAAAGAGCTGATTACCAAACAAATGTAAAGTGAGCGAAAGTCACATTTTGTGCAGAAGCATCACATTATATCTTGGGTTAAAACGCATTATCATCGACCAAGACTACCAACAGGGGAGTTGTGTCGCAAATCTACGCTATCAACAAGGTAGATCTATATCAGGGGCAGCAAAGGTAGAGCTAGTAGAGGTTGACGCATTAGAACAGCTGATTTTGCATTCACATGACCCTATCTTATCAAACACTTGATTTCGCACGAAATATCTTTGGCGTAACAACCCTGTAATTGATGTTGCTGACGAAATTTACGTAAAGAGCTGAGTACCAAGCAAATGTAAAGTGAGCGAAAGTCACATTTTGTGCAGAAGAATCACATTATATCTTGGGTTAAAACGCATTATCATCGACCAAGACTACCAACAGGGGAGTTGTGCCGAAAAACTACGATAGCAACAAGGTAGATCTATGTATATCAGGGGCAGCAAAGGTAGATCTAGTAGAGGTTGACGCATTAGAACAGCTGATTTTGCATTCACATGACCCTATCTTCTCAAGCACATGATTTCGCAATGTAAAGTGATCGAAATTTTCGGAAGATGAAATTTTCTTTATTTTTTATACACGTTCTTATTAGAGTTTTAGAGTGAAACAACCCAAGTTTGAAAAATTGTAATTTTTGAATGTTTCTAAAAATTAATGCTAACATTTTTGTATTTTATTTATTAAAATCACAATTATTTGATGTTTTTTTCCAAAAGAAATTTTGTATATTTTCTATTGTAGTAGTTTTACTTTTTGCAAAGTTTTGGAACAGAGCTTAAATTTGCATTTCATATCAAACTTTAACAGCGAAAGCAGCTCTTTTGGCATTAAGCTAATTTTTGTGTCATTACTGAAATTGAAAGTGACCATACATAATAAAATTCTGGGAATACGATACAAATAATTTGGGCAACTTTAAAATATTTAGCACTTTGTTTAATTTTCCTGCCATTTTTTCATACATCATAGCTTTTGACACTCGCTGGCAACTCTGGGTTGAACTTTAACAATCTGCATTTTGCCCATAAAAGTATGCAATACCATTTAGAATTAATTGCACATATTTTTATCCAATTTCCATGTGAAAGAATTCATGTCATTAAGTTGAAATTTACTTCTCCATTTACTGGCAAAATATGCTATGAAATACAATTTATTGATCCATACAATGTGAGTGAGGTATAAAAAAAAAACACTGTAAAGCCAACACTAACAAAGGACTAAAAATATAAAATAGGACGCGCATCGCAATTGTGAGTTTCCACGAAAAATAATTGAACATTCAAATTGAGGTCCACTGCAGACGGTGACATTTGTTCCACGTTTCCCCAGTTACTTGCTGGTCTTCATGTTGCTATTGTTTTTGCAATTATTTTATGTCACTTCATATATCATACGACATGACAATGTCGTCTGTCCCCAGCACTCGAACTCGGTTCAGTGCGTTGTTGAAATATGTGCTGTTGCTGTCGAAATAGTTCGTCAAACATAAAGTCGATGCCATTAAGTGAGACAGTCGAACACATGCACGCTACATGTGATGGTGTACTGACGACTATCAGTGGAGTAGTCAGTGTTTATGGCCACTGACTGGAATTAAAGGAGTACGAAGTCAGGCATATCCCCTTATTGCTACACCACTGACTGCTTCCAAACAAGTGTTGCATATTCTCACAAGTGTATGTAGGTTCTTTTGTCGTTGGCTTGTTCGTTCCCATGTTGGTGGTACAACTGCCACAAGTCCTTGTATTTCTGTTGGCGATATTGATGTATCGTCGATTGATTTCATTGTTTCCAGTCGTCTTCTCTTGCGTCTTCGTCGTCCCAACTACTCTTGCGATAAAAAAAAATTGTATTGAAATATAAATTTTGTAAATCTTGTTAATGCCTCTCGCAAATCCATTAAATTGAAAAGAAATAAATTGCTTCTCAATAAACAATTTGTTCAGAGTCCTTTTGTGCGAAGCAACACTAAATGATTGGTAAATACCCTCTCAGGATATGTTCTGCTCGTATACTTACATGTGATCTAGACAACACAGTCATGTTTAAATCCATAACGCCAGTAATTAGTTCGTAGTTATGGGATAAGGAAACAATCAGGCAACACATTGTAAGGTAATGTGAGTCAGTCTGTAAGTCCAGATTAATTTATAAATCAATGACCAAAGTTATGACATGAACTTTTTTGCGGTTAACGCATAAAAGTCTGTGCCGTGGCAATGAAATGTTGTCAGTTTAACAAGTCCGGTACTTTCTGGATAATATAAAGGGTTTTTCAAAAGAGACGCTACAAAAGTAAATCGATAAGGACAGCAAACGACGCCATATTTTCCCCCGCTCTTTTGACATTTCTCTTCAGTAAAATTTGCCATTTCATCATGGAAAGACATACGAGCCAACAACGAGTCGAAATTATTAAAACTTGGAGTCAGTGGCCTCAACTTTATGAGCGCCACGTCCAATTTATGGTCGTCATAATCGTGCTACCAGATTAACAATTGCGCGTCTAGTGGAAAAATTTGAATCCACAGGCACAGTACAAAATGTTCCAGTGCCAGTGAGACAAAGAAGTGCCCGTAGTGTCGAGAATATTGCTGCCGCTGTGGCTTCAGTTCAAGAAAGCCCAAATGTGTCTCTCACCCGTCGTTCTCAAGCGTTGGGCATCTCTGTGACGTCGTTGTGGCGAATTTTGCGAAAAGATCTTGGCCTACATCCTTACGAGATCAAATTGACGCAAGAACTGAAGCCGCTTGACCACCGTAAGCGTCGCATTTTCGTGAATTGGTCTGAGCAACAACTTGAAAATGATTCGGATTTTCAACGGAGAATCATCTTCAGCGATGAGGCTCATTTCTGGCTGAATGGCTTCATCAATAAGCAAACTATGCGTTATTGCTCAGACAGCAATCCACACGTAATCCATGAGTCATCATTGCATCCCGAAAATATTACGGTTTGGTGCGGTTTATGGGCCGGCGGCGTCATTGGGCCGTACTTCTTCCGTGATGACCAAGACCGGCACATTACTGTGAATGCGAATCGCTACCGTTCAATGATAACCGAATATTTTTGGCCCCAATTGGATATTATGGACTTGGAGGACATGTGGTTCCAACAGGACGGCGCCACAAGCCACACAGCGAATGCCACAATCAATTTATTCGAAACCAAGTTTGGTGAACATGCTATCTCACGAAATGGCCCTGTCGATTGGCCGCCTCGGTCGTGCGATTTGACGCCATTAGATTATTTCCTGTGGGGCTACGTCAAGTCTATGGTCTATGCCAACAAGCCAGCGACGATTGATGAACTTCGTACGAATATCGAACGTGAACTTGCAGCAGTGTCTGCCGATTTATGCTTGAAAACCGTCGAAAATTGGGTTCAGCGTCTGGACTTCTGCAAGCGTGCCCGTGGTGGCCATGCAAAAGAAATCGAGTTCCATACATAATGGCATCGAACGTACTTTCACAGGATTAAAGAATTTCATCGGTGCCTAAAGCCGGTTTTGTTTTATTTAAAAAAACTTTTGAAAAACCCGTTACCTATTTTTCGGCAACAAAAAACTTTTTATTTTCATCATAGTTTCCATTTAGCTTGATGCATTTAGTCCATCGATTTTCGAATTTATCTATTCTTTCCAAATAATAGGTTCCCTTAAGGTCCTCAAAATATGTATTTGGTTTAGTGATAACCTCTTACTTCAGCCCACATCTCATACCGCTAGGCCATTTCTTCCGATTTGGAAATACAGACAAGTCACTGGGCGCTACAACTGGAGAATAGGGCAGATGGCGGAGCAATTCGTATTTATGCATTTTTGCCATGCCGACTATACACCTGTGAGCCGGTGCGTTGTCATAGTGGAGGATCACTTTTACTACTTCAAATGTGGTCGATTGTGCTTTAAATCATTGTCGAATCTGTTCTACAGTGTAGAGGACGTTTCTTGATCGGCAACAATAAATGTTCGCTAGTTAATTCAAAAGGTCGACAACTTTAAAATACATTATTTTGGGAAATTTTAAACACAATATAATTTGAATCACAAAGACTTGACTGCAAATGTTTCAATGACGAGTAATCCAAAATTACAACAGATCATCTGGTTTAACCCTTGGACAAACACATGGTTCTGGCCAGGCATATTTCATTTTTGAGCGTTAATCAAACATACCTCTAGTTTAGGTAGATACCTGTATTTCCCGGTAGCCCCCTAAAATATTGTTGGCTTTCTATTTAAAAAAAATCAAAAATATCGTTCCAACACGACGAAAACTGCAAAAAAAAGTCGCCCCTCCAACAAACACATCTGCTTGGCCAGACCCCTGTACAATTCGTATGAAAAAAATTATTATTATACACATTTTTGGGTTATTCTTCTGCAAATACAATGCAGATTGTTGTTTTCAGGTATTTTTTTTTTATATTTTGGGTTGTTTTTATGTGAATTCAATGCACATGTTTGTATCCAGGTAGTTTTAGTGTTAATTTTTCTCTTATTTCTTTCTTTCGTTTGTGATTTTGGTTTTGAGTTCAGTTAGTTTATTATTGAATGCTGAACATACAACATTGACAGTCCGAAATATAAATTTTTTGTGCGGAAACTAAAGTGAAATTATTACTATTATTATGGCAGAGGATTTAGAATTTGTGTACAATACGCGCTTGCGTACAGGCAGCCTTACTGGTAATTTCCAACAACAACTATTATCAGCGTTACAGCGTGATTTCGCACTTCACATAGAAGCAGACGAAGAACTAGATTTATTTGAAGACCAAAGCGGTGAAAACACAGATTTTGTGCCCGAAGATGACGCCTCGTACATTGAATATGAATTGGAAATTGAAGCAAATGAAATATTCGACAGCGATGAAGAATCCGAAGAAGAAAGTGAGAATGCACCAACACAAGCTGCCGACGGGTTTTTGCTTGGAAAAGATGGTACCAAGTGGAGTACAGCTGAACCCGCTACAGTGAGGTGGACCAAAAACAAACCTGACCAATCCGCTTGATGTATTCAAGCTTTTCTTTTCGCCGAATATTATGTCCATCATCGTAACACAAACAAATCTATATGGAGAAAATCTATATGAAAGAAAAGTGTTGAGCTTGACGCTTTTATTGTGATACTATTGGCTTTTGGTGTCAGTCATAATACACCAAAACCTCGATTTGCGTCGTTTCGTAGTTGCGTCGTTTTTATTTCACTTTGCGCCGTTAAAAAAATTAATTATTTTCGGAGTTGCGTCGTTTGATAATTTTAGTAATTTCGGAGTTGCGTCGTTTTTATTTCACTTGCGTCGTTGAAAAAATTAATTATTTTCGGAGTTGCGTCGTTTGATAATTTTAGTAATTTCGGAGTTGCGTCGTTTTTATTTCACTTGCGTCGTTGAAAAAATTTATTATTTTCGTAGTTGCGTCGTTTTTATTTCAGTTTGCGTTCAACAATTTATTTGTCTATTCAGCGCCACCTAGAAAACTTCAACTCAACTTAAAATTCACCATTTATCTTACACCATCCAGTCCTTTAATTATATTAAGTGGCATCTCTATTATAACAGTTTGTGTTGTGTAGTTAAAAAGGGGATTCCCAAACTGAAGAAGGTTTATGTTAATTTGATCAGTTCTTTCTAATAATTATAGCCGTGCAGTTCAACTTCTTACACTTTAAGTATAAATGAGTCAAAAGAGAAAACAAATAAGTTTGGAATTAAAACTGTAAGTTCTTAAACGATTTAAATCTGGAGAAAAAGCGGTTGACATAGGAAGAACTCATTCCTTAACTCCTACCACAGTTAGGACCATATGTAATCGAGATGCTGATAAAATAAAGGAGCTTGCTAAAACTGCCACCCCACTACAATCAATACAAATTACAAAGAAAAGGCATCATGTTATGGTAAAAATGGAGTCGCTGCTCACCACTTGGATAGAACACCAAAACCAGCAACGGATGCCACTTAGTAAAATGGTTATCCAGAACAAAGCTTTGAGCTTGTATAATACCCTGAAAGACACTTTTCCTTCAACAAGTCAAGAACCTTTAGAACAATTTGTAGCGATCCAAGGCTGGTCCGAACGCTTTAAATCACGAGCAAATTTGCACAATATTTCGTTGAAAGGAGAGTCATCAAGTGCAGATATATCAGCTGCAAATAAATTTAAACTAGAATTAAAAGCTATTACACAGTACGACAGTGGTTGGTACACATGAGAAATGTTAACAGAATATGAAAATGGGCTTAAAATAAAGAAATACGTGTCTCGGCGTTTTGCTGTAGCACGTCAGAATTTTGAGATAGTCGATTTTTAGGCTTCGAAGGACCGTGGAGGTTCACTTGTAATTCAATACATTATAAAAAGTTCCATAAAATCAGAATAGGTGAACCGATTTTAATGCTTGAGCCAGTTTTGAAAAGGGAATTAAATTTGGATATTTCTCCGCTACATGGCGCTTTAATTTTCATGTAAAGTTACAAACTAACCAAATATAATGTAAATTTTAACACAAAATAATAGTTAAGATTTCATATTCATCTTTGAATTTTTACATTACGTTACATTTTTGCTTATTTTTTTACTTTACATGAAAATAAAAGCGCCATCTAGAAAAGAAAAAATATTGTTTTTTTAATAAAAAAAATTCCCTTTTCAAAACAGGTTCACCTATTCTGTTTTTATAGAAGTTTTTATAATGTATTACATTACAAGTGAGCGGCCACGGCCTTCGAAGCTTAAAAATCGACTTTCTCAAAATTCTGACGTGCTACAGGAAAACGCCGAGACAAGTATTTCTTTATTTTAAGCCTATTTTCATATTCAGTGAACATTTCTCATATGTACTCAAACAAATTTGATTTTGTCGTACTGTGTTATAGATGAAGGTGGATATTCTGCTAAGCAAGTTGTGAATGTGGGCGAAACAGGTCTGTTTTGGAAACGTCTTCCAGGGAGAACATACATTTCCAAAGCTGAAAAATCTTTCCCTGGATATAAGATCAGCAAAGACCGGCTTACCCTTCTACTAGGAGGAAATGCTGAAGGTGATTTTAAATTTAAACCTTTTCTTATCTACCATTCTGAAAATCCCAGAGCATTTAAGAATGTAACAAAGACTGATCTTCCGATTTATTGGCGAGTAAACAAGAAGGCCTGGATGACTGCAGCTCTATTGAAAGACTGGTTTGACAATTGCGCTGTTCCTGACTTAAAATTATATTGCTCTAAACAAAACATAGATTTTCAAGTTTTGTTATTATTAGACAATGCTCCAGGTCACCCAATTTATTGCGATGAATTTTCTAAAAATTTAAAAGTGGTTTTTATGCCCCCAAACACCACCTCAGTCATACAGCCAATGGATCAAGGTGTCATATCAAACTTGAAATGTTATTACCTACGGCGTACATTTAGTCAACTTACTGCAGACATAGATGGAGCAGACATGCTTAACAGGAAAGAGTTCTGGAAAAAGTATAATATCAAAATGGCTATCGATAATATCCAATCGTCGTGGTTAGAAGTAAAGAAGTCCTGTATGAACGGATGTTGGCGTGAAATATGGCCAGAATGCTGCAGCAGCAAGTTTTGAAGGTATGGCAGAGGGCGATATTGATGAGTTATTGATATCACACGACGAAGAACTCAATAATGAAAGTTTGTTAAGTATAACTCTTGAGCACGCGTTGGACGGCGAAAAAAAAATTACAGCAGACAGTTGTCCGAGGCCTTCGGCCACGGACTGTCCCTGCAGGCTGTGTCAGAGACACGGCCACTAAGTTTAAGTGGCCGAAGGCCTCGGACAACTGTCTGCTGTAATTTTTATATTTACCAACGGCATTTGATTCAAGTCCGTTTAAAAAAAAAAATATTATGTTCAATTTTTTTAAACTTAATTTAATTTATGTATTTTAATTAATATTTTTATTGAAATAAGTTCTGCGAATGTTGAGAGGGCCGCCCTAATATTAAAAAAGCTTTACCTTATCGAGTCTTCGCATTAGCATTCGAGCGTTGTGTGAAAGCTTTACGCTTTACAATTCAAAATTAATGTTACAACAGCTTTATTGAAGCTTTCGCAAAAAAGCTTTATTACGTTAGCTTACTGTTTGTTGCACTTTTTACTAGATACATGTTGCCAAGCAACATTATCTTGCTGTTCGTTTCACTTTTTACTAGATACATGTTCCTAAGCAATGTTGAGCAACCAAAAACACTCAACCAAACACCACACATATGTTTGAGTGTATGTGTTTAAACAATTTTCATTTGAGAAATTAAAATACTAGAAATATATCAACCAATATGAAATGTATATCAAACGAAAGATAACATCTTCATTTACCTACAAAAAAAATTTTAAAAAAATTCATCTAGCCGTTTCCTCAAATTCAATGAAATAAAGATTACAACAATAGAAACCTGACATGACTCCTCATACCGTAAGGTAAGACGTATTCTACGTCAAAAACTAACAACAGTTCTCATTTCGGAGGCGATGCAACTGATTTCACGTGGAAATATTTGCGGATAATGATCCTGATGAAAAACGTAGTTTAAAAGTGGCAAAAACTGTGACAGACGCAATAAACTGTTACCAAGAAATTTATTTAGAAAACAAAGCAGTAACAGCAGTAACGACAAACTATGGACCAGTTTTTAACTAAATCATTAAGACAAGCAAATAAATGACGATAGATTTAGAATCTGAAATTCCGGAATAAAAAAGAAAATAATAGATGGATACTCGTATCTTTATAAAACTTAAATTATATATATATTTTATAGGTATAGAAACCTTTTATTTATTCTCTTTTTTTGTTTCATAATTTTTATTTTGTTCTATTAATTTATACGTGAATTAAAGTTTTGTTGTATAAAAATTCAGAAACTTTGACAAAAAAATACAGCAGACAGTTGTCCCAGGCCTTCAGCCACGGACTGTCCCTCAGGCTGTGTCAGAGACACGGCCATTAAGTTTAACGTAGAATACGCCATCCGATAAGACAGAAAACATATATAACAATAAATGATAAATAACATAAGCAAATGAATTTATTTATTTGATAGTTACTTTTGATAATATACATAAGCTTATGGTAGGAAAAATAGGATAAAAATGTTTTTAAATTAAAAGAGTAAGGATAAATGATAAATAACAGACGCAAATCAATTTGATTTATATTTTTTATAATTATATATCCATGTTAAATTCAAATTCACATTTAACATTTTGTTTCACTTAAATACATAAGTAAATATACGAAATTTCAATATTTCATCAATCAAAACAACAGCCGAAGGTTTGTGTCCACACTGAAACAGCAGCATAGTTTGTGTTCACGCTACAAACTCAAACACTCAACCAAACACCACACACACGTTTGAGTGTATGTGTTTAAACAATTTCCAATTGAGAAATTTAAATATTAGGAACATATCAACCAATATGAAATGTATATCAAACGAAAGATAACATCTTCATTTACCTACAAAAAAATTTTTAAAAAAAGTTATTTCGCCGTTTCCTCATAATCAATGAAATAAAGATTACAACAATAACAATCTGACATGACTCCCTATACCGTAAGGTAAGACGCATTCTACGCCAAAAGTAAAACTTAAATAAATCAAACTGTAGCTAAAAAACTGCATCGTGTACCCCTTCATTGAATTGTGGGAAAATTAGTAAAAACTCTGTTTATTCATGAAATATTTTGTCTTGGAACCAATTAAATAAAAACAAGTTAGACTACAAAGAAAAAGCTAATTCGATTTGAGTCGTTTAGGTCGGCATCGCTATTCTCTGGTTCCAATTAAGGACGCAAGATGTGTGACGTCAAGTTTCCCTATGGAAAGGAATATGGACTATACCTGAGGCTAATATTATTGAGGAACCCGAAAAATTGTTTTATTTGAGGTTTGAGTTGGGGTTTTTTTTTGAAAAAAATAAGAAAAGGAAAGGGAGTGTTTGTTTTGTTGTCGGAGAAATGAGAAAAGAAAAAAAAACATTTATTCGTTTTGGAAAAAAACTGATGAGGGAAGAAAAGATTGCGATCAAAAAAAAAAACGGATTGGAAAATTTTAGATGAGGAAGGCTTTTGCTGCGGTCGGAAAAAGGACAAATACGAACATAAAGGAAAGATTTTGAATTTGTTGAGATTGTGGTTCAAACGTTGGTGCTGTGTGCAGGACGCATTTTTTGATTCAATTCATTCTGTCTGGAAATTGCGCCAATACGGAATAAAATATTAATCTTGAGAGGCTGAACGTATTTGTTGGAGAACTGGCCAGTTCAGAAATCTCATCTGGAGCTAACCGTAGCTCGTGCATGTATATCTAAGCTGTGGCTATTTTAAACCGCTATTTCACCGTGGGATTGTTAATTAAGTGTAAAACGTGAACTTTATCCCCATGAACGTTCTATAATTATAAAGATGACAATTGGTCCTGTTAGAATTCGTATTAAATATATAAGTATCACCTAATTTTTGCATATATTAGTTATTGTGAGAAGAACCGAACATTTAATCTGTTTAAATCTTAGATTCATTGCATCAACCCGTATTTCGTGGCCATATTCAACATTCTTAAATGGAACTTCAGTCATCAAGCGCTTGACGACGAGGAACGTGAAACCGTGAGTATTTATTTAAAGGTATTTATTTGGGTTTCATGAAACATGTGCTAAATAAGTATTGGTACCTTATATAATGCTCAACACTAATGCAAAGAAAAAAATTTAAATACACTTTTTATGTCCGGTTCATCTCAGTTTGATTTTATCTTCACTTAGTAGATTTCCTAAATATTTTATTAATTTGATTTCCAAACTTATAGTATATATATATTATTTGCTCATCTCATTTTTTTTTTATTTTCCTCATCTTATCTCAACAAAATCTTTTCTTATTCGACATACATATATTTCAAAAATGGTCAAAGATAGATTAATTTCATTACATACAGGGTGAGATAAAAAAACTGCAACAAAGTAAAACGCCATAATTTTTTCATTTTTTTTTAAATTTTATTGAATGAAAGCAAAAAATGTTGGAAATAGCATCAAATTTTAGAATAAGTTTAGATTTGTTCGAATTGGTCACCTTTGGCACGAATTATGGCCTTCAAACGGCCAATGAAACCGTCACACGCTGCCCGAATGTTGCTCTGCGGTATTTTGGCCCATTCCCGGCGAAGCGCTTGCTTGAGGTGATCGACACTTTGGTATTTTTTAGTGCCAACCTTGCTTTCCAAAATACTCCAGACACAATTGTCCAACGGATTGGTATCCGGAGATTTCGGTGGCCATTGTGCGCTGGAAATGAAGCGAGGAACCCCATTTTGTAACCATTCTTGGGTGGCGCGTGCTGAGTGCGATGGTGCTGAGTCCTGTTGGAATGTCCAAGGTCTGCGGCCAAAATGTTTGCGTGCCCAAGGCTTCAATACACCCTCCAGAATATTTTCGCGATAATATTCGGCATTTATTCTGATGCCACGGTTGATTAATACGAGCGGAGAGCGACCATCGGCTGTTATGGCGGCCCACACCATCACCATGGCCGGCGCTT
Organism: Phaonia tiefii; assembly: GCA_963931995.1. Classification (NCBI taxonomy): domain Eukaryota; kingdom Metazoa; phylum Arthropoda; class Insecta; order Diptera; family Muscidae; genus Phaonia; species Phaonia tiefii. The sequence goes on from OZ008371.1 coordinate 127,445,709, forward strand.
GAGTTCTGGTGGCCAACCGAAGGTGCACATTTTCAGCTGACCTCTTTGGCAAGTAAACACGATCATTTTGTTCGTTTACAAACTGCTGGACAACGAATGTTTTCTCATCGGAGAAAACCAAATTCGGCAGTTCACCACTTGCGGCCAAGCGAAGCAACTCTTTGGCTCTTTTGAGTCTATTTTCTTTCTGTTGCGGTGTAAGTTCTTGCACTTTTTGGAATTTCAATGGCTTTACCCCGAGCTCATTTTTCAATATTTGCCGAATGGAATATTGCGATATGTTCAGCTCACGAGCCATTTTTCGGCCACTGCGACGCGGATTTCGATCAAGTCGCTTCTTTACTTTTCGAACCATTTCTGCTGATGTTGCTGTTTTCTTCCGTCCACTTCCTTGACGTCGGGCTACGCTACCAGTATCACGGTAACGAGCGATGGTACGAGACACAAAAGATTTATTAACATTTAAATGCTGGAGTGCTCTAACGATAGCCACTTGTGGTTTTCCAGCCAAATATAAAGAAATCACACTATCACGCTTGAATTCCATCACGAATAACTTTTTTTCTGGAAAATTCTCACCAAAATGCTTGTAAACAATATAATCAGCTGTGACTGGAATAATTTTAACAGCTGTCGGACGAGTGGCTTAGAAATGACAGCAGTCTGAAGTTGGTTGCAGTTTTTTCATCTCACCCTGTATATATACCATTTTTTTGATCAATAAACTTTGTTAGAATGTTTGTTGTCACTTGATAATTTTTTTGTTTATATGTTCGTGAAAATTAAGGTGTAATTATTTGGTGTGTTTAAGGGCTGACATATAAGTTTGAGAATCAGCATGGTAGGTTGGGAAATTGGTCACATATGGGACAATTTTTAACATCTTTTATTCTTCCCATACTTCTTATAGCCTTTTCTTAGCTAAATTTTGGTAGGTTATGGAGTGTTGTTTGAGTTATCGATCTATATTTGAATTCGGTTAATAGCTACCTACAATTTTATAATTATGATACCAGGCCGTGATCCATCCTTTCAGGCAAGAACACCCCCCAGCCCTGCGCTAAGCCGGTTTAAAAGGTAGCAATGGCCAAGAAAGAATGGAGTCTGGTTAAACGGTTCGTTACAGATGGGGTTCTGATGTACTATGCAGCTCTCAAGATTGAGGTGGCAAACTGATGCACTTCCAATATACGGTGCAGCCATATCATATACTCGATTTTTTAGTTTGATGTGCTCATGACTTTGGCTAATCGATACACCAACAGCGGCAGAACTATTATTGCTGATAACTTCTTTACAACATTAGACGCAGCTAAACGTCTTTCGTCGATTGGACTAGCATACGTTGGCACCATTAGATCCAACAAAATGTGTCTTCTCAAAGAAGTGAAAAAAGGCAGCAAACGGCCAGTGCTTTCATCTGTGTTCGGTTTCTATGATAACCTTGTATCGCTGTGCAGCTACGTTCCAAAGAAGAACAAAGCAGTAAATCTACTCTCCACTGTGCACTACACCGAGCAAAGAAACCGGAAGCTGTATTATTTTACAATTCAACAAAGGCCGGCGTTGATACAATGGACCAAATGGTAATGCATTACTCCACAAAACGGTCAGCTAGACGTTGGCCATCAGCATTTTTTTTGCAACATGATAGACGTCATTTGATTAGCCGCTTAGATCATATTCAAAGAAAATACAGAACGAACCAGAAAAGAGAAGCGACGAATGTTCTTGAACGCGCTGAGTAAACAATTGGTGCTTGCTAATACTGAAAATCGCATGAACAACAACCATATTTTGGGACAACATTAAACCCGTTTGGCCATTGAATCTTTCTTTGGAAGGCCGTTGAATATTCCCAGCAACATGCTGTCCAACCAACAAAGCGGCCCTAGTACACTGAATTCCAGAAAATATTGCAGAATTTGTGCCATGCAAGACGAAAAGCTGCGTAGGAAGACACTCTTTTACTGCACCAAATTCACTAATCCTATGTGTCAATAACATTCTAAACTTGATTATACTTGTTTTTCATGCATTTCACAAAATGAATAAATTTTTTCTACATTTAGGTCGTTACGTATATCAACAAACCAAAAAAAAGTCTAAAGACAAAAATAATAAACGAGCATACTTAGAAATTCAAAGTTACGGTACTCTTTTTGCCATACAAATGCATAAAAACGTATAGGGGTCTGGCCAGGCATACACCCAGAGAACTAATTGTTTGTAAAGAGGTTGTAGCAACCGTAAATTCGGCTGTTAACACCGAATTGAGGTTGCCACAACAGAATTGAGGTTGTTACGACCAAATTTAGTCCCCACTACCAAAATTCGGTTGAAGTAACCTCGTTTCATAATTGATTCGGTTGTGACAACTGAATCTTCAATTATATTCGTTCAATCAACTAAATTTTCTAAAAATTTCGGTTGGAACAACCGAATTTGAAACTAAATCGGATGTAACAACCGAAATTTGTGCCAAATGCGGTTGGAGTAACCGAATTTGGCATCAATTCGGTTGCAGTAACCGAACATAGTATCAATTCGGTTGCAGTAACCGAACTTGGTATCAATTCCGTTGTAACTACTGAATTTGGAATCAATTCAGTTGTAACTACCGAATTTGGTATCAATTCGGTCGCAATAACCGAATTAATCCTTAAGGCGGTTCCAACGACCGAATTCGGCGTCAATTCGGTTGCTGTAACTGAATTTCTCATGAATTCTGTAGGTACAACCGAATTTCATTTTCAATTCGGTTACCACAACATAATTCTATGTATTTAAAATTTGACGTTTAAAATTATGAAAACAAATATTATATTAAAAGAAGTTAAAGAGTGTATTGGTGGTAAGGTAAGTAAAAATATTGTAATTGTGGTTTTTGTGTTAAATCGTCTTATTTTGCAGAGAATGTCCAAGCCGATATCAAGAGTTTTGAAGCTTTCAAAGTTCGGTCTGCAATAATGCTGCCAAAATCTATGTAGGAAACGGGTTAGGACCTAAATCACTAGATACAACACACCAGAATTGGTGTGATGGCCGGGACTTCAAAAAAGGTCGGTAGTGACATGTAAAATAAATGTCTTATTCTAAGGTTATCCTATTTTATCGGTCTCTAATGTTTTTCATAAGAATACTGGATAATAAATCATTAGTTAATAATAAAAAAAATCGAAAATTCATTTCTGACACTATTTAAATTCGGTTGTAACAACCTCTAATGAGGTTGTGTCAACCTCTAATGAGGTTGCAACAACCTCTAATGAGGATGTGTCAACCTCTAATGAGGTTGTGATAACCTCTAATGAAGTTGTGTCAACCACTAATGAGGTTGTATCAACTAATGAGGTTATGTCAACCTCTAAAGAGTTTGTGTCAATCTCTAATGAGGTTGTGTCAACCCCTAGTGAGGTTGTGTCAACCTCTAATGAGGTTGTGTCAACCTCTATTGAGGTTGTGACAACCTCTAAATTCGGTTACGGCTAATTCGGCTGTCTCAACCGAATTTTTCTGTGCGTATATGTGTTTGTTCGAAGGTTTCGGAAGATGTGTTTGACGGGGGGTTAAGGTATTTAGGTCTTTGTTTTTATTTATATTTTCTTCGTTCATACTTCTACATATCGATTAACCATGGGATGGTTGGTGTCCCAACTAATAACATTTGTAATAATAACGGGTGTTCAATCTAGAGGTATTTTTTCAATATAAAAAAAAAACAAAATTAAAATCAAGAATTGAATCTTTATTTTTCATTCGAAAGGACATTTTATGCCATTTATTTTTTGAATGTAATTTCCTTCAAATGTTGGCCGCAACTACGCCTCAGGGTGTCCGTTCTGGCGACCCAATTTTGGATGACTCCTTCGAACATTTCGACCGGTATGGCGTTAATGACACGCGTAATGTTGGCTTCAAAACCTGAATCGTAGCTCGTTTCTTAACATAGACAAAGAGTGTCTAAAGATGTCATATCACACGATCTAGGCGGCCAAATCACCGGTCCAAAACGTGATATTAGCTGCTTTTCGAAATGACCTCTCAATAGATCCATTGTTTGAGCAGCTGTATGGCAAGGGGCACCGTCCTGTTGAAACTAAATGTCGTCAAGATTACGGGCTTCCTTTACAGGTAGCACCATTCACGGTTACGTTCCGGCCATCATCATTTTTGAAAAAATATGGACCGATGATTCCACTAGTCCATAAACCGCACCAAACCGTGGTTTCCTCTGGGTATAATGGCAGCTGTTGAACCTCTACTGGTTGCTCTTAAGCCCAAATGCGACAATTTTGTTTATTGACGTTGACGTGGAGCCAGAAATAAAATTTAACGCAACTCACGCGTAATCTGTGAAATAAAAACCCTATTGTAAAAACTACGTCTAGATTGATCACCCGGTGTAGTTGATATATAAATTTATGAAAGTTTTATGATTTCCTGAAACAGTTAAAGGATGAAAATTAGTTTAAGACACTTACAGGATAATGACCAGAAAATGTTAAGATATTTGCCAATTTGTATGCAACATTTCGTAGCAACAAAATTGCTACTAAGGTGGCAACCTACGATTTGACAGTTCACTTTAATACCATTTTCCTTTTCCCAATAAAGTCTGGGTTACAAATTCGACTAAAGAACGGTACAACTTCGTTTCCGTGCCACCTCTTGAAGAGTCAATTTGAATATGTTGGCGAAAAATATCTGCCTCTTTGGCTAATATCAGTTTTATTTCAACAACTTTGGGTGTCTCAATACGATTGCATTTTTTAAATTTAGGGACATTTTTATATTGTACAAGTTGCAATTCCGAAATTTGGCTGCTGTCACATATGTTTATTAGGATTATTACAAAAATTTGGAAAGTTATGCTGAGACCGTTCACAAACTTCCACGAATTTTCCATCGAGACAGTGCACCTAATATATCAACGATCAAAAAATTTTAAGAAACTGGATCGGTTATCTGCTGCAATACTTCTGGGCGTCAACGTACCGGTCGGTCTCTTTTAAACATTGCTGGTGTAAACGAGAGTGTCGCCAAAATCCCGAATACATCAATTCGGCACCGTTCTCAACAACTTCAAATTTCACGAAGCACTACGCGGCGGATTTTCACAAAAGACCTCCCTCTATCTTCATTCGTAGAAAATTCTGGTTACTCAGAGGCTCAAATCAGCAGACCATGGAAAGCGCCGGCAATTTGTTCAATGGGTAATGGAGCAAAGTGAAGTCAATGCCACACTCACAGACAAATTCGGTTGAGACAGCCGAATTAGCCGTAACCGAATTAAGAGGTTGTCGCAACCGACTTAGAGGTTGGCACAACCTCATCAGAGTTTGACACAACCACATCAGAGGTTGACACAACCTCAACAGAGGTTGACACTACTTCATTCGAGGTTGACACAACATCATTAGAGGTTGACACAACCTCATTAGAGGTTTTCACAGTGGAATTAGAGGTTGGCACAACCTCGTTAGAGGTTGCCACAGCCAAATTAGAGTTTGTCACAGCCGAATTAGAGGTTGTTACAACCGAATTTAGATTCTGTCATAAATGAATTATTAAAGTTTTGATGATTTATTTTCTTGTATTTTTATAAATGAATAAAAAAGCGAGAAAATAAAGTCATATATATGGGGTAATCTATATAAGTAGAATAATACATTTCATTTACATGCCTCTTCCAACCATTATTGAAGTCCCGGCCATCATGGGGCACCGCACTAATTCTGACGTGTTGTATCGGTTGCTCTAGGTCCAAAGCCCTTTTGTCTTTTTTATGTGGATGCTTTTGTTAGACGGAATCTTACATAGAAGTCATTATCGCCAAGCAAATTGAAGTGATTTGTCCGGGTCATTATTGTGCGTTGTTTTCTTGTAACCTCATCGCCTCATTCTTCGCACATTTCTAGGTCACTAGTGTCTTCTAGATCCGAGGAAATACTCATTTTCAAAATTCCAAAAAATGTCAACAAAATGTTTTATTGTTTGCATACACAAAATTCTTCTTCTTGTTTTTCATTGCTGCTGTCTATCTAAAGTTAAGTTTAACTCGCACAAATTGGAGAGTGAATCTGGTTTAAACGTAGTTTAACTCATATCCGAAGATGATCTCCGACTGAAAAACTGGCCATTAGACATATTAGTTTCGTCGTCTCCAGATTGGGCGTTTGTTTTCCTTTCCGCAGAAGTCGTTGTATTGTGTGTTGTGGGAAGATGGTTTTGTCTTAATATCTTCTTAATTCTTCCTTTATTGTCGTGACGACATTCCGCCGTGTTCATTATAATTCTCGTCGTATGATTTGAATGGGAATTAACAAATTTCCCTACTGCCGTAGGTTTTTGGTACCAATCTATCAATAATCTCTTTCCTCTTCGTATTATCAGGATGTCCAAACAAGGATATTTTAACTCTGTTACCTTTTCATTCGTGACTTTAATATGTTGGCTAAAGCTATTAAATATAGTCAGAATATTATCTATTGCACTGCTTTTAATTATACACAAAAGGTCGTCAACTGATTTCGTCAGTATCTTCGGTCTAAGATCACATTTTTCGATGCATTTATTCAGTAGCTCCTCCATGACAATATAGTCAAACACTGGTGATGCCGATGATCCCATCGGACGACCTTTCTTCTGCTGATAAATTTTATCCCTGTAATTGAAGTATCGGTAGTCCTTAATGCAACATTGTAGAGCTTTCATAACTAAGGTTCTCCTCATATCCATATACTTTTGTATCTCCGGTCCTTTTCCTTCTATTATCCGTAAGGCAGAATGGGAAAATAAAATATTGGAAAATAAAGATACAACATCCAAAGAGAACATAAACTCATCTTCCTCTATTTCCGTATTCATCGCCATCTCTTTGAATTATGCCCAATTTTCCACATTGTATTTCGATGTTTCTGTCATCTTCGTCAAATACGAACAAAGATTACTGGATGGCGCGTTGATTGTGGAACAGATCGGCCTAAGTGGATATTATCCTTATGAATTCTAGGAACCCCATAGATACGTCGTGCAATCGCCGTATCCGTACGCAATTTCCTTCTCCCTACTTCACTAATTACGTTCTGGTTGAACATTTCACTTACAATATCTTTGTTCTTCCTCTGTAAAGATCTTGTATTCGTAATCCAACCTCTCCATTGCGACTGCAACATCACTCTTATCTGCGTCAACCACAATCATATTTAGGTTATTCACGAAGGGCTGATTAACAGTGTAACCGCGTAAATGATTAACTCACCAACAACAAAATATATGGAAATATTTTCATCAACTTCGAGCAACCCTTGCCTTTGGGAAGTGATTAATAGAGTATATGATTGTTTGTAGTGTTGGAAAATACCACAAATGACAACACTAAAAACGGGAATTTTTAGCATCTGGCATCTCAAATTTGATATTTAAATATTGGTACCATTGTTGTTTATGTTGCTTTTTTTGTGCGAAAAAATAAATATCAACATAAAATCAAAATAAATATCAATTGATTCAATTTCCAAAATACTCAAATGGACTCTGAAGTCGATTATTTCGTATTTTATGCTTTGCTTAGGCATTATAAAATAATTTCAATTGTAAACAAAAATTTAATTTGTCGAAAAGCTGATTGAGAACAGCTGATAGAAAAAAGTAATCAAATATGCGACTAAATAACATATAAGGGTGTTCACGCAGCACAGAGATTATTTTTAATCTTTTCATCAAATATCCTATTAATCAGCCTTTCGTGAATAACCTTATTTTCATTCGACTTAAACAATTTTCTGGTTTGTTCCACTGTGCGTAATATGCATCTGTTTCTGTTCATCAGTATGCGTCTTAAGTTGGGGCCGACGTTCGTTTCACGACGCATTTCATGTAGGTCGTCCAAAATCGGCTATTGTGCCGGAAAAATTGGACGCTCTCCGTGAACTGGTATTGAAAGATTGTCATGTGGCATACAGTGAAAAATAAGCAACCTCGGTCACTTCGTCCACTACCATACATTCAAAATAAATAAATAAATGGTTTCGCATTACATTCCATGAAAGAATTGGGGAGAGCTTCTAAGTACGCTTTCAAGTTTTATACTCAATGATTGAAACCTACAGTTTTTACACCGATTCCGAACGGCATTTTGAGTAGCTTTTTCTTGGCTATAGACTGGATAATGTCGCCGTCACTATGCGAATTGACCGTCGCCGAAAAGGAATTTAAGGTGGTCAGAGCAGGGATGGAACCCCGGATCTCATGTACAAGAGGTGCTCACACTAACCATTGCGCCACCGACGGCCATATACATTCAACACTGCAGGAATATTTGGCAGCAAAACAATTGCTTGCGGTGGATACCGCGCAATTGGTCAATCGCTCAAAAAAATGGCTCGTCTCGACTGGTGCAACGAAATGTTGTCAAAATTCAATAGCACTGTTTCAAAATATGTCTATAAGATCACGGCCGGCTACCAGTCATGAATTTATGCATGTAAATCTGAGACTAAACAACAATCGACTGTATGAGTCTTCAAAAATGTGACAAATCCAATAGAAGTTGTTCGCGCACGAAGCACGTCAAAGCAAATGGGGGTCTGCTTCGCCGGCGTAGCTGGTCAAGTGGCAACAACTCCGTTAGATCACCGTAGGACGGTCAATTATTAATCGTACACAAACGTTTGCTTGCCTGAAATTTTTCGTAAACTAAAATTATGAATGGACCAAGTTATGACAGAAAGAAGGTAATAGGTTTTCAATCATTCGCCAGATGTCGCCAGTGCTTTTGAGTCATACAATTCGTTCCATGAGTTCTCTATACTATTCAATACTCATTGGCGACGACGAGCTGCTCGTTTGTTCGCTGGCGCTACATTAATACCATCATACTTATTTTCAGGCAGAGATTACTGTTGCTACGTATTACAAAAAACGTTTTACACTCTTTTTCACATAACTTGTCCATTCATAATTTTGATGTGAAACATTGATGCCTTTTGAAACATTTATGCTTTTTGTATTGTTTTGTGTAATAACAACGTCAAAATGGTGCATTTATATTGAAATATTCTATAAAGAGAATATGACTCGTTTATGCTCTTTCACTCAAACTCTCTATATGAGAGCGGAAAAAGAGTGCAATAAGTTCTCTATACTATTCATGGTAGAAATATAACAAGCCAAAACCAACCGGCATTTTGTTTTTGCTCAATGCCAGAATTGTGTCAACTCAGCTGATTGAAAAATAATTTAAATGTATCAAAATTGGAAAAGGTGTCATTTACAAAATGCGTGTGTTTTAGTTGATATTTTGAAAGTGTTTAAGTATGAAAATTAAAACGTTTCTAAATGATTTTTACGGAGAAAACATTTTAAAAGCAGCAATTTTAGGCGAACGGTGTATACAAACAAAAGTAAGCAAACTTTGACATAAGAGAAAACTTACTCCAGGAAAAAGTTTAAATCAGCTGGGCTAGTGCTTCTACCATTTGTTTGTACCATGATACAATTCAATACATTTTGTCGTCGCTCTGTTTATGACAAAACCAAGGCAATTACTTCAGTCAGCTAAATATTACATCTAATGTTAAAGCAGATGTAAGAAAAAAGAAAGTTCAATTGCAAAAGAGCCTTCAGCGAAAAAACTATTCTTTTTTTTATTTTCCAATGTAACATTAGTCGTGTTTTGGTTACAAGCAAGCGATTATCGCTTGCTAAGTTGTAAAGAAAACGGCATTTTAGCGATAATCGATTTTATTCAAAAATATGAAAAAGGGTTGAAAACGGTAAAAGATATCAAAAAAATAGTTTGTTTAAGCTTAGCGAAAATGATTTGCGTCGCTAAGTTCTCGCCAAGTCTTCGCTAAGTGCTCTATACAAAACAAGTGATTATATAAGCAAGCGCTGTAACCAAAACACGCTTATTTACTAATGTGTTCATAGAAATCGAACAGGTACCGTGTAACAAAAAGGTGTTAAAACATCGCCCGTGAGTTCCAACACTCATTGATTTTTTTAAAGAAATTTGTATCCCGCTAACAAATGCATCGGAAAATATGAACCACAAACATGATGAAAATTTATGGCGCGGTTATTTATCTGTTTTAGACTTTAAAACACTATAAAACTGAAGAATTGGCAACACTGCAGCGAATGAACATTTAATGTAACCGCCTTAGGGTATGCTACCATAATCATTAAATTATTCTCTGTATGCAGGTCGATGAGATAGTTTGAATACCACCGGACGCAAATCCCATCCAGGAAAACAACTAATAATCCAACACATCGATGAACATTTAAGTTTACATTTTCCGTTTCCGGCAAACAAATCCGGTTGTAGATGTAGCAATAGACTATTTATTTGTCCTAACACCATTTGTTTTGTTTTCGCTTCAACGTGCGTAAAGGTAAAGTTAAAATTTTCCAATGAAAAAAAAACGACGTAGGAAAACAATGACCGCTGCTTGGCTAGGTTGACAAGCGACTAGCATCAGTGGTGACTAAAATTACAAATGTATACAAACAACTTGCAATATGCGCTTTGCTTGCATGAATAGTTTACTAAGACTCGCGTACAAATGCACATTTGTGCGAGTAACAGGTGGTCCAAATGTAGTATTTGTTCTGTTCCAAATATTGACTATCAGACAGTATCATACTTACGGGTACGTACCAAAATGGTTCGCTTTACGCTTGAACAACCTTGGGAAATATTGTAAACATTGCAAATTCCAATCGGACATCGAACTTGGTGCAAAAATCATTTTTTCTGACGAGGCGCATTTTCATCTCGGCGGTTGTGTCAGCAAACAAAATTGCACCCATCTGGGGATCGGAAAACCCGCACGTCATTGTCGAGAGAGAGTGACAATTTGATGTGGATGTTGGAGTGGCGGCATCATTGGCCCATTTTTTCGAAAATTCTATTGGAAACGCCATTTCAGTTAACGACGATTTCAGTGACCTGGAATGGAAGTTACGAACTTGAATAATATTTGGTTTCAGCAGGATGCTGCACGATGCCAGACAGCTCATCAAGCAATCGATCTTTTGCGCACTAAGTTTAGAAATCGTGCTATTAGAAGTCTTGGCGATGTCAGTTGGCCGCCTCGAAGCTGCGAGTTGACTCTTTTAGACTCTTTCCTGCGCGCGTCGTTAAAGACCGATGCTAGGCGAATTACATATGTTGTAGCACTTCCTCTTTAACTTTCACCGCTGAGCTCTCGTTGACGTCGCGCTGTGTAATGCCTCGATGTGAGCGTGGTGTCGCTTTTATATTATGTGCTGCGTCTCTTGTTGAGTGCTTACTGCTTTGCCTGTGCTGCTGCGGTCGGTGAGATAGCATAGTATCACAATGTTGAAGTAAACGGTGTTAAGAATCATTTCTAGGAAGTTCACATGTTCTAGAAAGATGTTTACTGAGATCTTATGTACATTTTTGTAGTTTATTGTTTCCTTGAATTTTGAACGGTTTGCTACATTTGGACTTAAACAGCGGAAAAATGGGGAAAAATCGAATTTTTTTTAAGTCTTTTGCGATTTTGACGTTGAAGATGAAGTTTTTTTGATTTATATGTTTTTTGTTCTTTATGACAAGAGCTACAACTTTCCCTCAGAGAGTAAATCAAAATTCCGAACGGTTTACAAGATATGAGCCTGATAAAATGATCAGTTTTTTGTAAAAATTACCAATAAAAAAAGTGAATGACTTTGGGCAAAACTGGGTGACACGGATCTTTCTTTTTTTTGGTCCTTTATCACGTAGTGGTGTCCGTATATGGTTATATTTCCATGACTTAAAAAATTACACACAGTGTAATCAATTAACCCTTAAAGCTAATATCGCTGATTTTTCCTGATGAATTTTTACGGAGTTTCACCCTTTTGGGGTAAAACCGGGAAGAAAAGGGATTCCAGTTTTTTATTTTTCCAAGAACTAACTGATAGACTGATGGGGACGAGTGCGAAGTTGGTTGGTTGGTAGTGTTAATAGTGCAGGGACAGGAAAACAAAAATCTACACTGCCTTCCATAAGTAATACCTCCTCATCTTCAGTGGAAGAATCTGTGTGCAGTAGTGCTGAAAAGTGATCTCTACATATTTATGCACACATTGCTTATCAGCCATCAGATTCCCATTCTCGTCCTTGCAGGAGGGCAGTTCATTATTCGGTCCGTTATTTGATTTTCTTACCCTCTGGAAAAATGTTCGGGATTCATTATTCATCCAGTACATTTCAGTGTCTTCATTCTGTCTCTGCTCCCACTGCCAATTCCCCCCTTAAATTCTTGGTTTCCACCCTTCTCAGCCTTTTGTACCGTTCCCTCACAACACTCGTTTTAACTGACTGTTTAGTTACCATACGTGCAGCGTCTATTTCACCAGTTGCAATGCGACATTCTTTGTCGTACCACGGTTTATCCTTCTGCGGCGTTTGATAACACTGTGTGTAATTTTTTAAGTCATGGAAATATAACCATATACCGATACCACTTCATAATAAAGACCAAAAAACGACCCGTGTCTCCCAGCTTTGCCCAAAGTCATGCACTTTTTTTATGGGCCCTCAAAGATTTGGGGCATCAGTGTTATTTTTGAAAAAAAGTGATAATTCTGTCAGGCTCATATCTTTCAAACCGTTCGGAATTTTCATTTACTCTCTGAGGGAAAGTTGTAGCTCTTGTCATAAAGAATTTTGAACATATCAATTCAAAAAACTTCATCTTTTCCATTTTGACGCAAAAAACTTTAAAAAATTCGATTTTTTTACCTTTTTTCCCCTGTTCAGGTCCATAGGTAGCAAACCGTTCAAAATTCAAGGAAACAATCAACAACAAAAATGTACATAAGATCTCAGTAAACAACTTTGCAGAACATATGAACTTCCTAGGAATGATTCTTATGCTACAGCATAATTCGCACACAACATTGGCAATATGCAATATGCAGTGCGAAAATATTGATTTATTTTGCTACGTTTGGGCTCAACGATTTTGGGCAAAAGTGGGAGACACAGGTCTTTTTTTTTTGGTATTTTATCACGTAGTGGTTATATGTTTTCGTGTTTCACTGTGTAACCAAGTTCAGTCCTTGCAGCGGTTTCCAAAGAATGGGAGATGTGCTTCCACTGCACATCTGAGTCCTAAGGAGAGTGGTATTATGCCCTAGCAAGAGAGGGAGCTTTTGTTTATAGGACTTTGATATCTCCGGTATTTGCGGCTTCTCAATATCTAGATTTCCCTGTGTACGTTTTTCACCCTGGTCAGTCTTGTGCGAACTTTCGCAGCCACTTTGTAATGGTCCGAGTCGATATTGGCACCTCGAGTCACATGTACATCCATTACAATAGAAGAGTGCCTGCCATCTAATACCAAGTTATCTATCTGGTTCTTCTTTCTCTGATCAGGAGATAACCAAGTCGCCTTAATTACATATCTTTATATTGGAATCGTGTGCTACTAACTACCATGTTCTTTGCAGCGGCGAAGTCTATCAATCTTATTCCATTATCGCGGACTTTGTTTACCGATAGTTGGTCGAAGGACACTCTCCTTTCCCAATTAATATGTTGAGACGAATTTCCCAAATTCATCGATTTGAGGGAGTAAAACAGAGTCAAAAAGGGCAACAATTATACGAAGCAGATCAATAAATCCGTAACTTTGTGATTGAAACACAGTTATTTTTTGCAAAAAAAAATTATTTTTCAACATACTAATCTCCTTTTAGCTCAATACACTTAGTCCGACGTTTCTCCAATTTTTGTATCCCTTCCGGAAAATAGGAATTTTCAAACTCGATGAAATAGGTAGTTGTTTGATCAATAATTTCATCGGTGGAGCTAAATCTCTTTCCACCGAGCCATTTCTTTAGGTTTGGAAATAGGAAATAGTCATTGGGGTCTAATCCGGAGAATATGGCGGATGAAGTACTAATTCCTAACCCAATTCATGGAATTTTGCCATTGAGACTACACACGTCTGCACCAGTATCAATTGAGAGCAAACGCGGCACCCATCTTGCAATCAAAAAAATAAACAATTGTTGAGATTTCTAAGGGTGGCTCCAGTTCTAAAGTGGGTCCAATTCGTATGGAAGAATTTTTGATGTGTTAACATCTATAGGCGCGTGTAGGGACTAAATGCACAAAGTGAATATATCCAAACACAGGTTGTCCGACTGCGATCACACAGATTGTCCGACTGCGATCACAGATTGTTTGGCGTTAAGCTCCTCCGAAACGGTTGGACCGATTGGTATGAAATTTTGTGTGCATATCGGGAAGGTCTCAGAATCGCCCAACATCAATTTTTCATACCCGTAAATGGTAATCAATATAGAACACAGATTAGTCCGACTGCGAACACAGATTGTCCGACTGCCAGAAAAACACACACTGATGTAGCGGCAGCGAATAGTTGTCCTGTGTGGGTGCGCAGCACTCTCACAGCAAAGAGAATAATGACGTGGTTATTCGTAATGGGTTTTTCAATAAGAGCGCTACAAAAGTTTTATTAAATAAAACAAAACCGGTTTTAGATACCAATGAAATTCTTTATTCCTGTGAAAGTACGTTCGATGCCATTATGTATGGAACTCGATTTCTTTTGCGGGCACGCTTGCAGAAGTCCAGACGCTGAACCCAATTTTCGACGGTTTTCATGCATAAATCGGCCGATACTGCTGCAATTTCACGTTCGATATTCGCGCGAAGTTCATCAATCGTCGCTGGCTTGTTGGCATAGACCATAGACTTGACGTAGCCCCACAGGAAATAATCTAACGGCGTCAAATCGCACGACCGAGGCGGCCAATGGACTGGGCCATTTCGTGAGATAACACGTTCACCAAACTTGGTTTCCAAAAAATTGATTGTGGCATTCGCTGTGTGGCTTGTGGCGCCGTCCTGTTGGAACCACATTTCCTCCAAGTCCATATTATCCAATTGGGGCCAAAAATATTCGGTTATCATTGAACGGTAGCGATTCGCATTCACAGTAATGTGCCGGTCTTGATAATCACGGAAGAAGTACGGCCCAATGACGCCGCCGGCCCATAAACCGCACCAAACCGTAATTTTTTCGGGATGCAATGATGACTCATGGATTACGTGATGATTGCTGTCTGACCAATAACGCATATTTTGCTTATTAACGAAGCCATTCAGCCAGAAATAAGCCTCATCGCTGAAGATGATTTTCCGATGAAAATCCGAATCATTTTCAAGTTGTTGCTCAGCCCAATTCACGAACATACGACGGTTATGGTGGTCAAGCGGCTTCAGTTCTTGCGTCAATTTGATCTTGTAAGGATGTAGGCCTAGATCTTTTCGCAAAATTCGCCACAACGACGTCACAGAGATGCCCAACGTTTGAGAACGACGTGTGAGAGACACATTTGGGCTTTCTTGAACTGAAGCCTCAGCGGCAGCAATATTCTCGACACTACGGGCACTTCTTTGTCTCACTGGCACGGGAACAGTTTGTACTGTGCCTGTGGATTAAAATTTGTAAACTAGACGCTCAATTGTTGATCTGGTAGGACGATTATGACGACCATAAATTGGTCGTAGAGCTCTTAAAGTGGAGACCACTGACTCCAAATTTCGGTAGTAAATTTTATCATTTCGACTCGTTGTTGGCTCGTATATCTTTCCATGATGAAATGGCAAACCTCTCTAAAGAGAAATGTCAAAAGAGCGGGGAAAAATATGGCGTCGTTTTCTGTCCCTATCGATTTACTTTTGTAGCGTCTCTGTTGAAAAACCCTTTATATAAAAATGAGATGGCAAGAGAGCAACGAAAATTGTGTGAAGTTCTTATGGAAGATTTTTATTCCAAAAAAAATCACCAAATGAGAAAATCTCTACAATAAAAAAGTGGCTACAAAAACGGTGCGTCCAATCGAAAAAGTAATGAAAATTGTACCTCCATAAGAACATTTAGCCAACGGATGTCTTCAATATGGTCCTTTTTAAAATCGCTAAAACTTAATTTGTTTTATTTTAGTGATTTTCGTAGTTTTGCGATTTTTTGAAGAATAAAACTTCTTTCATGTGTTCTGGAGCAGTTTATGGAAAACTGTTAGAAATTCGAAAAAATTTCTTATTTTTTCGATTGCACGCTCCGTTCCGGAGATTTAGGGTGGTATTCAATAAGTCGTGAATCAGTCACTTCGCGTTACTTTTGTCGTTTTGTTAGTTTATAAAACGCTATAGCAGTTCGGTGACTACCTGCGTTGAGTTACGTTATTAAATGGGTAGTGTATAAAACGCAGCGCAACGTTTTTGATTACTTCAGCTGTCAAATTGAACACGCCACAGTTCTTCGCGTTAGCTGAAGAAATTACAAATGGAAGTATTTTGCATTTCATTGCATATGTTTAGTAGTTGTTTATGTATAATAGTTGCCAATTTTGGCTGAAATGCATTCGACGGATAGAGCTCCAATTTTTTTAATAATTCAAAATTATACCGGTTACGCACTGAAATTCTTATTTACAATAATAAAATTAGAAATGGAACGTTCAAATAAATAATGCGTTGCAAAACTATTATAATTATATTTAAAAATTATAGACATCAGTTGATGTTGACAATAATAAACAAAAGAACTAATACATTACAATCAATATATACCCCAAAATGGCACCTGTTTTTGAAAAGACAACTAATTTAATACAGATGGGGAAATTTATTGGAAATTGAACCCCAAAATAACATAGGTTTTTTACACATTTTATGTGAATATTGTTGATGTTGTCAGTATTATAAATAATATCAATCTTAAAATCTGTTGATCTACTGAAATAGAGCTAAATTTTGTAATCTTTTTCATTCTGAGCATTTCACTCAAGATAACATTTTCTGATCTATAATTGTTTATTTTAGTTTGGCAACTCTATAAACCGCATATGTCAGCGACAGATTTCGTAAACAAACGCAAGCGGGAAGTGATATATAAACTACCATTTTTTGACTTTGGCGTTCGCGTTAGCTTTTGCGTTTACGTTCACTTTCGGGACTTCTACAATACTACCCTTAAACATGAGGGCGCTTTAGCGGTTCTGTTTTGGAAAAATTTCAGTTTTAGCAATAAAACAAAAAAACAAGTGGTGCCATATTGAAGACATCCATCGGTTAAATGCTCCTATAGAGCTAAAATTTTTATTATTTTTGCTATTCGACGCTGCCTTTCCGAGTTATAGCCACTGTTTTATTTTACCGATTTTCTTATTTTGGCGATTTTTTGAAAAATAAAAATAGTCCATAACAATTGGACCAGTTTCTGAAAGACTCTTCGAAAAAAATTGGAAATGTTTTCGATTGGAGCTCCGTTCCCGAGATATAGACATGAGGGCGGGTTAGCGACTTTTTATTGAAAAAATGTCAGTTTTAGCGATTAAAAAACAGTGGTGACATATTGAAGATATCCATCGGTTAAAGCCTGTTACGTAGGTAAAAAATTTATTATTTTTGCGATTCGACCCAGCCTTTCCGCGTTATAGCCACTGTTTTATTTTACCGATTTTCTTATTTTGGCGATTTTTTTAAAAAACAAATTAGGCCATTAGAATGATGTTCCGTTTCCGAGATATACATATACATGAGAGCGTTTTAAGCAATTTTTTATTTGAAAAATTGTAGTTTTAGCGATTTTTTGGGAAAAAAAAGTTGTGCCATATTAAAGACATCGATTATAATTTTTTTGATTGGGCACACCCTGTACAAGTTATAGCCACTTTTCGGTGTGCTAACATCGATAAGTATAGGCACATCTAGGGCAATCTATCAAAGTGAACACATGCAACCAACACACAGCGTTAGCATCACATACGTGGTCGTTGTACACAATAGTCTGTGCTTGAAAATAAGAATGATGGCATTGATGTAGCGGCAGTAAACAAACAAGCAGGTCGTCGTTGCCAAAGAGTATTGTATAGTATAGAGAACTCATGGAACGAATAGAATGACTCAAACGCATTGGCGACATCTGGCTAATGATTCAAAACGTATTACTGACTTTTTTTGTCATAACTTGGTCCATTCCTAATTTTCATGTGAAACATTGATGCCTTTTGAAACATTTATGCTTTTTGTATTGTTTTATGTAAAAACATTGTGGAAATGGTGCATTTATATTGAAATATTCTATAAAGAGAAAAAGACTCGTTTATGTTTTTTTACTCAGACTCTCTACATGAGAGCGGAAAAACAGTGCAATAAATTCTCTACACTATTCAATACTTTTTGTTTTCTCTCTATTTATGACAAAACAAAAACTATTATTTCAGTGAGCTGCATTATTTATTTTAACAATATTACATCTAACGTTAAAGCAGATGTAAGAAAAAGAAAGTGCAATAGCAAAAGAGCCTTTAGCAAAGAAACTATTCGTTTTTTATATTCCGATGTAACATTTACCAATGTGTTCATAGAAATCGAACAAGTACCGTGTAACAAAACGGTGTTAACACAGAGCACGTGAGTTCGAACACTCGTTGTTGTTTTTTCATTTTAGCGATTTTCTTATTCTGCAAATTTTTGAGGAAAAAATTCTTCCCTATGAATTGGACTACTTTATGAAAACCCCTTACAAACCATCAGAAATTGTATATTTTTATATTTGGATGCACCGTTTCTGAGATATCGACTTTTTTCTAATTTGTTCATATTTTCGATCAGAGATGGGGATGGGTAACTCTGGGTAACTCATTACCCATCGCTGTGGGTAACTATCCATTACTTCCCCCATTACCCGGAGAGTAATGAGTAATCGTGATGGGCAATTTTATTATTATACCGATTATTTTTCCCATACAATAGTGGGTAATCGTGATGGGTAATTCCCCATTGTCGTGGGTAGCTACCCATTAATTTCCCCATACCCTGTGGGTAATGGGTAAACGATCATTACACATTCCCCACGACGGTGTGCATGGGTTACACATGGGTGCATGGGTTCTGTCAAACGAATTTTTAGACAAATTTCTTTGCGGCAAACGATAATTTATTTTAATCAAAAATATAGTCGGATAGAAAACGTGCTCTGCCAGTGATCCAGCTGCAAATATCCTTTAGTCTAGACTTGTTTTGTTCTCATTCTCTTTCATTTTTATTCGTTTTGTGTTCAACTACAGAGTAACAGACAACAACAACTCGAACTTTATGAAATTTCCAACTACCCTATGACCGAAAGCGTACGCAAATGCAGCTAATGAAAACTGTTATGTGGATGGCTTGGAACTCAAACTCCACTTTTCTAAACTGGCATTCTTTTAGCTCTAGGGAGTTGAGAAAAAAATATATGTTCGATTTACGTAATATCCCCATTCAATACAGCAAGAAGAAGCTTTATGAAATTACATGTTTGCTGTTGCTTCCAGAAAAAAAACAGCCTTTTTCTTGGAAGCAAATTCGGCTAACTCCACTCCATGCTTTACTCTATATCAAGAGAAAGTTGATTTAACCCTCTGAGACGTATGACAAATAAACATTTATTTATTTCTTTGATTTTTAAGAGGAATCCTGGTCGCCGGTTTTGCAGTTTAAAATTTGAGGGCTTTTCTTTAGATAGCATTTTTTTATAGACCAAGACTTAATCTAATTAATTTGAAACGAATTTTATTTTAAAGCATTTTGGAACCTTTACTAATTTACTAATTAGACCTCTTTAGGTCGTATGGTTATCTTTTATGTATAAATACATAAGGTTATCTTTCTAGGGCTAACGACACCTTGATATAAAAGAGCCCCAGCAAAAATAAAATGAAGTAGTTCTAGTATCACTTCTTGCCAAGTTTCAAATGACAAGAAATTTACAAATTGTTGAAATAATAGTTTTCGTTGCTCGTTTGCGGACGAAATATAGCATAAAAATTTTAGCATAAACTGCACTTCCAAACAGTCAAACAAGAAGTAGTGCTGCATTGGACAACGCAATATTAAAAGAAGTACTTCTGCACCTAAATTAGCACTACATGTTACCAAGGAGTTGTGGTGCAAATTCTACTTCTTGGTATACTCTTTTTTTGCTGGGAGCGTTCATACGATATGATGGGCAGTGACTACTAATAAGTTAAGTAGAACACAGAAAAAAATTAACATGAAATAGTGGGCTGGGTTTGCCTCCCGCCACCGTTCATAATGGCAGTGAAAATACGTAAACGAACAAGGAAACATAAACAACCCCTATTTGTTGATGACCCTCGCAAACGTTATAAGGAATGTAAGAACTCTATATAGATCCGTTGCAAGTATCCAACTGGCAGATGTCCTCGAAAGTTATAAGGCTGACATTACCGCTATCCAGGAAATGCGATGGACAGGACATGGCTGCACAAGAAACAGAAACTGCGATATATACTACAGTTGCCATGAAAAAAAAAAATTAATTTGGTGGCGGATTTGTAGTTGGCAAAAGACTGCGACATCTAGTCTCTAGATTCAATCCTGTGAGTGAACGTATAGCCACAATCCGCATAAAAGCGAAATATTTTTATATTTCCCTAATTTACGTACATGCCCCGACAGAAGAGAAGGATGATGATGCCAAAGACATATTCTATGAGCTCCTAGAGGAAACGCATGACCGCTGCACTGGCCATGACATTAAGATTGTACTAGGAGATTTTAATGCCAAAGTAGGCAGGGAGAGTGTGTTTTATCCAACTATTGGCAAACAGTTCCGACAACGGTATAAGAGTTATTGACTTTGCTGCGGCAAAAAACATGGTCATTAGTGGTACAAGATTCCAGCATAAAGACATCCACAAGGCTACTTGGGTATCCCCTAATCAACGAACTAAGAACAAAATTGATCACGTGGTAACTGATGGAAGGCACTCATCCAGTGTAATGGACGTACGAGTGATCAGAGGAGCTAACATCGATTCTGATCACTACCTGGTAGCAGCAAAGGTTCGCACAAGATTAAGTAGAGCGAAAATCGTACGAAACCAGAGGCAGAGGAAGCTGGGCATCGGAAAGCTGCAATTACCAGAGGTAGCCACAGTCTACTCAAGGAAGCTCTCGCAACTTTTGGCACATAACCCACCCCCTCCCCATGACGATCCTGATGCGCAGTGGAAACCCATTTCCGACTCTATAAAAACTGCCGCAACAACTGTACTTGGTTTCGAAAAACCGCTTCGCAACAAACCGTGGTACAATGAAGAGCGTCGCATAGCAAAGCAAATGACGAAAAGAACGCTGCACGTATGGTAATGCTTCAGTCAATTGCAACGCGAGCTGCAACTGAGCGGTATTAGGAGAAAAGAAAGGAGGTAAACCGTCTCTTTAGGCGTAAGAAACGGCAGCGGAGAAAGCGCGAGAGTGAGAAAATTTACACATACAGAAGGAAGATCGAAGCCCGAAAATTCTACCAAAACGTTAAAAACGGAACTATTGGACATGGTTCAGGGCCCCCCTTCTGAAAAGACAAGGACTGAAATCTCGTCGCAGATGTGCAGAGCATGTTGGGAATATGGAGAGAGTATTTCTCCGCGCTACTAGTACCTGAGATATCCAATGACGATGGGACAATCGATCACAATATGGACGACGACGTCGATTGCCCCCCTCCTAACCAAGACGAGGTCAGAACAGCCATTGCCCGACTTAAGAACAACAAAGCCGCAGGAGCCGATGGATTACCGGCAGAGCTTTTTAAGGCTGGCGGCGATCAGCTGATAAGGTGCATGCATCAGCTCATTAGCAAAATTTGGTTACTAGATGAATATTTAAAAAAGGTGGCCCGAGTATCTGAGCCAACTACCGTGGAATAAGCCTTTTATCCATAGCATATAAGGTTTTTTTTTTTTTTTTTTTTTTTTTTTTTTTTTTCTTTTTAAATCGAGCGAACCCATCGCCGCCACTCTTACCCGCCCCTACCGACCGAGAGGGCCACGTCCCCATAACGTGAGGACAGCGTACACATTATAGACCGGTCTATAACGGGAGAGCAAGGATTATAAGTTCACACGTTACAACCAACTACAGAAATTCTTCACCAGTTGGTATTACACTAACATAAATAAGTATAAAAGCACATCACGAGATATTAACATAAGATACTTCAATATATAATAATTACGAACAAAACGAAAACCAAATCATAAATCAGACCAGATAGTAAGGATAAAGTAAATTAAATTTACATATGTACGTCAACGAATATACAGCACTAATGCAATCGGTTCAAATGACAAATTATGCTAGACTTTGTCGTTTCCCAACTACCTGTGAAATCAATAAACTGATATAGCTCATTAAAGTCACGACACATTCTCCTAACTGGATCAAAGGACGCATAATTCGAACGCTGAAACTCGATGTTTACGAGTTTATAGTACCTCGTGGGTCTCAATGGGACATTTATGAAAATCTTAGATAACAGAAATTCAGAACATATACATCCATCAATTATCTTCAAAACTGTAATAGAGTTTATCATGGTACGTCTACTACTAAGAGTCGGCAATCTGATCAATGCTAGTCTACTGCTATACGAAGGAAGATTATGGTTCGGGTTCCATTGAAGGTTTCTCAGACAAAATAAGAGAAACTGTTTCTGACCGATTCAATCATATTAACATACAAATTGTACTGGGAGTCCCAAACAACAGATCCATATTCGAGAATAGGGCGGACTAGTGAAGTAAAAAGCTTTTTCGTAACGTAGGGATCTGAAAATTCCTTTGCCCAACGTTTAATAAAGTTCAGAACGCCATAAGCCTTGTTCACCATCGTAATTATGTGGGAGTTGAAATTCAATTTTCTGTCCAAGAGAACACCAAGATCAACAAATGAATCCACCGATTCAAGAACATTGCCACCTAAAATGTATTTTGCCGAAAATAATGATGACCTAGAGAACAGCATATGCTTACATTTCGTAAAATTAAGCTCCATCAAATTGGTCTCGCACCACGTCTGGAAAGTAGACAAATCCCTCTGAAGTAAAGTATATTGACAAGGATCCTTGTAAGAAAAATAGATCTTCACGTCATCAGCGTACATTAACAATTTAGAGTGCATTATGGAGGCGGGTAAGTCGTTAATGAATAACAAAAATAGAACCGGCCCAAGATGACTACCCTGAGGCACCCCAGATGACACAAAAATAGATCTTGAGAATGATCGACCAAATGATACCATCTGTTCTCTGTTCATTAAATAAGAACTAATCCAATTCAGCATTTTACAATTAAAACCCATTGCCCCTAATTTATATAATAACAAATTGTGGTTAACTTTATCAAAAGCCTTACTAAAATCGGTAAAAATCACATCAGTTTGATCTCCATTAATAAAGCCGTCAATAATAGAAGAGGAAAACTGAAGCAAATTAGTCACGGTGGAACGACCCTTCCGAAAGCCATGTTGACATGGATCTAAAATAGAGGAAACCTGATGAGAAATTACCTCTGTGACTAACTTCTCAAAAAGTTTAGGAATGGCACTCAATTTTGCAATTCCCCTATAATTTGCAACATTTACTAAACTACCAGATTTGTGGAGAGGGATTATATAAGAGCTCTTCCACTTTGCAGGAAAATGGCCGAACTTCAACGAAGCGTTAAATAAGAGAGTCAACGGTAAGCTGAGAGAATTCGAGCAGTATTTCAACATAGAGTCCGGGATACCATCAGGACCAGCTTTATTCGAGGCTTTCAAGCTGATTAAGTTATCTAGCAACCACGAAGAATTTACGACAGGTGCATCAAACGGAATGGTAGAGCGGACAGTGTACGGGTATGATTTGGAAACATCATAGGCTCGGGTGGAATAAATAGATGCGAAAAAAATCGGCGAAACAATTAGCAATAGACTCTTCATCTGAATATTCAATACCGTTCATTTTGATCCTACAAGGTGTGGAAGACGAATTACGCTTCAAGTTAACAAATCTAAAGAATGATTTGGGGTTCCGTTTAAAATTAGCCTTCAACCTATCCAAATATAATCTGTAACTCTCACGAGATTTAGAGTTGTATCTACTCCTAGCAACAATATACCTAGCATAGTCTGCTAGCAGCCCAGATTTTTTATACTTGTTCGAACATCTATTCCTTACATTCTTGAGACTATTTAGAGCCCTTGAGGACCATGGGGGACCAGTATTACCCCTTATTGGCCTCTTGGGTATAGACTTAGAAATATAGCCATTAATAATATTATAGAAATCATCCAGGGCGATTTCAAATTCAAAAGAATTATCACACTGACATATACTATGCCAGTCGGTATCAAAGATAAGATTATTCAAAAGTATAAAGTTCGCACGCGAAAAGCATAGGCCAACATAGGACGAAGAGCAATTGCAACCAACCTGCTTGGTATCATATGTATAATTAATTCCCAGCGTTGGATGGTAACTATCCTCAGGAGAAATTAACGGATCAATTCGAGAAATATCAAAGTTGTTAGAATCATCCACTAAAACTAGATCAAGGACTCGATTCATAGAATTGGGAATGTCGTTCAATTGAATCAACCCAAGTTCGGAAATATGCGTAACAAAATCAGATGACCAATCATATGGTGTCAATGGAGTCAGAGAATTAGTATCGGGTAAAGACACCCATGTCACAGACGGCAAGTTAAAGTCACCCAATACTAAATCTATCAAGTATAATGTGCGAAATACTAAAACCAATTATCGCTGACCTGATTGGACCACACCAGTGTGGCTTTAGGCCTGGAAAATCGACAACTGACCAGATTTTCACGCTACGTCAAATCCTGGAGAAGATTCGCGAAAAACAAATCGACACCTATCATCTATTTATCGATTAGAAAGCGGCCTTCGATAGTCCGATACGAGAGAAACTCTATGAAGCAATATCTGAGCTTGGTATTTCCGCAAAACTCATACGCCTTTGCAGGATGACCCTGACGAACACCAACTCCGCAGTGAAAGTTGGCAAGTATCTTACCGAACGTTTTGAAACTAAACGAGGCCTCAGGCAAGGCGACACCCTATCGTGCGATCTCTTTAACATCTTAATGGAGATCATTGTGAGAAAAGCTGCAGTCAACATGAGTAAAACCATCAGCAGCGAAAGTCACATGCTGCTCGCATATGCTGATGATATGGATATACATACATTTACACCATTGCTTGTGATCGGACGTGTTTTTTAATCGCTCCTGTTTAAATTATTGTTTTTATACAGAATTCAAACGTTTGTGCTGTTTTCATCGCATTGATAATTCGTATTAACATTTATACACATATAGACCATTCAAACATTTTGTAAAATTTCACAAAAACTTTATATTTCAACACAGAAATAACTCAATAATTACTTCAGAAAATACAATAAGGAAATATTAAAGCAAAACACAAAAAATTTCTCGAACTCATAAGTCCTCTCAGAGAACACAATTCATCTA
Source organism: Phaonia tiefii (assembly GCA_963931995.1). Lineage (NCBI taxonomy): Eukaryota > Metazoa > Arthropoda > Insecta > Diptera > Muscidae > Phaonia > Phaonia tiefii. The sequence goes on from OZ008371.1 coordinate 127,471,102, forward strand.
ATTTCAACAAACTGTCTCAGTGAACATACATTCATACGTAAATAAGCACAGTGTCAAAATCATAATAACAACAACAACAATAGAACCCAAATATAAAATAACCAACAGTAAGAGAAAACAACAAGTTTTTACTCTTCACTTCCATCTTACAACAATAATAACAGCAATAGCAAAGTCAATTGTTCATATACGTGCATACATACAACAATAGTAAACAATCTACTCTCAATCTCAACATACATAACTCAAATTAACTTTTTTTTCTTTGTACACTCGAGGGAAAATCACCGTAAATTATGTCATGCTTAATGAAAAATTGCAATATAAAATCTGACAATGAACGGAAAATTGTTTGCTGGTTGTGCCATGAACTTTGCCACGTTAAATGCAGTGGTCTTTCGGGACTAGTTGCAGATGCCATGGCAAATGATAAAGGGCTTCACTGGTGCTGCAACGATTGCAGAAAAATTGGAAAAATTTTTGGAAATTCAAGAGGAAGCTTCTAAATTAACTGAGCGTATTTCTGGATATGGAAAGTTGTTTAATGAAATTAAATCCTTAGATAATTTAAAATCTCCACCCCAGTCATCTCCAAAACGCCGCAAATCGTCAAGGAATAAGGAGAAGCGTGAAGAATCTGGTACTTCTGCACTTACTACTATTTCTGAGTGCATACAGAATAATGATGAAATGGCGTCCGAGTGTGTCGAAGGAACTTCCAACCCACCCCATACATTGACAAATTCTGATCAAACTGAAATGGCGTTGGTCAATGCTGATGGAATTTCAATGCTGGTCAATGCTGATGGAATTTAAAATCCAACCGCTCCAGTTCCGAATTCTGATCAAACTGCCCAGAATACGCTTAGAGCTGTTCCACACAAAAAGAACATTTTTGTTTCCCGTTTGGCAATTGAAACCACTTCTGAAGCTGTTCATTCCTATATAAACTCTAAGGTTGGTCCGAATGCGGACATTTCAACGTATAAGTTTAATTTTTCGCAACAAAGATCTATCACATCTTTTAAAATTACTGTCTCTGCTGATCTTTTCGAATGTATTATTGATCCACAATTTTGGCCGGTACATACCTTGGTTCGGGAATATACATATAGGGAAAAACCCAGATCAAATATTGGTCATCTCCCACAACACGATATGAATGCTTCAAAAAACTAAAAGCTTTTACTGGTGATAACATTTCAATAATTTACCAAAATGTCCGTGGCTTAAGAACTAAACTGTCAACTTTATATATGGATAGCTTTGGCTTTAACTATCATGTCCTCGCATTCAATGAAACCTGGCTTAATAATACTATTTTGAATTCGGAAATACTGTCGAACAAATATATTATTTTTAGAAACGACCGTGTCACCACGAAAAATGGCGGTGGTGTTCTTATTGCTGTATCTTGCTCTTTACCATCTGAGGGATTAATAGATGATTCCTTCCCCGGCATTGAATTTATCGCAGTTTTAATCAAACTAAAACACAAAAACTTATTTATCACATGTTCATACATTCCTCCAAATTCCCCACAATCTTTATATGATAAACATGGCGAAGCTATTAAATCTGTTGTTTCTACTGCTAATCCGGAAGACTTGATTATTATAACAGGGGATTTCAATTTGCCTTCAATATCCTGGAAGTTGTTACCGGATGATAAATATTTTGATCCGTCAAAATCAAACAATAACTCCGTAGAGCTGTTCAACATATTATACGACTTAAGCCTTTTCCAATTGAATGGCGTACTTAACGATTATTTTAAACTGTTGGATTTAATATTCGTCAATGAAACTGCAGAAAGCTACATCAAACGTTCGAACCCAATAACAACTCCTGAAGATCGATATCACCCTACAATTGAAATAAATATATATGTTCCGCCTGAGCTTGTAGCTGCCCCTTCATCGAAAAAGGATAAAACATTCTGTTTCAAACAATCTAATTACATTTTGTTAAATAAACTTTTAAACAATACAAACTGGAATAATCTATTGTCGCTCCCAACTAGTACAATGGCTGACATTGATCGTAATACTGAGATTTTCTACAACAAAATGTATTCTTTCATGGACATTTGTATCCCTAAACTAATTATTAATGAACTGTCTGGACCTCCATGGAATACTAAGCAACTGGCTAGAGTTAAAAATAAAAAGAATAAACATTACAGAAAATACAAACAAACTGGTTCTATTATCGAACATGGGAGATACATGATTAGTCGCGCAAAATATAACTCGTTGAACAACTCATGTTACTCAAGTTATCTGGTCAAAATGAAAAATAATTTTAAACGCAATCCAAAATCGTTTTACAAATTTGTTAACAGTAAAAAAAAAACTACTGTCTTTCCGACGGCTCTGAAATTTCACCATAATGAATCTGGGGATGATGATGTTATTAGTAAGTAACTTGTTTGCAGATTTTTTTTCTTCTACTTATTCGGATACAACTTTTGATGATTCTAACGCTTACCCATTTTCACTGATATCCAATCAAGCAATACCTATTGCATTTTTTGATATTTCAATGGTATCTAATGGTTTAAAAAAGCTTAAATTTTCGTATAACAGTGGACCTGATAAAATTCCCAGCAGTATCTTAGTTCAATGTGCTGATGCTCTAGCTATTCCATTAACTCTCCTCTTTAATACTTCAATTAAATATGGACAGTTTCCGAAAATCTGGAAGGATTCTTACATTGTTGCCCTTTTTAAATCTGGAAATAAATCGGACATTACCAATTATCGGGGTATTGCAAAATTAAGTGCTATACCTAAACTTTTTGAAAAACTTGTAACGGATCAGCTATACTATCACGTAAATACTTTAATATCTCCTTTCCAACATGGCTTCCAAAAAAGATGCCCGACTTCAACAAATCTTCTGCAACTTACAACTTTAGTAAATCGTGGCTTTCTTCAAGGAAAACAAACTGATGCGGTTTTTACAGATTTCAGTAAGGCGTTTGACAAGGTTAACCATAAGCTTCTTTTAAAGAAATTACATTGGATGGGTTTTACTAACCTAAGCTTAAAATGGATACACTCTTATTTGGCAAACCGTAAACAAAATGTACGTTTTAATAATGTGTCATCAAAAACTATTCATGTACTATCGGGTGTTCCGCAAGGTAGCCATCTTGGACCTCTTCTATTTTCACTATTCATTAATGATTTACCTCAAGCTATAAAATTCTCGAATATCTTAATGTATGCTGATGATATGAAAGTTTTTCTGAGTTACGACGAATTATGGGAACAAAAGTATCTTCAAAGCGATTTGGATTCGTTCCATACATGGTGCAAATTAAATCTGATGGAGCTGAATTTTGGAAAATGCAAATATATGCATTTCTTTAGAACGAAACCAATGTCTGTCAATTATGTGCTGGGTGGCCATCAGTTGGAAATGGTTGATACATTCATTGATCTTGGTGTTTTATTTGACTCCAAGCTGGACTTCATTTCTCACATCACAATCACGGTTAACAAAGCCAAAGGTGTACTTGGTTTTATAAAACGTTGGGCTAAAGAGTTTAATGATCCATATGTAACGAAAAATTTATACACATCACTTGTAAGACCTATCTTGGAATATGCATCGATAATTTGGGACCCTATTTACCAAACTCACATCGATAGTATTGAGTCAGTACAAAAGCAGTTCCTTTTATTCTGTCTTCGTAGTCTGAACTTTAACCCATTAAGTCTCCCGTCTTATACTAGTAGACTTGCTCTTATTAAGCTGCCAACTTTAAAAAGCCGCAGATCCATGCTAAACATATCGTTTCTTCTGAATGTTATCAATGGTGATGTCTGCTCTGGATTCTTGATCAATAACATATCATTCAACATCCCTCAACGACCAACCCGATACTTTTCACCATTATCTGTTCCATTTTGTAGAGCAAACTATGCGAATGCCGATCCTTTCACGAGAATGTGTAAGGAATTTAATGAATTACATATATAGCCTTATTGATTTATGTATGAGCATTAATGTAATTAAAAGTAACATAATAGTTTTTTTAAATTCTTAATTATTTGTTCGGGATTTGCTGTGTAGTTCTAGGCTACCAAAATTTTTGTAAATAGTCTGTAAGGATAATTTCCATAGACAATTAAATTTAAATAAATAAATAAATAAAATAAGGAACTTCGTTCCAAAAAATTGGGCGCACAATTAGAGAAGTTACTGCGGTTTTTTCGAGAATTGAGAAGGAGTCAGCAAAAGTGGGTCTGACGGTGAATGAGGACAAGACAAAATTAATGGTTTCAACGAACAGGGCCTCCACGCGATTAGACCAAAGCGGGAACGTTGATAACCGTTATAACTCCGAGGTAGTGGACGAATTTATATACCTCGGATCTGCCGTGAACAAAAACAACAACGTCAGCCTTGAAATCAAGCGGAGAATTGTGCTTGCGAATAGATATTATTTTGGGCTAAGCAAGTACTTTAGAGATAAAGCCCTCTCTCGAGTAACAAAAGTCCAGCTGCACCAGACTCTCATTCAACCTGTCTCGCTTTATGGCGCAGAATCATGGGTCCTATCGCAAGCAGACGAAACATCTGTAGGAGTCTTCGAGAGAAAAATATTCCGAAAAAGTTATGGCCCTATAGTGCACAACGGCGAGTACCGGCGACGCATGAATCATGAGCTGTATAACGCGATTGCGCTGGCTAGGCCATGTCAGTAGAATGGATGAAGACGAACCAGCGCGAAGGCTTTTCGAAACCGAACTCGAAGGGAGACGAAAAATAGGAAGTCCAAGACTCCGCTGGAGGGATCACGTTGACGAATCCCTGCGTACACTTGATATTGCCAACTGGAGAAATGAAGCAAAAGATCGAACTGGTTGGCGAAATATGTTATTTTCGTTTTGTATGGTCCCTGACCCCCCGGGGTTGTCCGAGACCGGATAAGTAAGTAAGTAGGTATTGATTTTGGTTCATAGAGATGTGAATGATACTTCAACACTGAATCATTTAATTGCCTCACGGCTAATTAAACACTTTTTCAATCAGAATCGTCATGTTAAAACAACAGACAGAGCTCTATGGATGCAAACTCATTATCATTTCATGTTCATTTCACATGCATTTTTTCTGTCTGCATGTATTTTTATAATTTTAGCCTTTTCGCAGAAAGGGGGGTCCAAATAACTCTTGCGAACCTGCAGTCAGGGTACGTAGAATAAAAAAAGTAAATTCAGTAGAAACGTTGATTTCAATTGCTTCTTGCTGTTTGGTTGGCTGCTTCTGTCAGATTCAAAGGTTTTGTTTTTGTACGGTTTTGTTTACATTCATTGTTGGTATACGAGTACATATGTATGTGTTGAATTTGATATTGTTAAAAATTAGAAGTCGTTAAAAATTGAAAAAGTTACGTAAAAATGGATTCCAAGTATTAATAAAAGTTGTATTAAAAAGATTTGGATGTTAATTATCCAGCTCCGAGTTCCAGTGCAGTGAATTCTGCTACCCCTTCTAATTTTGCCGAAGTTGTTTCTGTGGTTTCTATACCTTCCACGGACAGGGATAACTCATCTACTCCGGGTGATAATCCCGCCCCGAGGTCAGGTCCGGGACCGACCAAATTGACTGTTGTTCCGGCAAAGAAGACAGTATTTGTGTCTAGACTTGCCCCCCCGACGCGACCGAAGAGGATATACAACCTTACATATCGTCTAAATTAGTCGGGAATAATGCTATTGCTTTCACACAGTGCTTCAAGCTGAAAACTAACTTTCAAACTTATTGCACCGAATGACTTATTTGTCAAACTGGTGGATTTGGAATTTTGGACATGCAGAATGTTCGTAAGGGAATTTGAGTATCGGGATAACGAAAGAGGTAATAATTTTGCTAGATTACCGTCTGGAATTAGGGTAGCTGCAAAAAACTATATCAAATGTTTGATAATGTCGTAGCTGAATATTCGCGGTTTGACTACAAAATTGTCTAGATTATTTATGTATACACGTAAAGAAAAAACTCGTTCCTCCCAAACGAAATCTCCGATAACTGAAGTTCGTTTGGGGACTGTAGTTGGGAGAAACGAACTTCTCTTAATCCATACACGCCATTTCGTTTGGGAGAACCGAAAAATGTTTTCAGCATGCGAGTTATGAAAAATGTAAGCTGGAAAACGTTTGCGAGAAACGAAAAACCGTTATGCAATCGAGTTTTAGTTGCTCCTAACTAAAGAAACGTTTGGGAGAACTGAAAAATGTTTTCAGTGAACGAGTTATGAGAAATAGGAGTCTTACAGTCCATAACCGACCCAGTTTCATCAAATTTGTTGACCGCTCTTCGAATGGTTGATACATTACGTGAACTTTCTCTACGGAAAATTCTTCGAAGTTTGCGAGCGGTCTCAGCATAACTGTCGAAATATTTGTAATAAGTTTTCGCAATTATAACGTGTTTTTCTTTCGTAAAGCTCTCCTGGTTTAATAATCAGAAGAAACATTTGTGAAATTTCAGAGTTGCCACTTGCACAAAAAAAAACACTATATTTAAAAGCGGCAATCTTAGTGAGACACCCTTTAAGTAGGATCGAAAAGGAAGTAAAGAAGTCAACTTTTGAATGTTTTGTAAAATATAACAATTTATCCTATTTGCAATCTTATCATCTCCAAACAAAATTGCTTACTAGTTGATTCAGTTTTTTACAGAACTTAAAATTGTTTCCAAGATGGAAAGATATTGAATTTTGGCCCATGGAAACCGAATATGAACCAATGCGCCACGGTGCTACAAAAAGGAACATGTATAATCCCTGCAACAAACCCAAGTAGGTTTAATACGGATGATCCATGTTGTGCTTATTTTGCACTACCTCCGTCGTGTTGGCTCTATAATATAAATTTAGGAGATATTCGAAATTTGTCAACTATTTGAATCCCACAGGATATTAAGGGAAACATTTCTTAATTTCTAGAAAATTCATCCGTTAAATAATTTCTTTAATTCAAAATAAATGTTCACATTTTATACCTCATTCTACACAAATTTATCTTAAAAAAACACTTTTCCCCTGCTGCCACTAAATCTACTGTGTCATATGCAAATTATAGAGAGCATCAGCAGCTACAGTTGTTGAATTCGCTCGCTGCTTGCATTTGTGCTATGCAAATTTTGACTAATTTATGACAGCACGTTTTAGACGATGCTTTTCATTAAATTTAACTTTCCACACCCTGAGGGATGTAGAATTAAGCAGAACTGATGAAACTTAAACAAAAAATAAAATATAATGCAATTAGAGCTTTTTTGTGTGACTTTCAACTCCAAACAAAAAACCGCATCCATTCATCAAATGACATGTTGTTGGCTGACCAACGATAGCACCAGCAGCGCCAACATGGTGTGGCTATACCATCAGCATTGCCAGCAGCATCGAAGCGAATACCATCACGTGTACTAGTTGGTCTGGACCCACACACGTCATTTTGTCACTGTCATTGAAACGAAATTATGTTAAGAAACTGTTTGCGTGTTTATCTTATACACAATTACACTCAATTATCTATGATTTTGACATAAGACGTCTTACGCCCAAAGAAAAAGTTTAGATTTAATGGTAGACCATGACAGTCGGTGGTGCAGTTGACGCCGAGGAAGTTTAATGTTACGTTTCTGGCTGACGAAATGCATGGGTTTTTGTGATATGAAGTACAATAGAAGTGGTTTTCCCCTAGATTTAATGGCTAATTATCGTAATTAGAATTAGATCCCTTCAATGGGTAAATAAAATAATGCAACATCTTTTTGGGTTGTGATTGATTCCTTTGCGGAATGAAAGCCTTAGGTGAGTATATTCCAATTCCGGAAGAACAAACCCCTCTTAGGTGTCACTATTTTTGATGTGTTGACATCTACAGGCACGGCTAGGGCAATCTATCAAAGTGACCACATGCAACCAACACACAGCGTTAGCATCACATACATCATTATGTAATAAAATTGTCAAAGTGCTGCATTTATATTGAAATATTCTATAAAGAGAATGAGACTCGTTTATGCTCTTTTACTCAGACTCAGAAGAGCGGAAAAATAGTGCAATAAGTTCTCTATACTATTCACTACTTTTTGTCGTCGCTCTGTTTATGACAAAACAAAAACAATTATTTCAGTGAGCTAAATATTGAATTATTTATTTTAACAACATTACATCTAATGTTAAAGCAGATGTAAGAAAATGAAAATGCAATAGCAAAAGGACCTTCAACACAAAAACTATTCAATGTAACATTTACTAAAGTGTTCATAGAAATCGAAAAAGGTGTTTTTTTTTTTTTTAAGATTTTATTGATCATTAATTAATTTACAAAAATTTTTTGATGTGAAAACCCACGAAACCACACTCATTGGGTTTTATTTAATTTTGTAACCAACTAATGTCTGAAACAGGTCCCAACCCAGCGACCACTTAGTCTAAAAGTCCGTGACTTTTTGAATGAAACACAGTTTTTTTCAAAAAACAAATTATTTTTCAACATAATCTCCTTTTAGCTCAACACACTTAGTCCAACGTTTCTCCTATTTTTGTGTTCCTTCCAATCAGTTGGATTTTTTGGAGGCCCATAAAATAGGCATTTGTTTGATCAATAATTTCATCGTTGGAGCTAAATGTCTTTCCAACAGCGATTTCTTCAGGTTTGGAAATAGGAAATAGTCACTGGGGGCTAAATCCGGAGGATATGGCGACTCAGGTACCAATTCGTAATTCGAAATTTTGCCACTGAGACTACACTCGAGTGCACCCGTGCGTTTATGGTCAATTGAGACCAAACGCGGCACCCTACCCAACTGTTCATTTAAAATTGAAACCACACTACCATATGAAATGCCTATGACATCACAGCGGTTCTCAACTGGTGTGAGGTTTACAATTTGGAATTTTTTGGAATAAGCTTTAATTTTGTGGGCCATAAAAGAGCTCTCTTTCGACCCAGAGTCGACTGTGATATAACGATGTTACAGTCTGCAGACCATTTACATCCATTATCTTCAACAGTCTGCTGACCATTATCAAAAGGACCTAAAAATCGGACACAAACTTCAAAGATCTATTATTAATTTTTGTTAGTCTGAAAAGCACTTCAATATTATGATATGTTTCGAGTATATCAGGTACAACACACAATATTATTAGACGACTCACACTTTTCTCATCATCGTTGGGAAAGGGGAATCCAACTCCTCTTCTGCGGCTATATATAGGTTTCTGGAAGAATGGTTATTCAAATCTTAAAAGTACCTTGGCCACCATCCGCCATGAATTTGGTTTGATAATTGCCGACAAAGTTACGTTTCTTCAATATGGTATCTAGTAACTGCTCATCACTTGCCCCGACTATAGGTCTCTTTTGTTTTGGTCCACCTTTTGTAGTATCAAAATCACACTCTCCACATTGATACAAAATCTTCAAGAATTTGTGACTTCTCAGAAGCATGTAATTGGATGGTACAGATCTTTTACCACCATTGCACGAAATGAAATTTGTCAACTTGCGCATATGACGTGATGATGATTCCGCGTTGTCCAAAAAATTATCGAGACTTCTGCTGAAAAACTGACATCCATTAAATCGACACTTCTGCATGTAGGAGAATCTAAAGCATCATATTTCGGCGTTAAGACCGAATGTGCAATTTGCATTTGGTGTTTTCCGGCAGCTTTTCAACAAGGTCAGAAATGTTCTGTGACGCTAAAATATCAATTGCCTTTTTTTCTGAATGCATACATATATGTGACCTGCTCCACGAAGGGGGGCCTCTGCGCCGAAAAATTTTTTTTTACTTTTTGAGTGATTCTTATAGGAAAAAAAACTTTTCAAATGCCGCAAACCGCAAGTTTCTATGTCTTTTAGTTTTTTTACAAATCACCTGTAAAAATGAACATACCCAGCAAAAAAAGAGTATACCAAGAAGTAGAATTTGCACCACAACTCCTTGGTAAGATGTAGTGCTAATTTAGGTGCAGAAGTACTTCTTTTAATATTGCGTTGTCCAATGCAGCACTACTTCTTGTTTGACTGTTTGGAAGTGCAGTTTATGCTAAAATTGTTATGCTATAAATTTTGTAAATTTCTTGTCATTTGAAACTTGGCAAGAAGTGATATGCTATTAAAATGTTCTGACTTTAGGCAACAACTTTAGGGTTTAAATAATTATTTTATTAATTGTCCTTTTATTAGTAATCCAAAAGCTTCTGTCAACAGGTGAAAAAGAAAGGAAATGAAAATCAATTTGAAAGAAAGTAAATACAAATTAAATACAAGTAATATATTTAGGCATCTTTGTACTTGTCCACTATCCCTTTAGCTCTTTAATAAATTTGCATCATAATACTCATAATGGATGTGATGCAAATGTAGATTTTTCGCAGTTGTTATTGATCAGCCTCAAAATTGCATTAAATATGCACATAATGTTGCAGAGATGTACAAAAATAATAACATCTACTAGAACTACTTCATTTTATTTTTGCTGGGTAATTAATGAAAAAATTTAAAAATGTGATATAAACAGATAATATATATAATATTTGAAATTTAAAAAAAGTTCAATATCAAAGGTACAAAATTACAAAAATATCAAAATTGTACTCTTTTTTACTCCTAACACGCTTTTTTGGTGGTTCTTCTGTATTTTGCTGCTTTTCACCTTTGTCTGATCAGGTTGAAGCAAGAGTTGCATAACCATGCGCAAAACACGGAAAAACGAAGCGCTTTTTTTAAACGCGTTTTTCTCAATAAGGTCCATTACTTTGATCAACCCTATACATGTCATTCAATGGATCTATTTTAGTGTTTATATTCTGACATACGTGACGTTTACCTCTGTCGACTTTAAAACCACTCTTAGATCTTGCTGTTAAATAAATATAGCAGCAACAATACTGTTCTTTAGTGTTTGATCCTCTAGTTTCTTTCAACAATAGGAGATCTTCATAATTCGGCATCACTGGCAAAGACTGTTTAAAAACATTTCGTTTATAGTCCGTTAGAGTTAATCTTCAAGTAACGCAGATACTTAGTGGGAATTTGTTATCAGATAATGAGAATGTATCATTCAGCAGCTTCTAATTTAGGTAAACAAGCTTTGCAGTCGGAAGAAAACATCGACTTTCTTCTTACCAAAAACAATTTTTTTGCTACAAGGACCACAAATTTTCGTTCGATTTTCTTCATGACACAGTAACACATTTTGGTACATCAAGCAATTCCCAACTGGAATATGGTCATAAGGTTTGAAACCCAATACGCCGTTTTTGTCGTCATTTTAGGTAAACCTCAAACCAGTTGAGAATCGCTGGGAAGTGAGGTTAGATTTAAAAAATGCAGTATTATTTAGACCTACCGATTTGATATATGTTTTTGTGTCATTACTTCAAAAAAAAAAGATCTGATTCGATTTGAATAATCACGGATTCTTATTGGGGGGGTTATAATTGTTTTCGTCGTCATTTTAGGTAAACCTCAAACCAGTTGAGGACCGCTGTGACTACAACAACAGTCTCACGTACATTTACTTGCCATCGGATTTTTTGGACATTTTCGGGTGTATTGACCTCCATTGGCCGTCCAGAACGTTCAGCGTCATTTGTACTTGTGCGACAACTACGAAAGTCAGTAAATCACTTTTTTTTACCACTGAAATTGATGGTGCAGAGTCCCCATAGTATTTATCAAGCTTTGCCTTGGTTTGCTTGACCGTTTTCTTTTTGCAAAAAATAGTGTTTAATGAGAACTCGAAATTCTCTTTTTTAACATTTCTAAAAACATGAACGAGGTTGTATGTTTTGAACAGCTGTTAAACGCAAAGTAAATGACGGAACTTGCTCAAAATAACAGGTGGTACTCGATGGAACAGGTGGTACTTGATGGAAGCAGTGTTGCATTTCATATAACTGTGAGGGAGATTCGAAAAGTCACGGACTTAGTGATCCGCCCACGTATTTCCTTCTGCAATAAGCTTCAGAATAAGATGAGGTCTTCTTGCGTTGCCTTCACATACTCATGCTCATGCTCTCACACACTCATGTGAGAACTAGCTGGAACTTATTGGAGGAGTATATAAGTTCTATAGACCTACTCACAAAAAAAATTTGATTTTGTCCACCCCACAAAATGTACCTTGGTGGTGATCATGATGATTCTAAAAACATTTCGTGCCTAGCGTTAAGATCCCGTGAGCTGGACAATTTTTAAAACATGTATTTTGTTTAGCTTCTCAAAGAATTTTGTACTTTAACTATGGAAAATCTATACAATATTAGTATCATATGAAAGGTTTTTTAAGGCGCGTCCAAGAGTATTTAATACATGCCAAAACATTCCCTGATACATAAATACGTTTTCCAGGGATATTCTGCAAAATATTTAATTTTTAAATTTTTAGCACGGAGCTTTTTCTGATTTAAATGCCAGATTGACATATTTCAATCTTTAGTCGATTCAAGTATATACATACGTGTTTGACCTTTTTTTGAATTCGACTTAGTTCGCGCTTTACCAAAATTTCAATACGGTGGGAACATTACGATCGAAACAGGGAAAAATGGGTGTTACATCTTTTCACTTGACAAGGACATCCTTGTTGTACAGATATACTATTTTTATTTTGTAGTACGTTTTCCGAGGTGTTATGGACCAAATTTTGAATATTTGTAATTACTCCAATCTGACATTTACAGCCGAAACCCTTCCGAACCAAAAACTTAAAAATGGGTTTTTTTTCGCAGAATATTGCTTAAAAAAAAATGTGCCAGGACATGTTTTATATGCCGTTGGACGCGATATGAAATTATCCTTTCACATGACACTAATATTGTATACATTGTCTTAAGCTAAAGCACAAATTTCTTTGAAAAACTACAAAAAAATACCTATTTGAAAAACGGTCCAGCTCGCGGTATCTTAATTCTAGAGACGAGATATTTCAGGAATCGTAGTAAAACAAACCAAGGTACATTTTTAGGGAAAGTTGTATTGTAAGTCGGTCTAATGTATATGTGTGGAGCACACGCCAAATATTAATATATTTGACAGTAGCAAACTCACTAAACCCAATCATTAGCATATTTGCATGCACAAATTAATGCATTTACCTGGAACCTTATGCGTGTTTTATTCCAAACATCCATGTACTTACGTAGAAGCTTTCGCGTATTTCCTCCCAAGCCTCCATATACTAACGTGGAAGTATTTCCCACAAAAATTCGCGGTTACTTAGTTGAAATGTGGGTTACCTCCCAAACATAACTTACTTGTTGTCTTCAATATTATAATTCAACTTATTATAATTCAATTGACCAATATAAATCTAAATGTTTAAACAGTTACAAAAATAAATGAAAATATTTGAACCGGCCCTTTCTAATTTTACTGGCTTCGAAAGCATTTTTTGTTTGTTTTTCATGAAATTAGAATCTGCTGCTCTTTTCTGTTTTTGTCTCATTAAGTTTTCATTAAGTTTGTTTCCTGCGTATTTCAACGTCACCCAGCGGTACAATATTTTGCAACACGACCATCACTATGCGATAATACTACGGGTTTACGCCGATTGTCTTTGCTTTGGCGGCGGCGTAGGGACCTTGGAAAACCGTCGGTGGCGGCTATTCCTAACCTCAGATGAGCCAAATATTCTCTCTAGTATGATTTACCCTATGGTTGCATCGTCGAAAATACGCACTCTCTTTTATTTCTGTTAGTTTTGTGTCCAACTTCTAATGCCGTCAAATCTCCAATTACCTTGATGTTCGAAACACTCTCTATACTTAATGTCAATGAGATTGGATTGTTTTTCAAATGTTTACCAACTAGAACACAGGCATTTGAAACTAAGAAATGTTGGGGTGGAGAACAGACTAAAAGGGGAATAACTGTCATGGTAGAAGGCAATATGCTTGGGTCGGAGAAGTTAAGTTGTATATTACACGAAAGACCAAAAATCCAATACACTTTCGAGAAATGAAATTACAAGATTTTGATTATGAGTTCAACAAAGAAGCCAGGATGACAAATTAACTATTTACGAAGTGGCTTTTACATCTGGACAAAAAAATTAGCTTCTCTGAAATGACGTATTGCCTTTTGCTGATAGCTGCACTGTACATCCTAAGGATGTAAACGATTCATTGACAAATATTGACCCCACATGACTTCGTTACTTCAGCTAAGGGACCACGGCATTATCTACAACATAAAACAATATTATCGTAAAAAACCTGATTTTGACAAATGGAGGAGAACAAAGCTGTTACGGCCTTAAATTTAAGTAAAGGATTCAATTCCAATATGCGACCGGAAGCAATTGCGAGCTGTTTAAGAAAAGCAAGATTTATTATAATATTTTTCTTTGAGTGTAATAAAAAATATTACATAACGGACTGACCTTTGACAAGAGCGGATGAAAATTGTTTAAATCTGTTTAAAACAAAGATTCGCACGCAATTTGTTACCCCCATCTCATATCAATTAAAAACCTAAATTATTGTCATGTTTGAAACCAGGAAATGATTTAGGTTAAGGCCAAATTGAACTCAACTGCTGATGCTAGGAAACAAGTGAGTGACAGCAGCGATGTCAAACAATCCTACTTGTAATGTAATGCAATCTAACATATATATGATTGGGAAATGCCCTCAACTAACCCACAACCGAAGATTATAAGTGAAATGACTTCATGACGAGTGTATTTGCAAAGATAAGAGCCTGGTAACTCTGGTCTTATGATCATAACTACTGCAGTAAATGCCCAAACAATATACAGACAGTCATTTCTAGTGGAGGATAACGTATTACAACCCCAGTGGTGTCTTTTGAAGGTTCCAGCTGATGACATGGCTCAGAACAATCCAATGCAATGCATTTAACAAAGGCTAATATAACTTGGACAGAGAGATATTTAAATTGTTATTTTCCAGGACTTTTCCCTGTACCCTCTACCACCATAGGGGAGCAAATAAATATGCTGTTTCATGGCGAAGGCGAAGTCCTTATATTCAGTATCCTTATGAAATTCTACAAATTTTGGTTATCTTTTTAGAGAATTGAGATCAATGGCTCGAACTCTCAATATACAGTGAGGAGCAAAATTGTAACAGGGTTGAAACAGTTTGAAAATAAATTTGTGTATTTTACATATTTGTTTAAAGACAAAAAAACTAATTAACTAAATCATTTTATTATTTTATCGTGAATAAAAAACAAAACCAATTTTAATTCTGTTGCAAAATGTTGCCGTCAGTTCCGTTGGAATCGCATCCCAAGTTTCGTTGTTTACGCCATCTGGGTACTTGGCGAGCTGAGATTTTATGTAACTCCAAAAGTTTTCAATCGGGTTTTAGCCTGGTGAGTGCACTGGCCATTTCATAGTTGTGAATTGTATACTAATTAACCAGTTTCTCTGAAATAGGCTCGGAATGTTATTGATGATCGATATATTACAGCAGTTTGGATATCGGCACAAGCGCAGAAAATGCTTCACTCACCCGATAAGCAGCCACAGCTTGAGTGCTAAGGTGACCCGTTATAACTCTGGCCAAATGTGTTTTAGTAAGGTTGTAAAATACAACCTGGTAATGGAGATTCCGATAGACAAATGGACGCTTTATCCAGAATATACGTCACTATCCGAAACGATCCGGTACCACCTCTCCACTATATTCGGATGAAGGCTGGTTTCAATGTCAAGTTAACTTGTAGATTTTTGGAGACAAGCGGTAGGCAGATTACTACAGTGTAGCTCTTGAAAAAGTTGGTGAGCTGTGGCCGGGGGCAGCAGTGGTTTGTTTTCGGAGGCAGAACCTCCCATCCAGGTCCAGGGCACAATGGCTTACATTTTTCAAAGACAGTAATCCAGAACTTCCAACACACCATTGGAATTCGCTATATTGGAAGAGGCAGACGGTATCTTAATCAGCGATTGCCATGTTTATCATCCAATCCTGTGGAATGTCCGGGTTGCGGCACATGACTATGGATAACATGTCGACGGTGAGCAGGATGACTGCAACATATGGAGACTTGTTGAATCCCTTAGTAGATCCAGAAGAGGGTTGCCCCTTATCCGATACCAATCGAGCTTCAACATACTGCTGATAATGGCCCAGGTGAAGACTCTCTTTCGGTATCTGACTTTGACCGTCTATCGCTTTTGACGAACTAAAACATTTTTCGGCTTCTTCAGTTAAACCTAAAAAAAAATGGTGTCCCATAACATCCCATGAAGGGATTGGGAAGAGCTTCTCACAATCAGTGAGATGTGCGCTTTCTAGTTTTACACTCACTGATTGGGACCGACAGTTTTACACCGGTTCCGAACGGTATTTTGAGAAGCATTTTCATGGCTAAGTACTCGATAGTGTCGCCATCACTAAGCGAGGTGACCGTCGTCGAAAGAAATGTAAGGTGGTCTGAGCAGGGATCGAACCCACGTTCTCATGTACAAGAGCCGTGCACACTAGCCATTGCACCACCGACGGTCACTTCAGTTAAACCTCCCTGCCAGAAAAGTAATATATTAGACTTTAGGTAATAAATAGTCTTTGAAACGGCGAGGCGGATGTTGTGCAAATCCAAGAGCACTGGGTTGTTAACACCTGGTTTTTGGGCACAAGATAATAGATAAACACGGTGCTAAAAGTTTCAGAGTCTGTAGTGTGGTCAGAAATTTTACAAATATATTCTTGCGGCAGCGATAACGGAGAACAACTGATTGTTTCCTGAACGAAAAGACTTGCAATAGTTTTTTGGGATGAGAACCATTTGTGGTTGACATAATGAATTTAGCACACTGGGTCACGAGTGATTTTAACAAGCCACTACACACCCTTGCCCAAGATTGAACCCAAGGAGGAACGAGGGTTCAGAACTTGCGAATGTAAGTAAGATATTCGACCGACTACTTATATTTAATAAAGCCAAGCCTTCGAGAGACTAGAAAGACTTGGATAATATCAAAGTTTAGCCAAGACGATACAAGAATGAACGTTATTTTGAGGAGCTTCTTCCTGGCTAAATACTCGATAGTGTCGCCGTCACTATGCGACGTGACTGCCGCCGAAACTAATTTAAGGTGGTCAGAGTACAGATCGAACCCAAGATATCATGTACAAGAGGCGCGCACACTAACTATTGCACCACCGGCTGTCACGAATTGTCTATTATTCCAACAAAAACAAACCATTGCTCAACTAGAAAAATGATCCTGACCTCGTAAGCTTGTAGTCTAAACATTCCACGCAATAAATAAAAATAAAAACCGGTTATTAACCGGGTTTAACTCTCGGTTTATCCGACAACTGGTTTCGCCAAAATTTGAATATTCTAAGTAACCGAAAACTGGCATTGAATACACTAAGACGTAGCCACATAAAGGTTGAGGATTGATCAGCACAATAGGGTAAAACTTGGGCAATTGAAATCTTCTACAATTCGTTGCTGGATTCCAAAAAAAAATCCGTCTAAATTTTGCAATTAGTTCAATTATCGCACATCCATTTATACAAGATGAAGAAAATCCTTATGTAAAGGGTCTCCCAGTAAGAATGCACTTTTTCATTTTAAAATAAAAACACGTATTTTTTGAGGTAGTTGTGATTTTTTTTAATGGATTGTAAAGAAGACATGTTCTTATTATTATCCGTTAAATGGTCCCCACCTAATGACAGCCAATTACTCTTTTCATGAAATTTTCTATGACCTTTTCACAGTGATGTCGCTGTATCTCACCGATGATGCGTTGGATCTCAGATTTGAGCTCAGGAATTGTTTCTGGTTTACTCACATAAACGCGAGATTTCACAAAACCCCAAACGAAGAAATCGCACGTAGTTAAATCGCATGATCTCGGTGGTCAGTTGACATTAGAATTCCTTGAGATAATTTGTTCTGGAAATCGCTGCTGCAATTAATCGGTTGTTTAATGTGCGATGTGGCTGACAAGTGGCACCGTCTTGCTGAAACCACATGTCGTCCAGATCCATGCCGTCCAGTTGAGGCCAAAAGAACTCCGTTATCATGTTCCTGTAACGAATGTCGTTCACAGTCACTGCAATTTCGGCCTTAACTTCAAAAAAAAAGTAAGAACCAATAACGCCGCGTGACAAAAAACCCGCACCAGCCAGTTGGTCGTTGTGGGTGCATTTATTTCTCATGGATTACATGAGGAATTTCTCAGCCCCAAATGCGAAAATTTTGTGTATTCACGAAGCCATTCAGATGGAAATGCGCGTCATCAGAGAAGATGACTTTTATTTTGTAAAATTGGCATTGACTTCAGTTTGCTCCATTACTCATTGAACGAATTGCCGGCGCTTCCATGGTCTGCTGCTTTGAGCTGAATTTTGTACGCCTGAAGGTGAAGGTCTTTTGTCAAAATTAGAAGTGTAGTGCTTCCTGACGCATTAGGTGCACTCTCTCGACTGAAAACTCATCGAAGTTGGCGAGAGGTCTCAGCATAACTTTCCAAATACCAAGTTTTCACAAATATAACGCGTTATTCTTTTTTAAAAATCGAAATAAACATATGTGAAATTTCAAAGTTGCTACTTGTACGAAAAAAAATTACATGAGGTGTCACGGACCACCCGGTTGGAGCGAAGTTCCTTTCGCTATATATTATGTACTAGTTAGTTCCAACACGCCTAGGCGCCCGTTGAAAAGTACGATAATTTAAATGGATCTCTAAGAAAAAACGGATCTAAAGAAAGTACATGATACACATTTTTTAAGAAATTTTTTTTATAGAATATATTTTTCGTTTAAAATTATATTCGTAGGTCCCCTTTGTAAGAATATGTATTACATTTTCCCGAAAAGGTCCTTTTTTATAGCGAGGTACTTCTTTTAGTAAAAACTAATGTTTTTTTAAGAAAAGGTACTATTTTTAAGAAGAAGTACTTTCTGTAAGAAAACCCATAAGAGTATGAATCTTTTTACGTAGAAGTACTTTTTGATGTGTTAACATATATAGGCACAGGTAGGAATCTATCAAAGTGAAAACAAGCAAGCAACACACAGCGTTAGCATCACGTACGGGGTTGTTGTACAACAATAGTATCTGCCTGCAAATATGTATGATGGTATTGCTGTAGCAGCAGCTAACAAACAAGCAGGTCGTCGTCGCCAAAGAGTATTGAATAGTATAGAGAACTCATAGAACGAATTGTATGACTCAACCGCACTGGCGACTTCTGGCGAATGATTCAAAACGTATTACTCTATTTTGTCATCTAACGTTAAAGCAGAAGTAAGAAAAAAGAAAGTGCAATAACAAAAGAGCCCTCAGCACAAACACTTTTTTTTTTTATTTTAACATGTGATTAGTAACACATTAGTAAGTGTCCACAGAAATCGAACAGGTACCGTGTAACAGAAAGGTGTTAACACATCGCCAGTGAGTTCGAACACTCATTGATTTTTTTTAAAAACAGGTACTTTTTAAAGAAGTGGTACTCTTTTTACGAAAAGGTTATTTTTTAGGCAAATGTACTTATTTTCAGAAAGGCTACTTATATCAAGAAAATGTAAGAAATGGTTTTTTTAAGGTTTTTTCTTTGTACATGAGATCCTGGGTTCGAACACTGCTCTGACCACCTTAAAATTGCTTTCGGCGGCGGTCACCTCGCATAGTGACGGCGACACTATCGAGTATATAGCCATGAAAAAAACTTTTCTCAAAATACCGTTCGGAATCTGTGTAAAACTGTAGGTCCCAATCAGTGAGTGAAAACTGGAAAGCGTACAGCTCAGTGATTGTGAGAAGTTATCCACTGTCCCTTCATGGGATGTAATGGGAAACCATTTATTTTATTTATTTTTTTAAAAAAGGGTTTTTTTTAAGAGAAGGTATTTTTTGTAAGTAAAGGTTTTTTTTAAAGAAATGTAACTTTTTTAGACTTGGTCCTTTTTACAGGAATAGGTAAATTTTAAAAATTAAATATTATTTTGTTTCCCAAAAATGGTACTCCTTTTAGAAAATTTAGTTTTTAAGAAAAAGCAATTTGTTGTAGGAAAATGTACTTTTTAAGAAAAGGTACTTATTTTAGAAAAAAAAATACTTTTTTTAAGAAAATTTACTTTTTTTTTAAAAACATACTTTTTTAAGGAAATGTACTTCTTTAAGATAAGGTAATTTTTTTTAAGAAAATTTAGTATGTTAAAGAATATGAATAGATACTTTTTGAGAAAATTTACTTTTTTAAGAAAAGGCACTTATTTAAGAAAATGTCCCTGTTTAAACTTCTTTCACTTTGGCTTTTCTAAATTTACTTTTTATTGGGTTCAAAACTACAATATATACTAAATATTGGATACAGGCTCCACCTAGAAATCTTCGCAGTAAACAAGAAATTTCCCAACATATGTGAGACATATAGTTAATTTAGTTCCCTATGATCCAAGCCGTTAGTCTAGACAAAAACCAAAGCAAAAGTAAAATATTGTAGTTGATAATAGTGGGTTGAAGCATAATAGTGGTAAAACAAAAGTTGTTTATTTGTTTTTTCATTTAGCTTCCATCCCGCAACTTGCGATAAGGAACTTCCTTCCAAAAATGGCAATAAATTTAAAAAGTGCACTCTTACTGGGACACCCTTTATTAGTGGTGAAACATCTTTCACCTACACATTGGTAATAACTAGGACACAAAACTTGAACTTTTACAAAAATACCTCGTACCATTTACATAAAGTAAATAGTAAGTACCTGAAAATTGTAATTTCACTAAAAGTTTAAACTGTATTTCATCCTTTGCATGTTCCAAATCCTCAACTGATATTACTCTGAACATTCTTGGGTTACCAGGAAACTTTTAACTCACACATGTAGGTAGTTAACCATTTGAAAAAACTTTACGTTTTAATGAAAAACATGAAAACGGAAAAGGAAATGTGGTGGGAAGGGAAACCCCACCCCACTCACAACCGCAACGACAAAGATGAAGATGAAAAGCGACGGGAAATAAACACAATAATTGTTGTTGAATACGTGATGCCATTGCCGGAATTCACTTAAGCTAACACAGTCGTCTTTATTTTGGTCGGCTTCGATTTAACCGGTGAATTGTTCTGCTCTTATCGAACCAATTTTAAGTGCCAAACACTGTCAGCAGCTGCCCCATCACCTCCAGCTGGGATGGTCTAGGCAAAAACATTTCTCTGCTGGTGCTGCTGACAATGTTGATGCATCGACAGCAGCCATGGGCGAAGATGGAACCAATAGAGAGTTGTGGAAATAATTAAGGGGCCGGGTGAAAGAAGAAGCATGGAAATTTGCTAACATGTTGAACTTTGTGTTCAACAATCTGTGCTAGGAATTCTTAATATTTTTGTTTTTGTTACTTGTAACCAACATTTTTACTATTTCTTTTTGTTGGATGTTTTGTTGTTTCTATTCACTTTTAAATCAATAAAGGGCTGAAATTTCAAGATTGCAGGAAAAAAACGTAACAGAGAATTATTGGTTGCACGTAAAACACTTAACCGATTTTTGTGCTTTTTTTGTCGTCCCCCCCCCCCCTCTCTTGGCAAATGTTTTTGTAGTCCATTCTCAGTGAGTCCTGAGAATTGGAAATTAAATCTGGGTTTCTGAGTTAGTTTTTCATGGTGTTTTTTTTAAATTTTTTTGTTAACCTGTTTGTATTTCGTATTGGGAATTTAAATTCAATTATCAGCACTTGAGTCTAACACTTGTTTGTTCTGTTTCATATTTCATTTTGAACCAACAGCAAAACGAACCACTTAAGTTTTACCTGGTCGCACTTAATTTTAGAAACTTCAATAGTTCTTGCTTCCAGGTTAGCAATGTATTTTACGTAAATTAGATTATAAAAGATATTGTATCACGAAAGAAAGCAAAACGTATCTTTTAGTTTTAGTAATGCAAGTGATGGAAATTTCCAATTTGATAAAATTCTGGTAAACGCATTCGAAAAACAGAATAAGAAACTAGTAATATATCGTACCGAGGTTACTGATGATAGAATATGGACTAAGGTACATATATACAGGGCTGTGGAGTCTGAACAAAATTGAATAACTTCGACTCAAGCATTTTGAAAACGTACGACTGCAACACAACACGCTCAAAAATCTCTTTTTTTATAGCTTCGTTGTAAATATATCGTGTTTGTAACTAACTCGATTTTTTGCTACTTGACAGGAGAAGGAAAAAACTTAATAAAATCCGTAAAATTTTAGATACAAAAAAAGTTTTAATGCAATTTTTAATAAAAAAAGGCAACACATTTTTGGAAATTGCATTAAAACTTTTTGTTGTATCTGAAATTTTACAGATTTTATCAAGTTTTTTCCTTCTCCTGTCAAGCAACAAAAAATCGAGTCAGGCCCTTTATATATTAAGCCATCGATATGTAGCTTGTCGCAAATATATGTAGTAAAGGGTTTTCAATAAGACCACTACAAAAGTTTTTTTAAATAAAACAAAACCGGTATTAGATACCAATGAAATTCTTTATTCCTGTGAAAGTACGTTCGATGCCATTATGTATGGAACTCGATTTCTTTTGCATGGCCACCACGGGCACGCTTGCAGAAGTCCAGACGCTGAACCCAATTTTCGACGGTTTTCAAGCATAAATCGGCCGATACTGCTGCAATTTCACGTTCGATATTCATACGAAGTTCATCAATCGTCGCTGGCTTGTTGGCATAGACCATAGACTTGACGTAGCCCCACAGGAAATAATCTAACGGCGTCAAATGGCACGACCGAGGCGGCCAATCGACTGGGCCATTTCGGGAGATAACACGTTCACCAAACTTGGTTTCCAATAAATTGATTGTGGCATTCGCTGTGTGGCTTGTGGCGCCGTCCTGTTGGAACCACATGTCCTCCAAGTCCATATTATCCAATTGGAGCCCAAAATATTCGGTTGTCATTCAACGGTAGCGATTCGCATTCACAATAATGGGCCGGTCTTGATCATCACGGAAGAAGTATGGCCCAATGACGCCGCCGGCCCATAAACCGCACCAAACCGTAATTTTTTCGGGATGCAATGATGACTCATGGATTACGTGTGGATTTCTGTCTGACCAATAACGCATATTTTGCTTATTGACGAAGCCATTCAGCCATAAATCAGCCTCATCGTTGAAGATGATTTTCCGATGAAAACCCGAATCATTTTCAAGTTGTTGCTCAGCCCAATTCACGAACCTACGACGCTTATGGTGGTCAAGCGGCTTCAATGCTTGCGTCAATTTGATCTTGTAAGGATGTAGGCCAAGATCTTTTCGCAAAATTCACCACAACGACGTCACAGAGATGCCCAACGCTTGAGAACGACGTGTGAGAGACACATTTGGGCTTTGTTGAACTGAAGTCTCAGCGGCAGCAATATTCTCGACACTACGGGCACTTCTTTCTCTCACTGGTACGGGAACATTTTGTACTGTACCTGTGTATTCAAATTTTTCCACTAGACGCTCAATTGTTGATCTGGTTGGACGATTATGACGACCATAAATTGGACGTAGAGCTCTTAAAGTTGAGGCTCGTTCAAGGGCCGTCGGTTTAAGGGCGGTCGGTGGTGCAATGGGTAGTGTGCGCGCCTCTTGTACTTGAGATCCGGGGTTCAATCCCTGCTCTGACCACCTTAAATTTCTTTCGACGGCGGTCACCTCGCATAGTGACGGCGACACAATCGAGTATTTAGCCATGAAAATGCTTCTCAAAAATACCGTTCGGAACCAGTGTAAAACTGTAGGTCCCAATCTGTGAGTATAAAACTAGAAAGCGCACAGCTCACTGGTTGTGAGAAGCACTCCCCGATTCCTTCATGGGATGTAATGGGAAACCATTTTATTTTTTTTTTGTTGGCTCGTTTATCGTTCCATGATGAAATGGCAAACCTTACTGAAGAGAAATGTCAAAAGAGCGGGAAAAAATATGGCGTCGTTTGCTGTCCCTATCGATTTACTTTTGTAGGGTCTCTGTTGAAAAACCAAATATATTTGTGTGCAAACAAATTGTGGTTGCTATTCAATATTACATGTTTGAGACACAATGATTAATAGGTTTTAATATGTGTTTTTTGTGACCCAAGTGTGGCTTTGTTTGTTGAAAACTGTTAAAAATAAAAAAGTGACAGTCATCAATGAAACAAAAAAGCAGCCGGTCTTCAATACATGAAAATAATGCTTGCAAACATATGCATGTTTCCTGTAATATGTGGCTGGGGCAATATTTTTCAAAAAACATTTCAATACAGACTTACCTGGTATTCTATCTCGAGCATTTCGTAAAGAACGGCTCAGGCATCGATTATTAAACATTTAAGAAACGGATATCGTTGGTCATAACATGAAGACCGTCACTAACTGAAGAAAACTAACTTTATCCAATACTGTGTAAAAGAATAATTAAAAAAAAAGTTAGGTCAAAAACCTTAGTTCTTAGCACCTAATAAAATATGTATTTATCCTCATATTTAATTATGATCATAAATTTTATAAATAAATAAATAATTAAAAAAAATATTTTAAAGATAATCCTGAAATTGAAGTCGTCCACATATTTATAATTCCGACTTAGGCAAACATTCCAGACGCCTACACAGCACAATATATCCATCACATCGATTGTGTCGCCTTCACTACACACCGAATAATAACGGCCCCAGAAACATATTGCAGACACCATGTACATGTTTGCAAGCATTGTTTTCGCGAATTGAAGATATGATCCTTTTTGTTTCTTTATCGTGACAGACAGCAGTTTTCAACAAACAAAGCCCAATTTGGGTCACAATTCCATATGTTACAACCTATTAATCATTGTGTCCCGAATATGTTGTATGGAATAGCAAACACCATGTGTTTGGATACAAGTATACTATATTTACGACAAGCTACAAACACTTTATATTTGCAACCAACTCAAATTTTAAAGACAAATTTATCGACGTGTAAGCGATGAGACCGTCGTCGTAAGAAATGAAATGTGGTTAGTGCATGTTTTGAATCGCGTCGTTCGTATACACAAGAGTCGTGCACGCTTAGCATTGCGTACCAGTCACAGTCAATATCATAACTAATAAACCACTGCAAATTACTTGCTCTGACCACCTTCCATTTCTTTCGACGATGGTCACCTCGCTTAGTGACGGCGACACTATCGAGTAATTTGCCATGAAAAAGCTTCTCAAAATGCCATTCGGAACCGGTGCAAAACTGTCAGTGAGTGTTAGACTATAAAGCGCACAGGTCCGTGATTGTGAGAAGTTCTTCTCTATCCCTTCATGGGATGTAATGGGAAACTATTTATTTTTATCCTAACATCGATGTAGTTATGCGTATCAAAATAACGCGTCTACGCTGGTTAGGTCATGTGAGTAGAATGGTAAAGAATTAACTAGAGCGAAAGGTATTCGAAAACGTACACTCGAAGGACATCGGAAAACGGGATGAGCAAGACTGCGCTGGAGAGACAAGGTGGAAGATTCCCTGCGAGAGCTTGTTATTACAAACTAGAGAAGAAAAGCTTAAGTAGAGCCGGCTGGCGAAACATGTTGGCCTAATGTTGGAAGTCCCTGGATTGCTTGAGGCCACCAAACTCAGTAAGTAAATAACGCTGTGACACAACTGAAGAGGTACAACAGTTCTCAATGCAATATACAAAGTAATAATGACCCTTATACTACAACAGATCTCGTCTGTGGTGTATCAAATTGTGCGTAAAGAGCAGCTGGATTTCAGACCAGGCCGTCCGTGTGCCGGTCACGTAAACACACTCTATTGAATTACACTCGCCTCTGTACCTACTTCTCGTCGATTTTGAACAAACTTCTTATGATATGCAATGAAACTCAATGTGGTCAACCTTGAAAAAAAATGTCATACCGTAGAAAAGTACCCAAGGAAGTACTAGTACCCATGATTCGGGAACTGTATAGGGATGCAACTTGCGGAACTAGTACCCATGATTCGGGAACTGTATAGGGATGCAACTTGCGAAGGTCAGTTTAATCATAGAGCAACTGATGAGAGTCGCCATCCCCCTCTTTACGTTCCCTCGATGCCGAGGAGGTAGTAGGTAATTTCATCGAGTTCGAGTTGCTGTTGTATTTTACTCTTTGGTTGGACATAAAACGGAGAGAAATAAAAGGGAATACGTATATTCGTTCGATGCAACCGACATAGTATCAACCAAACACTATTTAAACTTAGTTTGCATCTGGTTGCTTATCGCTCTCTTTCTCGTGTCTACTCTGTTTTCTATCAATTTCCTACTTCATAGTCGGTCGACAGTGTCATGGGAAACCCAATCATTCACCACATCTGCGAGTGTTAGACAAGCCACCACATTATCAGGTAATGGAAGCAACCAATGCAGACGCACCATATTCCATTCAGGTTCTTAAATTGTATGGCACCAGGGCCAAGTTAAATAAATTCTCCGAAAATGCTAAAAAGGGACGATTGAGAATAAATATGGAAAAGTCAAACAAATGTATATTCACTAAACATCTGCACAAGATGTCTTGATTGGTCATTCAAAACATTTGCTTTTTTCTCAAGATATGTACTGTAGCATGTTGCGGTAACCAAATACTTCAGTGTAATAAAAAAGAAACATTCGTGTCTGTGTGTGAGGCTGTAGAGCACAAAAAGACGGTACTACCCAGCGGTGGAAATTGAATAGGGCATGCGGAATCCTTCTTTAGTAATGCATACTTTAATAAAGCCTGCGTAATGTATGATTTTATAAGGCTTCCACAGGCCTTTTGAAAGAATGTCAGATGACGCTGTTTTCATGATAACCTGTCTTTCCCATGTTCGCAATTCGCCGTTGCTAAATCAGAACATCCGATAGCCCAGTAGATAAAGCGTCCGACTGTAAGTTCTAAGGTCGTGTGTTCGATTCCTGTGGCTTTAGAATTAAAAAAAATAATTTATAAGAATTACAAGTGGTCCAAATATAAACGTGAAATATGAAATACTTAAGACCTTGTAAAATAACTCTTTTTGCAGGCCTTTATAGGGCCTTCTAGTAGTGAGGGATGAAAGGCCTTGCCTCCCAATCTCACGCAATGTTAAAAAGAAAGGAGGATTGTGTTGTTGTGTATACGCACATATACACAGATACACGAATTCTTTGTCGACACTACCTCGAAGTACTTGGTTGTCGCAACATTTTTACAGTACATGTCTTGAAAAAATCCAAGTTGCTTGAATAACCATTCAAGACGTCTTGTGCGGATGTCTAGTATACACATCGACCGGAGTACTCGACTAACAGTTGGTTGTTTGATAATTGATGACGTGGAATCAAGCAAATATTTTTCGTTCCAGATTATAAAGGGTGATGGCTCCGACAGGGTTATAAATTATAGTATAAATAATCCCCGTTTTGCATTCCTAAACCTGGCGTAATAAAAAGATCTTACAAGAGACACAATTGCGAATATTCATCTGCAGTTGTGAAGTCTGAACTTTTATACAGCTGTACTACTACTTGGAGCTAAACGAGGATGACACTTAAGGAGGTTCGAACATTTATCCATCGTTGTTTAAGACAAATACTCTGTACTTACTGGCCTAATATACATATGTTGCAATTGAAATGGGTATAAAAGTAAATGGTTTTCATTACATCCCATGAAGGAATTGGGGAGAGCTTCTCACAACCAGTGGGCTGTGGGCCTTCTAGTTTTGTATACTCACTGATTGGGACCTACAGTTTTTACACCGATTCCGAGCGGTATTTTGAGAAGTTTGTTCATGTCGAAATACTCGATATTGTTGCCGTCACTGTGCTAGGTGACCAGGATCTTATGAACAAGAGACGCGTAGACTAACCATTGCACCACCGACGGCCACATTGGATATACGTAGATGAAGAATGGACTTGAATCGGCCACATACTCGTATTTAGGCGTTCAACATCAGATATTGCTGGGCCACCACCTGAATGGAATGCTCAAAGGTATTTCAAGCCAGGAAGACCTCCAAATATGTGGTCACGGTGCCGTGAAAGGGAATATAAACAAACTGCACTATCACAAATTCAAATTAGATCACTCTCCCTAGACAGAAGTCGAAAGAGAGAATTCTTTGACGCCCTATATTCTACGTGAGCCTTTCATTTAAACTTAATAAAATACACATATATATATATTGGGTGGGTCAAATTGTAAGCAACGATTTTTGTTGATGATGCGTATAGCAAAAACGTAATCTGTAGGTGATTCTGAGAAATTTTGCTCAAGAGACCATAGCTCTAAGTCGGATTTGGAGCCCCCCAAAGGTATTTTTATCACCTTTCAGAATCTGTATTGATACCTGTAGAATAAGTCGTCAATGGCAGCATTAATTTTTTCAGAACGATTTTCCTACACAAAGGAGTTCGAAAACAAAAAAATTTATCGTAATAAAAGTTGTTGGAAATTATATGAACATTCATAATCTGCAAAAAAAAATGTCGAAAAAAATCGAAGAAACTTCAGAATTTATTAATTAAAAGTTCATTTTACGCTATTTTTCGACAAAAAATTCCTAATTCCAAAAATAAATAATATTGGTATCAATACCGATTCTGAAATACCTTTCAAACAAGCCCACATTGAGAAATCTACTATAATTCTATCCGATTTTATGACGAATTTAATTAAATTATTCTATGTATTTATGGAAAAATATCTATTTTGAAATTTTGGGGGGCTCCAAATCCGACTTAGAGCTATGGTCTCTTGAGCAAAATTTCTCAAAATCAAATAAATATATAAATAAATCTCAAAAAACGTTTTTGTCATACGCTTCATCAAAAAAAAAAAAAAATTAACCCGCCCTAATATATATACATATATAAAGGGTCCGCCATCTAACGTTTTTTTTTCAACTAGTGCTTATTTCGTGAATGGTAACACTTACCTCATGTCTGATTTGCCAGATAATTAGTTTTATCCTTCCGCTGAACGAATATGGTTGTGTATACGCTTGAACAACGCTGGGAAAAATGGGCCTGCGATCGACTTACAGAAGATGCCGATTTTGCCAAAAAAAAAATCATCTTTTCAGATGAAGCTCATTTTGATCTTGGCGGGTATGTAAACAAGCAAAATTGTCGCATTTGGGGCACAGAAAACCCGCACGCATACATTGAAAAGCCGATGCACCCAAAACGAGTCACTGTTTGGTGCGGATTTTGGTCCAGAGGCATAATTGGGCCATTTTTCTTCGAAAATGAGCAAGGAGTGGCCGTTACAGTCAATGGCGATCGTTATCGGGCCATGTTGAACGAATTTTTGTTCACAAAAATTGAAGAGGAGGATATTGGCAACATTTGGTTTCAACAGGACGGCGCTACGTGCCACACAGCCGAAGCTACACTCGATGTTTTGCGCCCTGGTTTTGAAGATCGCATTATCAGCCGCTGAGCTGATGTCGTTTGGCCACCTCGGAGCTGCGATTTGACACCGTTGGACTATTATTTGTGGGGTACCCTTAAATATAAGTGTTACGCCGACAAGCCAGAGACAACTGACGCTTTAAAGGACAATATTCGTGAACCAATTGGTGAAATACAGCTGCACGCAATCGATAATGTGCTTAAAAATTGAACCGATCGTGTAGGCTACTGCATGGCCAACCGAGGCAGCCATTTGAATGAAATTATTTTCCATTATTAACCGGAAGGATTGATTGTACTTTCAAATAAAAAAAGAAATTTGAGAAAATATTCAGTAGTTTTTTTTATAGCATTTTCAAAAAAAAAAAGTTATTTGGCGGGTGATTTAGGAAGTTACGGACAAATTATTCCAGCGTATTCCTTGGCGCATTTCATGAAGAAAAGTCCACTAGGACCATGTCCGAAAATGCAAGGGTGCGAAATGGCAGCGGGTTCAAAATTTTCGGATTTGGTGGTCGGAGGGTAGTAAGGTAAAGTTGCTAACTTCTGAGCCAGTGGTCGGATTTTGGGCTTGTTGGAAAGGTCTTTAAGAGGCCTTTCAGAATCAATAAAAGAAGTAGAAAAACGTCAAATCGCCGAAATTCACATAACCTCAATTTGCTCAGCTAGATGGAGAAAAGTGCAAGTGATTTTTGTCCGGTAAAGTTTATTTTTTCATTCGTCGTCAAGATTGTGCAACCCAAATGTACTTACTTTCAACTAGAACAATAACGAAAGCTTTGTTCGAGATCGAGGAACAGGCTGTTACAATTCAAAACTGGTTTTGGTACAATATCGACAAAATTATTTCCCATCCCTGTTACGTGCACCTAAACTTTTGTTGTCTGTATTTGTGTACAAACGCTGTTATATTTCCAACCTGTCTTGATATTTTACATGGGATTCCTTTGAAAATTCCAATTTTTAATCCTGTGTAATTCACTTATTCAATCGTTGGTTCATTAGATGCAAAGTAGTTGGTATACCAACTCATATACAGAAACCACAACTACAGAAAGGTGTGTGTTTGCATGTGTATAAGTGCTTGAGTATTTGTGTTCTTCTATATTTTTACCGTTGTTTGTCAGGGTGATTACTGGAGTTTGTAACACGATTATTTGGGGTATCAATGGAATTATGGCCACAATTGGCTAAAATATCATGGCAGTGACAAAATTGGCTACAATGACAAATTGGAAAATATAGACACATGTGGATGCTACTCTTAGGTCAGTAAAATGGGATATGTTGAGGCAATACCATGGAAATTAAAGCATTCGGACATTTCGTATTTCCTTGCAGAATAGAAAACGATGAATGTATATTAAGACGGGCCAATTTAACACGGCTATCCGGCAAAAGTGGTCCATGCATACCAGAAACTAATTTCCCATATCCTCTTCGACTCGGACTAAATCTCTCTATTTCTGAAACTTTAGTCTCTAAAAGTTAAGGTTTTGCTAAAATAATCTCGGTTTCTTTGTTAATTCGTTCTAAGGTTCGTACGACAATGAAACCTAATTATACGAACTACACACTCACAATCGGGATTCTACTGTGTCCTGGTTCAAACGACAGGAGGAAAGGAACATTATTTTCGAATTTTTGGGCAGTATTTGAAACAGTTTAAGTAGCCCTTTACGTGGTTGATAGCACAAAAACAAGTACCGTAGAACTCACCATGTAGAGGTGGCTGCACTGCGGTATGTGCAATAGTCCGACTCAGCCAACCAAACTTATGGAAATAAATAAATATTTTCCCAGTACATCCCATGAATGGACAGAGTGTAGCATCTCACATGCAGTGAGATGTAATGTTTCTACACGCTGAAGAAATCGCTCCATGCAGTATTATGTAGGAACCATGACATGCTTGGACATTGTTTTCATGAATTGCAGATCTGCTGTTTTTTTGTTCCATTGTTGTCTGTCACGTTTTTATTTTCAGCAGTTTTCAACAAACAAAGCCATATTTGGGCAACAAAAACATCTATAATAACATATTAATCAGTCTATCTCCGAATATGTAATATTGAATAGCAAATAACATGTGTTTGGACGCAAGTATACTATATTTGCCACATGCTACAAACACGTTATATTTGCATACAAACAACAAAAAATTACAGCTTTTTCAGCGTGTAGTTTTATGCTTCGGCAACTAGTATCATGGGATGCTGCTCGAATCGCAGTTTCACGGTGAGGGTCTTCGTAAGGATTAGCAAAGCCAACGAGGACATCCGTCGGCCTATATGACGCATTTTAGGGTAATGTTCCTATCCTAAATTCACCCCAGGAACACATATTGCCGTTTTCTTTTGATATTTTCTCTATACATGCTACCTCTTATCCCCTACTATAGCAACTATCGCTCGGGCTCCTTTTCAGAATTTATTGATGTGTTAACATCTATAGCGGCGTATAGGGACTAAATCTATCAAAGTCAGATTTTATGCTGCTGCTAAAACCAGATTTTATGCTGCTGCTAAAACCTCATTTTATGCTGCTGCTAAAACCAGATTTTCTGCGACTGCGAAAGACAATAATGACGTGTTAAACAGAAATGAGCGAGCAA
Source organism: Phaonia tiefii (assembly GCA_963931995.1). Taxonomy (NCBI): domain Eukaryota; kingdom Metazoa; phylum Arthropoda; class Insecta; order Diptera; family Muscidae; genus Phaonia; species Phaonia tiefii. The sequence goes on from OZ008371.1 coordinate 127,503,127, forward strand.
GAGAGCAATGAAAGTGTGGTGTGGCAGGGGTGAGTCAAACGAAATTGTGTCTATAGCCTATGTATTAACATAATAATGTATGTATTGATTGTGACACGTCTGTAACACGTTGCGCAGTCGACGTTATGGTGACACGCTAATACGTCAGCTACTTCGTACAAAGTATGTGTGATGTTGTGTGTTTGGCTGTTTCGTTGCTGTTGATATGGCAAACATGTGGTTATGTGACACACGTATACGTCAGCTACTTCGGACAAAGTATTTGTGATGTTGTGTGTTTGGTTGTTTCGTTGTTGTTGCTATGGCCAAACAAAGCGAGTCATTTGATGTTCAGCATTGCCCAGTGTATACAAAAAAACTATTATTTTTTATTTTCCAATGTAACATTTACTAATGTGTTCATAGAAATCGAACAGGTACCGTGTAGCAAAAAGGTGTCAACACATCATCGGTGAGTTCGAACACTCATTGATTTTTTTTTCTATTGTGAGATCCTTTAGCAAAGTCCGTATGTAAACATATTCTGCGTATGATGGTTCTTGTGTCGTATTTCAAATTTTGAACATAAATATCTCCGGTGTTGGAAGGGTTAATGCGAAGTATTATACCTTTAAACAAAGCCTGAAGTGTTACCTACAACCTAAGTTAGGTAGAAAACAGGTTTACTAGGGCTGTTTTTGAGAAAATCAGATTTTTAGCAAAAAAGTGGGGTTAAAAAATCGTATTTTTTAAATTTGTCCCCAATGGGTTAATAAAATGTAATATATTTATATGCAGAGTTTTTAATGGCCTTTGTAACGATATTCACCGGAACCAGATCGGACCATAAATGTGTGAGATATGGCCAATTATATACTAAAGCTTTAAAGGCCCATATCTCAAGAAGTTGGACCGAGCGCAAATATTTGTTTTTTCTATTTTAACAAGCTTTTTAAGCCCTTTTAGGCCAAAAAAAAAATTGGCCTATGGCCGGTAAAATTTGTTTAAATAGCGCAGACAGCTATATCCATACATATATACCGATTTCTCAAAAACTGGAGCCAATCTGACACTTCCAAATGTAGTTTCGCACTCAGGGGACTCCCCCCTAATAGTTCGAGAAGGATTCATCAAAGTTCATTTTTTTTCGGGTCAAAAAACTGTCACAGTGTTAATTAAAACTGGAATGAATATATTTTGTATTAAAAATGGCAGGAGCCCATAATTAAATGGAGGATGGAATTTTGTTACTTTGTGCTATGGACATGGAGCAGAAAAAAGAAAGTATTGTTTTTGTCAAAGTATTGTCTTTCAAAATTTTAACGTAAACATCTCCGTTCTTTGAAGGGCTATGGATGAGTAATATACCCTAAAAAGAAGGCTAATATCTTGAGTATTATTGCAGCCTACAAAGAAATAAGTATAATAGAGCAGTTTTTGAAAAGAGTAAATTTTTATCAGAAAAGTGAGGTTAACATATTGAGAGCTCCCCAATTGATTAATTAAAAAAAATATGTTCATCCACTGATTTAGAGAATTTAGAAAGGCTTTTTTTTATAACGATACCCATTTCGACCAGATCGGATTATAAATACCTTCCGATATCAACGATTCTATTCCCAAGCTTTAGAGGCCTATATCTGAAGAAGTTGTATCGATTGCGGGGGAGAAAACTTTTTGAACATATCGTCGTACCGAAGTTATCTGCACGTATATCCAAAAAAGTTTATTTTGGGAAATTGAATTTAAAGTTTCAGAAAGGTATAGTAAAAAAAATGGTATGAAAAAAGTGGTCCAATATTGTTTTTAGGTTTAATGGTGGGGATTCTTCATTGTTATATGGAAAAATATCAATGGTCATGGAAAAAATTTTTGAGTTATGACAATTTTTTCCTTCAGAAAAATTTTGTCATTTAATCGAATACGCTACTTTTTGTGAGACATTGTTCAAAATGTGGGACATACGTGGCAATGAACTAAAAGAAGCATGTTAAAAAATGGATACTTTTACATTTGTGTAACACTAAGATTCATATTTATATTTAGGTGTTGAGTATTACTGACGTTACATTGCTTGGGGTAAGATATGACCATACATGGGGCAAGTTAATTATATGACAATTATAATTTGTTTTTTAATTTGAATTTCCTGTCCAAATGCAAATTCAAAAAACCTTCAATACCATTGGCAATTGTACTTATTTCCAAAGCATTTCCTTCATATCTGGCACTTTTGGTTTTCAAATATTTTATTCAGTACAGGTTTATGAATTTGAAAGTACTATGAGGCAATACCTATCGAAACCTCAAACCTCTACATATCAAGTACTTTATATGCCAGCAGTCAAACAAATTCAAAAAATATCTCATTACAATTGGCATCTGATTCCACAAAATTTTTTAATTGCCATTGCCAACAATGGTAATTCTTTTGCATTTGCATTAGATAAAGTAATGCAAATTAAAAAAAAAACCATGCATGGTTATGACACAGTAGTATAATCTTACTAAAAATTACTGAATTGATGACTAGAGTTAAAAAGTTCAGATGTAGAATAATTCATACATTTTTAATAATATTATTTGAAATATATGTATGTATATAAAAACAATTAATTAAAAGTCAATATACATACATCGCCTATTTGCTGAAAAAACAATCAATCAAACCAAACAATCTTTTTGAAATTGAGTTGGATAATTCAGTCAGAAATAACATTTCATCAGAAGAAAAAAAACATTGAATGTCTATATATTTATCTTCCGGAAGAAGATGTTAAATGTTTTTCTAACTTAATATGTGGTTAATAATATAAAAAGTATCTTTGTTATTATTTACATTCAGTCAAATTTTCATAATGAAAACTTGTGTTCGAGTGATATAAATTTTGTCTCTATATTTCGATTTTTATAAATATTTTAGTTTATAACAATTACTGTTCTATGGAGTATTGAAATTGAAAAATGATTTACTTTAATATTTAAGTTTATGATTACAATTCAGTTTTTTTTTTAAATTTACAATAATAGCCTTATTCTTTTCGTCCAGTATATACTAGAAGTGTATACTGATCGAAAAGAACACATCGCCTTTAAGCAAAATTAATTTGAAAGCACTTTTGTCGACTGTCAACTGTAGCAGTTAAAAAATAGAAATTTTGAACATTTACCCGAATGTATTTGTTTCTTTATTTGTCACTTTAGCTGTGTCAGAGCTTCTGGCCTAGAGCATACATTTTTGCCTACAAATCGATAGAACGTGAGTTCAAACCTCAGAGAAGGCACAAAATTAAAGTATCTTTTAATTATTTCTCGTAATAATTACTCTATTATTTAACATAACTCATGTACCAGCAATATTCAAAAATAAAATCATTAAAATACAGTTAAAAATTAAATATAAAATTAAAAAGATATGCGACTTAACTTGGATTCGAACCGAAATCTCGCGGTTGTTAGTTGCATGTGCTACCCATTATGCCACCTTTGACTTTCAAACGGCGAGACAATACTTGAGTACAGTAAAATTTGATTCTGTCTCAGGGAACTTTGAAAATCTTGAAACTAAAAAATGTTGATAAGTTCACATTTTCATTTATTTTACTTTTTTTTGAAACCCGACAACTCTACTATCCACTGGTCGACTTACAGTGGAAAATTATCGACTGTAACGTATACACTTTTAATTTGTATGGGGAAACGCGCATACTGGACGAAACGAACGAGGCTAATGTTGTTAAAAATAATACTTACCACGCTTTTGTTTCCTGAGATATACGTATTATTTGCACATACGTGGAGATAACGTAACAATTTTTGAATTCGCAAATTTCATATATTTTTCATTGTATATCCACAAAATTGGTATATACGATGTAATAACGCGTTTTATTTTTTGTTTTTATGGATATACAATTATAAAACGCTTAAATATTTCATAGGTAGCGTCCTAGGGACTAGACAGATTGATAGATCTTGAAAAATTACCTTAGAAAGTGTTCTTATCTCAATTTTTTGGATTTTGTGATATATATACTCCGGTACGACGATATGTCGGTGGTTTAATTTTGGTGTAGATCAGAGGGTTGGTGCTAAAGTAAATATATTCTCCTATTTGCCACGCATGCGCAGGTATTTTCTTTCCTCTTATCATCTCTGGATGCTGTTTGAGGGAAGCAATATAGCATTCCAGATGTGCCTTTGCGGTGCGATCAAATTTCCTAAGTAATAATGTATTAATTTTAATTCAAATAAATTTAATTTAATTCAATAAAATAAAACATCCATCCACACGTAATAATACGAAATATTTTTTATTTTTGACGTAGAATACGTCTTACCTTACGGTATGAGGAGTCATGTCAGGTTTTTATTGTTGTAATCTTTATTTCACTGAATTTGAGGAAACGGCTAGATGAATTTTTTTAAAAATTTTTTTGTAGGTGAATGAAGATGTTATCTTTCGTTTGATATACATTTCATATTGGTTGATATATTTCTAGTATTTTAATTTCTCAAATGAAAATTGTTTAAACACATACACTCAAACATATGTGTGGTGTTTGGTTGAGTGTTTTTGGTTGCTCAACATTGCTTAGGAACATGTATCTAGTAAAAAGTGAAACGAACAGCAAGCTAATGTTGCTTGGCAACATGTATCTAGTAACAAGTGAAACAAACAGTAAGCTAATGTTGCTTGGCAACATGTATCTAGTAACAAGTGAAACAAACAGTAAGCTAACGTAATAAAGCTTTTTTGCGAAAGCTTCAATAAAGCTGTTGTAACATTAATTTTGAATTGTAAAGCGTAAAGCTTTCACACAACGCTCGAATGCTAATGCGAAGACTCGATAAGGTAAACCTTTTTTAATATTAGGGCGGCCCTCTCAACATTCGCAGAACTTATTTCAATAAAAATATTAATTAAAATACATAAATTAAATTAAGTTTAAAAAAATTGAACATAATATTTTTTTTTTTAAACGGACTTGAATCAAATGCCGTTGGTAAATATAAAAATTACAGCGGACAGTTGTCCGAGGCCTTCGGCCACGGACTGTCCCTGCAGGCTGTGTCAGAGACACGGCCATTAAGTTTAACGTAGAATACGCCATCCGATAAGACAGAAAACATATATAACAATAAATGATAAATAATATAAGCAAATGAATTTATTGTTATATATGTTTTCTGTCTTATCGGATGGCGTATTCTACGTTAAACTTAATGGCCGTGTCTCTGACACAGGCTGCAGGGACAGTTCGTGGCCGAAGGCCTCGGACAACTGTCTGCTGTAATTTTTTTTTATTATTTTTTTGTTTGTTTTTCTTTATTTTCAATCTATTTTCAATAAAACAATAAGCAAATCTTGTAGTTTGGTATTAACATTGTTACCGAGTTCCTCCAATGAGTTCGATAAATCTATACATTTTTACAATTTTAATACATTTGCTTTAAGTTTACATTATTCTTAGGTCAGCTTATTAACTATGATACGAGTACATACTATTGTTACATTTTCAGTTCCTGAACGGTAAATCAAGTACATGTGGTCTTTTAATTCTTCTTAATTCTTCACCGTCATCTAACAAACAAATGGCCAATGCATTGGAATGATTACTAATAGCTTATTCACATTTACCGCGTTTCAGCTGAAACGCTGGCGTTTCGCTCTCTTGAAATCATTTTGAAACCATGGTGTTCACATTAAGCTTTTTTAAACTACTGTGGTTTCATGTGACATTTCTGATTTCTGTTTTGTGTTTCCTGTATTGAGTGTAAACAACACAAACGCACATTTGTGAATACATACATATGATACATACATTGATAATAACATTGATACATACATACATAAATCACATTGCAATAAGTACCCTGCAGTTTTAAAAGTAGAAATTAACTCAAAATCGTTAGGTATTTGGCTAATGAAAAATTGACTAGTGAATCCAAATGCCACAAGTTATGCAAGGGTTCGCCTTTTGACTCTCAAACTATTGATTTACTTCTTAACTTTATTCTTACTTCTTTGTGTCGATACACATTTGTTTGCTCTTGATGAAAGAGATTAATATTCTTGCTCTCAAATTCCCGTAAAGCATTTCAATGTTTTGTGCTCATTAACGATTTCATTAGATAAAAGAATTGCAACGATGGATATGTATGGAATGCAAAAAAAAAAATATTGGCTTGACTATTAGTTTCTTGTGTTGGCGTCAGTTGCAATTGGAAGTTCGTGGTCAGAAAATGTGTAATTTGAAGCAAATAAATAAATATATAATAATATAATAAAGTCTCAAATAACTGGAAAATGTTTACTGCGTACTGGTAGGTAATATAAATTTAAAATATTGATAACAGATTAAAATATTGTTTTCAGATTATTTTATCACTTTTGCAGAATCCATACCAATAAACACGAAATTCCCTGGGTCGGCGGAAGACCAACTAAGAAGACCTACTCAACTTAAAAAAAAAAAGGTAGATAAGGGCAACCTCTGTTTCAAGGAAACAACATAAAGAAGCAAACAACTGATAGCTGTAGAGTCGTCTTTAGTTTTACCTTTCAGTTTTTTATCTTTTTATTAAACATATTTTTCATCTTTTTAATTTATATTCTTATGAAAAGCGAAGAAACAAAAAACTCATAGATGTGACGTTCTTTTTAATTTTATCTTTAAGTTTTTTACCTTTTACGAAGCGTGGAATTTCATTATATTTTATTGGAATTTATTTAAAGTTTAAATTATAGTTTTTAAATGAATTATTATAATTTTAAGTTTTCATTGTTAAATAAATAAATATCAAAAAATGTTCTCGTCTTTTCATTATGGAAATAACTGGTACATTAGGAGTAGAGAAATCGTTGTTTTTTGCTGACCGGTGATTTCATCGGATAATCTTCATTAATCTTTTTGTTATGGCAGCAGTATTAGTGAATTCGTACATCACATGTTGTTAGTGAAATCATTAGTGAAAGGTTATGCACAAGATGGCAATTGGCTACCGCCAATCTCATCCCCATGTTAAATTCGTTAGTCGAAAGCATTGCTGGTAGTCTGGCAGGTAGCTAGTGGTAATTCTTGGTAGTTAGGGAAATCACTAAAGATTCGTTAGCTACGTCGACTGCAGGGTACTTACCGCCACAAAGCAAACTAGAAATGTAAACAACAGATTTGTTTTCCCTCATTTTTCTGACATTTGCTTTGAACCAGCAATGGAAATTTTTTTCATTTTACTCCTTTTTTTAACTACTATTGGAGTACAACACTGTGCTCTCTCTCATTTTTACTGTGATTTCAAACAAACTACAGTAAAAAGAGCATAATGTTTGCGTTTTTTTTGTATGGAAATAAGTGTCAATTAAAGTGTGTTTCGCTGAAATCATCGAAAGAGAGCGAAACGCCGGCGTTTCAGCTGAAACGCGGTAAATGTGAAAAGGGTATAAGTTATTTAGATAATTTGTACTAAATCGTACAATTTCTTCTTTAACAAAAGGAACACCAAGGTCTTTGTGTATGCTGTTGTTGTTTACAAACCAAGGAGCATTCACCAATAAGCGCAAAGTTTTCGATTGATACCTCTGTAGTATTTTTATGTTCGAATTGTTTGTTGTTCCCCAGAGTTGGACTCCGTAGGTCCACACGGGCTTCAAAATGGGTTTGTATAAAAGTACTTTGTTTTCCAAGCTCAATATCGATTTTGGATTAAGCAGCCAATACATTTTCTTTACTTTGATATCTAGTTGTTTCCGCTTTGCAAGTATATGACTTTTCCAAGTTAGTCTTCTGTCCAGGTGAAGTCCCAAATACTTAACACAGTTAGTTCTAGGTATAACATCTCCATTTTGTATCAAAACAGGGCAATCTTTTTTTCTAAGGGTAAAGGTGATGTGCGCTGATTTGTCCGTATTAACTTTTATGTTCCACTTTTTCAACCAGTCTTGAATCACAAACAATTCTTTTTGTACTAGTGAAGAAGCAATTACGTGTGATTCATTCGTCGCCAGCAGTGCAGTGTCATGGGCATATGTAGCAACTGTGACATCGTAATATGAGGGCATATCTGATGTTTATATGGTGTATAACACTGGTCCCAAAACACTTCCCTGTGGAACACCTGAGTTGACTGATCCAAATTCAGAATCGACATCCTTTAGATTGACATAAAACCTTCTTTCACTGTGGTACGATTTTAAAAGAAGATAAAAAGGAGTTTGTAGCAGATTCTTTAACTTAAATAGTAAACCGTCATGCCATACCCTGTTGAAGGCTTGCTTCACATCTAAAAACACAGCTGAACAATAAAGTTTTTTTTCAAAAGCGTCCCTTATGACATTTACAATACGATGGCATTGCTCGGATGTACCATGCTTTTGCCTGAATCCAAACTGGTGATCTGGGATTATTTTCTATTCATCCAGAAGTGGATCTAACCGTTTTTTAAATAGTTTTTCAAACAATTTGGAAAATATCGGCAGTAAACTTATTGGTCTATATGAGGTCACCAGATTTTCGGGTTTTTTTGGCTTTAGTATCATTATGATCTTTGCATAATTCCATTGTGAAGGAAAATGACTCAACCTTGCAATTGCATTAAAAATTGTTGTTAAGAGAACAATGGCTTTTCTTGGAAGAGATTTTATCACTGTAGCGTCAATTTCATCATATCCTGGAGATTTAGAGTTGTTAAGTTTACTTATTTCATTTATTAGTTCATGTACGGTAAAAGGCTTTATTGGGGGGCACATTTGACGGTCAAAGTTCATGTACGGTAAAAGGCTTTATTGGGGGGCACACGACTTGTCTAAAAATTCGGATATTTCTTCTACATCAGCAGTACTAAAAAAAAAAAAACCGTTTCCCATTACATCCCATGAAGGGATTGGGGAGAGCTTCTCACAACCAGTGAGCTGTGCGCTTTCTAATTTTTCACTCACTGATTGGGACCTACAGTTTTTACACCGATTCCGAACGGTATTTTGAGAAGCTTTTTCATGGCTAAATACTCGATAGTGTCGCCTTCACTATGCGCGGTGACCGCCGCCGAAAGAATTTTTTTTTTTTTTAAGGTGGTCAGAGCAGGGATCGAACCGGGGATCTCAAGTACAAGAGGCGCGCACACTACCCATTGCACCACCGACGGCCACACATCAGCAGTACTAGATAAAGAAAAAGGAGTAAACGTCTCTTCTAAGTGATCCTTAAACGCAGCCACTTTACTTTCATCTGCCCTACACCATGAACCATTCAAGTCTCTAACTGGTAAGTTTCTCTTCTTGGGTCGAGAAATGTGTTTAGTAGCCTTCCACAGGTTGTGCTCATTATTGTTTGAGGGGCTTAAGTTACTTAAAAATGTGTTCATGGACTCAGCCTTGATCTCTTTTAATCGTTTTTTAAGTAAATTGGAAGCACGATTGTATTTGGTTGTGTCTGTTGGTAATCTTGTTCTTTTCCATAATTTCCGTAATCGTCTCTTATTTTTAATAAGTTCCCTTATTTCAGTTGAACATCGAACTACAGAACCATCGCTTTCGTCTTTTTGTGGTGTGGATATACATAAATGCAGCTTTGTGAATGACGTTCGTGAGGGATTCCACTGCGTCGTCTATCTCAACGCCGTTTTTTAGGCGAATGTTTAGGTTTATGTTTGAATGTATATAGGACTCAAATGCATTTTTACCAGTCCTAGACGAAATTAGTTTTTTGTTTGTTAATATTGTACGACAGGTAGTACTAAACGTTATTGTAACTGGAGTATGGTCAGAACTTAGATCATCAGAATCTGAAATATCGAGAAGAGACTGAGGTATTACAAAATCCAATAAATCTGGTATTTTGCCCTGATCAGTGGGCCAATAAGTCGGATTTCCCGTGGATAAGGATTTATAATGGTTCTTTGTGATGGACTTGTATAATTCCTTTCCTTTCGAATTTGCCAGTCTGGATCCCCACCAAGGATGTTTCGCGTTAAAGTCGCCACCAACAATAAATTTGTTGCCAATTTTTTTGAAAAAGTTTTCGTACTGCTCACATTTTATATTGTGCCTAGGTGGGCAATCAAGTGAAAAGATTGAGACTTTTGTGTTGTCACAACATATTTTTACTCCTGCAGCTTGTAAATAAGGCTCAGTAAACGGTTCAAGCACTTCATATTTTATTTTAGACTTAATTATCACTGCTGCCCCTGCGTGAGCTCTATCATCCGGGTGGTTGGCTATTATGGTGTCAAAATTCTTAATTTTGAAAAAAGTTCTGCTGGTAAAATGCGTCTCGGAGACCAAAAGAATGTCGATGAAGTTGGTTTCCAGAAAAATTTCAATTTCATTTTTGTGATTTGGAATTCCATTAGCATTCCACTGTGCTATTCGGAGGTCTACTGGCATAGTTTGGTGTAAAGGGTGAAATAAAATGCGATTCGGAAACACATTTGTTGCCAGTGCCAACAATTACATGGTAGCAGCAGATGTTGTTGTAGTTGCAGGCACCAACAACAATTATTCGATGTACTTCATTCTAAAAATGTTGATACCATCGGATAGCGGCCCTAATTGCAGAAACCCTGTAACATTTTTGAGGATATTCGTGATGTCTTATATCGCCAATTACCTCTTCTCTATAAACCATTTATGCTGAGTTGTAAATTGTGTAGTTGCCATATTAAAGACCAAAAACAACAATACCCTACTTTTACTACTTTGAAATTTATAGGAAACTGCATTTATTGCATGCTTCAAAGGTGTTAGGGAAATCTTTTTATGCACACAAGTTCTATGCTACATTTCACCATCCTTACTATTTTGAAAATTTCACCAAATTATATCAAAATTTTCCAAAATATGAAATTGCATCTCGTTTTTACTTCAAGGTCATTGCGGTACGTGATGAGGCTAATTGTTTTATCTGGAATTTTTTTTTTGTGTCTGTATACTTGAGCCATAAAACTATTTTTTTGCTAACCAAATCCTGTACCTTACAATTTTTTTAAAACCGGCCTAATATACTTGGTTCCTGCATAATAATGCTACAGGGGCCGTTTTTTTTTTATCAACGTGTAGTTCTCTTGATTTTTTCAGTGTAGGTAGGTTAGGTTTAGGACACGTGACAGTATGAGACAGTTTACAACTGCCTCATCGTTACTACACTCGGGGGTCGGTCGACCCATTATTATTGCCCATATGTGTATATGAAAAGAAAAGATAATTTAGGGATAGTAAAACTAACACTGTGTGTAATTTTTTAAGTCATGGCAAAATAACCATATACGGACACCACTACGTGATAAAAGACTAAAAAAAAAGACCCGTGTCTCCCAATTTTTCCCAAAGTCATGCACTTTTTTTTTATGGGCCGCCAAAGATTTGGGGCCTCGGTATCATTTTCGTAAAATGTGATCATTTTCTCAGGCTCATATCTTGCAAACCGTTCAGAGTTTCGATTTACTCTCTGAGGCAAAGTTGTAGCTCTTGTCATAAAGAACAAAAATTGCGAACATATAAAATCAAAAAAACTTCACCTTCCAGATCAAAATCGCAAAAAACTTAAAAAAATTCGATTTTTTTTACCTTTTTTCCCGTGTTCAGGTCCATAGGTAGCAAACCGTTCAAAATTCAAGGAAACAATGAACTACACAAATTTACCTAAGATCTCAATAAACAAATTTCTAGAACATATAAACTTCCTAGAGATGATTCTTAACACTGTTTAGGTAGCACGCAAAAGTGAAAAATTTTCCGAAAATTTTTTAATTTCATTTTTTTTACCTTTTTCTCTTGTTCAGGTCCATAGGTAGCAAAAAATGAAATATGCCTGGCCAGAACCATGTGCATTCTTCAGTCTATGTTGTTGTATTTGTTCATCCACACTTCCTCTTGGCCTCCACGAGTTACATTGGAATTGATTCAGAGGTGAGCGTGAATCCCAATTACAAAGAAAACAAAAGAATTTTGGGAAGCCGCCCTTATCGATGATCCCTTGCAAAATGTTGATGACCTGCAAATCACAGCAAATCTTCCATTTATTTTCGTAATATTTGATTTTTTCCATTATATCTTTCAATGTTTCATAGCTTTCTTTCATGTTGATACCCATTGCTAGCGGAATGGAAGGTTTTCGGTTCGACACATGCAACAACACTGCTTTCAAGATTGCAACAGAACCATCAATAAATAATCTCCACTCACTAGCGATGTAGTTCATTCCCATTTTTACCACCAAAGCTTTTATATCGTTGCAGTAAGCGAACGAATTGTCATCATTTAGAGTGTAGAGCATCTGAAATTCAGCTTGTCGTTTGCGGTACGCCGTAGAGTTAACATTTGCATGTGTGAGTTTTCTTTGCTTTAAAAAAGCTGTCAAAAATATTGCAAGTCGCTGCGATAATCCCAATATGGCCACAATGAAATCCATTTCCATTTGTGTTATTAGTTGTGGTCCATCTCTTCCCTGTTGGGGCTCATAATCGGTATCAAATGGATCTTCACAAGTAACACCACTTGATGTACTCATTGCTGTAAATTCTGTAGTACGATCTGGAGTTGGCGGCCTTGGTGATACAAAATTTTCAGGTGCAAGCACTGGTAGTGTGGCTGTTGCAGTTGCGTTATAAATTTTGTTCTTTTCAGAATGTCGATTTAGACGACATGTGTAATTTACGCATGCATAGCAACTGGTTGCATCATGATCACCTGGGCGATTAATCCAGTTTACCGGCTTCATTTTTTGCTACCTATGGACCTGAACCGGAGAAAAAGGTAAAAAAAAATGAAATTAAAAAATTTTCGGCAAATTTTTCACTTTTGCGTGCTACCTAAACAGTGTTAAGAATCATCTCTAGGAAGTTTATATGTTCTAGAAATTTGTTTATTGAGTAAATTTTTGTAGTTGATTGTTTCCTTGAATTTTGAACGGTTTGCTACCTATGGACCTGAACACGTGAAAAAAGGTAAAAAAAAATCGAATTTTTTTAAGTTTTTTGCGATTTTGATCTGGAAGGTGAAGTTTTTTTGATTTTATATGTTCGCAATTTTTGTTCTTTATGCTACAGCTACAACTTTGCCTCAGAGAGTAAATCGAAATTCTGAACGGTTTGCAAGATATGAGCCTGAGAAAATGATCACATTTTACGAAAATGATACCGAGGCCCCAAATCTTTGGCGGCCCATAAAAAAAAAGTGCATGACTTTGGGAAAAATTGGGAAACACGGGTCTTTTTTTTTTAGTCTTTTATCACGTAGTGGTGTCCGTATATGGTTATTTTTTTTTCGTGTTGCACTGTGTAATAGTAAACAATTACGATAGATAGGTAGACGTAGGACAAACAGAATAACCACTCAATTATGTTCCCAATAGATATACAGTCAAGGAATAAAGTCTACATACAATCTACGATTTTGAAGTTTAAGAGAATTAGTAGCTACAATTGAAAATTATATTATTGCAATATTTTAGTCATGTAAAATAAAGATTATTTGAAGAAAATAAATAAAAGAAAAAAATATAACGTGGAACTTATTAGGGAAAACACAATAATTAGCGGGAAAAAAGTCTGCATACAGCGTGGCAACTCCTAAAATCAAATAGAAAATTGAAAACAAAGAAAGAGAAATAACAGTTAACTTTGTTGAATTAATTACATTTACAAGCATAATAATTATTTAAGTGGACAAAGTGACAAAAAAAAGAAGGTATTATTCCAATTTGTATCCTTGAAAATGGAAAACCGAAAAGAGATTCATAGTGCAGTTCGGAATATGGTAGTAAATCTCCGCAAGGAAAATAAATCTTATGGAGAAATTGCTAAGACAGTAAAATTAAGTCGTGCTACTGTCCAGACGATCACTAGAAATTAGTTATAATAATACCAATAGTACCGAAACTAAGCCACGTTCTGGCAGTCCTAAGAAGCTTTCGAGACGCGATGTTAGCAGTATTCTTAAAGTAGTCAACCAGGATCCGAAAATAATTGTTTCAAAATTGGCGGAACACATCACCAAATGTTCCAATATAATTGTTACTCCACGAACAATACTAAACGTTTTACACGTCAGTGGATTTAATAGCAGTGTAGCACGCAAAAAGCGGCTATGCGGATAATCGCCCAAGTGAAAATCGCCCAAAACACAAAAATGAACAATCGCCCAAAAAATATGGGGAAAAAATTGGGCGATTGTTCATCATGTTTGGGCGTTTTGGTATTTTTGAATTTTTTTGGTGTTTGTTCATGATGAATGATCGCCCAAATTTTTAAAAATGTAAATTCGCCCTTTTACTTAATTGGGCGGTTTTTCGCTACAGTCTTGGGCGATTTATCAGTATGAACAATCAGGGGCAACGAAAAATCGCCCAAAGAAAAATCGCCCAAAAAAATTTATGAAAAATTGCCCAAAAAAATCCCATACAAAAGTGGGCGAAATTACATATGAAATATCGCCCAGAAAGAGTGGGTCTTATTTCATAAATTGTGGGCAATATTTCATTTTCATCCTTTGGGCGATTTTTCGTACGACAAATACGTTTGTGAAAAATTGCCCATTTGGATGTTTTTTCATAAAATTAAATATGAAAAAAGACCCATTGTGGCCCATATTTCATAATTATAAATACGAAAAATGGCCCAAAAATAATCCAGCACAATTCCGAAATTTGTGGGCGATTTTTCGTTTTCTTATTTTATGTAAAACTGATATTGCTATTGAAGCGAGACTACTCGAAAACGTTACTTACCTAAACGCTCTTAGCAACCACCTACAGTTTGTGTTGTTTACGTTTAGCTGATTCTGTTACTGTGATCATTTCATTACAAAGCAAGATCATTCTGTACAGTAAGACAACACTGAAAGCATCATATTAAGTGCACGTAGTATTTACAATGGAAAATATGGAATATAAATTTTTTTGCCACACAAAAAATTTTTCTATTATGAAGCAATTATTTCTCCAAAATTGCCCTATTTTCGGACCGCACCGCTTACTTAAACACAAAATAAAATTCTTTTCGAATAGAATAGCATGATTTCTTAAAAGAGACTTCACTGTAGCGGCGCTCGCTAAAACAAAACATGAAAAATTATTTAGAAAAAATCGCGCGATTTTGGAGAAATAATTTTTCGCCTGCGGCGCTTGCACCAATAAATTATGAAACAATTATTTCTCCAAAATTGCTTGATTTTTTGACTGCAGCGCTTACTTAAACACAATACAAAATTCTTTTCAAAAATAATAGCATGATTTCTTAAAAGAGACTTCACTGTAGCGGCGCTCGCTAAGACAAAACATGAAAAATTATTTCGAAAAAATCGCGCGATTTTGGAGAAATAATTTTTCGCCTGCGGCGCTTGCACCAATACATTATGAAGCAATTATTTCTCAAAAATCACGCGATTTTTCGACTACAGCGCTTATTTATACTCAATACAAAATGGTTATAAATGGCTGAGGGTTAATCTTTTTCAAATATTAAACTTTTGTACTCCTACATGTATTTCTTATTTCATTCTCACTATGATTTTGGGCTATTTTTCATATGAAAATTTTGCACAAAATGGTATTAGATGACCAATTTTTCAATAAAAAAATGGCCCAAATTATTTGGGCTCTTTTTCATATGAAAATTTGCCCAAATAATTTGGGCCATTTTTTTAAAGAAAAGTTGCCCAATATTTTTGGGCTATTTTTCATTTTTCGTTTGGGTCATTTTGCATATATTTTTGGGGTAAATTTCATATGTAATTTTGGGCAATTTTTCATATTTTGACCCAATTTTAAAAATTGGGCGATTTTTCATAAAATTATTGGGTCATTTTTCTTTTGGGCGATATTTCATTTCGCCGAACAATCAACACAAAATAGTGGGCGTTTATTCATAAATTGGATTTATATTTTTGGGCGAATGTTCTTAAATTTTTGGGCGATTTAACCCCTTTTTTTGGGTCTATTCTCTTAATGAAAAAACACCCAAAAATTTTGGGTCATTGTTCATTTTTTGTTTTGGGCGATTTTCACTTGGGCGATTATTCGCATAACCGCAAAAAGCCGCTAATTTCAGCCAAAAATCGCAAACTTCGCCTTGACTTTGCTAAAGCACATCTAGACAAGGGTATGGACTTTTGGAAACGTGTTTTATTTACTGACGAAAGTAAGCATAACATTTTCGGAAGTTATGGCCGATCCAAAGTTTGGAGTAAACCAAATACTGCACTTGATCCAAAGAACATAATACCAACAGTAAAACATGGTGGTGGCAACGTTATGGTTTGGGGCGCCATTGCGTCATTTGGAGTGGGTCGTTTGGTTTTTGTCGAGGGTAATATGGACCGCTACCAATATAAAAATATATAGGAACAAAATCTGAAGGCATCTGTTGATAGTTTAGACCTGGGAAATCAATAGATTTCCCACCAAGATAACGACCCTAAGCATACTGCATACGTTGCTCGAGACTGGCTTCTTTACCATGCCCCAAGACAGCTGAATTCGCCACCCCAGTCACCAGACTTAAGCCCAATAGAGCTCGTATGGGACGTTTTGGGAAAATTGGTACGACAATATGACAATAGTAGCCGTGAAACATAAAAAACCGCCCTTATTCGTGCATGGGCCAAAATAACACCCGATATTGCGGAGAATTTGCTGACATCAATGCCCCGTCGCCTTCAAGCAGTTATTGATGCCCAAGGTGGACCGACCAAATACTAAAAGTTATCTCTGTTTGTTTTTATATACAAAATTTTGAAATAATATATATTTTTTGTGGCTGTATGTAGACTTTATTCCTATGAATTTTCAGTGTTTTTGTTACTACTGTTTTTATTATGTAAATGAATTTTTTTTATTTTATAACTAAACTTATTTATTAATGCCTTAAACATTGAACTAAACATTTTTTTAAATTTCTTCACAAACTTTCTAAAACCTCTAAAACAAGGGATGTATGTAGACTTTTTCCTTGACTGTACATATATATATATATAAGTATATCCCCCGGTTAGGCCGTGATCAATACATACAATACCATCCAAGATGAGGATACACATGTGCCGGTCAAGGTCTACCATTCCAGATTATCAGTGGTGTAGAAAGAACCGATAGACAAATCACTAGATGATACATGCTGAAAAATCTGTATTTTTGTTGTTGTTTGGATGCAAATATAAAGTGTGTTTGGAGCTTGTCGCAAATATAATATGCTTGTGTCCAAACATATTGTATATAGTCTTTGTGTACCTTTGTGTGCCAACGCATAGCTGAAACCTTCCGAAAACAAAAACGTGAGAGACAACAAAGAAAGGAGAAGCAAAAGAGCAGCTGATTCTCTTTACATGAAAAAGAAACAAATAATGCATTCAATGCACCTAAATGTAAAAAAGCCCGTTTTAAATCTTTTAATTTTTTGTATAAATTATATATAAATGTTGGTTTATATTGATAAAATTAGTTATAATAAATAATACATACGTATATATTTAAATCAAAGAATAATTCGTTTCTAAATATTATTATGTTTGGGGGGAAATTCGCATGTTTCCACGTAAAAGCATACATACATATTTGCCGGTAAACATGATTTTTTTTTCATTTAAACACAAATGAGTTTGGGACTTGCAAAAATATGAAATTTGGAAAATTGAAAAATTTGTCTTTTGTTGTTGTTTGTATGCAAATATAATGTGATTGTACATTGTCGCAATAATAGTATACTTGTGCACAAACACACTATGTTTGCTATTAAATCTGACATTATTGGGACACAATTATTAATAGGTTATAACATATGTATTTGTGTCCCAATGTGGCTTGGTTTGTTGAGAGCTGCTGATAACTAAAACGTGGCAGACAATATAGAATAAAAAAAATCAGCACATCTTCAATTCACGAAACAATGCTTGCAAACGTGTACATGGTTCCTGCAGTATACTGCTGGGGCCGTTATTTTTCAGCGTGTATGTCCCAGAACCCAGCGGAGTCTTAGCTTGTCGGTCACAACACTGTTCAAGATCCCTGTGCAATCCCTAATCAATTTGAATTTACATATATGTTACCTGAACGCCCTGAGGGCTGGCTTACTATCAACACAGATGAGAAATTCACACGATGAATACAAGCACGAGTCCATTATCTCAGTCGCTATTTCCGCTTGGAAATCTCATCTCATCGAAAGCCCGAGTTGAAGGTCGTCACTAAACATCCCTGCTTCTGTGCCCGATTCTATTTTGGAGCCGTCTATAAAGATCAGATGACCAGAGAGTGAGGAAGGTACAGCTCCCACCCAGTCACTCCTATCTGGCATCATGATCTCCGGGCAATGCCCAAAGTCTACAGACGACAGTATGTTGTCAGTGGTCTGACTCAAAGACTCGACCGGGTGATTCTCAATCAACTCGTGGAGAATGATGGCATGTCCTTCAGGGGCATGTTTCCAGATACCTAATTCTCTTATGCGAAGGGTGCTTCTAACAGCACACCGTCTCCCGTAGACATCAAGAGTAGTCAAATTCAGGATTACATTCAGCGCCGCCAGCGCAGTGCGTCTCCCAACCCCACTGGCCCCACTTCTCCTAACCCCACATCGACGCAGTGCACTGAACCTTATATATATATGTAACTGGTAGCTATGTGGCCGTCGGTGGTGCAATGGTTAGTGTGCGCGGCTCTTGTACATGAGATCCTGGATTCGAACCCTGCTCTGACCACCTTCAAATTTCTTTCGGCGGCGGCCACCTCGCATAGTGACGGCGATACTATCGAGTATATAGCCATGAAAAATCTTCTCAAAATACCGTTCGGAATCGGTGTAAAACTGTAGGTCCCAATCAGTGAGTGAAAACTGGAAAGCGCACAGCTCAGTGATTGTGAGAAGTTCTCCCCGGTCCCTCCATGGGATGTAATGGGAAACCATTTATTTATTTATTTATAGCTATTGCCCAATGCGTTTCACCCGTCTATGCAGCCATAGGTGATACTTGGGCGCACGACAGCCGATAAATTGAATTCCGACAGGCGTGGGGCAAGTTCAATGCTTTCTTTATTCGATGTTCAGAAATTTTGCTTCTAGTTCAGGTTTCTGATCAAGAACGATACCGAGATATTTCGTCTCAGAGGATAGGGATAGCTGCTCTACGCCCTCCAACCTTGGTTTCCTAACAAAAAAAAAAGAAAAGAACCAGCTCCGTCGTTGCGGGGTTAGCACCCAGGCCACAGTGCCTAGTCCAAACTGGCAAAGATTTCCCACCGACAAGAGCAACAACGTCGTCCGCATTGGCAAGAATTCTACGTGGTCTCAACCGACTAAAAGCCACAGCAGAGGGGATAACACTCAATCTTGCGGCATTCCCCTTGGTGTCAGCTTCCGAACTGAGCTTCATGTGATCTCTAAGCATGTTCGCAATCCATTCAACAAGAAGGGAAGGCACCCGAGCGGATTCCATAAATTCCCAGATAGCGCTAGATGACACATTGTTAAAAACACCTTCTATATCTAAGAAGGCAGACAAAGTGAAATCCCCTAACTTCAAGTTGCGCTACTTCAAGTTGGGTGTATCTTAGATGTCTTCACGAAAGTATTTGTTTTGGGGTTTTCAGGAAGCAAGTCTGCTGGATTGGCAGCCTTTTTGCTGCTGGTACAAATATATTTTTGGTATGAAGTACTAGAAGTACCAAAAAGTATAAAATTATAAATTTCATTAAATTTGTTCTCAAATCTATAAACTTACATTTCTATCTTAATGGGTTTAGTTTATTTAATATTTCAGCCAGTTAACCAAAATTTTGATATTATTATCAAATGCTCCAACTGCTGCCAAAATGCATTCGAAAGTGTTTAACAAATATTGCGATATTGTTTACCTTCCTAGTAACTCATTAAGAGAAACTCTTCCATTTGCTTAGCATTTGTAACCGCAAAAGCGTGTCTGCTAGAATCTATATTAACTTACCCGAACCCACAAATTATTCATTAGCTACTACCTACTAATGTTTTACTAACAGCCACAATAAGAAAATCCCCATACTAAAAACGAGGAAGCAATAATAGTCAATGTTTATATTTCCATATGTACTATTACCGGTCGCTAAGTGCAGTTTATACAAAATGCCAACGAATATCATCTATTTGCGCCTCTGGCCAAATATCACGTGTGTCTCGTGCCAAGCGCAGATCGGGCATTGAATTAATCCCAGGGGGGGTTACTTAAAGTTTTTTTCATTTCTCCTGCTGGGAACCTCCGCAGGTGGTGGATGGGTGAACGTCATTTACATATAACGCGAACCACAAAAATGAACTATGCGGGGCGAACCAAAAAATATTGGTTAGTTCTGTGTGTAAAGGGTTTCGCAGTAAGGTTGCACTTTTAAATTTAGTGTAACTTTTTCTTGTGCAGGTGGCAGCTCTGAAATTCGACAGCTGTCACACATGTGTATTCCGATTATTAAACATGGAGCGAATTACGAAAGAGCAACACGTTATAATTGTGAAAACTTATTGCAAAAATTTGGAAAATTATGCTTCGAAGAATTTTCAGTCGAGAATGTCTACCTAATGTGTCAACCATTCGTAGAGTGGTCAAAGAAATCACAAGAAGTGTCAGGGGACAACCGGTTGGAATGAAGTTCCTTTCGCTATATATTATGTACTAGTTAGTTCCAACACGCCTACGATAATTTAAATGGATCTTTAAGAAAATACACTTTTTGTAAAATGAAAAACTTTTTTAAAAAATTTTTTTTTAAATTATATTTTTAGGTCCTTTTTGTAAGAATGTGTATTATATTTTCCCGAAAAAGTCCTTTATTATTCTTCTATTCTTTTATTAAAAGCTAATGTTTTTTTTAAGAAAAGGTACTATTTTTAAGCAGAAGTACTTTCTGTAAGAAAAGGCCATAAGGGTATGCATATTTTTTACAAGAAATTACTTTTTTGAGAACAGATACTTTTTAAAGTAGTGCTACTCATTTAAAGAAAAGGTTATTATGTTACGAAAATGAACTTATTTTCAGAAAGGCTACTTTCTTAATTATTTAAAAAAAAAAAGGTACTTTTAAGAAAGGGAATTTTTGTAAGTAAAGGTTTTTCTAAGAGAAGCCACTTTTTTGAAGAAAAGAAATGGAATTTTTTTTTTAAAATTGGTCCTTTTCCAAGAATATGCACATTTTTAAGAGTAGGTACTTATCTCAAGAAAACTCATTTCGTTTCACAAAAAGGTACTATTTAAAGAAAAGTTAGTTTTTTCAGAAATGGAAATTTGTTGTAAGAAAGTGTACTTTTTTAAGAAAATGTACTTATTTTAAAAAAATACTTTTTTTAAGAAAATGTAATTTTTAGGCACAGGTACGTCATTAAGATAAGGTATTTGAATATGTATTTTTTTAATAAAATTTTTCTTTTTTAAGAAAAGGCTCTTATTTAAAAAATTTTTTCTAAAAACTCTTCTAAATATACTTTTTATAGGGTTCAAAACTACACTATATACTAAATATTGGTTACAGGCTCCACCTAGAAAACGTTCCATTAAACAAATTGCCCTACATATGCGAGACATCTAGTTAGTCTAGACACACACCAAAGCAAAAGTAAACAATAATGTTAATAATAGTGGGTTGTAGCATAATAGTGTTAAAATAAAAGTTGTTTGGTTGTTTAATTTCATTAAGCAACCATCCCGTAAAATGCTATAAGGAACTTCGTTCCAAAAATTTCATGAATCTGCGTCCAAACTGTCGGTCTCTTGAAAACATTGCGGCTGTAAACGGGAGTGCCTCCAAAACCCCAAAAACATTAATTCGGCATCGGTATCAACAACTTTAAATTTTACGAAGCACTACGCAGCGAAATTTGATAAAAGACCTCCATCTTCATGCGTACAAAATTCAGCTTACTCAGGAGCTCAAACCAGAAGAGCATGGAAAGAGCCGGCAATTCGTTCAATCGGTAATGGAGCAAAGTGAGGTCAGTGCCAAATTTTCCCAAAAAAAATCATCTTCTCCTATGAAGCGCTTTTCCATCTGAATGGCTTCGTGAATACACAAAATTGTCGAATTTGGGGCTGAGAAAATCGTCATGCAATCCATCAGAATCAAATGCACCCACAATATTCAACTGTCTGGTTCGGATTTTGTTCAGGCGGAGTGATTAGGCTTTACTGTTTTGAAGATGAGGCCGAAATTGCAGTGAATGAAAACGGTATTCGTTACAGGAACATGATAACGGAGTTCATATGGGCAAAACTGGACAGCATGGATCTGGACGACATGTGGTTTCAGAAAGACTGTGCCACCTGCGACACCGCGCATGAAACAATCGATTTATTGTAGCAACGATTTCCAGAATAAATTTTCCCAACAAATCCAGATGTCAATTGGCTACCAAGATTATGCGATTTAACGCCATGCGATTTATTTCTTTGGAGTTTTGTCAAACCTCGGGTTTGTGCGAAAAAACTAGAAACAATTCCTCAGCTCAAATCCGAGATCTACCGCGTCCCCGTGAGATGTAGCCACATCTCTGTGAAAAAGTCATTGAAAATTTCATAAAAACATTAATGGCCTGTAGTCAGAGCCATTCTCATTAATACGATCAATGTTTCTATATATGTAATTATATTTGATGAATTTATCGAAAACATACCAAAAACGTCTGCAAATGAAGATCTTGGCAAGATCCGAAATACCTATACAGACAGCCCTAGTATCATTGGAACACTTTTTGTGCTCGACTTTGTTTGAAAACAATATAAAGCAAATAAATAAGCTTTATATTGTAAGGTTAGGAGCTTGAATAAATTTAGAAAATTGCAAGCTTAAAAAACACACCGAATTTCCCAAAACTAAAAAATCGATATATTGAGCAACGAAAACATTTAAAGCGAACCACAGACTTGGCATTAATGAGCATGAGATGTTTATTGTTCGTTTACCACCCCTCTTGATACCAAAAAAGAATGTAATAAAGAATGTTCACAATATTTTTTGGTAATATTTTTTCAAATTCATCAGTCAAATAAAGGGTCTGCCATCTAAGGTTTTTTTTTCAACAAGTGCTTATTTCGTGAATGGTAACACTTAGCTCCTTCCGTTTTATCCTTCCGCTGAACGAATATGGTTGTGTATACGCTTGAACAACGCTGGGAAATATTGCGACATTACTTTGAAAATCATGGTAATGTTGCAGAAAGTGTGCGAAAATTGCGTAAGGATTTTGGAAGAAGAGAAGCACCGTCAGCTCCGTATGTTCGTTACCTTGTGAAAAAAGTGAAAGAAACTGGCATCCTCATCGATAAAGCAAAGCGTGAAAAGCCGAAAATAGTGCCTACACCCGAGAATATTGCTGCTGTGGCAGAAAGTGTGCGTGAAGCGCCATCAACATCAATTCACCGTCGTTCTCAACAGTTGAACATTTCGGAGACATCATTGAGACGAATTTTGCATAAAGACCTTCGTATGGCGCCATACAAAGTCCAATTGGTTCAGGAGTTGAAGCCAACTGACCATCCAATGCGTTTTCGCTTCGCTAAGTCGGCCTGCGATCGACTTTCAGTAGATGCCGATTTTGCCAAAAAAAACCATCTTTTCAGACGAAGCTCATTTTGATCTTGACGGGTATGTAAACAGGCAAAATTGTCGCATTTGGGGCACAGGAAACCCGCACGCATACATTGAAAGGCCGATGCACCCAAAACGAGTCACTGTTTTTTCTTCGAAAATGAGCAAGGAGTGGCCGTTACAGTCAATGGCGATCGTTATCGGGCCATTTTGAACGGATTTTTGTTCACAAAACTTGAAGAGGAGGATATTGGCAAAATTTGGTTTCAACAGGACCGAAGCTACCGAAGCTACACTCGATGTTTTGCGCCCTGTTTTTGAAGATCGCATTATCAGCCGCAGAGCTGATGTCGTTTGACCACCTCGGAGCTGCGATTTGGCACCGTTGGACTATTATTTGTGGGGTGCCCTCAAAGATAAGTGTTACGCCGACAAGTCAGAGACAACTGACGCTTTAAAGGACAATATTTGTGAACCAATTGGTGAAATACAGCTGCACACAATCGATAATGTGCTTAAAAATTGGACCGGTGGTGTAGGCTACTGCATGGCCACCCGAGGCAGCCATTTAAATAAAATTATTTTCCGTTATTAACCGGAAGGATTGTACTTTCAAATAAAAAAAGAAATTTGAATTTGAATTTAAATTTTGAATTTGAGAAATTAGTAGTTTTTTTTTATAGCATTTTCAAAAAAAAAAGTTATTTGGCGGACCCGTTATAAAGTTATCGACCAGGCTCATGCTCACGAATGCCAAGTCTGTGGTTGGCTTAAGTGTAAATACATAAAATCGCTGTTATTAGATCTAAAGAAATATTGCAGAATCTAAATGTACTTTGTAAAAAATCGCAAAAAAATAAAAAGGAAATCGCCACGAATCCCTACCATTCCGAAGAACAATTATGTTGTGGGAGGCCAAGGCACATAGTTAGATTCATTTGTCCGATAGTGATATCATTTCGAAATCATGGAATGTGTTTGAAGGTTCTGCTATATATATAGGGTTTTTCAGGCTATGCGAATAATCGCCCAAGTGAAAATCGCCCAAAACGAAAAATTAACAATGACCCAAAACTTTTGGGTGTTTTTTCATTAAGAAAAAAGACCCAAAAAAGAGGTAAAATCGCCCAAAAATTTAAGAACATTCGCCCAAAAATATAAATCCAATTTATGAACAAACGCCCACTATTTTGTGGTGATTGTTCATACTGATAAATTGCCCAAGACTGTAGCGAACTACGGCCCAATTAAGTAAAAACACAACTGGAAAAAAACGAGTTTTGTATTTTTGTTATATATTTGAAAAAACTTGCATGGAATCTTTGACTTCTTCACGACAAGTAGGACATTTATAATTATTTTGGCCATCCGCAACACTTTGGGCCTTTTACATGATAATACAGTTACAACAGTTAACTTAAGAACAAAAATGACTTGTTCAACACAAATAAAATAAGTGAACAATCGCCTAAAAAAATATTTTGGGCGAATTTACATTTATAAAAATTTGGGCGATCATTCATCATGAACAAACACCCAAAAAATCTAAAATACCAAAACGGTGAAACATGATGAACAATCGCCCAATTTTTTCCCCATATTTTTTGGGCGATTGTTAATTTTTGGGTTTTGGGCGATTTTCACTTGGGCGATTATTCGCATAGCCGGTTTTTCAACAGAGACGCTACAAAAGTAAATCGATAGGGGCAGCACACGACGCTATATTTTTTCCCGCTCTTTTGACATTTCTCTTCAGTAACATTTGTCATTTCGGCATGGAAAGATATACGAGCCAACAACGAGTCGAAATTATTAAAATTTACTACCGAAATTTGGAGTCAGTGGCCTCAACTTTAAGAGGCCTCAACAATCAGCGATGAGGCTCATTTCTGGCAGAATGGCTTCGTCAATAAGCAAAATATGCGTTATTGGTCAGACAGCAATCCACACGTAATCCATGAGTCATAATTGCATCCCGAAAAAATTACGGTTTGGTGAGGTTTATGGGACGGCGGCGTCATTGGGCCGTACTTCTTCCGTGATGACCAAGACCGGCACATTACTGTGAATGCGAATCGCTACCGTTCAATGATAACAGAATATTTTTGGCCCCAATTGGATAATATGGACTTGGAGGACATGTGGTTCCAACAGGACGGCGCCACAAGCCACACAGCGAATGCCACAATCAATTTATTGGAAACCAAGTTTGGTGAACGTGTTATCTCACGAAATGGCCCAGTCGATTTGCCGCCTCTGTCGTGCGATTTGACGCCGTTAGATTATTTCCTGTGGGGCTACGTCAAGTCTATGGTCTATGCCAACAAGCCAGCGACGATTGATGAACTTCGTACGAATATCGAACGTGAAATTGCCGAGCTCTCTTCGACCATTTTCGCGTTTTTTCGAAAACTTTCCCACTGTGCCACGCCCAAAAAATCGCAAAACTGTCATTTCTAAAAATGAGAGTTTGTTTGTATTGATCAAATTTAGCTATGAACAAAATTTCATCGATATCTGAGGTGGTCGGGTTCAAAATTTCAGTTTTATCTCGATTTTTAAATGAAATTCATCATATGCTTTAATAACTGCCATAAATGAATTGTGCTTTCGAAACTAGAAAAAGTCACGTTTTGGAAAAAATAGGTTAATGGCAATAATTTTTATAAGTTGTTATCTATATCTTATTGAAATTTGAATTTACACATTTTCATCTAAATGCTTGTTGGTTTTTATTTATAATATTTTTGACCTTGTTCTACATAGCATAACAACTACAATCGACTAATCAAAATATCACAAACACATGCAATTATCGCTAGTGGATTGTTTTAAAACTATCGTAACGAGAATATCGCCATTTATATCTTTGAAAGCCAATTATAGTCCATTAGGCTTCCACCACCGCCACTATTACCATCGTCATCATCATCATCATCATCGTTATCCTAACCATCATTATTTTCAATTGAAGAGCTATAAAACAAAACCATTTCCATTTGAATTGTTTCAGTTAGTTTCAATCCACTTTACGTCCGGCAACACTCAATGAAATTGTCGTTAATGTACAAACTTCCAATACTAACTTTCCGCGATTGTTTTTTTTTTTTTTTGTAAATTTACGAAATATTGATTGTGTAAAAATATACAAATACAAATCGAGGAAAACAATACTGCCCACAAAACAAAATAAATAAAATCTAATGGAATATAAATATTGAAATAAATCGTCAAATAACTAAATCATTGTGCAATATTCCCCTTTTTGTTATTAATAAACCAAATTCACTTTCTAGCAGGTAAGTGAGAAAAACAAACTGTAAAAACAAATATTCGATTGGAAAATATTTATTTTCACTTCACTGATGTTACAAAATTGTTTTGTATTCATTTCCACTCTTAGAACAAGATTTGTGTATGAATTTTATGGTCGATGAATAGTTTGTAAATAATTGTATTGAAATAAATTGTGTTATGTGCCTTGTTGGTGGGGTTAGGTTAGGTTAGGAAAAGATGGTCGAAATATTAATACTTCGCCAAATGTGTCCTCTTCGGGCCCATATTTAAGTTAATCTATTGTCCTTCCCCACAGTCCTCATAGTGCTAAAAGTATTCTCAGATAAATGTTGGTCCTGAGCTTGAGCAAAATCCTTGCTACAGTTTGGATAAAAATTTCTACTCAATTGTTGTACAAATTTTCTAACAATATAAAACTGTCCAAATTTTGAAAAACTTCTCTTTAACTCACAGCCTTGGAAATAGCTCATACAGTCAAGACTCTCATTGTGCGGGTAATGGGTTACTTTCCTATGTATTTATGTACGTGGCCTCCATCAACCCAGAAGTATTAAGGCCTTACAAAATAAGCATAACATGTTTCTCCAACCGGCTCGATCTTCAGCTTTTCTCCTCCAGTTAGTAATAACGAGCTCTCGCAGCCAATATTCCACCTGGTCTTTCCAGCGAAGTCTTGGTCGTTTTATATTTCGATGTCCTTCAAGTACGTATTTGAATAGCATTTAGCTGACCTCCAACAACCCAGAGGGATCAAGGGCCCTACAAAATAATAATAACATGTTTGTCCAACCGGCTCGATCTTTAGCTTTTCTCCTTCAGTTAGTAACAACAAGCTCTCGCAGCCAATATTCAACCTGGTCTTTCCAGCAAAGTCTTGATCGCTTTATTGTTCGATATCTTTCGAGTTCGTCTTTGAATGCCTTTCGATGTTTTCCATTCTGTTTCATTCTATTGACATGGCCTAACCAGGGTAGAGGCTCTAATTGGATACGCATAACTAAAGGGTGTCTCAGTAAGAATGCACCTTTTTCATTTTAAAATAAAACAATGTATTTTTTGAGATAGTTGTGTTTTTTTTTTATTGGATTGTAAAGAAGACATGTATGAAACAATATATCCGTCAAATGGCACCCACGGCTCTGGTGAGAGGCCATTACTTTTTTTCATGACTTTTTCACAGAGGTGTGGCTGTATCTCACCGATGACACGTTAGATGTCGGGTTTGAGCTCAAGAATTGTTTCTGGTTTCTTCGCAGAAAGCCGGGATTTCACAAAATCCCTAAGAAAGAACTCACACGGCGTTAAATCTCATGATCTTGATGTCAAGTAGACATAAGGATTTCCTGAGAAAATTTGTTTTGAAAATCGCTGCTGCAATAAATCGATTGTTTAATGCGCCGTATCGTAGGTGGCGCCATCTTGCTGAAGCCACATGTCGTCCAGATCCATGCCGTCCAGTTGAGGCCACAAAAACTACGTTATCGTGTTCCTGTAACGAATGCCGTTCACAGTCACTGCAATTTCGGCCTCATTTTCAAAAAAGTAAGGCCCAATCACGCCGCCTTACCAAAATCCGCACCAGACAGTTGCTCGTTGTAGGTGCATTTATTTCTCATGGATTTCATGAGGATTTTCTGAGCCCCAAATTGGACAATTTTGTGTCTTCACGGAACCATTCGGATGAAAATGCGCTCCATCGGCGAAGATGATTTTTTTTTTGAAAAATTGGCATTGATTTCACTTTGCTACATTTCCCATTGAACGAATTGCTGGCGATTTCCATGGTCTAATGGTTTGAGCTCCTGACTAAGCTGATTTTTGTATGCATGAAGGTGCGCACTGAAAAATTTTTATTTTTTAATGCTTGGATGCAAATATAACGTATTTGTAACTTGTCGCAAACATACTATACTTGTGCCCAAACACATTGTGTTTGCTCTTCAATATAACATGTTTGAGTCACAATGATTAATAGACTACAATATATATATTTTGAGACCAAAATGTGACTTTTATTGTTCAAAACCGCCAAAAACCAAAAACGAGACAGACAACAAATAAACAAAAAAGCAATAGATTTTAAATTCATGAAAACAATACTTGCAAATATATACGTGTTTCCTGCAATATGTTGCTGGGGCCGATATTTTTCAGCGTGTGGAGGTCTTTTGTCAAAATTCGTTGCGTAGTGCTTCGTGAAATTTGAAGTTGTAGCGAACGATGCCGAATTGACGTTTTCGACGACACTCTCATTTGCACCAGCAATGCTTTCAAGAGACCTACTGGTTCGTTGACGCACAGGGGTCTTATTGTCCACCACCGACCCATATTCTTCAAAGTTTTTGACCACTCTTTCTCGACTGAAAATTCTTCGAAGTTTGAGAGCGATCTCAGCATAACTTTCCAAATTTTTGTAACAAGTTTTCACAATTATAACGCGATATTCTTACGTTAAGCGCTCTATTTTTAATAATCGAAATAAATATATGTAACAGGATTCCTCTGCCTGGTCTTTCCAGCGGAGTCTTGGTCGTCCTCTTTTCCTGCTTCCATCGGGTACGTTATCAAAAATCTTTCGCGCTGGCTCATCTTCATCCATTCTGATAACATGGCCTAGCCAACTCAATTGGCCCAATTTCATTCGTCTAGCTATGTTCACGTCAGAATAGAGATTATATAGCTCTGCGTTCCAGCGACGTCGGTACTCGCCGTTTTCCCTAACAGGACCATATATTTTACGGAGTATTTTTGTACTCCCAGGTGTTTTTCATGCGCTTGCGATATGACCCAAGTTTCGGAGTCATATGTAAAGACAGGTAAAATGAGAGTCTGATATAGCTGGACTTTTGTCCGTCGAGAGAGGGCTTTGCTCCTAAACTACTTGCTGAGCCCATAATAACATATATTTGCAAGCACAATTCTCCTATTTATCTTCAGGCTGACGTTGTTGTCCTTGTTCACGGCGGATCCAAGGTAGGCAAATTCATCTATCACTTCAAAATTAAATCGGTTGTCAACGCTCAAGTGCGGACCAAGTCGAGAGGTTTCTGTAGTCGTTGACACCATCAATTTTGTCTTGCTCTCATAAACAGCCAGACCCACCTACGCTGATTCTTTTTCGATTCTTGGAAATACTGCAGTAACCTCTCGCAAATTTCGCCCAATGATGTCTATGTCTTCAGCATACGAAAGCAACATATGGCTTTTCGTGTTAATGGTCTTGTTCGCATTTACTGCAGCCTTTCATGGGACTGTCCTTGGATGTGGAAAGTGTCTGATAGCCATTCACTTGGGAGTGGCCAGAAATGGTACCTTCATTGGGCAGTCCAAGCAGCTCACTACTTCCACGCAGTATGTCCTGGGCAAGGGCTTATCAGAAACCTCCGTTAGCTAGCTAAAGTTAGAAGGGGAAACGAATGAGCAACCAGAGTGGAAATTAGATCACTGATACGTCTCAGGAGTATTAGGTGACCCTGTCACTGAAGCTCTTCGAAGTAGTGGACATATTCTTCTGTCCTTTGAAGGCGGATGAGCCAACACCCCTGGCCAACGGCGGATCAAAATTGAAGAAACCAAAATCCAGTTTCGACAGACTGCATTCTGGTCAGCGTCTGATCCATAATGGGCGGCTGAAACATGATCATCCTGGCAGTAGGTAAAATGCAAACCACGGTGGGCTGCGTTTGCCTCTCGCCACCATTATATTGGCAATGAAAATACACAGAAAAGATAATGAAGTGGTTGCTTAGCCCGAAATAACACCTGTTTGCAAGCACAACTCTCCGTTTGATTTGGAGGCTGACGTTTCTGCTTCTGTTTACGACTGATCGGAGGCAAATAATTTCGTGCACTACCTCGAAATTATAACGGTTATCGACATTCACATTTGCATCCAATCGGGTGGATTTTCTGTTCGTCGAAACCATTAATTTTTTCTTGTTCTCGTTTACCGCCAAAACCACGATTGCTGATTCCTTCTCAATTCTCGAAAAAACTGCATTAACTTCTCGAAAATTTCGGCCAGTGATGTCTAAATGTCTGATGCTGCTAATGATTTTATTCGTGTTGACGGCTGCTTTTCTCATGTTGATCTCATCAATGAGATTATCATAATGGGTTACGCATCCATGAAATGGGTAGTGTTTACACATCGCTGTTTACCATAATTGAGGCAATCCCGACTTCCATCCTTTATGCCGCAATGAATAATTTTCTGATCAGGTGTCGCCTATTCGTGGATGAGCATGGAGGTCAATTACGGTCTATCAGCTTCAAAATCAATTAGTTATATAAGATAAAATTGAATTTTCTAAACAGTAAAAACAAATATATGATTTAAAATGATATGATTTAAAAAATAGTTATTTGAATTTCTTATTATGGTCAAATTGGTGCGCCAACCGTAAATACAGACGAGGACGAGTGAGTTGTACATCTCTTATGCTACTGCTACGGCTACAGGAAGTGGAACTGAATGAGCTTAGGACATTTTTGCAGAATACTAATTGATTCGCCCGGGACTAATGTACACCTCGTCTTCAGCCAGATATTGGAATATCATATGACTTGAACGTCGCATAACCATATCAGATCCGTTCAACGATGGGGACAGAATACATCGTCCCGTGGTATCACATCCGTCCTCAGTGGACTAAGTATGCCAATACCAACAGCCACTTCTACCTAACCTAACAAAAATTCATTAAAATTGACCTGAACTACGTAGAAAAATTTTCGCCATTACAATAGAGTCCACAAACTCTGTTTGTTAATTTGTACGAAGTTTTTTTCGTAACAAACATTAAATTTACCAATTTACGATTACCACTTTTCGCTTTCGCTTGTTTTGTTTATTTGTTCCAGCCACAGTACAGGGGTTGTGGATGAATAGTGAAAATCAAAGGCGAATATTCTAGTCATTTTATACACACGCCGAGAAAAACGGCCTCTGTAATATATTCTCCCAAATATATTCTGCAGGAATCATGTATATGTTTGCATCACATTTCAAACATTCCTATGTTTGCAGGTCCCAAACACACTTGTATTTAAATTCAAACAATAGCATGTTTACTGGCAAATGTGTATGCTTTTATGTGGAAACATATGCGTTCTTCATCCCAAACATCCATATGCTTACGTGGAAGCATTCCCGAGTTTCCCCCAAACCTCCATATACTTACGCGAAAACATTTGCGAGCTTCCTCTAAAACATAATAATGTTAAGAAACGAATTATACTTTGAATTCAATATATGTGTTTTATTTATTATAATTAATTTTATCAATATTAATCCTTGCTCTTTTGCTTCTCCTTCCTTAGTTGTGTCTCAAGGTTTTGTTTGCAGAAGGTTTCAACTATGCGTTGGTTATCACTATGCGTTGGTACATAGACAATATACTTATTTACAAATCCCGTTCATGCAAGTCCAGCGTGTATTAATTAGTTGTGTTTTTGTATTATACTTCACAAATAATCAGCCGTTCCGATTTTTCGACGTAATGGCTCGCACAGACAAAGGGCTTCACGTTGTTGAACTTTCCAGTTGCATTCCCCAAAATCTTGTCTTAATTTGGTAGCACACATACGTATGTAAGAAACATACACACAAAAACCAAAGCAACATCACAACCCATTTAACCGTCCGAGCCTTTATTTATTCTATTCGCACCGACCAAGCGCTTTTGGTATCGTCTGTCTGTTGAACTCTTGACGACTGAATACATGAAACTAAAACGCAATACATCAGATAAAATAAGAAACACTGTCTTCATATGCAAGTTACACGCATATTCAGGAATATTTATGAATCACTGACTGAGGAAATAAGGGAAAAAAAAGATACAGACTCTCTCGTTGTCCCTCTTTTATTCTCTTGATCTCGAGAGAGTATAAATAGTGCAACAAACACAGCTGTATTTGTATCACAAACCCAGATGTATTTGGGTCGCAAACACATATATTATAACATATCAATCATTGTGTCTCGAACATGTAATATTGAATAGCAAACGCAATGTGTTTGGACACAAGTATATTATATTTGCGTTAAGCTCCAAACACACTTTATATTTGCATCCAAACAACAACAAACTACCGATTTTCAGCCTGTAATGATGAACTTTGAGTTCGAAACTAATCATGGCAGTGAGTGTGCCTTCCTGAATTATCTATTATTCGAATGAATGCCAACAATTTTCTACTTAGAAATATGTATCAGACTTTGAAAGCCTGTAGTATGAATTTCTTATACATTAAAATTCAAACGAAAACGTTTTTTGTTTCTCGTACAGGCTTCCTTTCAGTTTAAAGTTGCCATACAATGTTTGTTGTAAACGTTTTTCGGCTATCGTAAAGATTCAATTTATTTATCGCAAACGAGCTGCCTAGTTTGATTCAACAAATGTTTGTTTGCTGTAACTACAGTCCCCAAACGATTTGAGTTTATTTCAAATTTTATTTGAGCGTAACGAAATTTTGCTCTCCTACACCGGGATTCCGTAACCTTTTAACGTTAAAAATCGGTAGATAACTTGGCAAAATTTGGAAATTTTCTATAGACATTTTATGAATTTTGGCAAATTAACTACCGATTTTTATCGTTAAAAAGTTACAAAATTCCTGTGCTGATATGTTTTATTCTTTTAGCAAACATTTTGTCAGATACCTATATCCCCGAAATGGCAATCAATACATTTGATGTAATAAGATACACATTGTATTACATCGTTTGTTGCTAATACCAAACCTAATTTTTCTAATTTTATATTTACGAGATTAGTCAACTCGGTGATTATTTTGCTAATAACACTGTGCGACACCAAAAACAAAATGATTGGGTTACGTCAACGGATTCTCGTAGAAAGGTCTTAAAAAAAATATACGTGTATCGGCGTTTTGCCAGATCTGATTAGAATTTTTTTTAGGGCGGGTCAAAGTTTCCGCCCCTCGGAACTTTCCTGCAACATATCGGCATGCAAAATTGTGTGTTCCTTACTTCTGAGGTACAAAATATATTCAGAAGTTTTATAGAAAAGATTCAGATAAACAGTTTTGTGGAACAAATTAACCCGCTAACTGTCACGTATAACCATAATTTTTAACTTTTTTATAAAAACTCGCAAGAAACTGCTCCAAAATGGCGGGTGGCCGTGTTAAAATGTTCTGCAAAAATGATCGCCATAAAATTTCACTATACGTCTCCCAACACTCCAAAACACAAATCTTAGCCCAAGTGGTAGATAATAATCAAAAACTAACTGTCTTCTAAGGGTTAATACTGAATTTTGTCATTTTGCTGTTTCCATTAAAAAAAATCCACATAATGTAATGAATTTTGTCATATTTCACCTTTTATCTAGCACTTGGGCTAAGATTTGTGTTTTGGAGTGTTCGGACACATATAGTGAAATTTTATGGCGATAATTTTTGTAGAACATTCTGACAACGCCCCCCGCCATTTTCGAGCAGTTTCTAGCGGGTTTTCAAAAAAATAGTAAAAATTATGGCTATACATACGTGACAGTTAGAGGGTTAATTTGTTCCACAAAAATGTGTATCTGAATCTTTTCTATAAAACTTCTGAACATATTTAGTACCTCAGAAGCAAGGAACACACAATTTTGCATGCCGATTTGTGGCAGGAAAGTTCCAAGGGGCGGAAACTTTGACCAGCCCTAAAAAAAAATTCTTATCAGATCTGGCAAAACGCCGATACACGTATATTTTTTTAGACCTTTCTACCAGAATCCGTTGACAGAACCCCATCACTTTGAAAAAAATCTAATTTTGTCTCACAGTGTAACTAGCCCACCCAACAATTTTGTGCAAATATCAAAAGCCCCACCTGTCTACGAAATGCATTTGAAAGTGCCTAAAATGTAATGCAATATTTTGCATCTTCCTACCCAGTCATTGAACGCCAGTATTTGCTCAACATTTCTACCCGCAATAGCGTGGCTTTTCAAATATCTACATTAACTTACCCGAACCAACAAATCGTTCATTAGCCACTACATACTAATATTTTAGTATGAGGCACAATAAGGAAAAACGTACAGAAAATAAGAAAACAAAAGTAGTCAATGTTTATATTTACATATTATTGCCGGACGCAAAATGCAGTTTACACAGAACTCCAGCGACTGTCTATCTGTCTGCCCCACCTGTCGAATAGCGCATGTGTCACCTGCTAAGCGTAGACCGGCCGGCTATTTAATCGCAGGGGTGGGCTACATCATACGAGTATTACAAGTCATTATCGCCTTTACTATATGTAGCCGATTAAAGTGATAATGACTTTTAATCGTATAATTGAATTTGTAATACCTACTTGCTAACTACCGTCATTAGTGGCAATAGTTTAAAGTTTATGCATTTTAATCTTTAATTAACCATAATCATTGCATTATAAGCGATTATTTATATCAAGTTTTGTCTCCTACGTCACGAAACATTTCACTGGTTTTTTTTTAATTGTATAAGAAATTTGTATAAAAAAGTAATTGATCGCTCGTATGCAAAATAAGCAATTGGATTGATGTCGTAATGCCGATCAATCCTACATCATCAACACATTACAATTACAGAATTACTAATAACAATTAATAAAGCCCTAAGACTTCGAGTGAGAAACTCGTGCATGCTCTTCCGTGAATCAAAATACACACAAAGCCTTACGACTAAGGAAAATAACTGCACTTAGACGTAATTTAATTAATTATAATAACAATTGTTCTAAAACTATGGAGACTTTAACTTCGTTGGGATCCAAAGATTTTGAAATTCAACTTGTCTCTCTCTTTCATAAAGTAAACCTAACAAAGAAGACACAAACAATTTGGGAAACATTTCCTTTATTTATCAATGTAATCTCCTTTTAGCTCGATACACTTTTTCCAGCGATATTCAATAGCTTCGATACCCAGTTCATAGTAAGAACTGTCAAACTCCTTACAATAGCCATCAACCGCAGACTCCAACTCTTCATTGTTTGGAAATCTTTTACCACCGACCTATTTTTTCAAGTTTGGAAATAGAAAATAGTTCGAAGGAGCTAAATCTGGCGAATAGGCTACGTGATGAAGCTATTCGAACTTTAATTCGTTAATTTGGGCCATCGCAATAGTGGATGTGTGAACTGGAGCATTGTCTTGGTGAAACAACACATTCTTTTTCAACAAATGCGTAATATTTTACACAATTTCATCACTTAATCGGTGCAATAAATTACCATAATATTCGCCGTTAATATTTTTTCTGTTCTGAAGATAATCAATAAAAATTACCCATGCGCATTACAAAAAACAGACGCCATGACCTTGCCTGCAGATGGAACCGTCTTCAACTTCTTTAAACAGGATTCTCCCATTCCAGTTCACTGCTTTGACTGTTGCTTTGTCTCAGATGTGAAGTGGTGACCCCATGTATCATCCATTGTTATAAACTGTCGCAAAATTCGGTTTTATTACGGTGAAACATCGCCAAACACTCGACTGAAAAATCTTCACGACGTTGTTTTTGCTCTATTGAATACAAACGCGGCACCCATCTTGCGCACAGCTTTCTCATCTTCAAATCTTTGGTCAATATACGATGTATAACACTTTTTGAAATGTGTATCATTTCAGCCAGCTCACGCACCTTCAGCCGACGGTCATCCAATACCATATTGCGGGTTTTCTTAACCGTGTCAGGCATGGACACCTCAATAGTTTGACCACTATGGTGTTCATCGTGGCCTCGTTTAAGCTCTGCTACCCAATATTTTGCAGTCGTAAACGGACGAGCGGGACTTGGAACTGTGTTTGGAGGTGGAAAGTTTCTGAAAGCCATTCACTTGAGATTGGCCAGAAATGATTCCTTCCAAGCAGTATATCCTGGACAATGACTTTATCGGCAACCAACGTCAGCTAGCTAAAGTGAGAATGTGAACCGAATGAGCAGCCTCAATTGTAATACCCTGCCTGAGTGGTAAGACGATCACGTCTTAGGATTATTCGGTGACCCTGTCATTGAAGCTCTTCGAAGTAGAGGTCATATTCTTATGTCCCTTGAAGGCGGATGAGCCAAAAACTCTGGCCAACGGCGGATCAGAATTTAAGAAACCAAAATCGAGTTTCGACACACTGCATTCTGAAACATAATCATCCTGGCAATAGGTAATATGCAAACCACGGTGGGCTGGGTTTGGCTCCCACCACCCTTATACTGGCAATGAAAATACACAAACAAGATAATGAACAAAGAAACCCCCCAACTGTTGACGACCTCGCAACAGTTATAAGGATCACGATTTAAAAGTATGTATGTGACGGGTGCCACTTTCCAACTGTCAGAAGTCCTCGAAAAATATAAAGCTGACATCAAAGCTATCCAGCAAATGCGATGGACAGGATATGGTCGCACCAGATATGTACTACAGCTGCCATGAGCGAAAGCACGAATTCGGGTAGGGATTTATAGTTGGCAAGAGACTGCGATACCTACTTTCAAGGTGCAACCGAGTGAGTGAACACATAGCCACAATTCGATTCGAAGCGAAATATTTCAACATCTCGTTAATATTTGTGCACGCACCGACAGAGAATATGGATATAACAAGAAGGATCTCCCTAGATATTGTCTCCTACTCAGACCAAAAGCCAAACAGTAACATATTAGATGTTCGACGCTGTTCTCCTCTTCTTCATTCAACAGATTCTGTAGTAATTATGAGCT
Source organism: Phaonia tiefii (assembly GCA_963931995.1). Lineage (NCBI taxonomy): Eukaryota > Metazoa > Arthropoda > Insecta > Diptera > Muscidae > Phaonia > Phaonia tiefii. The sequence continues at coordinate 127,540,653 of OZ008371.1, forward strand.
GAGTTTCAAAGTCTAGACGCGTGTCTGCATATTAAACCTTGTCCGGTAATCACAGCTACTAGCATAGAAATATTTTTACTAAGACTGGGCATCATCTTTACCATACGATTCAGGTCAAAACTTGTCAATACTTTCCTGACGATCCTGTTTTTTGTGCCACTGGCTCATCCATTATTCGCATATGTGAGAGTTTCAGTTTTAAGCCTGAACTTGCTTGCAGAAAGATGCATATCCACATGCTCCATATCAAGTCCAAAAAATAACATAGCCACTAGTCTCGCCAGCTCTTCCGCTCTATGGCCCCTGCGAAGTTCCTATGCCACGCAATTTTTGAAGCAGCAGAATTTATAGCAGACTGTTTCTCAGAGTAGATACTCCAAGTGGTGAAGGGTAACATAGCCAATTGCCATGACTTCTGCCTGAAATAACGCTGTGGAAGGCCTAACCCCACGTTTTTAGAACAGACTCCAAACACTACGTTGCTATCTATGTTGAGCTATCAATGTTGAAGACTAAATACCTTATATTACCTGGTATGCGTCCCTTTCAGCCCTGCAAATGCGGGCTACGAGTCGAGAGGTTTCTCTCAAAGAAGGAAATGAGTGTCATATAACCCACTTCTATTGAGAATTGCCGTAGATTTCTTATAAGATTTTTAATAGCGTGAAGTCACAATTAGACAATTAGACTGAAAGAATATTAGAAACATTCAAGATCTTCAACGAGAAGGTGCATTTATGCAAAGGCATTGAAAACTGGTCGGAAACTTATATTCTGCCCAAAGTCCTCTCGACAACTCTCACCTCTCTATATGAACAAAATGGGCGGCATCGATTGATGAATCGGTAGACCTCCTGCTTTACTCACACTTTCCAGGAAACTGGTCCGAAGACATACGGTCCGGCTCATCGAACAATCATGGCATCTTGCACGCTGCGGGAAATACTAACTACACTAGGTAACAGGAAGTTTTAAGCCCTAAAAATCATCTGATCTTGACGGCGCTGGTGCTAGTGGAATACATATTTCTGGAACTGTATTTGAGACGCAATAAGTTGACCTATATTCCCATTATGAAAAATAACGGCCCCAGCAACATATTGCAGGAACCATGTATGTCTCCGTGCATTGAAGATCTGCTGCTTTTTGTTTCGTTATTGTGACCGACCTGCAGTATATTCAGCAGTTTTCAACAAACAAATCCGCATTTGGGTCACAAATACATATCACTGTGTCCCAAACATGTAATATTGAATAGCAAACACAATGTGTTTGGACACAAGTATACTATATTTGCGACGAGCTATAAACACGTTATATTTGCATCCAAACAACAACAAAATATAAATTTTTTAGCGGGTGGAAAGAATCCAAGGTGAAATTCATGCTGAAAACGCAGAAATAATAGCATAAGAGTTCAAAGGACTTAAGACCAATAATTCTCTCATATTTCCTTCTGAAGGCACTGGAAAGGATGGTTGGCTCATATCTGCAAAAGTCCGTAGGTTCTACCAAGCTGGCCACATGCCAGCATGTTAACGACAAGGAAAAATCCATGAAAACAGCTCTGCAAATTCAAGCGAGCATGATACACAAATGAATACACTCTTCTCGAATTTGGAGATATACAGGTTGCTTTTAATAACGTCCCACCGGAATCGATACAATTTGCTTTATCGGTACTTTGTTTCGACCATGGGAACATTATTTTGATCTATGATTTACTTAGGAGAACACGTAAAACCTCTCCCCTGGAACAAACGTCTTTAACTCAAAATTTGAGAAGAGAAAAACCCCAAGGAGCAGTCTTATCTCCGCTTCTCTGGCACTGGGCACTGAACAGCGTTTTTCTATATATAGAGGGACCAGGTTGCACAGATGTAGCATATAATGACGACCAGTCCATTGTAGGACAGGGAATACCCCACCAAGTGCAGGAGAATCTCTAAATGGGTCACGGAGAATGGGCTAAGTCTAAATCCAGAGAAAACCACGCACGTAGCCTGTACCAGGAAGCAGAACGTTCCATCTATTTATCCCTTGTTTCCATGTGGTAGAGAAATTTGCCTAGGGACAGTGCAAAATATCTACACGTCTTTTTGTTGTTGTTGCAAATATACCGTGTTTGTAGTTTGTCGCAAATATATTATACTTGTGTACAAACACTTTGTGTTTGCTATTCAATATATCATATTTGGGACACAATGAATAATAGGTTATAATATATTTGTATTTGTGACCCAAATGTTTTGGTTGTTGAAAACTGCTGAAAAAACATGACACTAAAGGAGAAAGTAGTAGATCTTCAATTCATGAAAACAATGCTCCCAAACATGTTCATGGTTCCTGCAATATATTCCTGGGGCCGTTATTTTTCAGCATGTAGGTGTGATTCTCGACAGAAGCTTAATTTCAAGTCGAATACTATGGACGGGACCCTATATTCGGGTAAAAGACTCATCGGAAGACGATGGAGCCTATCCCCAAGACTAGTAGTGGTTATATACAGCTGTTGTCCGCTCGATATTGCTCTACGGCATTGTTGGTTGGTGGCCGGACCTAGAAAAATCTACTTCCCTTAGTCTGTTGACAAAATTTCAGAGAATGTCATTCGACAGCATCATGGGTACCCTTCACACAACCCCTATCGAGGGTTTGGGGGATATTCTCCACCTGTTACCACTACATTTGTTCAGAAGGCAAATAGCTACAACGTCGGTAACCCGCCTAGGGCATTCCTCACAATGGACGAAACGCCCACATGATTGTGGGTCAAGTTTAAGAAATATACGGCAATCTATACTTCAAACTTTGACAGAAACTCTCCACTCGAATCTCAAACTAGCACACGCTGAAAAATAATCGCCCAGCAACATATTGCAGGAAACATGTACATGTTTGCAAGCACTGTTTTCATGAATTGAAGACTTGCTGCCTTTTTTTCTCTTTGTTATCTGCCTCGTCTTTGTTTTTAGCGGTTTTCAACAAAAAATCCACATTTGGGTCTAAAAAAACAGAAATTATGGGCTATTTATTAATCATTTTCCCTCAAACATGTTATATTGAATAGCAAACACAATGTGTTTGAGCACAAGTATGGTATATTTGCGACAATTTACAAACACGTTATATTTGCATCCAAACAACAAAAAAAGACAGATTTTTCAGCGTGCAGGGACGGGCCGCATACCAAGTTATAAAGGGTACTAAGTCTGTCAGAGGATGGCTCCATACTAGATGGAAAAGTAGGGTTTGGAGTCCATTGTAAAGAGTTGGGACTAGACTTTGTATATAGGCTACAAGACCATGGAAGTGTATTTCACGCAGAAGTCATGGAAATCGGAGTAGTTGCCCTTTTACTTAGGTAAAACGTTATCACCGACTGGGGTAGCAACATCTAGTCTGACATTCAAGCTGCACTGACTTGCAGACCCGGCCAGAACTGCTGGGTATCTCTGAATGACCTTGTCAAGCAGTTCAATATTCACCGAACCCTGGCACAGGAACATTCCAGGGAACCATAGAGCAGATGATATGTTACGATTATGGACTACCTTACTTGTTCCATTGCAGGAGCTGTGGAAATGAAGAGGAGGACGCGAGGGTCCAATATCTCATATGCTTTTGTATAAGTCGCATAAAATATCTAGAGACTTATTTCATGTTGGATCTAACAGCAATTCAGGAAGTTACGCTGAATTATCGTAGAATCTTCCTACAGAGCACTAATTGTTTCGACAGGGTCTTATGTTCGTCCCGTCTTTAGTCACATCCTAGAATACAGGGATGAGGTGTCATATTGCTTGAATGCTTTATAAGTTAATCACGTCAAATTGCAGGTTCAACGGAACATGACGTCCCATGTATCACAACGGTTGACGCTGACAAGGCCGGAAAGCTAACTATTTATGCGGAAAAAATAGCAGTGGGAGCAGAGGGAGAGTGAAAAACCCGAATTATGCAGGATGAATGGTGAATCCCGAAAATTTTTCCAAAGGGTAAGAAGAAGATCGAAAAATGGACCTAATAACGGGCTGCCCTCCTGCAAGGACGAGAATGGGAATCTGGTGACTGATAAGAAGTGTGTGCTCAAAATGTGGACAGACCACTTTTCAGCACTACTCCGCTCAGATCCTTCCACTGAAGATCAGGAGGTAATGACAGTGGTAGATAGTGTAGATTGTACCCTCCAAACCAAGGCGAGATTAGAACAGCGATCTCCCGGCTTAAGAATAATAAAGCCGCTGGTGCGGATCGGCTACCCGCTGAACTTTTTAACGCAGGTGGCGAAGGACTGCTATCCCACATGCATCGACTTATATGCGGTATATGGCTGGGGGAATCTATGCCTGACGATTGGTTCTGAGTGAATTATGTCTTGTATTCAAAGAGGGTAATGGGAGTGTCTGTTCCAACTATCGCGGTATCAGTCTTTTATCCATCGCATATAAGGTCTTGTCGAGCGTATTTTGTGACAGACCAAAGTCAATTTTTGAAAACCTTATTAGACCTTATCAGTGTGGTTTTAGACCAGGCAAGTCCACGACTGACCAAATATTCATGCTACGACAAATCCTATAAAGACACACGAAAAGTAAATCGATACATACCATCTTTTTGTCGATTGCAAAGCTGCTTTCGATAGCCCCATACGGGGAAAACTGTACGAAGCAATGTCTGAACTTGGGATTCCGGCAAAACTGATCCGCCTCTGTAGAATGAAGCTGACCAACACCAAATCAGCAGTGAAAGTGGGGAAAGGCCTCACTGAACCATTCTGTACCAAGCGAGCACTTAGACAAGGCGACACACTTTCGTGCAATCTCATCAACATCTTAATGGAGATAATAATGAGAAAGGCTGCAGTAAATACGAACAAGACCATTAACACGAAAAGCCATATGTTGCTGGCATATGCTGACGACATAGACATCATTAGGCGAAATTTTCGAGAGATTACTGCAGTATTTTCAAGAATCGAAAAAGAATCAGCGAAGATGGCTCTTGCTGTTTATGAGGGCAAGACAAAGTTGATGGTGTCAACGACTAGATAAACCTCTCAACTTGGTCCGCACTTGAACGTTGACAAACGATTTAATTTTGAAGTGGTAGATGAATTTGTCTACCTTGGATCCGCCGTGAACAAGGACAACAACGTCAGCCTGGAGATAAATAGAAGAATTGTGCTTGAAAATATATGTTATTTTGGGCTCAGCAAACAGTTTAGGGACAAATCCCTCTCGCGACAGACAAAAGTCCAGCTATATCAGACTCTCAGTTTACCTGTCTTGACATGTGGCTCCGAAACGTGGGTCATGAAATGAAACACCTGGGAGTATTCGAGACAAAAATTATCCATAAAATATATGGTCCTATTAGAGAAAACGGCGAGTACCGACGTCACTGTAACCAAGAGCTATGTAATTTATATTCTGGCGTGCATATACCTAGACGAATGAAATTGGGCCAATTGCTTTGGTTAGCCCATGTTATCAGAATGTATGAAGATGCACCAGCGCAAAAGGTTTTCGATAACGTACCCGATGGAAATAGGAAAAGAGGACAACTAAGACTCCGCTGGAAAGACCAGGCAGAAGAATCCCTCCGTATCCTTGGTGTTACCAACTCGCGAGAAAAGGCGAAGGATAGAGCCAGTTGGAGGAATATGTTGAAATTTGTTTAACTTGTTTGTTTAATTAATATGTGTAAGACGTCTGACCTCAAGAGGTTGTAAAATAGTCAATAAAAATAAGTAGCACAACTGTCCTTATTGAATTAAGTGCGTCAATAGTGAAAGTTACTTCTTCCAACATAACCTAATCTAACCTACCTACCACAAGGTACCTGAAACCATAACATTATTGCGAGAATAATTCAGTGGAGTCTGGTACAAATTTCCATAAATTTTGTACACTTAGTTAGTTATCAAAAAGGGAAATGGTTTCATTCAGAAATAGTGATACGGCTGTAAGACGAGTCAATTATTTCCTGAAATCAAGTTCAATTGTTCGTTAATTTAAGAATGAACGAACCTAAAATAAATATTAGAATATATGTTATTGTGACCCCAATGTGGCTTTTGTAGAAAGTTGCTGAAAACGTAACAGACAATAAATAAACAAAAAAAAATTACAGCAGACAGTTGTCCGAGGCCTTCGGCCACGGACTGTCCCTGCAGGCTGTGTCAGAGACACGGCCATTAAGTTTAACGTAGAATACGCCATCCGATAAGACAGAAAACATATATAACAATAAATTCATTTGCTTATATTATTTATCATTTATTGTTATATATGTTTTCTGTCTTATCGGATGGCGTATTCTACGTTAAACTTA